>OV121081.1:69370789-71870789 GCA_921293015.1 Phorcus lineatus | reverse complement strand
TAAAGCATCCACTGTGAGCCTCACATTCCTATAATTGTAAAGGAACTTCAATATTGTATTATTTATCTCATGTTTATAAACACAATAGATATGGGATGTTTGCGGTCTTAACAAGATAAACATTTATTGATGATAGATCTCATTTGACTCTCTGTGTTGGGGTGTTCAAGCTTATACCTGCTTTGGGTGTACTTAGGTCTTGATTGACAGTAGCTGGACACTGTCTATGAGATAAATCTTCTGAGTAACTTGATAGTTTATACATAAATGACAGTTAAAGAGGAAACAAAGTTATGTTTTAAGTCCATCATATAGAATGAAACTTTCATCGTATGTCCTTTATCACAGTGTCATGGAATAGAATCTCATTAAATAAGTGTTATATCTCATTAGATAAGTGTTATATCTTATTAGTTAAGTGTTATATCTCATTCGATAAGTGTTATATCTCATTCGATAAGTTTTATATCTCATTCGGTAAGTGTTATATCTCATTAGATGAGTGTTGTATCTCATTTGTTAAGTCTTATATCTCATTAGATAAGTCTTCTATCTTTTTAGAAAAGTGTTATATCTCATTAGATAAGTGTTAATTCCAATAAGATAAGAGAAAATAAGAAAAAGAAAAGTTTAAATGGTATTTGGAAAAAAACGATGTCTTTGTATTATCTTAGTTTTCTTCAAGTGAACGCATTGAAAATATTGGTCATACTCGTTTGAGATATCATGAAGAATGATTTAATTAATGTTGGCATTAATATAACATTTCAAAATCTGAATGTGGTCAATTTTTTTTTGCTGTATGTATGAGTGTCTTAAATAAAAACAAAGAAAGTGTTCAACATTTTGATATTCAAGGTAAATGATGATGCAAGAAGTTTTAATTTGATACTAAGTGGCAGTAAGAACCTCTCAAATTTCCAAAATTTTACCATTTTCAAAGAAGCAATACATCTTAAACTATATCTTTTATATACTGATAAATTACATCTTTCATTTTGAAAATAGTTCGGAGAAGGTTACCAAAGTTTGATAACTTGTACCTAATCCTATCTTCAATGAATAACATATATTTGAATCAATTAAATCAATAACGATGTAATCAGTTTCATTAAATTGGAACACACAGTTCAATTAAGATATTAATGTTTTACAAGAGTGTCAGCGGAATTAAAGAAATGAATGGCAAATATAAATACTGTTCTTGATTCATTTAGCTAGAAGTGGTACTGTCTACTCATTTATAATACATATGAATCTAATGAAAAATAGGTAATTAATCTACTAGGTATGAATTTTAATATTCTGTCCTTAATAATTATCTAAATTGTTCAATAAATTGATGAGAACATTTCTTGAGATGGCATTATTTGTTTTGATTCACACTTGAAATAATTGCCCTGAATATAGAAGGTAATTGCATGCTCAATAAAGGTAATGCAGTTTGGGAAGCTGAAGTTAGCAGCGGGTTAGTTATTCGTTATTCGTTATTCAAATAAAGAATAACTGACGCAGCAGCGGGTTCGTTATTCGAATGACCGATCTCTGATCAGACAAACATTCAAACATTCAATATAGATATACTCACCATATATTCGAATAAACTGACCGGTGATTATAGACAAACATTCAAACAATTAACTTCACTTTTTATATATTGAAGTAACTATGAGGTTATCCAGACAAACATAAGGCATTCAATAGATAACTAGTTTAGTTTCTTAAATTTATTGTTATTCAACACCCGTATATTAACCCTTCCGTTGCTGAATATTATTTTGACCAGTTTTGCCCCCGTGGCTGAATTTTCCAGCACTCGCCTCGCTACGGTAATAACGCAATTAGCCCCTGTGGCCGAATTTTCCAGCGCCGCCAGATGCGACCGTTTTAACAACATATGGCGTGTTTACATGGCGGAATACGGACGTTATCGTCGTTTTATACAAAGCTAGTCACCGAATCCCGTGTTATAAATGGATGATACTTACTTGACACTTTGAATGAAATTTCTATCACCCCTGGAACGGTTTCTACAACCGAAGTAAACTTGTTTTCAATTCGGGCGCCATAACTCAATAAATTCCAAGAGCGCATGCGCGAAATCAAAACGAAACTAAAGATGAATTGTTCCTTTTCACATCGATATAAAAATTATTTTTATAATATGTCTGGAACGAATTTTACTAAATTTTAAAAATTGTCTTCATTTCAAACATTATAAAATCATTTAATCACTGAGTGCACACATGCAAATTATATACGGAATTGAAGCTAATTTCTTGCTCTATATTTCACGATAAATTTTATTACGATACGCCATCCTAAACGAAAGATATAAATAACGAAAGCAAGGTAGTGATAAATCCCGATAACGTTCTGACCCCCACAGTAATATTACTAAGCTAGTAGCCCCGGGCAAACGCACGCGCTCAGCGCGTGCAGGCGGGGTATCCCCGCTGAAAAATACACTCACACTTAACAGAAATTGTCTTTATTTCCAATTTTATAATTCAAGTTATTCGCTTTGTATACATGCAAATTATATATGGAATTGAAGGCAATTTATTCTTCTTTACGAAAAAATAAATCATAACAATCTTTTGCACTGTAATTAGAAGTTATTACCAACGTAACGTGGGTATAGCTAGTGAATAAAGTCTTTGATAATCGCCTTACCGCGACATTTGTCGCATAATTTCCACACGTTTTATTTTGATGCAAATATGGGCAAATTACACATGAAAATGAAGGTATTTATTTCCTCTTTACGTTGATATGAAAATGATAAATATGTACCGCTTGGTTTGGAATATATATAGTTTGCAAAGATTGTACCCTTAGGTATTTGAAAACAGATTTTGATGATTGCGACATCACTTACCGCTCCTTTATTGTTTCATTGTAATTTGCAAATTTTACATAGAATTGAAGACGATCCTTTTCTCTTTATTGTGATATAAAAATGTTGATAATGCGCTCTGCCGTTAAATGGATAGGAAGTGTAAAAAGCAGTTGAAAAAATCGCTTCTCGGTTAACAAGATATGAATAGAGAAATTGCCTGTTTGCGCAATGCTCGTTGGGTCTTTACTGATTTTCGTTTACATACAAATCTTATATGGAAATAAAGATCATCCTTTTCTCTATATTTTGATATATGAAATTTCAAAATGTCCCGAGAACTTTATGTGATATAAAGTGCGAGAAAATGGTAAAAACACAAAGAATAAAGAAAAGTCGCAATTTTGCGGCACTTGCTGTATCTTTATTTTATATACTGCATATAACTTTTTTACATCAAATCGAAGACAATTATTTCCTCTTTATCACGAGGTAATCAATTTCAAAATACGCCTAGCTATTGAGAAGATATAAACGAAATAAAGGCACATGTCAAAATCGCCGTTCAGTTTACATGATTTGAATAGAGAAATTAGCTTTTTGTGCGGCGCTTGCTGTGTCTTTATTTATTTTTGCGCATGTACAAATTTTACATGGAATGAAAGACAATCTTTCTCTCTATCTTATAATATAAAAATTGTCAAAATAAGTTGACCACATCATGTGAAGATTGGTGTGACAAAATGGTGTAAAACTAAAAATATGTAAAAATCACCTTTTTTGCGGCACATGCTGTATCTTCATTTCAGGTGGCGTAGTTATGTATTTTATATTGAATTGAAGACAATTTTCTGCTCTTTCAAAAGATCCAACCGGTATTGTAATACGCCCAAGGGTTCAGAGCATAGGGCGTATGTCTGTCTGAATCTCTGATCAGTTATTCAAGTTTCTAGTGAAAGTATATTTGAATGTTTGAATGTCTGTGTGAATCTCTTATCAGTCATTCAAATCCCTACTAAGAGTATATTTGAATGTTTGAATGTCTGTGTGAATCTCTGATCAGTTATTCAAATCCCTACTAAGAGTATATTTGAATGTTTGAATGTCTGTCTGAATCTCTGATCAGTTATTCAAATCCCTACTAAGAGTATATTTGAATGTTTGAATGTCTGTCTGCATCTCTGATCAGTTATTCAAGTTTCTATTAAGAGTATAGTTGAATGTTTGAATGTCTGTCTGAATCTCTGATCAGTTATTCAAGTTTCTAGTGAGAGTATGTATGGTTTTTTTTTATCTTGTTTGTCAATGAATTATCTAACTGTGTTCTCTCTAATATATCATAAATAACATCTAAGATAACTTCCATTGCAACTTTACTGTATTAAAAGTGCAATCTTTTGATATTAATGTTTATATCACTGGGATTTTCCTACGCCAGAATAGAGTTCGCTCTTAAAATTCTATAACTATGGGTCATGTTACAATATAGATGTACACTTCCGTTATGGTTTTATCCTTAATATACGGGTGTTGAATAACAATAAATTTTAGAAACTAAACTAGTTATCTATTGAATGCCTTATGTTTGTCTGGATAACCTCATAGTTACTTCAATATATAAAAAGTGAAGTTAATTGTTTGAATGTTTGTCTATAATCACCGGTCAGTTTATTCGAATATATGGTGAGTATATCTATATTGAATGTTTGAATGTTTGAATGTTTGTCTGATCAGAGATCGGTCATTCGAATAACGAACCCGCTGCGTCAGTTATTCTTTATTCGAATAACGAATAACGAATAACTAACCCGCTGCTAACTTCAGCTTCCCATGCAGTTTGATAAATTTGCTGTGTTATCACAGATGGGGTAATAACATCCCATTATTCAAACTTACATGACATCAGATTTGTAGGTTAAACACTGTAATTGTATCGCACATTCTGTGTCAAAACAGTAGCATGATTGTAATTCAACAATGATATTAAATGATTAAAGAGCCACTCCGTGAGTTGTTGGAGCCATATATGCCAAACTTAATCAATGGTGTCATTTGATCGAGAAGTATCAACTGTTACGAAAAAGACACATTTTAAAGCTCATTGGTTTTTTACATTGACAATATGAAGGTAGAAAGTCGCAATTATGATCGAAAACCGGACAGTGGCAGGCGTCAAATAGTCAAACGTAATTCTGCAGACTTATCTGTAACAGCCAGGAGGCCAGTTGGGAGTTGATAGCGTTTGTTAGGTTATATAACTAGTATCCATGTATATTGGGCGTAATATCTACATGTCTGTGTATTTATAAGGCTGTTTTTAGATTTTCATGGAAAACCAGTATTTGTCATAAGTCTTTTGGACATGAAAAGTAAAGATGTTTTGATTTCATATCAACACATATGACATTTAGGTTCGTATCAAAGGTAAATGATATGTTATGAAAATCACGGAGTGGCTCTTTAACAGCTATTGAAGTACTCATATGTCCTGTTCAGTAGTGTTTGATAAACTTGTGAATATTGTTTGTATTTTATTTGCCTTTATATTTTGATCTTTGGCCATTCACTAGTTTCATACAAAGGAAAATTAAACTTGACATTGTTAGGAATTTATTATAACAGCTTTTGTAAGTAAATGATAGGTGACATTGAATCTTTGAAGTTCATAAACATTGAACAAAACAAGCCTGTGAAGGAAATGTTATTCAAATAGTTGGTAAATCCTTATCCCTTTTCCTCCTTTTGACCATGTACAGTAAATACATATATATGAATACTGAGCTTTGCACAACTTCTGTTGGGTTTGGTATAGAGAGTTAATGGAACCTTATTAAAGGGTACAACAAGTATTTGCCTAAATCTTATATCTTTAAAAGGGCAATTTCTGAAAGATTTATCTCCACAAATTTTCCGCAATGAAATGTTTGGCATAAGCTATGTTTATCTTTAGAGGGTCAGAACAACTCGTTACTCAGTAATCCATAATCACGGAGAAAATAATCTAATATCAAGCCAAAACTCATGATGGCCATTTTTGTGTGAACACCTTTTAATCATTTGAGTTAGATGGATTCTGATAGCATAATTAATCATGGTACTTTCGTTTAAAAATTGCTGTTTTTATTAAAAAACATTGATTTTCAATTGGGCAAATTTATGTTCATTTATGATTTTCAGTGAGATGACTTTGTTTATCTACAAAAATATGCTAATGACTCTTATATCATTTATTTTCAGATATCATGTATTTTATGTGTTTTGTTTTACTTATTATCTATTTTATTTATTTATTACATTGAAATATTGATTGATATTATTGACAAATAAGCTTTTATGAATACCTTTCCAGTGGATAATGATGTTATCATAACAAGACATCTATATTTCCTTCACATGAATTAATTTTATGAAAAAATGTAAGAATCTATGTAATTTGTTTTAAAAAGTTATAAAACTATCTTTCTAAATTAGGTTTTTTTTCCAAATCTTTTTATTTAATTCATTTCTCATAGGTGTAGATGAGTTAATAGAACATGATACATTGGTAACTATTGTAAAACGTTAATCAAAGCTTTCCATTTGGCATGGAATAATGGATTAGTATTATTTTTACTTGCTATAATTTTCTCAACATTGAAAACATCCTTCACAATGATATGCCTACAAAGTGATCAATGGATAATTTGTTTTTCTTTATACTTGAGATATGCATATATTTTTTAGCCATTAAAATGATATGTGATGCCAGAAGGCTGATAGAACTATTACAAAACAGAATATCTAAGTCAGATATGGCAATATTAATATGTGTAACATGTTGATTAATAAAAGTTTCAACTTTTCTCCAGAATTCATACACAAACTTGCATTTATAACAAAAACATGGTACAGATTTTCAGGTTCAGATTCACAAAAAGAGCAGATATTTTTATCAATTATTTTCATTTGGGTTAGCTCTTTTCTAGTGTAAATTGCTTTATTGATAAATCTGTACTGAAAGTCTAAAAGTTTTACATCTTTAGTACAATTTCTGTACTTTTTAAATTCTAAATTAGTTCATTTTTTGCAGAGTATCCTATTTGGTAAAACCATTATCAAATAATGTTAGAAATTAGTTTTTTAATTTCCTAATTGGAAGAAGACAATATCAATCTCACAAAATTTAACCGAAGAAAAATGTCACAGAAACAAACTTATGTAAGATGTTTGGCCATTTTTAAAGTAAACAACATTCTTCATAACTGTTTTATTCGTAAAGAAATACTATATCATTCCTTATCACTAGAGATTTGTTGCCAAGTGTCCTTATTCCGTCAATGCAATAAAGAAATTGAAATCGGTTTGTGCCAGGGAGCTAATTGGTTATATTTGTTTTATGGAACCGCTTGTAGGAAAGACCTGCTGGCAAACAATGAAGTATGTGTTCTTATCTTAATCTTTAGTCATTCCTATCTCTTTGAAGTTGCCTTTCAGAATTTAGAAAGGTGTTAACTGCAAACTCATTTCAATTTTCTTTTACGTATATTGTTTTATGGAAATAAGAGTGTGTTGAACTGTATAGTCCCACCTTTCTTTGCTGTTAGAAGACAAGGCAAAAGGGTTAAATAAAGATTGATATTGGTTAAACAAGAACTTTTCTGTTAAGTAAGATATAACTTATGTATACATAAGATTTGATGAACTTTTTAAGTTCTAATACTTTTTTTTATAGTCTTGGAATCATAATACCTACATATAAACACTGAATGTCACATCTTTATGAATTAAAGATTATAAAACAGTTAAATATGTATTACTTGTAAAATCTTGATGACAATGCTTTATTTTTTTTATCAAAATATTGTATGAAATTGAAGCATGACCTCAGACACCAAAAATGATATGAGTATCAGACATGGCAAACCACAATTAAAAACATGCATCAAGAAACCAAAAATAAGATTTGATTACTTTGTGAAAGTAGAAACATTTTAGACAAAACTTAGTGACAGTCTTAAACTCTTTTAAAACGTTTGTGAAATATTCATGAAATACAACATGACCATATTGACAGCTTGTAGACGAGAACAAACTCAACATTTGATACTCTAAGACCTAAACAGAACTCAAGAGCATATTAAAGTCAGTTTTGGCCCCAACTTTGTTTGGATATGGAAAGATTTGATTTATGGGCCACTAACGAAGGGCATTTGGTGTCTTACTTGGAGCTTGATCAGGGACAATAAATGATATTTCACAGTTATTTGACCCAGGGGCTTTTGATGTTCCTGATAGGAACCATGCAGGAGTCAAGATCATAACTGTCCTAGTGCCTCCTGGCTATACCTGTCTTGATTAAATGCTTTGTTGGTGAAAGTGCAGTTCAAAAGTGTTCATATCTCATTTTATGCAGTGTGCTATTAGCAATATCTGTGTATTGAATATGCCTGAGGCAGGGAGATTTTGTTCCATTACATACTGGTGAATGGTATAAAGATAGGTGGTAGCTTTATTATATATCAGACTCAGCCTTACATAATATTACATGGATAATTGAACTGTCTCAATGAATGTGTATAAGATATTATTGATGATATGTTCCTTACAAATCAGGGATCACATGTGGACAAAAGAAGTTATTTAATATCCAAGAGTTTGTGGAGACTACTTGAGCAACGAGTTTGTAATACTGCTTATATTCTGAAGGATTATTAATACAGTGATCATATACAGAGAGCACAATCAGATGTATATACACCGTTAACTCCTTTCACAACACTGACGCGCCTACACAGATATTCAGGTACCATTTCACTCTTGTATGTAGCCTGTATACTATAACGTGTACACTCTTCACTGGGCATGGCTGTATAATGACATTTTTATGATTTTTGATTGCCAAGGGTTTGGTCCCATATTCTTCTTCATAATGGCAGTACATAATGGGGTCACATATCACCTTGTGTGATATTGCTCTCATGTTAAGTGTCATGACTGTGTGATATCAGACGGAGTTGGACTGAATATGTTTATTGAAAGTTCTCTTTTATTGAGGTGGCTTCATAGATATCAAAGTGTTGATTGCAAATGTGTTATTTACAATAAAAAATGTCATCCATTTTGTATAGAGGTAGATTAGCATAGTGGAGTGTTCTTTTTCAAGCAACCAGATATTAGATAATTAGTTCATTAAATTATTTGGGGGGCACTTGAAACATCTATTCAACTTTGTTACCCTTTCACTCTCTTTTCACAAAAAGGGTTAGCTAAGAACATTTCTTAAATGAATTTCATTTATAAATGAATTTAACCAATAGATGTCACAACGTTCCTGGGAATGAAAATCTTTAAACAGGAAACTTTACAAAGGAAAAGTTACATGTTTAGCTGAGAATAATGAATGAGAGCAAAAAATACTTTTTGAAGATTAACAAAAAAATTATTTTGTTGCTGCAAAATTATTACTTAATTCATATTTAAGGTCATCATACATAAGGGAAGGACATGTCAAAGAAGAATGAGTAAAAGCATCATTAATGCAGATGATTCTTACAGACTGATTTGATATTTGTGTGAGTAAACAATGATGTCGGTTCATTGCATGCCAATATGAGATCTGATTGTTCTTGAGTCAAGTTCTAGAGTACTCAATGCTTACTGGAACTGTGACAGTGGCAAAGTTGGCATGGTCAACTTCTGGTAAAAACATTTTTATTTATTAATCATCCCCTATGCTTGCTGATTATTGTCTGTATTTCTAATTACTTTAGCTTTGCTGAAGTGGAATTCAGTGGAGACATACAAATAGTTTTCAGCCAATGATCACTCATTAAACTGTTATCCATAGCCACAAACATGTTCTACTTGCAAAAAAAGTGGTAGCGCCAGTGTAATAACAATGACATCGCTTCACTCTACAATTTTGACATTTTCATTCAGTCTCACATTTTAAGATTTTGGTTTGTCTTTTGTCATTGTAAAGGCATCTTCATACCTTTCAGAGTGAGAGAGGGAGTGTAAGGGAGACAACTGCTTCAGCATGTCCTACTACGAGGTGCTGGGGTACCGGGGTAGTCCTGGGCGTGGTCCCATGAGGGCTGTGCACGACATCAACAATATCAGCAACATGTACCCCGACTCAGACAGCGGCTTCAGGTACATATCCTTCTGTGTAGAAGCATAACTCAGGGTTGATTTAAGTGTATATCAGGATAGCCAAAAAAAACAATGCATTTTTGTCGATAAAAAGTGCTATAGAAGAAGTAGCAGAGAATCAGTTCAATTGGTCCTGAACACAAGAATTTATATTTTTCACTTGATTATTATTGAGATTATTCATGGTTTCATGTTTTTACAGTTCAACCTTCAAGACAAAGTCACGTGTCTTTACAACGGATGACTTCTCAATGTCGCCCACAAGGCTGTCAAGGTCAAGGTCAATGACGAGACTGAACGGCCCCAGTAGTCGTGATGTTTCTCCAACTGGGAGTGTTATGTCTTTTGATATGCAGTCAACAACCTCACTGCGCAATCTCCATGACAACCTGGAGGATAGTGAGAGTCGCAGATCGGTTCTGATGCACAAACTGAAGGAGGCCCAGGAGACCCTCTCTGTAAGTTCATCTATGTTTCATCTGGGACCCTTTGACATTTTGATATGAATTGATAACTGGTTCATTGTTGACATTTGATTTAACAATCTGAGAAAGAATCTCTCATTTATTTAATCTGAAGTTCATAGAACCAAAAAGCTAACGTTGCATTTCATGCAGAACTTGCCATTTCAGCTCCAGAATGACCGGCTTGCTAAGATTGAGTCCTCGGCTAAAGATAATGCTGTTCTGGTGGAAGATCTTAAGTTCAAGGAAAGGGTAGGTTATGTTTTATATTTCAAAACAGTATAAATCAGTCCTGTATAAATGTTTAAGGTGACCAACATCTAAGGATGCAAAGATCCTGTCTTAAAACATGCTTGAAAAGTTGGTGAAATTTTGGGATCACGCTATCTGCAATGGTACAAATTCTTGTCTGGTTGAGTTCTTTGCGGAATTCGAATCCATACGTACAGCCAGGTAACACCTGCAGCACTGACCATACCAACAGCTTACCACACGACCACCAGGCCTCAACACTGTGGTCATGGTGTGGTTAGTCCTTGCGGTTTTGCCTGACAAGAATTTTTACTATTGCAGATAGTGTGATCACAATTATAACGACTTTACATTTGTTCACAATGTAAATGTCATGTATCCCTAATGGTGTTATGGTGTATGAAGAAGATATATCATATCACATAGTAGTTGTGACATGTCTGAATTTCGCCTGTGCCAATCTTGTCACCAACAAGGTCTAATTTCCAACACTTTGCGTTTTCAAGTATTATACAGACTGCATCAAATTCAAATAACTTCATAATCCCATAATTCACTCTCATGAGACACCCAGCTCCAGTATTTGCTTTACAAATATATCCAACATGGCTACAATCATGCATTCATGGTAGAAGGCATGCACTAACCACAACTGTCCACATTGAGTATTACTAATGTCCCATACAATTTGACACAGACAGTTCTGGATCAACTCATGTTACTGCATATATTGTCTACAACACATGATTTTTTCCAGTGAGACATATTGAGCCTAACATTGCTTGAAGACTCAATACCTACTTTGAGGTTATGACCATTCGATGTACATGTGGAATAAGTAAAACAGTGTACAACATTGCTATGCAAAAATACACAAACAGTTATGTATCAACTCCAAATCACAGAATAGATTGTCTGTACAGGCACAGGATTCACCCTATAGAAACTCAACTAGCTCAAGTATTACATGGATATGAAGAAAACAAAAGATAAACAACTACAAGGTTGCAGTCATTGAGTTTAAGAATTAGCCCTGTATACAACAATGCTATGCAGTGTTAACCTTACATGGTATTGACTTCACATCACTGCACACATTGTCAGTTGTCACCTCAGTGAGACAACCCAGCTCAAGCTATTACCCTGATGATATACCTAACAGTCACACCCAGTACCTGCACAGTGGGACTTAAGGTCTCTTATGCTTCATAGAACTTTATGGCATACAGGCTGAATCATATGTACTGGTACATTACAGGTGACAGCCCTACCCGGTGTTGTATCTTGTAACGGCAATTTTAATATTTATGATTATAGATATCTATAATCTGCTTTTGTTGACAGGAATTTTTATGAGAAATATTTCCAATGGTCATGTTTTTAATGACATTATTTCCTGGCACATTACGCTTTGACATCTAACAATGAATTTTTTTTCAAATATTATTTAGACATATAACAAAAATAGATTGTATTCTATTTTAAAAACGTTTGAACAAAAAAGATTGTGTTTAAATATAGCAATTCGATAAAAAAAAATTTCTACACATAGCAACAAGGGTAGTATCAGTAAATAGGTATATTGCAATACAGAAATAACACATAACACAGAGAGCCTACCATAACCATTACCTTGTGGTAAGTATTGAAAGGCAAAAGTTTTCTGTTAAAATCGTCAAAAAATCATATGGAACACTTCCAAGTGTATTAATTCTTTATTACAAAATTTTTTTCATTTGAATCACATAAAATATCCTGAAAACGACCTTGCCAAGGATCGCTACAGTGATGTAATGAGCAGTTGTTATATGTTATGTCACAGATGTAAAATGGATGAACTTGCACTATAAAAATCGTTGCTTGGCAAAAGTGATATGTGCAGAGGCATTAATATGTCCTGACATATGTATCCCCCTAATGAGAAACCAATATGACTATGGTACATGATGATACTGGTACACACAATGTTCTTTTCCCCGAAGAAGAGAACCAGCAGAAGATCAGTGAGCAGTAGAATCTATCTTATTGTACCCCCTTGTAATCAATCACAGACTTTATATACTCCTGCAGGAGAACCTCTGGGCAGATGATTAGCATACCAGAAAATCTACTCTACCCATACTATCTTGTGCATATTGTAAAGTAGATAACAATTGTGACATGGAAGGTCACTGATTAACCACTGTTTCTCTCCTGCAGGAGTACCGCCAGAAGATCAGCATCTTGGAGAAGGCTGAGGAGGAGAAGGAGCTGCTGAGGATGGAGAACCTGAGGCTGAGGCAGGAGATGCAGGACAGGTAAGAACAGGGGCCCTATAGTCTAGAGTCTTATTTTCCAGGGCTCCATCAAAAAACCTTCACTACTTCTGATATTTCTTGAAACCAAAATCAAGTCTATCAAACTTGATCTGAAAAAAATTCATGTATTCTTTAAGAAGCTTCTTTGTTACATACTAATTTTCAAAATAATTTTTTATAAAGGTTTTTTTAACAAAGTTTTTGCAATGATTAAATGGTTCTCTCTGATAGTAAAAATATAAATTGCAAACAAATGTTTTGCTTAGTCTTTTTACAGATGTTTCATAAATGTTCTTATTCCAAATTCAACTACTATGATTTTTTACCATCCAAGATCAATTTTGATCTCAAAATGCATCTCAATCAGTTCTCGCTGCTCCTTCCCCAGAATCACTGCCCTGGACTTCCAGCTGAAGTCTCTCCAGAGCCAACACCAGAGCACAGAGATGGAGAACAGTTCCAGGACGAGTCTACTGGACCAGACCACCTCCTGTCTGTCTCTGCTGGAGGAGGAGAACACCAAGCTACAGAAGGTTAGTCAGCTGTCTCTCTTGATGTTGTCAGATTGGTGTACTGTCTCTTTATAGATATCTAAGCAATTCCTAATTCAATTTTTGCAACTTACAGTTTATACATTTGAAATTATTTTCCCTATCAAAGGACAATTATCAATCTAAGAACAAGTATTATTTATGAAGGCAATGACATTTAGCTAATGATTACACTGGTAAAGCATCTTGTAGTTCTTGTCCATGCTGACTGCTGTCTGTGTAGGAGCGAAACCAGCTGCAGGATGACGTGGGAGCTGTGAAGGAGAAGATGCAGCTGGCCAAGTCGCAGCTGGGGACTGTCACTGAGGAGAAGAGAAACCTGCAGAACAGTCTCGACACCATTACTCAGGTTCGCTAAACTGTTAAAATATATCTACTTGTTGCTTAATTATAGTATTGCCTGTTGAGAGCAGATGCTGCCTCTACAAATACAGGAAAGGTGTTTAAAAACATGACATCCCCAGTTTAGGACAGACAGTTTTGTAACGACCCTTTTATTCCTTTGTTGTTCTCCCAAAACATCTTTCCCTATTTGACTTCTGACTTCAGAATAGAATTTTGGGTTGCACATATTTTCTGTCCGCTTCAACCTGTGTAAAGTAATGGCAATACGTTGTAAAGACTTTAAGAATGAGATATCAGTATCAATTTAGTGATTTTACAACTGCTTCAAACAATATATCTTCTCAATATCAAATAGAATATTGACTAAATGACTGTATATTTGCAGGAGAACACACTGCTAAGTAAGAAGATCCATGAGATGGCCGGACAGATGGTTGAACTAAGGTCTCTCCTCCAGGCCGTCCGCGACGAGAACGATCAGCTCTCCTCCAACTGGAAGAACATCTCACAGGTGCGGTCTTCTCTCATTAATTGTTTTAGATGGCTTTATTTACCTTTTATGGTGAAATATTTTATCAGGTTATGCTTTCATTATGTACAATGTGAGTATGAATATTCTCATCCTTTAACATTACATTCAGTGTAAGATCCAGCAACCCACAAGGATTCTCATCCTTTAACATTACATTCAGTGTAAGATCCAGCAACCCACAAGGATTCTCATCCTTTAACATTACATTCAGTGTAAGATCCAGCAACCCACAAGGATTCTCATCCTTTAACATTACATTCAGTGTAAGATCCAGCAACCCTCAAAGATTCGGATCACTTGTTTAAACGGGGGTTCTTATTGCTTGCAGTTTATGTATAGAACAGAGAGACGAGATTCAAACCCCAGAAGAAGACATTTGGATTTGCTTTCGACAGGGTTATCTAAAACACTTTTCACATACAGAGAACCGCTGTCCAGAATTTGTTACTTGAACTCTTTTTCTAGTTCATCAACTTTCCTTGTGTGACATCAATGACATCATATACTCAAAAAAATCACTGATGACCATCTGTATATACAATATTTAAGGGTCTTTAGGAAAATTATATGACTAAAATGTCTCAATATATAAAAGCTTGGTTGGTCCTTAACTGTGTTTGTTAAATTCATATCAAACAATGACTATGTACACAGACGAGCTTTTACTGATATATGTGATCACATCTGACCAGTGGTTCAATTTCTTTAATTGTTTAATCGGTATTTACAAGAAATCCAAATGAAACGTCACACCTTATTTTGCAACAATTCAACTTAAGTTCAAGAGTCAATGTGGAGAGACCTAATAAACAAGCATGCAGTCTGCACAATGCACAACAAGGGCTGGACACTGTCAATTATTGAGATCAGCCTGACAATAATGTCGTTTCTATGCTTTAGGTTGCATTAAGAAGACAACTACATTATCTATTTGATGAACATTTCTGAAACATTCATGAAGTGAGAACAATCTTTGAACAACAGTTTGAAAAAAACAATCCAACCAAGTTCAAGAGTCAGTTATGCTGATGCTTCACAAACAAGGACGGTGTCCACACAGTGTTGACAATGACTGTTATACAAGGGCTGGCCACTGTCCAGCACTGGTCAGTCACACACAATAGGATGCCCAACCAGCCAATCAATAGTGTTTACATGCTACTGTTAGTCCGCTGCTGTCATTTCTCTTCTCACTTTGCTCTTGCTATTTTTCAGATTCTTTCATCCTTGTGTGAAATTTTCTAAGAAGAAAACAAAATAACAATGCTAAACATTTTTAAATGATTTTTTAAAGAAACAGACCATAGCTTTTTGATGTATTCATTTTTCATTTTCATTTCGAGACAGACAGAACATGTTAGTTCTCAAACATCATACGTGGTACATGAGAATATATATGATATACAAATCAATTCTTAAATATCACTTTTGTTCCCATTTTTTTTATTGATAATATTTTAAGTTGTGTCCTTGTAATGACTTGTTTAAATAAACAACCATTTCATTAGAAAATTCATAAGTTGTAAACTTGACAGCTGTCTTTACTATGATAGAAATACCTTATAGGTTTTATCTTTTTATTCAACTTGTTACCTACATGACACCTTAATTATATAATAAATGTTGCGGTATTTGATTGGCAGCAAAGCCGATGGCTCTACTCTTTCATTTATGGAACATTACTGCTGATGATGTTGTTGAATGAACCCTTAATTATTTTTATTTTATGAATTTTTTTGAAAATCTTTTAGCAAATACTTTAAAAATCATTCCACTTTATATAACTCAACATGGAGGTGATGCTTCTGATGATCATTTATTCAAAATGGAAACACAAATAACAATTCTTGCAAATTCACATACATCACTTCCAAATTCTACATGAAAAGTTTGTTCCAAAGACAAATTAACCTCTTAAGTCTGAGATGAGAAAAGTTAAGTTTTACAATTTGAATGTTTCAAACTGAATGAAATTATGACTGAAAAAAAGTAATCAGTTACAATAACAATTTAAAAACATTTCATTGATAACTTATTAAGAAATTTCAGAGTCAAACGATTGATCCAGTTATCATGAGAGAGTCAATCTTGGTTAGATTCAGCAAATAAAATGAGTCTGATGTTTTGTTTCTTCTGTTGTGTCAGGATAAACAACGAACAACTAAACAGATAGCGAGCTACCAGGACACAGTGGCCGATCTGAAGGCTCGTCTCGCCACCACCTCCGCCGACAAGGACAGACTCTTTCAGGAAAAACTTGATCTCAACCATAAGCTGCAACAACTTATACTGGATAAAGAACAGCTAATCAAGGTAGGGACAGGGAGATTCCTGTAAAGGTGATGATAAGTAGTTGTGTGATGAATTATCTATACCGTGAACATTTGAATTTTAACCATTAGATACTACAACTTATACTGGATAAGGCACAGCTTATAAAGGTAGATATGTGGAGATGGTTGTGAATGTGTTGATAGAGGGGTGTGGTAGATGTAAGATCTGAATGGCAAGGTCATTTAAACGTCTTTATACTATGAAGATATTTTTCAACTCATACCAGAAAAAGAACATCTTAGGTAGGTAGAAGAGATGATGTAGTGACAGTTGATAGAAATGTCAGGACATCACTTACAGAATTTTTAAGAAGTATTTTAAGTATAAGCTATAACAACTCATGAAAGAGAAGTTTGGTATCAAGTGATGACAAGCAGTGGAATGGTTCATGTAAGATCAGAATGGTCGTCAATTAAAACCAACATATTCCTTCCATCTGAAGAGTTTAACTTAAATTTATCATATAAGCTAAATTATTTCATATTGTTAAGGGAATAGCTGATTAAGGTGGTATAGGAACATTGATATAGAGGTGATGATAGCTGATTAAGGTGGTATAGGAACATTGATATAGAGGTGATGATAGCTGATTAAGGTGGTATAGGAACATTGATATAGAGGTGATGATAGCTGATTAAGGTGGTATAGGAACATTGATATAGAGGTGATGATAGCTGATTAAGGTGGTATAGGAACATTGATATAGAGGTGATGATAGCTGCAGATTTATAGCTGATTAAGGTGGTATAGGAACATTGATATAGAGGTGATGATAGCTGCAGATTTATAGCTGATTAAGGTGGTATAGGAACATTGATATAGAGGTGATGATAGCTGCAGATTTATAGCATCGACTTCAAGCATTAACAGCAGCTCATATGGAAGAGTATCGGTATCCAGGTTATGATGAGTAGTTTATGTAGGATTGAAATGAATCACTCTTATATTGTAAAAATATACGCTTGAATAATAACGCTTAAGTAACTTATGTTGAAAGGAACAACTAATGAACGCAAGTGAAGCAGGTCTGGTACATTATATTTTCTGTTATAACTGTGGTCAAGAAGAGACTGGAAAAGGTGAATGTAATAGTGATTCAGAATTGAGTAGTCTTTGAAGTGCTTTAACAACAAAGCTCAAGGATCACCCCAATTTCCACCATGAAATATATCTATTGTAATCCATTTAGAAAGTCAAATAAAAAGTATTTGGGAAGGCATGATTGAATGTGTATAATATTTATCATGGTGGGAAAACATTATTCGACAATCACCTCCATACACGCTGTGTTCAGGTGAAGTTTTCCCTGGAGGAGCAGCTGGGAGACTTCCAGTCTGAACTCAACAAATCCAAGATGTCATCGTCACGGAAACAAGATGATGCCAAGGCATTGGAGGAAGAACTGCAAGGGGTAAAAAAGGTGGGTTGTGATAGAAATATAATAATAATTATGAGATTGATTTTTTAGATTATTGTCTTAGAAGAAAAGCTTTCATGAACACAAAGTATTCTTAATGTTTTAAGCTTTAAAGAATCCTTTTCATGCTAGGATGGAAATTGTAGCAAGAAAGATACAAGTAACATCATCCTGTAAGTATCTGTAAGCCCTATGACAGAGTTCAATACCCTAAAGAGCTTATGCACTGATGTAAGAAAAGTCCATTACAAGTCCATTACAAGAAAGGAAAATCGTTATCCTCCAGGTGAGCCAGGAGCTGTCGATAGAGCTGGCGTCGGTGAAGGCATTCTATGAGCGGGCCCTGGAGCAGATCTCACTGCTGGAGAATGGGAAGAAGATGCATCAGCAGCACCAGGAGCTCGGGGAGCAGGAGAAGAGACGGCTGCAAGCTGAGGTGGACAGACTCAACCAGGTGGGGCAACATTGTGGTGTTATATTGTGTCACAACATCAATACAAAGGCATTGGTCCCATCATGGTGACACCAAACATTTGTGACCTGACCTGACCTGGGACTCTTACTGTGTTACATTACTAAGCAGGGCACTTCATTGGTCTTGCAGTCCACAGATTGGTATCTAGGAACAGCATGTTCGAACCTTCAAGGAGCACTCAATAGCATCTTTGAAAGTACATTTCCTTTCTATTAGGTAAAGATGTAGATAGCGTTTTAGCATGTACTTGTTCCTGGAAATAACACCATATTATACACATTACATAACATACTGATCTGATTAAGTAAAGAGTATTCTCTAGCAGAGGAGATAAGGTAAACTTTTTTTAAATATTTTTTTTATATTTTTTATTTTTTATTTATTAGTTCCCATAGGTTACAGAGTTTGAGCATAATATATGGACATAATATATGTACATTCATAGTGAAAATATCTATCTAAATATATGGATTGTTGTACATTATTCCATAAATACTGGTATCAGTGGTTTCAATTTGTTGTTAAAATTTTCCAATTTGTTGTTTCTTTTGAAAATGTATCTTTCAACAAGAAAGATTTCCTTCAAAGTCGGTATCATCCTTTTTATATGACATAGATTGACATATTTCTTTGCAGAGATAATGATTTGATTTATTAGAGTATTGTTGTATAGTGTTACAAACCAAATCAAGTATTTTGAAATCATTATTTTTTTTTCTAAAAGGTTATTCATCCAAAGTTGAAGTTCAATCCAAAATTTTGAGGTTTCATAGCAGTCCCAGTATACATGGTCAATGTTCTCAGAAACATCATTACAAAAACTACATAAGTCATTGTCGACAAGATTCATTTTTAACAATTCTTTTTTCGTGTAAATAACTCTTTGCAAAAATCTGTATTGAAAATCAATCAGTTTAACATCCTTCAATCCATATCTATAAGAGTTAAAAATACTATTCCAGTCAAACTCACAATCTTTAAAAATGGTTTCCCACTTTTCACTCACATCAAGTTTTGTATTCTTGTAAATCAGCTTATCATAAAGAATTCTTGATCCTTTGGTAGATTTAAGGATATTTTTTTGGTAAATATTGATGTACAAATCATTCGTAGGAATATTTCTTGTATTTTTTATATGATATTTCCAACAGCTGGGTAAAATGTATAGTAAATAATTATAGTCAAGTATTGTACCCCTTATCTTGTATTTTAATTGTAATTTATCGAATGGCATAAACCATGTTCATCACATAGGTCTTTAACTGTCATTAAACCTTAAGGTAAACTTGCTAAGTTTCTTTAGTTAGTGTTCTTTAAGAACTGTTGGACCCTACTTGGTCCAGGTGGATTTGATAACTGTAGAACAGATTGGTAAATAGACTAAATTGGTCAGTACAAGTTAAATATAAGCTTTATTTTCTATGAAGAATACCAATCAAATATTCTGCCTTGTCTATAATTCACAGTTGCAGATTTGAGTTTAAGAAGGTGGGTTATATAAGCTTGAATTTGTAATGGCTGTCATGCTAAGGAAGTTGGTGCTTACTATGATGATAATGAAATGTTTGTTCATGTATCACTTAAGTCTCAATACGGTATGTAATCTGCAATTTGAATAATAGTTGACATTATTTAACATTCTTTTTGAAGCTGCTGGACGGCCGACTGAGGGAGGATCGGAAGGACCGCGAGCAACTGGAGGATAGTGTCTCCAACATGAAGGTTAGTGCCTATCTCTCTCTCCTTTTATTGGATAACCTGGTCAACATTCTTCATGAAACATTATTTCCTAATGTCAAACAGAATAGTAGATATCTTGTATATAAATACATCCTTTATCTGTATATGGGGACTTGATAGGTATATAGGTTTTAGATCAAGAGCTTAAAGGTTTGAATCAGGTCAGGGGCTTTACAACTGTGGAGTCTGAGTAACATGCAGTTTATATATGTTGCTACATCTGTAAATCCCAGCAGACACTGGTTTCAACACAGTTGATTGCCTCCAAGAGGTCTCCCTGCACTATAATTTGAATATCAATTGGATATCAAACTCCAAATCACTACCAAAATATATGCTGTTGTCAACTGATTGGTAGGTAATTTTAGGTGATCAATAATTATAATTTTGCTCTATCATTTAAAGAGTTCAAACGATGAAGTAAGTTATCCTTATCTTTAATCTTCTATCTGCATTTCTGATGCTGATGCCATACTTTTGGGGTTTTGTTTCAAAGGGTACACTCTTTTGTAATGAAGGGTTGTTTGCAAAAAATGCTTTATCCTGAACTTCCTGACCTATCAGATGGACTTATGACTTGATGATTGTGAATGTAAAAATAAATAACTTCTTAAGATGGTGAGGTATTTACGTTAACACATTACTGAAAGCTAATTAAATTGACTGATATTGATGAAAGTGTCTAAATGTATTTTTCTAGTCTCACTTGTGGTTGTTGGGATTGTCTATAATCTTTGTAATACATGTTTGATTTTTGTGCTGTGTGTGTTCCTTGGTGAGTGAACATCAAACGATCCTCCATAAACAACATCCAGGTTGCCCAGGGCCTATTGTTCCAAAACTCTTTACAAATCACTCTGGGAACTTCTTCAAGAAATTTGTACTAAAATTACCTGCCTTTGACTCTTGTTAAGAAAGGATAACCTGATGAAACTGCCAGATCAGAGGATGATTTGAGGAAAGTATTTGAGCATTAAGCCCTTGTCACCAAGGATGACTAAACTAGAATTATTGCTGTTACATGGTATTCCGATTGTTTACGTATACAACGCTCACAAGAAATGAAAGGAGATACATCAAATTTATGTAGTCTAATATCTGTGTTGCTGGGTTTTTGATATAACTTTCATTAGTGAGATATATATACCTATATAAATAGAGAGCAAAAGAATGAGAGGTGTCACTATTTGGTTGAGTTATGAAAGTTGCTATAAGAGATGTGCAATAACTCAACATGATGAAACAATACAAAGTATGAGATAAGTCTGAAAAGAGGAGCACAGTGGTGTATTGGTAAGCATGCTGGCCTCTCACACCTAGGGTCTGGGTTCGAATCTCGGCGGTGACACAAAATCTTTTTACCCTAGGTCTCAAACTGTGTCTGAGTAGCTCCTTCGAAAGTACACTTCCCTAAGGTTAATGATGTTGGTAGCGCTTTGAGCATGTATTAATACACGGAAAAGGTGCCATAGAAATATCCACATTATAGTTATTATTACGTCACTAGTCCAAAGTATGATTTTGTGGATTTACCGGCAAATTTTAAGAAACGTCTTCAAAAGTTACCAACCTAACCAAAAAGAAAGCTTGTAATTGGCAAGGGGAAAGACCTAATATTTCTTGCACTGACAATATTATAACATAAATGATAAAGTTTTTATGAAAGGAATTACCAAGCCCCAACGTTAAGTAGAGAATGATCATGTGCTTGGTATATTGGTATGATGTTATGTTGTTGTGTTGTTATGTTGGTATGAGCGTCTAACAGTGGTGATCTGGTTGCAGCTGGTACACTCTGCTAGAGTGCTAGATGGTCTGTCTAGGTTCCAGGTTTGTATCTCACTAACACTCCATCAGCTGCACAGTGCTTATCTCTCACCGTGTCATTATCATATCATGTTATCTTGCTACACTCAGACATTATATCTAATGAAATTTATTACAACTGGTTCAGCAGTCATTAAAAAATCAATATTGGCCTTTGCAGTTGATTGATATTTTGTCAGTCTTTTTTATCAAAGGACGAATTTTGCATTTATTACTTATTCCCTTAGTGAAAAACAAACTGTTGCTGTCAGTGAAATAGCTCTTTCAAACACCTTATATTTTCATGTTAATTGATTCATAGGACATCATTTTCAAACCTTTGCTTTCTTTGGATATGAATTGCAAATAACATTTGATAATTCTTACTTAATATAATGAATTTCTCATCTAATGATGTTATGAATGACATTTCTTGCTAACTGCTCATTTTGAGGAATTTCTTTTCAACCCAATAAAATTAACAATATGTTATACAAGTAAGGTCAAAAGTCTGAAATTCATGCATAACTTGAAAACTGACGAAAGAATTTCATTACTGGTATATGTAACTAGGAGAAAAGCAAGATAGCATATTTCTAGTTCTTAGTGTCTACAGCTTCACATCACTGTGCACAATAGTTTATAGATGTGTTTGCTGATGTTCAGTAGTGTTCGATTTACTTTATGTTTTGTTGTTAAGCCAAAAAGCTAGTTTATTTACAAAGTATGATATTAATTCAAACAAGGAGTAGTGTGAGATATGATATTGTACTCTGCATTCAGTTACGCAACCATAGGTTTGTGTTACAATTGTTGTAATAATGTAGACTATTTAATTCATTTGTTTAACAAACAAACTAATAATATATAGAGGACATTCATTCACACAACATAGCTAGCTGGTAATAAGTATATACAAACTACATTCAATGTAGTCAAATTTCAGCTTATTAACACATGTCTACAATATGTACAAGATGTATGCAACATTATTGAGTATTGAACTCCTCTGACAGTACTAGACTTCTTGATCAGTGTCACAGGATTGTCATGTGTGTTTCAGTGACAACAAATATTGATGTTGCATTCTATTATAAACTTCATCTCTCAAGAACAATTTCTACTGTGGAGGCCAGTTTTGGATTACAAATCTTGTTTTAAAACTAAGTAATGTTGTCAATTAGAGACAGTGTGTAGTTTCAGAACACAAAAATAAATATTTTGAAACACCTTGTGTGTTAAGTCTGTGCTTTGTGCCTCAATGGCATTTTTCACTGTTGATTTATGCCCAGTTTGTTTTATTTGTGTTTCACTTAGTTAGGTATAGATATGGTCCACACAACTACAATAATATTTTATATTCACACATGGCTATCAAGCTAAAAAAGAAAATCAAATTAAAAATCACCGCTTTAAAGCACCATATTTATGGCATCTCTAATTTACTATTTCTCTATTGTTCACAAAAGCGCTTAAGTAAAACTTATCATTATCTTTTAAACATATTATTACTAATTTTAAAACCCATTGTATTATTATGGTCACTTATTTCGAATTTTTTATCTTTTATTTTGTTCGGGATTTCATCAGGTGAATCAAAATATGTGATGTGAATAGAATAACTTGTGCTTCAGAAATATTTCTTCAACATCCAACAATATCAAGTCTATAGTAAAATATCAATGCTCTTTTTTTCACAAACAAAAATTTGTTGCAGGCTGACTTGAAGCAGGTCAGGAATGAGAAAGCTCAGGTTGAGAGCAAAAACAGGGAGCTTGAAATGGTGAGAAAATATTGACACCAGATGGTTACAATGTTTATTCATGAAGTCATTCTTACTAAGGGTGGCAATGTACTTTCCATGATGACATAAATTGTAACATGACTTCGTTGTATCCTCGATTCTGATTGGTCGATTCGAAAAAATTACCCTATGTTGAATGACAATGAATACCTGCAAATTAGCAAAGGCGAATCACCGCGAATTGATAAACATGTTCACTAGTGCCGGCCCGACTCAAGTTCTAATTTTCCAGTTTCTTAGAAAATTCGTGCTGTACTCCGATTTGACAGTTGTCGTTGTCCTTTTTTATATTGTGCCTACCGGAAGATATCACAAATACACTTTAATATGATTTATTTTTGAAGAACGAAAATATCTTCAACTGGCTTACTTAGTCCAAGTTTGCCGCTAAGTTTCATGCGGCCGCCTTCTTTCGAATGCCGTTCCGATGGTATGACGTCACAAAGACCAACCGTTTTGACGTCACAATGTTTGCGTCGCTGTCACAATGGTTGTGGGCTAGTTCAAGACTTTTGAACTCGGGGTTTTATGATATTTTTCTACGAGCTTTATAGTTGTTGATTTCGGTCTCGATGTTTGTAATGTAAATAATGCCGAGAATGCACATTAGTTAGACCTTATCTCACCTCTTACAGAAATAGAACAGTCACAAAGTCCTTTCCACACAAAAATAAGTACTCGTCGTTTTTTAAACTAAATTTGCGGGTGTTGAATAACAATGAATCCCAGAAATTTTACAAACGCAACTATTTATCTTCTAATTCTTATCATCTATCATTGTCAAATGTTTAAACATTCTGATCCTGTTCAAGAAAATCATAAAATAGTTAAGGAATTGTATACGAATCACACAGTAAGTCATAAACTATATATAATTGTATTTTACCTGCCACCCATTATTGGTAATATTGGACTTAGTAAATATTTGACTTATTAACCACCCTTTTCCAAAATTTCATTCATGCAGGATTTAAATACTTTGTGTACTACCCAAATTTACAATTTCTTAATCACCACCTTACTGATTATCATCATGAGGTACCCTAGTGTAATACTTTCAGCTGGCTAAAGACCAAGGATGTTTAGCAGTTTAGCCAATTTCACCTCTTCACGCATTCTCTCCCAACAGAAGTAGTTCGTCATAAATTCCTATACGTCGTCTTATTCCGAAGGTTTCTTGATCTAGAAATGTAGAAACTTGATTGGATGCAATCAAAGTTAATTGTGCAATCAGCGACACCGTTGCAAAAGTTATCATTCAAAACGCCTAGGTTATTTCCGCAAGTTTTCCAAAGGCTAAACTTTGTTCGAATATGCACTTTGCACTTTGAGTCTTCTTTACAGAACACAGAACACGCCTCATTTAGCGAGTACTTCATTGCATAGGCCTGTGTGACAAAAGATATGTTATTCATGGATTCGGTGTTTTCATTGGCTGAAATATTGCCAGGTAGATTAAGTTGCAATATTGTCCCGCGTAAGGGAAAGTGCCGGAAGACCGAGAAACCGTTGTATTACGACAGAGGTTGTATAGGAATTTATGACGGAGCTACCTCTAATGGGAGAGAATGCTCTTCCAACTGTATGCTTGAAAATGTTTGAACTATTTATCAAAACGATGACATTTTGAACGAAGAAGTTATTTATTCTGAAATTTCTTGTCTCTTCTCTACAGAAGCTACAGCGAGCAAATGAGGAGATTCAGCGGACCACGACCATCCAGCAGGAAGAAATGATCACCTGGAAATCTACCTGTGAGAGGCTGACCGCCGCTGTCACACGCAAGGAGACCGAGCTACAGTCTCTCACAGACAAGTGTCATGAGACTGAGTCTGTGGTGAGTTGTGTGAGGTGTCGTTTAAAAATATTTAGAATGTAGATTATAAAATCCTGAAGTTATTTAAAAGAGCATGACCAAAACTGTTTCCAGTTAGTTGAAGTAATTTGAAGGCTGTCTGGAATTACTTGGGCCTCAGTGCTGAATTACATTAGAGAAGGAGGCATTTTTGTTTTAAGATTTAGAAAAATGAGACATTTATAATATATATAATATGTGCTAAACCATATCCCATTTTCATCAGTATTGTGGGGACATTGAAGAGCTTTACATTAACAATATATATATTTTGTGAACGCGGGTCTCTGTTACCTTTTTGTTTTTAGAACAAATTTGTAAACTGGTCAGCTTAGAATGTATTTCTATATGGTAATTTGAAACAAAAAAGATAACAGACAAGACACAGAAAGTTTCCAGTTTACAGTCTCATACCTGCCATTCGAAATTCTTCCACCTGTAATTAAGGAAGCCTTTGATGTGTGCTCCAGGTGAGGAGACTGAAGGAGGAACTACAGGTGATCAGGGAGCAGTATGAGATTATGGTGGATGACAAGGAGGATAAAGACAGGTGAGCATCATGCGTTAGATAGCAGTTCTAACAACTTTCACTGCTTTTTTGCAAGTAGGATTGAAATAGAGACAAGAAAGTTGCAATATGAATTTGAAATATATCTGAAATAATGCGTGCCTTTATAGCTAGCAATGAACAGTATAAATCCTTTAGAAGTTCTCAATGTATGTGTGCCTAACATTATTATGTCTATTGATACACTGTATAATAACTGTCCCCAATTATATACATAAGTTTATTCAAATTAACTTACAATGTTAAGATGTAGATGATGCTTTTTGAGAGCAGTAGTTGAAATGTTTTCTGGTATGTCTATGGATTCTGTTACCAAGGTTATATCAGGAAAACCGACGCCTTCAGCAGGAGAAGGCAGAGAATGAACAGATGATAAAACTGCTGGAGACCCAGAAACAGGTCCTCACCAAGAGTGTGAGTCATGTTGTTATTATTTTGGATCAAACAAAATAAGATAATAAGTGATCATCATTATGTCGTTATTGATGCTTACAGATCCAGTCCACATACTCCAATAAATTATGCTCAGGTACATTCCTGGATTATGTGTAAGGATTTTGACGTTTTGCAAAACATGGTATTATTATGAGCATCTTTTCACAAAGCGCTTAGGTGGTAGTAAGTCTCTATATGCCAAGGGTTTCCTCAGTAAAAGCAATCATTATTTTCAAACTCTGATCCCTCTATTAAACATAACGCTGAATAGTTCATTTCATGGACTATGAAACTCACTTCAACTTATAGTTTACTCTATGAGTGATAATGGTTTGTGTTTTCCCCCTACAGACGGAGAGTTCCCTGAACAAACTACACGATGTAGAGCACCTCAGTGGGAAGGTGGACCAACTCCGCTCAGAGAATGAGTTGCTCAGGTGAGATGTGAAGGTTAACACTCTACCTGTTTTATATATATGTATATGCCCTATTTTTAAAGAATTAAATTCACCTATGATAGCTGGAAATCTAACACTCTAGAACAGGCAGACACTGAAATAAATTGCAGTTGTTGGGGTTAGATTGCAATTTTTGTGTGAATCCTCTTTCCTTCCTTATGTGTTAAAGAAACAAATTCAAATTTAAGACATCAAATCTAATTAATTAAATTTGTTATTAAGTGTTATGAAAGTCTTGATTTAAATGAGATATGCAAATATCTATTATATATTTCAGAGACCGCATCAGTGAATTGGAGAAGGTCAGAGACAATCTGATAAAACAGAAGGAAGATGTTCTTGTAAGTGTTTATGATAAGTTACATTAGAATACTAATAAGCACCCAATTCAAAAGGAAATATGTGATAGATGAGAAAGTAATGCATATGTTATATACAGGACAATGTGTGTGAATACAAACCCAAATCATGTCCCTTGTTCTTCCCCCTCACTCTTCTCCACCTCCTTTTGTTATTACGTAAATTAATGACACTGTAGAACATTTTCTTGGGAAAATAGGAGCAAATTAACAGTAAAAGTGAACTGAAATGTAAGACAAAAGAATCAATTGCAAGGGAATCTATTTTAAATAACAAAATGAATCTTAAGATGAATGATGATAGTTTGTTTAAGTAAATAAATTGTCCTAAAATGTATGACATAAAATGGCTGCCAGCAATTTTCCATTATGCTTGGTAATTTCTTCTACAACTACAAAAAATGGGGTTGACTAAGGAGAAGTCTGACCCTCTGAAGTTAAAACATTTGGCATAAACTAATATTTTTTGGGAAAATTTGAGAAAGAAAGAAAGAAAAAAAAGAAAGAATGTGCTACTGCCCCTAAGTTCATAATTTCACAAACAAGAATTCCCTTTTAATTTTTACCGTACAAAAAATACCAAGTGCTATTGTCCCAATCAGAGTCGACCATGTGTTTTTTTCCAGGCCAACAGTGATCTGATCTACAAGCAGCCAGGTCTGGATGATCTGGAACACAAGATAGAGGAGCTTCGGGCAGCCAACAAACAGCTGCGGGAGATCAACGATGTCATGTCTGAGAAACTGGAGGTGGTTGAGCAGGTAGACACTGAACAATCCTAGAGGAAGCTTATAGAATATATGCAATTGGACCAAGTCTCGAGGAATAAACATGTTGTATTACTTTCAGTGTTGGTGATGTCAGTTCTCAGTGTTTCTGAAACAATGGTTAATTTTGAAGTAAAAAACAAGGATGAAGAATGTACGTAAAGTTCATTTGAGAAACACCTTAAAAAACCATCCGCTCAAAACATTTCCCCAGAAGCTTGAAGGGAAGCCTGTGTTTGCTGTATAGACAACCACAGATCATTCTCTTTGTAAACAAGGAAGAAGATTCAATAATGCCACAGCTATTGGTACCTGACTGATTGATTCAGCAGCCTAAGTGTAAAAAATGATTGTTACTAAAACATATTCCAATGAAGTTGATAAACTGATATTTAATAATAATGTATACCTAGCACAGAAATTCTGCATACACATTTGTATTGGAAAAACATAACATAAAAAGACTCTGACAATGTAAATAGATTTAATTTTCTTTATGGGCTGATTTTCATAAACAAATAGTTGAATTGTTCTGAATTTAAACTTATTTTTCAGGAAAATGCTCGGCTCAAGCAGGCAGGAATGGGTGCACCTAGTCAGATCAGTGGTTCCATGAGGTAAAGTTTCTATTGCTGAGTTTGTAATCATTTAAAGCATTTTCAACCCCAAAATGTAGTCTTATCATGCGTCTCTGTGTCCAGGCCTTTTCTCTCAAACCACAACTGAAACTTAAGACTTCTCAATCTATTATTGATAGCTAGAGTTGTGATGATACAAACATTTCATAATATGATATGTATCACAATATAAAAAAATGATACGATTCTAAAATTATATATCCAATTTTTAATTCAGATTTAAGAGATAATAGACATCTCATTAAGAAAGTTAAGTGATGAGAGTAGGTATCCCAATTCTGGATACTATGCTAAAACAGTTTTGAAAAGCAAGATAAAGAACAAGAGTGTACCAAGTGTAACATGCGTGTGACAGACAGCAGAGGGACCACGAGCAGCTGATGGAGGACTACGACCGACTGAAGCAGAACTACGAGAACCTGGAGGCTAGACATCAGAGGATGGTCATCAACTATGGGCATGAAGATAGTCTCGAAAAAGGTATGATGAGGAACTTGTTGAGGTAAATCAGCGTTGGCTAATCTTGTAGCCCTACAAATTAAGCCTAATCTAAACACATGGGCTACCATCAATGCTAAGGTTTCTTGGCTAAGAACATTTTGAGAATAAGGATCCAGATGTTTGATCCATGTTCAGACTGAATTTATACAGAAAAGGGGTCAGGTGCTACAGGTATGTAGACAATTGTTCGGGATATCATCCAATATCATTCAGATAAACACTCTTCTTTTAATTTTGACATGTTTGGGTTTTGAATCCCAATCAAGTCATACTAAAGGTGTAAAAAATACAAAAAGGTAACGCCAATTTCAAAGGGGAACTTTATATTTATAATTTTTTAAAAAGGGGGTGTTTGGGTTTGACGACGTCAACCCCTCCTTGGATCTCCCTCGTGATCACTTTTGATGCCTCCTTGTTTCATCCACACTTTGTACTAGGGGTGATTATAACACAAGTTAATACCATGTAATAAATAATGACGACAAGCTGATATGAAATTTCCCAGACAAGCAGAGCCAGGTAAAGCTGCGGAAGGAGCGGGACGCACTACAGAAGCAGGTACAGCTGGTGACAGGGCAGATGGCGCTGCTGGAGGGCAGCAAGAAGAGGCTGGAGGACACAGTCAACCAGCTGCAGGACACCATCTCCAGGCTCAAGACACGCATCACCGAACTGCAGTCAGCACAACCTCATGGGTATTTATTGAGTGTCATTTCAGAACTTGAAAGTCAAATAAGGACAATACTTATTCTTTTAGATGGCATCTTCTTGATTTTAAGATCTATATTGATATGTTACTAGTTTAAAAAAATACTTCCTAAATGATTCTCTACTAGTCAAAAGATACATCCAAAATTCTACACTGTACTCATATTAGCATATATTTCCTTTTATTTAATAGGTAAGCTGCTACTGCATCAATACTTCTAATATTAAGCAAATGGCTGTTCTGTGTATATTTGTTTTTTGGACAGGTTCTTTATTCTGTTAATTTGTCACTCATAACTAATTCAAATGGTGAAAAACTTGAGGGCATGTATAGTTAGATTCTTTTGTAAACAAATTTACAGTAATCTTATTGTTATGAGAGCTTAAAAAGTCTTGGCCACTGACCTGTTTAGATGATTATGTGAAGTGACCCTATCCTTTAGGACTAGACTCATCTGTTGACCACCTATATATGTTTTCATGATGTCCAGTGGTTCTTCCCTTGTCAGAGCTGGTCAAGACTCCAACGAAGTCAAGCGTCTTCAAGAAGAAGTAAAGTCACTGAAGGACCAACTCTCCAAGGTCAGGGTGGACAAACAGCAGCAGGATAAAACGGTCAAGAAACTCAAAGACGTAATTGATTTATTTCTTCTTTTTTCCCCAAAAATTTTGCGTGAATTTTTCACTCATGCTTTCAGACAAATCAGGTTGGGTCCTAATTTTTTATTTCACCTTTCTAAATCTGAATTATTGTAGTTGGATAAGTACATCAATGGAAGTTAGAATAACTTTTTAGATAGAAAACTGCTTGAAGTTTGTGTCATCTTTAGGATAGTGTAGAGAGAACTAGTAAACCAAGAAATGAACATTAGATCAACCATTAATAACTGCAGAAATTTACTTTATAAAATGGACCATAATAAAATAGTTCCAACTAAAAATAGTACACTATCACTTTCTTCATTTTTTGCCATTATCAATTACTTTTCTCCTGTTTACATTCAATTTTCTAAATTTAAAGTATTTGAAATGAATTACAATTATTTATATCTTGAAGTTTAATGTTAGATTTTAGTTATAAAATATTCATCATTTAATAACAATTAAATACACAAAAAGGAAATTGCCAAAAATATCAAAACAGTTCCTTGTTTTGCAACTTGTTTTTATGTTCTTATCTAATATATTGTTTATTGTATTTTCATTATATTTTCAATTGAAATAATTTTTTTCATTTCCATTATTTCTCTCTGATTTGGCTTTGCTTCGATCTAGTCCAGTTTGGTTGTAGTGGCAGTTTTATTTTCTTTCTGTCAGGAACTGGAGGAAGAAAGAACAAAGAAACCAACTCAAATACGGGTTTGCACTTTGTGTCTTCAGCTTTGGTGTTGGTTTATATAGCAGTAATAATAAGCCAATCATTGTATCATTACACCATGGGAAAATGATAACTATCAATTTCTTACATCATGGGGATAAATATGAAAGTGAAACATTGACTTTTACTTTGACATTAACATTGACTTTGACTTTGACATTGACTGACACAACACTGCCAGATGAAGAGGATCTGACATGACAGCAGTCACAGATGTTCTAATCTCAGCAATATTTTAAAAGTATGTAGTCATCGACTAGAAATTGGAAAGGATTATAACCTTAATTCTAATAACCTTGACACTGCATAATTACTTGGTTTAAATTTTTTTGGCCCAATGGCGATGACTGAGTGCATTAGTAAAATGACACATTGCTGATAACGTTTCATTATCTTTAATACTTCGATAGTTGTAGTATACGTAGTCTTTACTCAACAGATTAATTAGAAAAAAGCTGTTATGATCATATGGGTGATGGTAATTTGCTTTACATTTTGTTTTCTAAATGTCAAAAGCATTTATATGTACTTGCTTCAGCTTACTAATTAAGTATTTATCAAACTGGTCTCTACAAACTGTTCTCTGGAATTAAACTATTTGTAGTTGTGTGATTAACATAGTTATTTCCCATATGGTAAAACATAACCAGTGTCATATTTTTCATTTGTGCACTTGAATAAAAATCTGTCCATTTTGAGTTTTCTTCTGGCACATGCAGTCATCTTTCACCTGTAAAGCTGGATATAAGTTGGTGATAAAACAGGAAACTACAGCTTTGATTGCTTTTGATTTGTATATCTTTTTTAAAAATTAATGAATGAGGAATAATTTTACAGAAAAGGGTATCAGTTGTTCGTCAAGTTGCACATAATCATCCAATCTAAAACTTGTAATGACGATCAGAAATTATTATGAATAAGACTTTCTCGTATCTTTCTTGTATAAATGACATGACAAATGGCACTGTACTTTTACTAATTTTAACAACATTATGAAAATAGAAGATATGTATGGATAGAATATCCACAAATTAACATATAATTTATAATAAGACTAATCAACAATGCCATGTAATGCAATAGCAAGGCTTTTCATGCTCGTAGCGCCGATGAATGGCTTCACTTTCATTCTTGTTTTATTTAACCGAGTGTGTGCTCTCATTTATCTAGTTATAAAATCTAAATCAACCAAAATGTTATCCTCAGTGCTATGCTATGACCTGGTCATCACAAGTTGTTGACAGCAGATTTATCATCATAAACTCCTGTGCCAAAGTCCTCGTGATGATAGATTTACCAATCCGCATTACATCAGGTTGTCCAGGACCTCCTGAAAAAAGTTTTAGCCATAATTGAAAGTTGAATGAAGTAGAACCCTTATTTGGTATTGTTTAAATGCCTGCTATGTGCAGGAATCACTGGAGGATGTAGGACCATGTTTGATAAGATATAAATGCCTGCTACCTGCAGGAGTCACTGGAGGATGTAGGACCATGTTTGATAAGATATAAATGCCTGCTATGTGCAGGAATCACTGGAGGATGTAGGACCATGTTTGATACGATATAAATGCCTGCTATCTGCAGGAGTCACTGGAGAATGTAGGACCATGTTTGATAAGATATAAATGCCTGCTATCTGCAGGAGTCACTGGAGGATGTAGGACCATGTTTGATAAGATATAAATGCCTGCTATCTGCAGGAGTCACTGGAAAATGTAGGACCATGTTTGATAAGATATAAATGCCTGCTATCTGCAGGAGTCACTGGAGGATGTGGGTGAGGAGCTGCACCAGATGAGAGGAGAGCTGCACAAGCTGATGGAGGAGATTGAGGGCAAGGACCGGGAGATCCTCACCTTGGAGAACAACCTCAGGAAGTCCCGTGAGGAGGTAGAGATCAAGTAAGTTTGGAATCTTTTAGATAAGTCCTTTTATGGTAGCAGTCTGTTTCACCAAATACAGAGAACATTTTTGTGAACAACCTCAGGAATGAATAAGAGATAAAGTTAGTTTGAAATATTTTAGATAAGTCCTTACATGGTAGCGCTCTGTTTTACCAAATACAGAGAACATTTTTGTGAATAACTTCAGGAATGAGAGAGAGATCAAGTAAGTCTCAATTGTTTTAAGTAAACATCTTACAAAAAGTAGAGATCTATCTAAAGTACTTGGAAGTTCTGCAAAGATATAGAGATCAAGATAGTTTGAAATGGTTGAAGTGAAATGTTTATCATTAACCAGCAGGAGATAGCGCTACTGAGTACACATAACATCCTCAAATACAACCCTAGGAAGTCCTTTGAAAATGTAAAGGTCAGGTGATTATTTTTATGATGTAATTAAGTCATTTAGGTGAGAAGACATCTGTTCTACCGAGTACACAGGACATCTAAAACCTCATTAAGTCTTGGGGTGTGTGAAGATCACGTTTGTTTGTATTCTTGAAGTAAATTCCTTATGCAGAGTAGTGGTCTGTTCTACAGTAGAGTGCAGAGAACCCTTAAGGGAGTAGGTCCTGTAGTGGGTAAAGTGAAGGGCATTAAACTGCAGTGTTTATATTTAATGCAGCAGCTAGTCCATTAGTGAAAGGTTTGTTCAGCAGAAGTAAGAGATAGAGGTCAAATGATTATGTATGTTTGTTTTGCATATCTTCTAAATTCATGAGAAGAAGGTTTTCTCAGAATGATGCCAGTTTGCAGGCAAATTTAACAGAATTCTGCTGTCACAAAATTTACAAAGTCAGACTTTATATCCAGAGACAAGGGGATGTCTGATCTACGGAAGCTGACAGATGATCTGGAGAGACAGAACAAGCTCTTGAAGCAGAACCAGTCAGCAAATGATAATGAGTAAGTTCGTTCATCATTTGTAGATCATCTACTTTTTATATGTTGTAACTGTGTTTCAAATAATAAAAAGATTGTTAGGTGATATATATAGGACAATAAAAGTTTTGGTTTAGCCATCATGAATCATGCACCACTACCATTATCATATTCACTGTCTTTTGTACATTGATCCTCACCAACTCCATTATTCAAATCATCACCTTTATCAACCTACAACCATGCTCACCATAATCCTCATCAACCTCTATATTCATTGCTATTCTGTGTTACAGAGAGGAGTCAGGTAACACAATCCGGTTGAAGCGTGGAACTAGAGCCCCCATGTACTCCTCTGCCCCTGATGTAGCCAGGGCTTCTTCTTCCTCCTCACAGAATAACACTGCTGCTGCACCAAGTACAGTGCTTGCTTCATTAACTCTGCTAATACATAATCTTATACAAGTCAAAAGTTTAGGTCCAACTTCTCTACAGGCAGTGGCAGATCCAGAAATGATGAAGGTGGGCGTTGGCTTCAGCCATTGAAATGGGTGATTCATCCATGTTATGTCTGATTTAAAAAGTCTAAAAGGATACGGTTTAAACCCCCTTCACCTGCGCTGGATCCGCCACTGCAAGGTATATTAAAGCTATGCTGCATTATGTCAAATTTCTGTGCAAGCTCTTCAGCATTCTGAGCCTTAACTTGATGTTCAATCAGAAATCCCCTTGAGGTACTTAATGCTGGTGAGGGCACAACACTCAAGCCATTGAATTTTAGCACAATGCAGCAAGGCTTTACTTAGCCAGTTGGGAAGCTTGGTGCAACTTATGCTGAGGAACTTATCTCTGATCAAGTTTGTTTTAAATTAAAATTAGTCAAAACTTTTTGTAACGGGGATTGATTATCAAAACACATTCTATTGATTGTTGATTGTCATTTGAATATTGTAAGGGTGTGAAATGTTTTGTGAATGGTGATAGGGTCCACCATGTTTTTTCAAAGAAAGTTATCAGTACATGGAAATGACTAAAGATTAAGATGTGACTGTTTCAAGAAGCTGAAGATGACACTTGAACTTCACATAGTTGTTTATTTTTTCATTAATTCTTGGACTTTAATAATGTTGTAAAATGTGCAATGAGTAAATTTCCATTAAGTAAAATATCTCTATTTGTATTTCCTTTAATAGTTTTTGGATGGAATAGTTTAAAAACAATGAAGTGATTGACTAGACCTCTGTTGATCATAAAATGCTATATTCATTAGAATTTTGACATTCTGGTAAGTATGTTGACAAAAAGTCTTATACCATTAAAATATTCCTTGAAGTTTCTTCATCATATGAACATTAAATCAAAAGTTGTAAAAATATTGTTTTCCTGTAAACATGGTAATATGAAATAATAAAAGTGTAGACTAGAAACAATTTTTTTGGGTCTAGTTAACAAAATTTCTTAGATCAGAGTTAATATTTTGATTCCACTGTTTAGTTATTAATTGGAGCTAGTTCTTCACACAGAATTTAATATTTAATTAAATCAAAGTCTTTGTAGTTCATCTTGTATTTAAATAATAGTTTCTTGCTTGATAAAGTTTTCTTAAAGAAAATGAATATTATGTATAACATAAAAAGTATATGTAATGTCCTCCATGAATAAAGCTAGTTTTTAGTTCATCAGGCGTAGATAGTACATGAAGTTTTTGATAAGAATTTTATAAGCATTATTCTTTTTACATAAAAATGCACAATATACTTTTTATCAAAATATAATTTGTGTTTGAGAATATATCTTATCTCTATTATTCAGCGTGTTTATATTATTTGGGAAGGTGTTTTTATCATAACAGTGATATTTGTTGGTTAATAATTTGTTTTATTTGCATGTAGAAGACAATTGATAATGTGAAGTGTACTAACAATGGTTGACTAATTCAAGATATTTTTTGCCACAACAATCTAAGTATGTTATCATTTGCTGTAATTTTAAATTTGACGTTTGATTACAATTGTTTCTGATATTTAGATATTTGTTTTGTGTCAAATTATTAATAATCAAAACATTCATTTTTGTTTTTTTGCTTTAGAATCCCTGAAGGAAGAACTCCAAGATGCATTAAAAAAGAAGGTAAAGTTTGAAATTTTGAAAAAAGTTTTTAATATTGATTCGCTGACCTGTAGCCTGTAGTTATCCTTTCAAAAACTATAGCAAAATATTTTTGAAAGAGAAGATCATCCTAGATTTGTGCCTGGAAATCAGAAAATGAAAAGCATTAATTTAAGGTTTTTTGGTAAAGTATAGATTTTGATTCTCACTTATTGGTACAGAGCTTGGATTTTTGGGTATGCATTTATAATCAAATATGAAATATGATATGCTATGATGAATGAATGATGTTTTGAGTGAGCAGTAGTTCACATAACAAAATGAAATAAGAATTCCTCTGATCATTCCTGCCAATCAATTCAGCAGATGGTAACACTCAGTCCATGCTACAAACCAAGTGCTAAATGTTTCAGTGGAGAATGATAAACATACTGCAAATATTTCCTTTTTTAAAAAACTCCATTGTATATGTGTGCCAAATCCAGGACTGATTGGATACCGACTTCATTCTTGAACTAACTATTATTTGCTTGCAGGAGTCATCTCCCTTGAAGATCCAGTCAACAGATCCAACAATGAGCAGGAAGTTCCTTGAGGCCAAACCCGCAGGAAGAAGTGGAGTAGGTGCGGAGCAAGGTAAACTCACCACCAGTCCAGCCTCAGGAAAATATGGTGCCCAGTTCTTTTTCAGTAAGTAAATGTAAGCGTTCTGCTGTGTCTGGCAGGCTGCTGTGGTGCCTAGTTTGGGGTCGGGAGGGGAGCACTGTTTCTACATCACCTCATCACCAACTGTGAGTATCAACATCACCAACACGTGTTCTGGTGACACAACAGAGGCTTGTTCACAAATGTAAGCAGTCATATAAACCTTATTGATGTCAAGGCTAAATACAATAATTCCTAATGCAGGATATTTGCCGTGCCTAAACACAATTTATTCTTGGAAAGGGAAGTTTCGAACGAAACATAATCTACATAACAAGTATATATTTATACCAATCATTGGCATGAGAGCATGTATGATTTAAGCAAGAGGTACCTCTCACAGGGTCTTATGAGCTCTATCTAAGCTCGTAGAAAGTATGGATTGTAATGTAAATGTTCTTGTTAAAGGGAAGCGCAAACACTGTCTCTTACCTCAACACAAACAAATATGTTTTACCTAGTGCCAGCCATGACTAGCACTTTTTGACCTACATCAACGACCTTCTTCATGACAGTATGATATAAAAATAGCATTCTGTGAGATCATTAGCTGTTTTCTAAAGGAAATAACATCTTATTGAGTGCTTACATTTCTGGACATTCTCTGGTCTGTCAACCTTCCACATTTTGAAGTATGGAGGAAACTGAGGTTGATGATAAGAACTCTTATGGTTAGAAAATAATTACAAATTTACAGTTATAGAATCCACATCTTCAAAGAGATTGTTCTATGGTACGTTACAGTTTCCATTTGACTTAATGATTTATTATTAAATAGCTATTATTTTGTATACTCAACTTTTTAGTCTATCGTCTAAGGAAGGCTTACAGTTGTTAATCATTGATCATCTTTTTGCTGAGTAGGAGGATTTCAGTTTGTGTGTGTTGTAAGTACTCATTAGGAGTCATTATATGTACTGAAAGAATGACCATCAACAACATTTTCTAAAATGTTACACATGTTCTTCTAACTCACCTGTTGTGTTTGTTGGTTAATTGTCCATTCAACATTAACATTTATGTTTATTTTATGTGTTTTGACCATTTCATATTGTCCATTTGTTAAACCTAAACCTAAGTTTACAACACAATGGGGGTTACAAGTTTTGAAAACCAAGCTTGTTTCTCAGTTTCGCAGAGATTTTTTATATAATGTTTTATGTAAATGCAAAATTTCTTTAGCCCTCATCTTGTTATTATGTCCTGGTTCTGTCATATCATTATCAATTTTTCATTGTGTATTTTTCTTAGTAGTTAGCTTTTTGTGCTTTTTGTTATTATAAATGAGTGTCATCCTTTGATTATCGATAAAACATTCTATTTGCATGAATGTGTATCAAAATATTTAAGATGTAAGAGTTATTTTTATATTGGTATTTAAGACATTGATAGATATTTGAAGATTAAAGATTTCAGTAACATTATCTCATTTGTCATGAAAGACTCTTAACAGTTTTCTACATTCTTATTTTCTTTTAAGTGAATAAAGTTATGCTTATAGATAAGTTAAATTCCCTCTAGCTGCCCAAATTGGAGCAGTCATGAAACACATCTAATGGGTATAAAACTTTTTTTCTTCTTCTACTACTTCTTTACTTTTAACTGGGACCAAGATTTTTATTTTATTTTCAGAACCAGAGAAATCTGCCACCGAAGGTTCAGGACGTCTTCAATCTCTGATATCAAAATATCGCAGCCATAGTGACGCACCAGCAGAGGAACCTGAGAAGAAAGTCAAACCATTTTCATTTACTACTGGACGATTAGGTTTAAAGGGCAAAGGGGTACAACTCACAACCCCTAAGGTCCCTGACAGCAAAACAACAACTTTTTCCAGTACCCCTGGTCTCACGAAACCGGGGTCAATAAGGTCAGGGGTCAAAGGTCCTCCTCCACCGACTCTCCCCAAACCAAAGGTGAAACACGATGTGATTGGTGGAGCAGCTAAACCCCAAGGTGGGGCGGGGTCAGAAGCAGTGGGCGGGGCAGAGGGGCGGGACTCCATGCAGGACACACAGGAACAGAAAGATATCAATGCCCTTATACAGAAGTAAGTTACACAAATAGAATTATGTGAAATGATTTCAAATTTTTGAAAGTTAAGTCAGCCAATACATTCAATAAGAAAAATTAATGCCTGTAAAGCAATAAGTTGTGACTAAAAGTATTGTGCACTGTATACAATGTTGCTTGGATGTCAACTAATGCATTGGACTTTACAAGAAAGAATATGATCAATACTATTGGAAGATAATTAATTCTTTGGAATACAATTTGAGAGAATATTTGAATTGATTTAATTATTTACTTATATTGATTTAATTATCAATGCAAGCATTTTCACCACACAGTCACTTTCACCTCTCCATTCGGAATGCCTGCACTGTGCTTCTAGTTGAAGTCACTTTTAACAATGCTTGGCGTTCTTCAGTTCGGTGTTGTACAATGCATCTCTCACTTCCTGTTTGCATGAACTCCTTACTAAACCTAGCACTGCCGAGGAGTTTACTAACAATCTGTCACCTCCCAACATAGCTTCACATGTGAGGAAGTTAGACTCATCTGTAATCATGATTATATATTTAGTTAGGTTCTAGTTAGGTTATAATCCAAGTCAGAACTCATACTTTGATCCCAAACTTTTGATTCCTGTAGTCACTTATTGGTACATGTCATATTTATATTATTGTAAAGCACATTTCAAGATTGCTACATTTTTCAACAATTTAGATTTCTGACAATTTCTTGAGGATCATGTCAGGATAATATAAGATGTCCTTGAATTTTTAAGATATTTGTATGATTTGGGGATGGTGAAGACTCAGGACAAAGATCGTTGCTCCATGGTTATGTGGCAGGGTGAAATAAAAGGATTCCCACTGGCTTAGGCCAGACTGAAATCTCTTAAGCTGAATCGGTAGATTGTCTGCCTCTCACTCGGATCTTAATTTTGCTGGAGGAGATCTGACAATCTCTTCTGTTAAAGTATGTTATCTATAAAAATGTAATTCTGGTGTTCAGAGGTAATATAAAAGGTGGAAGTTGCACTTCCCTCTATGTCTCTCTTTTGCTTTTCCTCTCGGCCTATGTCCTCTGTCCTCCTCAGTGAGCTTGCTGCTTGTTGGATGTGATTACAGGTAGCTGTACTTACTTAGTGTTCCTCACCTCAGAGTTGGCTGGGAGGTCAAGGATTTTCCTTCTTATCATACCAAATGTTTAAACCAAGTGAAATTTTTTTTATTTTTATGTCCAAAAGAATACAAATTAAATTGATGTATGATCAAAGGTCAAACTAATTTGAACTTCATAAAATAACTGTCTTTAAGAACCACAATATGAATCTTTGAAGTCCTGTTCAACCAAAAGTTTACCAAATGGTGACAGTGTAACCATAAATAAGACCCCATATAAAATCTTTGACAGTTTGTGACAGTACTTGTCTTAGTGGCAAGCTTTGTAGCTACAAACAGTTGAGGACTGGTAAACAATAAATTGTGTGGGAACTTACCTAAGTTAGATATTTGATTGTTTGAAAACCTTTCCATCAATTGTAATTTTGAAAAAAAACTTAGGATAACTATTTAAAACTCGATTCTACTAAAGTCTAGAGCATGGTATGAAATTGAAACTTCCTGCAGAACCATTGATGGCTCTATATTAATATATGGCTATGCAACTGAAATAAAAAAATGATCACTATATGGACAAGTTGCTAATCCTTGTCAATGTGTATGTCAAGACTAAATCTAGTTGATTGCTTTTAAGAAACTTTTCGCTGAGATATAACACTGGAGTTATTGATGTTCCAATTACTTGAGTGCAAGAGGAGTAGATGCTTATAATATTTGAGAATATCAATAGGTAACCTACCACCCGACAATCCCCTCTCACCAACCCCCAAGTTCCTAATCTCATGTCTTTCAATCAAACTCAAATCCTTATAACGTTTGATTATATTCACATATACAAATACTCCTTTGGATATTTTCAATAAGCTTGCCTCAAATTATTTTGAAACTGCTTGATTATTTGACAGTTGTTATCGGTCCCATTTACTTTTTGTACTTGGGTTACAATGTGAAAAGCAAGAGAAATTTCTTCAAAATCGTGAAGGTAAGACAATATATGACAACCTCGATGAATATCCCAGCTACCTCAATATCGTAACCCTAATCTTCTGTCCTCTTAAACAATATAGAATGGAAAGAGAACGTTTTGTGGAACAGTTCAGTTGACTCCTCAGATAAGATTGCATTAAATGTTTTCTATGTAAAGGATCATGAGCTTAAATTGAATTGGCCTTATTTAAAAAATCATAATATTTCAGGATGACAGTACATAAGATTTTAATGAGTTTGTTACTTAAAAAGAATATAAAGTGGAAATGTAATTTGTCTAAAAGGACAAAAAATGTTTGAATGTGAAAGTATTTTGAAGTAAGGTCTTGATTTTATAAATTATCATTGAAAGTACATGATCTAAATGATTATTACAACTATTAGAGAAAACCTAGGAGAGAAGCTTTCTCTTTTACTATCTTTTTGCATGAATGAACTTGCCACTTTATAGCTTATATTCATGAGACATATCTGAGTATAAGTGATGAGGGTAGCCTATATAATAACTCATATCATTTATTCATAGAGAATTGAGTCCACATCTTTGCATGTCCTTCCTCCACACATACCATGTTGTTGCAAATGGGTACTCTGTAGAATTGTATCAAATTTATCTATTTCTTTTACTTCGTAATAATTATAACTACATAAACATATCATATCTTTCTTAATTTTTCTATATAATTCTTTGAAAATTCATAATTAAACGATTAATTAACAATAAATTAATTGCATGCATGTCTTTTGCTTTAATGTGGCACTTTTATATGTTAAAAGGTATTCATAAGTTATTTTTAATTCAGACTACGTAAGGATTGAGAAGTTCTTATGCTTTTGCTTAAGTAACTCAAAATCTCTGCACAAGGAAATATTGAGATTGTTTTGCATTACACTTCGGGAAAATCTTATTATTATAAAAGTTATATAATTTCTATTTGTGAAGATTAAATGTGTAACCTTTTATTAGGTAAACTGTCAAAGAAAAGAGATGTGCTTTATGCATCAGCTATTTACTAAGAGTAAAATTCAGCTTGATAATGCTTTTTGGAAATTATATTAACAGATATATTACTCTTTTTTAACTTTATTTTTTGTCTTTTTAGCCATGTTAAAAAAATACATTGGTCATAGCTATTAATAACTTTAATGTGTTTTTAAAAGAAAACAACTTAATTTGATAAAATATAAACAAAATGTTAATTTTTCAGATATTGTTTTTCTTTCAGATATTTGTTATTACACAGTTATTTGATTAAATTTTGCAAGTAATTCTACGCAAATAGTTTGACAACACATAGACAAAACAGCTTTTTGATATACATATTAGAATTTCATTATGCATGACAGGAGAGTTTTTAATAGAAACCACATGACCTTATGGCTAATTCTATGGTATGATATATCTCTATTACACTTCTGAGGGGGACTAAAACACACAGTCGGAGTTATTGAAATTTGCCAAACTTTATCAGACTCTGAGGTTTATTCATTTCAAAGTGTGAGTTATAATTTGAAAATGACATTCCTTTGTCACATGGTTATTTTCCTAGCTTTTCGCATTATCTTCATATTTCCTATGTGTTTTGGTGAATGGTTCATCCATTATTTAATGTCTTTTTTTGACATATAAACATTGTCGTCATCAGTTTCTGTGCATTAGGTTTGTGAGATCATTTTGCTGTGTCACATCAGTGTGAAGCTTCAGGCTTGGTTCAGTACGTTCTGTCCTCTGATGAAGATACCTTAAAGCTTCTTCCTTATTTGCTGTCATGAAGGCTGATTTTACAATTCATTTGCTGGTAACAGAATAAGCAAAGTTCAGATGTTTCTGTCTTTCATGAGTCTATGATAAGTCTGTAAGTGCTGCAAGTTACGCCTATTGGTCTTGAATGACAATTATCATTTGAAACGTGCTTTAAATGCTTTGTCATATGACTGATGTATGACTGTTTTATGTGATCATTTGAACCTAAAATATTGTCCTTCTGTCTCAATCAATGACATCTGTATTCCTCATTTGAACCTAATTGATTTGTAGCAAAATTGATGTTGCATAGATATGAAAATATAGCTATATGAACCATACATTGTCTCAAATCATCTCATAACATTCAAGTAAATTAGTTTAATTGATCAGTTTTTTAAATATTCCATCTTTAATTCTTTTGGCGCTGTTTGCCCCTTGATTATTATAATACAAATCACCACCTGTTAAAGAAACCTGCTTGTGGTAGTGAGATAAACAAACCACTTGTACTTCAATATACTGCATCTACAAAGCTGGTATTGAGGATGATTCTGTAGAGATATAGAACCTTCATGTATCATTGTACATGGTCATCTCACTGATAGGTGTTGATGCAGCACGTCTATAGAACTGTGTGCCTAGTAGTTGGAACAGGAACAGGAGTCTATATCCGTGACACTTTAGTAGATTTAGCTTTGTTTCAGCCATGAGACAATGAGCCTGACTAGAACAGTAGTGTTTGATGAATTCCTCTAGCTCTGTCAACCTATAAATCAGCTTGTGTGCATGTGATACTTAGCTCATAGATACAGTATATGTACATAGATACATAGCTAGGTACAGTGTATGTACCCAGATACATAGCTTGGTAGATGTGTGGCTGTCATCTGTGCTTGCATTCTGGTCCATTCATTGGGTTGTCATTTCATACACTTAGTTCATGTTGTATGTATTAGTTGGTTTTAAGTCGATGGGGAATATTTTGGTTTTCAGAAATGCACCATATTTAATTGCACCTCTAATAAAGGATGTTAAAGATAATTTGCATGATTTCTGCATGAACATTGTAAAAAAATGCATGTTGCAAATGGAAAACTTAAATGGTTTCATCTTCTCTAACGCAACTATTTCAATTTGAATGTTCATCAAGTACAAAGTAGTTGTAAGAGTATTGATAGAAGATGATATTTGATACTATAGATGACTTGACGCTAGTATATTCATATTTGTAACTGAAGTCATTGAAACAGTTTTTCGATAACCAAAACAATAATATTAATAAACTTTATCTTTGTTCACTGAACTTTATTTTCAAATTTTCTTGACAATGAGAATTCCACACCATAGTCAGAGGTATAAAAAATGATCATAGTTAATTCACTTAAGGTTTTTATGAAGAATCATTCTGCAACATGATAACCATTGATAAAAAGTTTAAATATTACAAATTTATGTGTTTTGCAAGGTTTGCAGAAGTGGGATCGTTACCATGGTGAATGAATCATCCATGCAAGAACATAAGACATGTGCGGTGTCGTGGTGAGAATAACTCCTAGTTTAACGTTAATCTTCACTCATTTGGAAATTAAAGTTCAGGAGTATTTTTAATGAATGTTGTTATTGGTGAAGTTTTTCAGGGTTTTTGGTGAATTTGTGTTTGAGATGTTTTTTAATGTGTAAATTTGTTTACCAAATATGAGAAATGTATAATGTCAAATGTCTTACTTCCTGTTTGTGTTTGAAGATGATGTTGTATGATTAATTTGTGTAATCTGTTATCATAAAATTTTGGTAATTTCCTTCTCTCTCAGTGTGTGACATTCACTCACTGAACAAATACTTCTGTTTCAATGATATAACTCTACATTAAGAACAATACCTAACTGTAACTTTGATTCACAGAGTATACTTTTTGAAGTGTTTTTTTCAGTTTTGAATTAACAATATAAAGATTGACTAAGTGATGTTGTGATGTTGTTAATAACTATTGTCATATATGAATTCATTAAGGGGCAGTAGCACATGGTAAATATTGTGATCTCATGAAGCGAACATAAATGTAACCAACTGCACGCAAGACAATGTTTTTAGATCAAAACTAGCCGTTCTAAATCGAACCATGATCAGCTAAGCTATGCGGATCCATTTCCCTGCTTCAAATGATTTAAAGGTGTTGAGACTAAAATTATGCAAGTGGTTTTTGCTTTATACTTGATTATTTCTTGTACGACTACAGCTGAATGGGTCAAGTATTTAGATGTTTTATCCCTTGAAGATTACACTATGCCTGAAGGAAGATAAGTAATCTTTATTTGAGCAAATTTGAAGAAATATTGTTTTTTATAAATGCGCTACAGCCCCTTTAACAAAACTTTTAACAAGTAAATCTAACGAGATCTAAATTTGGATGTTATTCTTGTGGAATAAGACATGGTAACTTATGTACCTTTTGTAATAAGACACCTATTCGTGTTAAAGAGCCACTCTGTGAATTTCATAACCTATTATTTACCTTTGATACGAACCTAAATGTCATATGTGGTGATATAAAAACAAAACATCTTAACTTTGACAAATACTGATTTTCCATGAAAATATGAAAACAGTCTTATAAATGCACAGAGGTGTAGATGTCACGTCCAATATACATCGATACTAGTTATATAACCTAACAAACACCAACAACTCCTAACTGCCCTCCTGGCTGTTTTAGATAAGTCTCCAAAATTAAGTTTGACTAATTGACGCGTGCCACTGTCCGGTTTTTTATCATAACTGCAACATTCTACCTTCATATTGTCACTGTAAATAACCAAAAAGCTTTAAAATGTGTCTTTTTGGCAACAGTTGATACAGCAATCAAATGACACCAATGATTAAGTTTGGCATATATGACTCCAACAACTCAAGGAGTGGCTTTTTAAATGGTAACTTTCAATTTAGTTAATATTGTCAGTATATTTGATAAAAGGTTCTGTTTCAGAGAGAGATATACTGTTGGTTGTTACATGATCTAAATAATGTATTAGTATGAGAAACTTTGCAACAAGTATTTGGTAATTAGTGGCATAGTTTCATACAGTGATAATGATATCTGTCTTTGCTTACATAAACCCAATATTCATCCTTTGTAAATGGAGACATAATGTTGAATTCAAGTCTGATTATGTAATAATAAGAGGTAAACAGCACTTATCCTTCTCTGAAGTTACAATGCATTTCTACAACTTCTCTGATAACCTTCTTCTGTTAAATGGGTTTAAAAAGTTAATAATTATTTCATTATTACATATTATTTGGGTTTGATATGTGTAATGATGCTGTGTATGCAGATAAGAATGTTGAAACATGCATGTCTCTCAGTTTGCATATTCATACTCAAACGCCAAATAAATAACAAATAGTTAAGTATAAAGATAAAACTTCCTTATGCCTGTGCAAAACTAGCACCTCTAATTTTGGTTCATGCTAGTCATCAAACACTACCAACCCAAATCAACCTTCTTTGTAAACATTTGAAATGTGGCAGCAATTGTAAATTGAGTAGTTTTTTTATATATTAAAATTATGACTTTACGTCTCTATATTGACATGTAAGTGAAGCCATCAGCATTTGTGTGATTTTCAGCAACGGTCAGTTCTACGCGATAAAGCAACACCTTTGATATTCTTGTGGCTCTTTTACTGTTTCATATGTTCATGGTTATTGATGTGTTTATCATGTTGAAATTTGGGTGGTTAGTTTGGTCGATGGGAATTATTTTATGTATGTTTCATGGCCATGGTTGTTTCTCATCTATTCTGCTATCTACGTCATTTGGAGTTGAGTTTTCTTTAAGGATACTTTGGTTTTTAATGTTGATTCTTGAGAAGGTTTATATCTTTTCTCACATGAACATCCACTGCATCAACAGAAATGACTGAACGTCTTTGGTGGTTGGGGACTTGAATCATCTTTCATTAGATTTGGTTCAAATTGTCAGTTATCATGCAATATATTACTTATTCAATGGAAGTATTTGGTTCAAATTGTCAGTTATCATGCAATATATTACTTATTCAATGGAAGTATTTGGTTCAAATTTAAAATTGATATATTTCACCACCTCCTACTGGTTATCTCATTCATGGTTCGAAGAAGCTTGTTAGGGACATTTGTTTAGCTTTATTTCAAGATATATTTGAAGGCATAGTAAATTAGTTTGACATGCCTTTCAGTCTTTCTTTCAATGAGTGGCAAGTTATTTTTTAAAAATCATTTGGGAAAATGTATATCTGAAATAATCATTGACATTTCCCATATTCAAAGATAATGAGATGTCGTTGGAAAATAGTTCATGTATAGAAACTCCTTCATTATCATGTCATGACACTACATCATTTTCATAATTCATTCGTCTTGTAACATAAGATGAAACTACATTTCTTAGCTTAACATTTAAACATGTTGACCATAAATGACAATAAGACAAGCTATCAAATTTCATCTACAGCTTATCATGACCTTACATCACAAAAATTTCAGTAGCAGAAAACATTGAAACAATTTTTGATCATTCATCAGCATCATCATCTTGGATCCCTGAGGACGCAACATGATACTACTTGCCTACCACTGCTAACTAGTCCTCTGCATGTGCTTGCTTTCCAGGCGTGGTTCTTCAATCCCCAAACCTATTCTTTCTGTGAACCCACCAAAATTAACAAGTAAGGTTATAGGAGACCTGTTGCGACCGCGAGGGTCCCGCAAGTCGTGTGAGTGAGCGTAGCTGCTGTAGTTAGTGTCCACTGACGGTGAAGGAAGGAAAGGTGACTTGTAGATACTGCTGTATAGACGACTCATTACATAAGCAAATTTTAAGAATAAGACTTTAGACTTGGTTGCAGATGCCTGATCTATATATGACTATTTAGATGTAAAAACTGACAACCATGAATTCCGCATTGCAATTTTCTTATTGATGTTCCTGTTCAAACTTTATGAAACCTGTAACAATAAACAGAAATAAGAAATCGCATTTGAAGGTTATTAAAGTCAGAAATCAGTTCACTCTAATAACTTAAACATAACACTCCAATGGAGAAATGATAGGTATATACACATTGTGTAATTTACGTTTGGCTTTCATCAGTAAATACATAAGAAGTTAGGTTCAAGGTAAATGAATGCATTTGGATGTAAAATATTTTTCATGTGTTTACTTGTTAGCGTAAATGTTTTCATATAAAATCAGCGGTGTAATGAGTTGTCTGGTAGCTAGTGTTTTAACTATGCAGATCCTGTATTCTCCAGTGTTGTGTGACCATGTAAGCTTCTGGCAGTGTGTGTGCGTTCAAATGTGTGTTCAAGAATGTCCTGTCCATGTATTCTCAAGAGATAATTGGTTTTGATTGTCTTTATGTTATCCTGATCTTTGTGTAGTGTTTCTATCAAGTTTTTGGATTGTCCATTGTTGAATGTTATTGATGTTTCTACAAACCTCTTTTAAATGTCCATCCAGATTTTGGATTGTCAAGTATTTTCATTGCTTTGAATGTTTTCTTGATGTTTCTGCAATGTCTTCATCAAGTATTTGGATTGTCTTGTGTTTTTAGTCCTCTGAGTTTTGGACATTTTCAGGATATGTAGATAGTGCTTTTAGAGTTTTATTGCTGCCTTATTGACTTTTCTCAGCTGTCATTATCAGGACTTTCAATTGTCAATTATGTATTTGTTCTAAGAGAACTTCACTTATCTCTCTTCTGTATCACTTTCAAGAATTTGAATTGTCAATATTCAAATCGCTCATCTCACTGCATTCTCTTCTTAACTGTCTCGATATTTCACCTTAGTCTCTATCCGGAGCTAGAGTGTTTGTCTCGTGTCCATGTGTTCAAGATTTGTCATGTCACATATTCTGTCATCCTGTCTTACAGGTCTTGGTAGTGTCAGGATATGATCATCTTTACTGTTCTGATCCATTGTTTCCTTGCATGCTTTAATCTTTGATTGCTTCCTGTATATGCCAAATCTTGAGTTCTATGTTTTGAATAATCTATTCTAATCTAGATTGTTGCGTTTAGTTGTTGTTACCAAACTTCTGACTTTTTTATATTCTCTTATTAAGACAGTATGTCATACTATTTGTATGTTTGTTCTTTGAACACTTATTGATAAAAGTTTATCTTATGTTATGTTACCTCCAATGTTATCATGCCCTGCAATGCGCTGGCCCACTTGCTCAATACTTTATCATCATGATCCCTCCCTCACAACTACCTGTACACAAAGGTAACAATTTTTGCACCTTATCATTTATATTAGTTTATATGAGTTATCTTTGTGGAAAGGGAACAATTTAGATCCACATATCCTTGTTAGTTAAACAATATCAATTAATTAAAGGATGTGATCAAGATTACTTGAAAATAATATTTGGCACCACTATGAATATTAGGTATGCTGTCTTGTTATCATCTGTGTTTACTCTTACTACTGGCTATCAGCCTTCATTGTACATGTGACACAAACCTCATTGTCTCTCTAGACTTGGTTTGTCCACATCTTATACTGGTTCGCTCTGTGACGTCAAGGTGTGACTTATTTAGTGTGTCAACTTACTGTCCATTGTCTAAAGTTAAAAGTGATAAGCTCTCTATTGTGATCAGTTCTAATGTTCAACTGGATTTTTCTCTCGATGGTTTCTTTGATGCACACTTCAAGTGTCTCACTCTTCTGAATCTCGAGTTTCATTTAGGTATTCAATGTTTTCTTCTACAGTCCTGGTTTCATCATTTTACCAAATTGCACCAAGAACATTACACTTCTATGATGCTGATGTTGTTCCTTTATGTATAACAAATTTTCAAACACACCATCTTTTATTTTTCTTAAGATTTGCATCTTTTGAAATTTTCTTTGGATATCTTTTGCAAATTTGTGTCATTTCTAAATAATCTTAATCATAAGCATTTCTGTAATCAATAATGTTATGATGTTTGCAAATGTCAAAATGGATAATCATTAATGATAATAAGCTCAACAAATACAATTCTGTTATAAAATAATTTTTGAAAATATTTTTCATAATCGATATTTCCCCTAAAAATGCTAAACAAAGCATATCTGGTATCAACAGTAATAATGAGACTTTATATCAATCAATAAGATTCTAAATATGATATATATATATATTTGAAAATATATCAGTTCAGAAGCATGACAACGGTCGCTCAATCTGATTTAATATGTGAATTCTATTTCCACATTCTGGTAGATACAGATATTTTCTCAAATGGAAAATTATTTTTTGTTTCTACCATTCTTACAAATAATGTACTGCTGGCAAGCAGATTTGCTTTTTTATCATACAAACATTTTTAATCAGCATTTTCCTATTTAGTTTGGCAACTTCTCAACCCTGGTGCAAACCCACAAATGGTGGATACATGTTTTATGATTGTTCTGATTACCAGAGAAATAGCTGTGAATAGCTGAAATTTGTAAATTCTAAAAAGCTTTTAACAATGCTTTTACTCATTTGCTCTGCGTATGTAACATTGTAAAATCTCAAATCCTTTTCTCACAAGAACCTGGGATTTTGACAGTGATTGATTCTCTTGCTTCCTTTCACCAGGTACCTCAAAGTTCTTGAAATGTAAGCGTGAGAAGTGAACAGAAAGACCTACCACTCCAACAACAAGTGACAATCATGACTCTCTGCACCAGTCCACTGTCATACATACTTTCATAGCATAGCTACAGCAATATTGGTCTTGTGGTCTTATCTACAGAAACAATGAAGTCAAACACCAATAGATAAGAAAGTTACAAATATCACCTGAAGCAATAACAATAAGCTTTGTGATTATTGATAGTGAATATTGAAGACCAATAAAGATATAACCTAAAACATCATCTGAAGCAAACGCAATAGTGGTCTTGAGTTGTTTATAGTGAATATTGAAGTCAAAAGTTACCAGCAAGAAATAACTTGCAAAAGCAATAATGGTCTTGTGGTTATTTACAGTGAATTATTATGTCAACGAGACATCAGAAAAGAACTCACAAATATCAACTAATAAGTGAATATAGATGATATGATGAGAATTTCATTAAATAAAATTTATTTTCAAGGAACAATATATGCTATGGTGACAATGGCTTCTAGAGTCATAATCAACTGAAATAATGACTTGTCTCATTATATATCAATATCAATGAGTCATAACTAGAAATTTATTTCATCACAGCCTCTGACCAGAAGTGCTTTTTTCTTTTTACCTAAATATTACTCAAACCTAAATGTTACACTAGCTAAAATATCTTTGCTTTTAGAAATGCAGATGATTATTTGATAGATAAAGAAAACCTCGACAAAGGAATTTAACTTTAGAAAAATAAGTGTTTATGAATATAATTTTATGATTTCAGGTATTTGAGTACTTGTTATGTAGCCTTTTGTACTAACTAAAGATTTTGTGCATTAGGTTTATAACTTAACCAGCCATGTGGAGATGATATAATCTTTCAGTTCATATTGGGGGGGCGGGATAGCGCAGTGGTTAGCGCGTTTGGCTTCGGATCAGGAGGTCCGTGGTTCGAATCCCGCCAGGGGCTCGGCAACTTTGTCTGCAGTAGAGAACTGTTCTACACGCAGTCAGGTTTGGGTGCAATGCTACACTGAGTTTCAGTGCAGTACCACCCATGGTTCGCTAGTTCCAGCCGATGCTCGCAGGTTTCACCGCAATGCATAGCCACAATGGTGTTGCGGGCTTTCTCCCTGCAATAATACTAGCAGCCGCGATATAAGTGAAATAATCTTGAAAGCGGCGTAAAACCCCAACTCACTCACTCACTCACTCACTCAGTTCATATTGGATTACGGAAAATGAATCATGTTTTAAAGACAGATGATACAACAAGCATTAATAAAGCTTTTGAAGAGGTAAAAGTGGGAATATGATCTGTATTTCAGAATAATCTTTATCTTATGCTTAAAGGATGATAAATCAATATAAAGACTATGTAGAATGTTTGTATATTCTTTTATTTATGGTTTCAAGACAGTTCATGCATTTGTTATACAAACTGACAGTGAGTGTATATATGTTTATTTGAGCAGATAGTCAAATCTTATGTTATGCATTGATCTTGATCTTGCCAGATGTTTCATGATAATATCATAACTGCCATCATGGTTCATAGTTGATATTTAGAGGTTTAGAATTTTTTACTGCAAGTGTCTCAAACTAGGATCATCATTGATTTAATAGAATTTCATTTGATGTTACTCATTTGCGATCTGCTAATTCATAGACCTCTGTGGAGATACTTGTTATAGCTTCTCTGTGATATCTAGTTTGCCGTTTGAAACGAAATTGATATTAATTTTATTTAAACAATGTTGTGTATGTCATATAGACTGAAATATTTCTGTTGCTCCTTCATAGATTTACATGGACAGAAACACATCTTTCCAAGAAAACAGAATATTGCTGTAGAATCAATTGCCTCACATTTTGCACCATTAGATTTTCTAGTTTCTGTGAGGTAAAAGTAATGGAGAGATAATGTTTCTTAAGTGTGTTTGTCTCACAAATTGAGACTATCTTATTGATTGATGTTTAAGGTGACTCATAATATTTGTTTCTTAAATCAGCTTATGCAGTCTTAAATTGAGCATTTTCCTTGAAAGTGGTGTGTAATCCTTGTTATTCAAGAGTTATTCCCCTTTCATTAGTAAGATCAATCTTTTGCTGAAATCATGAAAATTGTCTGAATTGGTCTCAAATGGCAGCTTTTGATTTGGATAAACAAAGTTTCAACTAACATATTTCAGATCAAAAGAAGATTTGCTTTGGAATTGTTCAGATGTTTTGAATTTATTTTATGAGCATTTTTGTTTCAATCAGTTGTTGTGAGGTGTAAATAAATGAAGGAGAAATATTGCATTTTATATATGAATAAACTATTATTTTCAGAATAACTTTTATTTTTGGTAATTTTATGTTGGAAAAAGATTTAATGTTTGTTGACTTATATTAGTATTTATTTAATATAGTATATAATTTTATTATTTGGAATTTATATAAACCTGAAGATTTGAAGTGCTATTTGTCAGTATTATGAGCCATACCTCAAGTTTATAGTTTGATTTCAATCAATCTTCTTACAATTTGTATTCAGTTTTTTTATTCATTTTTGTTATTTTAAAAAAGTCAATGATGTATCAATTCTAAAACTAACCAACCATTAGGTGTTTTCAGATATTTTTCTTGTATTATAATCAGGTATCCTTTACAGTCTGACAAATAATATTTTGTTTAAGAAATAGAAAATTTATGGATTAACAACTTCTTTATTGCAAAGAGATGTGACGTTTGGTTTTGGTGTTTCAGTGTAGATACTAAGACCGTTTTCAAGCAAGTGATCTGTTTGCAATAAAGAAGCTGTTAATCCATAATTTTTCTATTTCTTCATCATAACAACTTCTAAAATGCCACTCAAAGAAGAAATAATTCGTTAGTGTGATCACACTTTTATGACATACAAATCACTAGAAGGTATTTTTTACATGATTCATACATATTCTCCTAACATTGTGATCATTACATCTACAAGATCATTTTAAAATTGGAATAGACTTATGTTAATGTCAATCATAATTTTCTTGCATTTCTATGCCGATTATAAATGAAAGAAGACTGTGAATAAAATAGCACTTAAATTCATACCATGAATATTTTGTAACAACCCTCATCTCTATGAAGGTATGTTAAGTAAGTAACTTAATCAATAGAAGCAGATAGAAACTATGTTGGTAATATATATTCACTGCTAGGTAAGTATTTTGTTGAATATGAGTATTTGAATCTATACAAATAACCCTGAAATTGTAATCAAATAAGTTTCCTTATGCTGTGCCTCTGTGATATCACTATTTATATATAAATGTTTACTAGCAAATACTGACTGATATCAAATATGTAATAAACTATTAAGATATTTTTGAATGTTTGTTATTCTTTTACTAAGTATTTAAATCCCTGATGGGAAGATGGTCTTAAAATTTATTATCAAGAAAAAATTTACTAGAGAATGTTTTCCTTGTTCTTGTTGAATATGTTTTATTTCAATTTGAATTTCTGATTTTCTACCATGGCAAAACTCTAAAATATCAGGAAAATTGATTAAGGTCATTTTCCTTTTTTGTTTAGAGGAAATTTTCACATGCCTCATTAAACCCTCCTTTGGCAATACACTATTTTTGTAAGCTTCATCTTACGAAAATGTATGTCACTGAGAATTGTCTTAAACGTTAAGATTAATTACGAAATTGGGCCATGATGTCTCCTGTAAGTTCAGCATATTTTCAAAGAAAAATCCAAAATCCACTTGAAGTAGTTCTTCGAAAAAGCATCTAAATGATTCAGGCGTATTTAGATGTAACATAGCCTTCAAAGTTCTACAAAATCACATAGGAGAAAGTACTGATTAGAAAAATCACGCTGAATATGTGAACACACCGTCAAACGGAAATTAACGCATTTGGAATTACTATCTCGACGAAGCATTCATAAAATGTCCAGCTCATGAGCGAAATACAGAACTACTTCTAATGTGAAGAATGGTAAGAAACATCAGTATATTTCACACAAGGAAGCTGTAAAAGAAATTTTAAAATAAAAAAATGAATCCTAAAATACAGTCCGTTGTCAAAAAATAATTAATGCATTGTTGATCCCATATGGTATGAGTGGTGCAAAATGTAGCCTATAGTTTTAGACAATAGAATAATAAATTCAATTTAGATACGTAAAAATCAAAGATCTATTAAAAAAACCGATGAAACCTGGAAAATGAACAAATGAACCAAATTAATTCATTATGTTATGATATTATATGATATTATATTATATTATCAACTCTTTTATTATCATATCTTAACGATGTCAATTAGGAATACATTTTCTAACCCTGGCACCCGACAGCTCGTACAACGAAACTTCAAGTGATGTTCTTTCATCATAATGTCGAGCACAAAGCAAGGCAATATGAACCTACTGTGTTTATATTAGGATATAAAGCCCTGCCTTTAACTTGATAAGTAAAGGTATTGCTGACTGAGCGACATCTACACGATACTCTGAATTCTTTACAAAGTCACTACTGGTTTCATTCAATCCCTACAATTTATAATATAACTAAGCAATGAACAGATCCCCCAGGATCTACACAATTGTTTTAGAATGTATTCAGAAGTAGATGAATTGTTTTAAGTGATAAACACTTATACATCCGTTAGAAATATGTTCCCTCGCACAGCTACAGTGATCAATTTCAGATCTAAGTAAGTATAAGTTCATACGGTTCCATCAAGCTTAATGAAAGATCGATAACATTTGAACACAAACTTGTCCTTACTCTTTAATGTTTAGCATAGTACTTATGTTTGATTTGACTTTCAAGTGTTTATTTGTAAAGAAAGTGTAAACAATTTTCCTGCAGTTCGGGTTGATTTGATTTCTACAAAGGTAGTTAAATACTTGATGAATTCTTTGAGGTGAGGTGAGGTGAGTTGGTGTTTAACGCCGCTTTCAAGATTATTTCACTTATATCGCGGCTTGAATTCTTTGAAACCAGGCACTTAATAGTTGTAGACAAATGATATCCCGCGTCAGATATCTTCACAGTCAGTTTCGTTCTTCAACACTGGTTTTAGTAAAGAGACTCAACAGAGCCAAGAGACGTTTACTCGGGTAAACATAAATGTTTTAAAATATTTCTGCTCAGAGCTTCACCTAACGTACAAAGCATGTACAAGCCCAATGTTTAATATTCATTTGATCTCAATGTAAACTCTTTTGTAAATCAATGTTGTAAATTTAAAATGACAGTAGCAGGTATTTAAAAAAAATCATTTCATCAACTTTTCCTTGATAATCACTAGTTTTTATCAAATGTATTATCTTGTGATTGTCAAACATCTCATTGCCCAACCTTATCATCCGTAGTCGTAGACGAAATAATAAGTATCAAGGAAAAACCACTGATGCCCATTTTTTTGTTAACACGTTTTAATCATTTGAGGTAGGGAAATGGATTCGCATAGCTCAACCGATCATAGTTCACGTTCACGTTCATTTTAAAACTGCTTTAAAGCAAATATTTATGTTCGTTTTCGTGAGATCATTTTGTTAAACTGAAAAATATGCTACTGTCCCTTTAAAATGACGCGAATTCAAGAACTTATAATGTGTGGATAAGTGTGAATATTTATGTACCAAACCTGCTCAAAACACTACCTATATCATTACCTTGAAGGAATAGTACCTTCAAAGCAGCTACTTAACTATTAGCTTGAACCATGTAGGTCTATACATCCGGTTTTCAGCTACCCATTTTAACAGCTGGGTGGATTAGGGGCAATGTTGATGAGGTGTCTTGCACAGGGGCAAGATACATTGTTAGATTCAGGTAAAAAAGTCTAATGTTTGGTTCTGTACTGGGATTCGAACCCAGGCCTTGCTCACCACTACATAGCTGTGTACAATAGCAAAGGTTAACAACTGAAACATTCGGATGGCATTGAAAACAAACTAATTGTATACAAGATGGAACCATGACTTGGCTATTGAGCTCCTTCCACAGAGGTACCACTAAGAGTGCATCATACATAACTAAGAATTATCAGCATCTTCTTTATACAACGTTTGGTCCAACACAAGACTATGTGAAACATGAACAAGTAGGTGTAATATTTACACAACCCGCCACACGCACTCATAGTTCAGTACAAAATCGATATAAATATGGTCTAATCAGAACATGTAAGCTATTTTGACAGTCATACGGTCTACAAGGTGAAACCATTCTGATTAAAATCTACCGTCTTCCGAAGTTAGTATGCTAGGATTCGAATTAATTTTATCACCGGTTTTCCTCCTCACAACGTTGGGGCAAACTTCAAATCAGAGAAAAAAACAACGCCGTGGAGAGGAAACCCCCTGATAAAAAGAGTTCGAATCCAGGTAGAGTAAGTTTTGAAAATAACTTTTATTCCTTGGAACACGGCGGTTTTAATCACACGGAGGCCAGGTAGACTATGACATGGACCGTCGTTAGCCGTCCGCCCGTCCGCCGCGCCCTGTGAACTTTGACTTATCCTCTTGAACAGCTGTGTCCCTAAACCAGAAATTTTTCAAAACGTAAAATGTGGAAAAGAATGTAGAAACTTTTTAATTAACCATCGTTCAAAAGGCATACAATAACTGAACAATATGACAGTGTATTTAATAATTAATATGGATAATTCTGCATAACCTTAACACCTTGAATGTCAATCAAAAAGGTCATTAAGTAATTATCTGATATGTTACTCTATGCCTATGCATTCACATCTTCAATCATTTGAAGTTATTACATTAGGCATAGTTTTGAAACGGAATATTGTAATATTTAGGAAATCTTCAAAATAATAATAATTGTGAATACCGTCGGTGTACCAGTATTTCAAGTTTCATAAGAAATGTATCATTAACATGTAAATATTTGGAAGAACTTTTCTTGAAACACAGCTGCAATTAGATGCTTTTATTCGGTTGATTTGAAAATCACATTAGTCAAAACTTCAACCCAAAGAATAAAGTTTCATGTCTAAAAAATATCAAAATCCTATTACAGTCAGCGTGAAATTAATCCATTCATGCAAACAACCCTCTTCACGTTTCATTTCTCTATTATCAAATCAAAGTGAAATTTGCCTTATATAACATTTCAAATGGTATCAAATTAATTTCCGCCTCCTTGCCCCAAGCAGCGGCTCTGTTTTCGTTTCTCTCTTCGACTGCGGAAGTCCTCACACGCTAGGGGCCATCTCTTTACGACACGCCGTTCTTCTTTACACGCCAACTTAAAGGAAATTTTACTTTCATAACGGTTTCCTTACATCTAAGTCCAACAAACGTTTGAATTCATTCACATTTTATGTTTATATCAACACAGGAATGATTAAGGCATTTGGTTTTGATAATACACTCCATGACTTTAAAGAATGTTAATTTGTTGGAGACGTTGTCCAAATAGGACATCTTTTATATTAGTTGCTTGATTGACTATGAATTGCCTATTTAGTTCTGTCGTTAAGAAAACAATGCGAAATGGCAATTCGGGTTTAATGCCATGCATCTTTTATTAAGCTTTGATTTGAAGGAAACGGAATAATTCCAATACATTACTGTGCATTTCGTTTTAGTATTTGCTCTTTTAATGACTCTACGATTCGTCAAAAGAAATATGGAAGTAATAATTCCAACTGGTGTTTATTCGCGCCAGCTGATCCGCAAGGGAACAGCTAACTTCCTTGAATAAATAAAATTGCCAATTACACGAAGAGCAAAAATCTTTAAAACGGTTACGCCTCACTAAATAAAATTTCAACTTCTCATTAATGCTTTATGTACAGCTTATGTCTTGGTCCTATTCTGACTTAATCTCGCCCAAGGCGTATATAGTGACCTCTAGTTATGAAACATGACTTTGCTTTTGGAAAAGGGTTACTTTAAAGTAAGGCAAAACAACTTCTATTTAGATATAGCTGCTGCATTCCCTCCCATACCAATTAATTGCACCTCATGCCGGCACGAAGAAGAGGTTGACATTAAACTGACTTTCATTTTCCACTCAGGTTCCTACACAGTATCGGTGGTATGCCTATCATACAAACTGTCAATCCACTTTCTGTATACTTCGAAGGTACGTCATTTTTTCCAGTTAGACATGATCTTTCACCACAAGGCCACTTGCATTAACCTATCTTTAATTAAAACATTGTGTCAGTTCATTTGTATCGGTATGACAGTTAATACATATGTATGATAATTTATACAGTTTTTTCCACGTCATTTTAAACTTTTAGGTATTTGATTTAGACATGATATAGATATATAGATAAAATCATTCCGAAATAATTGTTAAAAAATTTCGTATCTGGTATATATGGATTAACAACTTTACAATAACGACGATTTGGTATAAATTCATATACAGTATGCATGTATAAGAATCTGTGCCAAATCGTCGCTTTTGTAAAATATCCGTAAGATGTCCTTGTTTCTCTTATACTGCAACTTTAAGAATAGAAACAGTTTATTCTTATGGTTCAATTTATTCGAAAGATTCTGATATTTAAATGATTCTGGTCATCCAAATGATTCTGGTAAGTATAATGACTCTAACAGTTCGAATAATTCTGATAATTCAAATAATTCTGAAAGTTATAACAATGCTAAAAAATTTAAATAATTCGTGATTCGATTTTGATAATTGCATTTATATTTTGGATAATTTTGTGGATTCTGAAAATTCAGATGATAAATTCAACAGATTTCGATGATTCTAGTAATTGTGTTTTTATATATTCTAATATCAAGTTATACATTTAACAACTTAATTTGTAAAATTTATGCTGAAGATTTTAAAAATGCTGATTACCTATGTCACTCAAAAACTTATAATGATTAATTTGGCTAAATTTGTTGAATTCAGAATTGTTCGAATGTTTCATTTAAGTCAGATTGTTCAGACGTTTAGCTAATTATATATTTATTCATTGATTTGAATGATCAAAATAATTCCGAGTGTGTTTGATTCTGTGATTATCATTCTTGTGATTACAAGCATTGTAATTATGGAAGTTATTTAGTTACAATGATCCACATGATACACTCAGTCATTTTCATTTGAATGTTTGATACAGCAATATTCCCGTGCGGCAATCCCTGTTTCTCCGTTTGTATTCTTGAAGAAGAGGAAAAACTTCTTTAAACGTTGTTTAACTTTTTTCTTTATGAAACAAAGAAAATATAGTGTAGGGTTGTCGGATCAAAGCACTTCGTTTTTATACCAATGTTTTTCTGTAAGAAGTCTATATGAGTTGGCAGTGTTTTGGCATAACATAAGATAGGGATTTAAAATTTGAGTGAATAGCAAAACAACAGCTGAATAAAAAGAATGTGTGAAAACTTTCAAGCTTTATTGTTATTTCTGTTTGAAATATTTCTTTGATTATTTTTTAGCCCGGCTGTTGAAACACTGAAACTTTTATAAATATCAAATTCGTGTTCAGCAATCATCATAGGCCATAATGAGGAAACTTATGCTGTGTTGAACGTCACATCACAAAGGGGCATGCTCTAAGCGCCACACACATTATTATCCTGGTGTAAGGACAAACATCCTTCATTTTTCATTCTCACCTCCGTAGGAGTATGCAACCTAACTCCCTATTAAAGCGCTGTTTCAGGTTGTCTGTCAAAACGAGTTATTCTATAATCAAATCTTACAATCAAATATCTCATGTGAAAACTATCTGTGAAGTCAGAAAGTCTAATGACTCGTCCTCTGTAATTTTCCATACGGCATCTTTCAACATTCAATTTTGGGACTGATCCTAGGACATCCACTTTGCGAGACACTACCTATCATGTAAAGGGGCACAGAGTATGTTTTTTGGGATCAAGTATGTCAAACTTCATAAATGGTGTTTGATCGAGAAGTTGTGGTTGTTCCAAAAAATAGCATCATAATGCCTATCACTTAGTATAGTGACAATAAACCGGTTTATGTTGAAATTGTGATCGAAAACCAGACAATTGCGTGCCCCATTGACTTAAACGTAATTGTGGAAAAGTATTTACAGTAGACACAACGAAAAAAAATATGTGCTAAGTATGTCATTTAGCTAAAATGCATGTAAATAGGATGTACAATTTCGACTTCTTATAATTGATCTGGCCTTTGTTCGATTATAATTTAAAACTTTTGAGACATTGATGTAATTTTAGAAAGCCCACGTGAACTTCACTCAAGACAAAAAGTATTTTAGCTCTTATTTGAGCCACATACAAAAAGTATGAAACATACTAGTACTTTGTTTCACTGTAAGACGGTTGTATCACATGAACTTTACTTATTCGTTGTTTTCACTTTCTCATACATGGCCACAAAGAGAGACAAGAGTTTCTGGATAACAACTTCTTTATTGTGAAATTCATTTCTGAATGCCCTAGATATGATTGCGCCAAAGGTTTATATTAATTACGGAATGGCCACACAGATGTAAGTTCTCAGCATATCAGAAACAATGCAGGCATGGATGTCAGGACATATTGTTTTGAAAGATGTGTATGTCACTCTTCATAACAGACCATACAAAAAAATAAAGCAAGCAGTCTCAATATTTGAATATAGATTATAACTTGAATTCATACCAAACCTTTATGAACAAGTTTTAAGTGACAAAACTGCAAGGAATACTATTGTGCACGAGGTCCTAAAAAGAAAAGATTATTATCGTTATAAGCAAACTTTTACAGATATTAGTACTTATTGTTATAGGCATTATATTCGCAGTAAAACCCTTAACAAAATCATCGTCCAAATTATCATTAACAACGATTGTGAACTTATATTTAACGTTCACTTTGGTAAAGATGAGAAAAAAATATTTATGAATTGGTAAACATAGTCCCAGCCAAAATCAATGCATCACCGATAATGATAAATAGCTGTTACAAAATTTGTTTTATTCAAGCAGAATATATCAAACTGTAAGTCAACGTTTACTAAAACCATCGCCCATATCATAATCAATAATTATCAACAATTATTATCAACGCTAATTTAGAAATAAGAAGCACTTGACTTGAAGTCATATTTACCACACCTAACAAATCGTCGATAAGATTATCGTGTTAAAGTCTATATAATTGCTCGTCAGGTGTCAATTTCTGACAGAGACAAACACGCGCTTGATTTATTTGATCAAGTTTCAAATCAATTATGTATAAAAGTGAGCATATCTTCCCTATTAAATTGGCCATAACGGTTTCCATCAATTTATTCGTTAATCTTTCATGGTAACTATGCTGTGTGATTGATAGCTGCTGAATAAACCCTCAGATTGCAACCCCACTGCTAGTGATTAGGAAAAATTCAAAACCGTGTCCGCTAATTAGAATGAAAAGTTAATAACCTGGAAGTTTTAAATGACAATATATCAATTTGACATTTTGGATTTTAATGTTCCGTTGTATTTTTCAACGATAAATGATTACTTTGAAAACGAACCTCACGAACAGAGCAACAGTAATATAATCTGAATAGCGAATTTAATTTCAATTGTTTGAATAACATATTACAAATACAACTAAAGATTGAATTAAATATCTTTCAATACTATTGTTTATTTTTTGTTTTTCCCCTAAGGAAATATGAACCTCAATATTTAAACCTGAGAACATATTCTAATAGTGTACGGCTGAGATTCGCTTTCATGGTTTTAAAATGAGAAAGATTTTTCCAAGGACATACATGTACATGTAAACGGGATAGTTATCATTGTGGTTTTCCATCCTGAAAATATATTGGGTTTTAGATATGGATTGTATTAGTTTAACAGTTTCTAGCTGAGAAAAATATATCTTAGTTCATTACTTCGTTTCGATATTTGTTTCAAATTTTTGAATTATTAAAGGTTTTTAAGGGCGGTAGCTTCGGTATTCGTTTTACCGTTAATCGTGGTGAACTGACGTGTAACCGTTTCACTAAAGCCACATAAATATTACAATGAGTGTAGAGGCACGAACAAAGCACTGTTATGACATGCGACTATACAAAAGAACAAACTGAGACTTAAGGAATTCATTAGGCTGTTCACTGGCCTGAACCTGAGGGTTATGGTTTATTCATGGAGGAAAACTCTTTCATTTCTAGATTCAGCTATTCTTTCAAGTGATGCATCGAAGATACGACATTTCACACCCGGCAGTTTGATCGTAAATGCTTTGCTCACTGTTAATATGAGCACTGTGTGTCCCGAGGAACAATACCCAAGAAGTCTCCTTAAATGAGACAATGTTTTATTAAGTGCGAGACTGTGGTTAACAAAGCTCGGAGAAATCTGTGACCTATGTCGCAGTTTACATTCGTTAGCAGGCCTCAGTCCCCGGATGATTGTAGTTTGTTGAATATCTTGAAAGTCTTCATCAAATATTAAAGCGTTTATCATTGCTGAAAGAGGTAAAATCGTGTCTTTAATTAGTTAACGTTTTCTAGACAGTGAATGTCAAATTTCAACTGCATTTAATTTTGATGGGCCCATCAGTCTATTCAATATATGGAAATAAAATTTTAGTTAAGCCTCTGACTCGACATATTGCAAATGAATAAGGAATAAACGGAAAAAATATTGGTATTGTGTGCATGGCAACAGGCGAATGCACAACGGTATTAAAAAAAAATTAGAATTAATCAGAAACATTAGAAATATAAAGAGGATTGTATCAAATTGATCAAACATAACTTAACTATCATATGTAATTTGATTTACAAAAGTGATTACTAAAATATTTTCAACTGTTCTTGCAAAGGTTTTCTGTAATCAAATATGTATAGTGTAATTCAATACCATTTCTACGAGAATTCATTTTTATTATTTTTCTTTTTAGACAAATGAAGTAGTTTATTTACTGTTTAACAAATTACGGATGAATAATTTTAGACATGATATACATCTATTATTAAATCTATATGTTCCTTTCCTAAGATCAATTCAATTACACACAAACATAAAATTCTGACATTTTATATTTAATATTCTTTATATAACAATTAACCATCCAAGATTGGTTTCACTTACATGTAATTACAGAAAAATGTAAGCGTTAGTAACACAACCTTTTAAAACACGATTTGAATATTTCATGTAACATTAACGAAATGGCAAATCTATATTTGTGACACTTTTAATACCAGTTGCAATGGTACGTATTAGTAAACTAATTAAGTCTGTAAATCACCTTAGATGAATATTTCATGGTAAAGGCCCATGACAATAGTCAAGTCTATTGATTGTGGTGTAAATCAGAGGAGAAACCTCCACACGTCAAGTAAGGCACACGGAAAACGTCATAGAATATTCATCCACATTTGTTCATGCACTGGTGCTCTTTTGACAGGTGAATATTTCATCAGAACCATACACGACGCTAGGTATTCGTTATTTACATGCGGCAGACTAATGCAATCACTCCTTGTACGTCCGACTGCGGTGTAATGATGTGGCGAGGAAAATTGCTCATATTCTGCGTTAAACGTCTTCCAACAATAGGTCTTGTGATAAATACTTGATGTTTCTATGACTCTCGTTGTTAACGAAAGACTCGGGAAGCCTCCGGGGTCCCAAGAGACGTATAAGTTATTGGGTTTGGTTTAGTCATTTTAGCAATATGGCAATGGTCATTTAGAATCGATTATGCATACAAGAGCGTTGATGCAGTAAATACCCTGAAATCTCTGTCTTCACGACACACACTTAGCTCTTGGTATAATAAACACGATAGGACAATCCTTGTCTCATAGTCAGGCGCAAAGCCTATGGAATATCATAAATGATACGACTATCTACTGTCTCCTCGTCAAACACAAAGCCTATGGAATAGTATAAACGATACGACTATATCTGTCTCCTCGTCAAACACAAGCCTATGGAATAGTATAAACGATACGACTATCTCTGTCTCCTCTTCAAACACAAAGCCTATATGTAATACTAGTAGTATAAATGATACGACTATCTATGTCTCCACGTCAAACAAAAAGCCTATGGAATAGTATAAACGATACGACTATCTCTGTCTACACGTTAAACACAAAGCATATGGAATAGTATAAACGATACGACTATCTCTGTCTCAACCTCAAACACAAAGCCTATATGTAATAGTATAAACGATACGACTATCTCTGTCTCCTCGTCAAACACAACGCCTATGGAATAGTATAAACGATACGACTATCTCTGTCTCCACGTTAAACACAAAGCCTATATGTAATAGTATAAACGATACGACTATCTCTGTCTCCTCGTCAAACACAAGCCTATTGAATAGTATAAACGATACGACTATCTCTGTCTCCTCGTCAAACACAACGCCTATGGAATAGTATAAACGATACGACTATCTCTGTCTCCACGTTAAAAACAAAGCCTATATGTAATAGTATAAACGATACGACTATCTCTGTCTCCTCGTCAAACACAAGCCTATTGAATAGTATAAACGATACGACTATATCTGTCTCCACGTTAAACACAAAGCCTATGGAATAGTATAAACGATACGACTATCTATGTCTCCTCGTCAAACACAAAATCTATGGAATAGTATAAACGATTCGACTATCTCTGTCTCCTCGTCAAACACAAGCCTATGGAATAGTATAAACGATACGACTACCTCTGTCTCAACGTTAAACACAACGCCTATGGAATAGTATAAATGATACGACTATCTCTGTTTCCACGTTAAACACAAAGCTTATGGAATAGTATAAACAATACAACTATCTCTGTCTCCATGTCAAACACAAGCCTATGGAATAGTATAAACGATACAACTATCTCTGTCTCCACGTTAAACACAACGCCTATGGAATAGTATAAATGATACGACTATCTCTGTTTCCACGTTAAACACAAAGCTTATGGAATAGTATAAACAATACAACTATCTCTGTCTCCATGTCAAACACAAGCCTATGGAATAGTATAAACGATACAACTATCTCTGTCTCCACGTTAAACACAACGCCTATGGAATAGTATAAATGATACGACTATCTCTGTTTCCACGTTAAACACAAAGCTTATGGAATAGTATAAACAATACAACTATCTCTGTCTCCATGTCAAACACAAGCCTATGGAATAGTATAAACGATACGACTATCTCTGTCTCCACGTTAAACACAAAGCCTATGGAATAGTATAAACGATACGACTATTTCTGTCTCCACGTCAAACACAAAGCCTATGGAATAGTATAAACGATACGACTATCTCTGTCTCCACGTTAAACACAAAGCCTATGGAATAGTATAAACGATACGACTATTTCTGTCTCCACCTCAAACACAAAGTTGGTTGAGTTGTAAACGCGTTAAGACAAACTCTGTCTTTGTTATAAACAAAAGCTCTTGGTTTCGTAAACACGATAGGACTATCTCTGTCTTCACGTCAAACACAAAGCGCTTGAATTAGTGAGCCCGATAAACCAATCCGTTTTTCCTCGTCAAACAAGATGATCTTAGTACAATATCTGTCTTCTCTTGAATAGTAAACACAACATAACAATTTCTGCTTGAACGTCAAACACAATCTTTTGGAGTGGTAAACACCATAATATAATCTCTGTCTTCACGTCCATCACAAATCTCTTGGAATAAAAATTCACCATAGTACATTATCTGTCTTCACGTCCATCACAAATCTCCTGGAATTAAAATACACCATAGTACATTATCTGTCTTCACGTCCATCACAAATCTCCTGGAATTAAAATACACCATAGTACATTATCTGTCTTCACGTCCATCAAAAATCTCTTGGAATAAAAATTCACCATAGTACATTATCTGTCTTTACGTCCATCAAAAATCTTTGGAATAAAAATTCACCATAGTACATTATCTGTCTTCACGTCCATCACAAATCTCCTAGAATTAAAATACACCATAGTACAATCTCTTCCTTCACGTCAAACACTAATCTCTTGAAAAAAAAACCACCACAGACTTAGACCAATCTCCGTCTGAACGTCAAACACAAATCTCTTAAAATAAAAAAAGCACCATATTACAATCTCTGCCTTCACGTCCATAAAAATCTCTTGAAATAAATGTATACACCATTAGCCAATCTCTGTCTTCACGTCAATCACAAATCTCTTGGAATAGAAAAACCCCACCATAGTACAATCTCTGTCTTCACGTCAAACACAAATCTCTTGGAACAAAAAATACCACAGGACAATCTCTGTCTTTACTTCAAACACAAAGCTCTTGGAATAGTAAAGAAGTTAGGCAATATCTATCCATATCAACATAAAACTTCAAGAAGTATAATATACACTATGAAAATATCGGATAAGCCAATACACTAGGACAATCTCGACAAATCGAATGACGGCTTATTTGGGTTTTTTTTATCACCATTCTTTTTGGTCGTGAAGTAGTAAATAGAAGGAAAAAGTAAACACTTAAGAACCTACAGTATCCTCATGTAAAAATCAAGTTCATTGAGTAGCAATAAGTTGTCTTTCAACTGTCCTAGCTTTAATGAAAAAAGATCTTTAGTCAATTTACTACTGCATAACACCCCAAGGATGTTCATATATTGACCAAGATAGTTAAGATAAACTTGAACATTATCAAAGGATAATATGATGGGAAGATCATTCAATGTTATTACTAAGTTATATGAATATAGAAACTCTCTCCTCCATATTGTTGTGCATACTAATTTAATTAAATATGATACATCACAGGGCAAAACACATAATTAACCTTTTATTGAACATTAAGATTAAAGCCTATCAGAAACTGAAAGTCTCTCTTTCAACATATGACGTCACCGGCCACCTCTCTTGATTTGGCTTTCTATCCTGACAGCACGTACTATTGTCACAGAAAACGAATTTTGAAACGAAGGTTGCTAGACTAAGTGATATTGCACATGCGCACTTACAAAAATATGACACTGCTTATTTTTCCCAATTTGAGTGATTAGAATATTATTAATGCGTTTTATTGTGATAGATATTGTTCATTAAAATTTCTATTTTAATGTGTTAGTTCATATAATCATAATGATATATACAAATTACACTTATTTTTTAAAAAAAAAGTATTTAAGCCAATTCATGAAAAGAGTCTTTAGTTTGCTCGTCATTGAAATACTCAAAGATGAAGTACAAAATTATGTGATTCAACTTCTTAATTAAAAGGTTTAAATCAGCCATAGAAAATCACTTTGAGTGGGAATATATCAATTATATACTTATGATACTTTATGTGTGTATCAATAACTAAAATCACTACTGATGTTATTTTTTTATGATTTGGCTTTTAAGAGGATTGTGAAAGTGAAATGTTATAACGTAAATGATAATTGGAAAACAATGATTAATTGCAAAAAACAATCGCAAAACTCTGCTATAGGTAACCATAAACCGAAAAAAAGATTTAAAATTCAAATGTTTTAATAAATGCATTCGTTAATACAACGATCGGAATTCTAAAACGTTTTAAAGCGTTTTTATTGAATATAGGATTTCAACACAATTACCAAGATTATCAAGTGTGTTGTAAATATACTATTTGTTGTCCAACATGAAGATTAGATCGCTTATCATAATACAAAACATACTAGTCTCGTTGCATCTTTAAATAATGACATCTAACATATAGCGCAGGGTAATATCAAATTTGTATATGTAAAAGAGAAATAAATGGGAAGACATGTAATAAAACAAACACAATGAAAAGTTTTATATTGCAAAATGTCAAAATGCGTATATTGAAAATAGGCAACCCATAAAATTTAATAATTTAAATCATGTGACATACGCAATCCTACTTGACTTTTAATGAGCTTGCGTCAAATACCCACCGTAAGCGTATGCTTAAGCAAACGACTTAAATTCCCATCTAAAGATAACATTGGCACATAAATCACAGGACACAAAACTATACCTTGTCCTATCCCGGTTGTCACTAATATCCCGCTGACTTCTTGAATTTTTAATTTTTCCTGTGTTGCATTTCCGTTTTGCTTCCCCCATGAGATCTGAGTTTTTCAAACCAATAGTCAATGTTAGTAAATTATGTGGACTTCGGTTCTCATGTAGTTAACTTTAACTTTTTAACTTTTCTCGTCCTGAAAATCGCGCTACCCGCATCTTGTTTAAAATCTCATGAATAGCATTGCTTGCTTCCTCGACCAGTCACTTCAAACTAGTTAATCTGTAATGTAGTGTTGTACGGTTTAAAACTTTGAGTTTGAGTAAACAACCCAGAAGAAATCTACCTTCAAAATATAATTCATTGACTTAAAGACTATGTTTAAGTATATCTCTGAGAAATATCCCAGAATAATTATACTTTCAAAACATAATTAATTGACTTCCAGACCCTGTTGAAGCTTATGTCTGAGAAAAATGCTGTCACGACCCGACGAAATGTAACGTAACGAAAGCTAAAGGTAATATAGAATAAATAAAGTAAAACAATCTGGACAAAAACGTCAATAAAAATATGCGTAAAACGAATTTTCGTCATTTTGAATAAGATTCTTCACTAACTTCATTCAAAGAAATACAATAAACGAATGCATTTAATATCTCAGCAAGAAACATGGTTTATTTCAATCATAAAAAACTCTTCATCTTTCGTAATATTTTGAAATAACACTTTCTATCAAACTTTGTATAACGAAGCTCTTTCTAACCAACCAGTGGGCTCCCTACAAACAGGTACGTCGAGAATCTAAGAAATTTAAATCAAATCATCATCTTGACGCAATTTAATTCAAGAAAGAATTGCTTTAAGTGGTATTGCAACTGTCAAGGCGTAAATAATCACATTAGATATTAGTGAAGCATTTGATGATGATTTCATTTAATCAAATTGCTAAAGCTCAATAACGAGCTACCGTAAACGCTATGAACCCCTCAGGACTGTCATATAGTTTATCATGTTTTCAATGAATTAATAACTTTGCCAACTTTTAGCTGATATACCTTGCAGCTAGGTGTATAAAACATAGCTATAAAGATGCTGTCTAATCGGCGCTTTAGAGAACTGAGAAAGTTGTCTTCCCTAAACGACCATTATTGATGAGATTTTACTGAGAAAATAGTGTCGTCTCTTCTTATCGTGGCTATAGAAATGATCGCTTTCTGCTATTTGTTAATTTGGTTATCTTCCAGTTTTATTACACGTATCCAATATTAATAAACGGCGATCTTTAATAGAATTAGCTGCATATTGTCATAAGTTTGGTTTTAAGGCAAAGAATGGTGTCCAATAATATGCTGTCACACAAAAGATATGCTAATAGATAAGGGTTTGCATAGTTTCAAAACAAATAGTAAATCTGACATATTCAAAACGCTTCTGCCCACTATTATCACTTCCAGTTTTGATAGTTCAATTTTGAAAAATGAATACTTATGTTATACAGTATCAATACTGCTGTGTGGCGACAACAGAAGGACTATTTTAAAATAAGTTAACCAATTGCGCCGAATGTATCGTTGAAGTAAGGTTTTAGTATAATAAAAAGATAACAGCTTATCAACGTACAGCATTTCTAATATTACATTTGACTATTTTTTTAAACTTTCCGTTAAAGTTTCAAACTTTCGAAAGAGTAAAACATACATAAATATTCGATGTTACCAAATGCTAATACTCCTGGATAAAATGCATTGTGCTCTTTCAAAGGCTATTTCTTAATTACCAATATGATATTCAGAAGGAAGAGAAACAGGATTCAATGCATCGTCACCCAATAGTGCTTACACTGTTGTCAAACAATGCGATTAACTTTTTTCTTCTTTTTTTTTGATATGTGGTCTTTATATAATGAAAACAACCTTTACAATTCAATAAAATTCATTCATCACTTCTAGAATCAATGAAGATTTTTTATTTTATTTTCGTATATTTTTTTATTTTCCTTATTTTTTGGTACAGGCAAAGACACATTTGACAAAAACAAAGACATTCAACATATAAATACAGTTACATACATCCAAATATCTTAGTACAATTTAATTTAGTTAATGACTGGATTATTTTCCAAGTAGTAAATGTAAAGTTGACCAGTACTTAAAAAACATTTCTACAGTTTCTGTTGATAAAAAAACATATCTTGACAAATCGTAATATTGTATAATTTCACTTTTAAGAAACTCTAACTTCGGTCTAAAACCATTTATGCTACATCTGTAAATATGCTGTTTGAATAGTAAAATGATTGCGTTTACAGGATTATTGTTCTTTCCTTTCATTCCCAAAATGATTGTTTTATTTGTAAATTCTAGTTTGCATCAAATGCCTTCAATATGGCTTAGATTATAAACTTTAAACAAATGAAGACCTTACCTTTCCCATATGTTTAGATGGAGTTTCACGTGAATTGTCAAAATATTGAACAAATGTATGTATTGCGAATGAACACGAACACAAAGAAATATATGTAATGTGTACATAAGTTATTCTAGTCTCTTATCCTTTCTATAATTATATATCAAAACATGTTCATAACATGCAAGATTGCCGTTTTTTCTGCTGCAGCCTTCTACAATGTATATGTTTCTGTATAAAGCAAACAAAATTGAAACCTGTGTTTAATTTAAAAATTCCAGGAGCACATAAGCCTTTAGGGTTAACATTCATCTCGACACGTAAAAGCTTGTTCTCATAGCACCGGTATAGCAAACATTACCCTGTGCCTTGATATATATATATATCACTACTGGAATTCATCTCAAACAGTGCACTACAGGTTTTATCCTTTTGAAGTAATACTATACGTGACTACCGATTTCTGCGGTACAGTACTGCGCCTCGGGAAAGTTTTAATTATAGATTTTAAAACAAAGTCATAATTGTTATTGTGTTTACCAAATCAATACTAAATCGTTTTATACGAGAGAATATAGTCTTTTACACAGTCCATAAAGTTTTACTCGCAGAGAGCAAACATTCGCTGATCATTCGTCGATCACTCCCCGTTGTGATACCTTTCCACGATATTCAATTACAGGTATTGCTATTAAACAGCTTCATATTAAACACCGCGTGAGACCATTTATCCTCAAATAATAGACAACAAAGTAAATTAAATTATTTTGATTTCGACACGACAATATCAGTAATAGACTAGTTCTGCTCAGTGCGTTAGATGAAGCAAGCCGATTACTGCATGTGCAGAAGAGGAATCAAACAACACAATTAATCTGTCACAGTAATTATTCCCACTAATGTAAATCTCATTTCCGAATGTCATTTATTATTTTATGAGTTATTCTTCAACTTGCGTTAAATATAAAACCTATTATATTTGTATAATTTCTCCCGTCCGATGAATCGATCGATTTCTATACAAAACTTTCTAATAATGAGTTAAGTTGTATCTTCACATTAAATTAAGTAAATGATAGAACTGTTACAGTACTTTTTGCACTAAGAAAGCATGGTAGCATTACCATGGATAATTCATATTAGAAGAGATTAATAATTAACACTAACGATTTGTTTTCTTAAATGACTCTAAGCAATATATTTTGAACTGGAGAATAAAAATACTTATAATTTGAAGATCAATTTCGAAGCGATTCAACTTTAATTCAACAGTTATTACTTTATCTTGGTTCTGAAAACCAATTAATATCATAAATATTGAAAACCTGGTTGCAATTATTATATCAACAACAGATGCAATCAAATGAGTAAATTGAGTTTTCACTTGGATTATTAATAATAACCTGATATTGAATAATCTTGCTTTTTAATGAGGAAAATATCAAAAAGCAGAAGATAGATCTGCTATTCAAATTACAGATCACGTGAGGTAATAGTGAAGGCACCAAACAGTTAAAGGTATCTGGTTTGGAAGTGAAGGCAATGTGAAAGATAGCCCTAAACATGGTTCATGAAACACCCTAGATAAAATTTGGCTCAGTAGTTCCGTTCACCGATAGGGATACTCATATTGCGCTGGTCTCCACACCACAAGGACATTGTTCATAGTGCCACACACTATTACCTGGATGAAGAACAGACTTCGTCCTTTTCTGAACTCCTTAGGAATATCCAAACCAGCAAACAAAGGCGTTTTCTTTCACATTGCCTTTACTTCCAAACCAGGTACCTTAAACTGTCTGGTGAACAGAGGCGCATTCTAAATAAATAATAACATTAGATGATAATAAAGTTAACCAAAAAATTAAAAGGATTTTTGAATTCAACATACATAAGGAAGGTGCTGTCCTCAAAAGAACTATGTTTTACTATGACTACTTGACCAGGTAATCGCAATAGCTTTGAGAAATTATATCAAATTATTTGTTTAGCATTTCCTGGTTATCAAATCATATACTGAGCCTAACAAACATTTAAACAGGTTCAGTGAAGGTGTTAATAGTTTACACGAAAAAATGTGTACTTATTACTCATAGGGTTAATCATAAGTAGTGACATATTTTCAGTATTAGCACATGTGCACATATCACTTTTGCCTAGCAACGATTGCGCCAGTGACCGCATTTCGTCGTCTGTGACGTCATTAAACTAGTGTTCATGAAGGGCCGTCGCAAGGGAAGCAGGCCGTTTTCTGAATATTTTCTGAAAAGAATCGATAATGAAGAAATTATTACACTCGGAAGTATGTCATATGACTTTTACGAAACTCGTTCAAATTTGTGTATAACGCTCGCTCTCGCTCGGTTAATACAAAAATTCACACTTGTTTCATAAAAGCAATATGACACACTTCCTTGGGTAATAATCTCTATGTATGGGTCAGGTTGGGGCTTATTAAGCAATGGGATGTCTAGAGTGATGTAAACCATGCAAAGGCGACAGGCAACACTGACTTTACACATGACAAATTAGTTGTGAGTTGAAGTCAAGACCAGCACAATGTGATAGTTCTCATGCCCCTGTGTCCTGTTGGCAGAACATATCACCGGTTAATCAAGAAACCCACAAAGCTCAAACTTAAGATCAAAACTCTATACAAAATGATGCAAATATAAAAAATTCAAAATAAGATTCCGTCTTTAAAAAACACAGAAATAGATTTTAAAAACTTTTCAAGGCTTTGAACTCTGGCAGTGTCCTGTTCTAGAGTCTCCGAGAGGGGTAGAGGACGAGCGGATCCAAGTCGAATCCAAGCCAGAGGGTCCAACTACAAGACTGGCACCATGACAGAGCCGTCGTCTCCTTGTATAGAGAGCACGATCCTCTCCACATCTTCCCACCAGGGTTAATTACAGACGTCTTCAGTGCGAGCAGGAACAATTCAATTACACAAGTATCACTGTTCTTTCCCTTCATCAGAATTCTGATCCTCACTTAATGAAAACGAAATTCCGAAATCATCTCACTAATTGGCTGTCTAGTGGCCTCCTGTCCACCGCTGCTTGTCTGTCGAGCCAGCCTGAGCCTCTAACCCTGTTTTACTCACTTAATTTCCAAGTGATCACAACAAAATTACAGTTTACGAACATTTGAATTAACCATCGACTCGTTGCCCGTGTATTTAATTCCATCAGCGTTGCTCATCACCCAATAGAATTGGTTATCTACCGAAGTGGATTAGCAGCTCGCGCTGTAAGGATTTTCTCAGGAAATTTGATTTTTCTTTGCGCGATGGACAAGCGTTAGGTAGAATACAGATTAGTAGAACGATATTGAAAGAGAAAATAGCGAGAGGAATAGGAGGGAGAGAGATCTCTATAATCCCCTGCACAATTTTATTTCGCAGTTTTACGTTAAACCATCTATTTGTAAGCTAGTGTTGTTCTGTATTTGATGGTGATGGTTCGTCAAGTTTGACCTCTGCTATGATTTGGCTTCAATAATTCTCACTCTGCCGAGGAGTTGATAATGATTTGGACGCAATCAACACATTTAACGCCCCAAACAAAGCTCCCTTAATACCCCCTGCACTGGTGTGCATGGCGATAAAAATATTCATCTGCAACTAAATTTATGAAGTTCATGATTTTCAGTGATTAATTGCAATGACATTCTCCTCTGCAAATTGAATTGCTGTGCTTAATCATTGACGACGAACACGTTCTCTTGCATAGTCAACTTTTTAATGCATGAAATGTCTGTTTATATTGACTATTCTGAACTTTTTTGTCTTCATCATAACAGCCTGTAAAATACCTCTCAAAGATGCTTAAAGAGAGTAAAACTCGGGATATTTTGTTGAGACGAAATTCATTTATTCTGTCGGTATCTTTTTGCAAGACAAAATTTCCACGAGACAGAAGGCTTAAAACGACATATATGGATTTATGGTTGACTATTTAAGGGCAAAAAGTGCTGCACTTTCTGTGTGTTGTCGTTTAGGAATTCTGTGTTATGATACTGAATCATTGTTTCAGTGTAAGCATTCATTAACTAGGCGATACTCCTCATATTTCAAAAGGTGTTCCACTGAAAGGTATTTATATGTCGTTGTCAAGTCCGATATTCTGAAGAAAATTTCAGTATTCGGATTAACAAAGAATATCATGGTAGAGTAAGTATGTGGTTGATTTAAAAATACTTCACAAAAATGAGACAGTATGAATCAAAATTATGACAATAGTACATGAAGGTACCAGCAAATCTCTGTAAATAGTCAAAAATGGTAATATTGAGGAACGTTATTTCTTATATAAATATATGCACTAATGGGTTAGACTATTAGCGCTAGATTAATAAAACAAACAATTTGGGGAAACTTGAAGTTAATCGCAAACATACAGGTTTGAAGAAGTTGTACAAAAAGAGAAATATCGTGAGCTTTGATTAAAGGCACTCCCAAACATTTTTTCTACACACCTCTCTAACTTTGAGTTTGCTTGTCTAGTTAGTATGTGCATTTTAAGAGCTGAGGCGTAATCAATTGCTCCACTCGAAATCAATTTTGAAGGTCAATTACTGATGTGTAATTGAGATTACTGACAACACTGACATTGAATACACGTCGAGTAGTGCGCATGCTCACTGCACGTGTCAAATCTCGCCAACTCGCGCTATGTCTCGTGCGCCACGTGACTTCCTGCTGTCGCCATCTGTTCTTCTGGACCCAAACTATTTGAATGTATTGTAGTGGAGGGTGTCGGTCTCTTCGCCTGATGAAGCTAATTGTTTATTTACAGTAGCCTGCTATTGAACATAATGTAAATACACGCCATAAATCTAGTCAATGGCCGGATTTTATATTTCTGGAATTGTCTAAAGTACAAGATTCTGATGTTTTAAATGGAGAAAGTCAATGGCCGGATTTTTTTCTTTCTAGAATTGTCTGAAGTATACGATTCTGATGTTTTAAATAGAGACGGTTTTTACTCTTAAGTTTTGTGGACATGGAGTTTTACGGTGCATTTTTCTCTTTGTTTAAATCAGACGAGTTTGTTTCTAACTTTCAAGATAAGCAACTATGGAAAGATCGATACGATAATTTATGCTCTATTGATTAACAAATAATTGTAGATTGTTCAAACTATAACTAACTCTGCCGTAACACTCCTGTTGATACAAATGATTACAACTTTATTTCATTAAGAAGTATATTACCAAGTGTTATATATTTGTTTCATAGCTCGCATTTTCTCAAAAGGGAAACATTTCGAAATGAAGCCAGTCGAACTGGCAATATGGATGTGGAATTCCTGATGAGTCTTCGCATTTGATATTTGTTTATATGTTGACATACTATCCATCCAAATATCTCAACTTTACTAGTGTTTTAAAAAAATTAGTAGAGGTAGGGCTGTAGTTTTTTGCACGCAATGTCAAAAACAAAATGATGGAACGACAGCCGCCATTACTTTAAACAACTAGGGGCTCTTAGTGCCTTGCTTCGAAATACAATAAAATATTAGACCAAGGTCATGTATTCTATATATATCGAAATACGATTCGAACCGATGTGACAGATTAAAATGCTACCAACTACACCACTGTCTTCCCCACCACAAATGCACATTGAGGCAAAATCTGATAGATGCTTCCATTTAATTCGATAGGCTTTCATCCAAATTAAAATGAAACCAATGCCACAAAAAAGAAAATTCCCAGATGTTCGAACTCATCAATTGTCACGTGTCACGTGGGCTTTACCTAATAACATATTGGCATTCACAAAACCGTTTCCTCGTTTATATTCTCTATCACAGGTAACAATGTTCGAAATCGATACATCAATTTGCACACGACCATGAAAGCACCCATATTTCACATACGGTTTTCCCATGATATCGCGTTATTTGTAAAATTAAATTAATAGTTACGAACAATAAATACAATATGGAGTGCAAATGAAAAGAAATACTGTGGTGTGTTCAGTACAGGGACAAAATAATCAAGGGGATTGTGGGTGTGTAGGTCGAAACAGGAATATGAACTAGGACAGGACATGGAATTAGTTGTCAGACAAATACCATCTGCTAATCTCGGCCTCTATCGCCCGAAATGTTATCACAACCAGTGTAACTCACTCATGCACGTGAAACAGATGCGTCGACGTCGTAGCTTACTATCAGGCATGCGCAGACGCACGTGCCGGAACTCGAGGTAAAAGCACCGGAGGCTTAGCGCTCTCGATGGAAGTTAATTTTGATTGCAATCGGAAGATTAAATGGGTAAAATGGCCGCCTTTCGAAATGTCGAGTCGAGACAGACGACTTTGGTAACAATAGACACGGGTCAGTTTAATGTGGAAGTGATAGGTAAACAACGCCCTTCAGTGGTCAATCTGCTCAACTGTGACAACTAGGGGGCGTGATTACAGTTTACATTAATACTGACCTTCCTTGTTACCTCTGACCTTCAGACTGAACGTTGACGAGGGTAGTTTTAAAAACCAGTGATCAATTATTAAGGGATTTCATTTCATCTATAACCATATTATTTGTGTAAGTATTTTTTGCTAATTTCCCTTTGAAACGTAATAGTCATGTTTTGCCACATGTATTAAAAGGGACAAAAATTTTAAGTTTTTTTAAATCATAATTCAAAATCCTTTAATTTGTATTTCTTTAAAAAAAAATTTAAATATGACACATAAAAACTTCAAACATTTATTTGATCATCTTTTTATTAAACTTATTTTCCTTCGTCGTTACTGACATAAAAAGTAGCAATAAGTAACTTAACTGAGGTGGTTTTTATTTGTAACAAAAACAATCCACCTTAACTGAGTGATATTCTTTGTGGACGGAACTTTAAAGGAACCACAATAAAACGTTGTTTGTGAAGTTTTCCTTGTGGTTTTGACCCTGTTATTCGTGGCTGCAACCCCGGTATATTTAATAACAGACTGTACAGAAAAATCGGATCGGAAATATAACAAATGCTACGTATAAAAGTTATTAAAACGCGTCAATTTATAATGTAACCTATATTTATTTTTAAACTTTAAAGCTTTGTAAGTATAATTTCAATCATTTATGTTGTGATATACTGCAGATGTTGTTGTGATTATTGACATATATATTTGAATATTGTATCGTAATCAATGTGCTTTCTTCCTTTACCGGTTGAGTAACCATAAAGTTCAATGCGAATATTTAGTAAACTGAGTAACATAAGAATCGTCACCATATTTTAAACAGAGTAGAAAACAAAACACTGCTGCAAGAGAAAGATGACTTATGACGAATTTTTCTGATAGCCATATGTTTTATGAAATAAGTACTAACAATCTCATACGTAAGAGTTAATTATCCTTTATTCCAAATATGTTGAAAGAAAGTATGGATCCTGAATTCGCTTTTTCAAAAAAAGAATTCTGGCAAAATGTTAGGAATTAAAGTTTAACAAATGAAATGTACAATTAAATTAATAAAAACTGTTATCGACATATTTGACCTTCTTCGACATTCATTAATGCATCTTTAAAAACTCCTTCATTAAAGCCACATTTTTTCAGAAGTATGAACAGATATTGTGTTATCATTTAAAGATTATTTTAGTTTGTTCCTGAAGACAGGCTGTACAGCTGCATCACGAAAGTTGTTCACATATATCAATGTGTCATTATAATTTGTATCATTGTGCAAATATCATGTATTGTGGGGTTTCTTTGAAGTGATATGAAATGAAGAAATTGGAACCAACAATGATGTGTTTAATGGTCAGTAGTGAAGACTGAATGCTCCTTAACATAACACAAAGCAGTGAATTCTAACAGTTTTGGCAGCTCGTTGATGTGTCCATGAGTAGAAGTTTTCATTTTTCCTTGTAAAATCTCTTGTAGGTGATCAACAGCGTCACAAATTAGTAATGAAATTTATCTTATAACCATTTAATGAACCTATGATACAACCTGTTAAAAAGAGTCTACAAGGAAAATTATAATGCAAATTTTCAGAAATCCGAATTTTGACAAAACAATTTAAACAAAAGAACACTAAGTTGCACTAAGATAGACCTGAGTTCATACTAGATCAAAAATTACATTTTATCTTGAGAGATACTTTACATATGAAAAACTGTTTGATATTATGGAATCATTAACACAAGGTATGAGGAATAGATGTTCTGAAACACATTCACGTTAAGAATTTCCTCACATATACTGAACGCTGTTTTGTTTATGAACGAATACAAAATGAGTGGCATAAATACTGAGATTTAATTTGAATTTAGCCCCTATTTATTTTAGATAGAGAAAGTCTCCCCTTCGCCTTTGTAAAAAAAGCGGTCCTAATGTAAAAAAAAACCCATATCAAATCCTTCTTCAGGGCTTACCCTTATTTTCCATGCTATCAAATTGCGACATATCAAGCCTTATAGATATCTTTATACGAATAATCATTATAATAAGAGGCACTGTGTTTACTTGAAATACTGAAAGTCATTAAAACTTAATTATGATATGGACCTTGATCAGATTCTTTTTCTCATAAATGAGAGGTGAAGCGTTCAAATACTAAACAACGAACTAATTTGATATACATAGAGACAGTAAAACGTAATCATGATATGCATCTATGATCAGACGTTTTATTCTCATAAATGATTACTCAACCGTGCAAGTACTAAATAACAAACTAATTAGGAGGGATAGATTATGAAGATGAAATATCAAATATCGTTGCACACTGAAAAAACTTAATCACGCTTCATTTATCTATAAGAAGAATCCATTATGCTGCCAAGTCTCGTCATGAAATAGAATTCAGGAGATAGCTTATAAACTGTTTCGTATTACGATATTTCTGTCCATAAAATCCAAAGTTTCAAGATTTATCAACATTCAATTTGAAAAGAGACGTGATTAGTTTATAAACAGACAAATAATTCTACTAATTACCATGGGAACACTCCCATAACATCTTTCATCTTGTTGAACACTCGTTATTCAAGTAAATATTGTGGAAAGAAAATATCGGAGCAATTCATTTGGCATTTCCAGCTAAAGTAATTAGCTTAAACATGGCTGGGAAATTCGATCATTGTGAAACTTACGATGTTAAGATAACTTTCATTCCATACTTATTCATAAAGATTACAGTTTCTGTAATATAATGAACGTTAAACATTGTTATAAATATCGTTTATGCCCACGTTCTCACAGGTGCAACAGGAAAGAAACACACGCGGGCCAATTATCATAGTAATTATTGTAAAAAATACCAGTTTTTTATAGCTCAATGACGACTTTTTCTCACATTCATAAGTTTATATCGATTATATATTACATTTTAAAGAGTTTTGATAAATGTCGTATTTTTTATTTAAATACTGCACTAACAGAATTCGACACTTATTAGACTTGTTATAGTTGGTTAATATTTCATGTTAAATATCAAAAGTGTCTACAGTCAGTTACTATTTATTCTAAAACTTTCAATTTCTTCTTAGGACTTAAATGATAAGTATGGGCAATTAAGTATCTGATAATTAAAGATAAATCATTAACTAATTTGATTCTACATGTATACATGTAGTAGTGTCAAATGGAGTAATGCCTTTAAAGGGACAGTGGCACATTTTAAAAAATATTTCTCTTCCAACTTTCCCGGATAAACATGAGTTTATATCAAATGTATTATCTTATGAGCCTCAAACAACTCAATGGTCAACCTGATCAGTTGTAGAGGAAATAATCAAGTAATAAGCCAAAAACAACCGGCGACCATTTTTGTGTGAACACCTTTTAATCCTTAGAGCTATGGAAATGGATTCGCATAGCTTAACTGAACGTGGTGCGTTCGTTTTAGAACTGCTTCTTATGATAAAGAACATGTCTTGCAAATGGTAACATTTTCATTTTCACGAGATCACTTTATTTATCTAAAATACGTGCTACTTTCACTTTAAAGCTTTTTTTCTTCCCAGACTCAAAGACTCTCTGCAAAGAGGTGTGCCCTTGACTATTTGGCTTCTTGAATATTTGATTCTTCTTATTGCCAAGTCTTTAGGAAAGCTTGAGAAAAATTAAAACTGTCACAGATATCTATTGTTAAACTCCAAACTCATCCAATATTGAGTGCAGTTGATACCTAGTAGACATTCAACAGTAATGTTCTCATCAATAAGTAATAAGCTTATTGTACTTCGTTTTATGTAAACTACCACATCGAGATTTTGTAACATATGAAATTTCAAATACACGTCAATAAAACCTACTTCTGTGCATCTTTATGCTAATTGTAAGATGTTTTTGTGATACGAAGCAAGCAATGTTATAATGCTGTAACGGACTTAATAGCATATGTAAAGGAAATTTTATATTGAGAAAAGCTACCGGAAACCTTCTGTAAGTGTCCTGTTTCTCTTCAAGGGCATGCTTTTTGTTGTAACGTATTATGAAATGAAGAGTTAGCAAATGTTATTTAAAGTGAATAATTGAAGTGTAAATAAGTAAAAGGTATATATAATTTCATTTAAGGAATTTAGATATTCGACGTTTTGCTATTATTTAAATATAGTTTTGTGTTTTATTTCAATAATTCTTTAAAGTTTAAAAAAAAGATAGAAAAAAATACATAAAATCAACTTAATGTTAAATGAGAATAATAGTGCATATTTATATTGCGCACAAATCCACGCTCGAAAGCATGCTCATGGCGCTACAATTAAAAGTACAATTCAGAAAGCTGTTGTCTATGGGCCATAGAACTGGGTGAAGAGGTGTGTCTTCAGATGGCTTTTAAAGGAGTCCAGTGTAGGGGAAAGCTTTAGGTGGAGGGGTAATGAGTTCCACAAGACCGGAGCAATATGGGAGAAGGATCTTTGACCAAATGTCTTTAACTTGTAGGAAGGTACTGCCATATATTCAAAACACTCTCAGGTTCAACTTCAAACCATCAATAAAAAAGAAAGTATGTATATATACATATTCTTTTAAAATAATTATATACAATTTTTGTAATATCTTTGAATCTTTAAAACTCTGGTAATTCTATCACCGTTTTCAAGCAAGTGGTCGCGTCACTTAATGGGTAGAAAACGTCTATTCATAAAACTTGGTTTTCCTTCAACGTAATTCAGTACTGACTGTTTCATATTTAAGTTATACATTGTTGTATGGAGGGGGCGGGGGTGTATCTGTAATACCACTTTTGAAACACAAACGATATTTTCAGCAATAACACTGCTATGAATGTATATTTCACCTTCTCAGAGCAAAGTATAAGCTACACAGACCACAGGCTATTCACCACGATTGCTTCCAATCGTCACCGTGTTGATTTTACTGGGCACGGCATGTTTGTCATCGTGTAAAAAGACAGCATTAATAGCTCTGGTATTCAGCCGCCAGCAGATTCAGCTCAGGAAACGGTGCAAGCCATTCCGCAAATGAGTTATATCAATCTAAACTTAATCACTGTACTTGAGATTGGCCACAGCGACACAGTGCTGGCTCAGTCTTGAACGACTCGTATTAGTTCAACAACCTGGTTTCTGGGACTCGTTCCGCTTGCGCTACATTGAGTAGCGCAAGCGGAACGAGGCCCGGGAACCAGGTTGTTAGTTCAGTAGCCCTCACAGGTTCCCGTCATTTTGCAACAAGCCTGACAAATGTGTGAATTAAAGTTAGATAAACTCGTTTCTCCTGAGCACACAGATTTAATCATTCCACTGCCGTCAGCGCTCTAGCTCCATCACAACATCGCCGACGGCTGCTTTTTATATTAACACCGGCCTCCTTCATCACCAAGTAATTACCCCCGATAGAGACTCATTTCACTGCAAACTGCACTTTGCCAGGCAGTGATTTACATGTGAGGGATAACTGAATTTACTCCGAGAGATAGGCTTAATCTGTCCCGAGCCGGAGGCGAGGACGAGGAGAACATTTGTTTAATTTGTACAAACCTTTAGAAAAAATGTGCCACGCTTTGATGGGGTACTTCTGACAAGTTGGAGGGGAGAGACATTCCGTCAGGAATACGTTATAGGTGGAATTGTCAGCAGCCTTTCTTAATCATTGCCTTGGTAGGAATTAAATACAAATTTGATGTAACCGAATTAAACACCTCAAAGATTAATTTTCATCACATTTTGAAATTTTTTTTAAAAACAGGTATTTCATGAAATTTGAAGGCAGAAAACGGTAAAAGATAATGTTGTTGCTTACATGTATGCCGTGAGGTGAAAGAGGTGATTATCATATTCATTCACTTGCCATTAATGTCACCGTCGACGTTCGTTTTGTCTAACAACTCATTGAAAAATTCAATATAAGATAATGATAATGATATTATTATCAAATGTATCTTTAGGTGAAAAGTTGCGTACATTTTGCATAATCTTCTTTATCGTAATTTTTGCTACTTTTCCCTGCAATGATAAGTGATACAATGATAATCTCAGCATTTAGAAAACTAAAAATCTTCGAACTGTTGGTTAGGAATTACGTGCAGCATTACCGTTAGGAAGCCGGTTTTGTTTAAACTCATCGACCGCCCGTTTGTTTGGAATATCCCTTTCCGAGCCTTGTTCGATTAGCTCTATTAATCTTGTGTCGCTCCAGGCAAGTAACAGACAATAAAGCTCAAACTTTGTGCTAACTAAAAACTTTGCGTAATTAATAGTTATTAAGCCAACAAAAAGCAGAGAAGATTCGTCATTTCAAATGACTCGTAATCAATGATTTATTCATGAAATACCTTCCATTCACCGCCAGCAAACCCCCGTGGTAATCACCGCGCTCTCTCTATCGATCTATCAGTTGACAATTCGCTCATCTCAACAAATCTTGGCCCAGCTTCTAGTTGCCTGTTCTATAGATTATTCTTGAGTTATATAGCGAAAAGAGTGGTAATTACTAGCAATTAATACTTCAGAGAGTTTCCCTGATTCACAATTTGCTCTTGTACCTGTGATTGTTCTTCCTCGGCGCAGGTAAGACAAGGTAGAGAGAGCAGCGTCCCTCCCCAAACACCTGAGATCTATCGGCAATCAATTACTTCAGCTAAGAGTTGAGCATTTTACCTGGTCAATTCGCGGTCTCAGCTGGTCACAGAGTCGACCAATTGTTCAGTAATAACCCTGCTTATCCAAGACCGATTGAAGACACTTAAAGACAACGATTCTGTAAATATAGAGTAGCGAGAGGAAAGAAAACGATCTCTGATTCAATGAAATTTCCTCCAGCGTCTTTTATTCGGCGCTGAGTAGACCGTAAATGAGCACGCGCATGGATTAAAAGTGCTACTTTAAATTATAAAAGGCAAAAAATGAGAATTAATGAGATTTCACGTTGACTGATGCTTGTTGATCGATAGGAAAAGGGTGTAGTAAATGTGAGAGATAGAGATCTTAAATCTGATTCAGAACAGAAATGAACTTTATTATTTGCATTGATAACATAAAAAATAAATCTATATTTGGTTTGAAAGTGGTAAACTGCAATTTACACAAAGATTCACGTGTCTTTGGTTTTTTGTAAGCACATTGGGGATACATCGTTACCGGAGCGTGAAGTAACCCAGGTGTTTTTAAGGTGAGAGAGTCAATACCTATCATTACCTGAAATTTACCTGGGCGCAGAGGCTCAATCAGAGAGATCACGCATTCTTTCGATTGACAGATTAATTCCTTTCGAAAAGGTTGTTTGCTAGTCCAGACGTACAAATTACACCACATTGAGATGCTCGAAGGTAGACTATATTTTACATTTTAGCTTTTAAATGCATAAACACGTTATCATGAAATTAATTTAACATTTGTTATGATTTTCTACCTCGGGTTATGGTTAACGCGATTTATCATAAACTCTGATTAAATGTATTTGTTTTATTATCAAAATTTCTTCTGATGTTAAAAGTTGATAGACCCCGATTAAATATTGAAACAATTGCTACTAAAAGCAAAGAAAGTCTCTATCGTAAAGGAATTGACGAGGAGTTCTTTACAATTTTATGATCTATTTATTTTTAAAAGCTTAAATTAAGGTCATTACTGATAAGGAGTTTGATTCAAGTGCTGAAATAAAGATAAATGCATTGTGTTGTATATGCAATTCAGCTCTACAGCATGGCTGAACCATCTGTGGGAACAAAACAATAGTCGTGTCGTTTTAGTTATCTAAAATAGAAGCTTAAGTAGATGTATTATTGAGGTGCAATCATGGCTGCTTATTTATGGGTCTATGACATCTAACATAAAATGACAGATATAATATATTTTTTGTCTTTGTGAGATTTTAGAAAAATACCCCGACGTCTACGCGAGAAGGTGAAAAACTACATTTTCGTAATAAAAATGGTAGTTATTCTGACCATTCATCATTGATTTTCTTTATTATAAACGCCGATTAGCTGTAAAGCTAAACGTTAATAGATTTGAATTGACCATTAGGAATATCTAGTACAAACATTTATAAGCATCGAAAACACATCGGTTTACCTGGTAAAAAGATTACATTTATTTGTGAAAGTGCCAACGGAACAATTAGATCTTTGGGTTAATCAATGTTGGATCGTAAGCAATATTATCCTGTAACCTTTTTGCACCTCTCGATTCACGTCCCTTTTATTGATCGGAGGAAACTACATGCCGTTCATCATTCTACTACTAGTGCTACCAATACTACTACTGCTGGTGCTACTGCTACTGCTACTATTTCTACTGATACTACAACTCCTGTTGCTACTGCTGCTACTGTTACTTCTACTACTAGTACTCCTATTGTTACTGCTGCTACTGTTACCACTACTGCGACTACTACCACTCCTGCTGCTCCTACTACTACTCCTGCTGCTCCTACTACTACTGTGACTACTACTACTACTGTTACTACTACTTCTACTACTACTGTTACTATATTGCTGCTGCTACTACTATTACTTCTGTTACTTCTACTGCTACTTCCACTACTGATACTACTACTTCTACTACCGATGCCGCTGCTGCTACTACTGACTACTTCTACTACTACTACTACTTCTACTATTACTACTACTTAAAATGAAACGAACTGTTCTATGTTTCTATTTCTACTGCTGCTACTACTATTGAGATTTCGAATTTGTAACCATAAGTTGAAAAAACTTATTCACCTTCAACTCTAACGTATTTTGCTAATATAACAAATCCTGGAACAATTTCGTCCACAAGGAAATCTCGAGACTTAGTGAAATTATCAAAGTTTATCGTACGTCCTTCATCTCTTGTGAGAAAGCAATGAATTCTGTTTAGAGTTTTAATGAATATATCTCCGCCTTTAATTTAAATTTTTATTTGTATATATTATGTTATGTAATTAGTATCTAGTACCTCTTAAAACACAACTATTTCTTCTACTACTATTACAATTGCTGAGTCAGCACAATTGTGAATTATTTCAAAATGAAAGTTACTACGTTTCTTAATTTTGAGGAATATTTAATCAGAAATTGCCGCTTCATTTTGGTTTATTATATAAGAACATTATGATTTAAGGTTATTTGAGTTTTGTCACTGTGACTGAGGAGCGAACATCCTTAAGAGAATACATAATTTAACTGAATTGCTACCTAAACAAAAACTGCAAAAGTGTTTGCATTAGAGCATTAAATATGGTTTCACTACTACTGATACTGCTACTGCTGCTGCCACTTCTACTACTACTACTGCTACTGCTACTACTAGTACTATTACTACCACTACTACCACCTCTTAAAACAAAACTATTTCTTCTATTACTACTAAATTGAAACAACAACAAGTTCTGTTTCTGCCTCTACAACCACTGATAATATTTTTTGGTTCCTGTTCGTCATATATAACATAATTCAGAAGCACGCGCATTAATGTCTAAACGTCTAGAGTGATTGAGACGCCCCGTCCGATCTTACACCTGGCGCAGGTACGTGTCGACCTTCGCTCTCCCTTTCCTTCCGAGCGTTCCCCTTACTCGTCCCTCCTCTGCCAAAAGGAACAAAGGGGGGAGGCTGAAACCCCAAACTACACGTAATCCTATACAGTGATTAGTGTCCAGTATCCGTGGTGTTACACTAGCTTTAGTCAAGCTCCCTTCTGTACCCAGTAATTAACCATATGCTACGGCTTCACATTATTTTATTGAATTGTGATGTCTAAGTTACTCCTATCACGTTTGTTATGGAATAGCCCTTTCGAGAAATAATGTTATCCTGGTGGAATGTTGTTCAACTTTTTCGAGTACAATGGACATGTTGAAAGTATGGATACCTTATAGTTATCTTTAACAAGGCTTGTCCTTTATATCTATTCACATTTCCCCCTTCATATTTCTGTAAATGACTCATATAAATAACAATGAAAATATGTCCATTTATTACTCAGTAGTTGCTCGACGCGCTATATGAATATGATTACCCTGATGTAACCTGATATATTGTGTCGATGCCACCAACCAACCAGGCCTTTTACCAGTTACCCATATCCTGCTGGGTGAATAGACGCAAATATATAATAAAGACTCTTCCATTGTGCTTTAATTACTAATTTGAGTTCATAAAGCTCACATTACTCATATTGATATTTACCTGAATTTTATTTCCGTTATTTGAAAAAAATACCTTTTTAGGATTTTTAAAGTTAATTTATTAGTATATATTCATGAATATTGGTGTCTGACAGGCCCAAGTAGTTCTGGCGAAGGTGTTTGGTTTGTATGTTTTATCAAAATTTAATTATGCATCATGATCACTCTACTCCTTAATATTATATTTCGCGTTCTCGTTTTTTTTATTAACAGCAACAAACCACATCTCTGTGTTAGCATAAATTTTATTCGATAAAAATGAAATGCACTCTCTGTTATTAAAAAATCAAATCAAAGACATGTTTTTTTCGACCTACCAGCTGGAAATAATTGCTTAATCTACATGTAGATGCTTTAAATTCAATGAGTGGATGTGCTAAGTTCGATAACTGCATCCAAATATGAATGAAATATATTCAAACCTAAGCCAAACTAACACTAGTTTGCAGAAAGGGATTAACGTTTTCTCTTGACCTTTTTCACCTTTCGTTTTTTATTTAAAAAAAGACATTTGAATTTCTTTGTAAAGAAGCTCATGTTATGAATTCGAGCCATATAGTTAAAAAAAGATTGAGTAGATAGACCCTATCATGTGTCAGACATTTAATTCATATTTTCGTTCAAATAACATATGTTTAAATTCAAAATATCACAACGTTTGATATTTCAAATTCGACAGTTGCTATTCAATTATAGCCAGTTTTGAAAATTATAATAAAATTTGAACACTTTTATCCCATTTTGTCAGAAAATATTACTTCTTTCACCTGCTAAGCCCATTATAAGAAGTTGGAATGGTAACCGCTTCAAATAACATCGGTCGGAGAATGTTTTACAAGCAATAGCTTTGTTTTACACACTACTACTAGACGATTTTATCAAGAAAATGGGCGTTTAAAACTCAAATATTTTAGGTTATTGGATTCCACCTCATACCGGGAGATATGAAATGGGATTTCATTGAAGAAGAAAGCATGATTACTTTTTATGGACCTCTGTATGAACTCAAAGTACTTACGAAATATAGTTATAATTTGAAAATTGAGTGGCATTTATCACCTTCTTCTGATTAATATAGAGAGTGTATTTAGTTTCACAATGGTGCGGAAAATAAGGATATAAAAACCATAATGAACACTACGTATTTTATTTTCACAAATCTATCAAAAGTATTTTTCAGATGAACAGTTAGATTTACTAAATAGATTAGGTTAATTGTGAACAATATTCCATTGTAGATATATAAATCAAATCTTATTATCATTTCGTGTTTGAATATATTTAAAACAAAACTCTTACTGACAAACAACCACAACACCGTTCCAATTATAAATATAGTTCTATGCAAGGTAAAAATATGTCCGATTTTCTGATGTAAAGTGTAAATTACGTTTCTGTATTTGCCTTCTAACTATCAAATTCCCTTAATATGTAAATCAGCCGTGGTAAACTAGACGTAATCAAAGGTCGTCACATGTCCATTTCAAACACATTATGTCGATTAGACCCACCCCTCATATTTTAATGAACCCACCTCTTACCAGTTACAGGTGTGTGCCTTCTAAATGATTTGCACACAAAATCAGTCGTGTGGAAAATACGAGCTTTTCTCACGTCAAGTCTTGTGGAGGTGTCACGTGTCCACAAGCTGTTCCCGTGACGTGTTATGGCTGCAGACATGCAAGGGGAGAGAATGCACACTTATACATCTGATAAGATTTACCAACCGCTAATAAATAATTCAAAACTCCTGTCAAAACGACTAGTATGAACTCTGCATTCACACTTAATGTTACAAGTTGAAAAACGATACCCTTTAAGTAATTATATTCTAGATTGCCGATAAAGGTTCTTGAAGAATATGTCAAAAATGTTCTAATTTGTACTATTTCAGTGGATGCCTGTTATAAGATATATCTGAATACCTTTAACGATACGTAAAGTATCAACGTTTACCTTTCAATTCTTCATCTAATACTTTACATTTGTACCATGTTGGCTTGACACGCCATTTGCTTTTAAAAAGTGTTTGCCATTCGTTCCTAGAGCTTATGTGATATTCTTTTCTCAGTAACTTTCTTCTTGATCTGTAGCGGTTAGCTAACCTGTTAACACCTTGGTATCACGTCAACGATCACACCATCACTTGCGCGCCACACATCAGTACAAAATGTCATTATATTTACGACAGCACTATTTTCAGAAAACAAGGGTCATATTGTACTTAAAAATAGGACCGCCAGGATTGTTACATATAACGATATAAGCTTGTTTTATTTAAGATTGTTTCACTAAGAGTTCCAATGTAAAATCATAATCTTTATTTTATGGATTAAACAATGTGTAAAGAAGTCCCATTTACACTACATATTCAAAGGGCAGAGATGTAACATACCGAAAACTAAAAGGGCAAAATGGTCAACAACAAAAACAATTTGATAATCTTGATTTTCCAATAAAAGCTTACCTGATTGCCTTTCGGGGAAATCGTAAATAATTGTTAATATTGGTCACTTTTCTATGGTTTACGTTGGTTTGCTAAATAATTTCCAAATGGCAATTTATTAAAAAAATTACGAAATTTTAGTCATTGAATATATATTCTTCCGTAACTCATTACTGAACGCGTTCCAGTTGTAATTTAAGAAACATTTAAGGATGTCATAAGACCAATTTGTTTCGCCCATTTAAAAGTTCGTATAAAATTTGGTTGAAAAACGATTAAATAGACCAAACTTAAGCAAACACGACATTATAAGATATTTGTGAAAGTTCGAAAAATTAAACAAACTTTTGTTCAACAGCTGTATATAGATCATATCGACTTGCTAAACCACGTGCCTCTGTACACTTTTGATCCCTTATAACTGACAAGTCTTTTAGGCAGGCTCAAATTATGTTTAAAAAACCAAAGAATCGTTCTCCTTTCTAATATTAATAGGTCTGTAGTGGGTATTGTTTCCCGTGCAGCGTGTCGGTATGAAGGTAACGGGATATCGTAACCTCTCCCATATGCGTGATGCATCATGCGGACAATCTTCACCCTCTCAGGTCAGTGGTGAGTCTACTGCAGTGAAGTGATGCATCATATGGTCTTCAGCAACTCATGGTTGTGGTGAGTCTACGGGAATCAAATGATGCGGACCGCACCCATTTATCATAGAGACAGACTCCTTGTGACCTGGGACTCACATCTGACAACAGAACAATCAAACATAAGTCGCTTTGGAGAAAAACCAACATGACTATTTAACGGTTACAAACGAGGTGTCAATGGTGATATAGAGCTGAACCATTAATTTAGGATAAATTCCTTTGTCTTTATTATTTTGTAAGAAAGAGCCGATCCTATAACCAGATAATATCCTCGGCTCTTGAGAGCGACCTGGGAGATTGGCTTCTCAACTTGATGGGTATTAGTCAGAAACAAAAGCAACACTCATCTCCTTGATCAAAACTTTCACCTCAGATTTAAAATAAATCAGACAATCACCTTTCTCTCACCTTGAATAATGCACGTCTTTGATGTTTTGCCGCTTCATCAATCAGGCCTTAGTCGTACAGGTGAAGGCTAAAAGGCGATAAAGACAGACGGGAAATTCATCCTATTGTTTTGCTCCAGGTTTCCAATCCGATCGGCTTCCGGGAATCACTCGATCCTTGACTACATTCCTCGAAAGCTGCTTACAGTAATCAAATCAATTTGTGGCAATTTACCCTCAATCAAATCGTGGCTAATCGTCTTGGTCTCTAACTTGACCAAAGCATCAGCCTGACTTGACCGGTTAATGTTCGACTTGACCGTCCTTTATTCCAGTTCGACTCATATTGTTTTCGGCACGTCCAAGGCCATATGCTACCGGTGTCACGTCAAACCTGCACCCCGTGTTAATAAGATTCACCAGCAATTACTTTCAAGTGTAATTAGAATTTTTCAATGTAAATTTATTTTGGTACTGATTTACAGAAGAGGGCACTTTAAACAAGGGAGATAATCTAATGAAGCTATTTTGAGATTATGAAGGAAGCACTTCCGGGGCAGTGTCTGGAGAAGAATGTCGAGGACCTATTGTAGAGAGCACTCTTGTTTAGAGGGGCGAGTTTACATAATTAATATTCAAGGAAAGAGTTCATTAAAGAAATATATCGACAAAGTAAAGATTGCGCCTTGTTGTAAACACGTCTTAAATAACAGGTGTTACAAATTTGAATCTTTTGATATAATTATTTAAAAGTCTGATGCTGTCAATCAGAAAACTTGATACAGTATAAATATTTAAATGTAAAGATGATAAATGTTAGAAGACGTGTGTTTTAAAGAAAGATTTTGTAAATTATATAGATACGAATGGATAGAAGAATAACATTTCGTGATAAAAGGTTATGTTTATTCCCTTTGAAGAGAAAGGTAAATTCGTTAATATTCCTGGAAACATCCTTGTATTCATAGACTTAATGCACTTCTATGTTGTCATTATGTAGATATGTTAAGCAAAGTTTGTAAATGAAGCTCTTAGGTTAAAATGTGTTCGGAGAGTGGATGAAACGACATTGTGACAATCATACTGAATAAACAATAAATCTTATTGTATATATGTATAACTTTTGTCGACAATAATTCTCGACAGCTATCAAAAATCAGAAAATAGTATTTCTTCACGAGATAAATTTTATCATTTCTAAGCTCTGACTTCCATGCTGCATGTTGAAGACCGGATTGAGGCCTGAATGAACCAATGAATGAACGAGAGACCAAAATGTCGACCAGTGTTCTGCTCGATGAAATACGTGTCTAGATATGATCAACAAGAAGTGGAATAGATGTCTCATGTTCATATATTACTTTTCCCCAAATTAACTTTGGACTGTGGTTGGCATTTATTATTTGCGTGCATTATTAGAATGTGTCATCTCCGAAATTGAAATGGAATAACCTTACCTCGAAGATGGTTTGCAATCGGATAATTTTATTTATATCGTATATTTAATTTTCCTAATATTTCCAATATATGTGATACAGTAAGAGAAGAGTAAAAACAAGCGACATGGCTTCAAGAGTCTCTTTGAATAATCTAAAACAAACTTAAAGAAATGCGATTAAAACAATGTTTTGTGATGTAGAAATTACGTAGACTTATAGTCCAGTTCAAATATTTCAAACACAGCAACTGGTACAAAACTTAAAGAGAAATGCTTCATGAAAATAAAGTAGAGGGTGAGAACCCATCAGATTTCCAATAATGATTATCGTGTGTCCAAGAATGTCATTTCCTCCAGTTGAGACTAGTAAAATACTTTTACATTCTAAATTTCAGTTTGCTTTTGCTAATCTGCCTATTAAGAAACAGTGTAAAACATTGCAAGTCAAGTGTGAAAGTTTCTCCAAATATGTGATTTTGACGGCAGCCAGTAACAGGATCAGAGGGAGGGTTTGTATGTTAATGGATCCAAGTAACGAGGGACATTTACACGACCATAATCAGCCAATCCCATCAGGTCAAACATGGAGTGTGTCACTAACCTCTAAACTTCAGACTTCAAAATAATTCACATTGGCACTGTCTGATTATATTTCCAGTTGGAACCGTCATTAACATACGCCCTGGCTTTGCCCGTGATAGAACGCTTTTTGATACAGCATGAGCGTAATGTGTCTGAGGAGGACTATAGGCCAAATGTTTCTGTGTGGTGCTTCACTAATCAGCCTTTGAAAGGAAAGCCATATTCTGTAGGATAGAAGTATTCCCCATGGTGCGAGACGGGGTCTAATACATTATACAATCATAGCGAGTCCGATATTAAATGGAGGAGCTAAATTCGTGCTGAACAACCTCGACTAAATTTGCAGGGGTCCCCGAACGTGCCTTTCGTCTCTGAATCCGCCAGCACGCCCTGTGTAGCATCCCCCTGCGTCCCGCGATCAAACGCTGGTCTGTGCGAGATGGATACGGGAGAGACAAATTGATTTCGTGCGCACGGAGAGTAGCAATCACACACAACATTTGGAAACTTTAATATTAGTCTAATTGATATATTGATATTCGAGATACTGTAATTTTTGCCCATGCGGCCGTCGAGAGCTTAGCGAGTCGCGCTTTCATTGTCCTGAACGGCGCGGGCCGATTGTGTTCATTTTATATCCCGACACGTCTTCTTTCACCACGGCTTCGATTCATTAGCACTGTTTACAATGGGCCGGTCCCTGGGGTCGCTCTCTCTAAATACCCCCTATTACCCACCAAGTACCAGGCTTTCTAAATCACTTTCTCACATTTTATTTCTCTCTTCCGTTGTATGACGGATCAGGCACCGCGCCCGTAGAGACTGCACTATTACCATTGCTAGTGTAATTCATCACGGAGCCTGTTTGAGTCGCAAGGGCTCGCTCGCTACGCTAACAAACTTGGCACTAGGTTTTTGCCTCTCATCTTTATTATGTTTATAAGTTCAGCCCTGCTCTCTGGCCTCCGGTCCCCCGCGCGACTATATGTATCTCATGCATGATGTTTAATGGTAATTGTGACGGGAAACTGCGCCTTATACTCAATGCATGTGCTACAAGTAGATTTAGATAATTTGAACAAATAAAAGAAAATTGCTTCTTAAATACGGCTCTTTAAACTGCATGTAATCAACTTCGTTCAAACTTTCAGGACCCTTCTGTGAGTTCACAATTTTAAAATTGAAAAAAAAAAATTCAATTAAAAGGCAGTTAAAGCTAAGGAATTTACAGCAAGTCAAGTTAAATAGTAGTTTTTAGATCAATTCCGAATTACTCATTTCGGATCAAACTTAAAGCCGTATTCATTTGCGAACATGATTACCATTCCGTTAATACGCAAGATTTTTAACACATATTCATATTCTCGTTTTAGATAACTTCAATATTGTACACTTTATCAATGTTAATACGCAAGATTTTAAACACATATTCATATTCTCGTTTTAGATAACTTCAATATTGTACACTTTATCAATGTGTCGTAAAAAAACCGAGAGACACAATTTACCATTTAAGACTGAAGCAATCACTTCGACCATCAAAAGTACATACAGAATGGAAGCTGAGTACTCGCCGTCCTTGAGTATATCATGCACTCATCCTGTTCTCACATCTGTCTCCAATAGCTAGCGCTTACATCCCAGTCGTTATTTACACACCACACCTCTTGAAGTACAAAAAGTATATTCCTGACATGTTATAGTTCCAATGTACCAAATTTTCAAACCATCTCTATCGACCTGTGTATTCATCCATAAATTCAAAATATGACAATTGCATGCTTTCTATAAGATACGAACTAAACGTTAATATTGTCGTTTAACTGAACCGATTCGCATTAAAGTTGTACTTTTAATGAACAGGCAATACCTTTTGAAATAATTACATCGGCCACAAATTAGGCGTATTACAGTCTGAACTGGATGCTGAGTAGCTAAATTTACGGGGACCTGATCCTATAGTCATAATCCTGATAGAAGAAGTCCAAGTGAAATAAGAATTTTTACCTGTTACATAAGTTTGATAAGTTGATATATTCCCGACCATTGTTATTGTGATAAAGTGTGATATGGATGTAAAACTTTATTGTATTTTCATGAGACGTTTAAAGGCAACCGCGTGCTTCAGGTAATTGACGGTGGCAAAACTTTGTTTTATAATTGTTACTGTTTCGTTCCAGTTCATATTTTCATTTACAGAAGAACAGACATGTATATCCCGCTGCTATTGTCCTTCACAAATAACACCGATGGACAAAGGAGACGTATTTACAGTAAAACTTCACTACACAAAGCAGTGCCTTGCTTTAATCAATCAGAACAGATGATACTTCCCTACTTATTGTCTTTGAATCTAGAATTTACAAAGATAGGTATCAGGTTTTATAAACGCCGTGCGTAAATTAATCTAAGCAACCAATTATTATACTGCTCATCCATGCAAGTTATGTTCTCGATAATGACGATAGGTATCTATATACTCATCTTCATCATATATCAATGGATTGATTAAACTTGGGCCCCATCTACGAAGCTTTGATGGATAATTAGCTTTCACTCCATTTACACTTTAATCTTGCAGTGCTGACAACTGAACTTATGTCTGGAATGGAAATCTGCTGATTATGATGAGTGTCCTATTTATTTTCTTGATGTTGAAAGTGATGACACCAATATGACCTTTCCTATATGTGAAACTCCTATGAACGAGATGAAGAACTTGTTTGGGTTGGAATTCATTACATACAGTACACAAACCTTCATCACAAACGTTTTCATGCTTAGTTGAATACAATCAATTGTCCAATCAATGAACATCAGAATGAGAACACTTATCGCTTCATCTAGGATTGTGGGTATCGATTCATCTACTTATCTAGTATCTGGGGATAGAATTATATAACGATTAAGATTTACATTTTGATAGACGTCATGACAAAAACAATAAGTTATCGGTAGATAGTTAATTTCGTCTCGCCGAAAAAGATAAGAAAGAGAATATGCCTGCACGGAATGGATTTTGGAAACGTTTGACACATATAATTCTAAAAAGTGGTTTGTGATCTGATGACTTGCTTCAGTAGATAGATGGGCGGCTTGCCGGATTGGCCTCACTTTGGGCTGTAGACGTTATGTAAAATAGTACAAAATATTCTCAGCAGTACAATATTGGGTACCTGTTTAAGAAGTGAATGCCGTGTCAAGCTAAGTAATTAGCGGCTTTTGGTGTATATTCCTCATGGAAGTGAGGATAAACATGAATGATACTTGTCCTTACATAATGGTAATAATGTAGGTAGCGCTGAAAGTAGGTCAGCTTGGGTTAGTGCTCAAAATGAATTTTATCAATGCTAAGAAGATATTCTACTCTTTTTCGCAATGTGCTCGCATCGATGTACATAAACCTTTGTGGTAATTAGCGTATCTGACATTTATGTATTTATGTTTGTAATAATCATAATCTGACACAGCTAAGTATAAATTAAATTATTCTTTAGTTCACAATTCCCTATTTCTGTGAATATAACAAAGAAGAAAACTGTGATAATTTTTACCATCCTTCAGTTCAAATTTAAAGAGAATTAGTTACCAAGACGAATCGATGGAAGGATATCAGACCAGCTCCACCCTTCTGATTATACAGTATGGTCTACAATTATCCAAGAAGATTATATCAATTCAATCAATACAAATTCGTTGATTTTCTCTGTGTCATAATATCGTGAGAACAACTCTTACTTACTCAGGTATGATACGTCACAACACATGTTAATTGAATTTAAGATTATGCTAAAATGTCTAACTTTATAGATGAACATTAACACAATTTGGCCTATGGATAATTTGGTTAAATACATTAATGTATCATTTAAAGGTCATATCAAATTTCAGATTTTTAAACAACATTTGAATAAAAACCAAATTTACACAGAAGGAATACCTTTGATATCTGCAATTTCAACCCGGAATCAACAACCTAAACACAATGATATATCAATATACAATTTACCTTTAGCATATATTCAAATATGTTTTGCAATCAAGTATTACACAAAATATAAACAATGATATATCAATGTACACTTTACATTCAAAATATATTTTAATGTACATTTACAATAAATTTAACACAACATATACACGATTATATATATATATATATATATATATATATATATATATATATATATATAAAGATATATATATATATATTCACATTTAGACATTATTGCAATATGTATTAACAATCAAGTTATAAAAATGTAATACCTTTGGTTGATGACAATGGTAGCATGATCAAAAATCAAAATGAAGGGAAAACATTATTTTAAAGTTTTATTTAAAAATGTATATTTACATTTATAGTGCACATTACAACCACTTACACGCTAAAGTTGAATGACGAATTGGCTTTTGTGTTTTATGTTTTTTTAAAACTATTTTCTTAACTTTATTTTTAAAAGTACAGTACTATCAGACACTTATGCTTATCAACTTGGAAAGATGCTTCTGTATATATTTGACAGTTTAAATGCATACTTTGATTAAATTTATCAATGATTATATGTATATGAAACGATACTGATTTCTACTTCAAATAAGAAAAATAGTTACATAAGATGTTTTAATGAACTTTGTCAAAGGCGAGTAAACCATCGTTGTGCAGGTGCAAATGCATCGACTTGATACACCCAACAGACTTACATGTATAAGTATGAATTAAAGAGAAATAAACAATACAAAGAATATTTATTTATTTCTTGGTGTCCCGTTATATTTTTGCCCGAAAAGTAAATATTCAAAATCTTTTGTTAACATTACGTATTTGTACGCAAAATGTACTAGATAAATGAACTGCATATCAAGTTTCATTAGTGATCAAATGAACATATGTTTTGCAATTCTGGAATTTTTTAGATATTAGGATTAAATATTAATTTTGTTGAATATAAAAAACATGAGAAAATCTATTTGGAGATAAAATTTCAACATACAAATATGGAAATATTTTAAGATTTGACCAATAATTCAACTTAACCGATAACTTTTGAGCAAAGAGAAGTAAACGGTATCATATTTGAAAACGACAAGTGTTAAATGACTTTATTAATATCATCGATTCTAACGAATTGGTCTTTATAGCCAGAGCGAACAGTTTAGCGACGCGATTAACATTTATCTGACGACTATAACTGAAATCTACTGTGTTAAGGAAATCCAAATTCTCAGGTCTGTGGCGCTTCAGCAATACACACGCGTCTTAATGTCTTATGAAATTGTCTTCAGAACCGAGTTTCAACATTATATAAATTTCATGTGACATTTTTCATTTCTTTGTTTAATCTTTCACTTGAGCCTTTAGTCTAACGCTATCACTTAGTTAATGGTACTCGAGTAGAGTTGCCATTCATTATTCACCTATGAGCATCGATAAGAGCTTCAATAATTTCATTGTATCTGTTTGTACTGATGCCCAAGCACAGACACACTGCTGTAAAATTAAAACGTTGAACATTAGTATCATCATTTTTACTCTTAAAATCATCCCTTTAAATTGATTTGAAGTTTTATCATGTGACAGACTTTGAGTAATGGGTCTACTAAAACATCAAACTGACACCAATGCATTTAAAGATACAATATTTTTTACTGCGATTTCATTAATTGCTTGATAATGTTCATTGTTAATTCAGCTGAAACAATCTTAATTTTTCGCCAGAACCATTTATTGAAAATAATATTCATTACTTTAAAATTCCTGTTCTTTCTGACACGAACGGCATTTATAAAGATGAACTTTATAAAACGAGATTAGAATTCGCCTTAATGTGATAAAGGTGAAAATAGATAACTGAGAAATACTTGCATTTATCTAATCAGAGAGTCTTTTGAAACATTTGTGCGTTCGATGCAGTGTGTGGTTTATTTACATCCTATATTCATAAAATCTGAAATATACTAAACTGTATCATGTGATTTAATCTAACGCCACGAATCATTTTTCATGTAAACCCTTCAAAGTAACGAAACTTTGATTTTCAAAAATCCTGTTTTAAAATCAATATAAGGCGCAATCTTTAACTAGCAGTCAATTTTAAATCATAGAAAATATTGAACCCAAATCAAATTGTAAATTAGAGGGTCGGTGCGTTATTGTTTCCAGTCAGTGGAGACGTCAATGCCGGGTACAGCAGATGCAGTGTGTCAGATCTCTTCGTTAAGCAAGGCCGTCCGTCAGTGAAAAGTCAGCCAAAACCTGGGAAACATGCAGCGATTGTTTTATACAATAAGAGCCTTGTTTTTCCGGCGTAAGTGAAGAAATAAAAGCCGACAGCTTCCCATTCTTCAGCAACCAATTACTATCCATCCGTCCGCTTATTCATACGCCACCATTATACCAATGTTAGTCGCTCGCTACATGAATTGAACGAGCGAAATAATTGCTTGGGTGCAAGTTTTTGGAGGGATTCGAACCCCGAACAATCAAGTCTCACGGTACCGAGTCCCATAAACAGTTGATTAGAGAAGATGGCGACCAATCCCGGTTAAAAGGCTCTTAAATTACAGCCATTCCTAAGCTTGCCATAGTCGCTGTTCATCCGCGATTCTAACTGGCAGAATGGCAGCCCGAGTTTTAACCAATGAGCGAGCGGTAATTACGATCGATGCGGTCTTAATCACGCCCCCTGTCGGAGTCGCGGGAAGTCTTTTGTAATCATAATATTCCCGTTGCAAAGTGAAACTGTCAATGAGGGAACCAGTAGAAACGATAAACAAAACCAGCCTGGCGCTTGCCATATGCTTGCGAACATTGGGTGCATCATTAATTATGTAGCGATGGTTATAAGGAAAGCCGCTTCTACGGTTATTTCTTTTTGAATTAACGCGCCTGCGTCTCCCAGACGTGTCGAGGTAACGGCTCCTGCTTGTGTGAAGGCGATAGGCTTGCTTATTGAATTAGACCGATTTTCACCTCACATATTGGAACTGTTGTGATTTTTTACTCAAGCATTACCTGCTATGCTTCATTGATGAACAATTCTTCTAGACAGTGACTAACACAGAACATGGCTGATACAGTTGCTTTCTCGGAAGAAACTGGTAAGTTAAACATTAAACTTGTTATCAAATGATTAACTGATTTGTTTAAGAAATTTCGTTAGCGAATTTTCGGAATTCCTATAAGTGTAAACGATTTGGTCTGTTTTTTCTGCTTAGACACGCTTTGAATTTTAGGGTATTGAGAATTAATTTTCTACTTAGTCAAGAGCTGTAAGATTATTTCATTGAATGCAAAAACTTTGCTTAAATAAAAGATGGATATATGTGTATATACCTAAAGAAAATTATACTGCTCCCACTTATTTTAACATACTTCACTGTTTTAAGATATTAAAAAATGAAATCATAATCGTAATCAATAATTACTATTTAAGTTACAAAATCCAGAGGTATATATTTCTTTATATTTAAGCTGCCTCTAACCCCCCCCCCCCCCCCCCAACAAACACACATTTATTTCAATTTACGAATGTATGTTTCTCTCGAATATCCCATATATAAAATTACCTATTCGCAATATTAAAGTCTCAATTAGGATGATCACAATCAATCTTTTGAATATGTAAAATGTGTGAGACCAAATTGAATTTTTTTGGCGTTGACAGAGGAACAATTGTAGGTCATGTATTGTAAATATTATGACGTGTGTTTTTAAAAAAAATAACATAGTCATAGATGAGAAAACTGTTCCATTGAAATATCAATGAACGATCTAACAATATTCAATAAATAAAGTCACATTCTCTATGATTTTAATCAAAACGTAGATCAAATATTTAATTAAAAATCAGAAATATTTTTTATAGTCTCTTTATATATGAAGTAAGTGCGTGTTTCATGTTACAATATCCATGATTGATTTTCAAATCTGTAAATGTATAATTCAATCTTTAAGACAAATATGATTTTCAGAAATAAGAAATGATAATTGATAACATTACATATTTGAATTGACGAACATTATATTCTTAAAAAATATTATCTAATTAAAACATATATCCATGATTGATTTTCAAATCTGTAAATGTATAATTCAATCTTCAAGACAAATATGATTTTCAGAAATAAGAAATGATAATTGATAACATTACATATTTGAATTGACGAACATTATATTCATAAAAAAACCATATCTAATTAAAACATATTCACATGGTTCATGTTCATACAAACTAAATATGTAAGTGAGAATTTATGTTTAATAAAAACTTCCTTGGCAGAATTTCTGCCTAACCCTGAGCGTAAATTATTTTATGTGATAATTAAAATTATTTTCCCACAAAGAAATTAATCAAAATCTCGCATAAACCACGACTCTACACATGTCGGAAAGGTTTGCTTCTTCTAATCGATTGCCTACGTCAGGCGAGTGGTAAGTGGTGTTATAAAAACTCATTAACTGAAATGCTAATTGCTCCAAATATTTTAGGGTTCAATAATTAATTCAACGAATAAAAAGGCATATAGTTATATGGGTTGTGTATGTGACTTCCTATTAACAACATAACGAATGATAACATCACTAATATCACGTTAATATCGTGATTTATAGATTTATAAGGGATTATGAAATATGACATTTATATGGCATATAACAGCTGGATTACATAAATAATTATTTTCACAGTCATTACATCGATAAATTTAATTAGACTTATTTCCATATCAAATTTACATCAACAAGAGCACTTTCGTAATTTATAATGCTCAAGTGAATTACAGGCAAGATTCTCGTAGTGAAGTAACAAAGATAACACCTCTAGAATGGACACACTCACTTATGAATACCTTGCGTTATGGGCAAACAAGTATTAAACGTCCATTTTAAGCCCGGAAGACAACGTGTTTGGCGCAATTAATCGCAGCATGCCTTCTATGAGAGCTGGTGACGACATCGGCGTTGACAATAGCCTGTCGCCGAGGGAATACAGCCCCAATGCAGTTATCACCCATCTCATTTCCATTGAAACCGTCAGACAGGAGAATGTAATCCTGTCTGTCAAGCGAACTTAGGCCATATGCTAACTGTGTAGAAAACAAGACATAATTAAAAGCGGAGAGGGAGACTGTGGTTAATCACATATGAAAACTATGAATCGACCCGCCCGTACAAAGCAAACGTCTCGGAGGGGCTGCCTACCATATGGCGACAGATTTAGAGAAATTTGACCTTCAAGGATTTTTTTCATTATCGTCAACCGTTTGAAAATCAGCATTGTTTCAACGCCGCACCTACCGGCGTCTATTGTCGACGTTGTTTTTAAAGGAGTGCACTGACACAGCGATTTAATTACCGTTAGTGTTAGTCGGTAATGTCGAAAGGGGAGGGTTTTAAGGCGGAGGATATGTTGAACCTGCGCTGCAGCTTAGTGTTAAATATAATGGGATTACAGAATCGCAGATGGTTTGGTGTGAGGAAACGGTTCCACGATTCTTAGCATGCGAGATTCCTCTTAAAGAATCTTGTTTCAATTATTAATCAGGATCCGAGGCAGTGAACAGTGAATACTGAAAAGATTATTGTGAGTTTACACACAATACATGTCAAACTCTCCGTCTATCTTATGACTATAACAGTAACTGTCAATTGACAATCTGGTAATATGAGATCTACCTTGCCATTAAATATGTCTACCTTGAATTTTTTATGTTCTGTGAGGATGTCTCTTTGTTGGGATCTGATTGTTCAACTGACTAAATTAGACATTTTGATTTTTTAGGTAATTTCCAATAATTTATTATGATTAAAATTACCCGATGAATTCACAGCTCGTTATTCTTTTTGATAAATTATTAAAAACGAAAAGACGTAATATGAAGCAAGGAAAAAAGTAAATATGAAAATAAGTGAGTTAAATAAAAGAAATATGTAAGAACAAAATGTAAAGGAGGCAACACTTAAAAGGATGGTTGTTGTATCTTAACTTATTAACGAAGAAAGTTAAAGTAAGAAATTAACTGCATCGAGGAATTCACTTTTATAAAGTGATTTAAATTTCTTTAAAGACAGCATATAATCGAATTCATCACATGAAATTTCTTCTATAGAATTTCGTTATCAACTGTTCAGTTTTGCTTACTTATAGCATTATGATTAATATTGTATACTCTATGTAATGAACCTTTGCAAACTAAACGTTCGATAGAGTGTCACTAACGTACTGAATCATTTTTGAAATAAATACTTACAGTAATAAAGAACGTTTAAATTACAAATGATGTTTCAAATAACCGAATTTAAGACACACAAAGAAAGGAATTTTTCTTAATGTATTTTTGGATGACATTTCACTCTTTAATTTGTTTTAAATGTTAGGTTTTGGCAGTAATCAAAAAGATCGGAATTTTGTATGATTAATTGCTTTGTCTTCTACACTTTTCTTAAACAGATTTTATCCATGGGAAAAGTAGTAATCTATGTACTTACACGTTAGGAAAGAATCCTGAAAATGCTGGGAAACTTTAAAACAACATAATTTCAAAATGTTATCGTCTTTTGGGAATAAAAGAGAGAGAGAGAGAAGTAGAAACTGATCACATCAAATATGAGCTCTACAGAATAATTCAAAGCTTTTTTATGAAAATGAGCAGACACCATCCCTCAGCATTGAAGAATGGTTGTTTAAATAAAAAATAAGATTGATAAATCGTCTACCTCCTCATATAATAATAAATGCTCTACAGACTTGCACCTTTTTCTATGTGATGTACAAAAAGAAACGGAAAGGTTGAATAACTAATAAAGGCAAAAGCATGGAAACTGAAAGTTTTACTTATGTTGTCAAACGTCGCTGACATTTTGAAATATCTGACATTCTAACTAATCGATTCCCAGATTCGCATTGCCGTGTAACAACCTTTTTCTATCATTATTGAACATTGATTGACTTACAAGAGCTGATATTTCAAATCAGAGAAATGTGTTCATTGAACTAGGTAGTCAATATCTTGTGCCCAACTAAATGGATATATTATAACACACTCATTTAAAATCATAAGGTCAGTAATCAAAAGACTTTAAGAATATTTTAAAGAGAAATATTTTTACTTACACATCGATTCATGTGATACGGTTCATTTTTAGGCCACAATTCAATGATCTAAGGTTTTAACAGCCCCCTCCAAAGTTATCATGATGTTCTAAAATGAAGATTTAATGTTTTATTTAACTTTGAACTCATATAGTTAGTACAAATATGCTTGTTCAATAGGAAGTATTTTTCTTTGTTTTAACTTTGATGATACGATTATAAGGTACTATCTACTAATTTTCTATGAATGATATTATAACCTAAGATTAGCAAATAAACATCATAGGTAGATCATTACAATGTTGATGTTCTATCTACAAAATTTGTAGAAGTGTACGCATTATTTTTCTATAGATTAGTTATTAATCTTAGTATATATACACACCAAGGACTGCGTTGTGGGCACATTGACATTTGAATTACTATGTAGTTAATAAAACAGATCTAGGAACATAATCGCCATTAAAGTACTTAAGAGTAAATATCCTGATCAATCTAATGCTTGAAGATATGGATGGTCCTTGGCAATTGTAGTGAGGGTACATGGTTATGCCGTGGTGTCAAAGTTATTTCTTTTGTAACATAAAGTTTGATGATAAATCAATTATTTGGATACGTGAAGTTATCTTCATCATCTAGTTTTTATAAGTGGCTTTCTACTTTCTTCCTTTCCTTCTTCATCCTTTCTTTCATTTCTACTTCTTTTTTCATTCGCCTAATTTCCTTGTTCATGCGTTATCGTCCGATAGTACCTAAATACAAATACTTATTTCCTCAATTTCAGCACCCCTACTTCTCCGCGACCCCCTTCTTCTCTTAAAATTAAAAATACATTTCAATTTCTACTTTGTTTTTCGTCTCACTATCCAATGGTCTGCCTACATTGCCTCCCTGTGTGACGTTTACCCACCTAACTGACGTCTCCTATGTTGCAGCTGACCCAGTACCCAGCGCTCAGTCCCCCAAGATGGACGAGCCCATCCCACTGTGTGAGAATCAAGAGTGTCCCCTGTCCCCCGCGTCTAGCTGTTCTACCCCTCCCGCCTCAGTGACTGTCTCTACCAGCTCCAGCAGCGCCCCTGGGGCTCAGCTCCACATTCCTCGCCAGAACCACGTCTCCCAGGTGATCCTACACGGCATACCCATCGTTTCTCTCCACATAGACGGCAAGGAGCGACTCTGTCTTGCCCAGATCTCCAACACGCACCTCAAGAACTACTCGTATAACGAGATCCACAACAGACGGGTGGCCCTGGGTATCACGTGTGTTCAGTGCACCCCGGTCCAACTGGAGATCCTAAGACGAGCTGGAGCAATGCCTGTGTCGTCCCGTCGCTGTGGTATGATCACCAAGAGAGAAGCAGAGAGGCTTGTCAAGTCCTTCCTTGAGGACAACACCCCACCAAAACTACCCGAGGACTTCAGTTTCGATGTCCAGCATGACTGTGGCTGGGGTTGTCGAGGGTACTTCGAGCCGTCTAGATACAACAGTTCACGAGCAAAATGCATCAAATGCAAATACTGCAATATCTATTTCTCTCCCAATAAATTCATATTCCACTTTCACCGAGTTCCCGAAGCAAAGTACAACCACCCTGACGCCGCCAACTTCAATTCATGGCGTCGTCATCTCAAACTGACAGAGGGCGCCTCAGACGATATACTGTTCGTCTGGGAGGACGTCAAGGCCATGTTCAATGGTGGAAGTCGCAAACGAATTTTGTCAGCAGCAACTGCCAGCACGACGAGTTCACATGACAGCATAGTGACGAAGAAGGCCAAGGTGTCGGACAACCCTTACCTGACTAAATCGTTCCCCTCCCAGTACCCCTCATTCGGTATATACTCTCCCCACAACAAACAGTACCCTTATACCGCAGTCAATAACTCGTATGGCTACACTCAGCCGCAGAACAAAGAGGCGACGAGTGATCCATCTAAAGTGATCTCTTCCTCTCCTTGGGGAACCCCACAGAATAACATTGCCTTCCCGTCTTATGATCTGTTTTGGGCAAACACCTTAGCGCTGAGTAGATCTGGTGCGATAAGAAATGGCTACTATTCAAATATGTCGAAGCAAATGCTGACAGACTCTTTCAATCGAGCAGCCGGCCATTCAGAAAAGAAATCTTCTAAGGAAGAGAGTGTGAGTGATAAATCCCAGAATGACCGCCTATCGGCCTTCCGGCCTGTTGGACGCACGGCGCTTGCGCAGTCAGGGGAACACTCAGAATCAGAGAGAGCGGAGAGTTGTTCCAGTCCGGTCGACGAGGAGAATGAAGAAATTGACGTCACTTATGATACTGATGACGAGAGGATGCCTGGTTCGGATGACGAATCCCTAGTCAAAGACTATGACGCCATAAAAAATGACGTCAACATCCTTAACAATGAAACTTTAAATGACAGTCAAGAAGAAAATAAAATGGAGGAGAGGCACGAAGACGATGTTAACTCTAAACATCGAACAGTAGGTTTTATTTATTACTGCTTAGTTGTTCTCAACTATTTATCTAAGAACGAAGTTAAATCTTACTATCATTTAATATTTTTTGCTTACAAAAGATGGACATTTCGTACAACAATAAAAATGTTATATCAAGTTTAAACCATATTTTAGAATAAAATGATAAACAATTTAGAATTGGAATCACAATATAAAAAATGAAATCTTATGATTAACGATTTAATTTTCCCCATCTGACTTAAGACCAGAAGGAAAAATATAGAGTTTTAACCATATTCGAAAATAAAACAATAAAGCAATTTAGAATTGGAGTTTCAATATAAAAAATTAAAGTTTATGAATAGCGATTTAAATGTTCCCTTCTGCCCTAAGACCAGAAGGACAAATTTAGTTTAAACCATATTTGAGAATAAAACAATAAAGCAATTTAGAATTGGAGTCACGATATCAGAAAGTTAAATCTTATAATTAGCGTGTTAATTAGTCCCTTCTGTACTAAGAACCAATCACCTCAACTCGCCTCCTCTTCGGCACGTGTACACACATTGAAATATCGTTACCAAAATTATCCCCAGGCCCTAATTAAAATAGAGGCCATCGAACAGCTGGTATCAGTGACAAATCGACCAAGTCGGCCGGTTCTTGAATTATACGTGTGTGGTTTAATTTTGTGTAACGTCGAATACGGTAGTCTTGCTACCTGATATGCTTTTGAAAAAAATCATATACCTATGGTCTTAAGGTAATGGAACCTGGCATGCATGTCGGTTTACAAAGATGATACTAGTGGATTTATACTCTATCTTTATTTCTAATATAGTACTGTTATCAATATCAAAGGTCGAATCAATGGTAATGGACAACTAAAAATTCACTATAATGAATGGAAACCACTGACAAATAAATTATCAATTTAAAGTTTGTTTCATTTTTTATTTTGTTGTATATATGGAATAAAGGAACAAACTTTGATTCACTACTCATTGATCTATATTAATGTTAATGAGTAACTCGCTAATTAACTAATGAAATGAATATAGACTCAAATAGTCGTACACAGAAAATGGAAAATGTTTATTTACCTTAAGACGAAAATTATCACTATCAGTCGGCTTCTTGATAATTAAAATACCGATTTTAGTTGTGTTCTTTTCCGGCGATCGTTATTGATAAGTCTTAAGATCTCCACTTTAAATATGTCAATACAACTGAGGAATAATGTTTAACCCGAGAAAGTAAAAATAATCGGAATGGTTTAATAATTTAACCTGACGTGTGCTTAATGGCTTCACAAGTACATTGAAGTAGTTGTTGAGGCAGTTTACCCCAGCGAGATTTTATTATCTTGTATGTATTGTATTTAAATAGGAACACAGAGAGCATATCAGCCAAGTAGTTCCTCATACCAGCCGATGTTAGCTGCAATCATTTGATATGTTTACGAGTGTTGAAACATTTAACATCTGATGATAAGAGGGTGCTATATATCATCATACAGAATCATATTTCATTATTTTTTATGAAAATTAATAAGAAATGTCATAGTATTAGTTTAATTCATTTCGTCTTTTCATTATGGTTCCAACAGGATTTTCAGAAAAATCATTTAGAGTGATGTTCACAATGATATATAAGCATAAAACTCCACTATTAAATCATTGGAAACTCCTCTAATTTCACACCAGAGTTATTTGTTAAATACAGTTTTGAATGATATTTGTTTTAAAGATATTACATACGTGCAAAACGATAATTAAAATCGGATAAACACTTTCAGTAAAATTTACGCGTATTCAAGTTGTGAATGGCTGATAAAACCTGATACGATTCTTGTTAGACTTTAAGTGAGCAAAACAAATGAAGTTTATCTTTGATTACATATGATTTGATTTAAGTGACATACATATTTCATGACTTTATTTCTTTCTTTAATCAAATTGTTTGTTTACTTATATTTTCCAGGAGGAGAACAAAGAAAACAACAACAACAATACCGATGGTGAGTACCTAAAGCAATATATAGTGAAATCTGAGAGTATATAGAGTGGTACATTGTTATAAGTAGACTATGAAAATATATAGAGACTACACTGTTCAATGCTCAAAAAACGTTAGATATTTCATTGGCTTTATCTTACCCATCTCTCATTTCATAAATTTATATGTAAGAAGCACTGTACTGTATCTCCGAAAGAAGCTATTAGTAAAATCAATTTTATCGCTTGATATGCCTTCACTTTGAAGGATCGCGACTTCAAACATTTTCCAATTATGTGAAGGGTTTGTTACTGAAAAAGATCTAAAAGTTTGTTTGTTAAAAAAATCGAGTTATTGATTTTAGTCAATTATTCCCATCACTAGGTGAGAAGAACTTCTCGGCAGTAGAAGGAGAAGAAACAAAAGAGAAGAACATGGCGGACTCTGGCTTGTCAGGTAAGAATGCCATTACTAAACCATTCGCAGCATTTTTCCCCTGTTATTGTAAACATAACGGACTCCGACAGTCAGAAGAATATAAGGAAGTGGTTTAGTTTAGATTAAGTGAGGTGAAGGGATGTCGAGGCTTAGGACTGCTATCAAGCTATATCACAGTGGTTCCCTTTTCTGCTCTAACAATGTCCGTAATAACACTGTTGCAACCATTATAACCAGAAAGCGTCGGTTTTGATAACATCGTTTTCAATGATTACCTGGGCGACAAATAAAGCTCAGCACTTTTGAGCCAGGAGTGTAAATTATTGGTTGTCACAATTTCTCGCGCAAGGCATAAATCGCGCCATTCTCCATGACTAGCTGTTATCAAACTTGTAACTACTCCTATAATTCCTTGTTTGACTACAGCGCAATCTTTAGCGAAAGAGTCAATCTTCATAATATTTTTCATTGAATTTTGAACTCCGTCGCAGTGGCCTGGATGGTAAGCACAGAAAGGTTGAGGAAATGCTTTAGGGCTCATCTTGTGAGCTTTACTATGAACCGGAGTTTAAACAGTTTAGAAATAGTGTGAGTAAATAAGGCTATCCATTCAGATGGATGTCTGAATCTGTAAAACTTGGAACTAATAAAAGAGAAATTTAAGAAAAACACAAAAAAGCTATCCATTGAGAGAACTTAGTTCAAATTACTCTATGGAAATTCCTAATAGTACGTAACTTAGTCAAACCAAACCTTGTACAAAATGTTTTTAAAATGATATTGATCACATCGTTTTGTTTAGCACACATCTTTGCACAAAGAAGATATCTACGGTTTTACAAGTATGAATATTAAAACTATCATCTTCTTTCAAATGAAAGTTTCACTTTGAATCCATTACGTTAACTTCATTTCTTAATGCAATCACTGACAAAATCCTATTAAATCACTAATAAAGTATTATTGTACGGTCTGAAATTATTAACCAAAAATGTTACACAGGGTCAAATTTGATTTTATATTTTAAAAGATATTTTTACTAGAAGCTAGTTGAGTTTGTTTTGGCTTGCGGCAAGTCGAAACTCTTCTCTTCTTCCGAGGGTTCTTCGCATAACTTCTCTAATGATTGTTTTAAATCAGAGTTCGTTTCCATTATGTATGACTTTACTCAACGACCTAACTAATCTCGCATTGTATTAATGCACTGTCAAGTGTTGGCGAGTACATTGAAGTTGATGATTCGTTTTAATGATATTCCGCTTTTTTGTATTAACACTATTAGCATATGACGCAACTCTCGCGAAGCCCTGCATCATTTACATTGCTGTGTTCAGTGACGCGATTCGGATATACAACGAAAATGATAACCGTGTAGATCTTCCATGCATTGGTATCCGTGAAATACCTGAAATGATTTAATCTTAACCATTTTCACAATGTGTTATCATTTCCACAACAAATTAATTGTATATTTTTGTTAAAATAGATTACCAGTAATTATCGAAATATTATTGTCGTTTCGAGAGCACCAAACACTAGTTTAATACACCCCTGTCCCATTTTGTTATTGCTTCTAATCAGATCAACTTTACATCAATGGATGCATGTATGCCCGTCGTTGAGGTAGTCAGGCTGACACATTGTAACTCAAAGTGATATAGTTTAGCATGCCTATTGGAGTTGATCGTTTTCATCAAGGATATTGTTAAACATGCATATTTGAATTGATCGTTTCGATCGAGAATATAGTTTAACATGCATATTGGAGTTGATCGTTTTGATCAAAAATATTATTTAAGATGAATATTGAAATTGATCGTGTGATCAGGGATATAATAGCTTTCTTATACCGCGCATATATCCATGACAAAGCATGCTCAAAGCGCCATGAGTATTATTACCCTTGAGGAATAGTACTTTCGGTGCTGCCGATTAACAAGCGCTCCGCGCTCAGGTACCCATTTCTACAGCTGGGTGAACTGAGTGCAAAGTGGACACAACACAGGATGAAACCCAAGTCACAAATTTTTGGTGTCTCCACCGGGATACGAACCCGGGTCTCTGGCGTGAGAGGCAAGCAAGCTAACCACTACACACCTGTGCTCCACTGATATCAGTCAAAATATAGTTTAACATGCATAATGAAATTAATCGTATAAATCAAGACACAACACGGTACAGTTGATATTTGCATTCTGATCGGGTGATTTAAATATATTTCCTGACCGTTTTTTGTTTCCTTTACAGATCAATCAGATTGTGAAAACGAAAAGGAACTTGTTCAACTTACAAAAGGTATGGGGAAATCATTCCACTCTACTGTCATACTTGACAATAACACGTTATCAATAACAGTATGAAACATAAACATCGAGATAGATATAATACAGTTTATAAGTTGAGACATTTCAACTTTATTTTCTTTAATGTTTCAAATGTATTATTTTTCCCATATAATGTAATTATTTTTCGTTCACTTTTTACAGAAGAGTTGTTTGAACAGCTAAGAAAAGAAATAGACACTCGGAAGAAGACAGAAAAGGAAGTCGATATACTCAGAGGTATGTTGAACGGGGCTGTGGGCAGAATTTTATCAATTGCAATCTTAAAAGATCGAACCTATCGCTCAACCCTCGCTGCCTTCTTGAGTCATCGTGTTAGATCGCTTTATAAATTCCCAGCTTTCCCAGGGAATCCGCATTTCCTAGTATCTCGTTGATTATTTTTATGTTACATCATAGTTTATTTCATTTCTTCAGAAACGTACAGCGAACAGTCGAACAGGGAGAAGTCTTACCGTGACGAGATGGCTCATCAGCTTCAGGTTGTCAGAGGTGATTACACTCAATATCATTTATGTAGTTTACTTACTGTACTTACTTGTCCGATACTTACTGTCTATATATGTATGTATATATGTATGTATATATCTCTCTCTCTTTCTCTCTCTTTCTCTTTCGCCTGAATAATATTTTCGTTGGAAAAAGTAGCTAAATTGATATAAATTTTGTATTCAGACACTCTCACGACTGAATTAGAACAGGAGCGAAAGGTGCGATATGCTCTCCAACAAAAGTTGAAAGGTAAGCATGTTCATTTTCTTCTCAGTAATACGAGTGCATTCATAACGTTGAATATATCGACATCCTGTAAAGGTCAAGTAATATATTATTATGTTAGGCCACAATGTACACATTTTAAGCGTCACTTATATTAATCATTTATAATTCCGTTTACAAGCTTTTGCTTATTTTACGTTTGATAATCCAACTTAAAAAGAACATTTCGTGCTTTAAGGGCAAAACACGACACCGTTGTTGATAAAGAGTAGCGTCCCTTTGTTAACGGTTTCAACACAAATAAATTACCGTCGGTACATCGAATAAAGTCGATTTATTAGAGGAAGTAATTATTATTTTCATTAGAAAAAGATAGCTAGTCTTTTATTCCTCACCCTTAGGCTATGAGCTTGGTTTAAGAGGTCGTCTATGTGTACGTTGATTTAGTTTCCAATAGGTATTCATAGGGTTGTTATGAACATCAATTGCTTAGCTTTATTGAAATTTAATGAATTTTTGATCAAAATTTAGACTCCCTTTGCCCGTGGCAACCAAAATCGTGTCGCATAACAGATTGTTCACTAAAATATTGAATTCTTTGCCGCAAGTAGTTATTTTTTAATAATTTCTCGTTGTAAAGAAACTTTAATAAAGAAAGAAAATGATTGAAAAGATGTTGAAGAGTCTTATGAATTATGATAGGAGATTATTTGAAAATATTCACGCAATGATCTTTTGTATGTAAACTTACACTGGCATGGCAATGAATATTTTACAAGGGTTATTAACAAGAAACGAATATATGTTTTGTATTTTGTATCTGTTTCAAAGAATCTTGACACGACCGGTTTATAATCAAATGCTTAGAAATGTTAACTGATAAAGGTATAAGCTTGAACATTGTTAATCTTCCACACGAGTAAAGCTCGATCATCAATGCTGTAGACCAGATCATGGGGTTCCAACACAGAATTTACAAACGCGGATTTGTCGAACAAGCGAATACAAATTGAACTCATGCACGGGTTCAATGCACAAAGGAACACAATGGTCAAAAAGATATTTCTATCAAACAGATATGACGAACTGAGCTTAAATCTGAAAATCAAGAACCATTTCAAGTCAGTGAACGATATCGATGACACTAGCTAATAACGATATGTAAAATTGAATGTCAATAGATATATACAATGTTCTCGTTATGAGTCCCTTTTGACGATTTCTATCTAAATTTGTATTAATTCATCATCTATATCACAAAATGTCGCAAAGTATCCCTATATTAACCAAGACGAGTAAGCATATGTTCTCAAACTGTGGTCTACATTTCTTATTGCTAATCAACGAATAGAAACTTGGCAACTTTTCAGGATGAAAAATGTATATGTTTTTCATTCGTATGTATATTGAATGACACGGGTCCATGTATGTCAACATGTATCCCACCATGTATGCCTACATTTAGTTACCTGTTCAGTAAAATACGTCGTACTATGTTAATTACTAAGTATTTATGATTTCATTTTAGAGGCTCATGATGCTCTCCACAGTTTCTCCTGCAAGATGCTCGCTTCCCGACAATGTGACGAATGCACGTACAAAGAATCTCCACTACCTCGTTAAAGCGGCAACAACGTACGCCAATTAACTTAATATGGGAACATTCAATACATTTGTACTGATTTAATGCCGTAGCACTGTGTACTGACATGCTGTTATTGCATTGTGTAATGACATGCTGCCATTGCATTGTGTGACATGATGAATGCATTGTGTACTGACATGCTGCCATTGCAATATGTGACATGATGAATGCATTGTGTACCGACATGCTGTCATTGTATTGTGTGACATGATGAATGCATTGTGTAATGACATGCTGCCATTGCATTGTGTGACATGATGAATGCATTGTGTACTGACATGCTGTCATTGCATTGTGTGACATGATATATGCACTGTGTACTGACATGCTGTCATTGCATTGTGTGACATGATGAATGCATTGTGTACTGACATACTGTCATTGCATTGTGTGACATGACATACTGTCATTGCATTGTGTGACATGACATGATGAATGCATTGTGTACTGACATTCTGGCATTTCTTTGTGTACTGACATGCTGTCAAGGTATTGTGTAACATAATAAATTCATAGTGGACTGAAATGATGCTATGGCCTGACCTGAGGAGTGTTTTAGAAAATCAAGAACGTTAAATCTTGCAATGGTATTAACTCGACAATATTTACCATAAGATAACTATCACTGCAATGTGCATTGAATAATGTCTCAGCTTTTTGTCTTGAGAGTGATTATAAAAAAACACTGTCAGACTCATGTATGAGAACTTAACGAGAACGTATCCTGTTGTTTATTGACATTAGGCCATATTTTGGTGAAGAAAAGAAAATGGTCAGGAGCAAATGATGTCTCAACGTGATGTTGAGAGAGTTAAGCGAAACAAAGTGCATATGACATGGTGTCACAAGAACAAAGTCAGGTCAAGTGGTTTTGCTATTGCCGACAGGTAGAATCTGATCGATAACCTTGCTGCTTTTGAAGCATGATATATTTAAATTGCCAATACCATAAAGCTTTAAATGATTTGAATATCACCGACAAATATGTTGGTGTTTATCAAAAGTAGTGGCTCGACATTGTAAAATAAGTCTTAAATGTTGAATGACTTCAATGTTGGTATATATCTTTAAGACGAATGAATTGAAATGAAATATATTTGAAATGAATATTTGATGATGTTAGCAATTGTAAACAATCAATGTTAATAGTGCTATATATGCCCCATACTGTTTGTATATATTGATATATTTATTCTTTGATTATACATACCTCGTTGTGATCCAGTTTCCTGAGTGTATATATCATGTAGACAAATAACCCCTGTATTGTGTTGAGAACAGATTGAAAATAAATATATGTTTAAATCACGACTTTTTCTATATACATTTCTTTGCAAGTGTCTGATGAATAATTGAGGCAATTGATAATTTGTTCTTGTCACTTTCAAAGAGATATTAATCGGTTGGTGGATTTTATTCATTCATGCTTTTGTGATATTTTCAAAACATGTTTGTAAATCAATACATAGAAGCGTCTACAATGTATTTTAAAAATCAATATCGGGACTAGAGCATTATAAGAGCATCATTAGCCTTTGGCATACTTTCGAAAAGAATTATAAATCGTAAACACATTTTAGAACGTAAAAATTCATTAACGTATTTGTACACGCATGAAAACGTAAAAAAACCCGAACCAAATCTAAACACAATACCCTTGCTTTCATGTCTGGCATTTTGTACTTCCACGCCGCTATTGTCTAAAATATTGATCAAGTGGCGCAAAACAATTACCAACTCACTATTATTTAATTCTCTGTATCAATGTTCCAAGTTGTTAATGATGATGACTTTTTTATACTTTAGCTTTGATACATGCGTGGTAATGTATGGTATGGAAAAATGATACACTGCCGTATCGAGATAAGATGAGACACTCAATGATAAGGTGTCTGAATAGTCAAATTCAAGAGTTTTTTCCTTAATCCTTTGCTCATTTGACTCTTGTAAGTAATATGAATATAGATAATAATTTCCAACAATCAAACTCCATGCGTTATGCCTCCTCTTTAAGATAACTGATTATGGCGTTTTAAAAGTTATTATACGAGATAAATTTTCGAAACAATGTTGGAGGGGAAACGAGTTTTCAAATATACCATGTTTTGATGCGATACACTGCACTATATCACCCTGGGACTTTTTATCGAGAAGATTCTTACTCAAATTATCCGACTTGAGTAAGAGAAAGGGTTATAGAGGATGACCTCAACTGAGATTAAAATAAACTTGAACTTTCATGGAAAAGATGAAATAAAAAAAAGGAAAAATGTATAATCCTGATGACTACAAATCATACGTTTTACAGACGATAAAATAATACTCAGTATTATACCACGAGGTGCAAAGACTCTGTTTAAAAGAACATAAAATGTATATTCGGATTATATTTTCTTCAATACAACTCCTAGTAATGTTTTTTTTTATACTTTTATGCATCATCCACGGAGAAAAAACAAACACTGGCGGATGAAAGATAAACATATTATTCACATCTAAAGAAAATGTCATTGTCGTCAGTTGATCCGCTGGGAATAAAGCTAACTAATGATTCATTTAATGTTTATTATTCCTCCTCAAGTAAAAATGTTTTTTAAAGGTCGCTTTTTGTTGCAGCTTATCATACCTATAAAAAGGATTCTCCGTATTGTAATGGATGTTTTTGGTTAACAATTATTGAATATAGATTAGATTAGCTTTGACATATGATAACATGATCTCTCTCATGTTCTTTAAAGAATAATTGAAGACGTTAAAACTATTTTTGATGAGAAACTGTGTATTGTTTAGTTTGTATACCATTATCCATGGAACAAACGTGGTGATATTAGATACCAATAAAACTACCCAACGCCTTAATTAATTGTTATTTTAGTTTCCTCTTTTGGAACAAACATGGTGATATTAGATACCAATAAAACTACCCAACGCCTTAATCAATTGTTATTTTAGTTTCCTCTTTTGGAACAAACGTGGTGATATTAGTTCCCAAAAAACTACTTAACGCCTTAATTAATTGTTATTTTACTTTCCTCTTTTGGAATTTTCTTCAGTATTGTTTGAGGTCGTAAAGGCACCATAGCACGTTTCTTAAAGAAATAAAGTGATCATAGGAAACAACGCTAATGGTAACAATTCCAAAACCATCTCATAACCAATAAAAGGAGTCCAAGTCAGTAACAGATCGGTTGAGCTATGTTGATCCGTATCCTTGACTCAAAATTATACAAAGGTGTTCACACAGAAATGGCCGCTTGAATTAGTTTCTCCTACGAATACGGATAATCGGATTGAGTGGCGAGACGTTTGACCTGATGATAAAACGTTTATTTGAGAAAATTTGAAGAAATACAATTTTGGATAATCGAGCTACAGTGCCTTTAGTGTCCTTTATTCTTGCACAATGACTATATATTATTGAGACCCATTGAACAGAATTTTGCCAAGGAGGAAGTCAAAGAATAAAATATAGCTTATAAATAATAATAATAATTAATTTATATAGCGCCTTTCTTCCAACTGATGCTGCTCAGTGGCGCTTATGAGTTCAATAGGGTTGGTTTTTTAGTTTAAAGAGGTGTAAGCCTCATTGAAGAGGAAAGTTTTCAGGAGGCTGCAAAATGCAGAGTAGGTTGCTGCTGATTTGATTTGTCGTGGCAGTTCATTCCACAAGATTGGAGCCTTCACCGAGAATGCTCTATCACCCATTTTGCTGTTTGTGTGTGGGAGTGCGAGGAGATCATCATCGGCCGATCGCAGCAATCTGCTCGGACAGTATTTCTGGAGGAGGGACTTCAAATATGGAGGTGCAGTGTCAGTGTACAGAGCTTTGTACGTCAACGTGAGAATTTTATATTGAATACGCTGCTTGATGGGAAGCCAGTGTAAACTTCTAAGTACTGGAGTGATGTGGGCAATCTTCTTGCTCCTTGTGATGACTCGAGCAGCATTGTTTTGTATTCTCTGAAGATGTTGCACTGCTGTTGTTCCATGGATCAGAGAATTGCAATAGTCCAGACGGGAAGTGATATAGCAGTGTGTCAATAGCTTTGTGGTATCTTCATCAAGGTAACTCCGGATCTTCCCGATGTTCCTCAAGTGCCATGATGCAGTTCTTGCCACAGAAAGTACTTGCTTGTCGGAGGACATTGTTCTTTCGAAGATCACACCAAGGTTTTTCACATGGTCGGCTGGATCAATAACAGAATCATTGATGACAATTGGTGCCAAGGACGCCTTTGTTAGTTGTTGACGACTACCAAAAATTATGAATTCTGTCTTGTCTGAGTTGAACTTTAAAAAGTTAGCATTCATCCATTTCTGCACATCTTTGATACAAAGTTGTAGCTTCAACCGGCTCATGTCAACATAAGACGGATGAGCACGAATATAAATCTGATTGTCATCAGCATATGCGTGGAAGTCTAAGTTGTGTTTACGGAAAATATTTCCTAGGGGCGATATGTAATTGAGGAACAGAACTGGCCCAAGGACGGACCCTTGGGGCACACCACAGGTCAAAGGTGAACTATTTGAGAAATGAGACCCAAGCTTAACAACCATGGATCGGTCAGAAAAATAAGATTGTAACCATGCCAAAGGGACTCCATTAAGTCCCATTGACATCTTCATTCTATTCAGCAGAACAGTGTGATCGACAGTGTCGAACGCCGCTGTCAAATCCAGCATCACAAGGAGACATACCTGCTGCTGATCCATTGCCCTGAAAATGTCATTGTGCACTCTCAGCAGCGCTGTCTCCGTACTGTGACCAGTTTTGTATGCGGATTGGAACTCCTCTGACAGTCCATGTTTCCGAATATGATCCTGTAGTCTGCAGAGAACAACCTTTTCAAGGATCTTGGAAACGAAAGCAAGGTTGGACACAGGTCTAAAGTTCTTCAGAATCGTGTTATCTAATGACGGTTTCTTCAGAACTGGGGTAATTGCTGCTTGTTTGAAGATTTTTGGGACATAACCACTGGATAACGACATGTCTATGAATCTCCAGATTGCCTGTGCACATTGTTCAAGACATCCTTTCACCATCCATGTCGGGGATGGGTCAAGAACACATGTTATATTTCGTGAATTTCTGACCAATTTGACTATTTCTTCGACTGAACAACTTGTGAAAGATGACATGACTGTTCCATTAAATGTGGTATCATATTCAAAAGGGTCACTATGTTCATTTACTGATACAATGCTATCTCGAATATCACACACCTTTTTTACAAAGAATTTAGCAAAATTATCTGCAACTTCTTGTGACTGGTGTTCATGATTCTCCAGCTTGCGTTCTGTCAGTTGCTTCGTAATGGCTATTAGTTCTTTAGAGTTATTCCTGCACTGCGTAACTCTGTCCTTGACATGATTTATCTTTGCCTTCCTAATAAGGATGTTGACATGATTTCTACTCTGCTTAAATAATTGCCGGTGAACTTCCAAACCCGTTGTTCTCCAAAGCTTTTCGGCCTGTCGACGTTTATGCTTAGCATTGAATATATCATCAGTCATCCATGGAGACTGTATTCTCTCGATGATAAAACATGTTTTTATAGGAGCATGCTTGTCCAATGCTGTCAAAAAGGCACTGTTATAGTTCTGAATGATAGTGTCCAAGAGCTGCGGAGAGACTACATCAGGAGTGTCGAGATCTTGCTGTGTAAGCTCCTGTGAAACATCAGAAGCAAAATCACCTAGGTTCACAGATCTTGTTTTGCGAAAGGACACTGATGTTCTGGTTGCTTGTGGCTTCCTCATATTTATGTCACAGAAAACACTGTAGTGATCTGACATTCCAGAGTCTACAATTCTCAAATCGGAGATAAGATTGTTGCTAGCGGTTCTCGTGATTAAAAGATCCAGAATATGTCCCGCTTTGTGAGTTGTTGATTTGACATGTTGTTCAAGATCCAAACTGTACAACAGTTCTAGAAACTTACAGACTAAAGGACTGTTTAAATCATCGACATGAATATTGAAGTCTCCACATATAATTAGATTTTCATTGCTACTAACAGCAACTTCAAGAATATTTGAAAGTTCGCTGATGATCCCGTCTGTTGATATACCCTTGATTGCCTTTGGAGGTCTGTATACACATACCAGTTGGAGTGGCATACCAGTCACGAGGAACCTGACACGCATATGTTGCAAATTTGTACAAACTGACTGGTCCATTACAACATTGTCGACATGTAAGGTTGATTTGTGAATAACAGCTATTCCACCTCCTGCCTTACCTTTGCGATTACAGAGTAAAGTGGAGTATCCAATAGGAGTAGCTTCATTGACAGATACATTGTCGTTATCACCTAACCATGTTTCGGTTACAACAAGTATATCAATGTTATTGTCAATAATGTAATCACATATTTCCATAGTTTTGTTACGAATAGACCTTGTGTTTAGTAAACAAAATCCAACATTGTTTTCGCAGGTTTTCTTCTTAGAATCAGTGTGCAGATGCAGGTTTTTATGTTCCACACGGTGAACATTTCTGCAAATTGGGTTGTTATTGACAGTTCTTATCTTTCTACCCCCTCTGCAGCCTCTCTGCTTAGAGCGTCTGCGTATAGGGTGTCCAGTTTTAATTATGTAAGTTAGACTAATTACACAATTGGGGTTAAGTGTGAAGTCTTGGTAGTTGCCTATAGCTAAAAGATCTTCTCTGGTATAGCTTGGTTGCTGTAAACTCTTTCTCATTGTTCCCAGCTGATGTCCTGATTGAAGGGCTTGATTGACGGCTTGGTGTCTGAGTAAATTCACACATGAATATACACAGAATATGAGGAAAAACTGAAATAACTCCTTCATTTCCTGATATTTTAGTCTCCAAATTTCATTAATGGTTACTAGATGGTATCATCAACAATGTAGAAAACCTCCATCTCACACAATGTCAGTATTAAGTCATTTAGCATTTTCTTGAGAGCAGAAATGTGTGACCTGCTGCTACCAAGCGCTGGCCGCTTACATTATTTGAGAAATTTATCAGAGACAAAAAATTATTCACACTGTCCTTGGGTCATTGATATACAGGTCGGCGGGCCCTATCGTTTTACAAAAGAAACGAGGAGTGTCAAATACTCAAATAACATGAGAATTTTTAACGGTTTCTCTAGACAAATTGATTGCAAAAATATCATTAATGAGTCACTTTGTATTATTTCTTTAGTTTCAAGCTTTGGTAGATAAAGACATTAAAGGATAAAATGAAGCAAAACCATTCTAACGGAAAAGATTTTATATCATGTTTAATGAAATACATTCATAAACATAATGTAACTTTACGTATCATATGTAAAACAATCTTCAATCTTCTAATTTTAAAGCAATAATTTAAAAAAAATTGTTTTGTAATATCAATAAATGTTCTGACATGCTTCTGAACACCAACGAAAATATGAAGACAACACAATTGCGATAAAGTCATAACGTAATGACATCGTTTGATATCTTGAAGTATTATTTTGTCAAGGAAAATTTAAAAAGCTTGCAAAAACTTTAAAACAGCCAGCAGGACAGTTCAAACTGAAAGCTATTCCAATCTTCTATGTGAGAAACAATCAATGCAATATCTTTAACTCTACTTCTTTAGCAGAAAAACTAATAAAGTTACTAGTTACTAAATTTCATTCCCTAAATAAAGACTTGCTTGCAATATTCACAAATTAACTAGCTGAGACCAGAGACCCAGAAAGTCAATGATTTATTGACAGTTTGTCAATATAAAATATAAAACATTATTTTATTATAATATATTCTTTCCAGCAGATCTTTATTCATACCCTTCTAAGGACTTTTCTAATGGTATTTTCAAATTAATCAACCGAAGATATAACCCTCACTGTATTGGATTAAATCTTTGAAAGGCATTTAGATGTGAAATTCACGTCGTTTCTGTTTATATGCTTAATCTTTCATCAGTTGGGTGTAGATAATATAGACGGGGTACATATATATATATATATATATATACCATTACAAGTAAACAATGAACAATAGTTAGGATTGTTTAATTGTTTAATGTTAACCCCGTTTCATATTTCCTACATGCCATGCGCCTGATGAAGGAAATAAGCATTTCTCCGAAATGTCGTGATTTTCACAATTAAGAAATTGTTATCCACAAAATCTTGTCTTTCTTATGTAAGTTTTCGATTGTTAGACATTTAATTTGAGTTATCTCAGTTTCTTACCTTAAAATAATTAAAGATTCTGCTCTAGAATGAACGCCTGGAGAGTGTGAAATACTACACGAAAAATAAGATAAAATACTTCACATAATTAATTGTCTTCCCTTAACAAACGGGTATGTGTACATATATTATACACTGATATATGATAAATTGCCTGAAACACTTTTAAAATTACAAACATAAAGTATTATGTTTAATATCAAACAAGGATAAGCATACCTAATACTCACAAATGGTCGGACAGTTCTTAGTGACGTCATGCACGGTAAATGGTTAAAAAGACACTCAGTATTTTCTTTAATGTTAATTAGTTCTTTTTACTGATGTGCAATTAGTTTATTTCGGAGAAAGATAACTCGTAAGAGTATGATTTCTTAAGCCAATTTGCTGACATTTTGAAAGACTATAACTTGTGCTTTAAGGCGCGAATTTATTTCTATTTCATACCGTTCATATTGATTTCATGTAAAACCAAATTAAAAGTGTATCGTTTTATACAAACTATTTAAACATTGAAATTTGTAAAAGGATATTGATAATCATATTTTAGTTTGGTGATCAATTATTCAGATTCATTTTCGTTTCGTATTGTTCACTGTCGCTAGAGCCAAACTTCGTACGCAGGGCCGTAATACAAGTTTCTCTCTTATGAGTGTGTGATGGAGATATGCCGGGCAAATTGGCCAAAGTAACTGCCTTTTTCTTGCATTCGTCAGGGGAGAATCCGTGTATTTTTCCCTCCTTGTGGATAAATATGCATTTTATTTATCAATGTTTCAGTCAGTTTATTCAATAATTATGCTTCAGAATGGGCGGTGATATTTAAAGATATTTTAGAAGATTACTACAGAATAACTCAACTTTTGAATTATGTTACAATGATAATGATAATGATATCAGATGCGTTTTAAACAGATAGTTAGCAAAATTACGAACGCATTGAATTGCAAAGTCATGTCAATGTATTTGAAAATCAGTTGATTAATGAAAACCCCGGGATTAGCAGTATCTTCTTAACGCCTTGTGGGTAGTATTTAACGTTAGATACTCTACACCTAGCTGTAAAAGGAGTTCGACACAACGTGATGTCACGTGATGGTCAGTCAATGATAGGAGGAAACCGGCAGGGAAGAACTTGATGCTTTATAATTACATAACCTATCTACCTAAACTTGGCTATTTATTCATCTTCAATTTTCACTTCTTAACCAAAAACTTTCATTTTAGGACAAAGCCCATTTTGATTAAGATTAATTTTCTTTGTCCAAAGGTTATCTAAAATGATGATCAATGCAGTGTTTCATAATATCAGACTGACGTTCAACAATGTTTAGACAAAATAGATCCACTTGTTCAACAAATCCTGTGTTTCCCACTGGGTACTTATATCTTAAACAGCTGTTTACTTATGAATCTCGATTTTTTGGTGTAGTGAATTGTAAATTTGTAGGTATTCTCCCTTCGCTACTTATATGAGCAAATGTCTTTACCAAACCATAATTGACAAGACAAGATAGGAATAATTATAATTTCTATGGATTTACAACTTCTTCATTGCAAAGAGATGAAACTTTCTGGTGTACAAAAGTATGATTTTCAACGTCGCATCACTTAGCAATAAAGAATGGTAAATCCAAAGACATTGTACTTCATCATCAAACCAACTCCTTTATTCCACTCAAAGAAAGGCAAGATGAAGATTTACTACATGCGTAGCGGGCCAAATGGACAGACTGGATTTTCACTTAACACTCACTTTCCTACACTTTTTTAGTTCAGAATAAGACTTATACCCGTCAACTCTAATTGAAACAACAGGGAAGCTTGGTCCTGTTATTGCAAATTTTATTTGCCACAACCATACCACAAAAAAACAGAGAGCCGTTTGTAACTTGCTCGCGAAACAGCGTATGTACGCATTAATACGTACTTTAATCATTTTATGACAATTCACGTATCGATAACAGCATCCAATCATAAAAGAGTGCAGAAAATATTACCTGACATACGGGCCAATTTGACACGTTTAGCCCGAAATGCAAATTTTATTTGTAAAACTTACAACAATGATTTGTTTATGAAACCACAATAATAGTTTTAAGAGGTTTCAGAGTTTATCAAATTGATAAGATTGTTTCATTTATGAACCGTAAAATAAGGTTTTAAATGACAAGTTATAAAAAGGATACGTTCTTGAGACATACGCCAAAAAGTTAAGTTGAATTGAATTAAATTTTTGTCAATTAAGCAAAAGGAATTTTCTTCTGGGTTTTATTTTCCTTTGTCGTAAATATGTGTTTGATGCATGGCACACCTTTTTGTCCAAAAAAGTAAGTCGAACAGTATTTTGTTCATAAAAGCTGAAACTGTATAAGATAAGAAAATGCATAACAGTAATTCGTTTTAAAAAGTCCAAAATAAACATATAAACATATATCAATGTTCATTAATTGTTTTGTTATTTCGTTCATTGTGTCAGTTCTTCATTCCTTGTTAAATGTTTCATTTACGATCCCTCAAATATGTTCGTACATGTAAATGGAACACTATTTCGTATATAAAACTTGAAGCTAATTTTATCATAGAATGCTAAAAAGTATTTCGTTTACAATGCATAAAACATTGTAACCCTTTTTAAATAATCATAAAAGAAAATTTCGTTAATGGAAGAAAATTAATTCATTGTGTCAGTTCTGCATATGACTAATCAATGACAACGCTTCCAAATATGAGTTATTGTCGTAAGTCGGACCCTTAATCACTGGGAGGACGAGTCGTGTATTATATATCAAAGCACCGATGCTTCTGTGTGGACGAGGAGTGAAAACAAGACTCAGACGCTCATCGCAGTTTCAGGTTTCAAAAACTAATCACACATTACTCCCCGTCTGCATCGTTTGGATCGAGTTCCCTCTTTTCTCTACACAGCTTTGAATTGCTACAAGAAAATTTAATTTCGTTTTAATTTTCATAATGATGAATATAGAGAATCGTGTTTCGTTTATTTTCCAGTCCCGAATTTAATACGGGTGTCAGGTGGCGCGCATGCTCAATGATCAGAAGTTTAATCCGACGTCTTCTCAACGAGCCGCTTAAGCAACTGAGAAGCTGAAGGATCCATAACAATGTTGATTGAAACAAAACATGTCCCTTTGATGGTAGAAAATGATTTCTGATTAGTACGATATTGTGCACATGTACTTTTTTTGAATAAGGTGTCGTGGTGAAATTACATTCGTTTGGAACGATTTTTAAAAAGTTGAAATATATTTATATAAGGACGACAATAATATATGGATATACAATTTCTTTACTACACAGTGGCGACGATTCGGTATAGATCCTTATACCGTTATCAAGCATTTGATTCATATATTCATATGCCTCGTAAAAATGACAAATTGAATTTAGTATCGTTCAGGACACTTTACATGTGTTAACTACAATTGCGAGGTAAAACTCTTCTTTCTTTCGTTTCTTTCTTATGAGCAAACATTGTTCCGAAAAATTCCTAACAAAAGTAGACTAAAACCTTTCCAATGTAGAATTATTACCACAACTCCTGAATTACAATAAAACTATTATGTAACTCCGCATCATTTATGGTTTGTGTCGATATTTGTTTATCAAAGAAATCAAAGGTTTCTAGCCCTTGATTAGCGACTAGTTTCGGGCCATCTCAACTTCAACCATCTCAACCTCAAACAGTTGTTTCTGTGTATTTAAAGTTGCAAAGTTCACCTGCTATGTATTTTCAGTGACAACCATTTATTATTACAGACTCTTTTAGAACTCTTACGTTACAACTGTATCTCCGTCATTTCTCTACATCAGTAACTCTCCTAGTAACAGCGGCTCATATCGTCTTCATTGGATAAGTTCTCGAATACTAACTTAATTGATTACAATTTACAAATGTTTTTTACGCACCGATATTCCGTGCCACAGTGTCTCTGCCGACGCTATCCCCTCGCAGGCCTGCCTATAAGATAACACCTGATCACGACTCCGCCCCATGTATATGAACTCTAGACACTATACACTACATGTAGATGTGCCAACAGTCGCTTCATAAACACGACATCCATCTCATCTCGGGCGGCACTTACTAGATTAAAGAGCACTGGCCTGAAACAAAGGTCTCGTGGCATTCTCTTCCATACAACATGCAAATACAGCTTTCTACAAGCGAGAGAGATTTATAACCGAAATAACAGATCATCGTGCATATGGCAATGTGCTCCTCTGGAGTTTGCAGTTATAATATGATTGCAATGCTTGCCGACTTATGATTCAGCTTCATCCGTCCCTTTAAGACGTCTCCTGATACAACGTCACGGCCCGCCACGTCCCAAGCAATACTTGTTAACAACAAGACTCCATCCGCAAGTGACAATGCATAACGTTTAATCAATTTTAATTTACTAAATGGATATTCCCACGAATATTAAGCTTTTGGCGCCTATTTTGGCACAAGACCTTAAGCTGGTATAAATATTTAATGACTGGGGTGAAAATGTGCTCCCGCTGAGTAAAGCTTGAGTAAAGGTGACCCCCTGAGGGAGTCCTGCCCCTCCCCCTCCTTCCAGCAGCATATTGTCCGGGGTCAGCAGTGTTTGCGAAGACGCCGAGGAGGATTTTAGGGGAATGAGTAGAGGCCAACGATCTCCAGCGAGGCTTCTTATTCACATGCATGCTTAGTTATGATGGTTCAAACTAACGATTAATTTGTCACGATTCGTCGTTGTTATGTTGTTTAATTAGTAGTTAGCACATGTTAATGATCGGGTGATCATAAAAATCAAATATATTTTGTTATCAAATGCAAAATTGTTGTTTCGCATCATAGAAAATAATTATTTGAAATATCGCCATCCATTTTTTTAATTCTTTAATTCAATGATACAAATGATAACCGGAATGACATTGCTTAATGTGTTTAATACTCTTTATACTGTAACATTTTAGTCATTTGAGTGATATATTTCGAAAGATAAGTTAAAAATGTTCTTTTGCTTAAATACAATTTTCAAAACACAAAAGTGACGACAAACATTTGTTATCATATGTATTACTCGTCAGAAAAGTTTAAAGTCTCTTTGCTTACAGAATGCTCTCTGTGGAAACTGGTGGAATACATCGGTTTGTGTTTAATCAAAGGCTGACACTGTCTTGATAATAAAAATGTACATAACAACCAATATTCGCCATTTCAAAAATGTCAAAATGACTGGCGACGTGGCCTTAATCAAAGAAGCATTGAAGTAATATTGGTAAAATGACATTTCTAGTGATCGCCTTGGCAGAGATGAACGCATACTAAAACCTCTGCGTGGAAATGTGAAAGCACTTAGCTTAGCTGTCAAGAATGGCGGAGGTAGCCATAGATGGTTTAATTCTTTATCATGGCTTTCTTACAGAGGCGCTTAACCATTCGAGAAGATCATAACGTTATGATATCGCACCCATTAGAATTAACTACAGGCAATCAGCATGATTATGTGGCTGTTACAAATGACATTGCGAGTCTAAAGGGACTTGATGTTTTAATAAAACAGGAAATTAAGACAAAGAAATAAAATAATCAACTGTGCCGTGGGGATGTGGAGAGTAATCAGTGAACCTGCAGGAAATATATTCACGACATTAGCAGTTATTTAATTGAGCGACCAAACAAGCCTGACGTCAGTGGAAATAACAAATAAGGCATTATAGCTCAATCGGAAATTAACTCACAGGGAAAGCAAACCGCATCGCCAGTGAATACCACAGACGACGTACGGGGACAGCACAACTGAAATTAGTCGTACGGATAAGCGTGTCGAGTCATCGTTGTTTAGGGAATACTACTAATACACAGACTAAAGCGTTGTCTAATTTACTTAGTTGACATTTACTTGTCTCGGAACGAATGGGGAAACAATTGACAAAAATCCCCCCTGGAATAGTGCTCGATGCCATTATTCTTTCTTGATATGGGCAAATTAATGAAATCATAAAGTATTAATCGCCACCGACCTTTTGTTTAAAGTCTGTTAATACGTTTCGTTTTCATTTAGATGCTAACGACAGGCTTCTAAATGGCAGAGGTTTTTTATTTGCATCATTGTAGAAACGAGTAAATAAGTCTGGTTTTTACTTGTAGGAAGATTCTTAATGTTGAATGCCATGCTTGATTTGGTAGCGGCAGGAGAACATTGACTTGATTAACTAGTTTAGAGAGAGAAAAGAATATTGAGGTGCAGAAGAAAAAATGTCTCTGAATTAATTGTAAACGTGTTCGATGACATTTTGTCAAACCAAAAATAAACCATTTCAATTATTTTAAAAACTGCGCCTTTGATGCCTTTTTTGTAATGGTCATTTCGTTTCAAAGAAGTGGTATAGTATAGTTTGAATTTCAAAATGTGTTAATGGTTATAGAATTTGAAAACACGTTAACTGAAACTTTAATGAGAGGACAGTCGACAAAGCTTCGTGTATCTTGACGTCATTAGGTTCATGACGTGACCTTGCTGATGGCGTCGCAAAGTTATATTCAAGTCAGATCACTGCCAAAGATAACTTGAACGGTTACTGAAAAAGAATGACTTTAAATGAAAAATTAATGATACATTACAGCCCCGTGCTGATAGAAAATATAACATTCGTCGATAAAAAAAGACCCTCCATGACAAGCAACGGTTATATATATCTAAATCAACTCGTGTAAGAATGGTGTACATGATATCCAAAGTAGCTAGGTTGGGTCCATATTTGAATACAGGAAAGAGAAACATTTAAATCAACAAGAAAACATTCCATATTTGCGTCGTATAACATTACCAAATTTGACATAATAAAAACATAAGAAATATTGTCCATGGCTTCTGTAGCTCATTGGTCTTTTATGAGATACATGATAGAGTGAAAAACCCGTTAAATTTCCATACCACAATCATTAGAAATCGTCCTCCTCGTTGGGCTTAAAATGAAAAAAATTGGCTCCAACTTCTGAAATTTGTTTCCATGTTCTGATCCATGATGTCTGAACATTTCATCCGAAGACGACCCCCACCCTCACTACTACAATTGGAAAACTAGTTATAGCAGACTAGAAAACTAGTTATAGCAGACTAGAAAACTAGTTATAGTAGACTAGAAAACTAGTTTTAGCAGGCTAGAAAACTAGTTATAGCAAACTAGAAAACTAGTTTTAGCAGGCTAGAAAACTAGTTATAGTAGACTAGAAAACTAGTTTTAGCAGGCTAGAAAACTAGTTATAGCAGACTAGAAACTAGTTATAGCAGACTAGAAAACTAGTTATAGTAGACTAGAAAACTAGTTTTAGCAGGCTAGAAAACTAGTTATAGCAGACTAGAAACTAGTTATAACAATTTGAAATCACCGACGTAACAGCAGGAGGGCTGATTTTAGGATAACTAAGAAAGATGATTGATGAAACTGTTATTATTATCTGTACATGTAGATGATGATTACAAAAATTAAAATGAAGGAAATGTACATTTATGAAAGGAACAGGGTTATCACAATATGAGGTAATGATAGTTTTGATTTATATCCCTCATATATTCTTGCACTTTATAGGGTCGAGTCCATTGCAGGATTCGAACTCACATCCTCAAAGTTAACACCTTTCGCTGGCACTGAATGTCACAGTTTAACCACTCAACCTCAAAGCCTCACCAACTGTATTGCAAAATCATTGCCTTAGTTGAATTAAAATTGAATTAAAGTTGAATGTAAAAGAATGATCAGATCAGCGTACTAACAATTTTTATCTTAATATCATTTCATAAAAAATCTATTTATTTTATCATAATCAACTTATTGTTATGTTTCTACATTTACGGTTATAAGAAAACCGTGACAATAGAGTGAACGCCTAGTTGATCAAATCAAATGAATATGGACTCATTAATTTCGATATGACTTTCGTGTTTCTTACAGTTTGTTATGATCATTCATTAGTTAATGTTTCAGGAATATGTCTCAAGTTGGCCTGTGGTTATTAATGAGTAATATCTAGACACATTAGGCATTTGAAAGCGGAACTAATGTGATTAAGACAACAAATCAATACATTTTTCTTTTATGATTTAAAAAAAGTATTCACCAGCAATCTGAACATAATTATATGAAGCACGTTTACTCAATATTCCTCATGCCAAGAAGTGTTTTGTTGATTGCAATATTTACTACACAATTATGTAAATGATTCAAAACTTCGAAATGTGCTGACTTGGAAATCGATAGTGTAATATGTTCTTCAGAAAGAAAATTGATATCAAGTTATGTTTCTCAAAAACGAATTAACAAATGAAGTTTTGAAGATTTGACAACATCAGTTCTTTCACACCATCCCTCAGGATAGCCATATCATCAAGTTAGCCTAACAGCCACAAGTCTAAAAGAAAACTTTTAACTATTTCGTTTAGGGATAATTACTCGGAATTTGGGATCTTTTACTCATCCTGAAAGTTCTGTGTGCTAGACGCTGCGAGGAGTCTATTTGCCACTTGACTTCCCCTAGCTCCTGGCAGCTCCGTGCACTGTTGTTTGTGTCGCTCCTTTCCCCAATCACGCACTGAAATTGCCAATTGTATGTTTCACGGGGAGGAAGTAGGGGGATCTCAATCTGTCATCAAAGACAAGCCTCGAGCGCATCCCGGAAATCAATTCGACTTAAGCGAAAATCTCGGCTTGTTATTCGTTCGTAAATTGCCGTCAATTGCAAGTTGTCAGTCGGCTAACTTCCGACGTTGACTGTCTTTTGAAGACAGTTGCTAATCAGCCCATGGTTGTTACATATAGAAAATACGGATGAAATTAATTACGTTGATGATCGCACGTCATGCGCTTAGATAGCCATGCGATAGACGCGTAATTGACCAGATGTCTCTACCGTTAAACCCGTAATCACAGACAAAAGCGGTCGGCGAAATCGACAGAAAATACCTGCCGAGTTAGATGCGATTGATTAATGGAAAGGAAAAAGCTTTCCTAGATTGGATTGACTTCCGTTGAAAACCGGTAGATTTCTGAAGGGGATGTTGGTCCGGATATTCGCTGTTAATCATATTGTTGGCCTCGCTAGCCACAACAAACTCACGCTAAATTCAGGCAATTTGGTGATTGCGCCGCCTCAAGGGAATATCACACTTTATGATGTTAAGTTCGATTGAAAAGTAAACCTTTGCTTAATTCCTCGGCTTCCGGTACCGCTCGGCTGTTGAAACGCTTCCGGTAGTTTTATCAAGGATTAATATCTAAATGATGTGTTTTAATCTATCTTTATAATTTGATACCGAGTGGGGATGTGGTCCAATGCAATATGATAATGTGACGTATGCAATGTGTACTCGGCTGGACACACAAACAGGATTAATGAATTAGTCGCCATGAAGAATGGGTTTAACTGCTGTAACGAAGCCGTAATAACAACAGTTTGTGAAATTGACTTTTAAACGCGCTTGATTTGTCTGCTGTTCATTTAGAAGTTCCACTGCAAATCAATGAGAAATGGTCATAGGAACTCACTTATACTTCAATTCTAATGAACACATATGTCAATACGGTAGATATTTTGAATTGTAGACAAGGGCGAATATCAATACTTAAAGACGAGATCTGGAATAATGAACTCAAACATGTCAGATAATCGCTGATTTCTGTCATTCGTGTATCCATACATCCGTTTTTCAGAGCTCAATCTTTCAAGTTACACAACTCATAGGCTGACAGATTGTATACTCAAGTCTCATCTTAAGTGATATTAAAAACATATATTTACTATATTAAAACGAGCCACTCCGTTAAAAGTTATGAGAGACGAACAACAAAAAGTACATCCAAAGGTTATTAAATTTCAAAAATATATCTTTTGAAATTAGATACACAGCTACAACACCATATCCCTGGTAAGGTTTCCCATCGGCTTAAAGTGAAGTAGTGTAGAAAACCATCTAGTCTATTTTGGTTGCAGTCAGTGAGTATATTGTCAACTACCTTGTTTCAAACAGAGCTCTCAGTCTGTACCCGTTTTCCCGTCCAATAGACAAGAGTTCCTTCACGTGTGCGATGTGCACATATAGCTTTATATTGAGACAGAAGAAAGGTGATCTTTGTTTGAACAGAAATAAAGCCGGTATCCGTGATTTAAATTTTCACCACTAAAAGCCTATACGACAACCTGACCATTGGTCAGTTGAAAGTAAGTTTACTTAGAAGGTCGAGGCGATGGAGTCAGAACTGAAGCTTGTATTTGATACGAGGGGTGCCAATAAGTAGTCGACTTAGCAAAGTCACAGCACGTTTTTTTCACACATCTAGTTAATAAGCTCTAGGGCAGAGTTGTCATCCTTGCACAGTGGGGTAATATATCTGCAACTTTTAAAATAAAACCTAAACTGTATTTCCTTTTGAACCTCTCGTATAATGGTATGCCTTGCATTTATGTCAGTTGAATTCTATTCGTATAAGTATGTTATGATTTCAATTCATAATCAAAACTCAAACAGAACACACCCATTCAAAATGGCTCGTGTTTGCAATGTCTACGTAAAAAGTCTATGTAAGATATGTCGAAAACAATGTAAAGATTTATTGCTGATCAGTTGGATGTTTTCGAGGGTATCAAACTATAAACGGATCCTGATACTGAAATATAACAGAACAAGGACATAGATTTTCGAAGCTCTCTTAGCATAAAGTTTGTCGTAAGAAGAATCCATTCACTTATGCTTACGATTATCTTAGCACTAAGAGAACTTTGAAAATCTAGTTCCTGAATGATGAAAGATACTTAGAGCAAAATTAAAACATTCAACATCTGCATCGTTGTATCGTTGTCAACTTCACATAGCTATACTTATGGGACAACTCTCGTATACTCTAAAGGCTCAATTACGTAGAAGTGTAGCTAGCTATCAATACTTAATAATAACACGATCTCTGCCGCCGGCTTTTAGTATCATTTATAAATTACTATGTTCTTAATTCACAAATAGGAACTTTTTAATCATGATATATAATTTTGCTAATTGATACAATTTGTTATCCATTTTTTAAAGAGATACTAAAGTGAAATCATCTGGTGTAATCTCATCGAGGAGTATCCGCTGTTTCTGAAAATTATCATTTTAAAGCTTATCGGTGTAGTAAAATGACAATTTGAAGGTTTGAATTTGCGACTTTGATTGAAAACCGGACAAAGACGCGTGTCAAGTAGTCACATTAATAATAAGCAGACATCTGATAGTCATGTTTGATGGGACATATAAGTAGTTTATTATGTTTATTGGACGTATGGTGTTGGCTTCTGCACAAATAAAAGACATTTTTTCGATGCCTTTATTCGATGTAAATTTATTTGTCATTTGGAAATGAAATTGAAAAAACACGGAGCGTCTCCCTAAGGTAATTCGATGGATCATTATGTCTTGGAACACCAAATATAACTTGCAGTTACGTTACAGAGGAAGCCCAGATTGAAGACACTGCTTCACACAGCTGATAATAAATTTGCTTACTGGCCTAATTTTAAAATCAAATTGGCACAATCATAAACTAATTATTCTTTACGACTTCTCGAAATTGATTTTTTAAAGTTCAGACTATGAAATGAGATTTCACCGATTGAGGACATATTATTAATACCGTTGGCAATTTAGGTACACCGAAGTTTCGAAACTTAATATGATAGTAGAGGTGGACTACATCGTATAACCCCTGATTATTCAATTGAGTAGTGAGCACTGATCCGCATCCACAACTTAAGCTACAATATTCAAACTTGTCCACAGCAAATTCATTTTGGCTCCAGACAAATGCACTGTGCACTTCGATTACAATCGATTTTTACATACATATCCTCTCCAACTTCTTTATTGTACTGTATTTGATAATCCATAATATTCCTTGTCTTCCTTATACTGACAACCTCTAGAATGCCACTCAAACAGCTCATATCCTAGGTTGATAACAAAATTCATGATTACATATTTTTGTTCAAAGGAATTATCTATCTATGGCATCCGATGCATGTTTTCACTTATTAATTTCGGATCTATTGATTAGTCACTGAGTAATGTGTAGACGCATTTAACCAGAAAACTATTGTCAACACCACATTGCATTTAATCTAAAAATACTTAAAGTCTGAAACATAACATGTTAAAGAATAAGCAACACGTCCTAAACTAAGGATTGCAGCTGAGGTGTCGATAATGGAGACTTGCAAACTCTCACAAGAAGACTGATATCTTTTCTCCATACCGAACGATTTGCATAATATGTGACACCATTATCAGTGAATTTTCATCGCCTTTTTGCCAGGCACTATTATCTAAATTCCTACTTAAGATTGTTCAACTCTTATGAATGAAATATTCGATGATCATAGAACGTATTCAATAAAATTGTGTTTGGATTTGAGCTATGTGCCTTTGTTCCAGGTTATCAAGGTGCGTTTTCCTCTATCTGTTACTTGTCAGTTTGTTTACTGCTTTACCCTCCTTTACGTCTATGTACAATCAAAGACTTTTACTTCTCAATGTTAATACTGTTCTTTCATTGCCTACATTTTTAAGTATTACAAACATTTCTTCAACTTTGGAAAAGTATCTATAAATAGATATTTTTATTTAAAGAACGATATTTCGTAAAGTGGAATAACGAACTGTCCCTGGTTTAAATTTATATATTAATCATTATATTCAAATTTGATCGCATATAGATCGCGAGTGACGTAATGAACAATTATCTGATGACGTCATAATCACGGACCGTCGCTGTTGTGAATCTGTGTGATTTATCTCTCTTGAGAGAGAGAACAACTCAGGATCATTAGCATTCACCAGAAGACAAGTCTATAATTCTTTGGAGTCCTCAAACACTTGGTACCACACTATACAATGTATAGTATGTGACACATATAATCTGACGTCAGAACAGTATGCTATCGTGTTGAATCTGAAACTCTTCCTAATCAAGGCTATTACAGAAGATAATGGTTTAGATTTTACCCTCTTACAAATAAATAACCATTGCTTTTATTTGTGGTAATGTATGTGATTTTGATCATGATTTAAAACACCTACGTTGAAAATTAAAATACAAAATAAGATGGTACGGGTAATTTGTATAAATAGTTGGGATTCTCGTTCGGTTTCACACTGTGAAATAATAGTCATAGTCTCTGGTTAGCTTACACGATTTCACCATAATCTCATTTGACATATTTTAATTATTACGATTATTCTATTCAGTTTTATCAGAAAAAAAGTTATTGGTCGCACTTCGATCAAATTTTCTTTCAACGATTAAGTTTTGAACTATTTTTGAAAGATAGACTTGTCATCGCAGACGACTTGTTTGTTGGCATGTTGATAATCCTTTTTTAAATAAAAAAACTATTTTCTGAAAGTTTCATAAAAGGAAAAACGAAGATAAAAGTTGCATCAAACAAATTTTCTTCCCAAAACAGAGTTTCTTTCTAGTAACACCTCTGAGCACGATATGAAGCGAGCTTACAACATGAACACTATTAAACAGTAAGGCATTAATTAACCAACACTCCAAGTGAAGCCAGCGATTTGTGCATTTTATCTTGTAGGAAATGTGCCACGAAGAAAATGCCACTTACCAAAGTTTTCAAACCTACTCGAAATACATCAAAGAATTTAACACATTTTTTGTTTTAATAATACTGCAAATGTTGTCTTTTGATCAATGGCGAGCTGAACAAGATTGTAGCATATGGCGCGAGATGGCAATTCTAAGAAGCCTGTGATTATCATCAAGTCCTTCCGCTCATGTCGGCCTTTAAGTGTCGTGAAAAGTCTAATAAACACAGCGTATGGGCTGGGCCACCTGAGCCAGATACTCGCACAATAGGGTTGCTGATTTCCTCGCTTCGCTTCCGTCTTTTGATCGCATCAATCGGGGGACGAGCCGGCGCTTGAGTAAAGCAGGCAAATTAGGCCGTTTGAAATCGATCCTTTAAATACATATACACGTGCCGGGTTTGTAGTCGTTCTGATTGGGAAAAGTTAACCTGTGTCATATGCTGACAAGATAAGATGTTTCTAAAACTCTCAGATATATCCGTGTCTGTAATCTTGTCGATGTGGTGGAAATATGTATCATTTTAACAAACCAGACAAACTTGTTTGTATCTACAAACTGGTAATTGATATATATGTCTTAAAAAAGGAGAAGTATGTTTTAAACACAAAATTGTATTTGATACAAATTTGACATACTGGAAAACAAATTTATATAGTTCTTCATTTACATCAACAAAATAGGTATTCAAAAGGATTTTTACGAATGTTTTATTACTAAATGAGTATATCATACAACATACTATATACAATAATACAAAAATCTAGGGAGGACAGTTAGATATTTGATGACAATAACCAAGATGAGATGATCACACTGAGCAGATTTAAAAACTATTTTGATTAAGAATTCCTCATGTGTAAGGCATTTTGAAATTACAGGACGTCAAATTATGATTATGTTTGTTAAAGCGATAACAGACTCAAAATATAATAAAACTATTCCAAAATTACACAACGACCATTATATACATTAAATGTCATCCAAGAGATATATTTCTTTCTGTTTTGATTTCCTTTCAATGAAGTAGTTTGACGGTCGAATTCATTGGTAATGAGGATAAGCATTGCTGTTTCACAGGAAATATAATCAAATATTGATTTTAAAATCAAAATAATTTAAAAACTAAAACCATTCACAGTGTATTCCTTTACATTATTGTGAATACAATTAACTTATATAAAAATGATAATTTTCATACTAGTAAAGATATAATGTTAACATATTATTGATATACATAATGTATATATGTTGAATCTAAAAATTCAATGATTTCATATAAAAGCTTCTATTGAGCGACTTAACTCCTGCAAATCAAACTATAACAGTTAAAAGTGTTGTTTCGTTTTAAAATCTGTTTTAAAATATCTTAAATGATCAATCTTTTTCAAAGAAAACAATGTACTAAAAAATGCACATTAACATTAAGTTAAACTATTTTGCTTAGAATTTGATTTATCAAAACATTAAGATTTGATATCAAAATTGCAATTATAGACCATTATGGTAGCAAATTAATCAACGTAATTGACAATTATTCTTTGATAGATATATGACATGCCAAACATGATATATATGATACGACAAAGACAACAATTTGCAAAGAATGAACGATCATTTCGTTGCATGTAAGAACTCATTTCGGCTGAAATTTAATGATCTCGACTTTACATTTACATATGTTACATTATTTAGTATGGATAATGCTTGTGTCACATACACTACTGACTTTATTAAATGTTGTAAATTGGTATTGATTAATAAACAGATTTTTATACATCATATTCTATTTCTCTCATTCTGGAATCACTTACGGAATATTTTATTGACTTAATTGGAAAATACATTTATCGCTTTTACTATGACATTATCAGTTATTAATTACTCATTTATTATCAAAGGTGAGCACAGAGCACAGAGCACAGATATATAAGCCTGTCCTTGAAGATGTATCTAAAAAGTGATCAAAGTGTACGTCAGGGAAGTATAGGCTAATGAGACGCAGATGAAACAACATACACATCATTTATACACATTAGGAAAAAGTACACTTGTGTCAAATATCAATAAGAAATATTAGATTTAAACACGAAATGAGTAGACTACATGAACAAACGTTATTGGGTTGGTTTTCTTGTGAAAACACGATGTAAAGGGGAATTTCGAAGGTAAGAGATAATGCAACGAAATTGCTTTCAGAATTGCAATAAATAGTAAAAAAACTATCAGAATGTCAAAACTTATCCTTCGTTTTCCAGCAGGGGTTAAGGGTTAAAATGTTCAAATGAATCAAATGGCGGTCTATAAGATATTTAGAAAAGCCAGATTTTCTTGATAATAACTTCAATATTGTGAAAATATTTTAATTTAATTTCATGAGGAAATACATTTATCGTCAATTTACAAACAAGGTATATTTGTCCCTGTGGGTAATGAAAAGCTAGAAAACATGCAGTTATGAGATGCACATGTATCCTATGAATATAGAGCATGACGAACACCAATCTCATTGAAATCAGCTCGAAACAGCTTGGACACAGGGAATACTGTTAGGGTCATAGCAAAGGCAGGAGCAGGTTAAAATCGTTAATCAAATATCAAGTTTAAACCCTTTTGCACGTATCAAAAGAGACAAAATATTTTTTTTAACAAACCAATTACCATCCATTGACCAATTATGACCACACAAATTTTGCGACAAAAACGTCAAATATTGTGGTTGGACCTTCGGAAATAAAAGGACCTTCAATGGACGTGCTTCGAAAAGATATATTTGACAATTTCAAACTTTTTTTAGAATGTTAAATTTTACACTTAAGGAATACTGTTAACCTTAAATCATGGCAATTGTCTCGAATTTGATTGCGTAAAATGGCATGTTGTGGAGCGTACAAGTATCTAATGTCACATCTCGATCTCATGTCAGCGAAAAAAAGGCGTTTGAAAAGGTAAGCTTGAGTTGATCATTGAGTGGCAGATCATTTGTGCTTCATAATCAAGCGAGATCTGAAGCTGAATAGATAACAAAATCTGACTGAACTGAACAGCAGTCTGGTTAATTATGCGTTTAATTGATGATATCATATAATGCAAGTTTAACTGATATGGATAGACCGTATGTGTGATCAACACCCATCCGTCATACAGTAGCCGATCCGAGGTGTCATTTGCTAAGTTTGATTACCTTGACGGCTTGACATTACAATAAGCAATTGTTGAATCACACACGGAAAGCGATTTCACAACGATAACGTAATCCAGCGTAAATCGGCATGAATAGGCACGTTTACATAGCCAAAGTGACAAAATCGCATGAAATTTTGTATTTCGGTTTTATATAAATTATTTTGCATTTTACTGATACATAGAAAATAGTGTTACATTTACGATGCATCTTTTGATCATCAAAATCATCAATTGACCCTTATGTCCATAAATATGATCTATATTCATTTATTAAAAATTACAGATGGTCAAATAATGTTTATTTAAACTCAAGATATATGTACCACGAAAAGCAGTCTTTTTGTGAATGATGCAGTGTTAAACGAACCATTATGAGTATTTTACGTACGCTTCCAGATTTCTTTGCACATATGAACTATGCATTATACTACAGAGGTGGACAAAAGAGAGGATTGATTTTTTGAGAACTCGAACGTATTGTAACATGCATTTTATGAGTAAAGTGTTTTAGTAAATTAGATAATAATCATATTACCTTACTTAATATAGTGTGTAAATATTAATGTAATGTTATTATGTTATGTGCTGTATTGAATTGAAGAAACTTTTGAATATTGAATATCGATATCCTTTCTGTCGACCACCAAAATTTAATGCTAAAGTTATCGTCATGTCTATACCTAATTCAGTTGTTCTAGTGTTAACGGGGCTTTACTGAAATTATCTGTATACTTCAATGGAGAGTTCTAGTCTTAAGCTAACGTTGATCTTTGACCAGTCGTGAAATACGATCACCAATAGACATGCCATGCCTTGTCGTCATATCGTGACAGTTTGTCTGCGGCCAAGGGCTGGTGAAATCCTAGAGTTCTACGCCTTACTGACTGAAAGAAGGGATCGAGACCTTTGACTCTTCAGATTACAATGGATTGCATTACACCACAATGAACAACTGGGTTTGAGAGGAATGGGAGGCCACTTAGACGGGAATAAAGATGAAACACAGACAGGTAGGTGGGGGCTGTTGAACATCTTGTCTATCAAAAGAACTAATAGTAGCAGTAGAAGTAGCAGAAGCAGTAGTAGTAACAGTGGTAGACGTAGTTGTATTAGTAGTAGCAGCAGCAGTAGTAGTTGAAGTAGCAGTAGAAAGAGTAGTAGTAGTTGTATTAGCAGTAGTATTGATTAGCAGTAGCATTAGCAGTAGCAGTAGTCGCAGTAAAATTAGATGTAGCAACATCATAAGTAGTAGAAGAATCAGCAGTAACATTAGTAATAACAACAGTGAAAGAAGTAGTAGAAGAAGCTGTTGTAGTAGTAGCAACATTAGTAGTAATTGCGGTAGCAGGAGTAATAGTAGCAAAAGCAGTAAAGGTAGCAGTTACAGTAATAGTAGTAGTAGTAGTAGTAGTAGTAGTATTAATAGTAGAAGTAGTAGCAGTCGAAGTAGTAGTAGTAGTAGTAGTAGTAGTTGTAGTAGTAGTAGTAGTAGTAGTAGTAGTAGTAGTAGTAGTAGTAGTAGTAGTAGTAGTAGTAGTAGTAGTAGTAGTAGTAGTAGTAGAAGAAGTAGTAATAGTAGTACAAGTAGCAGTAGCAGCAATGTAAGCGCTGGAGGTACTGTTATGTTCGTATATCACTAACTACTACACAACACCTCGACCACCTTGTCATGTACTATGTATTCTCTATACAACACACAAAAACAATATCACATGTTTTAAAAAGTAATTTATATTACAAACATAGACATACTCTTTACATAAACAGATATTGATAACATTAAATTTATGTTTTTGTTATGAATTCATAACTTTATTATATTGTTGTTTTTGATGTACTTCGCCCAAAACTGAAACTATCAAATTCAACAAGATATGGATTTAACAATATGATCAAGATCTTTGGTCACCTTTTTTGGTAAACATATTCCAAAGCCGCAAGATGGGTGATATAGATGTAAATACAGACTATGAAACGTCGAAATTTCCTAATTAAGATCTCATTCATTATTCTTCGCCTCGTGGTGTACATGTATCAATTACTAACGTCATCCTCGCTGTAAACTGTTAAGACAAAACGCATGGACAATATGTGAATATATAATAATATATAATGCTAACGTTAAGACCTGAAAGTAAAATAAATTCCGTTCGTTTTAAATATGAATGAGATGTAAATAATTCTTTTTTTTATTTTTAGAATTTAGATTTTTCTTACTGCTCATCCACGATTTTTGAATTTGTCCGTTAACTTACTTTTGATATGAAACACTGAAAGTGATGCGAAACGAACTGATATCGGCTTTCCATCCGCTATTTTAGTTTTAGTTATTACGTGAATAAAACCAGCTATACTTCTATAACTTAAAATTAAACTATAGTTAAACCACACGCATTGATAGATTATCCAAATATCTATATATGTTTGATTAAGAGAAAAATACGACTATATATTGACATAAATACACCCTACCAAGGCTTAAACAGTATCGCGGATGAAGGCCTTTATTTCTGAAAGTTTTTTTATTTGAATGTAAATATTTGCTACACTTTGTCAAATAGTAAAATAGATGACAACTTTCAGATTCGTTTTTTTTGTATGCGATATATGCCTTTTGACCAAATGGTTTTTTCTTGAAATTATTTCAGTTTCTTCTGAACTCGGCTTCACAGCTGTCCGACGTACGGTTTCATCTACTGGTGGTGTTTCTGCAACTCGCGCCATCAGTCTGCGCAGGTTAGCTTCAATCAACGTAGTTTTATCTTACATCTTTTTATCTAACAAATCAATCGTCTACTAAATTAATTTGATAAAATGATTATTTAATGTGACTTGATGAAACATAGTTTATGTTTTCAATTTGTGAAAGATCTATCAATTTCACAGAATCGAAGCGGAAGTCGTGAGGAAATTCAGTTTTTTAAACACGCTGATACAACATTATTACACAATTGACTTTAAATATTTCACTCGGGTAATATTTAAACGCACTAGTGCACACCAATATTTCTTTAACACAACGAATGCACAGATACTGCATATATCTCGATATTATTCAAGATCCCCACTCAAGTAATCTACCTCGTAAGTTATTTAACGAATATTTACGTATTTAGGTAGTTAAGTTGATTTTTAAAGACCGGAAGTATTTAATGTTACGTTACAATAAATCCGCATTAACTTCGATATCGGAAATATTAAGATTTTGCTTATAACCAAAAAAGCGGAAACGGCAGCCGCTTTGGTCAATCTAATAGCAATGCTAATGCTGTGTTATTTAATCGGTTAATTTACAACATTGCTTTCATAAAACATAATTCATTCTTTTGTCTCAGTTCAGAGTTTAGGTAAATTCAACAGCTTCACAAAATAATAGTTCAGCCGGTTTCAACTGTCTATAATTTATCCGTTTTGTGCACAGCTAACCTTAGATTTGTTATATGTCCAAGCCGACAGCGGCTGTCTAAATTTTTTCATTGTTGATTGCAGGTCAATTGTAAAGAATTTTAAGTATTTCATTGCATCGATAGAAAGCTTAAGTGATTGCATAAGTCCTCTTAAACCTTAAAATAGCCAATTTAAAGAAAAACATAGGGAATGAAGCCATTCCTTGATACTACACCTGTGGAAAGTCTTGCTAATGCATAGTAAGGCATTGCAGACTGATGATATCATTAAAGATTAAATTAACTTTGCATATCATAACCCAACATGTATCTTATCTTTAGTAGGCAGTACAATTGAATAAAAGTACGTCGGGGTTTTTGCAACTGATATATAGCATGATGATGAACCGAAAGTCAATAAATGTCTATAATAAGCGGGTATGATTATAGGCATGCCTTTTCGGTTTTTGGCATGATGTAAAAAAAACAAGCTGTACTGTCTTATTATCAGTTTTACAAAAGATAAAGATTAAGTACGTGTATTGATAGAGCATCCTGAAGTTCACAAAAGATTAACAGTGAGACTAATCAGTAATACCTTGTCAATCCCGAACAAATTAAAGCTTTTCACAGTCGTAGCGCCGTTTATTTATTCGTGAAAGAAGCGCTTTTCTTAGACAAAATGTGAAATCGTGAACAAAATTATTACTAAAATGAAAAACATTTTAAAATGAATATATATATATATATATATATATATATATATATATATATATATATATAATCATTCATCAATAAGCCATAATGAACCGTAACATCCCCTTGAAGTTCGTTTCAACGAAAATAATCCGTTATATCATCATTTTATTAGCACAAGTTTACCTTAAATGCCACGATGGTCTTCGGAATAAACCTATACCCTTTAGAAATACATGTACATGTAAATAACATCATCAAATTCAATATTAAGAAGGTTCTGTAATTAGCCATAATAACTTAAATATTCCTACATCTTTTAAGTGGGTACCTCTTCGAATCCACAGTGTTACGTACAATCCCACCTGAAGGTCCAGTTTCAGATAACTTAATATTTACATAACCATATTCATAGCCTATAAATTTCACCATGACATAACAATAGGCCTAGGCAACTAGCTCACTCTGTGATTTTATTTCGTCTTCAGGAAGATACGTAACACAGAGTACTACCAGCGACATGAAGTACTATTTCCTCAATGACCTTGGTGTCAAAGTTACCGGAGACAGTCCTTTGATTTTTGAGGTCATGACCTGTCAAGACGGCTTGATGAGATTTGCAGAAACACAAGACCTCCAAGGCAACTACTATGACGTCGTACTGGGCGCTGGAGGGAACTCATGGTCCGGACTTCGAGACAGATGTAATGGCTGTAGTAGCAGTGCTTTACATTCCGGCGCCATCTTGGATTGCTCCAATTACAACACATTATGGACGTTGTGGGAACCCGGAAGTATTTCATTCGGAACTGGAAGTGACGTAGATGATAATGAAATGTTTACGTTTTCGGATCCCTCGCCTTTTGAAATTCATTATATTGCTGTTGCCTCTTATACTGGTCAGACTGGAGAATGGAAATTCCTGATAGACGAAGGTCCTGTGTACAAAGTTCCCAGTGCGGATGGGAGTACGAGTGTTTTTGTGTCGGAAAACTCGGCGTCAGAGGAGGTAATTCTTAACCTTGATGCTGTTGATCCTGAAGGGGACAAACTCAATTTCACTCTCGTTGAAAATCATGGCGGATTGTTTAATATCACGGGGAGGCAACTTGTTGTTGCGGGAACCCTTGACTACGAGAAGACTAGATTTTTTAGTGCAACTATAAGGTAGGTATGGGAGATAAGAGAACGGTTTGTGAATATGTAATTAACGAATTTATTTTCAGTCAGAATCGTTGTACATTTATACTTATAATGTATCTGTATTCATTAAAAGTAGAAGAAAGAATCGTAAGCGTATAAATATTCACTCAATATCCATCCCTAACTACTTACATCTCGGCCAAGCATTTATTTACTAAAATATCGATCACAGTATCGTTACACGTGTTTATTTAATGTCAAAAAAATTGATAAGGAAATTAAATCATATTCGTGAAAGTAAATGCTGATCTTAGTAAAAGATTCTTAGAAAAATGCAAGCTTTTAAGGATGACAAACCCTTTAATATGAATTGTTTCGGTGTGTTTGTAACTCACTCATCTCATATTGAAGGGTTAAGTAGCGAATATTTGAGAACGTGGTGTTGTCGGAGTTGCGTGTTTTACTTTTACTTGCTTGTTACAATATCAACACACCCAATTGCCTCGTTTTAGTGCAACAGATGGAAGAAATGTTGTGAATGCTTCATTGTCAATACTGGTTCTGGATGTTTGCGACGAAACACCGGAAATACATGCCAATGACGAGTTGTCAGTCCCGGAGGAACTAGTTCCCGGCACGGTGATTGGTCCGCTGTATTCCGTCACAGATGAAGACTACAATGATACTCTGTTATTTTCTCTGTCGGGTAGGTGCTTCCGTCAACATCTGCATTAGATGAGGTGTACATGGTTTTGACATTGCGAAGAAAAAGTAAAATCCTCATTGATCATTTATATTTCATAATGATTGAGGCTTGGTTACAATTCATTACGTCGTTGGCTAAGAGTTTCATTGAATAATGATTATCAACTTCCATGGACATACAACTTCAACCTCGACATAGGTTCTGATGTCGTTGTAAAGCAAGTGAAACATTTCATTGTTGATAAGTGCACGTAAAAGAAAATATATTTGAAGAAGAACAAAAATTCTTGAATTTAACGCCATGAGATCTCAATTCTTATATATTGCCAAAAAAGGATATACATATTTAAAAACGTCTCTGTAGACTAATTCATACATTTTGTATCAATCAATATGTACATGTAAGGCGTATCAAGACGATTAATAGATTCTTTAACTGAAGATGTTACAAATGTATGGGACAGGTACTACCTTACCATTGCACCGCGTTTCGATCAAATATGCATGTTAAAAGTGCCAATATGACATATTTCAAATACTTAAGAAATTAGATATTGAACGGTAATGACAATGATAATTTGGATGATTAGATCATCATTACTTTTTTGAAGGAACAGATTCCAGTCACTTCACCATAGACCAATCAACAGGTCAACTGACAGTGCTGACCACGATGGACAGAGACGGGCCGAGTGGTCGGAGCTTCCTTGACCAGCTGACAGTGACCGTGACTGACTCGTGTGGACAATCAGCGTTCCTGCCTCTTAACATCAGCGTCCTCGACATCAACGACAATCCTCCTGTCTTCACGTCGACGCTGATACATGCTAACATTACCGAGAACTCCACTGCAGGTCAGTAATAATGTTATCCTCTACAGAGGTTTCTTTCACAATAATATTTTTTACCACGTAATCTCTGCCACAATTCATCTTCTTGTGCCATTTATATACAGCTGCATACCAAAAACTTGTTCACATACCTGCGTATCCTAGTGCAAATATCAAGTATTTTTCCCTCGGAGAGTCAAAATGGAATATTTATTTCAAATTTAAGGAAATGGGATTTGAAAATTTGACCCCTTCTGTCCATTTATTCATGCCCAAATTCTAATGGTTTCACGATAGACTAGACAATCCAACCGTATGTTAAAGAATGGCTATTTTACTCATTGACAATGGGAGATCCTTTGTCACTTCTGCTGAAGTTATTTCATAGACGTTCAAAAAAACAACTAAATTACATGATATTTGCACTGAGATACAGTAGTACATTCTGTTATTACCTATATATATTTCGAATAAAAATGTATAATTATATGAACAATATAAACAGATTAGAAATAATTGTATTAATCGATGTAAAGAAAGACATATTAGCATGTTCATCCTTTTTCTTCAGCGCTTCATTGTGGTCGAGAATAATTGGATACTTTAGCAGCTGATATCCACATTCTCAGAAGAGTTATTTCCCTTTTATCATATCCAGTCTGATAAATCATTCTGCGTCCCATATACATTGGTATAATTTAAATGAACTTCTTAGAAACACAAGCCTATAAAGCTCGTTGTGTCTGCTTAAAATAAGTTTCCCAAATTGTGTTTGAGTCATTGACGCTGAAATTGTCTGTTTTTTTGTTATAAAACTTCACGTTTTCCCTGTTCATTGTCACTATGCTAGCTAACGTTTGTTAATTTTCAGAAACAACCACTTCTTCTCAATTAAACATTACCATTTGTGAAGTTTGACATATTTGACCCTAACAACATACATACGTTGTGCCCCTTTTAAGGCATAAATTCGATGTTCTAGAGACACTAGTGACAACTTTGGAAGTAGAGGATGCTGACAGCAACCACAATAATAATGTAACCCTGTCCATCATGAATGGCGATGACGTCACAAACCCAGTGTTCTACGTCACTGGAGGAGAAGTCTATGCTGACGGGACAAGAGTTGATTATGAAGACGCCCCAACTGACCACATGTACTCGTTGACTGTACGAGCAGTGGACAACCCGGACACCGGTCAAGCTCTCTCCGCCCCCTGTGTGCTAATAGTGACTGTAAGTGGAGGCTTTGAAATCGTTTTCCCAGTGAGGTTACATCTTTTGTATTGATGTAAAAAGTCCCAAAAAGGTTTGTCGGATTCTAGGCAGCAAATTTGCAATAAACCATCGAGTCCGAAAATTAATTTGAAATATTGAGAGATGTTACTTGGTCAACACCTTTTGTTATTCTGAATTAAACGTCATACCTTTGCGATGCTACATGCAACTTTTTACGCAAACATATCTTCCTTTCAAAAAAACTTTTTGATACAATACGGAATTTCATAGACATAATTTTCCAAGCTTGACTAACTCTCTCATCTGAATTATAAACGTGACCCACAATCTCAAGAAAATGTCTGTCGATCAAGAGACTGGCGACTTTCTTTAGTTTTTGTCTCATCACGTCAACTTGGTACTTTTAGAGATGTGGAGAGGATAGCCTAGACAGATAGAGTTCGAATCTCGATAGAGTCAATATTTTGAAACTTTTATTCCTCGGAACATGGCCGATTTTTATCAAACTGGGATAGTGATCTCCGGATTGACTGTCTTTAGCATTTGCAATAAGATCGTTTAATCTTTTTTTAAAAAGACAGCTTTTACAAAGTTCATAACTCGATACTGAATTGTTGAATTTTTTTGCATGACAGGCATTGAATCATCACATAACTATTAACAGAGACATCAGCGAAGTGTGAAAGAAATCGTACTGTAAAGTGATGACAAGTCTTTAAAGGTTTATGAAAACTGCTTCAAAGACCACGCCTACTATGAGTTGTTTACAACGTGTTACATGCGTGTTGTAAGCTATAGAATTATGCACATGTTTTCTATAACTTATATTTCAGATTTTACCAAGTAACGAGTTCCCCCCTGTTTGGGTCAGTCCTACCCCTGACCTTTTGGGCAGGTTCCCGGATGTAGAGATACCCGAGGCGAGCGGGGTGGGAACCACCGTCCTGACCCTGTCCGCAGATGACCCGGATGTGGGAGAGGACGGCGTGCTGCAGTATTCGCTCACATCAGTCCATAGTGGTACAGTAGTAAACAGTCTCCCTCACCGGGGGTTGTCTAGATATTCAAATCCTCCACAGACGTCACCGTCACCTTTGAACAAGACAGGCGTACTAATATAGATCACCTGACATTGATGTTAACCATTCAAAATGTGCTCAATCATATTGAAGAATTATGCCAATTAGCTCCCAATCTTGTATTTTCAGGCAATCAAGTGTCTAGCTTACTCATTCCGAAAACAAATCTTTACTTAGCCTTTCACTGGTATAACTGAGAAGAAAACTCCCACGAGTGGTATGTGTACAGAACTAAATATTCAGGCTTGTTTGACCAAGAATGAGTGGCCAGTAGAACCAAATAACAAAATGTAGATATAAAGAGCCAATTTGTCATGACCTTCTTGTGATGAATGAGTTTCAACCAAGGCAACGAAACATTTAAGATATTAATCTTGATCATTGATGTTTCTGTTGATATGAAAGCTTTTCTACTGTCTCCTCAATATCAAAATGATAATTCGCCCAATGACAACTGAATTTGTTATGTACATTCAATAGTTAGAATTTTAGTCTAGATGTCATTATTTATGGATGCATGTATGTCTCCTGTCGTCAAATAGAAGAATAAAACGTCAAGTTTTCAGCGATCTTATTACTTTCTTTATAAAGCTTAGCATCAAAGGTTAATATTTTACACTTTTCATATTGGTATAATGTAAACATATGTATCGTATGATTATAAAATAATATCGTCTTTTTTTCAGCTAATGGATCCAATGCATCTTCAATGTTTATCATCCAAAAGGACACTGGCACTATTACCACAACTTCACCTCTAGACAGAGACACAGAAACAGGAGGCACAGAATATTATGACCTCGTGGTCGAGGTTGCAGACAAGGGAGATAACTCCCACAGTATACAAGGATTCCTACGTGTTTACCTCACTGATAATAATGACAACGCGCCAGTTGATCTCAATAACGAAGCGGTGTTTGTTATAGACTGTAACTACAAAGTTGGAGACGTCGTGTGGTCCCTAAACGTTACTGACGTTGACGTATCCCACAATCACAGATTCAAAATCATTTATATAGGTATCGATGTTTTAACCATAAATGAGAGTACCGGTGACGTGATGTTGAAATCAGATATCACGAGTGAAAACGCTGGTATTTCGAGTTTAGTTGCGATGGTATTTGATGAAGATTTTGTTGTTTCCATTGTGTCTCGGTTTGAGGTTTATAACTGTTCAAACAATGTAAAAGACAAAACCACAACCGACGAAAGCAACCAAGAGCAAACAACTACACCGCAAACACAAACAACAGCAGAGCAGCCATCCTCCATGTCGCTAACATCGGGTCGGTCTTCATTCCAATATATCTTTACTCCTTTAATTTAAGTTAATAGATCTACAATGTTATTACACATGTCGTACCAGTTGAGATTTGACTTCACGATGTTTAGGATTACATGGTCTACGGCATACTGACATATATATATATATATATATATATATATATATATATATATATATATATATATATATATATATATATACTGGACGAAATAAGTTAGGGAGATTGTCAATTTCATGATTAATGTGATCAATGTAATTATATATCATAATGAATAATTTCAGAATTATCATACATCCCTGATTATTTTTGTCCAGTTTATTTTCACAACATGTTTTTAAAAATTTAGATTTAACTTGTTAAAAGTCTTCTTAAAGGTTCTGAACGTTCGATTATGGATTTCTTGTTTTTTTACTCGCCTTATTTTTTTTCCTTACGGACTGATGGTCTGCCGATGTCTCATTATAATACAGACTTGATGTCTACACCCAGACACGCTTCCACGTTAATTAAACATCAACTTAATTGTGTGTTTTTATCGTAATGAATTGTGTCTCTAGTTGACTTGTAACGAAACGATGTAATCGTATCATCCTCTCTAGATCTGAACAATGCTGGCGTTATAGAAACATGGAGTCTGCGAGCTGCTTGTGGTGTCCTCGTTATAACGCTGTCTGTCACCATTGGCGTTATCGTCATGCGGTATATCAACGGGTGTGTACGCTACGAACCATCTCATGTGTTTCTCAATCTGGAGATTGTGAAGTCACAGTCTAACAATATTGCATCATTGTAAGCTTGTGAGACCCAATCAATCGTAAAATCTTCTCAATCTGTGAAAGTATTGTGGGTATGAAGATATATTTGACCTATTTTTTTGGTTCATTGCTTTAATAAGCTGGTAATGATAGATGGTATGTGATTAATGTAATAACTTAAAATATATGATGTGTTTCTTTTACAGACTTCCCGATTTTCGAGGTTCAAGTATAAAAGGTAAAAAGTACAGCCGACATTTGCATAAGAACTCATAAGTCGCCTTACAAAATTTTATCATTTCATAGAATAGAATAATGAAGTCAGGATGACTACAAGCGACAGAGAAAGACTTATAATGAGGCATACAGAAACTGATAGACAACCAGAGACGAACAGGACAATGGAAGATAAGACAAACAGACAGACAGACAGACATAGGCATAGATAAATGTAACTGTTACTTAAACATTCTTTAACCCATAATTAAATCCTATGTGGTGTAATGTTGATGCATCACAGCAATATCTTTTTCCAAATTATTATCGTTTCGTTCCATTTACTAGTTTTGAATACGATTTTACTCCCGTTTACAGTGTCACCGAAATGTCAAAAGCAAGCAGCTCCAAAATCTGCAACATCAGGACCAGTGCCTACGTCATCACCCTCGTCATCAACATCAACAATAACGTCATTATCAACATCTCCCGTCACATCATATACATCAGTGGAATCATTAGTGAGTAATAATGTGCCTCTCTTGTCGGTAAATTGGGCAGGTAAATCTACAACTCTATATTTGAGGGAAGAGAACAGAAATCTGAAAATTGTGTTATAACGTATGGGAACAAAACTTCTGTAATCACTTCTGTAATCATCGCTGGTTAGTTATCCCAAACCGCCGCAAGGTGCAGATCGGGGAACATAGTATTCAGCTCCTTTCGTCCTTACGTTCGTCCGTTATTCCGCTCTATTCTTGTTAGCGCGATATCGCATGAACATCCTCACCCATTCGGTCAGACTTCAATGGAGAAATAACAAGACACCAGTCGATGCGGGTGAACATGACCACATATTCATAAAGGTCATTACGATACTTTGGCCAGGTCAATTCTTGATTGCAGCTTAGTTAGAATGCATAATACATGGTCTGTTCATAGTATCACTAAACACACTGTCAAGTTCAAACGCAGGAGGCAAACGAGCTAGTGCACACATGGAGAATTACTGCAAGACTTGAATCAATGATTAGGATTGGGCGAGCTATGTAAGATGATTGAAGGAAAAAGATTATATTGTATAAATCAAACAGTGAAGAAGTGGATAGAGTGACATGAGAAAAAGAAGCAAGTTTTGCCCCAGTTTTAAGTTGAAACTTCTGTTCAGGAAGATTAAACTAATTCCATAATCTACCCTTTCTCACGCAAAATAAATCTGTGTAAACGGTCAAAAATAGCGTTTAAAACTTATATCTCGTACCTACCTCTTAAGTATATGATAAGGGAATAAATCGGCGATAATGTGAAAGCTGAAAGTAAACTGCATAGATTGTCTGAATTATGTGTATTTTTTTAATTGTAATTCAATTTTATTTCTATTTCAGGACTATTTTCACTGAGATCGTTGCACATCGTCGAGTAACTCTTCGGCAAAAGAAAGTTATCACTTTATGAACTGTTATTATGAAAATATTGTATATGAATGATATCGGTTTACAAGAATCCCATTCGAGGTGCCAAAACAATAAATGTGCCTCTTTATACTTGTGATGAATAAATTTTCCCGCATTTTATTTTATAAAGATACAAAAAAGGTGTGGTGCAAAATCAGATGACTCGGAATACAAACAACTGCTTGTAATCGGAGATGGTCAAACATGTGTTTGTTATCGATGATGGTCAAACATGTGTTTGTTGTCGATGATGGTCAAACAACTGCTTGTTGTCGATGATTGTCAAACAACTGCTTGTTGTCGATGATGGTCAAACAACTGCTTGTTGTCGATGATGGTCAAACAACTTTTTCATGAAAAGTACCAGGAGAACATGGATAGGTGGAATCGGTATTTACATTCTAAATGGACATATCCTGACCATATAATTTTGACAAATGTATAATGTAGATTGGCAGGTAAATCCTTCAACGTTTAAGATTACAAATGATTGTAAAGTTCAAATGAGATGCCCGCAAGTCAAATTGTTAAACACATACCTACATTTCTCATCTACAAGTTTATAATAATACCCAAACATTCCTAGCCTGAAATAATTACTTTCAAACAACAATACACCCGAGTAATTTTGCCAAAGTTACATGGATTTCCTTATCGTCCACTGCATCTTTAAGACGTGGCAACTACATGTATCGGGAGGAGATGTTCGCTATTCACGAAATATCGTGTATCGAGTGACATTTTCATACCGATCCAGCCCTATCTTTACTATGCGTTTATGTCAAAGATAGTGAGTGTAAAATTGGATAAAATGATTCTTTGTGTTTTAAGGACGCCTTTTACCTTTCGTCCTTACATTACGCCTGGGTTTTATGTGCTTAAGAAGTAGGTACACGGCAGTAAAAGGCTATAATAATCAAACGAAGACTGGAAAAGTTATTAAATAATTGTGTAACAACGCATCTGAAAATTAACATTTGTGACTTCAAATAAAGAGATGAAGTTATTGCAGCGGATAATTAAAATGGATATTTTGTTGCATGTGCAATACTGAAGTTCATTTCCAAATAGCTAAGCTATTGATTAAGTGCCATATCAGTTCATTTGATATACGAGTTGTGAGAAAAAGATGTTGTAAATCAATATAACATCAAACATAAACACAGTTTGGTAAAGGGTTGTTAAAACTCTATTTCCAAAACGGGACAATCTTTCAGCAGCAGTGTGGAAATTTATGTGGTAAGAGTTCAGTCATGATCATGACATTAGCAATACCTCCAACGACTTAATTTTGGAACAGATTTCATTATCTCTCGGTTTAAGAGGAAGAAGAATCATGTGGTGTTATCTTTTTACTAGGATATTTGAGCAGTTATCATGTTATTTTTTGAAGTCCATTTATGATAGTTTTACTTGAATTCAAAAAATCATATTAACCTAAAAACAGGTGAAATGTCAATTGTTTTAACATTTGCTGATGCCTAATGATGTCAGTGGTATGCCGTAAAGATTTATCTTAACGATTGATAACATGCTTTGCATATCCCTGATAACAGCCCATCACCACCTGCAGATAAGAGAAAATAACCCCAGTTTGTTCCATAAAAATCATCGCGGTTATTATAGTTTATTACTGTTACACATGAATGTTATTTTTATGAAAGAATTCTTGTTTGTAACAAGAATGTTATTTTCGTTGCAATTTTATTTTCATACACATGAATGTAAGATATGTGAAAGAATTATTGTCGTATACGTGAATCTGATATTTAAAAAAAGAATTATTATTGTACATATGAATGTAATTTTGGTTACATAAGTAGTTTCGTAAACATGAATGCAATATTTGTGAAATAATCATCTTAGTAAACATGAAAGTAATTGTTGTGGTGAAACTTGCGTTCAATAAATGCATTTTGTAATTTTTGTTGTTAGATTAGTTTCTTCTTATGAATGCCATTTTCATGACACAATAGTTTTTCTTAAAATCATATTTGTGCTTCACATAAATGTAATCTTGGTCACATACATGTAATGTCTGTGCTTTCAGTGACGTTACGGCAGAATATAGATCCGTTTTAACAATAAACGTAAGGTATCGCAACAACAGCCATCATTGCCCATCGCCAATAATAGAATACGAATCCTGATGATTGCTGTATATGTTATAACATATTCAATAGCAATTTATTTAAAGACAAAGTTCAAATTTAAAAAGCTATTTAGATAAAGCAATCCAGTTATCAAACCACTTGTCTTTACTCGAGAACATTTTTAAAAACTTATTTGAATTTAATGTAATATTACGACAGAACCTGGTGCAGTTAGTTTAAGATCGATGCGTCAACACAACATGCCTCGACTCAGCACGCCGTCAGGGATCACGTGTAAAGTCCATCAACAGTACTAGTGAAATCATGAATACGTTTCAGCTGATACAGTAAGCCATACACTTCGCCAAGGAACATACGAGGAAAATACGCAAGACGAATCAGAGGCTTTATTGCAAAACATGCACGTTTGATGGTACTGTTAAGTATTTAAAAACCAGTTAGTTGATAAAGTAAGGTTTGCAGAAGTTCGGGAAACGCCCACACTAATCTGAGAGTATCACAGACAATGCAAGCACTGCTATTGCTGCTTGTTGTTTTTAATCTCTTAACACATGTTCACGGGAATGGAATGTTCAGTAGTTTTAGGGACCTATTTGAGGATGTCGGGGGACGGGCTTTAGGGGTCAAGTACACAGATTTCCCGGTCACCAGCGTTCTAAGGTGCGCGTCAGAATGTTTGAAACGAAAAATGTGTAAAATGTTCGGACAGATCAGAAATAAGTGTGGTCTCATTGGGAGTGAATACGCCTTCGCCTACAAGAGAACATGTGCTGAAACAAGGATGAGTACTGTCGTCTTACCACAGGTGAGCTGTCTTTTCGCAGCATTTGTCTTTAAACTGGCATGTCAGCTGCCTCGAGTAATTTCTTATAAGTTCCCATCAGGGTCACGTAAAACACATGTAGTAATCATCTACACTTATCGTGAAGTCTGACAATGTTTCCATCTTGCATGGGGACTTCAGGTATAGGGTCATTCATCTAAACTGTAGGACCGAGGATATTATTATCCGACGACTTCTTGCATTCGCAATGACCGACATCGTAGAATTTCCCGTGAAAAAAAGAATGTCTGCTCATCATTCTATATTTATGTATCATATGCAGAAACCATAGATGAGTGTTGTATTCGCGAGAGCGTTTCGAAATAGGATGACTTCTGTCCCATTGCAAGAAATAAGTTAACAATTCAATTGTGTCGTCTCATCGTTATAACGACTGTTTGTGCTGAAACTAAGTTGCCGAAAGTAGTCTTACTAAAGATGAGTTTTCTCTTAACATGAACATGTGCTGAAACTAAGTTGCCGAAAGTAGTAATGTAAAAAAAAATCGTAGAACTAGATACTTATTATGATAGATTTTATAAAAATATTTTTAGATTAATAATACTAAATATATCATAATGTTTACAAATAGTGCTCAGTTTGATAAAAAATTTATTGAAAAAGTGTTCGAATTATATATTATTTCAGAAATAAGCAAATATCAAGTTTCTAATTTTTATTCAAGGCTTCTTTTCGGGTATGCCATACTGTTTCTGACCTTCCACGTACCTAGCTGCAACTTGAATAGGTTGTGCAGACATGATCCCTTCACGAAATGATCTAAAGGTTTTGACTGTGATGTATATTCCTGAGAAATTGTGATCAATTTAAATTTTGAAAAATGATGGTTTTACAATTGATTGCACAGCGAAACAAGCTTTTAATTAGCAGCTGTATGTATCCTCACCAAGAGTTAATCCAAAACAGGGAAAGTTGAGAAACAAAGGAATGTGGTGATAAGACGAAATTGGAAAACATTGTCTTCGTCTTGCAATGATAATTTTTCCCGAAATAATTGAACATGTCCTGTTTATCAATGACGCGCGCCAATCACATTAACAAATTGTAAAATGACATTATAACTGCAGCATTATCTTAAAACAGGTTCTTGCGGGAGCGTGTGCAGATCACAAATGTACGGAAACCCAGTTGTGCCAACCTCGACGTGCGAAGGGCTACCGGTGTGTGGTTGGTGTTGCTTTCATTTCGTTTAATTTGATTTCATTTTTTGTGCCACGGTATTCGGCCACTTAACGTAAGATTACAAATGAGGTCCAAATGACGCGGTCTCTAAAGCAACTGTAAGACGCAACTTAGCCTATAAAAAGGCTCAAATGGGAATTTTCTGTAGCTGAAATAATTACAGACAGGCAGACAGTCAGACAGGTTTATTCAGTATGAAAGGCCCAGTGGCCCAAAGTACAATTGCAGTTGCATCATGTTGACTTTGATAACGTGACAGAGACAAAGGTTTAACTCGACATTTTAAATTTGACAGCACTTGTTTTATAAAAATGGCGAACACTTTTATTACATCATCATTGTTTGATAAGCAGATTATACATCGTTTGATATGTAACATTGATATAATTCAAATACTTCTTAAGGCAGGTTGAAAATGCGTCGCAAGCCAGTTGACCAGACGAACAATACGAACATGACAAATCATCTACTGTATTGTTATCTTTCTTAAACGACTGTATTTTAAAGGAGTGGAGTGAAATTCTGAATTTACTGAAATTTTTCATACGTGACTTTTCATTGAGAACACTTATATACTTTTCCAGTCCGATCACAGATTTACAACGGGGATAATGAATTAGAAAAATGGATGAATTTACTGTTTCGGACCAATTCCGTATAAGTATATAAGCATATCTTTTATTCGTTGTATGAACATTGACAAAAATATTTGTCTATCACCGACGTCTTGATTTAATCAAGCATTAGAAAATACACTTAGAAATAAGAAATTCTCTCACCCGAAGCCCATGAATGTTTTCCATGATCATCTAATGATGACAATAGTTGATTGCATTGATGGGCGTTGCGAAAATCAGGCATTCTACTAAGTTTGATTCAATATTTGATTACTCTCATTTGACGTTCAATATGCATGACGACCTGTTTCTCCAAGACTAGCTTTATTTGAAGCAAATGTTCCAACTGTGAAATTTTATTTTGAAATATGATGAATGAACAACATTTTAAGTATCTAAAGCATCGAACTGTTTTTACAACATTGTTTTCAGAATAGACTGCGAATCAGAAGATGATGTCTCTGTAGGAAAAGCACCTAAAGAGTTATCTTTTCAATAAAGGACGGACTGCTCTAAACATTCTTTGTGGTATGTAACTGTGACGTCAACTTTCATTCGTGAATGTCTATCTTGTTTATCGAATCCACGCTTCATGTACTGTGTAGATTTTTACAATGTCTGAATGTATATAAACCGTTTGTTAATATTAAAGTGATTCGTATTATTCATCAATTATTATTGTGTACCAGTTTCTGAACAAGGTTTACTTTCTCCATTTGATACTTTATCACATCAACCATGTTATCTTCTTCCAACTTATACGGTATGAATAGCATGACTAGTAAGCTCATAGGTTGTTGAATCGATAGATGTTTAATATTGAATTTCATTGAGTAATGAAGAATACACAAGGAATAGTTTAATTTTTCACAAATCCGCGATTTCTATCTTAATCAATGATTGACTTAACGATACTAGAAGCTGTCATTTTATTTACATTTTATATATTTTGTCATAATTTACTAAAACAAAAGAAGCTTTGCACGTTCCAATCTTTGCCAATAATTTTCAGAAATTAATGTTCAAATTTGAGACGTTTTAGATTTGTCTTGATGTGAGAAATCATTTTGTATTATGGAAAGCATTTTTAAAAACTTAACCCTCCTCCTGACCGGGCCAGCAAATAAGCAGCGGGTTCTGGGAAATAATTAACTGTTAACGCAACAGAGTGACGTCATCACCATTAAATACAACGTTTTTATCATATATAAACGCATGTGTACTGTCATATCTGCAATGAGTTTTGTCATGTTCTCCCTTACCCTCTACAATTAAATACCTGTGGTCCATGCATAATGTCATATCTGCAATGAGTTTTGTCATGTTCTCCCTTACCCTCTACAATTAAATACCTGTGTTCCATGCATAATGGAACAGACAAAACCTATTTGGCAATTATACTCATTTATAACTTGAAATTGCTTGACTGTTACATTTTTCTTATCTGAAATGTTGTAGATAACACGGTTGAAGAACTGCAGTTTTTTAAGTTCTTTGAACGGATAGATATATAGTATTTGTTTAGGCTACTTAAATTATCAGTATATTTGAAAATAGATTTGATGTATATTGACATTATCCAAAGTTATTACTTATGAATAATTGATTGATGATAAACACACTCACGTTGAAATTATCTTGTCATCGCACTAATATTTTATAGGTAATGATATGACATTAAACCATTTTGGCTCATTAGATTTCAATTTTGAAATCTTCATACATATCAGCAAAACTATTTTAATCTTTATATGATATGATAACAATAAACAGCTACAATAAAACCTTTACGAAAAGATATGTTACATTTTACACAAATGTTTGAAAGCACGACTAAAAGTTTAAACAGGGGTAAAATGGAACAGAATTGGTGCACTTATTTGGGTACCTGGTTTTGAAGTGACGGAATGTGATAACTATCAATAGAACGCTTTCTTACAGTTCAATAAAATAATCCTAACGAGTTGAGAATGAAGGTATTAGAAAGTATGTGAAGCGCTTGCATGACTTTTTTATTTTTTCACAAAACTTCACAATTCATATGTGGTAATAAAATCATATACATGCCATGACCCGCTTGCAATGTTGCTTTGGATCTGAAAATTGAATTTTTTAAATCAACATAATAAGACACTTCACTTACAAATTATAACAAAAATATAAATCTATTCTTTCATTTTGATAAATACTTGTTACGGTTTCTAAGCAGACACCATGCAGTTTGATAATTCATATAACCTTTTACCATTATTTAGTTAGCAACCCACTTTTTCGGAGCAAAGGAGTTCTGTTCTACATCAATCGCTTCATTTTCATCTTGATTTTTTGGCCTAAAGCCTATCAATTATTGTGTTACATCACCTTACGACATCCATGAAACTAATTCACGCAATGAACAGCTGAAAGTGATCCAGTCTTCTCAAAGGTCAAGGTAACAATCATAATGCCGAGTTCGAAACAACATCGCTTATTGCACAACTTGCTTTGCGTGCGACAAATCAGGATTGTGATTATTAGCCCAGAACGGGTACTTCAAGTAAGAGGTTACAAAGGAACAGGGACATAGATATCCTCCGGGGATATAATGAGATAACACAGCTTACAGTTCCTCTGTGGCCTTGTTATAGGAACTCATGTCGTCATGATATCATGAAACTGTAGACTGTGCAAGGTTTGCTATGTAATATAAGCGTACTGATGAAGTCTCGACAAGCGACGTAGTCCCGTGTCTGTCTCCTTCTCCTTTATTTGTGACAAATCTATTGCTGTTAGAATAAATTCAAAATCTATTGATAGTATTTTGAAGATTATATGATTCAACTATTGAGAACACATTCATCAGCCATGAAATACAAAGGAAAAACAGGATCTTCGGAAAATGATGACGTTTCGAACTACAGGAGGCAATGATCAGTAATGAGCCTGATACAGACAGAAGAAAGACATAATGCATTCATATTTAACATAGCCCCCTTCAATGCGATGAACCTCAGCAATCAATTATTGAATTTATAGAATCATTTATTCTAGTTCCGCGTTAGTTGTCATTTGTGTGTAGACCTGGTTCCAGAGCGCTTAATGTTCAAATACCATGTTAATCCTGATAATCTTCATCAGGCATTTCTGTACTAACATTACCCGCCCTTGATTTAAATAAGCCAATAGAAATGCCCTGTCGATTGGACTTGCGAGCTGCTGAAAAGTCGTTTCACAACAGTGCATTAATTTTTATTTTACGAAACAAATGATAGGGCACAGGCAAAGCTTGATGTTTCACGGTTTTCTAATTGTGGTTCAATTGTCAGTCACCCCTCGTCTTCATCAGGTGGCACAAATGGGATTCATACATTTACATGTGTATACCTTACTGCATAGAAAATAAATATGTTAACATTGATGAGGAAACCTATTTAGAGAAACCGAAGAATTGTGAATGGTATATAATGGGGATTTACAATATCATAACTTATTTATCCTATTACGTTCAACAATAAAACTTCACATTAGATGGCCTTATTGTACGAAACAATAAATCACCACGTTTTATCTTTGTCAAAAGCACTCCTGTGTGATCCTGTCCCAAGAAAAGTTAACGAGCTTTGTGGCATGCTTTAACGTTATGAAGATAAGAGAAACCACATCTCAATAAACCTTATTGCGGTTGAGAACCACTTCATCCAGGTCGAGAAATATAACCATTGCATTTTTATTCATTCATTGTTATTCAAGACGTGAAGTTTAAAGAACTAGATTTTTTTAAAAATTTAATAAAATTTTACTAACCTTTTACTTGGAGGATCTTTTTGGATTTAAAATGTATTTATTTTTTTCCTTCATCATGTTTCAGTTAATTATGTATTTCCCCCTTACAAACCCATTCAGAATTCAAAGAGTCAATGGAAATGGAGACACTCTAAACGAAAACGATCAACATTTGAACAAATAAAGAGAAAGTGAATGGCATCTTCGAAATGGTGACCACAAGGGCAGCTTGACTTATTTTGTAAACATCGATCAAATTTATGTCCGTTTAGAATGCGACAGCCAAGTCTTAATTTACAATGAATAATTTGGTTGTAACTACTTTTCTGATTTAGTTTCTTATAATATGATGTGCATTACATGATGCATTTCGATTAAGGTGTTTTCTAAACAAATCTAATGAGTCTATGTACCTTCGTTCACCATCAAGAATCCACTCAAACACATAAGATGGCCGAAGTGATTTTTTTATATGATTCTGTGCGACAAAGAGGCATTTGAAGAATGTTTGGTGATCGTGATTCATACGTGGATACTGATAATGGGTAATGGTATCAACTCTGATAAATATTTTAGAGTTTTATCAGAGAACATTTTATGGAATACACACATGTGATGAATTTTGCGACGATCGCTTAGAGATGTAAAACCGGTTTCAAAATAGATATTGGAATGACTCACTCCTCTCTAAGTAAAATTTCGGCCCAGTTGTTTTAACATCATCGTCTTGTGTTGTGAAATCCAAATCAACATCAGCTGCATTCTGCAAAAAAGTATCAACATTTATATTTTCATAATTATATATCAGTCTTGAATATGCTTTTTTAGACTCTTTGGTATTTTTAGAGAGAAGAACACTGAACAACGGTCACTACAGAATGGGGAAGCAAAACCTGAGGATTTTACAATATCAGGACAAGACACAAAAAATAACTCAGTAGGTGTCTTGGCTGTAAGGTTGTTTTTACCAGTAGTGTAGGTTTTAGTGAGCTAGAGACCTGATTTCGTAACGCCGTGACACAGTAAGATTCACTGTTGTTTTAACGACAGATTGTATTCTCATCTTACTTCTATTCCTTTGTAAAGTAAAAGTCTTTAATGTCTTAAAGTAAATAATCTCTTAATTCTTTTCAACCCTCAATTCGACCAAAATCCTGGTTTTGGGTTTCTTGTGATCTTCGACTTATAAGAAGAACAGCGAAGTCTCCAGATAATGGTCACCGTAAATCACTTGATTTATTAACATATGTCAGCAGAGGGTTAGGTGGTTATTAACATTAGCGTGAGATATAGTTTGTTTTTGTTGAGTATTTGGTTACAACATGCATAGTCATTTCATTAGGTCGCTCAACTCACTTAAATACTTCTGATTATCTGAAAATGTTTAACAATTCTCTGACAGTTTCATAACTAGTCAATGATTTACTCTTAATTGTGGAATATGTAAAAACCTTTAATATACTTTTCAAGTGTGCTATATTGTTCACATTCAGCGTGCTGCGTTATTGTGTATTCTGTACATGTATTTGAAGGCATTTCAGCAGTCGTCCCGGACATTTAGTATCTGGTCCAATTTCTTGTCTTTTTTACTTTCATACTTTTATACTCTTCTGACTTACAATAATATATACACACTCCAATTATGTCTTACAATGTTAAATATTTAAAATGTTAAACAGTGTACAACTACTTTAACACAACTCCATCGTTGAACGCAGTCTGAACATGGAGAACACCATTTGGTTTGAATCAAAGGTTGCATAACATAACCTACATAAACTGAAAGCGTTATATATAGGCATATCAAGTTACATATCTTATGTGTCATAGATGGATCAGATTCGAATATAGCACATTCAAAATTCACCTACACCTTTTTATGTGTTTTATTCAACTCCTCGAATCAGGTAGGGTTGTCGGATTCAAAGGACGTCGTGTGCACCCAAGCGTCACTATCGAGCAGTTATCTAGTATCATGTAGCCTAACTATTTTTTATAATGTCTTTGGGTTTATTTAGTGAATGCTTTGCCTTAATGTTTGGAATGTTTTTATATGAGAAACCTTATTGTATTTGTTTTGATATGAGTAAGAATACGACCTAAATCTTCGAAAAACTGTACAGTTGTGAAAAATAAGAATTGACCTAATGTTCGTATCATTCTGTCAGGTAATGTTCTGACTGAAAAACACCAATACAAAAAGGGACACACAAACAGAAAAATGTGACCTGGACGACGCACCCGAACGCCCACGCTTTTTATACAAAGCTACAGTGACATCAGCATAAGTATTGTCATGGCTGTGAAGTAGAATTAACATTGATAACATTTACTTATAATATTAGGAATTATAACTGACATGACACAAGAGATTTAAACTTTAAACGATAGCTTCGGTCGTTCAAAAGACAAATTATGCGAATTTCATTCTCAGGGTCAAACTTATCACGTTGGTCTCCTATTGTTTATCCCGTATTAGCCCAACGCGGAGGTTTGAGCCTTGTTGCTGAATAAATTGGTCTAGCTAGTGGATACCACACATGTGTTTAAATTTCTTATAATGTATACTTCTTAGTTTTATCAGATTATGAGAATGATAAGTAGTTTTGAAACTTTATTCAATTAATATTCGATAATGTATTCTTTCAAACATATGTATATTACTGACGATCGATACAGAAGACGCTATCGTTTTTCCATCTCATATTTCAAGTAGACAAATATTTTAGAAGCCTTGTAATGACTTATAATTACCCATTCACTTCATAGCATACTAAGCAATCGTAGTATTGAAATTTGCCGAGCAACTTCTCAATTGTGAACATCACGACGTTGCGGACTATATGCTTACACTTAATGAGGAGAGATGATGAAATAGCAGTATGAGATACAGAAGAAGAAGAAGAAGAAGAAGAAGAAGAAGAGGTCAGCATCTGAGTAAAGTGTTGCTTGGTTTGGTTTGGTTGGTTTGAGACTCCGATGAGAGTAAATGTATTTCATAGCTTGTTGGATTGGTAGTTGAAATATCGGGATTTCACAATTATCAGGTTGTTATAAAAAGAACCTTAACATTTCTAATTTATGTCATTTTTAAATGCCCCTCAAACACTTAAAAAGGAGATTTTCCATATTTAACGGACATAGTCAGTATATACTGTGATTGTCTATTGAAATAACGTCCTGACACATAGTCACTCACAGATAGAGATCATTGACGCGAAGAAGATGTTTCACTTATAACATTATCAAATATGTATTTACATATAGGTTAGGATCTCATTGAAATGCCATAGAGTAAAAAGGGGTCAATGAGTAAACAAGAAAATAACAAGCTGACAACCAATCCCGTGTAAAAAAAAACATTTGCGAGTCATTCAAAGCAGCTCTGTGGAAACCATCAACCCAAATAACAAATTTCAAGTTGCAGTGGTGTGTGCAACAGACCGAGTTGATGTCGGTGCGGGTGATATTAGTAAGGGAGCTTATGTTATACAATGCCACGTAATAAGCTGATTAGTTGTATTGGCTGTTGGTCCTCCAACGTCTTACGCTACATGTCTGACCTAACCTCAGCATATGCAATATGCGTGACAAAGAATGTACAACATGTTATGGATGTCCAACTTCATTATTCACCGACGTCACGGTATAGATTCATATAAGTTATAAACATATGGATATAGAAAAAAATATATAGTTACGTTTACAGTGACAAAAACATTGCATTCACTTACATCAAAAATACTTTAATCTTATCTATCTTCTATAGTTCTATTCCAGTTTCCCTCTTGTTGATAGCTTAACATCAAGAATAATGAAAAGCTTAATTCATTTAACGATATCATTATCATAACCAAGGAAATAATAACAATATATATAATAATAATAATAATAATAATAAAACAAGCTGCTCACACTGATCAACAAGATCTTCACAGTGTAAAACAAGATCTTCACAGAGTACAACAAGATCTTCACAGTGTACAACAAGATCTTCACACTGTACAACAAGATCTTCACAGAGTACAACAAGATCTTCACAGTGTACAACAAGATCTTCACAGTGTACAACAAGATCTTCACACTGTTCAACAAGATCTTCACAGTGTACAACAAGATCTTCAGTGTACAACAAGATCTTCACAGTGTACAACAAGATCTTCACAGTGTACAACAAGATCTTCACAGTGTACAACAAGATCTTCACAGAGTACAACAAGATCTTCACAGTGTACAACAAGATCTTCACAGTGTACAACAGGATCTTCGCAGTGTACAACAAGATCTTCACAGTGTACAACAAGATCTTCGCAGTGTACAACAAGCCTCTTTGTGTTTGCTACAGCAGCATTGAATCCCGTATCATCTCTCTGCAGAACACTAACAACTTTCTAAATTGCATGTAGTTTTAAAGTTAGTTTATCCCTGTCGAGGCTAGGGATTCAGTTGATCTGGAGAAAATCTGTGATTACGTCAAGCGATGTTTGTCAACCAACAGCACCAACTCCAATCTAGTTAAAACTAGATGTATTAACGGACTTCGGGACGTATAATATTTCAACTAGATTTAACTAGACCAACTCCTACCATGATAGGCAAGAACTTTGGACAGCCCCAGATTACAAAAGATACAGAGCATGGCTGCCAGTGATGTCTCTCTTTGTGTCAAGCTAAGATTTATAACGTCAGATCTTCGAAATCCACATTGGCTCCGTGTACAGAGCGGGACTCTATATACCACATTCCAGTGTGTCAGTGTCAGTGGAAGAGCGACATCATATCTCTGTGACTTGTGACATTGTACACACCTGCAGGGACTCTCAGATCTTCTGACTATTCCAAGTGAAGAAGCACAGACGTATGAGGGAAATCTTCCCAAAAAGCAGCAGCAACTGGGGTTGGACGCTTCCAGCCAAGCTCAAACAACATATTGTACTATCACACTTTAAACTAGAGTTAAAGCATGTGGAGATGAATAATTATAGCGCGATAGAATTGGTCTTATTATTTCAATTACCAAAAAAGATATGTACAGGTACAAAACAAATTGGAATATACTTCCTGAAAAAAGATTGAATATCTAGATTTGATGCATCAAAAGTATTTACAAATTTACAAACTAGGTTGCTAGATTGTTATCGCATTTCCAAAAATGTTCTGCGTGGTTTTTATGTGTGAAAAGGTCAGATATTTTGAAAATAGTGTGGAATTTGTCAATGCAAACACAAGTCTTTCAACAAATAATCGTTTCAAATAGTGGGTCTATATCGGGTTTCAAATGGACTGAGAACGTATTCTAAGAGATAGACAGTTTTTTAAATATTGAAATATTTAATCTATTTCAAATTTAAATGTTTCAAAATTTAATTTAGAAATAAAATCAAATTGTTTTGTTCACAGAATTAATGAAGTATTTTGCATAATAGAAAATACCTATGTATGTAATATTAGATGGTTAATAAGCACGCAAACTAAGATGTAGAAACTGGTGACATTTCAGATAAAAGAGTGAGTGAGTGAGTTATTGTTTAACGCCGCTTGGGCAATATTTCAGCCTTTCGCGGCGATCAGATAACAGAACGGATTTGTTAAAGTGATCTTGCTTGATGTCTAAATAGAAAGTAGGAAAACATTTCTCAAACAATATATCATAACAAATGATACTTTGATGTTTCCTGAAAAACAATGGACTTTTTTGTAGACAACTAAACACTTTCTATACATGTCTTTTATGATGTTTGAATATTCGGATCAAATGAAGAATATGCAAAAAAACTCTCTTGATGTAACGAGTTTGGTCACGCAAATACACATTGCAAAAAAATCAAGGTTGAATTCGAGGTTTTATGTTGTTAATAAAAATATCTTGTCTGATTCAGTGTTATTCATGTTACAAAATATGAAGTATTTCTGTCTTTATGTACACCTACATGCCCTTGACATTTTCGTCACCTGAATCTTCACCGCGGCCAAACGACGTGTTTGCCTCTAGCCGTCTTATTGACATTACAAGTAATTATCGGTTGTTCACAAAAGCATATTGCTATTACGAAAAGGATGAATAAGCGCTATGATAATGTTGCATAACATTGACTGATTCAAAAGAAATGCCTCGCACAAGTAAGTGCAGCAGGCACTTCGTCAGACGAACATGTACAATGTACGTGTAATGACCTTTACTTTGTTATATTATCCAAGCGAGAGCTAGTGATGAAAATTAACGAGTCCTGTAAAATTCATATTTTATATCATACTGTGGAACATCACTATGTTTAAATAGGTCACATGTGAATGGATTAAATATGTTTGTGGTTAATGTTTCAATAACTATTTTTATATGTCAAGATTTTGTAACCTTAATAAAATGCTTAAACAACAATATCCACTATACAAAGACATCACATTTCAAACTACTTCTGCCTAATGTAAAGCGAAAACTGCTTTTTATATCATTTTTACTCTGAATCACTAGCAATACGTGTATGAGTGAATACAAACCGTTGAATTCTTTTTCCAGGTTTCTTTTAAAGCAAATATGCTTCCTGAACAAGCAGGTAAGATAAGCAAATCGCACCTGATGAGCCAAGTGTCATCCTACCTGGTTTATTTAAGCTTTTATTTTCTTCCTACCTGCTGGTATTCATGTAGGAATGTATACATATAAAAGTTGACACTATCTCACTACATCCAGTAATGAATATACCTTCTGAAATATGCAAAGTACACACGCACTTCCTTGTAACTGGTGTTATGAATATCAAACTGGTTTAACCATGACAATCTTATCTAATGGAGGCTACCATTCAGGTACCAGTTGTTTGAAAATTAAACACACATTTTTATCATTAGTATTTCGATGATGATGATCGTATGAAATAAAATGTTATTGCTTGATTACTCAGGATTTATTTTATCGCCCAAATATTAACTTTACAGTTAAAGAAAGCCAAATTTCAATCATAAACAGTTTTAGACTTAAACCGAAATATTCAAGTATGTTATATTGGCATCCCAGATTGAAAATTGAGTTCGAATCACCAAATTATTTCAGAAAAATTCATGTACAAGATATAATGATTTAATCAAATCTACATAAAACAAATGAAAGAAAATAACAAATTGGGAGGCCATTTCAACTTATTACAAATACTTGAATATATGTTTTCATGTATGTATGTATGATATGTTTTACATTAATTGATGCAATTCATCATGTTTAAACAAACCTTCGTTAAATATCTCTGCTCGTATAATTAAATGATAGGATTAAAGAACATGCATATCTGTCTCGTGTAAAAAAGTCTCAAGCGCAAACCATTTCAAAGGAAGTGTTCTGTTTTGAAGTTTCATTGCATTGAGACTTGTAAATATAAAGTATCATTAAAGACACTTGTGCACATCAATTTGTCTCATACAAAAATAATTCACAGATAATAAATAGAATATCATGTATATCTAAACATTACTTATGATCCGCATTCGGTTACACTACCACATACGTTATTTTGCTTTGCATATGAACATCGATATCGGCAATATGAAACAGTTGCATACTGCCTGATAAGCCCAAACGGCAACAGCTACGTATGATTAATGCAACAGCCATGGGTAGTTTACATGTACAGTTACACAAAGAAATTTTCTTCCTTGGTCTAAAGTTTAAGACAAGGGTTTTTTCAGAAGCTGACAATATTCCAACTTCCGACACTTAACCATTTTTAACATCACTTTGTGACTTTTTCCGCCGTTATGCTTTCATTATTGTTTGCAGGTTACTTGAAATGAATAGGAAGTATTTTATTACATCAATAGAAAGGTAATGTGACTTCATATGTCCTCAAATGCCTTAATACATTTTGAGCTCGAAAATGTATGAATTAGTGAATTTAAAAAAATCATTGTATAAATTTCCTTTAACTGTTTACCCTCCAGGAAAATATTTTTTTCTGTATTTGGCTTTTATATTAATTGTTGATAACTTATCTTTGGGGAATACTGTTTAGCCTATTTCACCTCTGTATCAAATACCCCTTTGGCAATATTTTCTTCGATTCTTTTCTAGCTCATTTAATGATTGTCATTAGAACTGGTACATTTACCCCGGGGGAATGCTTCATTCAAAAACGTTACGCCGTTACCTTTCGACCTGATTTTCTCGAATACCTGTAATTTAACACAGGTGTTATGGTTGGCCCTCTAACAATACACCTGCCCATGGAGGAACCCCAGTGGTCAAGTTGTCGTCACGGTTGTAAGTCTGATTCTAACTGGTCAGTCGAGGATGGTCAACCTCCGGTCCTGATCCGTTTGCGGTCTGGTGCCACCATGTTATATAAGTAAAATGAATTCGTCATTTTTTTTCTTTTTACAATTAAATGAAAGAGGATATATTAATACAAGAAAATGTTATGGATGACAACTTCTTTATTTATTTTCACGACGTTTCTGGGCTACTTCTTGCCCCTTCATCAGGTGGATGATGAACAAAATAAGTATACAATAATACTTAGTTACCTTTTAGGGAATTTTGTGTACAATTAATCCAGCATTGATAACATAAAAAGGCCGTACATCTATAAGACATGCGAAAACAATGACATCGACTGAAATTAAATAATAATAATGCTTCATAACTTTACACAGATAAGAAATTGAGCTCTAGATAGACTATCTTCAATAGTAGAAAATCAACAAGTTTACAGATGTTACGTCATTTGACTGATCCTAAACAACAGTCTCTTGTCACGCCATGGCAGATAGACATATAGACAGAATGTTAAACTATTTGCTATTAACAACTATAATAGAATCAGCTACTCCTGTTGGATTTAGAATATACTTAGAAATTACATTGCAGAATTTAAAAGCTGTAGCAAGGCTCGTAGTACACGTATCGCAGATGAGTGGCTTCACGTGAATGATTGAAGACTTTTATTTGTAATTTTTTCAACTCAAAACGATATAAATATGTCTTTCAGTACAATACATGTATGTGAACTAAATTGAGTATTGTCATATATTCAAAATATATGTTTGACAGGCCTGATAAAAAAAACCTTTTTTATAAGACCAGTTAAACTAGCAAGAGAGTCCTCAATTTGATCACCGTATACAAAACTGTTTGATAAATACATAAATGAAAGGGTTTTTTTAAATGCTACAGAAAAGTTATTAAAGATCTACGAATCGACTATGAGATTATTATAAGCGTATCCCCCTTTCATTATTCATGAGTAATGTCAATAACATCAATGTAATGTAGGTGCAACTTCAACTCAATGACGATTTGTAAGTACGCGGCTTTGGAAAAAAACCGGTTTAGTGTTGTTTCGTTTTTGCGATATGTTCACGAAATAGCCTTTCCTGAAACGATCCTTTAATATAATTTCTCTAAGTCATTAAGAAGAATGGTAATGCATTGCCAACACGATATCCACGTTAGTGTCTATAACAATTCTCATTGTGTAATAATATTAATGACAAAGCTAGTAATGTTATAAAACACAACATAGAATATCTTAAAAGACATATGAAAGGTTTTTGACTCAAAACAAGTTCCCGGACATATTGTGCGAGTCGCTTGAACGCGCTCTTCTACCCACAAACACCCGAGATCCGATGCGCATATACTCTCGTTTCATTCAGGGCGCATAGCACGCAAATCTTGGAGAAATCTACACCACGTTGGGAGTGGACAATTACCAAGTGTTGGCGACAAAATCAGTTTGATGAAAAAATTGTTTTGATTTATTTTCTGGTCATTCGGAAATAAAATTGACCAAAATGTCGACGGATTTGTCTCTACAGTTTCATAACTTGAAACATACAGTGGACTCCCTGTCTGAAAAAGTTGACCACAATCATGAAGAAGTAATGAACGCCGTCTTGAAGAAAAAGAAGAAAAATGTAAGTACGAATTGTTTATTGACTGCTAATTTTCATATCGTTGATGTGTAATGTTTTATCCGATGATATAGCTCTTAAAAATAGCATTTGAATATACAATAGCTCTTCCTTTATATGCAGAAACGTTTCTTTAAAAGGTCGGCTGGATTGGTCGGCGATTAACCTGCACATGATCATCGTGCACATACCTGACCGTCGCGTTTTTTTCTTTCTGTGAGTGTGACAGTGTTTGTGTAATCTCACATAAAAGATGTGTTTACAAATTAAATTCTGCATCTGTACGTGTTCACTTACTGTGAATTATATACAATAAAATCGAAGTTCTATATAATTCTCCTGATTGCAAAAACCTTAACTTATCTCTTAAGTAGATACACATCGATATCTGCAAAAGTTCTATTTTCAAATATGCTACATTTACTTGTTTTACAAAAAACGAGCTTCCAAAGACATCTTTTCAGCAAGAAATTATCTTTAGCATGATCCTAGTATATGGACTAAGCTTATCGGCTTGTTTGACAGTGTCACGTGATGCTGTCATGGTTCAGTGATGTTCACTCGACCGTCAAATTCGCTTCCTCAGGTGCTTTGTATTTATATATACATTTCTCAAGCCAGTGGACACAGTTATCAATATTACTTATGGTAATGTTCACCTATATAGTAAAGTCTGTTTGTTTTTCATGCCTACATAGTTCTCAATAACGTGTCAAGTTGCTAGATTTGAATTGTACCCTACTTCAAACTTAATCTTGCTTCACAGAAAGATATTTATATACCTGTAATTCATACCCAAAGAATTGATTGAATATAAAGTTTTGGTTCATGATTATTTGACACTCATCGTCTGTATTATATTTGAGCGGTTTTTTTGTGAGTTTAAGGAGTTTCCAAATCAAGTCAGATCAAGGATTGCCTACGTCCTACCATAGTTACGAGTACCTGACTGTTTCTGGTGCAAATATACGGCTACAAGGACAAGAGTGTCCATAATAAAAAAAATGTCATTTATCTTTTAAACCATGAAATTCAGGAAAATAAGCAATATTGATTCACGCATAAAACAGCAACTTATATGTTGAACTCAATGTAATAGACACCGTATGTGTGGTGCTATATGGACAACTCTTATATAGTATTACAAGCTCGAACTCTATCAGAAATGTTTTGGAAGCTATTCTAAAAAAAAAGCATATTGAACACATTCGAACTTACGTAAATTCATGGTTAATTCATGACCCACTTATCAACTACGAACCGAAACCAAATCTGATTATCGTGTATTGTGCCCCCACAGCCTTGTATACTGTAAAGCGATACGGTACGATGCAGTGTGGTATGTGGCCCTCAGAGGAGGCTCTTTGTTCAGCGTTCTAGTCACTGGTTTTAACGGGCATAGCTTCACATGGTCTGTGCACACTTGAATGTGGCCCTAACCGGTCAACTCTGTTCAGACAAAAGGATAAGGGCCCTATTCTTCATGAAGATAGCGGTTCAGTCACCCCCCTGGAGGTTCTCTTTTCCTCTTGTTTTTACTAAACAACTGAACATCCAAAACAGGGTTTCTTGATTGACACAGTCTTAAAAAAAGTATACCATTGACCCCCGTGTATCCCAATCCCAATCCATATCTAGAAATTGTATAAACCAATGTAGAGATAATTCATAAAGGTGGATATTTATGTAGCTGTTCATCAGAAAATATTACGATTATCTTGTATTCCCAAACATATAATAATAGACTGTCATTTCATGAACCATTCCTTACAAAATGTTTCATTTTTATCTCATTAGACCTGAAATGTTATATTGTTAGATATGTATGACATGGTCGGTCTTTAAACTGTTATCATTTGTTTTCACTTTTCTAGATACATTGCACCTAGGGGATCCGAAGTTGTAAAGTTTGGGACCTCCCCCCCATCCCCCCTCTCTTCAAATTTGCTCTTTCAAAGGCATTTTCTCTGAAATATCCAAATAAATTCTTCTCTAAAACCATTTGGCATAGGAGGCTGAAATTAAATGAATAGTATCTTTCTAACATGTAGACTTAAAATTGTAAATTATGTATGGGCGTAGCAGGGTGTCTACTCTCAAATCTTTATTTCGTCCTTTTTCCTGGAGTGCCATGTATCCTTGTCTTGAACGTCAGACAATACAATTACTGATGAGCTTAAGATCACATCGCTCTTTTTTTATTGTTAATTGTAAACTCTTGAAAATTATATTGTATCTACGTGTATGTCTGACAAAGATTAACCATTTTATGTTGTTAAGATCGACGTACTTAATTAGTTTTAAATGGTCACTTCCGGGAAAGAGGTTATGCATAAATGTTAAAACAGGTACACTATTGTAAATATTTGAACTTATTGCTACTGTATTGACGCTCTTAAAGTTAGCAAGCTTCACTGAATACATTCAGCGGTATATTAAAAGTCTAATATCTGCCAAGTTACACTATTAGAAGAGTTTAGGCTTTCTGTAGGTCTATATTGAAGTTTTAATTTTGTTCTACGCTTTGAGGTTTCACATAATAATCATGATTTCTCCTTAGAAACAATACTCTTGAAAGCGGCGCCTCACTAAAATTTCAACAGCTTATGATGGGAATGAGGGTAGAATTTCTGCACTCTGTACTTGCACCAAGAGTAAACCGTTTGTACATAGTTATAACACCGTTTGTACATAGTTATGACGTCTTTAAGAATAAGCTTGCACAAAGTATTAGATAATAGTTGCATAAGACAAGGCTACTCTCTATAGCTGCTGTTAACTAGGATCCTTCGACTTAACGTTTTAAGATCTTAAAAAACATTTCAATACCAACTTCTTGCAGCATTTAATATTAAATCATCCATTAATTCATATTCAACGTAGTTTAACTGCTGTTACCGTTGCGTCCAGCCCAAATCAGATTTTTAACCAGCTGTTCAAGTACTTTCAAACAGGTTTTGAACCCGTAGAAGATTATATCGGTAGAGTCAAGAAAGAATATATACTCCCATGCAAAAAATTTAATTGTGAACTACTTGAACGTTAATGTTTGAAATATGCACTCACTCTCTTCGTCGCCTTTGGGCTTACCCAGTTGTTATTAAGCAATATAAAAGAACTATGACACTTTTAAGACTTCAAAACGGCAATAGGCACGTACACCAAGCTCCGCTGAACAATAATGTGCAAAGGCCTGTTTACTTTGTTCCACAAAGTGTTACATGCTCAACTGTATGTTGTGTACTGTCGCGGTGCACATATCTGCTGAAAGATGTCCAAGTGTAAACATTTGAACAGTTTGCCTGTCGTCAATAGAGAGAACATTAACAATGACATAGGGCGAACTGTATGGAAGGGGATGTGTGCCAAAATTGAAATCATGTAAACTCGTAATTCGCAAGTTGTAACATGTCGTTCTCAACCATGCAATTCTCGAAAAGATAAGTCCAAGTATGCAAACCTAACATTTCAATCCTGTAAAACTCAACTTGCTGTTCTCAACTTTACAAAGTTCAAATGTGATTCTAGAAATGTCAAAGTCGAAACATTTTTTTTATTTCAAATAAGAGGGATATACACATTTAGCAATGCTACAAGTTACGTTTTACAAATGGTAAATAAAAAATGAAGAGTTGTAAAATCAGCCTTACGAAACAGACTTTTGCATTTCGAGTTTTACATGAGTTGCACGGTTATGATTGCAATGTTCCGAAATACATCTGTACACGATTTCGCATTGACCATATTTGGAAGTTTAACGAAGACTGCCGATGATTTACGAGGATGATCGGTATTTGACAACAACGAGACCTCCCTGACCCAAGCTCCACGCAATGCTGTGCAAGCTTTCTGGATCGCGTCGAGTTGAGTCCATCGCAATGCGCGGAGCTTGGACATGTGACTTTCACCTTAAAATTAACAAAGTTCTTATAAACTCGCGTACGGTGTTTTCGAGCACCTAAGGCATTATATTTATCATTATACTCGGGAGTACATTGCGTCAGATTATTGATGTCGTATTTTGTTTGGCTTTCAACTGCCTTAAAATAATTGAAAGCTTTAGAGCACTTGCTGAATGAAGAAATAAAGGTAGAGAAATATTTAATTGGAAATATTGCTGTTAGTGTTTCTTTGAAAAAAAACGTATGGTTTCTGTCACAAAGATCTGATGTGATCAAACATTATGGTGAGGTAATGTTCCCAGTAGTGTGATATGAAAGTCAGTTTACTGTGACCGACATTTTGAAATTTAACATAATGCTCCTTACACTATCTGAAGACAAGTCATGACAACTGTGAGACGAAAGTAGTAAGTGGATGGTGTAACAAATAGACTGTAATTCCTTTGAAATACTTGTTTTGTTGCTTTGCACATGGTGCATGACGTTTCGTTTCCGATCATTACTCCGACACTGAATTTCAAATATTACTAACACATGTAGTTCCCATGTGAAGAGATGTCTGTCATCTTCTACGGTTGACTATTGACCATATGCATGTTTTGACTATTGCGATACAATGTACTAGTGCTTTAGCTAGGTAAGATACATGTACCGCCAGTAGGTCACTCGTTTCGTATAATTCGTATCTAACGAGACCTCGTGTAGTATTCTCTATTTTTTAGAAAAAAACCCGTGTCAGCTACCATTCTCGGAGCTTTTATGAGAATCTACTGTTAACACAATTTTGGCTTTTGCCATCTCTCACCATATCAACCTGGGTGCATCACTCTAAATCAGAACAAATGAAATAAATTCAAATAAACTTTCATGAGTACTTATACAGGCCATTAGAAATACATTTTAATCCATGAAACATTTCACTATCGAAACTATCGATAGTTAACCTTACTATCGATACATGCATTGTTCTTGCATGGTTCCTAATGACACATTACTATTGCAATCCATCAAAAGCTCAACGTATCGTTCGCCCTCACTCATTTGCATGATTTTTCAGTATTCATCATTCAAAAGTGTGTTCCACTACAGACGTAATTTTGACTGTAGATTTTCAACAATGCTCTGCCGTCGTCAAGTCAATTGTTTTACATCAAGTAATGACACCACAATACTATGACATCATCAACATTTTCATTCAATTTATAACAATCACAAAATTGTAAACTGTTACTGAACATGTTTACGACACCGTTTAAATTTAGTCTTATATCAACTTATCGCAAGTCGAATGGGACAAAACAAGGCATGAGCTTATTCAAGCTTAAGACGATATGGCCAAGGCGATAAAGAAATAGACAAATGAAGCACCTGCAATTTGATCTTTATATTACAAGTTCTTAACACCAGTCTCTGTCGTGGCACAAGTACCCTGTACTCGACTTATATATTATGTCAACTGTTCTTTTAAGCTTCTTGACGAGGGCTTATATCTTGTAACACCAGTCATTTCCGCAGTTTGTCCAGAAACACAGACATTGCCAAGTTAAAGGATATAATTACGATCTTCTCGACATTGTAGAAGTTTAGAAATATCTATTCGATCGACTTCCTCCTATGTGATTAGCTCTTTTCATACCCGCAGTATCGAATGACATTCCCACGGGACACTCAATACAAGTGCATGTAGTTTAAACATGTCAGTCGTTTTGTTGTCAAAGGACCATTGTGTATTAACATTGGTATGTGAATTGTTATAATGCTATATTATTAGCATCTTATTATATTCGGATTTTGACTATATTATCCGACACGTAATATGTGCAAGTTCTACTCTGTACACTCCATATATATTCTTTATTCCTCCAAATTAGAGTTACAACAACAAACGACGATACAACAGCAGAAACTACGACATAAACATTCACACTTGATATTTACAATTTAACATTTACAATTTAATATCATAATAAAATTGGATGGAGCGTTGCTGAAAGAACTTTATATTTATTCTTTTCTGAAATCAATACAAGTTAGAGATGACAGTTTGGGCATGGAGGTTTGCATCACACAGTCCCGGGGTGGCATGACATCAGACACGCCACCAGATGAAATAAAAATAAATGTGTTATACTAACATTTTAATCATCTTCTTAATAAGATCAAAGGCCGACTCTAAATGTACTGCCTCTCACTTTCTGGTACAAGACGTGCTCAGCTCTCTTTCAATGGGTGGCCTTTATATGAGACGAGCTCCTATACTTATTCTTTACCATCCCAATACACTCCTTACTTACCTATTCTCCATAAGCTTCTTGCCATTTTTGTCTCAACTTAGCGCAAAATAACTTATTAGTAATGGTTAAATGAAATCCTTTAAGAATAGTGCTTGCCATGAGCAAATGCAATTGTGTTCTGTTATTAAAGCGAGCTTTTACCGATAAACTCTTCTGTTCAATTGCATGTAATTTCTCACTATAACAGAATGTTGTAATAAATGTCGTATGCATTTTTATGGATCTTACAACTGACATGGGGAAGTGAAAGATTAGCCATAAATACGTCCTTTCATTACAATAACACACAAATGTATCCTTCAATTTCGAAATCAAACTATTCTCAATCTTTGACGTGAATGAGCTTTGTTTATGAAAACATTGACAAACAGTGCTTTTATCTATTATCTCTTACATTCAGTGAAGGTTTATGTTAATGATAATTATTTTAAAATGATGTAAATACAGGAATTATGTAATTGATAATGGTCTGAGTTTAACACTTATTTGGCTGGGTTGATCACGTGATAAGTTTTAATGTAAGCTACACAAAATATTAACTTGAGATTATTAGGTTACTCAACTTTAAAAAGTGCAAATTCACTCACAATGCATACAGTAACAATTGTGTTGCAGGCTTTCTCAGTGAAATGCTCTAGAAAGTGGTGTTAAACCTGAAAACACCTCAACTCACTCGCGTACCACTTAACTATATCAACCCATTATCATAAGTATTTCGTACATGTGTATGTCCTAACATCGACATCATAGCGTGCAATGAAACACTGTAGATACGGCCCAGGTCAGTACAACCTACCGACATCACTAATCAAGTGCAATGGACCAAAGTCAACCTGCTATCAAAGGTCCATTTCTCGCCACTGTATTAAGCTTAAGTAGAGTACGATTCAACAACCATGACATCTTTACAGCAACGAACAATTCATCCTTCTGCACTCTGTGGAGGGTTATTGTGGACAGTAGCCCCCTGTCAAAGATCGTCAGTCCTGACTATCAGTTGGCACAAGCAGTGACTGTAATCCACCAGTCGACCGAGACCATTGTGTTGGTTATTGTACAGCCTCTTTGAACCGCTGCGACACCCATCATAGAATTCACACTTAACGTGGCCTATTTTTGAGAATTGAATTCCTCTATTCAGACGACTTATCACCTTGCTACGATTCGCTGAACAATTAGTAACGGTCTCCACTAAGTGTGTACACACTAAAAGGGTTCCTCTCCACATCAGGGGGCGGGATAGCGCAGTGGTTAGCGCGTTCGTCTTCGGATCAAGAGGTCCGTGGTTCGAATCCCGCCAGGGGCTCTGCAACTTTGTCTGCAGTAGAGAATTGAGCCTGGAACTGGATTCTACAGTGGAATTGGATTCTACAGGTTTGGGTTCAATGCTACACTGAATTTCAGTGCAGTACCACCCATGGTTCGCTTGTTCCAGGCGATGCTCGCAGGTTTCACCGCAAAGCATAGCCACAATGGTGCTGCGGGCTTTCTCCCTGCAATATTAATAGCAGCCGCGATATAAGTGAAATACTTTTGAAAGCGGCCTTAAACCCTATATCCCCTCACCTCTACATCAGTACTAGTCTTGTTGGTGGTTCTAGACTTCAAGTGCACTCATACCCGAAGTCATTTTTCTCTTAAAATCAGTCTTGTTGTCTCAAAAATTCAAGTAAATCAGTCTATTTGGTCGTTACAAAATGCATCTATTGTTCATACCTAAAGGCTGATTTCTCTTAAGGTCAGTCTAGTTTGTGGTTTAAACAAGCATCAAGTGTCTTCATATCAAATGTAGATTTACCAAACTGGTCGATATTTAAAGCTTTGTGCATTGTAATGTTTCATCTTTTTAAAATTCTTACCAATAGATAGTATTTTGTGCAAAATAAGGGGTTAAAACATATCCTTCTATCCGATTATTCGTAGTTTTAGAATACATGTACAGTGTCGCGTATACAGCATACGGCCATTTAAGTGTGAACACCTTGAGGTCAAATATTAAGGAAAAGGGATTCTCTTGGTTAAACGGATCTCTGTACGTTCGTTTAAGAAGTCGTCGTTTTTATTAAAGATATCTTCTAGAAATTGATAACGTATCTGTTTTTCATGAGATTCCGTTAGTCCTCACCGAAACGTGCTACAGCGCCTTTAAACAGGCAATGCATATGTGCTGAAACCAGTTAGCAAATATACGGGTCCTTAGAAAACTTTTTTGTATGAGTTGATGCTGTTTAAACTGCGGATTGCCGTAACAGGATCTGTCATGTCATTGTCAGGAATGTCATCGGCCTGGATCTGAGTAAGATGAAACCAGTAACACCTTGGCCCACTCACCCGGAACTCTTTTCGCCCGAGACGATAGTTATTTAACTTCTCACTTTCGTTCTTAATCAAATATATTTACATAAAACATTACAGAACCATTCACAACAGAATTATAAGACAGATATCGTAAATCATAGTTTAACCATACATGTATAGCTTTTTTTTTTCTTAGTTGTGAAATTTAAAAGCACACTATTGGCTGTTTAATATATATCATTTTAATAATTATTTCCAAACTTTTTCCAACAGTTACAAAGAAGTTTAAGTTTTCGCGTTTCTTTTGTTGTTCGGTACTATACTTGTCGAGATACTCCCGAGGATATAGCTTGATCGTACGGAGGTTGTATACTGTTGAACCCTCTTTAAAATTATAATTATTGATTATAGATTAACTACTTCTGAAGAATGTGTTTTAGATAGTGAATTTAATGCAGGTCCTTAGGACATGTCAATTACCAAATACAAATGTTATACAAACTAGCTTAAAAACACCGGTCCTACCCTATCGTTAATTGAACATGTATGATAATGCAAATGCATCCAAATGCTATTTTAGGGAATATGAGGACATTTGCATTTACTTTTGCTTTCGATTGATGCAATAAAATAAATCAATAATCAGAAAATCAAGGGGAATTAAGTCACAGGTATCAAATTTAAGTGTCGGTTGTACACAAATCTAGGCATATTTACAGCGTTAGAATTTACCTTAATCTCTTTACTAAGGAGAAAAGATGAGTATTCGTTATTGAAGAAATAATGCTAATGCTCTTAACACTGTATAGAATTTTATATATGAAAGATGAAGTGCTATTATGTTTGGCACATGTTTTAAGCAGGTGAAGTCTGTACTTGCTTCATCAGGCCGTTTGATCATTATTTGAGATCATTAGAGTTACTGCATTAAACGGCCTGATGAAGCTGGTACAGAATAAATGCATCTCTACATCCATCCCTCCATCCATCAATACATACATACATGCATCCAATACATCCGAACATATATCAATACATCCTAACATCTATCAATACATCCTATCATCTATCAATACATCCAAACATCTATCAATACATCCTAACATCTATCGATACATCCAAACATCTATCAATACATCCAAACATTTATCAATACATCCAAATATCTATCGATACATCCAAACAAATACATTCATACATTTATATATCCCCTCAGGAGGGGGACGAGAACGAGGAGCGAGGCAACTGGGGAAGCAAGCTGGACTTCCTGCTCTCCTGCCTGGGCTATGCTGTGGGACTGGGCAACGTGTGGAGGTTCCCCTACCTCTGCTACAGGAATGGAGGAGGTTGGTCAACCCTCTTTGTCTATCACTTACCAGATCTAAAGTACTCTCGGAGATTTAATTTTGTCTTGTATTCAATAATACGTAGGGAAGATAAGAAGTAATTCTTTGATAGTGAAATATCTGATGGGGGAAACTTTTTATTTGTAAAAAATGTTTCAATTTTGCATATTAGCATCACCATAAGAAACATGTTAACTTCAGTATCTACGAGTAGGAGGAAACATGAAGAACGGATGCAAGAACGGAAGCGACACTGAACAATAACTCATACTCTCATTTACATTATATGTAGGCTGTGTTTCACAAACAAAATTCCATGTCTTTCTGTTTGCATTTGATGCGGTTAACCACATATATGTTTATAAGAAAAGATGCTTACATAATCGTGTACACTGTTAACCTATCTGAAACATAAATATGTAGATTGGATTTCAACTAAGTGTATGATATCTAATGGTTGCCTTATCGCCGAGAACCTTCCCGTACTGAGTGAAGTGATGGTGTTACAAAGTTGCTATATTTATTCACTGTAAACCAGCGCACTCCCAACATTTACTTATGCATTGACTTCTTACACTACCAGTTTTCCATTGTAATGTCACGATCTACCGAATACCCAACCCTAACTAGTCCACTTTAACTTTAATTTAAAGGGGCAGACGCAAGGTGGGTTTTTAAAAAATATATCACAAATAATCATTCATTTGATGTTCAGCATATAAACGTTCTTCATAACATCACGGCAAACGAGATGGCTGAGTTAATTTTTATCTTCCCACCTTGCAGAGTAAATAGGGTATATCTCGTTTATTATGAACTTAGTCCCGATAAATCTTCGTTCCTATGCTAAATAAATATACTGGCTTCACTCATCTCGAAGCTTATCCAAACTCGATCCACATGTTAATCATGATTTTGAAATGCGCCCATTTGTTAAGTGTTATCTTTCGTTTTACATTAAAACGTTTAAAAGGAAGTAATTTCCTCCCAAAGTTATACATGTTAAAGTTGATAAACATGTCCTTACCTACGATGGATGTGACTTTTTCGGTGAAAAACTGTATGTGTTAATTGTATTTTTGAAGCCACAAGTTTTCAAATGTTTCGATAGATTCGTGCTTTAGAACATCATCCTTTACCATGAGCTATCTTTGGCACGACCACAATCATGAGTTTTCTAATTGAATATATATTTCTCTAATTGGTAAATAAATCTCTAAAGTGGATACATATTTCTTACCATGGATAAAACCGTTTTCACATTGGTAAAGTTCAACTCAAATTCTTTTCCTTTTAAAATTGAATTTGATAAATTTTTTCCAAGGATGTTCAAAACTTCAAATGTTGAAAATTTATCTTGACCATGTTTTCCTCCCAGGGGCCTTCTTCATCCCATACACCATTATGTTGGCGCTGGTTGGTATCCCCATCTTCTTCATGGAGCTCTCGCTTGGTCAGTTCACCAGCAGCGGACCAGCCACGTGTTGGAAGTTTGCACAACTCTTCAGAGGTATGACCTGACATTTACGTACAGTTCGTGTTCCGCATCACTGAACTGTTTATAATCATAAATCGTTTTTATATGGTGTGTTTAACATGTTTAAAACTTTAAGAAAATCGAACTTTAATAAAATAGATTCATAGAGGGAAAAATATCGAGCTTCACTAACAGTCATTTGAATATTACACAGTGTGATATTTTAATTTGTCCCATAATGTATATTTTGAAAAGTGATGATATTAATTATTTTCTTAATGTTTCTATTTCTGTAGGTATCGGATTGGGCATGGTGATCGTGTCTTCGCTGGTCGCTATCTACTACAACATGATCATAGGCTGGGCATTTTACTACCTCTTCGCTTCCTTCACCTCGGAGCTGCCCTGGGCGACGTGTGGCGAGTGGAGTACAGAAAGTTAGTTCTCTTGACATGATTTACGTTTTATGTACCTACCTGTTTTGATCTTTGTTGTCAATAGTATATAGAAAGGCAAATTGGCCGGAATAATGCTTTTAAGTATGCATAAATTAAAGTGACAACTTGCAACGCAGAACACTGGTACAATTGCTGTAGTCTTGGCCGTGTTTTATTGGTTTTTAGATACCCTTGGATTGTAAGAACGCATATCGTGTATCTTCACGAAAGCCACTCGTTTTAACTAAGTAATTTTCTATGAAACTTTATGATCTTCAGAGAATATTTTCAATTTGATAAATATTGATAAATTAATTGATATATCATTGACTAAAATTATTATTAAAACGTCACTTATGGAAGGAACCTATAAAAATGCCCTCCTGTATTTCAGTGTGCAGTCTTCGGCTCCCAGTGTACGAAAAACTCAACTGTACAGGCATTGGTTGGAATGCCGATAACAACGGGGCCTGTTACGACGAAAACAACACCCTCACGGCGCTGTGGAACGAGACTCTCGCCAAGGAGAACGGGATGAAACGAGTCCTACCGAGCGAGGAGTACCTCAAGTATGTTATGTAGCGCTTATACTGCGCGTGCAGTGAGAACGCCATACTCTACACACGTTCGAATCTGATTCCAACTTCTTATAGTTTTTAGAAAAACATATGTGTTTTGTCTGTTTTTATCGTTTTCATTGGTTAAGATAAACAGTATTTTAATTTTCCAAAAATCGATGTGACCATAAAAAGAAAAATGCTCAAGTTGTCAAATAGAAAACGAGTCCATTTTTAGAGTTTTTTCTTCATTAGGAGAAAAATCCAATTGGAACCCCACCTCTGATCCCGTACACAAGGCGATTTGTTTCCCTCGCATCACTTTGAGACCACGGGCCCCGCTAACAGAGTCCCCTATGTATAGACTATTGACAGGGTACTTCACCCGCCATCTTCGATCTATAAAATCTAATTTTACGCTATTGTCGACTCAAATTGCATAATGTAGTGATAGAACACATTCCCAGAGGTACTCCGCCGCTAACCTGTCCTTCATACTTATCGTTTTATTCCTGCTTTTAATCTTTCTTTCGCGAAGCGGTCAGGTCACATTTACCTTACCCGGAAGTTAACAATGGCTGCCGACAGGGCCGCAGCCAACACGCTTCTTGAACCTCATTGGTTTATGAGTAGAATGCCATAAACACTTGATTAAGCGAGGGAAATTCAAAATTTGTTCGCATGACATTTTTAACACGTGAGAGATAACAACAATGTCAGAAGTCAACTTAACTCAGTGGTAATATTTTTTTAAAGACATTAATTTTAAAACGAATTTTACAATAACTCATCATAAACAATATCCAAAAATAGTGATTTGTTTTATATAAATGTTTACCAAATCTTAAGTCAATAAATATTTATACTATTTAATTCAACTTCATGAACTTATTAATAAATAATGAATATTAAATCATTCATGATGAAAATGTTATCTGTTAACTTTGTAATTTTTGCTTGAATAATAATATTGATTATTATTTATTGTTAATTGATATTATTGTGTGACATCTGACAGACAGCATAGCATACTGTTCACCAATAAGTCAAATTTACCTGAGTGGTACTTTAATATAGAATAAAATAAAACTACAAAGAAATAAATACAAGCAATACATTTTATTTCAAATAAGAAAATATTAGAATTTAACATACGTTATATATTGATGTATTGATTATCCTTTTTCTGGAGCGATGATAAATCAAACGGGCATATACATAAACAATTCAATCCAAATGTTAATGTTGACATGATAAATGCAAGAAATCTATCTGAACTTAAAGTATTTAAGAAGGAATTTATTTTATGCCATGCCATCTATATCTCAATGACAAATTAATACATGAAAGAATCATTATAATATTAGTGAGATACACACTCCCTTTTTGGAAAGATTTCTTAACAACATATAAAAAATGGATTTTAAAAAATAAATAGAATAAAATAACCTTTGTGGTTAATAAATAATTTTACTTACCAATAATCAATATAGTAAGTTTGGGCCATTAAGTAATGCATCTTAAAAAATGATTTAACATTGACTATTCATAATTATTTAAAAAAAATAATAACAAAACACTTAGCTAAAATGAAATGGATTTTTCATTATCAGTCATCTATCAGTCATTTTTTTTTTTTTTTGTAATTTCTAAAACTGGCGGTTTATGTTAATTAAAAAACCTGACACATATGGAAATATTTTAAGACAAAAAAGACGAATTCATACAATTTATATTGATATACTCCTTCTGCATACTGCCATAGTGTTTTGATCCATTAAAAAACTGTGTTGATGCAATGTCAGTACTTGCAACAACAGCTACAGACTTGCCTTTCTGAATCAAACGTGCTTGTGTTTCTTTAATCAAAGTTGATTTCCCTGTGCCAGCTTGGCCTAAAACTACCAAATAATGACCATCATCTATTATTCTAAAGGCAACAGATTGATTTTCATTTAAAGGGCCGATTTCTTATGTATGATATTACGTTGGATCAGTCATATTCAACATTTCGTAGTCACACGTGTGTTTGTTGTGCCTTCAAACGAAGCAGCCAATGAGAATCGAGGACAGCGTTCGGCCCGGGCCTGGTCGACCGCCATTGACAACTTCCGGGTAAGGTAAATATAACCAGGCTCCCTTCGCGAAAATTAAGTCAGAAATAGGCATTATTTTAAAAAAATGAAGATAAGATTAGCGGCGGAGTATCAAAGGATATATGTCTGATCATTTCGTGATATACTTTTAGTTTTTATTTGCGTTTAAAGAGCATTTTACACGCTAGAGTTCGAAGATGGCGGGTGAAGTACCCTGTCAATAGTCTATACATAGGGGACTCTGTTAGCGGGGCCCGTGTTTGAGACAGACTATTTTCAAAGCTGGTTTTCAGGTTCAGAGAACGTAAGCTTCCTAAAGCCTCTTTCGTTTATCATGCATCCGAAAATTTACCGGAAAATAGATGTTCACTTCCACAGATAGATTAACAGTAAAATAATGTTCCAAATTCGATCTTTGACTTCCATCTTGTCCTGTTTACAGCCGGGTCGTGCTTGGCAAGGACTTCAGTGACGGTATCGGCGATCTGGGCTCTCCAAGATGGCAGCTGGTGTTGTGTTTCCTTCTCGCCTGGATATTTGTAGCTCTCACTCTCAGCAAGGGGGTCAAGTCGTCCGGCAAGGTGGGTCAAGGCTCTCTAATGAGATTAATTCATTTATTTATCAATTCAGCAATAATCACATACCGACATCGGACTGTCATATGCTATTTGACCAATGATTTCAATGAAGTCATACTATTTTTACATCACCACATAAAATTGTCGGCCTTTTTCTTGCTGATCAAATCATTGTGAGATTGTTCACGTATCTTTCTTGACATTAAATCATCACGAATGAGTCGTAGGATTTATTGATTTTACACGAGCAATGGCTACGTTTTGATTAATTTTGATACAACAATCGTTATATGATGCCTACCAGACAAAACACTCTCATAGCTTCATCAAGATCGACTATTTTAAATTTGAATATGAACAGTCGGCTTGAATCTGTGATTGGAATTGTGGTGATTAACTTGTATGTCCAATGGGACGCTATATAACTGCTGTAAATTTCATTAAACAAAAATAAAGACAGGATTCAATATCTGAATGTTTGACAATAAAACCAATGAATATGACACACATGCAGACAATATATTCACACAATATTCAAAATAAACCAGCAGTCAGTCACCCTCAGTTTCACTGGAAGCACTGATCCATCCACTAACCTTACCGATACGCTCTTATTTCATACCGCTTCTGTTAATGCCTCGCTTCCTTTCTGCGATATCTTTTAGTTATTACTTTTCCAAGTGACGATGAATGTTGCAGGTGGTGTACGTGACCGCCACCTTCCCCTACCTGGTCCTGATCATTCTCCTGGTCAGAGGGGTCCTGCTTGAAGGCTACATGGACGGCATCAAATTCTACATCACTCCTGACCTGGACAAACTCATGAATGCTCGAGTAGGTCATTGATAATTTTGTTTATAAAGGCATTATTACCGAAATGAAGCCTTTAATTTTGTCATGTCTCGTCGTTGATATTGATTATTTATATCATCATGGTTTTGTCAATGTAGGACTCGCTAAAATGGACTGTAAGATGGACTTTTAAGAAAGCAACTTGTTTATGGCAAATGTACACTGTAACGATATAAATGAACTTAGATTAACAGTTGAGTAACTGTCGATCTAAATCTATTAAGATTGACGCTTCAGATACGCATTATCGTTTGAGAAGTATTCTTTTCTAGATGATCTAGAAACGACAAAGTTTTCACTTCCTGCCTTGTCAGCAAACCCTATTTATTAAAACGAAAAAAAATATACGAGAGGACTAACTGATTTTGAATCCCTCTCCAAGGTATGGAAGGACGCCGCTGTCCAGATCTTCTTCTCTCTGTCTGCGTCCTGGGGTGGTCTCATCGCTCTCTCCAGCTACAACAAGTTCCACAACGACGTCTTCAGGTGAGTACCAAGTGAACGCCCACCCACCACCTCTTGCAAATGATTCAGTTTATGATATGCTTTTGGGGAAAATATAAAAAAGGAAACATTTCAACCTCTTGGCCCTTGCATTCTGTTACGTAACAAGTTTAACACACATTTCTTAGATTTTATTTTATTAGAATTTCAAAGAATATTTTATCATAATTTATAATTTATTTTAATAATTTTCTTTTTGGAAATAAATAAGTAATAAAAACCACTGAATGCCTCTGTGTATTCACTGACAGTTGATATGTCTAGTGACAAATGTAAACAATAAAAGCATACTTTAGACAAAATAATGTGTAAATTCACTCTTCTGCTTTTAATACATTTCGTGGACAATTTTCGTTAGTTCTATCTTGAATGAACCCCTCCTCTCTCTGCAAACTTTTCAAAATAACCTCTTCCAAAATGAACATATAAACAACGTGGATTTAATTCTATTTCAGAGATGCACTTATAGTATCGTTTGGAAACTGTCTCACCAGTTTATTCGCTGGTTTTGTTATATTTTCCTATCTGGGTTTCCTCGCAAACGAACTGAATATGGATGTTGGAGACGTTGTGGAGAGTGGTAAGATATTTTTGTATTTTTTCATGTTTTTCTATGTCACTTTTTTCAATTGTTTGTTTTTATCAATGATATTTTGTTATATTCTCTTAGTAAGCTTTCTTAACCAATGAGTCAAATAAAATCCCATCCCGACAAGGTGATTTGACCAATTTTAATTGCTCTAAATGTCAATGAAATGTAAACCAATTTCAAACTTTCTCTATCTCAACTGGCCATGATTAGGTATAAAGAATTTGTTGTTTTTTTCAGGTCCAACATTAACATTTGTGGTGTATCCGTTTGCGGTGACCAAGTTGCCTGTATCTCCCCTCTGGGCTATCATATTCTTTATCATGTTGATAACTCTCGGAGTCGACAGTGAGGTAGGATTATAACCTAATGAAATAATTAATCAATTGTAAGAAGTGGTTAAGTATTATCTAATTTACATTCGTAATATTAAGGTTATCTTGACATAAGCTTGCGTTCAGTGCAAATATTACAGAGGGTATTTCATACACATATTTCAATTCATCTCAAATTTATTTTCTTAATAAAATTATTTGATACTCAAACACACGTAATGGATTACTGTTTTAAAATGGACTCTTTGGGATGTCGTACAAACCAAATCTGGCAGATCACCTTCACTAAAGCCACTTTTTATGTCAGTCCCGTTGTCCCGTATGTCAAAACCTATCATAGGATGACTAGTTTAATTTCTAAGTAATAGAACTTATAAAAATGAGTCTTTATTATAAATAAATTGTTTTCTCCCAGTTCGTGTTGGTGGAGACCGTTACAACGTCCATCCTTGACATGTTCCCCAAGACGAGGAACTACAAGAGTTTTGTTGTCGTCTGCACATGCGCAGTGTTCTTCATCCTTGGCTTGACACTCACAACCAATGTAAGTATCAAAATCAGAACATCTTATCTTTAACTATATGTATAACTCAACCCGTTAACACCATCGGAGTTTGTTTACGTTGTCATAGGGGCGATATGAGATGGCATGTCATAATGGATCAACGGAAAGTTGTGTTCAAGAAGCCAAAATGATTTCAAGCTTCAGCTTTGCAAAATCTTAAAATATAGTGAGAACCACCGATTTTAACAAATATCCATGCAACAATAATCTGTAAAAGTAATGGAACTTCGACATGTATTGGCTACTGAAATCAAGCTATTTGCAGGAGAGGAAACACTACACTGTACATGTCACAGGTCATGTTTGTTATGAGGCTATCTGGCAAAATATCAGCCATAATCAGATTAAGTTTTTATTCCAAGAATTTGTACTATGTATATATATATATATAATGTCCCCAGGGTGGCATATACCTGCTGGACCTAATGGACACTTACTCAGGAGGCTGGAACGTGCTCCTCATAGCTATCTGCGAGTGTATCGCTCTCGGCTGGGTGTACGGTAAGACCTTCTTCCTGTTTCGTAACAATAGATATAGTTCCATATCCCGTATTTTACACCTTTCCTTTCGTTGGAAGTGTTATAATTTCACCATCCCGAGAACCTTGATTGGTCATCGATATTCACGAATTGTTTTTGTCTTGCTTGCAAATTTTGATTCGCCATCGATCCATCTTTAATATTCTTACTTGTGTATCCCTTGGTAAAATGCTTTCAGATGAGATAATTATTCTTACATTACGACCATGTCCTTTTTGGAAGACCTAAATAGTTTGAACTTGGTAATACCATATGAAACTTTTGAATCCAATTAAGCACCTAAATTATGGACTTTTTATATTTTTCGAAAACTTATGTTGAACAAATTATAACAAGACAAGATCAGCCTGAATAAGTATTTTATGATGGTCAAATGTGTGTATCAATTCAGTATACTAGGAAAGTTAAGCAGTATTAATTATTGAACTTTCTTTTGTGTAGTAAAAGTATGATGTACCTCGAATTGTATGCAACATTTTATTATATTTTTCAATCGAACATTTAATATATTTTTCAATGCAACAGTTTATTATATTTTTCAATGCAACATATTTTTATCTTTTGCAATGCAACATATTTTTATCTTTTGCAATGCATTGTATCTTTACATGAGTTAGTATGAAATGAACTTTATGAAACATTGAAAATGTTTATTAGCATATGTAAATATATCGTCTGTAAACATAAAGTGGTGTAACGAGCTCACCATCTGCAATAAAACTAGCCGCATGATGCATGTAAAATGCCCTTGAAACTTTGTAAAACTCCAAATTTCCGGCCGTTAATGGCTGTAATATTGCCCAAGCGGCGTTAAACAATAACTCACTCTTTCACTCCAAATTTCCTGCACCCGCTGTTGACCATGTATCTCTCAACTCAAAGGTGTTGGGCGGTTCCTGAAGGACATCGAGTGTATGACGGGCAAGAAGGTGTGTGGCTTCATCCCCTGGCCACTGGTCAAGTACTGGTGGGCCTTCATGTGGTGTATCATCACCCCAATCGCTGTCGCTGTGAGTATTTTTGTATACAAGCTACATCTATTTAGGTAGATTTCTGTTAAACTGTTGCAATAGCATGTCTCATAAATGAGTTTTTTTCCAGCAGGTTGACCGAGTTACATCCCTTGACTTTGTAGTAAGAGGTCGTCGACCCCAACTGTTTCCTAGACTGTTGTTCACGATAATGCAAGTTCCTTATGTCCTAAACGGGATCAGGCTGTAAATGCATGCTTGAGGCATGTGCTGAATGGTTGCGCAGTCTGCAGATTGTTAGATCTAACATGTAAGGGACTTTTGTAATGACTTGACATGCCTCGATGCTGTCATTGCTGATCCTTTGTGAGAAGTAAACTGCGAACGCTTGGGATCCCAAAGCTATTAGCTTAGCCCGTTAGTAATGTAACAATTTCGCGTCGAACTTTTATCATTATTCTGAAAGTAATCTTTTTCGCTCTTTGAAACCGTTGCATACAGCGGTACCGTAACCTAAACCGGCTAAGGTAAAATTGGTGCAATTTGAAAAAGATCACTTACATAGAACATTTTGCTCTTTCAGGCTGTTATGGTGTTCTCGTGGGTGGACTACACCCGGATGGACGGGTACCCAGATTGGGCTGACGCACTGGGGTGGTTGATGACGCTTGTTGTGGTGCTCAGCATCTTCATCCCCGCCATCATCTACCTGTGCATCACACCTGGTAGTTTCGGCGAGGTAAGATTTACCTTTTAGAGTAGCAATAGAGCTTCTGATCGTCAAATCTGAAGTGAAACATTTTCATTAAAATTGTTTACACAATTTAATCGAAAAAAATTATATACTTATGATTATTTTCTTGGGAGGTCCTTTTGCCCTTGAGATATGCTCACTCTGCAGAAGAAACTTAAAAGTTCACCAAATGTAATTACGCCTCCTGTCCTACGACATGCCCTAATGTCGGAGGAAAAAATAAACTGTTTCTTCTAAATTTCTAAAATGTTCATCAATGATTTTATAGAGAATAAAGATTTTGACGAACCCAACCCGAGACTGGGGTCCCGCCCTGCCCAAACATCGCCGCCTTGTGTCAAGATACGTCTCCAACTACGATGTGGACCCTAAAAACAAGGAAGGAGGGATGGCAGTCGCTCCCAGTGACGTTAACGTCGAGGTGAGGAAAACAGTTTAAACATGTAGCTGTCTTAGAGATCGACAACCTGGACGAAATATTGTATGGAATATAAGTTGTATGATGGCGTTATCAGATGGGGTGTTCGTGAATATCTTCCTAATCAAATAATAATCTTCGACCAAAGGTTGAATAGATCTAAGCATATATACAGCTACAAATTAAATCATCATGATTGCCCATTGTCAATTTACCAACATGTTTTTTTTAATTGCTTCAGCATTAACGTTCAGTGATTAAGTGACAAATCAGGTATAGTTGCTTAAATGCAAAGGCTTAAGACATGTCACTGAATCCAATAAAACTGATCCTTTTGTTTCTTTCATCCAAGAATAATCTTTTTCGTTCCGGCATTTTAATTTATTTTCAAATATTGTTTATTTAAGATGCAAAACAAGCCACCAGCATATGTGAACCAAGCCTATGACAATGGATCATATTCTCAGAAGATGTGAACATTTTGATGTGACCAATATGAACACAGAATTGAACATTAACATTTCCACGGACTTAAATTACGGACAAGTACTATCCCCGAGACATGAGACGTCATTACTCGAATTATCGGAACAGTTTATATACCTTTACTAGTTTATATCAGGATCTCTGTTGTGCTTTGTATTGTAAAGTGCTAAAAATTCTATGTCTACCAAATTTCAGTCTGTTTACAGATCATAAAAATGGTATATACCATTATAACGTTAGGCTCTTTTAAGAGGCCAAGAGTCACAAGTGTACGCTGAAGCTGCAATCAATAATTGTTTTACTGCAAATAGCTAAAATGCTTTTATGTTGTACATAGTATTTTAACTGTTTCGTCAAATAAGCATTGACACATGAATTGAAACATTGTCCACATTTGAAACGGTTAACAGCTACGTGTTAATATAGAAAATACTGCGCAAGTAATGAAACGTAAATATAATGTCTGAATCACTTATATAATATGTTTTACTGTTTTCGGTGTTGTAACTATTCAACACGATTGTATTTACTTACGTTATATACCTTAGAAAAACTGTTTTTAATGAAAGAAAATCTGAATTGTAGATATAATTTGATACAGTTTTTATGTTTTATACTAATAAACCTTTTAACAAACATTTTTGTGGTCTTTTTGAGAGCAACCCTTACTGAGCTAATAACTCACTCGCTGCTATGCCAGGGTTTTAACGCAGTGCATAACCACTGTATGAGCATTTTCCCGATACATATCCATGCAGCCGTAGGCAAAGTCGAACACTTTTGAAATCAGCAGGGGTCGAAATAGCGCATTAAGATGTCAGGGGTTCGAATCCCGCCAGGGGCTCGTATACTTAGGTTATATAAAGGTTATTTCCTTATCACTTCAATATCCTGTCTTCAGCCCGACTTAGAATGATAGCCTAATACACCTTGAAGAAGAACAAATTCCGACTTCAACAACGAAAGTAAATCTAGGAAATAGAAAGTATGATGTAACGTATCGATGTTCTATACATCAATGAGATAAACACTATGAAAGATGCAGATGACACATTGTGGAAATGAGCATAGCTTTCCTTGACAAGTTTATACGTCCCTTGCAGAGGGTTGATAAAAACACGAGCTCCGCATAACAGCGAAAGTTCAAAATAAAAAGGGTAACAATACACAAAGCCAAGATACAAAGTTATGTAAGCTGTTTGTGAACTTTCTAAACAAAAGCGTTGTTGTTATACCGGGGAAATGGAGAGAGGCCATGTAGATATCGACAGGCAATTAGATGACTCGGTAATGGCGTCGCCAGTGCAAGCCGCGAGGGTGCCTGACAACTCAGCTGAGTCAAAACAGTGAAAGTGGACAAATTCGTAAACGAACACATTCTGGGGACTATGATTCACATGTTGTTAAAAAGAGTAAAAGTCAGGCTCGTGTCCATACCTTTGAAGCAGACATACCTGTAATCAATGAGTCGACAGCTAGTGGGGAAGTAGTTACCGAAATGACTTGACTGAAAACTCTTTTCATGTCACTAATTGGAGAGGTGAAAGAAATGATGTCAAGTATATCTGGTAGAATGGAGAATCTAGAATCGCGTTTTGATAAAGACATTGCTGAAAAGCTTGCTGAACTGATAGAAGTCAGAGTCAAAGCTGAAATTAAAACAGTCAAAGAAGAAATACAAAGAAAATTGGATTTTTTGAGAACCGTGTTACTAAAACAGAAAAACTCTTTTCAGAAGTGACCAAAACCGTATACGTAGCGCCCAAAATTGAGGATGAAAAATCTTAATTATTAGGAACCTTCCAGACTAATCAACAGGGTAACACAAAGGTTCCTGACCATTCTCTACTGGAAGTAACATTAGAGTGGCAATATGGCTTAAACCCTCGGGAGACCAAAGTACCAGACAACTCAAAAACTTTCAGTGAATTAAGACCTACCTAAGACACAAGAAACTTATCGACTCACTTCTTCAAATCTGCAGATATAAAAGTTAAAGTAGATCTCACTATACAAAAACTAGAGAACTTTTTACAAGAAGAGAAAGATGTGAATAAAGCCTACAATGCGTTTCAAGATTTGCTAGTGAAGGAGATGAATGATAAACTTAGGAAACGTAAGAACACACAGCCAATTAATAACCCTAAACAGAAGAGCCGCTACAAACCCTACTGGTCAAGCGAACTGCAGTGCTTGTGGGACAGTGTATTTAAACATGAATCAGATTGGCTAAAGGCAATTGAAAAAAGAAACAATTGATAGCTAAATATATCCAAAAGAGAAGACTTTTTGATAAACATTTGAGGAAAGCTAAACGAAAGTATCAACTCTCACAACCAAATGACCTCTTAAACTCATATCATAATGACAGTAGAGAATTTTGGAGGAAAATTGGAAAATTAGGTATTGAAAGTGATAGGAAAAAGAGAATTCCCCTTGAAGTTAAGGACAATAAAGATGAAATAATATATGATACAGGAGAAGTATTGAATACATGGAGAAACTATTTCCAAGATCTACTCACCACCAAAGAAGAAACATTCTATGACAATGAGTTCTATAAAGAAGTCATCAATCAGTTGGAAGCTGAAGCGCCCTATAATCATGCAACACAGACAGACTTATCAAGGTTGAACTCGCCCATCTCAAGAGATGGCAGATAAGGCAGTAATGAGTTTGAGTAAAGGCAAGGCGGCTGGACTAGATGGTATATCCATTGAAGTACTACAAAACCAACACTGTATGTCACTTTGAACCATATAATGAGATATTGTTTTGAAAACTCAGTTGCTCCAGGTGGACCGCAACAATTCTTGCCTTTACAAAATGGACCTCTACAATTCTCTCTATTAGAAAGTGGACTTGGTGATATTCGAGGCCGAGGATAATTCATGTTATTACAAGGTGAACCTTAATCATTCTTGCTATTACAAAGTGAAACTTTACAATTCTTGCTAATACAAAGTGGAGCTTCACAATTCTTGCTAATACAAAGTGGACCTTCAAAATTCTTGCTAATACAAAGTGGACTTTAACTAACGATTCTTGCTAACACGATATGAAAACACAGATCATCCTGTCGTAAGCTGAACATAAATTTTACATTTGATGCAATCTAGTCACAGACCTCAAACACTAACAAACCTTATATTGAGTAGCATTTAGAAGTTGTGAAATAAAATTATTCAAGATTTATTGATGATCAACGTCTTTATGTAATGATGCCCTCGTCGCTCTCGTATACACAAAGACATCGACCATTAATGAATCTGTTTACTTGTATATTGTTTTAAAGTGTCTTTAATTTGTTAAATGCATACCCTAATATGACTGACTAAATATTCGGAGGGTCAAGGACGAATGAAAATCAACAGCTAAAGCCAGAAAAATGTCTATTTTATGAAAACAAGCTCATATGACTGACTTTGTCTCTTGTGAATGATCATGATGAAACTGATGAGCTGAGAACTTCATCTTATAACTGATTCTTGTTTGAGATTAGATGTAGAGAATTAACTTGTTTTGTTTTGACGATAAAGTCCTCTTTTGTCATTTTACGGATGTCAAGTCATTAATGAACTACGAAATAAGTTAGACTAGTAATTAACACATCATGTGTATTTGTCCGTATTTTTTCCAATCTTCTTCATGTAACATTTATCACATAATAGAGCAACTTACTCCTAACCAAACCGGATGATAATATGTTGAGAGAGTGGCATCGAGCCTCTGAGAGATATCTGTGTTATCAAATCTAAGTAGAGATCAGCTTCCCTCTTGTCAGAATTACTTATGTAACAATGTGACACATAAGTACCGGAATATAGAGAACAATAGAACAATAGATAAACCGATGACACTCAACACGGGACGTGGCAACTTACTATCATATGAGTACTCACCACTCATTTCAATGCAACATGGGTCCCTCTTGACCTTGAGGAATCCTTCCGAGAGTAAATTGTCATAAACTCAGACAAAGAGGCATGAGTCGTACTTTTGTTTATTCAAGATAGATATCAAAACTTCTTCTCGGCATAAAGTATACTTACAACATATATAAGCATTGATTGAAAAGATTGATCCGAGTATCAATCCGAGGGTAAACTGTAACGGTACTTTATTTCTGTATTATCCTGAAGACACGATGTTGCTGTTTCTTGTTGCTGCTATCTGTCTGTGTGTCCCTGTCTACGGACTGGCAGGAACAGAACAGAAGTCCAATGAGTTCCTGTTCTTGTTGGGGGAAATCAACCAACTTAGAGAAAAGGTACACTCACTGGAGACCCAACTTTCAAAAGGTTAGATTGATAAATTGTTTGATAAATATTGATTGAGAAAAGAATAGCTTATTTTCCGAGCAGGAGGGTTATAATTTTGCCAACGAAACACATGTGATAATTTGATATGTTGCGAGAATGTCATGGGGCACAATTTCGAGTAGTTTTATCACATATTTCGTCCCTTATACAATACACACAAAACGGGTTAGTTCCCTTGCCTTGACATCGTGATCAACTGTACGTCAGAGTCGACACATTACGCGAAATCACAGACACTATTCTTCGAAAATATGCTTATATGGATAGTAATATGTGTAATATTCTATATATTTGCACATTTGTCCATAACACTTTTCCGTAGCAACAGTTGTTTTAAAGCGAGTATCTTATTTCGTCGTTAGCGACGTTAGCAGGTAGTTCAAGAAGCAACAAGACGAAGACGGTTGTTTTCATACCATTCAAATGGACCTAAATGAGAAATTTTACTCGAAAGTGTGCCATATGACTTATCGAGACTCATGTACACTGAATTACACTTACATATCATATAGAAAAATGCCTTTGATTACGATGTCTATATACATACCTCTAGTGTGTATTTATGTTTCATAACAATGACAGACACCGCAATACAAAGCCCAATGCACCCCAGGCTCTGCTTCTCTCTGACCAATGTAGTTAGGAACGAAAATGCCTTAATTTCACTCTTGTAAATATTGAATTATACACATATAATGAATAATATGTAACGACGTATTTGTAAAGAATTTTTTAAGTCAAATAGAGTTAATTTTGGTTAAATGATTATCTACATGTCAATAAGGATTTTCATTTGGATTTCAATTCGTCGTTGTTCTAAAATTAATTGTTTATCCAACGACACCTCGAGTGGTCGGCTTTTTTCTTCTTAGGGTTTTTGTATACTTTCTTGTCGACATATCCTTACAGTAAATAGAGCACTTTAAGTTTTCAATTATTCTTTTCTCTGAACTTCTACCTCAATAAGTATAATACAATATATTCATAAAGTTTTCTCAGGTATTTTTCTGTTTGTTTCAGATGTGAATGTTCATTTTGACCTGTCTGAATCTCAACACTGTAAGTGTAGGCCTACTTCCCATTTTTTAATCTTCGTGCGTTCATTGAATCAACTTCTACTACATGTATATAAGAATACGCATTATGGATTACGCATTAAGCCGTTCGCACTACGTACATATGGAATCCCAACCTTGAACTGGTATTGGCGGTGTCGTATTTGATATTACGTACGGTATCGACAAAATAAAGTATAAACTTCTGTGTCTAAGGAGAGTTTGCACGAGCCCTTTCGACATAACTTGCCTGCCTTTTTAGACCTGGAAAAAAATAAGTGTGCCACATTCAGGGGCGTAGGAGCGAATTTGAAAGTGGGGGGGCTGGAATTGAAATTTTGTAACAAAAAAAAAAAAAAAAAAAAGGAAACTTGCTGGCTGCTTATCCCATCTTATCATCAATTAGGACATAATACTGAAGTCAGTTTAATTCCTCGTTGGATTGGATGTTTTAGTTCTACCCTCAGAGTAGTTTTAGAACTACCCTCAAAGTAGTGCATAGTAACTGTTTTGTAACAATACTAGACCAGTTATTGGGAAATATGTAATAGTAAGGGGAAAATAGTCATTTTGAAAAAGCCCCCCCCCCCCTGTTCCTACGCCCCTGACATTAGGTTTGCATTTCTATCAAGGTCTTTTTCAAATAATGTGTATCAAACTATATAGCTTGGTAGAAAAATCATTCAACAAGATGTTGACATTACAATTAGAATTTATTATCAACGACAAAGCACCTTATTTCAATTTTGAAGTATTCTCCCCACCCCCTCTAAAACTTGCCGTAGCTAAAAATTAACCCATAATCCTTTACGTCACTGTTATTTGTATACTTGGATTTTCCTTACGTTCTTGTTTATTACCACGTTGTCCGATGAAGGCGTTGGGTGCATTGAACATTTTCGTTAGTCAAATGAAGAAAAAAGAGACTTAATTAAGTCTTGAGAGGGGTGGTAAAGTTCAAATATGTTTAAGAGATACGACCGAAAAAAAAAAAGCATGCAGTCGTTAAAGCGATTATTGTTGCATAATTCCTATATTTTCTTTTGTTTTGTTCTTTTACTTGTTAAGAATTACTCTCCTTGCGTGTTCATTCACGGCCATGAATGTCAAATTGAATTGTACAGTTGTTATGGAAACGCACGTGCAAATGCATGCATCTTCCCGTCTTGAAACTGTTTTGCGCTGCTCATTTGAATTGAAACACAAGTTAGATCTTGTTTCTAAATGTGTTTATGTCCCGAAGTCCTGTGCGATGCCCTACATAAATACACAGTATTTACATTATTCATATTTTGTTTTATTGGTAGCAAATGTTTTCTAAACAAACAAAGAATAGTATATATGACCATGCATAATTAACGTACAATTGACGGTCTCTTTCCAGGTGAAAATGGCGAGCATCATTTTGAAGGCAGCTTTAATAAACATACGATAAGATTCTCCAAGCCCTTCATTAGAACGCCAGTCATCAACTACGGAATGGTTGCTCTTGATTCATCCCACAGCACCAACGTCCGCGTCAACTGCGTGATTAGTGACACTACCCTGGAGAAGTTTGATATGACGTGCAGACCATGGGACAACACTGTCATGTACGGCGTCCGAATGTCGTGGATGGCCTGTTGATTAAAGGGACGGCGCGACAAGGCATCTTGTTCTGAGATCAACGTTTTTTCGGGACATTCTTGTTCTTAACATATCGTTCGTTTCACTGACATTAAAAAGAATTAATCGGCGATTGGCTTTTTTCGTTAAATAACACAATCATGTACGTCGTCCGAAAATCTTGTTAGCACGACGCTTGAAGGATTTCTTTGTTGAATGACAGTCGAGGTACTTTTAGTGTTCGTACATTTACAATGTTGTTCCGAGATAAAATTATCCTAATTTAAAAGGTGCAGGTCGTTGGTACGTCTCGATATTAAGTGGACCCTGTTGGGTTGTTCGTACGTCTCGATATAAGGATTAAGTGGATCATATTGGGTTGTTCGTACGTCTCGATATACCGATTAATTCGAGCCTGTTGGGTTGTTCGTACGTCTCAATATACAGATTAAGTGGATCCAGTTGGGTTGTGTTAAGGCAAAGAATTTTTTTTACATTATATTTCTTAAACATTTGTTTTGGTCAAACACCTTATTATTTAACTTAATTATCCGTAGTCAGCGAAAATTGAATGCGGCCCATTTGTGTGAACATCTTTTAATGATTTGAGTTATGGAAACGGATTGTTGTAGCTTAACCGAACCTGGTATATTCGTTTCAGAACCCTTAATTGGTATTAAAATCAGTTGGTAACAGCTTTCTTGACTATTTTCAAGATCTTATCATTTCCCTTGATAAACGTGCTACAGTGTCTTAAAGTTAATAGACGTGCTACAGTGTCTTTAAGTGAACAAACGTGCTACAGTGTCTTTAAGTTAATAGACGTGCTACAGTGTCTTTAAGTGAACAAACGTGCTACAGTGTCTTTAAGTTAATAGACGTGCTACAGTGTCTTTAAGATAATAAACGTGTTACAGTGTCTTTAAGTTAATAGACGTGCTACAGTGTCTTTAAGATAATAAACGTGTTACAGTGTCTTTAAGTTAATAGACGTGCTACAGTGTCTTTAAGTGAATAAACGTGCTACAGTGTCTTTAAGTTAATAAACATGCTACAGTGTCTTTAAGTTAATAAACGTGCTACAGTGTCTTTAAGTTAATAAACGTGCTACAGTGTCTTTAAGTTGATAAACGTGCTACAGTGTCTTTAAGTTAATAAACGTGCTACAGTGTCTTTAAGTTAATAAACGTGCTACAGTGTCTTTAAGGTAATAACAGCGGAAGTTTCTTTTAAAAAAGAAGAAGTTTTAGACTCCAAAATGAATATCACGGATATTTTTTCTGAAAGACAACAGCTTTGATTTTTATTTGCATGTGAAGAAACGTGTGTTTATGGTGTTGATGAAATCATTTACGAAACGATATGCTTGTTGCTGAGTCAATTTTTTACCACACGTTGATGATAAATGTTTCGTTTCAAACAAATGTTTTTCTCAATAAATATAAGCATTTTTTCAGATTGTTTTATCTTCTTATACCAAATGATAGAACTATTGGTCCTGTCGATTTTGCATAGTTATAGACAGGGTTGATAATTTCCATTACCGAAAAAGTTTATGCAATCAACTGAAAAAAAGAATAAAAAAAATATCTGGCAAACACAGGAATTCAGCACTCTTGTGGTTTTCGGTCAACAAAAGAAGGAAAAAAAGATCTCTAAATGATTCCAGGTAAGGTACCTCTTCAATTTCATCTTCACAAAAAAACTTTACATAGGAGCACTGTGTCAGTCAATCTCATTAAATCAGTTTGAACCTTACGCTTGTAATGAAACGATGTTTCTGATTCGACTACTGCTACGTTGGGGTCATATCGAGTGACGTTTGAATAAAGTTAATTTACGACGAGGCTGGGAAAATCTCAGATGTCAAAGAAATGTAAATTAAATATCAGTTTTTATTAACGATGATAAAAGATCACAAGTTCACCTGACATTACCCCGATACAGCAGCACAAAGGTCAGAAACACGGCGTTATAAGAGTGGTAGGTTCATCTGATTTTGATGAGATTGGTATACACTAAATGTCTGCAAGAACGTTAGCACAGTTTGACACTTCGTCAAGTACTCCTTATCAAGTTGGCCGAACTTAAGTGAATGAGACCAGAAATATTCGGGAAAACACCCAATGCTGAATAATGACATTCAACAGGCCCCTAAAAAACCTAAAGCGCTCTTAACTGCAACTGTAAATTTAATCTAAAATAGAGTCTTACAACTTGTGTAAATATAACGATTACAACAACAACACATTAATAAAAGCTCTGTTTCATTTGTTCACTATCTAAATCTAAATATCAAAAATAAGAACAATAGTGATAACAATAAAACAACAAGTATTTTTTGTGTTCTGAGTAAATTAGATCATACGAAGGGGTTATTTTGAAGGGGTTATTTTTTTTGAGAAGGCAACGGGGAAAATGTATTTTAGAGTTTGCAACTTCAGTTTTTCATGTTTACGAGGTGACATCTAAGAATTTGAAGGTTAGCTGACTGCCTGGTTTTCTGAAGAGCACACAAGGAGACAATAAGCTCAAGAGTTTGACACTCGTTGGACAATCGGAATCCGAATATACAGACATTGCTTTCTTAAGAGGTTTTCCGCTGTGGTATTTCACTTCGAACCTCAACCAATCACAAATACCAACCAATGTACCAACCAATGAAATAGTTATGTAGCGAAAATAATGATAAGTGTAGAAATAAAGTCCAAATCGTAAATGAACATTTTCAATCTCATATGATCATTTGGAAATTTCAAGTCCTTCAAAATTTTCAACAATAACGCCGCAATGTTGCTGTTAGCTATCGTTGCCGCTGTGTGTCTGTGTGTCCCTGTCTACGGACTGGCAGGAACAGAACAGAAGTCCAATGAGTTCCTGTTTCTACTGGATAAAATAGGACAACTGGAGAAAGAGATGAGCTCCATGGAGAACAGACTTCAGAAAGGTACGACATCTCTATATCCATCCTCGATAACCCAGGATATAAGTTCTGTTAGATCTCGAATCATAGCTTGGATTCAATAAATTCTGTTGTTTCAAGTATTTTGTGTTCAAAGTGATTGTTTGATTGGAATGTTATGCCTTCATGTTAATACCTTAAATTTGTATAATATGATGCATGAATGACGCAAGTTTTCGGAGCTTCAAACGTCATGTCTTCTTAAATAGTATTCTTTCATTACTTAGATCTTGGTTATGAAAATATTGGGGTCCCACCGGTACACTCCTCCGTTACTAAGGTCCTGCGAATTTTAACGTATAACGTGAACATGAATTATGGGGGCAACCTTATCATTTGCACGTACAACTAACCAGGGAATCCGTTTACTGTGTTAAATACCATGCAAGTTATATCATAAAATACACTACAAAGGCCGTGTTTTTATCATGGGTACTTGGCGATATACCAGAAGGGATGCCCTGGGTTGTCGAAGATTTAAAATCATGACAGTTAGATAAATTCAATCTCACCACTTGAAATGTGAAAACTGATATACAAGGTGAATGGTCAACGACAATGGATCTGTCTCGTTTGATGCAATTATCTTCTAGAGTAAATTACATTTTTACAGAACAATAAATATTTATGACAAATGTTTTTGAAGAATATTGATAAACATTTACAATTATTTTTTATCTTTTCAGATGTGAACGTTCATTTGGATTTATCCGAGGCGGAACGTTGTAAGTTGATCAAGTTGCAAAGTTTTTGACCTTGATATATTAACATACGATGACGAATGCGCTTGACGTTCTGTTTTATGGAACTTTTTAACAATTTTGTGGTATATGCTATTCACTGTGGCATCAAAACGTTTGTACTTAATTTAAAATTGATTCGATGTTCTCATTATTTATACTTTATTAGCTTAGTTTTTATACAAAAAATGCATGGCGTATTCGTTTTGAAAAGGGTGATGAGCAATTTCAGTAAGTGGTCTAATTTTTTTTTCAAAGGTCAGGCAGGAATAGTTGAGATGGTGGGAGATTATGCGCCAAGAAAAGTGAACTTTGGAAAAGCATTCACACGCACGCCAGTTATCTCCCATGGAATCACACATCTAGACACGGACCACACCCGCAACACACGTGTTAGCTGCAGTGTGAAAGAAGTCACGCTGGCCGGTTTCACCTTGACCTGTAGCAAGTGGAACGACTCTGTCCTCTATGGAATAAGCGCGTCGTGGATCGCATGTTGAGAGCACACGGACTTGAAATAAAAACGTTGTGTTGGAAGTTACGGTCGTTCGTGTTCTTATCATTTCGAATTAAAATAAAGCAATATTGAGGAACAAGATTGTCGGTGTTATTTTTATCAAATTATGGGGAATTTTCAAATTTGTTTATAATGCGAATTTTGTCCAGAATTGCAAATAAGAGACTCGAGCTAATTAAGATATCAATCGTTTATAACATTCTCTTCTCACTGAAGTAATCAATCTGTTACAATAACTAGTTTAATTATTTCATCCGATTGTATATCGTCCGCCCTCTACTCTGTTGGAAATTTGTTCATATCGGACAAGTCAAGTCTTTTATCGAAAATGGAAAACGGATAACAGCAAATTCATCAATTTCTGTCACAGACAGGTTTTCTCTCATTGAAGATTTGAATAAGTATCCAAGGATGTTTTAGGATATCGTCTGTATGAACTTTAGCAAGAGGTAAGGTATTTAACATTAAAGTCCAGGTTCAGGTTTTTGTCCAACACATGCACACAACACAACTTCAATGAAAACACAAGGCAGGGCTCGGTTTGGAGACGTGATAGCAGCGAACCCGGATTTATTGATGTACACCTCTTATATACCCTCATGTGTTCGGGCCCTGTAAAAGGCCACAAGCCTCACTTCCAGCACTCTCTGGATGTTTCGAAGCCGCCTACGTTATATGACTGCTCATTTCCCATTCCTTCATTCCAACCATACTTATTAATTTGATAAACGTTTATCTTACTTTTACCATTTTAAATCCTTGGACATAAGGCATAAAGCCGAGCTACCCTTAAGAAAGGATTCTATCGGGATTTAGCTTCGCCGGGTCCGCCATTTTTTGTTTTCATTTGTTAGAAATGAAATGATGAAAGTTCAACAGCATTTACAAAACTATTGAAAATGAATTATATGCCTTGATGGAGTTTCCAAAATGACAATTAAACGTTAAACTCATTTTTAAAATGTGTTGTCACACAAGATCAAACGGTTTCATACTCGCGGCACCGATGAATAGTTTCACTTTTAATCTGAATTCTTCCAGAATTAATGTCCACCTATTTTTTCAGCTTTCAAATCTAAATCTAACAAAATCTTTGGAACAGGTTGCAACTAAAGTTGGCAATAGTCAGACTCAAGTCAAATTTTTTCTTTAATTTCGCTTAAATAGGAAGTAAAATCCGATAGAACCCTCCTTTCATGAGATTCATTTTCCGTTGAGGATGAAACCTCTGTGATGTAAAGCTTTTTTTAAAAATAAAACTAACTCTTCATTGTATTGTGTAGCCAAGTTATTGCATTATTTCATCCCCATAATGCTGTGTGTAAAGCAGGGAAGCAACAACTCCAATAAATGGTATAACGCGACCAGGAATCGAACTCAGTATTCTGGTTGATAAGCACTCAACCAATGGGGCTAGATCCCTGGTTTCCTCATAGTAACATGCTTTTGATGTGGGATTGAGTAATCATCTTCTATTAGATTTTAATGCTCTTAAAAATGATTTACTAAGAGGACAAATAGTGCATTGAAAGAGTTTATTACACTTTATCACATTGTACTCATCCTAATGAGTAAGATTGAACACACATAGTTAGAGTAAATTGATGAAGAATAACGTATGTTGACATAATTCGTGTCTTTTCAAGTTGACATCACCTGACTACTTCAAAACAGTGTGTGTTTAAAATGGTGAACAAAGAATATGGATAAGCCTAGGATATTTGTAACCTTTATCAACAAATGTGATTTATCTGATATCAGAAGAGACTTGGGTGAGATTATCTGTCTATAAATCTCCACAAAAATGCTTATACTATGAAATAAGCATTAGATACCACAATTTTACATAAGATCAAAGACAAAAAATAAATCGTCTCTGAATTGTCTCGTTATACCTTAAAGAGCCACTCCGTGATTTTCTTAACATATTATTTACCTTTGATACGAACTGAAATGTCATATGTGGTGATATGAATTCAAAACCTCTTGACTTTTTATGTAAAAGAGTCATTATATGACAAATACTGGTTTTCCATGAAAATCTAAAAAAACAGCCTTATGCATGCACAGAGGTGTAGATATCATGTCCAATATACATGGATACTAGTTATATAACCTAACAAACACTATCAACTGCTAACTGCCCTCTTGGCTGTTTTAGATAGTCTCAAAAATTACGTTTGAATATTTGACGCGCGCCACTGTCCAGTTTTCGATCAAAATTGCGATGTTCTACCTTCATATTGTCACTGAACAAAACAAATTAGCATTAAAATGATTATTTTTGGTAACAGTCGATACTTCGCGATTGAATGACACCATTGATTAAGTTTGGCATATATGACTCTAACAACTCACGGAGTGGCTCTTTAAAGGGCCACAGAGTATGTTGATACAAATTAGAAAATAGTGCCAAAAATCAATCTCGTTGAAAGATCGTCACATAATTTCTCGCCAATCGTTTCGACCCCAAATAAGCCGAGAAATCTAACCAAAGACCTGTATAGAAATTCTATAATAAAAGTCCTTGATCTAACTAATTAGTAAATTAATGGTGTTTCCCGTGTCTATAAATAGATCGACTTTATTATTTTATTGCGCAATGCATTGTGGTCGTTTTTGGCTCCCATCCTTCAAACCAAGATAACCACGTCGGGACGGAAAAGAGCAGCAGGATAGAGTTAAAATGACGATAGACCAGAAGGGAGACAAGTTGGTCGACCAAAGGAAAGTCAAAACGGCGAAACACATATGTGATTTATTTGAAAGTCAAACTCGCTTTATTTTGAGTTTGATTCGTTATAATAAGGACAGGATACTTGACTATTCATATTGAGCGCGCCCATTGTACGTTGCTTTCAATTAAATACACCATGATAAACTTTCTGATTTCCATAAAGCAAGGCGAGATAATTATCATATACCAATAGTGTTACAACTGAATCTATTATAATTTCTCAGTCTTCGACGGAACCTGGATCTTTTTAATTTGCATATGTATTGTGAATATATTTTATGTTAAATTAACAACAACAACATCCTTTTTTGTTTTTTTCTGAAATGTCGCTTTATACTTTAATGTACTCTGAAAGAGCTACATCGTCATCTCAGCATGCCATCCAAGAGATGTAAATGTTGTAAATAATAGACTTATTCCAAGTTCGGCAAATGACATCAAACCCAGTGGCGGAAACGTTGCTGATGTCACATCTTGCACGGGTAACCTGATGGTGGCTGGAGTCAAGGAGAGTCATTCCGTACGTGACTGCGGGTATTCTGCTGAAGGGCTTGCTGAACTTCACAGTGCGATTGCTGAAGTCGCGGATAAATTCTACCTTCCCCGATTGGCCTACAGCAAAAAGACGACATGGTATGCGGTACCTCAGTATCAATGCAGGGTCATTATATACTAAGAGCAAAAAGTAAAGTGCCACCAGGATTTTAACTAAAGTTTAACAAATACACGTAACTCACATGTATCCCTGATTATAGAGATTATAAATTGGTATCCAGTGGTAATAAGGGTGGGTCGACTTGATAAAATTGACGACAATAAGTGCATTGCGAAATTCTACCTTTCCCGATTGGCCTACAGCAAAAAGACATGCTATACGGGACGTCTGTATCAATGTGGTTGTTAATGTATTATACAAGACTTTGATATTCTACCCAATCTCATTAAAATAAAATCTAATATTGCTGCACTACGTTACGCAGATTATAGATCCCACTATGCTCCTTTACTAAAGCCGCCTAAATCTCATTGTCTTGCCGCAGATACCTTCAAGCAATCACAATGCGCGTGACTTCATGGCCTTCTAAGAGATGGCGTGAATTTTCTTATAAACAAAACGAGACACACAAAAAAAAATTTAAAAATAGGTTTATATCTTAATTAATTCTTATCTTATTTTTGATAGATCTGAATATTCATGCCAATATTGTGTTCGAGCTATTTACACAGTTTTAAGTTAAGGTACCTTTAACATGCAAGAAAATCCATAAGGTGACATAAATATATGTTCCTTGCAATTCTGCTTGATTCAATGCCATTGCATTTTATCAAAAATAAAATTTAGATTTATAAACTGAACACAAACCGTTCAAAATTGAATTACCTGGCAATTTTTAATGATGGATAATAATACTTACATGGTTGCGACTCGGACAGATCCATGTGGACGTTGACATCTGGAGAGTAATAATGATATATGCACGGATAGTATATGATAAGCCAATGGAAATAATAAAGGGTCCTAGTTTAAACGGCCATCGGGGAAAACGGTCAAAAGCAAACTAGAGAAATGGCCGTAACGAAAGAGAAAACGGTCATTGATTCTGGGGCTAACAGCCAAAGAGTTTTTAGAAAACGGCTAATATTATTCAGTCTGCATAGCATAGTTCATATCTATTTCTGATTTCTATGAGGAAAGAAGAAGTAAATGAATAAGAACATGACATTTTCTCAAAGTCATAATATTTTATGGATAATTCTTTTAGATTACTCTGTAAAGAGGTCGTTCTTACGCTACAACTGGTTTTAATTGGCAATATATTAACCCTCCTGCTCGGAAAATAAGCTATTCTTTTCTCAATCAATATTTATCAAACAATTTATCAATCTAACCTTTTGAAAGTTGGGTCTCCAGTGAGTGTACCTTTTCTCTAAGTTGGTTGAATTCCCCCAACAAGAACAGGAACTCATTGGACTTCTGTTCTGTTCCTGCCAGTCCGTAGACAGGGACACACAGACAGACAGCAGCAAAACCAGCAAACAGCAACATCGTGTCTTCTTCACAAACAGGTTGAGAATAACGGATAACGATACGCCACGACTTATATAGAAATTTATTCTTAATTTTTAAAAATTAATTTTGATTCTCGAGTAATGTTGAAACGTGACATTGATGTTGAGAGTTAAGAGGGCGCTCTTTTGTTCTCTTGTCACCACAAGTGGGTAACACTTACAATGAAGTTGAAATTTGTGAATTGTAAAGTCAACAAGATCTATCTACCATATCATGATGCTCCTTTCCAGCCATGACCATCAATTACACACTTGATGATTACATGTAACTCCAGTATTCTATTTCTACTTAGGTGCACTCTCGGAGAATCATAAAAAAAATCTAAATCTTCATTATTTTTCTAAAGGCGCGGAATGGCTTGTACGGATGGTTATCAACAGAGCACTAAGATTACATCACACAGTTTACCATAACCCTCATAAGGATACAACCACATTTTTGCTGCACCTCCTCACCGCCCTTATTATGTTCATTAAGACAATGAATTTTTCAAATTTATTGTAATAGAAACAGAAAAAAGGGCAAAAATTCAAAAATCCAAAAATTCCTTACTTTATGATAAGCATATGTAGACGAAATAAGATTATTACTCTCCCGTGTAAGATACTGTAGTGTAATATCTATACGGCGATATTAGTGTAATACCGCTGCACGTATGACGTCACAATATTGTGTGGTTGTGATGTCACAATGTTCTCACCGCCGTCACCATGGCGGCCAAGTCGCGGAAATGTTCGGTCAGTACACTTTGGGAAACCATGCTTGATTACTGAGGTCAAGTAATAAACAGAATACTAAACTTCCTTCCATTTAATTATTCGCTTTCACTCGTTTATACTTAATCATTAACTCGTTTAATAAAAATAGTATTAAATGGAAGGTCGTTTAGTATCCTCTATATATTGACAAATGAAACAAAAGAACAGTATTAGTCACACATAGACGTAAATACGTCTTCAATGAATTATTATTATTTGTTACTGATCAAAGGAGATACAATAAAATAATCATAATTTTAGAAAAATAAAAATCTGAAGCTAAGAGAAACAATTGAAAAAGAAAAGGTGTCCTCGAACAAGAAACAGAAACTTTTAAAGATACAAGTTTAATACAAGATTAAATTCACATTTCATTCATAAAAACGAAGATGTTTTACTGTTACGTTTTATAGCTAAATGGATTGAGGAAGACTAAGAACCAAACATAACTTTTCTGTCATTAGAAAATAAAAACTTTTTAATAAAGCAATACACAAACTGGAAAATAAACACAAAGAAACAGTTACCAGAAGGGAAGATTTGATAAATGAAACAAGATCGTTTTATCATGACTTATCTAACTGAAAATTTTAAGATTTGGAAATCCCAAAACTTTCAGAAAATCAAAAAGGCAAAATAGAGGACAAAACAATTTTGATATATATATTATGTAGCCTGAAATTTTAAAACAAAAAAAACCCTATGTCCTCTAGATATCTATGCTGTCGTATATTTCAAATTTTGTTTTTCAGTCAAGAATATCCTCTAAGGTCATTAAATTTGGCCCGTGAAAGGGAGAAAGGGAGATCGTTTAACAGATATCGTAAAAAAGAAGGACTTTCTCCCAAATGTACATGTAGTGTGGGAAATTGTCAATATCAAATACTAAAAGAATTCATCACATGCAGCTAAAACAAAATTAAAGTAAACAGACATATTTGTAGTTCATAAAATTTTCAGGAAAAATAAGTTAATAGATCCAGGGTATGAGTTGAAATTTATCGGAACTTAGACCCTGGATTATCGAGGATGGACATAATGTCGTACCTTTCTAGAGTATGTTCTCATTGAAGCTAGTCTTTTTCTCCAGCTGTCCTATTTTGGCTCATTGGACTTCTGTTCTGTTTCATCCACTCCGCAGATACAGACAGACAGCAGCAACGACAGCAAACAGCAACAACCTCGGATATATTTTTTATTCAAATCAGAATAACAAGAAAAACGTTCATTTTCAATTCGGCCTTTTGTATTTAAAGTTTTAATTAGTTATTGCTACATTTCTATTTTAGTGATTAGTTATTCCGAAGTGAGAATATTTGTGATTAGTCTAGGCTCGATATATAATACCACTGTCAATGTAGGGTGTAAGTCTAAGCGGAAACCTCTTTTGAAAAGTCGTGTCTGTAGTTTCTAATTCCGATTGTCAAACAAGTGTCAAACTCTGGAGCTTATTGTCTCCCTGTCCACTCTTCAGGAAACCGGGCAAAGTCGGCTAACCTTCAAATTCTTACATGTCATTTATTAATATACAGTAATTACAACTGCAATTTTCCTTGTGGTTGTGTTTACGAAGTAAAATTACCTAAAGGTATCCTTTCGTGTGTTTGCAGTTTTTAAGAGAACACAAATCATGCAAACAAGCAACAGGTGTCGTAATTCGACTTCTGAATTTCTTGGCACATTGTGATTTTAGCTGTGGTAACACGCCAAGAAAAAAGGAACACATTTTATTCCATGTAAATTAAATTAACGATAAGATAACAATAATTTAACCCTACGCACATGAAATGTCTAAAACGCTAAGCTGTATATTTCTACTTAGCTTTATGTAGTTCGGTGGGTTTTTTTTTATAGAAACGTCTAATGATGATTTATGAGGTACATAATGACACGATTGTGGTAAAGCTGTTATGTTGCTTTCTTTTTATGTTTGAGTTTGACATGTAAATTCCTTCGAGAGCAAATCCCTTCTTTTTACATTATCCTTTAAACATTTTCTCCTCTGATAACAACTGGCTTAAAGAAGCTTAAATTCAAGTATTAGTGTTCATAAGGCCGGAATTTGGACCATTTTTCTTGACCCCATCCTTAAATTACATCATAGCAGGGTGTCCAACACCCAAACCTAATTTCGACTCTCTCCTGGGCACCAGTGATGGAAGGAATAAGCGTTAGATTTTAAGAAATGTTTGTAAACTAAGATTGTAAAATTATTTTATGTTGATAAATTTAAACTCCATAAAGAGAAGGATATTACAAAAATAGTTCACGACATTACAATATTACAGAAAAAACAATACTTCACAAATATACATAAACAATATATGAAAATTAGCGATTTGCATTAAATTTAATCTTGATGTAGCAGTAGATAGTAGTCTGTTAATCAGAAAAGGTTATCAATTAGAATTTTATGTAGTTGTCATATTTGCCGCAGGTCAAGTAGGCGTTAAAGAGGTCTCTTGAATAGGCAGTCTTTATGTTTTCTTTGACATGTTTCAAATTTTTGGTCCTTTCCTTTGTTTCATTTCATGGTTATTGTATTTCAAAACCATCATTATCAAAATATGATAATAGTGTTGTTTTTTGCTATAAATTTTAATTATATTTTCAACATAAAAATATTTACAAATGTGCATGTTAAAATCGTTGTATCTCATTTGTGTAAGTAAGTCATGTGTTGCTACAAGACTAAGCAATATTCTATATTGGAGGCAAGAATAGTTTATACTGTTTTAAAACCTAAATGTTTTTCTTTAGTTTCTAATGATCATTAATTAATGAATTCCTTTAAATCCTTCCAGCCATTTATTTTGGTATGTGTTTTCTGTTGATGTATGTCTCAACAACATTTTGGGTCTTCCATTATATTTTTAAACAATATGGTAATATCGTTAGTTGTATATTATTTTCAATTTTTACAAATGTATATTTAGGCTTCTATTATTCCTTGGCGTTCAAGCAGATGTGTCTTGCAACCGAAGTTATTTCTTAATTGTTCCTAAAAGTCTCTCATGTTATTAAAGATGTCCTTAATTTCAGTATTCCTTTTTCTTGAGTAATGTTTCATGAGTAAGTTTTCATTTATCTCGACATGTTCGTTGAGTTAAAGGTGTTGTGCTAAAGCATTGTGTGCATTTCTAGCGTTTTACCCATTTGGCTTCAAATTTACCCCACGATGTTTAATTGTCTTTCATAAGGTAAAGTGTTTGAGTGGTTATTATGGTTTCACAAGTTTGCATAAAGCTGTCAATGTAACCTTTCATATCTAGTTTTTAGCAATGTTCTTTTCTGAACCAGAATTGTTTATCACTTTTTAGGATTCAACGAGACTCCTAAATCTGGGATACTCAATACCCCTTGTCATACATTTGTAGTTGTTAATGATAGTGTCTCGATTTACTTTGCCAGGTTTGTTTTTTCATACAAACTTAAAGAAGAGTTATTCTGTTTCCCTTATCCTTTGTTCGTTTGGGTTGAGTAAGGACTCATCAAATAGATGATTAAGTTGTGGCAAAAATAAGCTTTTAAAAATGATATTACGACCTAATACAAGCCCTTGGCTCATACACATCCTAAACGTTTTCAGCTAATACATATTTGGTAAAATATTTCGGACAAAAGAAATAATAATAGATCACTGTTGTGCCATCAATATTATTAAACTTAACATATATAAGCTTTCGCTATATGTTTTCTCTTTCGTTTGTAAATCACTGCCGTAAAAACTCACTAATGAAATTGGCCACCTTGGAAGATAATTTAATTTTGAGAAAAGCGAAAATACATATAACTTTGCGTTACTATTCGCATGGAGAGAACAAACTAAGATTTGTTCAATGATAAAATCCATTAAACTTGCGATTTAAATAACCGTTTTTGACCAGTTTGATATCTAAGCTTTCAAGTAATCGACGATTTGAGTTGTGTTAATGAATATTTATATTTTTCATATCTTAGTTGTCTTTTTATTTTTAGACATTTACTTATTTTCAGATTTTTACTTCAATATCTTGAAATAATTCAATTTGATTTACCTTTATCATGATTTTTTTCTGGCATTATTTATGATAAAACGATCTAGTTTTATGTATCAAATCTTCCTTTTTGGTAACTGTTTATTTTTGTTTATATTCCGGTTTGTGTATTGCTTTATTCAAAATGTTTTTGTTTTCTAATGAATGACAAAAATGCGGTCGGTTTATAGCCTTCCTCTTTCCATTTAGCTAATTCAACGTAACAGTATTATCTACTTTTTATCAATAGTCTCTAATTTCATATTTTCATCTTCTAATTAATTTTGTCTTGTAATCTTGTTTTTAAACTTGTATTTTTTACAAAAACTATTTTTATTTCAAGGTCACCTTCTCTCTTTCAACTTTTTCTCTTAGCTCTGGGTTTTCCTTGTTCTTAAATGATCTTTATTTCATTTTATTTTATGTCATTTGATCATTAATGAAAGAACTTCAAAGAAAATGATTTATTTCGAATACTTATTGTCCTGTTTGATCTTTGTGGGATTTATACCGTTCTTTTGTTTCATTTATCGATATCTCAATTTTGTCTACATATGCCTTATTAAAAAGAAAGGAATTGTTGAATTTCCAGTAGCTTTTCCCTCTTTCTATTTCGTGTAATGTTAATTAAATCCAAATAACGGCTTACTATACATCTTGCTGCTAAAGTAGCAGAATAATACTTATGTTTGAAGATGACGTAATGTACTGAGAAAACGTCATGGTCCTAATCCACATGATAAGGGAGTTTAGGTTTTGCAGTGTCAAGTGTATTGCATCGTGTTCAGAACTAAGGTAAATGTGTAATGTAATCGTTAATACTCTGTTAGATAAGCATTCCAACAGGCCAGTTCATGTCATAGCAAACATAATTAATTATATCAAGGTGTTTCATGATTCTCTGATGGCAGATCTAAATAGGAATATGATATTCAACATATAATCGCAAGTGTGACTGCGGCTCATTGTTGGAATTGAGCATCATAGTATTGACACGAAATGTTGTTGACTTTATAATTCACACACTTCACCCTCAAGTGCAATGTAATTGTTACCTTCTTGTGATATTACGAGACTCAACTGCAATGTAAGTGTTACCTTCTTGTGATATTACGAGACTCAACTGCAGTGTAAGTGTTACCTTCTTGTGATATTACGAGACTCAACTGCAATGTAAGTGTTACCTTCTTGTGGTGACACGAGACTCAACTGCAATGTAAGTGTTACCTTCTTGTGATGACACGAGACTCAACTGCAATGTAAGTGTTACCTTCTTGGGATGACACGAGACTCAACTGCAATGTAAGGGTTACCTTCTTGTGATGACACGAGACTCAACTGCAATGTAAGTGTTACCTTCTTGTGATGACACGAGACTCAACTGCAATGTAAGTGTTACCCTCTTGTGATATTACGAGACTCAACTGCAATGTAAGTGTTACCTTCTTGTGGTGACACGAGACTCAAATGCAATGTAAGTGTTACCTTCTTGTGATGACACGAGACTCAACTGCAATGTAAGTGTTACCTTCTTGTGATGACACGAGACTCAACTGCAGTGTAAGTGTTACCTTCTTGTGATGACACGAGACTCAACTGCAGTGTAAGTGTTACCTTCTTGTGATGACACGAGACTCAACTGCAATGTAAGTGTTACCTTCTTGTGATGACACGAGACTCAACTGCAGTGTAAGTGTTACCTTCTTGTGATGACACGAGACTCAACTGCAATGTAAGTATTACCTTCTTGTGATGACACGAGACTCAACTGCAGTGTAAGTGTTACCTTCTTGTGATGACACGAGATTCAACTGCAGTGTACACCATGTTGCTGTTTGATGTTGCAGTCATTATCAATAAATCAAGAATATAAAAACATATGAATATGACAGAAACTTGCCTATTTATTATAAGATGTTTATTCAGAGTTTTCGAATTTAGACATTGTCATCAAATCATTTTTCGGATAACAACAGATCTACAACAGAAATAGGACAATTGACCTCACCTATGAAGAACTGGAGATAACTTATTTACCATTAAAGTTACAGGTCTGCTATTTTAGCACAAAACACTAAACTGATGGAGTGTTACAACACAACAAAGCAAATTCCTCTGAACACTTAACGTTTTATTATAATCAAATTCAAAGAGGTGTAACCTTTCTTTTTGTGTTCAGTTTACATGATTGAATTGTAAGATATTTCAAGTCTGTTGATAATTGTTTATTAATTCCGCAAATGAGTGAAAGCGCAACTCAAACGTCATCCTTCTTTATCAGCGTTTATTAATCCGCCCAAGCGGGAGAGAATGACGAGTAGCCTCAAGACACTTAACTTAATTTTCATTGGCCGCCAGCCATACGAGGGATTCAGCCCGAAAGCGATCAGGGTATTAAGAAGGAGCGAGAGCGGATTCATATACGCTGATTTCACAGGATACTAAAACATATCTTCTTATTGTACATTTGAAAATTCTTCCTGACGTGCTGCAGTGGTATTCAACTACAAAAGAATTGAATAGACAGACGTAAGTTTCTAGATTGAAGAGAAACAGTGATATCAAAAAGGTGTTGCAAAGTTTCACTGTTAGATGTGTCGCAGGGACCTCAGTGATATCAATGGATTGTAGTTAAAGTTAACAGAAACATGACTCGAGTAATGTTTACGTGGAGCGATTGAGAGTGTTTTTGATAGTCATCCTCTATATTTAAATTTTTAAGAACTATTGGTATGTTCTGTTGTAGATCCACATTGTGGTGCCGGTATCAACACAGCAATGACTAATTGACGTAACAATCTTTATAACTCACAAATGTTACCTTATGAACAGGACAGACTGCTGCAGAAAATTACCTGCTATAATGCGAAAGGGGACCATGTAAAGATAAAGCTATTACTCGTGACCAAAGTTGTGATAAACTATTGGTATGTTCTGTTTTAGATCCGCATTGCGGTGACCGTATCAACACACCAATGACTTATTGACGTAACAATCTTTATATAACCAGTTTTTGTTTTCGAGTAGTCGATTAGCAAGAAAGATTTCATCTCAACACTTATTTATATCTTATTCGGTTACAATTTGGCGAGAAGAACTTTTGTTTATCGCATAGTTAGCAAACACTCGAAAGGATGATTGTAAAGGATGGACAGTAAATATCACATAAGCATATGAATGAAAAACAGTAACTTAAATGATTTATTTCACTCTTATATGTTGTTTTCAGATGTCAACGTTCATTTGGATCTGTCGGAGCCCAAAACAAGCACTTGTAAATTCATTTTGTTCATCATGTCCTCTCAGATATTTGGTGGTCACTGGGTTTTTTTCATAACTTTAGAATCCTTGATACTTGTAGGTGCATAGTAATGATCAACTGTAACATACATACGCAAGCAAATTTCATATTTTGGTAACTTTGGTAATCTACAGTAATAAACTATTCTATTCAAAGTTGGTAAGAATTATAGCTTAAACAATGATATACAAATTACCTACTCTACCAGATCTTCCAATTCTATCTTCTTTATATTCTATATTTCCTTTATTTCAAGGTCAGGCTGGAAATATCAATTTGGCTGCTGGCTTACTTCCCCGAAACGTTACAATCCAAACAGCATTCAACAGCCATCCAGTTATCTCCCATGGCATAATTTATTTGGACGTGGACAACGCCTTTAATGCACGTGTGTCGTGTGAAATTGGCGAGATAAGTTTAACAGGCTTCACTATGAAATGTCACACGTGGGCGGACACAATGCTGCATGGGTTGGCTCTGTCATGGATTGCCTGTTGAAGAAACGATCTTCCTAATGCGATAGTTTGTTACACCATGCCTTTCGTTAATAACCTATAGTACATTCATTGAATTTATTAATTCTAATACACTATATACTTGTACATACTGAATCTGGTAAACAGGTAATTTACGCATTTAATATGATACATGTAGGAAATTAAACAAGTCTTATTTGAAGCCATATTTTGAATAAATTGCTTTCGAAGTGAACGTGTTACTTTCTGTTGAAATGACAGTAAGCCTCTTCATGGAACTCACAAATGTTACTTTATGAACGGGACAGACTGCTACAGAAAATTACCTGTTATAATGCGAAAGGGGACTATGTAAAGATAAAGCTATTACTCGTGATCAAAGTTGTGATAAAGTTCACAATGAATGTTAATTGCTACACTTATAGGTATCCTAATCAAAAGCATTTTGCGAGCTGTCTTTAACATTCTCCAATATCGAGAGTAAACGCTCCAAATTCTTCCACTTATAGACTGGATCAAAGGCAGACCCAATGCAATCATTTCATTACCTCCATTTCCTTGACCTTTTGTCCAATCACCTGTAAACGATGGGATATCAGCTGACCAATCAAAAACTTATATATGACTTCGTCGATAAACAGTAAAGGTTAGCAGAGGATACCGACTTTGAAATTGTGTGTTATGGTTTCAGCTTTGGGAGCTTGGTCATGATTTTGGTCCAGGCTATTCTTTGGAAATGCTAACAGTAGGACGTTCCTCGTGAAGTATGTGTTGTTGATTAGAGTAAGGCAAGTGTCAGTATTGTTTCTATGAACGATTATCTGATTGATTACTGAGAGAAGACGACAGAAACAAAGGGAGGAAATATAATGATCACTTTGAGTGGAGAATCATCAGATGTACCCTTCAAAGGCATTCAGAAGTTTGTGTGATAATACAAGCTTGGCTTATACTCTTTGTTATCTGAAAGTTAAGAATTACAAATATTTAAATCTATGCTCCCAAAATGTTGAGTTAATAAAATGTGCATTAAAACTTAGAATTGGTTAAGTGTTTAACATTAAAGAACCACTCCGTGAGTTGTTGGAGTCATATATGCCAACCTTAATCAATGGTGTCATTTGATCGCGAAGTATCGACTGATACCTAAAAGACATATTTTAAAGCTTGTTGGTTATTTACGGTGACAATATGAAGGTAGAAAACAGGGCAGTGGCGCGCGTCAAATAGTCAAACGTAATTTTTGAGACCTATCTAAAACAGCCAGGAGGGCCCTTAGGAGTTGATAGTGTTTGTTAGGTTATATAACTAGACTTTTGTCGAAAATTTCCAAGTTAACAGCAACATAAATGAGAAAGATTAAGTACCTAAAAATGATTCGTTGTCGTTGAAACTCCATATTTTCTAAAATGTCCTCAATCAAAGGTACATGTATAGCTACAGTGCAGCTTCAGCATGGCATCATTCTATAACTTTATTGGTGTTTGTCAAGCAACGAGGAAGCAACGATTCCCAACCAGGAATCAGTATTCTGCCTGGATAATGACTGGATACTTTACCCAATAAGCTACATCCTTGGAAGTGTAGTAACATGCTTTTGATGTGGAATCAACTATTGCTCTTTTTTAGATATGAATGTCATTATAAAAGGATTTATAAGAGGACAAATAAAGCAATGAACGATAAAAGAGGCTAAACGGCTTCAGTGGCTTACTGATGGTTTGCACGATATATGAACATTTAAGAATTGACTTCAACATTTATTAAGTTCATGGAGGTATAAACTTAAAAACCGATGTGCAAACTGTGTGAATCCGCGTAGCGGATTTACGCCGAGTTTGCACATCGGTTTTTAAGTTTATACCTCCATGAACTTAATAAATGTTGAAGTCAATTCTTATAAATAAATATATACATACTTGTTGTTTTTAAAACATTTTATTGCTCTAAATATACATATTTGCACCAAATAGAGCTGCACAATATACGCGGATGAATTCAACTCTCAACAGCATGAAAGAGATAAAATGTCAATCAAAACGTCATCGGATCCTTAGCCCCGCCTACAAAACGTTCATCAGCCAATGAAAATCTACAACGCACGTGGCCCTGAACTTATCGGACGTCCGTCACAAGTGACCTTGACATTGCTAGTTCTCACAGTTGTAAACAAAAATCGCGAACGTAGAACTCGGAGAGGAAACCAGCCGAATTTACCCTCGTAGATGCCATATACTGGTGGTGTTATGATCTCGATCTAACGGAATCTGATTAAACAGCACACAGTTCTTAAACTTAATGAGAAGCCAAGCTTAACTCTGTTCATGAACTTAACGACATTACTTTGCCAACCTCCCTGCAACGGCCGCGAGAGCATTGAAGAATGACATTTGCCTTCTGTGGGGTGGAACACGATCGGTTGTAATTTCTGATAGAGCTATCTTGTTTATTATGAAAATGACTACCTTTAGAACCTTTGACAACAATAATTATTTCATACTGAATTATGTTAAATTTTTATTTACCTACTTTCAAGAAGTGGCATTGCACAAAGTGTTGCTATTTTTAGAAAAACGTAACTTGTTTACAAATAGTTCCGTCGATGGGCGTGGCTTAAAATGATGTGACGTCACGAAATTAAGTTTATGGAGGTATGAACTGAACTTCTATTACCGTGTTCAGCGAATCAGACTGACGCAAAGCAATTGCTATTTATTTATTAATACCTAAATGGCAGATCTCTGTATCAGATCCTCCTTCTCTCTTTCTTTGTTAGTTGTGTATATATCAAGCCACAATTAAATGCAATTAATGTCACCTGACTATGTCCATATCTTAAAACTGCTGTTAGTATTATTTATTACCTACGAGGGCAACCATATCGGGGTTCATATTTTTGATACGATGCTTTAGGGCAGGGCAAAATATCACTTTTTCATTGTGACGTCACGTTTAAAACAATGCTTTGACGTCACAGTTCGTCTATGACGTTGCGTTCGAAATGTGACGGCGGCGGGTAAACGGCTTACGCTTGGAGGTCGATTTCGGTTTTTTTTTACTTCGCGACTTCGGTAAAATACACAGAATATCATATTCGTGCCCATGACATACTATGTTCACAACACTCGTGCCTTAATATTAGTATATCCCTCGCTCTCGCTCTGGAAATACTAACATTAAGCACTCGTGTCGTAAACATAGTATGTCATGGACACTCATACAATATCCTCTATATATGTGAAAGATGTAAAATTATGACGTCACCAATATGTGGGTACGCATCGATTGTCTTGAGTTATGCGCCCCTTGTTCTGTGACGTCATAGCATGACAACGTCATAAAGACCCCATGATGATCACTGAATAGTGTGAAACCGGTCGGGGATTCAAATCATTTCCAGACTTTTGTTCTTGTATCTCTATATTACTTGAACTATGAAGACTTCACATGTAGGCGGACATAATACTGCATGGGTTGGGAGTCACATGGATTGCCTGTTGACGAAATGATCTATATATTTATATATTTATTTACACGTTATTCTTAAAGCCACGTCGTAAACCTCCTGTGGATCATTATACTCTTGAAACCACTAGTCGCACCAAGTTTATCAAACTTTCACTTCCCACACCTATCTAATGAGTAATGTGTGACAAATATGTATGTAGTTAAAGTTTACTGTCGATGAACAAAGAACATATATGTAATTGCAAATTGGTTTTAGCACATTGTCATCATCTTCATAGAAGAAAACGAAACATTTTTATCTTATCATCCAAAACTCTGTTCCACAGGAGATATCGCTTGTGGAAGATCAAACGATATCTCCTAGGAAATATCTTTCTGCAGATGCCCCTCTGACGTCAAGTTTATGACATCACAGTTTGTTTTACATCATCAAGTAATGACATCACAATGCTATGACGTCATAAGCACTACGACCGAAGAATGCTATGTCATCACCGCACTTTGAGTCATGGGGCAGCAAGGTGTTCGGTAATGTTCATTTGTCGTTCAAATGTAATGAAAAACGATTTTGTATGATAAAAAGAATACCCCCCTCGTGTCTTCTGATATAAAAAAATCAACACTCGTTAAACACATAATAATAGCCACAGTCGGCGAATAAAGACATGAATGATAAAAATAGATACAAGAATGTAAAGTACATAATATGTACTTTCGATATATACAATAATTGGTGATATTTTATGAAAGTACATTAGAGGAGAGGCGGAAAAAAGGTCGCACGCTCGAATTCGTCCCCCCTTAAAAAAGAAGAGATTTGCACATTAAAACATGTGAAAATATCTGAGAAATGGACAATGTACATAAGACAATAATACAGGTTTTATCCACAAGGCAGTGTCCCGAGAATGCACGGTAATATCCCACGTGACCCTTCCGCCGGGTATGAATCATCTGTAGCGCCGCGAAGTCCAAGTGTACTTGGGTTGTGTGTATTCGCGGCTCAGAAGTCGTCCCTGGCGGAGCAGAAGAAAGTCATCTGGATATTTGTAACTTTCATCAACTCGTGTTGATATATTTGATATCAGAAGACACTTGGGTGAGATTCTCTATTTATACAAATTTTCTAGAATATGCAGGTCTGATATCCTCCTTGAAAACCTCTTTAAAAAAAAAATTCGATCAATCTTAGTAAACAAATATTTGCCTTTTATGCCCCCAGACTTTGAAATATATTCAATCAAGGTTGCGAAAGGATTTCGTATATTTTACAACAAACTTCTATTTAGTGACAGTGTGGATCATAACAATGCCTTATCAACATAAGTGGGAAAACGAGCGTATATATAATATTATACCTTTTCGGATAAGCTCTAGTGCAAAACATAGATGGCTTCAATATCGTATCTTACATATTTAATTCTTACAACAAATAAAGATCTTGTTACATATAAGATCATTGAATCACCACATTGTACATTCTGTTACGTTGAAATAGAATCAATTATTTACCTCATATACGAATGCAAATTTGACAAAAAGTCAATTTGTATGTAAATGCTGAACCCTGTCCAAAAAGAAATAAAGTGGGAAAATACGACGACTTCAATACATTGTATGTTGAATATGGTAAACAATGCATGAATACGGATTCCCTGACATTGACCGTTCCATCAGGGAGAGTACCGTGTCACCTTCAGATCACACAAGTTAACATTACAATCAATCATTTTGACTTGGAAATTCGGAAATGTTTGTTATCTTTATCATTTATTTATCCTTTATCCTTACTTTTTGTGATTAATTTGTTATCAGAAATCATTTCCGGTGAGCTTACAGTGCGTCCTTGAAAAAGTTAGATACGACGTCTTCACAGATGATAAAAGACACGAATAACAATGAATCGTTTCTGAAATATCGCTTATACTTTAATATACTCTGGTGGAGCTACATCGTCATCTCAGCATGCCATCCAAGAGATGTGAATATTGTAAATAATAGACGAAAACCAAGTTCGGCACTTGACATCAAACTTAGTGGCGGAAACGTTGCTGATGTCACATCTTGCACGGGTAGTTACTTCGTGGCTGGAGTCAAGGAGAGTCATTCCGTACGTGACTGCGGGTATTCTGCTGAAGGGCTTGCTGAACCTCACAGTACGAGTGCTGAAGTCGCGGCTAAATTCTACCTTCCCCGATTGGCCTACAGCAAAAAGATGACATGCTATGCGGTACCTCAGTATCAATGCAGGGTTAATATATACTAAGAGCAAAAAGTAAAGTGCCACCAGAATTTTAACTAAAGTTTAACAAATACACGTAGCTCACGTGTATCCCTGATTATAGAGATGTATAGATTCGTATCCAGTGGTAATAAGGGTGGGTCGACTTGACAAAATTGACAAAAATAAGTGGATTGTTTTACATTTTACTAACTCTGTAGACTAAATTCCAAACAGTGTATTTTTCAGCAATTGTACAATTAATATAACTATTGCCATAGCTGTTATATCGGTCGATAAAACAGAATGAAACTGTCTTAAAAGGTAACATTGCGGCCTGAAGAATAGTGTAAACCAGTGTTAAGTCAATAGCGAGTGTATGACCCTTGTGCATTGATGACTTGATTGACCCTCCTCGACATGGTACGTATCAGTCTCTGTTTTACTTGTTGAGGAATTTGCTGCCACTCCTGATGCAGTGCTGCATCCAACTCCGCCACAGTTTGAATAGGAGGGTCTCTCCTACGTATACGGCGACCAAGAATATACCATAGATGTTATATCGGGTTGAGGTCGGGACTGCAAGCTTCCCGCTGTGGAATCTGTGTTTACATTCTTGCTCTGTGGGGTCTAGCATTGTCATCCATGTAAATTGGTCTTGTACGAAGATGGTGGTTGTCGAAATGTGGAATTACCACAGGGAGAAGGATGTTATCTCGATATTTCTAAGCAGTGAGTGTACCTAGAACTTTAATGAGTGTACCTAGAACTGTATAAGGTAATAAGGACTGCATTATCTCTGCAAGACAATCCGCTATCACGCATACCAATTATTCGTCATCTCCCGCCAATTGATAATCTACGCCTTGCCATAAATGAATCTCATTGTTGTTTATGACGTAAAACATCTTCAATATCATTTTCAACAACTTGTTGAAAAGATATACTCACTTGAAATAAGTGGAGCTTAACTTATTGTTCTGAGTATATTATACGAGAATCAACATAATATTATTCCTAATATAAATATTGATATTTTAAGCGAATAGAACATTCTGCTGTGTGCGAGCCATTTGCAGAGTGTTAAGAAACTCCCAATTTAATGTTTCTTGCAATTCTGCTTGATTCAAGGCCATTACATTGTGATCAACATTGACATTGAATACATCGGAAAAACATATGAATCCATAAAATATCAAAACATTGTACGAAATTGGATTTACCATTTAATAAATTGATTTACCTGCCAAGTATTGAAGTTCTAGATAATAATACTTACATGTTTGCGACTCGGACAGATCCAGGTGGACGTTTATATCTGTAAGGAGATATACAATAAATGCAGGGGTGATATATAATATATGCAGGGAAATATATAATATATGTAGGGAGATATATGATTTATGTAGGGTTGATATCTTATTCATGTAGGGGTATATTTTATACATATATATGTATTGGTGATATCTAAATTATGTAGGGGAATATATGATATTTTATGTATTCAATTTTTTTCATTTGCAATTCCATGCGGTCAAGCATACATACCATCAAAATATATATTTTGGGTCAAGCAATCGCTCATTAGGTCAATGACTTCTTTTTAATAAAAGTTAATCTTAAATATAGTTTAAAATATTTAAACACGGTTTAACATATAGACTTGAACACTAGCATAATGTTTGATGAAATAAGCTAATGACACACAAAAACTTATCTTAAGAAAGGATTTAACAATGCTGTCGCAAAATAACTATTCAATAAGATAATTGAATCTGCTAGGTATTACATTTTAAAGAATAGAACAAACAGTGGACACATTTTACGATATAACTTCTTACTCCAAATATATTTAACAATCAATAAAACCATTGTCAGAGATATTTTCATAAATATTAATCCGTCAAATATTTATTTTTTAGTAAATTTAAAAAATAAATTAGATAAATAGATTTTATAAAATGGTAAAGCTATCTGTATGGAAACTAGTTTGTTATGTGGAAAATTCAATATTATTACTCGTGAATTCTACAATTACAATCGTCATAATATAAACTTTCTAATCCTCTCAATGAGATGAAAATGTTTTTGGCAAGAAAGTTCAAATATTCTTTGAATATAGTTATTTTCTTATATCAGTCATATATTCTTAAAAATGATAATTATGTTTGAACAATGTTGTTAACGTTAATTGTATTAAATCAAGTTTTCACTTACGTTTTACCCATATCATACTTTCTTCTGTAGCTGTTAGGTCTTTTTCCTTCGAAGAGACTGACAATAAACCCGAATATGCGCCAAAATATTTATTTATTGTAATTATTTTGTAATTGTTTGATATATACATGTATGTTTCTATGAGAGAATATTTTCAAAACATTCAGTCCTACATTATGACGTCAAAATGAGCTTACCTTTCTCAAGTTTGTTTTCAACCGAGTGCATTTTCTCTCTAAATTGGTTCAGTTCAGTGTTTGTCGCTCTTTCCAGTTGTCCTATTTTGTCCAATAAAAACAAGAACTCACTGGACTTCTGTTCTGTTCCTGCCAGTCCGAAGACAGGGACACACAGACAGACAGAAGCAACGACAGCAAACAGCAACATTATGAAAGCTTCACGAACGGGCTGAGCAGAGAATAGGATACTATGTTGCTCGTTGATGAACTTATAAGGTAGTTAAGTTCTTTTTATTAATTTGGTTTGTTGAGGAATATTGACGTTAAGAATAGAGGGAGCGTTCCATTGTTCTCCTGTCATCACAAGGATATAACAATTACTTTCAAGTGGAAGTTGAAGTGAGTGAATTCAGCAACATTTCATCGGCATACAAATAACCCCTTGAACCATGAACCGTCGTCATATACTTGACTCATACATACTAGTACTCTACAGCACAGAGGGTATTCGGCTGTACATGAAAATCGGAAGATAATCTTTGCAATAACCAATTTACTGCACATTGACGGTAACTAAAGATAATATTTGGTTCAGAAACCGACTTTACGTGACAATATGTTTCATGTATCTCATACTGTCATATTTTGGACGAGACGGCATTTTTGTTACAATATTGGCGTTTTTGATCGATGAAAATATGTCTATTTCTTTCCATGAAAGTTACAAGTCAAGCAAATTTATTTTTGATTCAAGACATAAAGCAGATATTTTATCATATAAGTGCTCAACTCATGTATTTGCTACTGTTCGAAATCTTGATTTGACAAAAAGTATTCTGTGTATCATAAATAATAGCAATAGTTCCAAGGAAATACAGTTGCATACCGAAAGTTTGTTCACTTACCGCTGAATTGTAGTGCAAATATCATGTAATTTGGGTTTCGTTTCAACGTCAATAGAATACCTTCAACAAGACTGACAATTGATCACCCACTGTCCACGTGTGAAATAGCCATTCTTGAACTCAGTTTGGCATTTTCTGGTCACTCGTGCAAAAATTCGAATTTTGGCATATTGATATAGACAGATGGGGTCACATTTTCGAAATTTCGATTACGTTAAATGTCTAATAAAATGTTCCATATCGACTCTCTGAGATTAAAACCAGCATGATCACATTGACTTTGTGCTAAGGAACAAACGTGACTAATGTTTAAAGAAGTTGATAACTTATAAAGGAAAAATATAAAGTTAGTCAGCATATGTGTATTGAAAATTCAATATTATACGCTACGATACCTCAAAGGCATCTCAAATTACATGATATTTGCACTAGTATATTCAGGTATGTGAACAAACTTTTGGCATGCAGCTGTATATGTTAAATGGTGAACGCGAACATAAAGTCCAAGATAAACATAGTTTATAGTAGTGACTTTCAATTACTTTCAACGTTATTTTAAATGCATTTAGTATAGCTAAAGCTAACTTGCTTTAAATACATTTAGTAAAGCTGGGGCTAGCTTGCAACTTTGGGTAAAATGCAACTTAAGCAATCCGTTTTATGTCTCTCACTGAGAATTTTGTGAAAGATTATACATGACTCGATACGACCAGTCTCAACGATAGTGTTCAGTAATCACCATCGCGATCAACCTCCACGCTGTTACTCTTGTGTACTTCATGTTAGCAATTAGTACTGATGAATTGCAGAATAAACAAGATACGAGTAACAAAATACAACAAATAAAGAGTTCTGGTAAAACTCACTAATGACTTCTTTCTATAAGACATTTCTAGTTTCAAACAGAAGAGAGTTTATATGGCTTATGTAAAGGTTCGAGGCAATTTCATCAAGTTTGTGAATAAACTACATATTTACTTTTTAAACTATAAACGGTTTATTCTGTGATAAAGCGTCAGTGTGTTTCATAGAGATGGTTATCAACAGGTATATGTAGAAATGTTATGATCTTCAATGAAAAGATAAAAATATGTTTATTCTTCTGCAAACCATTCTTAACCTAATTTGAAATTATCCCGAAAGTATATATTTATCCAAACCTGCAGAAACCTTAAGTAACCTGTTAAAGCCTTGTTATTGTAAGACACCCCTACGTTTCTGATATTAGCATGATAAAAAATTTCGGGATTACTCACATTTATGAATGGATATTATCCGAAGGTTAAAGGAATACATATAACACATTGTGACATTCGAAAGGACATTCGAATCGCTCCCACATACATCAAGTATTGTAAATGTATAGTTACGCTGATCTCTGACGCGTGTGTCCTGTACAGATAAAATTGCTATTACAAAGTTTGTTCATGGCCCAAAAGAATGTGCAGTTTAACAGAAATAATCATATGATTATTTTTTTTTCCTTAGGTTAAATAGATATGGGAAAGTGATTCTATAAACTGGTACAATTACTTAATTGGAATAGCTGCTACTAAGTTATCTTTTTTTAAAATCTGTTTTCAATGAATACGTGTAGGTACGCTTTTACAGCAGACAGCTAGAGGACTAGTTTTCTTCACGGCCGAAAGATTTATCTCGGACACCTTTTGCAACGTATACGCTTTTCTGATAGAGAACCCTATTTCTTGAAGTTATAAATCGCGATCAAGAACACTCGTTTTATTCATTTTCATTAGATAAGCTAATACACATAGATTTGTAAGTTGTTTTTTTATTGAAGTCTCTGTGCTGCAATCCAAAATTGTTTGGCCTTTTAAAACATGTTTAGGATGAGCGCAAATTAATCAACAGTTTCAAAATTCGAAACAGAAGCATAGAAGAAATGAGAAGTCGACTTCAAGTCAAGAGTTAGTTATAGGAAGAAGAAGAAGAAGAAAAGAAGAAGAAGAAGAAGAAATATAGGAAATTTTTCCTTCGCATTTAGTCTGAAAACAATACGTGTTTATATAGTGTGCGTCATTATAACTACAACTCCCTTGCCAGCTACATCGTTATTTCCTGCTACTCATCGTGTGGTGCTTGTGCAACAAACGTCACAGCGTAAGTCCCTATTTTGCAAATTTCTCCTTGATTCCAAGAGGTTAAACAGTGAAACATTACATGGAACTTGAAGCTAACGTTATTCTATAAGTAACACAATCCCCTGTATTGTCATAACTATTGCTAATGCAAAAATGTTACAAATGGTGTTCTATCGAAATGAACCGATGGTGGATGAAATGTTCATGTCAATCTTGATGGGTTCGCTTTAGTGAAAATACAAGAAAAGTTTTGTTTTAATAAGTTTAATTGAAAACCGGATAATGTACCATCGCAGGCGCGCGTTATTAGTGAAACACAATTTGGAAAACTAAAGCAAACAGAAATTCACATGGAGTTTTTAGTGTTTAAACGATGATGTAACATAACAAAATAACTAGGTAAGATGTCTTCATATCACATCACCACAAAAAATATAAGACACGAATGAGACCAAGTCAAATTCCAAGCTCATTGAAATCAAATCATGAGGTTCATTCCCTTGTCTCGTATTAGACTTGAACGTGGAACCTCGAAAATAACAGCTAATCTAATAAATAAGCTAATTGGAAGGGTCGACCCGACCAATCAATTTTCGGCTTATCAAGAAGAGGACTACCCCCGTTTTTTCCTTCTGAATTTATCAGTATCCGCTAAGCATGAATATATTAGTGCGAATGAACACACTTTTGTGTGCCAGGTTTGCAGTGGTAAATCGATGTTTCTGCTTATGCATACATTCGGAAGTCTACGGCATTTCCGCCACAGAGTTTATCAGAAAATTCACTTGCAAAAATCTTAAAGCACGATAGTGATAGGTAATACTTTCAATTCCTGTAGAGACGGATCTCTACGCGATTTAGTCAGATCATAGATGAGTGACAAGTTACATCCAGAAATAAAACTAAGGATCGAATCAATGATTTGATTTTAATAAGATTGTAAGATTACAATTTCATGAAGGACACTTTATGTAACTACACAAATATATTTTTATCCTCTTTTACAAAAGTTGTATCGTACGTTAGACTACAGTGAGTCTTATGTACAATCAACAGGCCATCCAGGATATTCGGACACCGTATATCATAGTGTTGTCCCATTTTCCGCATTTCAGGTCAAACTTTTCCTTGGTAATGTCAGAAATACGACAGAAGGCGCGGAGGTTGGTCTTGGCGGAAGAATCGAGTTCAACAAATCCGTAATTGATGACAGGTGTTCTGGTGAAGGGCTTGGAAAACCTTATCGTTTGTTTGTCGAACACGCCTTTGAAATGATGCTCTCCATTTTCACCTTTGGACAGAATTATAAGATAGTAAATTTGAATAATAGCATAATATAACTATAGATTAAACTCGGATGATAACTAACTACAAAACTAAGAAAATATTGATAATATCAATGCATTACAAAAGATAACAGAAATGTCTTTGAGTCACAACATTCAAAACTTATTTGAGTTCTCTATGTAGCCAAATTCTGACGCCAAACGTGTTGAATTTGAAACAAGTTATTGTTGTCAACACCAACTTTAGTAGAATCAAATTGACAGTGTCATCATACGGCAGTCATCAGCAGTTGACATATATTCCACTGGTGGCTAATAATTTGTAATCCTTAATTATCATAGAATGAAATTACTAATAAACCCATTGAGTACAGTTTCAGAAGAAATTATGATATGATGAGCATGTTTTAGTTCTGCTCGAGACACGAAGCTTCCCTGTAAAGGGTCTAAATTCAATTTGTTTCAATGGGACGTTTCTCAGAATTTTGAAAATAACATAGAGGCGTCACTTCGGTATAAGTTGGGTAATACTCAATTTCTCTTAGGCCCTCTTACAGTTTCAGAATGAAAAGTTGATTTGAAGGTCTGCTTCAGAAATGCAGCTATCCGTATACCGGCTCCAAATTAAACTTCTTTCCATGCAAACGGTATAAAAAATAAAAACTGAAAATATCAACAGGAGTTGGTAATATTCATGCAAATTTTCAGAAGTATATGATGCATGGAGTCTACTCCGGAAATGAAGCTATCCGTAGACATATGAATTTAACTTGTTTCCATGAAAATGGTTTTAAACAAAAATATCGAAAACCATAATAGTAGGTGGGTAATGCAAAACTTCAGAGAGATTAGATGTACTGAAAAATACTATCCGAACCCAAATTAAACTGGTTTCAATGAAATCTGTAAAAGAGTTACAAATTTCAAAAATCTGATAATATTGAAAGGTAACACTTAAGTAGATGGGTAATAAAATACAATTTATGCAAAGTTTCAGATATACAATTAATGGATTTTGATTTATATATTTGAGTACAAATGTCCCTGATGGAAATTCTCCAGCGTCATTTATGAAGGATATCTGGACACTATGACAGCCTATCTCTCAGATGACCGAAGATAAACGTCTAGTTCAAAATGAATTAAGTAAAAAATTGTCACAATATCATTTTGTTATCGAGCGTTCAAATTTTTCTGGACGACTCAATAACATTACAAAGCGCTAAACTCAGAATTTGCTGCCAAACCACAAGGCATATGCAAACGACTAAGAGACTTAAAAAAGGTACGAGAAAGCGTATTTCAAGTAAATAAACTTACAGCGTTGTTCAGAAAGATTCAGTTCAACGTTAACATCTGAAAAAAACATCAATCAATCAATCAATGTTTATCCATGAATTAGGCCATTCAGCCCATATTACAGAAGTACAATCAATAAAATATATAAGGTCAACAGTAAAATAATTCATACTGTATGTTGCACTCTGGTCATTAAGCTTTATAAATCATTTATAAAAAATGATATGTAAACATTCTTTTGATGATGGTTATACATTTTGTTCTATCCATTGTTTTCTAAGTAAGGCGCTAAAAAAATAGAAATGCGCCAAGTTTCCAAGCTTGTTTTTCATGTTTGCACATTACAGAAATGTTCAGATATTCTATAAACTTGGGTAATGTGGTCTCAGTCGCTAACTTTTATTGAAAAACCCGTTTCCGTATATCATCCTATAACTGCAACAACAACGTTTATGAAAACCAGAATAAGAAGTATACAACAGTGAAACGAATCGATCATAACCAACAATGTCACTCAAAAATGCGCTTGTGTTATCCTTGTGCCTCCCCCCCCCCCCCCTTACCTTTCAATGATAAGATTATTGGTTTACGATTAACTATCTCTACAGATCAATAACTCCGGCGATCGCACCACAGCACGACAAAAAACGAAAATATAGGATAAATCGATGGTTTTAAAAAAATACGTAAGAGGTAGCTCCGTCATTCATTCCTTTATCAATATCTGTTTAAATACGAGCTCTTCGAGCGCTTGAAACACAAACCATCTGTAAATATCACCAAAATAAAACACCGCATACAATAGACGGCAAATTTGTTGTCACCGAAGCCTATGTAATGATCCAATCGCTAAATAAAAACTGTGTTCTGTACAGAAGACTAAAAGTGCAAGGTACAGAATCGAATAAAGGTAAGGTTTCCAGAAACAAACGAAAATAAACTGTGGTTTTTTTATGATAAGATTTTTCTTTAACGAGTAACGCTCATATAAGGACATATGTTAGTCAACGTATCAACGACGGAGCTGCCTTTGCGGTAAGAGAATGGATTCAAAACCCTCTTACCTCGTAAAAAACACACAACCCCACTTCCAACTACTGGCCCACTGCAACAGTGTTCGAGCCTTGAAATGTGTTCCACCCCCACCCCTCCTTTTTCTCGAAAGGTCGATTAACCCCTGTACTTATGACAACTTATCATGGACTACAGACAGCTTCTCTCTGAACAATTGCCATCATTATTGTAACCTCCAATATAATTACAAAATTGAATACTGACAGTTTTATGCGATGATCTGTTCGTATAACCCTCAAATGTGATGATACTTAATGACAATTACGGTTGAAAGTAATCGAGTTGGAACGTTGTTGGTTTCGTTTTAAAGAAATTTGTCGAAATTACAGTAATGTGAGTGAATAAATAGTTAGACTAAAACATTTCTATGAAATATAAACTGCGTATTAACATTACTTTCCTGGTCTGTTTATTTCATATGCTTTAGTAAAATATAGACATGCTGATTGGGTCTCTTGAGTGGATTCGGTACCTAATTTCATACACAGGGAACATGAAAATATATATCAAAACTTTGACTAAATTGTATGCTATGCAATATTTTGATAAAGCTAAATAAATGTTTTGATAAAGCTAAATAACATCTCATCTATCTACTGTTTCTTTCGGTTTATAGGTGTGATGAAACATAACCCATGCACATTGTCATAAAGTAAGCGCCCTTCCCTTGATTATCGGCCTTATTTTTTTATACATGTAGGTCTTCTCGGGTCATGTTTCGTCCTACACCGCGTGAGGTGAAATACAACTATTAATCGGGTTTCTGACAATCGTTAGGCCTACTGGAGTAGTTAGGAATGGCCTATAATTTTATTCAAAAAGATGTTAGATAACTTTAACAACTCTCATGCAAATTTATTCAACGTCCTTGCTATCTCTTGTGCAATGTCCTGAACAAATTGCTCTCATATCATGCTCTTTTTTCTATTCGATTAACGTTTACCGTTTACGCTTTTAAACTTTTATCAAATAAATAATTAATCTAACCTTTCCTGAGGCTGGTCTCGAGCGTGTGTACTTTATCTCTAAGTTGGTTGAACTCCCCCAACAAGAACAAGAACTCATTGGACTTCTGTTCGGTTCCTGCCAGTCCGTAGACAGGGACACACAGACAACAACAAAAACGAAAAGCAACATCTTGTCTTCTTCACAGACAGGTTTAGAAGAAGGGATGACGATACGCCATATGATGTCGACTTATATAGTAATTAAAAAAAATTAAAGACTAACTTGGTTTCTCGAGGAATGGCTAAATGTGACTTTGTTGTTGAGAGGTTAGAGAGCATTCTATTGTTGCCATTAATTGTCACAAAAGGGTAACAATTACATTAAAGTTAAAGTTTATGTGTTTGAAGTGTTATGTCAACAGGATTTCAACTTCATACTGTGTTAACCTTTAACCATAAATCTTAATTAGTTAGTTTCGTGAGTTTGTGTAACAGGAATATCCTATGGCTCATTCCGGAGATAAGTGGCTATCAGTCTGTAGGACTGTCCATCGACCATTCTAATGTAACCTGACCACGGTCATTAGTTATGATACCGACATCACAGCCAAAACAATTCTTCCAAATATTGGCAAGTAAAAACAGCTCCAAATAAAAAAATTAAAACAAGGAGAGAGGGTAAAATATTTAGAATCCGTGTGAAAAGAATGAGTGATTTGGGGTCCTATACATAAATAAAGCTGTTTGTTTGATTTTTTTTTTTAAAGAAACGTTAATAATCACATATCTTACATTTTGGGATTACTTGTGAAATGTTTTGGATTTCCATCACAACATGTATGAGATATTGTGGCACGAATCAAAGCAAAATCAGATTTCAGGAATTAGTGTCTTCTTAATTCTTATCATGTCTGACTGTTTGCGGAATAAAAACTTACAGCCTCCATATATCTCTCAATCTATCTGACGTGACCTCTTATTTTTCAATAAAATGAAATAGGTCCTTTAGTCATTTATTATTAAAAATTCCTTAACTAGTCTTAAAATTTCAACAAGAATAGAGAGATTCAAAATATTTGATTAGAGTATTATCATTATTGTCTTTCTTGTTGTAATTCCGCTGACATTAATTCATGAAACATTCACCTGGAGATCGATCTCAAATACAGAAGAACTAACGGAATATATGTGAAGCATAATTGTAAGTATACTTTTGACAGACCTAATTCACATTTGGCAAACTAATAGCAGATAGACTTCATCCGCATTGGCGAACTTTAAACCGGACTTAGTTGCGACAAAACGACAGTGTCATCAGTGTTTATATCCTGTTCTTAATTTAATACAACATGAAACGTAGTTTCTCAATGAATATGCGTTCTTCATAATTACTTATGACAACTTATCATGGACTACAGACAGCTTCTCTCTGAACAATTGCCATCATTATTGTAACCTCCAATATAATTACAAAATTGAATACTGACAGTTTTATGCGATGATCTGTTCGTACAACCCTCAAATGTGATGATACTTAATGACAATTACGGTTGAAAGTAAACGAGTTGGAACGTTGTTAGTTTCGTTTTTAAAATTTTTTTCGAAATTACAGTAATCTGAGTGAATGACAAGCTAGATTAAAACTTTTCTATGAAATATGAGCTGCGTATTAACATTCATTTCCAGTGTCTGTTTATTTCATGTGCTTCAGTAAAATCTAGACATGCTGACTGGGATTCTCGAGTGGATTCGGTACCTAATTTCATACACAGGGATCATGAAAATATATATCAAACTTCAAAACAAAAGTGTATGCTGTGCAATATCTTGAATATATGCATCATTGGGTGAACGATGAAAAATTCTTGAAAAAATGCTACTGAACAATCAAGTGATTACATTCTTTTAATATAACGAATCTTAGATAATGAAGATGGAAATTGGAAAAATTTGCATAAATGATGCAAATGAAGTTAGAAATGTTAAGGCCTTCAAATGTTACACTTAGATAATCCAGTGAATACATCTGTTTGATATCAAAAGTTCCTGACAAAAGATGTTGGAGTAAATTACTATTGAGACCATGAATTTGAAAAATTGGCAGAAAGTTTGTATATTAGATCATAAAGGGGAAGAATATTGTCATCATATACAGCTTGAATACAGTCTATGAATAAAAATTATGTTAAAACAACTGAAGAAGAATTTTGTATTTTTCATAAAATATAAAATTTAAAAGTACATCAATTCAAAATTGATAATTGTTTTCAAAAGGTACAAATAAATAGTCTAGGGATTGTATTCATAAGATATGAAGAGTGACCTAGAAAATAGTGAGGAGAGAATGTCTGTGTTTGTGTATGTGTGTGTGTGCGTGGGTGGGCGCGTGTGTGTATGTGTATAATTGACGAACATAGCTCTACATCACTGAAGAAGGGATAGAGTGTATGCAAATACATTTTGACATTTTCATATAAGATTTCACTGAATTAACTAAGTAAACGATTCATTCTCGGATTAGGGTTTATTTGACACATTTATTTGGTATTTAGCGAGGAATCTATAAGTCTTTTCTATAAACACCCAAATAATAATATTTATATCCATTTATTCATTTGCCTAATCCTTTTGCCACAAAATTGCGTCAAATCAGCAAACCTGATTTTTCCACAAGTACTGATGCTATAATGTTTCTTATTGAAAATGGTGTCTGTATACATATCATATTTCCCCATATTCCTGTTGTTTGCATACATATTTAACAATGTCCCAAACACTAAGGAAAATCTTTATACCAGTTGATAACATAGAAAAATAAGCTACTTTGTGATGCGTATAATGGATGGATAAGGGAATTGGCAGCGATGCGATAACGATTTAAGCACACTGACCATTTCCTCTTCTCCTTGTATGGGGGGACAGAGATCATTCTCGTTTGAGTTGTGCAACTGTTGACCTTGAAATCGTAACAGTTCAATGGTTGACACTTTAAACTGAACTTTTGACCACCGAACGCATCCTTACCCTATAAATGTACAGACGATGAAGAGAAATATTATTTCCAATCCCTTAACATACTCAGTTCGTACTCTGTCTCAGAAGACGCCATGTTGTTTGCTGTTTGTGCGGCCATCTGTGTGTGTGTCCCTGTTTATGGTCTGAATGATGCTGAACCAAAGTCCAACGAGTTCCTCTTTCTTCTGGACAAAATTGGGCAGCTAGAGAAACAGATGGGGCACATGGAGCACAGACTTCAGAAAGGTAAACGGTTTTGGTTCAATATATTCCTCATACTATGTCATGGGGATGCATTATTCTCTACCTTGAGAAGATAACTAATTCATAATTCTTTGTAGAACCCTCTTACGATATACAAACTATGATGGATGCGAGTTGACATATTGATACTTTATGCTTTCCCTAAGGAGGTTTGTCAAGTTATATTCTCAAATCAAACCTTCTACGATTCAACTTTAATTAGCTAAATTAAATAAGACTTGACATATTGATATTTCATCATCTCCCTAAAGAGATTATTTAAGATTATTTAAGTCATATCAAACACAAACCCTCAAAGGATTCAACTTATACCAACTATGGTAGATGCGAATTCATATGAATAATTTATGCTCTCCCTAAGGAAGTAAATCAAGTCATATTCTTCGAATCAACCCTCATACGATTCAGCTTATAGCAGCTACAGTAATGAGACTTGACATATTAGTATTTTACATGTATTATCTCCCTAATGAGGTTAGTCAAATCATATTTCTCATATAAACCTACATACGTTTCAAAACCATAGTTGCCGCCTACATATCTCTTAGTATAAAAACGTTAAAATGACGTACGAGTGTTTTTGATGATAGTATGACATTAGAGGTGTTGCAAAATTACCCCTTTGGTTGTCTCGCGGGGACCTCAGTGAAATCAGTGAATTGTAACTAACGTTACGTTTGGGAAATATAACTTGAAACGAATATACGAAACTACACTACTGGGTCCATATTATAGCAGTTGCATGCTGAACCATAAACTAAACTTCATAAAATCCTTGCTTGCTTTTTGTTTCTTCATCGTTCCGAGGGCAAGTTCAATTCTATATAAATAGGACAGCAATTACTTTTTATATATATTTACATAATACAGTGTTGTATGAAATAGTTGATTTGTAAGAAACACATACCTCAAAATTATATTGCAGGTCGTTCAATAAGTTTATTGCAATTTGGTGAAGAGTATGTTGTTGCTTGATTACTCATCTAATCAAGGAAACACATAAAAATATGAATGTAAATGATGTCACAGTTAATATCGAATATGCTTGTGAAGTAAAAGAACAAACACAACGATTCATTTCAATCTTATATTATGTTGTTTTCAGATGTCAACGTTCATTTGGATCTTTCGGAGCCCAAAACAAGCACTTGTAAGTTCATTTTGTTCATCATGTCCTCTCAGATATTTTAGAAGTCACTATATTTTGTCATAACTGTAGAAAATTTTATAGGTAAGTAATTATCTTAAGTTAAGGGAAACACAGATTAGAAATCAGATTTCACATTTTCATGACCTTTAATCAACAATATGAAATAGATTAATCAAGGTGTTTGCCGAAAATAAGCTTAAGCAATGATTATTGAAATGTTTGACGAAAAATACATTTAGACAAACAAACTAAATACACTACCAGCTCTTTGCAGTTTTACTTGTATGAAATAAAATAAAAATACATAAAATTCATCAAATGATCAAATTCGAAAGACCGTAACGATAATCTTAAGTCGCCGTTAGTCGCCATACTCAACACAATAGAAGTATTGTAATTAAACAGTACGTCAACTCTACAATTACTATTATTATAACGAATGGTCGTTTCAATCATTTTCTCGTCTTTTTTTCAAGGTCAGACAGGATATGAGCATTTTGGTGCCGACTTTTCTCCCAAACCAGTGGAGTTCGATACAGCATTCGACAAGCCACCAGTTATCTCCCATGGCATAACTTACATGGACGTGGGCAAAGGCTTTAATGCACGTGTTTCCTGTGAAATTGGCGAGATAAGCTTGACAGGCTTCACTATGGACTGTCACGCGTGGGCGGACACAGTACTGCACGGGGTGGGCGTGTCGTGGATTGCCTGTTGACGAAACGGTCTTCCTGATCGGATAATTTGCTACACTGTGCCTTTCTTCCATAATCAATCATAGTACATTCATTGAACGTATTCATTCTAGCACACATGAACTTGTACAGACTGAATCTGGTAAATCGGAAACCATTGACTTTTCACATGCTTCTTATTTTACGTTAAATAGGTCAATTTTTAAATAATTTTATTTTAAAAGTGAACGTGTTACTTTGTTAAAATGAGAGTAAGCCTTTTAATGGATCTCACAAATGTTATCTTAAGAAAATGTCCCCATGAATTTTTTTCCACAAAATACCCCCAATTGAACTGTCCTTTTACAGCCATATTTCTGATCAAAGTTGTGATAAAGTATGAATGCAACTAAGTTAAATAAAACATATATCATCCAGACGTTTCTGAGAACTGTCTTTTATTTACATGCTCCATAATATGGAGTAAACTTTCCAAAAATTCTCAGCTGGATCAAGGGCAGACTTGGTTGAATATTTCTACCTTTGCTTGCCTTTTATCTGATCAGCTATCAACAGAGTACCAATCAAAAGGTGCCTGCATGACAAAACACTTTATCACTAATCAGAAGAGGAGCTGGAAGACATGGACATCTTGTATATATCATGATTTTATTTTCAGAAACTTGATATTCTTTAAAAAATGCTAAAAGCAAGGCCTCTGTTGCATACAATGTGTATGGCCAATGGTATAGTTGTTTTTTTTCTAAACAATGAAGAAGTATCTGATTGGTTACTGAGAGGGCAAGCAAGCAATGAGAGGAAATAAATTATTGCAGCAAGTGGAGGGTTATCAGAACATTTACAATGGGTTATTGAGTGTTTTCATTAAAACTACAAATTAATCAATCTTATGCCCCCATTACTGCTGAGTTAATAAATATGCATCAAAAGTTAGTAAGGAATGGCTACTTGTTCAATATTGAAAGATCTTGAATGTTTAAGATAGAGACAGACATTGTTAAGTAGTCCTATTTAAAGGAGGGTTAACTAGAGATTTTATTACTGCTTCAAGTAAATTCGTTGTTGAGAATAGTATCAGATTATATCGTGGGTTTAGAACAAGAAGGTACCAAGTGCACTTTTCATAGAATCGAGAAAAATGCATTTAAAGGTTTCATGTGATCATTGCAATCATTTTACTGTTATTTATCGGTCTGATATGTACCTCTAGTCATTATTCTTCGGTTATGAATAAAGTCAATCTTTTATCTTTTACCATTTTCTAATTAAGCTAATTAGCGCAGCTGGTACTTTTGAAAATCACGGAAAACACAAATATGTTTGGAGCAAAAAGGTACCAAGTGCCACTTAGTACCTTATGACTGAACGTTCTGGAAAGAAATTCAGAGCAAAAAAGTCCCAAGTGGCATTTGGTACCTTTTTGTACAATTTTTGGTTGAGTTAAGACAAACATTTGTAATATTTTGGGTTTTTTTGCAGTTTACTTTGCTAAGATTAGTTGTAAACTACACATGTGGTCATTGTTAGGGTATGTGTGCCTTTAAACTATGATACAACAACATTGGAAAATTAGATATATAGATCTATATCCATACATATTACATTTTTGTAATGATCGAATTAATTAAATATTTTTATAAATGAGTGTCATCTTAAAGGGGCAGGAGCACGTTTTAAAATTTTTTTATTTGTTCATATTTTTTTCAATAAGTATTAGCTAATGCCAAACAAACTACCTTCATAGATTCAAACATCTCATGATTAACTATAATCTTATCCGTAGTGATTGAAGACAGTTTTGGATTTGTGTAGCTTAACCAAACGTTGAACGTTCGTCTATAGACTGCCTAGCATATAGTACCATTTTTTTTTTTTCGAGGGATACCCAAAACCCAACTCTGTATTTCAAGTGATTGTGCGAATACTATATTTCTAACATTGTTGGAAATGAATTAAATCAGATAAATAATTCAGAATATGGTTATTTATTAATTTAAAGTGTTATGAGTTAAATATTTAATGTATAAGATACATATTTAGATAATCATTGAAACAAACTTATATTTCTATGAAAATCATCACTTCTATTGGGTGTACAGAAATGTATTAGCTTGTGAATACTTCAAGTTTTTGTTGTATCAAAAGTTACTATAAGAACATCAGAAATATCATATACAATTTCTATATCTGTGTAATCTGATGTGGTGACAGCAAATAATCAAATAGTACTTTTGATGCAATCTCAGATATTATTGAGTATGATGTTATTAATTATGATAAAAATAGCAATGGCACTATCACTGACGGCCATATACCGAGTCTGTTGATCTGTAACAAACCATTCAAGCAAATTATATATTTACACCCAGCTCATACTCAACACATTTCTAATCAATATGATACGACTTTACTTTCATACTTTGAAATAAACACTCTACCAAATTCAATAACAAATAGATTACTAATAGAAAATCATCGCTTTGTTTTGTGTGAAAAACTCATAATAATTAAGGAGTTTTTTCATTGATTGTCATCCCTTGATGATTTATATTTGGAGTCAATTTTAGTTGGGTCAATGAAATAATGTTAAGTTTGGTAACCTATCATTATTAAGTTTCATGAAATAATCAGATTATGTTTTTATTCCAGCCTAATTTACTTTCATTCATAAGTTCTTAATTTCATCCAGTCATTATCCTTTTTCAACCATTGATTCTTTAAAAACTGGCAATGCATTTTCCTCATTAGTCTAAAGGCAAATTATCCATCCATGACGAATCATTTGGATGAAAAGTATTACACAGAGAAACAAGGAGTGTCACCAAACACAGATAATCTAAAAGAGATTGCAAAATAAGAAATTAATAGACTGTAATAGTAAATCTACATAAGACAAACCGGCACTTGGTACCTTTTTGCTCACAACAGTTTGTCTGTTGAGTGGTGTATTTTGTCACTTCGTACCTTTTTACACGCAACGTATAGCACTTGGTACCTTTTTGCTCCAAACTTTTCTGAGTTATGCACTTCGTACCTTTTGATTCTCTCATTATCTCATAAACTAATTAAGATATCAATTCCAAACTTTGCTGAGTTGTGGCATGGATCGTACAGATTCCATTTCTGTGAAAAAGTGCCAAAAGTGCACTTGGTACCTTTTTGTTCCAAACCCACGATACTTCAAAATGTAAGTTATTAAAGAGTTTATTTCTGTGGCATGTTCAAATAAATCTTTAAAAAACAAGTCAATAATCACTTTTGGATCAAAACCTTTGAAATCACACTGTGCCAAACCATGACTTTTACATTGACTAAACACCATGTTGAAATGTTAGTGCATGAAGTTTAATAGGCGATTTTAAAAATTGCTTAATTACATGTAGAAAGACAAAGATGTGTTGAGTTGATGTGTACATTTATTTGATAGCTGATACATGTATAAACATGACAATAATGGAATAATTTCAAAGTAACAATATATTTTGAAGTATGACCTCTTCACTTCAATAACTTGATTACAGAAAGGTTCTCATTCCATAGTCTCCCATAAATAACCTGAAATATAATAAAAGTGAATGAATATATAATGTTATTTCTGTCATTTAACATGTCAACTATAGCACCAAAGAGATTTATTATAAGTTACCATGTGTCCACGAGTTTGATATGGAGATATATCATGTGTCCGAGTTAAATATCAAACGAGAACGATGTGTCCACGAGTTTGATATGGAGATATATCATGTGTCCGAGTTAAATATCAAACGAGAACGAAGTTCGAGTTTGATATTTCACTCGGACACATGATATATCTCCATATCAAACTCGTGGACACATGGTAACATATTTATCTCGACGAGGACCCTTATTTTATGCTTTAAATATGGCTTGAAAGATTGGATGGGTCAAAATGGCGGCTTATCTTGTCAATGTTATTCTTTTATTTATGAATTTACAAATATGATTTTTGTATGACCGTTTAGAGCACGAAAAGTATAGTCTAGTACCGTGCAGCGGTACTAGCCAGAAATTACAGACTTATGAACTTGAATAAATATAAAGAATATTGCGGGGCTTTTTAAGTTTTGATTGTTTGGTCACGTGACCTCATATATATGTTCCACCTTGGAAACGTTCGATTTGAAGCGGCGCTAAAATCGCCGTAAATTCTTGACTGTCATGGCGGACCGTCGTGAAAGATAAGATTGAGTATGAACGTGTCGGACGCATAGAACATGCAGGCATCACCAAATAATGCTTAGGTTGGTTTTAATGTTCGATATGAATGAAAAGTCGGCGATGTCCTCGACTAATATGTGTATAGAGATTGGTTTGCTAGTTCACGATTCCAATCTTCAGCTCACTGATGGGCAACCTCGCTATGGGCTAATGAACCGGTAGGCCAATGGAAAGTCTTGTAACTTGTCAAGGTATTTTCGCACGAACATTTCCTTTGTACAAAAATTACTTGTTCCATTAATGAAATGCGAATGACTTCAATTAGTGGAAAATACACTGAGCTAATAATAAGGTTTCAACAAACAAGCGTAACGTAGCCTTTGTTTACCTAACAGTGGGACAAGGGAGATAACTCTTGGCAGCACGTCGTCTCTGTTACTAGGGTTGCGCATGACCCAGTTTAACATAGAAAAATATACCTACGGCACGTGACCACTTTTAGCCAATGAGTAGCCGACATTGCTGTCCAAGTCGAGATAAAATTCAATCTCTCAAAAACTGGTTCACATGATAAATAAATTTAAGTCTTCCCAAATATTAATTAGCAGAGTAATATTAATTAAACTAAAATGGTCCATGGGTGCTTCAATAACTGCATATTATATCATGGAAATGTGTGAATACATAATAAAAAATGTTTTCTAATTTTTGAAAGTAAAATGAATAAGTTTAATACACAACAACTGTACATGATATATCGATTGTTGTGGCCACAACATATTCAGTGTTTTTAGGGGTACTTTTTGTGACAAGAGTTTCTAGGGCTCTCTTAAATTTAGAGCACTAAAAGGTTTGGGAGTTCAAAGCCGAGACCTTCAGTCTCCAGAAAGGACTAACAAACCAAACCAGGATTTCTTGCAATCATTTCACCCCTTAGTGTCTCTTTTGAAATTTTGAATACTGAGTAGTCACATTATCAATTTATTCATTGGTGTATTTTCTTAACTGAGCTCCTCCAATCAACTGATACCCTTCACAGCATTGCCTCAGACCACTGACTGCTGGTTATTCATTGCTAAATTTAGGATATCAGTTTCTCAGCAAGTTAAATGAAAAATGTTAACCATCTGTATCAATGAATGCAATTCACAGAAATTGTAAAATGTTTTGTCAATTTGAAACCAGTGAAACATTATAAATTGAACTCACCTTCAAAAACATTGATTATCCCATAACTGAAGGAGCGTAATTGCGTGATATTCGGTCAAACTCACTTTCCTGTAAAGACACAAGCATAGTATGTAACATTTCCACTTCTTCAAAGAGAAGAGCACAACATATATTTATAAGTGTATAGATATCCATGCAATCAGTTACATAATGTATCTGTATCAATGAATGCAATTCACAGAAATTGTAAAATGTTTTGTCAATTTGAAACCAGTGAAACAATGTAAATGGAACTCACCTTCAAAAACATTGATTATCCCATAACTGAAGGAGCGTAATTGCAAAATGGTTTAATTTGACCAGTGATAGAAACAGTTGAAAGCTATGCCTTCTGGTTTAATGGATATATATTTGAATGTATCACCCAAGTAGACTCAGGAATATTTTGTAACCATTTCATCAAATCTGCCTACCTTGGTGAGATAATCTTTAACGAACGGGTGACCTCTGTGGGAATCCTTCAGTTGGGACACATACCGGTTGCTCACCTTTAAAAACATTTAATATACAATCATCAAAAATGTTTTAAGATAAAATCAAACTCTATTTCAATGTTATCACAGTTTACTTGACAAATAATCATCTGTTTAATACGCATGTGGGATCTATTGAAACATAACTAGTAATATTCTTGAAGGAAGTAAGTTTTTTAATAACCTGATCTTCATTAATGTGATCAACATAATAACACAAAAATATAAAACAAGTTTATCTAAAAACAAATATGCAAACCTCTGGTGCTTTGCCCATGTGCTGAGTCAGCACTATCATATTGATGAGGGTCTCGGGGTTGTTGCTGTCCTGTAACAAAAAAGCATGTCAGTCTTTTTTTAAATATCTTGCGAATCAATAAAAAGAGGTTGCTATAAACTGAGACAGTTCCTTAAATAATAGTCCAAAAATAATAGTTTTCTAGTAGATGGTACCTAGGATTACAATGCCCTAATCAGAACTGGAGAAGTAGGTGATAATCAAAATCAAGCTAAAAACATTAAACATAAAGTGATGAACAATATGCCACTATAATTCCATTATTTGTGAATTCGGAATATTGTCAATCAAATTGCATTATGAGATCATAAACTGATGCAATTAAGTAAAGATTCCAGATAATCTTTTATCATCAAATCTACAAGTACATACTTTATCCATTGCTTCCTGAAGTGCTGACTCAGCGTCGTCAAAGCGCCCCTGGGCCATGTAGCATACGGCCTGCCCATTGAGCAGCAGAGGGGTGGAGAAGTGCTTGTCACTCATCTCTTGGAAGATGTAGTATGCATCCTGGTACTTCTCTCCTCCCTGGGGATCATACAGCCATATTGGTACTACTCTCCCTTTAATGATTATCTTACCACATTATTTACAAGTGTTTGAAAAAAATTAAAAATACTTAATTTTTTATAGAATTTATAGCATTGTGATATTTTTCTCTCCTGGAACTAATATATAATTGACACTGGTCAGTCTAAAAGGACAAAAAAAAAACTTTCATGATGAATCAATAGCATTCTGCTGCTCGAGAGTACATAGCAAAGCGTGTTTTAAAGCTGAGCTGAGGCCATTTTGATTTCAGATTAAAGAGTATTTCAAACTCAAAAGCTTCATGTGTTTTGTATTCATAGATAGATGTGTTAATGATCAAAGCACTACACTAGTATGATAAATACCAGCAAAGATTGAATAGATATCTTCAAGATGTAATTAGATAAAACGAGTACTGACGACAGCGATGTTGAACCAGGCCTGAGCGAGCTGTGTGAGTATACTGTCCTCGTCAATCTCCTGCATGTGCTTCAGTTCCTTCCTGCAATACACACGTACATATAACATATTGTCATGAATACTTCAATTTCATCAGTCAATGCAAGTCAACAACATCTGTGTGAGCCTATTTGAAAAATAAACAACTGGACAAAATATTACAAGGTTTCAAGTGTATATACAAGAGTCTGACAAAACTATTCTTGGAAAATTACAAAAAGTATATAAAGAATTTTAACAGCAACTGACTATGAAAGATTCTTTTGGGAACTAGCGTATCACTTGGTTTTAATGAGAAATAAAAGATGGGGAAATTCATACAATTTCTGGGGGAAAAAAGAATCATTTAAAACATGTATCTTTTTAAATGGATTTTAGATTTCACTAAAAGGAAGTAAATGCTAAAAGGGAGGAAACTCTTACTTGGCCAAATCCACTCTGTCCAACTTCAGAAGAATCTGGATGGTTAGTGCTATGCTGAAATGAATGACAATCAAGTTTTTACATATTTTTACTGTTAGCTGATGAATTTATTGGAGGGAAACTATTTTTAGTCACCAATATGCATAAAATAGAATTTACTTCTGCATCAACCATCAGCATGATAATGAGATCCCATTACTGCACAATGAGTTAAAGTGTATATCCGTCATACCGTGTAAAGCATTTTGTTAAATCAAAAACAAATCAAGAATAAACATGATATTAATACAAAAAATGGTATGACGTACCATTCCAAACTGTCAGATTGATGTAGAGTCCTCAAAGCAGAGTCAAAGTTCTGTAAGAAATATCATTTAAATCAACGATAAGTCGGCAAAATATTTCATATCTTAGTGTCAAAAATAAACCTAAATTTACCACATTTTTTTTTTAGATAGACTAGTTTTTAAAGCCATATCATACACTGTAGATTTCGAAAATTACCACCTATCCATTTTTATTCAAATGACATTGAAAGGTGCTACACAACTTATTTGTGCCAGTTGAAAACTTGTTCATTTACTTTGAAATTTTCCTATGATCATAATGGTTGCAATGGCAACTATGACTATCGCATAATCTTCCATAATGATGCAAATGAAAAAAGGGTTTTCTGTTCAAAACCAGTCAAATCAAAACCATCTACCTATTGATGCTAAAATATAAAAATAACCACCTGTCCATAACTACTATTTCAAAATCTTCTCAGGTAATGACAACTCTTGAGCCTGAATCTTTTAATCATATTGAGTGCTTACCTGTTCATGAAGGTATATGGAGGCAGCCATCAGAAGAAATGTGCTGTTCGACACGTCCACACTGCTACTCATCTTGGAGTCGAGGTCTCGAACCACAGCATCCCTACAGGGAAAACATAACTCATCAACTAGTGACAGGATCCAGTCTTTTCATTAGCAAACCCTGTTCCCAGATGCTGGACCTTAGTCAAATGGTTTATGGGTTGTTTATCACCTAGATAACTGAAGATTGAGAAAACAATATTTCAATAATGTTATACTGCTTTTACAAGGGCTTTACAGATTATAGTAACATGACTTTGTTGTATTCTCGATTCTGATTGGTTAATTTGAAAAAATTACCCTATGTTGATTCACAATGAATACCTGCAAATTAGCTAAGGCAAATCACAGCGAATTGATACAACATATTCGCTTGTGCCAGCCCGACTCAAGATTTAATTTTCCAGTTTCTAAGAAAATTTGTGCTGCACTCCGATTTGACAGTTGCCTTTGTCAATTATTAGATTGTGTTTCTGGTAGATATTACGGTACAAATTAATTCTAAGAAATAAATCATATCAAAATACTAGCCACTCGCACTATTGTATTTCTTAAATGTCTCCTGTCCCAATCCTGCTAGTAAAAAAAAACAACATCTACACTATCAAACTGACTTTGAATCTTCGCTAGATAGTAGGATTAGTGGACTGTACATCTAAATAAGCAAGCATCTAATTCATCATCAACTGGCTGCTGCTATCTTCTAGCCCTGACTCATTCAAGTTCTTAGAATATACCTTCGACTCTCGCTGGAGAGATAGTCTGCAAACATCCTGACGGCAAGAAGTTCTGGGGAATGAGAAGATTTGATCTCATCCAGAGCAACACCAAACTTCCTTTGTGCTATGTAGGCTCTATACATGATTATATCTCGCTGGATCTTCATGTCAGGATCAGACACCTGCAAAAATAGGAAAAGTTTTTCTAATTCAATTTTTTCAAACTCAAAGTAAAATCTATGGTTACATCTCTTGGTGAAGATAAAATGTGCATCTTGAGTAATTTATGCATTCAACAAAACCTAAAAGACATGACAATTAAACCCCAAAAATATTAGCTTTATGAATATTCAACAGATATCACATTTTGATAGATATTGTGTTTCGAGATTTAATTAATCAGTATGAAAATCATTCTGTTCAACTTAAATAATTGTTCAAACACTGCAAGGTTGCACACGCGTCATTTCATTCTTTGCCAATCCTTAACTATTTTTAACATTTGTCTAACCTAATTATGGTAATTAACACATATTTCAACATTTCTGGCACATTTGGAAGAATTATTAACGCCTTCATTCATCGCAACTTCTCTCTGTTTACATGGTTTATAGCTATTATGATAAATTTGGAACGTCACTTCGTACTAGATTTAGCTAAAAATAGACACAGGCATCACCTTAGGGGAATAGTGGAAAGACGAGTAGGTTAATAACATGGAAACATTTGTTTGTCAAACGCAATCACCAGATCGTTCTGCCTATATTTTGACAAGGCACTCGAATTCGAGTTATTTTGATCGGTTTCGGATTCCTTGAATCGAAGAGTTAAATTAAATAGTAGTACTCGAAAATTTAACAATTTCTTATGATTGATAAATGTATTGATTACATGAATAAATGCTCTCTTAACAGTCCTGAAATGATGGAGAATGTACATATGCTTGACGATCTTAAAGATTCAACTCTAAATCGTTGCGCGATTACCGAGCTACTGTTATGTTCATTGAATAATATTCCAACAAAATCATGTCTAAATATAAATGTACGTGTACACATTGACTTCCATTACATTCACCTTTAATTTCTGTGCTTCATTGATGCAATGTTGATAATTCCCAATGTAGAGAGCTGTCCTAATGTCAAAGAGTTCGTCAACGTCTTGCCCGGCCATCTTGTAAATAATAGTTTGACACGCATGCGTCGCCAACGTGGACTAGATTACACTTCCTGGTAAAGGGAGGTAATTGATAATGCGCACATCCCTGTTTGGAGGATGCTTTTTAATACGTATGTTCGAAACCATCCCATTAGCCATATATTTATATAATTTTCGTTTCGTTTATAGTTTGTTTTTATTTCCGTCTTTTATTCTAATTCTTGTACAATTTTATACCTTGATATCGTTAACCGCATGTTAAGGAAAAGAAACTTACACAAAGCAAGATTTCTAGGCTTTACATACATATAGTGTTTTATTTCAACACACACACACACATATATATATATATATATATATATATATATATATATATACATACATACATACATACATACATACATACATATATATATATATATATATATATATATATATATATATATATATATATATATATATATATATATATATATATATATAAAGTACATGTAGATATGCATTTCTTTTTCATTTCAAATAGCTGGTATATTTCATACCAATAATAGTGGAAAACTGTAGACGTAATTAACATTAAATTTGGCATTTATATCGTCAAATTATCTCTCCCTTTTTAACATTTTAGGATAACGAAGGTGTAAACAAAAAATTATTATTTACAATACACATTTAATACATTTAATACCGAGTAATCTAAAAAAGAGTGGGGACGAGTTCAACCCCGATTTGGGGACGAGTTCACTGGAATTTGTGGGTACGAGTTCGTTTTGGGGACGACTTCAGCGCATCCCGTCCCGGCAAACTACGAAATCTTGGGTAACAGATTGGATGGTACTGACTCATATCTTGATTTTGAATATATACAAATACTTGCACAGGTAGTAACATTCACATTGGTATCAATAGTAACATTGATATTGGCAGGTACTTTAAAGAATTTGGTGGTAAGTAATGGATTAAACGCTAGAATGGAAAAACAAAAGTAGACAAAACAATCTCGTAGACACGGTAATTTCGTAGACAAAACAATCTCGTAGACGTTGAACTCGTAATCAGTAATAACTTTTTTATTTCTAAGTCAATATTGACTATCATTTTTAGTTATTGTTGTCTTTTAAAGTAGTTCATATCATGTTGCATGAATATTGATCACGGGAATGGTGCAAACTTGTGGTTTATATGTTGTATCTGTTTTGACAGGTAAGTTTGAGTCTCCTCTACTCATGAAAGTGGATTAAAATGAATTGTTTTACTAAAATTTTATATTTGTAAACAAATTGTAAAAATATGATTTGCTATAATTCTGTTGTCGGCGGATTAGCCGCGCTATTTGTTTTGATTGTCAGTGACTTATTACCAGAAACATACTTATTAATTTCAAGGGAATGAATGTTTAATTATACATAGACTTTGAAAAATTATCACTAGTCAAATAATGTTTATGGATATCACGAGTTTCATGGTATGTTTGATAATTTTAACGAAAGTATTTAGATACTCATAATTACTGGTGAGGATCTCGTTGTTTTTTGAGGGACTTGATGTATGATAATCTTAATCTGGGAGTCTCCTTTTTTTTTAAACAGTATTGTCTATATAGTTTACTGATTTCAGCTGTTTCATTTTAACTCACTATAAGGATTAAACGCTAACCAAAAAATAAAAATACTGCGAAAGAAGACAAATTTCATTTGCGGTACGCGATTTAATAAAATCAGAGATTACCTCCCCGGAAATGAAAGGGGAGTAACTCTACATAGAAAGAAATTTTGTTGAGATTTGTGAAGTTGCTTGTTCGGTTAAAATATTTAGGAATTTGCCAACAAAAGTTACTGTTATGTACCTATTAGAAATAAGTTACTGAAGAATGACGGCATCGGCAATCCATTTAAACTTTTCTCAAGTAGCCCTAGATTCCTGTCATAAAATTATTGATATTCAAAGTAAGTGTTCCTTGAATGGAAATGACTTCAAGAGAATAGTTGGCGCAGTGACGATACTTTTCACAGATAATAGTATTGAAGGGACGGAATGGAAAGGTAACATTGTTGATAGATTTCAGTGATGTTGCTTATGGAAAACATATTTACTATTTCATTTTGTGATAGTTTATTTGTCTAATAAAGTTTTGAAAATTTGCAATAAAGGCTAGGCTAAATCTCCTGCCTTCAGTGAAAAAAAGTAGCCCTATCAAAATTTTTTACATGTCTTTTAATATGCAAATGTGTCTACTGTTGTATTTATTTGAGTGGAAATAGGGAGCTTGATTGTTTTTATTGCTATTGGTCACATTCATGGCTAGACAGCAGTTTACAGGGTGATTGTGTATTTATAACCCTTTGATCCCTGTTTAAAATCTTGTAGGGTTAGTTTGTCTACTCTAAGGGTTAGGAAAATGTTACAGTTGATAATCACCTGTGCTCAGTAAAGTACAGTGCTCCCCACTTGTTTTACTGATGTAGTCTTTATTTCTAGTTAAAGAGCCACTCCGTGATTTTCATAACTTATTATTTACCTTTGATACGAATCTAAATGTCATATGTGGTGATATAAAATCAAAACATCTTAACTTTTCATGTCGAAAAAACATATATATGACAAATACTGGTTTTCCATGGAAATCTAAAAACAGCCTTATTAATGCACACAGGTGTAAATATCACGTCCAATGTACATGGATGCTAGTTATATAACCTAACAAACACTATCAACTCCTAACTGTCCTCCTGGTTGTTTTAGATAAGTCTCCAAAATTACGTTTGACTATTTGACGCGCGCCACTGTCCGGTTTTCGATCATAATTGCGACGTTCTACCTTCATATTGTCACTGTAAAAAACCAACAAGCTTTAAAATGTTTCTTTTTGGTAACAGTCGATACTTCGCGATCAAATGACACCATTGATTAAGTTTGGCATATATAACTCCAACAACTCACGGAGTGGCTCTTTAACATCACAGATATCTATCTATTGAAAGATAAGATACATGATAACATCATATGTATAAATGAACTTGCAAACCATCAAAACAAGGAATTAAAACTTAACTTTTGAGCAGTGCTGATTGCAAGAGTTGAATTTTTATTATTTCTAAAACTTAATTTCTAATTCTAAAATGCTCAAGTTGAAATTGATTTATGCTGTGCATAATTCTATACATGTACTAACTATATCTATGGTGTTTTTCTAGGCTCAAGTGGGGAGTTGAGCAGCAAGAAGGTTTGGAGAAATATTCCATCATCCTTATCAATATTACCTAGTCCAAACAATGGATTGAACAGAAGTATTGGTATTGAGTCGCATTTTGTTCCATATTCATCGAGCAACAATCAAGAGCCTTTTTCTGATGGAAGAGAAAAGGAACTAGTAGTATTAAATGAGGATTCCTTTATTGTAAAACAAGAACCCGGATCTCCTTGTGCAGAAACTGGTACTTTCAGTAACTTTGAGCCAAGTCTTCAAAATGATAATTTGAATACTTCATTTCCAGGAAAGTATGAAGAAACATTTCATTTTTCACAGAATGATAGAGGAGTTATTCCAAAGAGCTCTTCACCAAAATGTCAAGTGTGTTTCCGCAGTATTCAAAATAGAAAGGAATTCAATTTTCATTCCAAAAATCACAAAAACGTGTTTGGAGGAAAAGAAACATGTCCTATTTGTTTAAAATCTTTTCAGAGAAGAGTTCATTTGTTAAGGCATGCTTTTGTTCATTTTAGAAATGCCCTTTTCTGTTGTCCCATTTGCCATGTCAAAATTGTTCGTTTGGATAGTTTCAGACGGCATTTTCATAAACGTCACCCTGCTTCGCTTCCTCAGTTACGTTGGTATTTAGCAAATCACAAGAAAACAAGGAGTAAAAAAGGTGGTCCACCCTCACTAAATGAAGCAGAATCTGATGTTTCTGTACCACCGGTGGAGGCAGTTCTTGTACAAAACCAAAGTATGAAGGTAGACATAGACGCAGAAGGCTTGGAAAGAGTAAACATCATACCTACTGTGGAAGAAGAGCATCAAGTTGGTTCATTGTCAGTCGCCAGTCCTGTAATTAGTAAACGACAATCTCAATCTGGATTTATGAAAAGATCTAGTGCAAAGAAGACATCTAAATGTTCATTTTGCTGGTCAGAAATGAAAAATTTGGAAGAGTTCCTTGAGCACATGGAAGCACACAAGCCCATAATGAAAGTTCCTTTTACTTGCCCTGTGTGTCTCCATGAGTTTAATGACAAGATGAGAGTAAAGAGACATGCATCGAGACATGTTCAGACTGATATGTATGTCTGCCCGATGTGCGATGTTGAAGTCCCCCGAGTTGATAGTTTCCGTAGACATGTCAGAAAGGTACATGGACTGAGTCCTGAAGACATCAATTTATTGGTGAAACAAAGTATTACTCAATCAAGTTTAAATGAGAATATATCAGCTTCATTCACAGATTCTTTTAACCCAACATCACCAGATGGAACGACATCCTTGGGCATAAATGATCAGAACACTACACAAGAGACCATGTCTTTTACAACTGTTCCTTCAGTGTCAAATATCGCCTTTAAACAGGAAGTTACAGAGGAGGAAGATAATTCAGAAGCTCTTACCTACAGCATTCAGTCTGAGAGGGAAACTACATTATCTATAGACCCCCAATTCTCCAGCACCATTGCCAAGCAAACATCTCCTAATGTCACTGGTGATGTCTCGCCTACCAAAGATATGCAGGTTCAGTCATGGGCTGCCAGTAAATCAAAACAGGCAGGTCCTAAGAATAAGAAAGTCATCACAGAAACAGCAAGTTCTCAGTCTGCTTCAGAATCTGATGAAGGTTATCCTCCTGGAATGACATTTATTGCAACAACATTCAAGGCTCCAAAAAGAGGGGGGTATAGAGGGAATAAAAATGCATCAGAAACATCCTCGAAATCTGAATCTTCAGGCTCCCCGCCACAAGCATCTGCTCCTCAAGGACAAACTGTGCCTGGACAGAAGCCAAACAAAAAGATGTCATCAACCTGCTTTTTCTGTTCAGCAGTTTTAACAAATATTACTCAGTTCTTGCATCATGCAAGTTTACATGGAGAATACGGAAAGATCACTTGTCCAGTGTGTGTGACTGATTATGCTCGCAAACTAGGTTTAGTGCGACATTCTGTGAATCATGTGCCATGTAATTCACATACATGTGATATCTGTGGCACAGCATTTGCTCGGAGAGACGTGATGCTTCGTCACTACAGGAAGGTACATAAGATCAGTCCTACCTACATCAGGTCAGAAGGTTCATCTAGAGAATCTGGGCCATCAGAAACATTCGCTGGAGATGATTTGCCAATCCTGAGTTTTGACTCAATCACAGCACCCAGTATTCCGCCGATGCCAGGTGAAGGAGAAGTACATCTACCTGGAGTAAGCATGATGGACGAGGATGACATGATGTACTCGTGTGGGCTCTGTGGGGCACAGTACCATGACGCTCAGACCCTACAGGAACATGTGCAGAACCATCCACATGACATATAGGGATAGAGATTCTTCAGTCTAGGAACAATGATAATAGACAAACACAATCTGTGTGCAAGTTGTTCAGACCTTGTATAGAAGTCACATTGTTTTAGGAGATTTTAATCAAAGCTTTATATAGCCATAGGTTGTGGCATATTAAAGTGCTATCGACAACTATAAGCTATAATTGAGGAGACTCTATGTGATTTTATGACGTTTCATTCGACTTAGATATGTGCCAAAATACTCAATGTTCTTATATGAATTGAAATAACTCACATCTTTATCTTTCGATATCAAATATGGGACAAATTATAGTTTTAAATGAAAATCAAACATCAGCCTTATGTAAGTGCAGGAATCAAAATCATACGTCCATTTTACATGAATACGAGTTATAGAATGTATCAAACAGTATCACAATCAAATGTTGTCCTCATTGAATATATTTATGTTTGAGTAATTGACATCCACTATTTGTCCTGTTTTCTATCATATTTCTACTTAATGATGTGTAACAGTCAGTATATCTTCATGAAATGACACCATAGATAATGTTTGGCAAGTGTAAGTCAAACAGCTTAGGTACAGTCTCTCCAAAACATCAAGTTAGATTACTTTTGGCCTGAAGAAACCAATAATTCAACATATATCTAAAAGTGTTCATTGTAAACTTTTGAAGTAGAAAAACAGATTGAGTCTTTCTCTATGTGTTTTTTTTGTCATCGTATATGAGATGTGTTAGATTTCTGTTTTCAGTATTCTAAACAAAGTCTGTATTGTTCAGTGTTGTATCATTAAATTCACATATCTCATATCTTATCTAACTTGCTATTGGTTTGTAAATACTCAGGTTATATTTATTGACAATCAAAAGATGTTATGATGTATATCACAACAGCAATCCGTAGATCTTCAGCATAATATTATAGCTTTAATTTAATTTTTGTTTGTTTTTAAATGTAAAGAATCTTGAAACATCCATGAGTTTTACAAGCGACAAATTTTTATTACGTAATGGGAATCATTAAGAATAGTTTAAATGGAACCAGTGGCAGATCCAGGCATTTTGAAGTGGGGGTCACCATTTTTACTGAATATTTCGGGGGAGGTTTGGGGGTTCAAACCCTCTGAATCCGGTAATGAAAACATTCATCCTCCCTTCCAAAGAAAATGTGAAAGTGATGTAGAGTATACTTGATATATTTTTGCAATATATGATTATTATCAGTTCAGGAATAAATCAACATTGGGTATTATCATCCTCCTGAGTTTTAAGATAATACAGTATACCCATCCTTGTCTTCCCCATCTATATAACACATGTAAGAGTGAGGACAAACAAGTCAGTTTAAATGTCATATTTAGGTTTATGAAATATTGCATAATTAGATAGTATCAGATGTCTCTTCCCAAAAGTATTAAATTTATTTGCAATGTAAATATGCTCATAATTTGTTATTTAGTATTGTCTTCTTAAGGTAACTCTTTACATGATATATTTAAGAATCTTTTAGGAGGGCATACAAGATTAACATATAGTTATTGTTGAAACAAATGAGAGTGTATGTATGTGCCATTATAAGAAGTATGTTCCCAAACAATCAAAAGCATTAAAGGCACATGTGCCTATTGTGTCAGAGAGTTTAAATATTTATAAATACTCTTCATATTGTATGTTACAGGTATCATAATTATATTGGTATGTTCTCTTGAATATGTAGGAAATTGATAGTTTACTATAATAAAATCTTCTTATAACTGGAAATAATTTGCAATTTGGAAAATTATACATACTATTACCAATTGCAAACTATTGGACATGCTCCAGTGATTTTGATATTTGTGTCATTTTTTCATCCATGAGAACAAATAATCAAGAGTCATTTGGATTGTAGAAATACTGTGACAGATACCCTTTGATAAGGCATGTTACTTGAATGTTGTGTTTGTACACAGTAGAATTTTGTTACCTTAAAATCTAGCCTTTCTTATGTAAAAGTAACATATTTTGTCATATTTATTTTGTCCCTGCCTGTCTAGAATTAAAAATAAAAGGATATTCCTGTACATATTTGCTGATTAATTCCAGATCAGTGCACAATATCAAAATGCTTTGAGGAACACATGTTGAAACTTCAGCTAAGTGCTTTGGTTTGTTCTACGTTCAGAATCAGAAAAGAATCCCCTAGTGCTTAGATGGTAACATCCTGCTACATCAGCGTATTTGTCTCCGCCCAGCTCCATCATATACCCTGATATCCTTCGCCTAAAACTGAAACCTGACTCCTAGCTTTTGGGGATTATAATTTATAGATTTGGTAATCCTGTGACCCCCCATTTAGGATCAAGTGGACCACACCCTGAAAACCTATTTTCATTTTCTCCAAAAGTTAAAGGGCTAGAAAGCTAAAATATTGTGTACAGACTTCTTAGCTCATGGAGATTATAATTTAAATTTCATTTTGTGGCGCCCATATGGTAACCTTTTATAAAATAAATTATGGATAGCCTTTTGAGCTACAGAGCCATTGGCTTTATTTTTGATAACCAAACAAACACGTTTCTTCATTGGGGAGAAACGAGTTGGACAGACAGAATTATCAAAATGCAATCAAAAGTATTGCTTGGGCATCGCAGTTTGTCCACACTCAATTTTTTTTTTGTCCATTCTCCAGAAACCAATCTACAACCTTTAATCTTCATGTTAGCAAAATGTTATTCTGAAAATTTTAGCTTTCTATACCAACTGGTTTTGGCTTCTCCTTGAAAAGCATCATTATCATACTTATACCCGCCTTACAGCGTAAGCCGGGGTATATAGCGTTCATTCTGTCCGTCCGTCTGTCTGTCTGTCTGTCCGTCCGTCACAAATCTTTGTCCGGAGCATATCTCCTAAACTGTACATGCTAGCTTCACCAAACTTCATACACTTATTAACCATGATCCCTAGATGTGCCTTTTGAGGGTTAGACCAACAAATGATTTTTATTTTTTGAGGTTTCCATGGAAACATGACTAAAACAGTGACTCTATGACCAAGTCCTTTGTTCGGAGCATTTCTCCTAAACTATACATGCTATCTTCATCAAACTTCATACACTTATAAACCATGATCCCTAGATGTGCCTTTTGAGGGTTACACCAACAAATGATTTTTATTTTTTGAGGTTTCCATGGAAACATGACTAAAACAGTGACTATGACCAAGTCCTTTGTCCGGAGCATTTCTCCTAAACTATACATGCTATCTTCACCAAACTTCATACACTTATCACCCATGATCCCTTGATGTGCCTTTTGAGGGTTAGACCAACAAATGATTTTTATTTTTTGAGGTTTCCATGGAAACATTACTAGAACATTGAATCTATGACCAAGTCCTTTTTCCTGAGCATATCTCCTAAACTGTACATGCTATCTTCATCAAACTTCATACACTTATAAACCATGATCCCTAGATGTGCCTTTTGAGGGTTACACCAACAAATGATTTTTATTTTTTGAGGTTTCCATGGAAACATGACTAAAACAGTGACTATGACCAAGTCCTTTGTCCGGAGCATTTCTCCTAAACTATACATGCTATCTTCACCAAACTTCATACACTTATCACCCATGATCCCTTGATGTGCCTTTTGAGGGTTAGATCAACAAATGATTTTTATGTTTTGCGGTTTCCATGGAAACATTACTAGAACATTGAATCTATGACCAAGTCCTTTTTCCTGAGCATATCTCCTAAACTATACATGCTATCTTCACCAAACTTCATACACTTATCAACCATGATCCCTAAGTGAGCTTTTTGAGGGTAAGACCAACAAAGAAAGTCAGATTATAGTTTGAAGCGGGGGTATGTGAGCTGTGCTCACTTCTTTACTTATTCTTGGACGTAAGAGAAAGAAATTTACACAGTCCTTCACAGTCTTCATCCTACAAAGATGATTCCTAGGATTGATGGTTTCTTGAACATAGACAAAAGAAGATTTGAGGGTGGACACCCTGTCACAACCATATTTGAAGGGGGGTTAAGAACAAAGTTAAAATTTGAGTCTTCATGTCAGAAAGATGTTTCTTTTAAAATTTTAGCCCCTTTTGCCAATTGGTTATGGAGAAGAAGATTTTTTAATATATTGGGTGAAACGGCCTGCAACACTCTTTTTTCAGGGGAGTCAGAATTACAGAATGTACAGAATTGGATCCCCTGGGTGCAGCAGTTTTGGGGGAGAAGTCAAGACGTATGCTGAACAATAGGCCATGCTAAAAGCCCCTCTGACCTTTCATTAGGCTTTGGCCATTGTATTATAATCTCAATTTGCTGTGGAGTATATCCACATTTAAGTTTTCCAAGGTTTTTATTACTAGTGGAAAGATCAAAGAGAGCCACTGGCTATGTAGCTCATTAGGCTATCAATAATTTACCAAAGGGTTACCATATGAGCTGCCACAGAACCACCAAATCTAATTATTGAAAACCTCATCAGCTTTTGGATCTCTGTTCAACCTTTTTTCAGCTTATTAGGCTCTTCTTTTTGAAAAAAATAGATCAATCAGGGGTCAAAGGGTCACCAAATCTATAAATTAAAAACCTTATCAGTCAAGGAGTCTGTACATAAGATTTCAGATTTCCTGAGTCAATGGATGATAATTTATATTGTTAAAAGTTGAAGAAGAAGAGAAGAAGACAAAAATAGGTTTTTAAGGTTTGGACCCTTAATAGGGGCTGCAGGGTCCCCAAATCTATGATTTAAAAATGTCATTAGTCAAGCTCATTTCAGATTACAAAAGGTTTCAGAGTCAAGTCAAGTCGATGGTTTGGGAGAAGAAGATGAAATAGTGAAAAGTTTACCGATGGATGGACGGAGACGATATGACATGCCATAAGTCCATCAGGCCAGATGTCATAGCTACAAAGCAAAACGTATACAGGATGCCATGCCATACACTAGCTGTGCCTAAGAGCCTGTCCTATCGGCATCTGGTTCCCAATCTTAAAAAATATTTTAAAAAGTGCTAAACTTTTACTCATTTTATAAAATAATGAAAATAAACTATATGCATTGGTAGAATTGTTGGCTACACATTTACAAATAATTTATGATAAGACTTACCAACATTGCCTTTCAAGCCATAGCGAGGATTTTTACACTCGTAGCGCCATGATGAATGGCTTCCCATTGTATTTTTTTTATAGAGAGTGTGATCTTCTTGTCAAATTTAAATCAACAAAAATATTATCCAAAGTAAGATACTTCAACTGGATTGTGTTATTATCATGTACTTATAATATGTATAAACTGGAATGTCCCTACGAATTTTGTTTCCACAAAAAATACCCCAATAGGACTGTCCTTTTCAAATCATTTGAATAAATCATACATGAGCATTTATTTTGTCAGCTTGTTGGATCACAATGATGTAATCTGAAGACCAAAAGCAAATATGCCAGCAAGTTCGGAACAAATACTTGCAGACCAAGAATCATTTCTGGCCAATGTCTTTACTGAGGATGACACCTGGGCTCATCATTTTGATCCAGAGACAAAAGGCCAAAGCATGCACTTCCGTCACTTACCCCCAAAAAAATTCAAAGCAAGTTCCAACAGTGGTATGGTCATGGCATCCATTCTCTGGGACTCACAGATTGTTATGATGATTGATTATTTGAAGTTCTGTTCTACAACCAGGGGCATATTTTTACACAAATAAACTGTATCAGATACAGGAAAGATCAAAAAACAACAAATGGGTGCACAATGTGTGGCTGCATCAGGACAAACCACTCTGGTTGCTTTCAGTGCAGCACATGAAGTCTGCAACGCTCCTCATATGTAATATAAACGAAAAATTAAGACATTTGTGGTATATTTACTATATCATGGATATATCATAAATTACAATGACTTGATCGCATGAATATTTAAACAACATGCACAGACAAAACATCATTTCAGATTGCGTAGGCAAAGGTTAAAATTCCTCATTGTCTTCACATGTCACAACTCAAATACAATCAGTAAAGAGACACATAACCATTTCACTGCTTCTAGTCTACCATACATTTGACCCAGGGCTGAATGTTCCAATCCTCAACCCAGAAGAATCAGTATGAAATTAGACCTCAGTGGCTGAGGTTATTCTACTATTTTTTTCTCTGGGTCATACAAACACATCAACTCACATCATGAACAAAGAGCTTTGAAAAGTCCAAGCATACTATAGATTGTGAGGTGACATTGAACGGTTACACCACAGCCATAGATCTTGAATTCAGAAAATACACAAACATATAACATAACCTTTACATTGTACAGTAGCACATTATCATTTTCATGTTCATAGTATACTGTCTGGCATTTCAAAAGGATATAAAGATTTGAGATATGACCCTTGAAAATGAATATTTTGCAAGATCAAACCACATATGGATTTTAGATATTATATTTGAAAATAGTTATAAATAATCCTGAGTGTAAACAGTTTATCAAAAAATGATTAAGCAAGACAGTTAGCAAGTACTTAGAAGGCCATCTTCCCACACATGACCTAACTCATGTAAACCCCAATGACTTGCTAAAATAGGCCTTTTAGCATTTTCTAAATTTTCTGTACTTGCTGTCCAGGCTGCTGCAATTTCTATAGCCAAAAGAGAAATCTTATGAGAATTGCAGCTTTACACTAAAATGACCCTGCAATGAAACCATGAGGTTTGAATAAGCCGGTGATAGAGACTGGTGCAACCTAAAGCCTAGCTACAGTTGCTTCGCCAAAATAGGCTCTTTGATACTCTGACGTCGCCTTTTAAACTCGATGATACTGGGGGAAGAGGTTATATAGTTACAGCTCTGCAGCTACCTAAAGCCATGTGAGGGAAGTTAGCTGGCCAGTAATTCTTATGAGCACTTAACCATGATCAACTATTAATCATTTTAAGATTTAAGCTGATTTGTTGTCCTATTAATGATTACCGTAAGTATGTCGACAGGAGATCAGTTATCACTGGATACCAGTTCTGGTCACTGATATAAAACCTGTTCATATGTCAGAAAGATTATTTATGCTCTAGGAAGTCAGAAGCAAAATCCTCTTGAAACATTGTCTGCAGGCAATAACTATTTGCTTAATCTCTTTATTGATTGCAAGTAATCTTGTCCACATTTGAAAATGCCACATTTCACCTGCCAGAGAAAGTGAAATGATATTGGATTTAAGTAACACTGTTGCTTTTTAAGACAGTTAATCTTGAAAGTGCTTGAAATTGTTATTACATATCTGACAAGCTAGATGGTGTCGATGGCTCTTAGTCTCTTGTGACTTCTCGTTTGACTAAAAAACTTGATGAAGATTCACCAGGATCATCACTTGGTTGATCTTTATCCTCCTGAGTGTCCATGTTTTCTTTGCAGGTGAGAAGGTGTCTGAGCATAAGGTCCTTTGTGTTAAACTTAGCATCACAAATTGGACAGACGCTGGAGCTAAGATGGACCTCACAGTGACGTTTTAGTTCTTCATCCTGACCAAATTCACTGAGGCAAAGGGGGCACACTGTCTTGTCTTCACTCTTCCTGTGCCTATCAGCATGACTCATAAGATCAGATTCATCAAGTATTCCAGTGCCACAAAACATACAGTACAAGTTACTGAACTTTGATGTATTGCTGCATTTCAGGTGGTTATGAGAAGAAAGATGTGATAGTACTTCTTTCAGAGCAGAATCTGGATGAGACTGTTCTAGGGTGCCTGGCTCAAACCCTCTCGGCTTCTCTTGAAGTGATAGAGCTGCTGATTTGGAGGGAAAAGTATTGTCCATTGAGGTTGATGAGGGAACACATTGCGTTTGCGACAACCCTTGTGGAAATATTGGCCTGTTGTAGTAGCCCGTTAGAAATGGTAACACCTGTCCAGGAGGCAAGAGCTGGGAGGGTTCACTGACCCTATCATCTTTCTCATGTTCTGAATAGTTTCCTGGGGTGGTTGGCAAACTCATGCTTTGAATATACTGACTGAAATCAGACACTGAGCCCATGTTCATTCCATAGGGGTGTCTTGGATAAGGTGAGAAAGGATTGGAGAGTTCATGAGGACTTTTCCTAAGGCCCAACTCGATACCTTTATTTGGTATGTTTTGTTTTGATATCATCATTCCTTTGTGTTTTCCTTTTATTGAAACAAGATATAAACTTGAGTCAAAATTTTCAAGAATAGCTTTGGCGTATATCTGGTGGCACATGGTGATGTGCCGCTTGAAGTTATCAATGCGACTGATTTCAGCTTGACATACTGGACACATGTACAGTTTAGAAAGCATGTGGTTACTGGCATGTTGTTTAAGGTTAATTTCACAATGGAATATTTTCAGACACACTGGGCAGGTGAATGGTGGGCCAGGAACTGTGTTGTGATTGTTCACATGTTCCATGAACTCTGGCAAATCTTGGATTATCTTCTGACAAATGGAACAAGAAAAGTTCCTTATATCCTTTTTCCTTGGTTCATGAGACTGTTTCTGCCTTGGGATCCTGAGAGGAGATAGGGGATTTTTCTTCAACGTGTCACCAAATAGATGATTCTCTCTTTGTTCGTTGCTGCCAGGTATTAGGCCAGATGCACTTGGCAAAAATGATAGAACAGAAGAGCTGTGATGGGGTGAAATCAGATTCTTTTGACTATGTAAATCTGTTGAAAAGATATTTTGTTTGTCTTCTGAACTTGGGAGTGGATCATCAGATATTGGTATGGCTGGTTCACAATTTTGATTTTTGGAGTTAATGATCCAATTGTTTGGACTAGGATGTAGATGTTCAGTTGTAAAACTGTTTGATATTTGGTTTGAAGAAAAAGTTGCTGGCATTTTAGGTTGATCCTTTGAAACTTGATCAGATGGACACTCATCCAATGAATGACTATCCTGGGCTGAAACATTTTCAGTTGATGCAGCGATTGTCTTAAAATGATTGTTTTCTTCATCCATGGATCTCAATTCGAATTGTTCCTCTTTTGGACCAACATCTTTCGACCTTTGCTGCAAGAACAGGTTTGCTTGAAAGAGATGTTCACTTGCCGGATGAGCTGTCTTCATATGATGCCTTAAATTCTCCATGCGGTAGAGATTCCTGTCACATAAAGGGCAATTATAGATTGTATGTGAGAAGTGAAGATTTGCATGTCTCTTCAGCGCCCATATGTTTGAGAACCCCTTGTTGCAAGCAACACATTTGATATCAGGTGAATTGTTGCTGTGAAGCTCAGAATGTTGGATCAATTCTTCTATTGTACGTATGACATCTGTACATACAAAACAATCAAGAACCCTTGTAGTTGTCTCCCTTGACTTTCCTTGACGTCTTCTAACTGCCAATTTTGAGACTATTGGTCTACATCGAATAGCATCATTTGGCAAATTTGAACTTTCACAGGCATCAATATCCGCATCCAATTTCGGATCTGCATCACAGTTAGTCATAGTGAACCAGCCAGCTGTATCATTATGGGTTTGTTCATTGGCAGCAAGAGCCATTGAAGTACCTAGTAACTTTGATTCATGATTATTGGTATGAGATATATGAGTATCTTCAATTTTGTCTTCAGTTGTTGTCCTATTTTCAAAGGGTTCCTGTTTTACAACAATTCTGACATTATCTGATTTAAGAGAATCTTGATCCTCTGATAAGTTTGAAGCACATTGAGAACTTTGATTTATACTCAAATTTTGGTCCTTGTCTGAGTTATTTACCAACTGGTTAGATTTGTCACTTTTGATTTCTTCTTGTTTTGTTTTGCATGATTCTGATGGTCCTGCAAGATCTTGTGACCTGCTCCGACAAAATGGAAAAACTGGTTTTGATTTTTGATGATGAGTTACTACGATGTCTTCAACAGACTGCATTTCAACCCTGGATTCATTTTCTGTGACTTCTGAAGGGTTCCCTTGCACAACACAATCAGTTTGCAGGTTTGTCTGACCTTTGGATGGTTCCGAGAGCATGTCTTCAATTTTATTGGTACAAACCTTGTCATTGTTTGAAGGTGGGGATGTGAGATTGGTAGGCAGATGTAAGAAGGAGAGTGAGGCAGGAACTCCTTGGTGCTTTTCCGACAACACGGGCATATCAGAAGCATCTGAAAAGAATACTGATTCTGTTTGTAAAGGCACGAAAAAGTTGTTAAAAACTGATATGGTAAAAGGCCTATTGGCTCAATAATAATACAACAACAATACGATAGAAGTACAAGAGAAAATCACAATCTCGTTGAAATCAACTTTCTTGATCTGACCATGTCTCCATAAAAGTTGTGTCAGACGACCTTGACCGTGACCTTTCACCTTCAATTAATTTAACCATTCACAGGTCTGCAAACATATCCCTTTTGTCTGATCATCAAAGCCTGCAGAAAAGTTTGATGGAGGGATGGTCTGAAACCCCTTCCCTTTGGATCCACCATTGCACACTTTCTGAGTTCTAAATATGTATTTGTATGTCTGTTATCATTTTTAACTGCAAATGTTTCTGTTTGTGCCACAGTTGATTTATTTATCTGCCCCCATTCAGAGAAATTCTCACTTCGAAGTTGAAAAAGAGAAATGAATTCCTAAAGATCTTTTGACAAAATGATCGTCGACCTAACTTTGAGATAAATGCTTGTAGGCAAGTATGGTTGTTTTGTTTTGGTAAATTTCTTTACTGGTATTTCCCAAATTTCTGAAAATTGCTTTTGGGGCGGCAAAGAAAAAGCAGAATCAAAAGCAAATTTGTCAAGAAAACAGGGATTGGGTAAGACACCTTGACAATGGGCCATTTTTATGGCTTTTAGTCATTTTTGAAATTTTTAATGGGCCAGTCCCCATCGTAGGTAGCAATGATAAAAATTTCAATTTTAATGAGACATTTTTTCATACAATGTGCAAAAAGGCAAATGGCCCCTACCTTTCCCAGTTCCTGCGATAGTAACTCTTCCTCACTATCTTCCTATATGGCTTAATTTCTGACATAACATGTGAATATTCGTCATGATAGTAAACAAACACACTACCCTTTGGCGTTAATCCAAGTTCGGCTTTTCGCGGGTTCATTAAAGAATGCTTTTAATCCGGGATACAAGAGTTAGATGTGATGTTTAGAATGTCAGTTCAAATGTTGACGACGTCTTCCTAGGCTCAATTCGTATTGGCTGAAATAATCTGACACTGCTCTTATGGTGACCAAGCCGGTTAGATCATGAAACGCAGGGAGGTACGAGGAACAAGTTTAGAGCTTATTTCAATGAGATGGAGAAAATCAATGCTTATAAAATCATAATTACTAATTTTTTAAAATCATTATCACATATTTACCACTTGATATTTGGTCGAAGAATGCGACGGTGACAGCTCCAACAATCTTGTGCGATTGGAAGAATCCGGCATATTTGTGTACGCTGGTTATCCGCAACTCTTGTGTCGTTTGGTCGAAAAAAACATCTGCGTTGTTCGATTGCAGAAGCATGGTGTCAGATCGATTTTGCACCAGACTTTATGCTGCTATTTTCAAGAATACATGATGAAATATGGCTAAGGAATGAACCATAGGGGCCACAAGCAATCCATCAAGTTCAAGTATGTGTCAGAAAAATATTGTTGACAGCTGAAGACAACAGGAAGTTGCCGGAAGTCGAATTAATTCTTTAAAATACGGGAAAAGATATTTGAAAGAATAACATATTTTGCCATCTTCATTTCAAACCATTGCACTTTAGATATGATAGAGACTATTAAGAATTATATCAAATCTGAACATGCATGTGGTGTATAGAAAACAATATGCAAACTATTAGGTTTGATGAAATGATTGAAATGATTACTTCGGTCTGACCCGGTTAAATCGTTGAAGTCAGAATTACTTCCCCTATCGAAACGAAAATACGGAAACACAATGTTTTGGGTTTGATATAAAACTTGATGACAATCGTCTAGTTTTTGACATGAAGACAGGGCATGCTTTATACGTTAGTGCTATTATTATTTGAAGAATATTTGTTATCAATATCATTGTCATTATCATTTACAACCTGATGTGAATGTGTTTCTGTAATTTTATTTATGAGATTTGAGAGTCGGGTATAAGGTAAATCGTGCATAAAACGAACTCGTACTACACATTTTACACAACACAAACAATGAATTCATATGGCCAGTGACACTTCAATGGTGGTAATCCTTTTATCGTGGCAAAAATGTTTTACTATTAAAAAAAACCCAAGAAGTGTGTAATAGAATTATTTCCGTTTTTATTCAAAATGAGTTAACAAAATGCAGCAGCATAAAAAAAATTTGTTCAAATAGTAAGTTGTATGTCCAGCGATATCCCATCAAAGTAAGCGGAACAATCTAAAAGCTGGTCGGATTTTTATTGAGGGAGGGGCCCTTGCATTACGGGCTGAGAGTGAAATAAAGGACTGAACCTTGACACTATTACTTATTGCAGATGCCACCAGCATGCAGTTGCAATAACTTTTGTATTGTCATTCAAATATATTGATAAGTAAATGGCATTAGCATTTTTTACTCTTTTTAATTGAAGATCATTAAAGAGCCACTCCGTGAGGTTTTGGAGTCATATATGCCAAACTTAATCAATGGTGTCATTTGATCGCGAAGTTTCGACTGTTACCGAAAAAGACACATTTTAAAGCTTATTGTTTTTTTACAGTGAAAATATGAAGGTAGAACGTCGCAATTATGATTGAAAACTGGACAGTGGCGCGCGTCAAATACTAGTAGTCAAATGTCATTTTGGAATTTTATCTACAACAGCCAGGAGGGCAGTTAGGAGTTGATAGTGTTTGTTAGGTTATAACAGCCAGGAGGGCAGTTAGGAGTTGATAGTGTTTGTTAGGTTATATAACTAGTATCCATGTATATTGGACGTGATATCCACATCTCTGTGCATTTATAAGGCTGTTTTTAGATTTTCATGGAAAACCAGTATTTGTCATATATATGTCTTTTGGACATGAAAAGGTAAGATTTTTTATTTTATATCACCACATATGACTTTTAGGTTCGTATCAAAGGTAAATAATATGTTATGAAAATCACGGAGTGGCTCTTTAAGTTGAGATGAGTGTTAGACTAGTTTATATTTTTTAGAACCACGGAAAAGTTGTGAAATGTTTTTATAAACAGCTATGGGGTTTTGAAGTAAAGGTGAATAGCTATGTCAGATATGCCAGGCAGTGCTTCATGTGACCTGTAAAAAAATCATATGACAGGTTAAACCGGGTGATTGCATCTACTTGCATGTCGTGTCGTCTCTCTGTAGCCAGAATCCATAAAGACCAAACATGCACAATAGATAGTAAATTAAGTATTATTTTTGATGAAAAACAAGAACATTACTTCTTAAATACATTATAAAAATCACTTACATATATTTCTGAGCGAGAGTTCCTTGAGCGCATTGATCCAGTCAATACATCAACTTGATTTAGGACATAAAGTAACTCCTGATTTCATGATCTTTCTTGATAGTAATTTATTCAGGTTCTTTTAGTGCTTGGGCTCTGATATTTAGAATATATGATTAGGATGACTTAGTGAAAGAAATATGGATATAAATAATGAAACTATGCAACAAAGTAATTTTCAGTAACTAAACAAAATACTGAATTTGTAAATAATTTTAAGTTCTGAACATTTAATATATGTTTGTAGAGAAATACCCATTTATACCTATGACATCAAACTACATTTAGCTGAACTCCCAAACCCTTTCCTAGCTCTATTCTGTGTATTCATTGACTTTATTTAATTCTTAAAGGAACTCATCTTTTTTCTTCACTTGTTCCATTGTTTTTGTCTTTTTTATATCCTGATGGATCAGCTCAAAGTTGTTTTCATATTTGAAAAATAAGGTAGAAAAACAAGTTTTCTGATTACTAACTAATCTAGAAAACTAAGAAAAAGTATGTTGATGTTTAATCTGTAATAAACAACACATGAATTTCTCCATGAAACCAATTAATAAATTAACTAAAAAAATAAAACCAAGTTCTCTTTTCCCAAAATCGTTAGATGAACATTATATATCTGAGAGAAGAAGGGCAGAGTTACATCTCATGTTTGAATTTGGGTGATCTGCTATGATTTATCATTGTATGCTATATGGCACTATTTTGAAAATTTGGAAGAATGCAATCATGTAATATTTTCATAATCACTGACAATATTGGAATATTCACAGTATCTTGATATATTTCTTTAAACTTATGTGGAACATGCCACTATTGTCATCTGTAATGTATAAAAAATTTACCACATCATTTAGTGTTTGTTATGCACACACAGCTCGTAAGTCAAATTACAACTCTGTATATATATTAGAAATCTTTAGAAAAAATTCTAAGAGTGTATTTGAATACTTATGAATTTCCATGATAAAAATGCATTTTGTGTAACATTTATAGTTAAGGATTACATTCCATGCCTTGGAATATTCTCAATGATTTAAAGGCTATAAATATTATTTGATTTAATGAAAATCACAAATAAAAACATTTAAATAGCCAAGTTATGAAAATTCCTTAATGGATTTCTTTAAAGAAGTATTGTTAACCCAATTTTGGTAGCCCAATTTCTACAATATTATATAATCCTTATATCTAAAAAGGAAAGTGTTATTGAATATTTTTTGTAGAAACAAAATTCATGGGTACATTCTAGTATACCTGTATGTTATTAGTAAATGATTATGATACAACACAGTTGAAACACCTTACTGAGGGTAACATTTTCGGTAGGTTAGAGTTGAAATAAGACCGTATACTCAGTAAAAAAAACTAACAATGAGATGTGAAGCCATTCATTGGAGCTATGAGTATGAAAAGCCTTGCTTTGGCATTACTAGGCATTGTAAGAAAGAAGATAGATAGAAAGTAATGACAGTTGTAGCAAAATGATTTTCTTTTATCCTGTTAAATTGAAAAATCTTTACAAAGTAAATTATATTCAGTTACATTCTGCAAACGAATTTTGAAATAATCATGTAAAACATTTGTAAACAGAAATGTCCCCTCGCATTTTTTTTCCACAAAACATATCCTGATAGGACAGTCTTTCACTTGCCATTGACGAACAGCCTGAACTTCATTCAAAACCAGTATTATGAATGACTGACACTTGTCACATTTTCAGCCTTAGACGTAGAACATGTTGACTCAATCAAGTAGTGCCGAGGTCTTCTATGACAAGATCCGACAGGAACTCCGCGTAACGAGCGTTCACCAGTGTGACAGCCTCAAGTCTCTAGGCAGAATCATCGGGGCAGTGACTGTTGCTTTTCTTGAAGAGGCTCCAAAATATGGAGACGGTAAAGATAAATTATCAGAAAATGTTGAAAAATCTGAAAGTCTCAAAAATAGTCATAAAATAGTTATAAAAGTATTATTCAAATGATGTTTGAAAGTTTCTCTTTAATAACCAGCTTTTATAATGTGTTTTTTTTCAAATATAGAAACAATCATATATGATGACTTGTTCATCAACATTTTGAAGAATCATGATGTCTGAAATGAATATGTGGACATGGTATATCCAACACTGCATACCAGGCGACTTTATTTCTCTTGCTTCACTTTGAAATAGTCCCATGTAGTTTTACCTGTGCAAATCTTTGATTCGCTCCAAATCACAATCACAGTAAGGTCTAAGGGTTGTCTATAGCTCCAATCAATGCTTTCCTTTTAAACATGTGCGTCACCATGGGATTTACATCAACAGTGACCTCAGCTCGATGCTTTTCCAAATCACTCTTATTACTAATCGTATTGCATAATTAAACATATTCGAGTTTATTGTTGATGTAGTTTTCATACCATAAAAATGTCGACATCTTGATACAACACATCATATCATTTGTTTTCATAATATGCCTTTAAGTAGAAAACCCATTCATGTGATTTAAAACATTTGCAAACAGTAATGGTATACTGAACTAAATTAATTTCAACATAGACATATAGAAAAGTAATGACCTTATTAAAAACTATTGTGAAATTTCCAAATTATGTATGCCTATCTAATTGATATAGCATTGATTTTTTATCAGCGTTTTCATATCATTACTCATCCAATTATAACACATGCTTTAAATATATGCAAAGTAAAACAATGTAGCAGTAAAAAGTTACGTTTTAAGGCAGCAGTACGTGATTTCTATTGTTTTGACGAGCATGCCCCACACAATCGCAGAGCCATCTTTGAGTCAGAATAACTTGTTACTCGTCACATACGCCTTTGATCTATGACACACGTTCCTTGATTGGCTTGCTATTGTTAGATAAAGGGATTTTCCTCTTTTTATCCACTAAATCGGAAGATTTGAATGAGTAAAGCTAAAGGGGAATATTTTCAAGTGAAGCGAGAGAAATAAAGTCGTCTGGTTTACAGGATGGGTATATGTATATGTATAAAGGACACCTGAAATAAAATCTATTATTCAATTCAACGGTATAAACTGCAGAAAATAATATGACATCAAACATCCAAATTTAGTCTATACATTTTGATGCAGTAAATTGTTGTCCATGTCTTAGGGCCTGCAATATATTGATAAGTGTTTTTATGTATGTTCCTCAAAAATATGTTGCAGAAGTTGAAGATGAGGAAGACAAGGTGGAGAGTTCTGACCAGGCGTATCACTGTGTGCTGGACAGGAGCAAGGTGTGGGAGGGGATCCCTGCATCACTGTCTCTCATACCCATGCCAGGAGCTTCACAGAGATTGTTCTCAGATCACGAATCAAATCCTCAAGCTCAGGCGCAGCGATCCAGCGGTTCTAGAAGAAGGACCTTCTCTGGAAGAGATGGTGAGGAATCCAGTAAAAGAACCGGCATGACGAGAGAATGTGAAACTGCTGGATCTAGAATACGGGGGGGCACAAGGAGGGATGGTGATTGTGCTCAGAGGACATTTGGTGACAACACTGATGAGGAAGAAGTAACTATGACTGAAAAGGAATGTGACCTTGTTGATCTTTCAAAGATACCTCTTCCAAGACATTTAAATCTGAAAGAGTCTGTAAAGTCAGCAACTGTAGGTCAGACAGTGAATTCGGACACTGCTCTAAAAAAAAAACTATTGACCGTTAAGCATAAGTATTCTGAAAAAAATGCTCAAGAGGATCATCCCCATGTTCAGTCTAAAGCAGATAAGTTGTCAAGTCCGTCTGTATCAAATAGTATTGATGTGTTTTGGAGACCAGATTATGTTCAACAAGATTCAAGCCCAGAGTCATCTACTGCTGAGAAGGACTCATTACCCATGGGAAAGCCTCAAATTTCAAGTTCACTACAAATGAGACGCAAACTGCAGGGGAAATTTCAAGATTTTTCTTATAAAGATGGTGACAGAGTACATGAGGGAAGCAGAAAAGATGTAGAAAATGTGACTGTCAAGCAAGAGGTTTTTCTTGACCTTTGTCATTCAAGTGATGAAGTGGAAGAAAAAGCATCTTCAGTGACAAAATATTTGGATAATGATGATGACATGGAAAGTGCAACAGAGCGAGACTATCATGATGGAGAAAACAGTGGCACATTCATGAAAAGTGCGAAAAAAGAATCTTCATTATCAAGCACATACCTATATGGGGACCCCAGCCCTTCATTTTACAATCTGTATCCAGGGATTGGGGAGACTGCCTTTCCAAGAAGTTCACCCATAGACTTGCCTCAACATTTGAAAGAAGCTGTGCATTCATCAGGTGGTTTCCCCTTCCCGTACAATCATCCCTCTCTCCTATCTTCCACTTCAGCTCTGTCTGCATCAGTCTCCCAGAGATATAGCTCATCCCAAAATGTGCAGACTTCCAAGTCTGTACCTAAGCTTCAACTGAAATCTCACGGCAGGAAAAGCATGAGGAAGTTGCCCTCTTGTGCAATATGCTTTGCAGAAATCAAGGATAAGAATGACTTTGCAACACATGCCTCCCTGCACAGCCTTGAGGATCAGCACAACTGTCCTGTGTGTTTAAAGATCTTCTCCAACCGTGCTAATCTTTTGAGACATTCAGCACTTCATATTCTAGGGGTTCTCTACCAGTGTCCAATCTGTTGCAAGATGATCAAAAGGGGAGACAACTTTCAAGTGCATATGAGGAAGCAGCACCCCGGGCAGAGTGTTCGGATGGCGCGGGTTGTGTCAGGGTTTAGCCCTGACCATTCTAGAAAATCTCTCTTTGCATCAATTAGAAGCAGTGATGACAAATATCACTGGCATGGGAAATCTGCAACTTCCATCAAACAGGAACCTGAGTCTTTGTCAGATAAACCCTATTTGTACTCTGATCCAGATATTTTCAGTGCATTAAAATCTCAATCTGTGGCGGACTCCAGCTCAGAGAAACAGTCCTTGGACCTAAGCATGCATCCACGTCCTTGTCCTTATTGCGAAGCTATGTTCACTTGCACTTCTGATCTTGTCAACCATCTGCAGGAGAGTCACATTGAGCTCTTAACTGGCAGGGGTACTGGGAGTGATATCTGACCTAAAGCATCCCGGGTCTGCTCAAGCTATTGTAGTGCTGTTATCATTTGTAACCTCATCTATAATTCATCTTCTAGGAATGATTGTAGTTATGTCAAATATAAAACATCAGCAGGCATTAATATTGTTTAAGATATGACCAATGACTATGCTGATCTGAAAATCACTACACAGGTCTGCAGCTACTTGAAAAAGGATTTTTACTCCTGCATATATTCTATTATTCTATGTTTTGTGTGTATTTGACGCTTGTTTTGAAGTATGCAGTTAGAGACTGCTTTGATTTAACTTGATGTTTTAACAAATGTGCTACCTCCATACTATTCATTTAACAGTAAACAGAAATCCACTGAAACTAAGAATCCACACAATCTGATCAAAATAAATCTTTGTTTCGCTCCCTATTGTTATTTTTGATTGTCACTTGTCACTCATCTATTATATGGCGGAATCCTGCAATAAAGAAGTTGTAAATCTATGGAACTTGTTCTCTATTCATCTCGCCAACTTTTAAATGCCCCTTAAAGATGGAAACTGATTGTTTGGATAATTGTCGTCCCTACCAATTGACTAGTTGTTTATTTCTGTGTCATTTCCTGTTTAAAACTCATATGGACACAGATCTCTGCGAGATTCTATCAGATCATAGATGAGTGACAAGTTACAACCCAATATAAGACAGGGGAATAATTCAATGATTTGTTTTAAGTGAGATTAGAAATAGACAAGGCCTTCTGGACACAATACAGGTTTTGAATCATGAAGATATGTGTCCATCTCAATAAAATGTCTATGGAAAAGATATTCCAAGATAATTTGTAATGTTTGATCATTTTATCCCAGCATGGTTCAGTTGTCATTGTCACTGGTTAAGAATTTTGTTTCCTGGTCATAGAGGAGATCAGTGCATTGTGACAAACAATTGTGACTGAAGTTTTGTTAATATAACCATTGTTACAAATTTGAACCAATTATTTGGTAAAATTTGTTTGAAACAGAACTATTGATATATATAAGTGTTAAGTTTTCTCAGGCTTGTTTTTATAAAAAAATTTGTAATTGTTTTTCATTCACTCTTTTACCCTTTTACCTCCATGTTTTGGAATAATCAGAATTAGACAATCTTGAACCAGTGTTCTCAAGCTCTGTACATTGAACGTACAGACGTCACAAATACATCAGCAGCTACATTGATACTTCATTTGACAAGAACTAATTTGATTTTAACTTAGTTTTAGAAATATTAATCCAACTCTTTCTGATTGTAGGAGTCAACAAGTATAAGCAGTGTATGTAATTATTTGGAACACTATTTGGGCGTAAGTATAATTTCTACCATTACAACGAAAATTGGATAATGAAACGCGTCAATTGGTTTAACATTTTTTTAAACTTATCTTTATTAGGTAAAAGATTAACTTTGCAATGACGATGATATTTATATAACTAGTATGCATGTAAATGGTACTTTTGCGTCGGAGCATAGGGTATTTTTTGAAAAATTATAAATGTCATATATTTGTAATTTTTTTTATGACTGTGTGAAATGTTTTGTATGTCTATCATCATCACTGGTGTTGTGGCAAATATGAATTTCAAATAAATGCCATGAAATAAGCCACACATCCATCTTGACTGATGGACTATGACTATGCATTACAGGTAGAGTTACTGTTCAAATTTTATCTTTCCTGAAGAAATCTTCAAATTCTTTGTTAGAAAGTAAAGATGTTTTGTGGTTTGGATAACTTGTTTGCATGTGTTTAATATTGTGCAATATTGTCCTATTGTTTCTATTTATGATTATTAGGCATTAGATCAACTTACACATTCCCTATTATATATTTGTATATTTTGATTGCCTTTTTAAGAAATCCTGTTATGGAAGCTTGTGAATACTTAGATTATTAATAGATTTTCCCTATTGTTCTTTGACCATTTACTGAAAAATAATATTATGAGCATAATTTTTTTTTAATTTTTGCTTGGATTTAAGAGGGATTGCTTGCAAAGATGTGTGGAGCTGTGAGAGCATGAATACCTGAACAAATGAAAAATTCTTGTCCGTTATGATACTGACAATCCACTATTAATTTGTAACTTGTCAAAATTTTGAAATAGTAAAAAAACATTTGTTTAGTTCCCCATTACAGAAAAAGTGGAAGTGACCTCAAATGTAAAACTAATGAACTAAATACGATTCATCTATCAAAGCTCAAATTTGTTTGCACGCATTAGGGTTTTGGTGCAATGCTACACTGAATTTCAGCGCAGTACTACCCATGGTTTCCTAGATCCAGTCTGTGCTTGCAGGTTTCACTGCGATGTATAGCCACATTGGTGTTGTTGGATTTCTCCCTGCAATAATACTAGCAGTCGTAATACAAGTTAAATACTCGTGAAAGCGGATTTAAGCCCCAAATCACCTCACCTCAAATTTGTGTGTCCGTTCTTAGGATCCTTGGTTTCACGGCAATGCATAGCCAGAATGGTGTTGCGGGCTTTCTCCCTGCAATAATACTAGGGGCCGCGATATAAGTGAAATACTCTTTAAAGCGGCTTTAAAACCCATATCACATCACCTCACCTCTTAGGATCTTTGTCCTCTGTGTGGTTGGGACTTAATTCATCTGGCCGTTTGTGCAAGTCAAGTCATATTTGAAGGGATTAGAGAAGCAAAGTCAAATCTGTTTAAGCTGATAGATATCCCGGGCACTCTCAGAGCTGATATTTCTCTCTTAGTGCTAATGAATCCTGAAGTCAATGAATTTTAATATTATTCATGTTATTTTTCTAATATTGTAGGACTTGAAACATCTTGGCCCAAATATTATTATAATTCGTGTTCAAATGGTAATATCCTAACATTGATTTAATATATCTTATCGAGACTTGAAAGCACTATTGCACACTTTTCAGGTTCAAATCAGCTATTTTCAGGTATTTGAGGACATAAGCATTCACTTAAGCTTTCTATAGGTGCAATAAAATACTTATTCTGTACAATCAACAATGAAAATCTTGAGACAGCCGCAGTTGGCTTTGACATAAAAAAGAAATATGGAGAGTTAAAAACAGTTAAACTAGTAATGTGTGCAGCTTTTGAATTTACCTAAGAATCTAGTATGGTTTTATAAAGTAAAGTTGTACATTTACCGATTTGATAACACAGTATTAGCATTGTTATTAGATTAACCAAAGTGGCTGCTGTTTCCACTTTTCTGTTGTAAGCAAACTTTTAATATTTCCGATATCGTAGTTCATGCGGATTTAATATAACGTTCCATTAAGTACTTCCGGTCTTTACGAGGTGGATTTCCCGAGTGGGCATCGTTCGTGATATCGAGAGATACGCAGTATCTGTGCATTCGTTTTGTTTACAAATTACTCGTTTGCACTACTGCGTTTTAGGTGTTATTACACCGCAGGTAAAGCCTTGTGAATCGGTTTGGATTCTTGTTTTAGATTTCTTTTTGTCTCAGTACAATGGAACTTTAAAAATCTCCAAATGTGATTATAATTTTTGCTCAAATGGCAACATTGAGATGTATATTCCATATTGCTTATCTATATTGTTGAATGTGAGAAGAAGTATGTCTGTTAACATTCACTGAAACAGTGCTTAATTATCTTGTTTAAGGCTTTAATTCATCCATAATTAAATAAATACCACCAAGTAAATGTTAAGTTATACATCGAAAACATCATATCCATAGAGATTATTACCGGATGAAGTGTCCTTTCACTGTTGCAAAATAAGTGTGAATTTTTCTTTAATTGAGCTTTAGCTTTGGTTAAGAAAATATTTGTATTAGATTCGGAAATGTCATATGACGCACTTTCGAGTGTAGTAATATCTTTATTACAGATTTTATTCCATTGGAATCTTTTGGAATATTCAGAAAACGACCTGCTCCCTTGAAATGGTCTCCAACAGTGATGTCACTAACAATTTTTTTTATGACATCACAGATGGCGAAATAACTTGTCCTGTGCAAATCATTGGTAAGTTAAGGTGATATCTGCACCACTTACGTTTACCACTGTGGGTCATAAGTCTTTAAACCTTCGATGTAAGTTACTTCTCTGGTGATGGTTGTACTGTTCCCCGCTTCTTGCAATGATCAGATGTTATACAATGTTGTTTTTGTTAAATTCCCTTTTGCCTCACAAATCTGTTTTTGTTACCTTATTGTTACTAATGAAATAAACATTTGGGAAGGATTTCATGTGTTCAGATTCATTTGTATAAGTTGAGTAAAGAAGCTAAAGGGCTACCCAAGGATTTATATAGACCTATACACTATAAGGATTATACACGTCCTTGGGCTACCATATTCTAGTGGTAGGAGTATAAAGTAGGACAAACTGCCTTTAAATCCATTGCTTTTTTTTTAAATTCCAAAAGGGCGTGGTTCGACTCCGACTTTAGACTTCGATTACGGTTTAACCAATTCTGATGATATGAATATCAACAATCTTTTGAGGTAATTTCTGTCACTGTATTGCTTGATTAGTACAGGTAGATGTCAACGTTCATCACATTTTTAAGCCCCATTTCTAGAGACTCAAAAATAAGAACGAAAGTCAGTAATTTGTGTGACCCAAATGCACAATAAGATTGCCGCAACAGATGTCCGCAATGCCTAGACAAGGCTCTGCAATCGTTTGTGTGGCCATCAAAACTTTGTTCCATTATGTTTTGGTAATATAATTGTCAGAAGAGTTGTTAATGAACTACCAGTTCTCTTGTGTGTTTACATGGGTTGCAGTATGTGGACTGGAATAAAGAACAAGTTGGTTGCAATACTTCCTCTTAGATGCCCATGATAAGTTAGTTTCTCGCAAAATCTGCAACCCATCGTGTCACGTGATTTATAGTTATAACCGAAACATGACATCCTCTTGAACCGCAAGTCCACATTGCAGAAGCTTTAGAATACCCCGTTTCTCCTGAATGTATGTTATCCTTGACGAACAAGCTGTACAAAAACATATAGAAAACAAATTGCAGAGAAATTACGTGTCCTGAGCTCCAGATTTCTGATCAGTTGAATGCAAATGGATGTTCATGAAATGATAAGCAGAATCTCGTCTTTTTCCTGTGGTCTGAAGCTAATATTTACATTATTAACAACAGAGAAAATGTTCAGAACTCTTCAAATCATTTATTTTATCTTTAAATACGGCAAAACAGGTGATAAGGCAACTTTACGACGCAGATCGGAATTGTTGCCAACAATTAGTCTTTGAACGTAAGAGTTGGCAGTTCCATCAAAGAAAATGAATATGTAAATGACAGAGCCATTGGCTATATGGGTTATCGGGCTTAGTAAGGTAAATCGTTCCTGTTTAAAGGATGCAGTTTTACTCGCCACTTGTAACACGATAATAATCTGCTGGAACGTCCTCCCAAAATTTCGACATTCTAAGGCCTTGGGTACATTAGATGTCAAAAAGGGTTTTGAGGAGTTACGACTCCTACATTGTCACGCAGTATCACGCACTCTCACATTTACCTCCAAATACCTTACATTGAAAATGTGATTTAAAAACGGTTAATGGCGTATGTATGCCCTCTAAAGAAATACACAATGTCCTTAAATTATATTTGATGAATAGAATCTGAATAAAATCAATAGTGAAAAGCGCACTACAGCGCCAGTTATATGCTCTCCCAGATGTCATATTAACGTCAAAGTGTAGGTTTCGCCCTTGTCAGAAATGGGACACATGAGGTACCTGTAGAATTGAATCAAGTATTCTCTTCATAAAATATTGGAAGCATATTGAAATGTATATGAAATATCTGTAGTTAAAATGTATGATTACATAAAAAGGATTCCAAAATTTACGTTGTGACTAGTGAAAAATTCGGTTATTGGCAGTTTAATTTTGTCTTATACTGTCTAAGTTTATTATACTGGTTAATTCCTATTAAATACAAGGAAAATAATTTTTTTCTGGCAGAACAATACCTACCTTTGGCTGTGCCCATGAATATTCATACATGTCGTACAAAGCGCCTAGTAAATTAATGATGTAATATATAAGAGAGTAATAGATGAAACTGCCAACTGTTCTTCTGAATAACAAGTAACTATTCATAACAGCATTATATATGTCTCTATAGCCAATGAGCTGCGGGGACGCAAATCGTACTCGCATTATAACAAGAAGTAGAAAAAACATCAAAGACAAACTCGTAAAAAAATCACTCAATCACGGCTAACACCATGGGAAACAAACCATACACATCATTGATTCAAGACAAAATTTGACAAATCGTATACATACATATGTACATTGAGTTTCGAGTATCACAAACAGATGAAGAAAGACGGGATGATAACGATGAAATGTCTTACCATTCCCAACTGTACAATGCAAACGTTTAGTAATGAACATGATATTTTTTACTCGAGAAGCACTTCGAAATCGGTGATTTATCGTAAAACAAATATTATACATTTTTCGCATTTTCGAGAATATGGCGAAGATCAAAGAAACTTTTTCTAAAGTTAAAGAAGTTATCAATCATTTATTCTTAAACCAATCATGTCATTCTTTTTTAAGACAAAACCGCATTTTACTTAACAGGTTGAGGGATATATCAGATATGTATATTTCTTGAAGAATAATTAGGAAAATACTTCACACGTAACACAACACAAGTGATACTTCCGATTTGATCGTTAGTTTTGGTAATATATCAAAGTATAAAGTGAAATGGAATGGGAAAAAACAACAAATAAATAACATTATAGACCCCGTAATCTCTATTTTACCTCCTAATCCTAACTAATTGTATTTTATTTCATATATTCAAACAGAATGAAAATATGGAATGAAATGAAACAATATAAACACAAATATGGAAAATTTAAATCTTTGTATTACGTTCAGGCAATGTTTTCCTGAACGGTATTTTATTACTTTCTGTCAATAAGAGCATAATTGGCGGTTCCAAATTAGCTGGACGCTATAGAAGAACCTCTATTACCAGTTTTAAGTTGATAAATGTTACTCTGTGTATGGGGTGATATATGCTTATTAAATGATTGTTAGATATTGACGTCTTCTACTCCTACGGAAAACCGCATCAAGTATACTGGTCAACTTCCATCAATCTCCGCATATGAAGAATAATTACTTAAAACCTTTTTTTTTTTACTGTTTTAAGCTAATTTAGTTTTTAAAACTAAAGTTGACCTTTAACTAGTGTTTGAAAACCTATTTTATATTTCCAACGGAATCGTTCATGTTATTTAGCAGCTGAAGGATAAAAGCAAACCTCAATATAATATCACTGTATGAGCGAGTTGATTTTGGTTTTTGCTTTTGAATCCCGATCTTCTTCTTACAACATATCAAGACCTCATTTCACTGATATCAAGAAGCTACATTTAAAATAAGTCTTTGTAGAGTTAATGCTAACTGTCATTGTCACAGTACATAAATGCCTAAATGTTTCTTCTATATTGAGGCACCTGCGTCCAGACAAAGGTATTATCTAAACATGCATCCATGCAATATTCCTCTTCAGTAGGTCTTAGATGGAAGCCTCTTGATGTCGGTGATGAGTACACAGTCTACTGAGCTATAACTAGTAGAGTCGGCGACTTCTCTTGCCTAGCTAAACATCGAGCAATGGTTATGCACTACGACTATCTACTTTAGGAAAAAGCTTATAGTAAGATAAATGTATAATAATGTTCTTTTCCTGTCCTCATTACAAACTTCAAATCATTGATTACTCTTTGGGGACTTGAGACAGTGAATGTTTCAAATATGTAACCATACTGATGCATATGGTTTTCCATTGGATATTTGATAAACAATGATTCTATTCAACGCTAATCTTCAGACTTCTTTTAACAAAAATAAATACATTTTATTAACATGTAGAATAATTATGAAACTACTTAATTATGAAAGTAAACTAAGTTTTCAAAAGTATTTTTCACAATAAGCTAAAATTCCGAACCATTGCAAAACTTAAACATATAAAAAGGCATTAACGTAATATGCCCAAACACTAATCTAGTCGTCAAGGACACTATAAAGGGAGTATTTGGACTCGAACCTCGGACTCTGGGCATGGAGAATGTCAAGGCTTTGTCCAGGTCCACCGTTAGACTTTCAACCTCTCAACTTTAACCATTCACCTTTCCCCTCTGGCAGCAGTAATACGTGAGTTGTCTCTTTGGTAAAAGAAGATCCGAATGTAAAACCATATCACACAAATGGATGAGTAATTCCTTCATTAGCAACACAGAATCTTCTTCCCTCCTTTTTTCTGGCTCAAAACTCTGCAGGACACGTAATCTATGGCTCCTTTCAGTTAAATTTCTTAATATTCAGTAAATGCTAAGATATTTCACAGAAAGTCGGTGAACATTGTTTTTGTGCTTGGAGATTTGCTTTCCTTCGTATAGTTTCTGCAAATAAATAGTAAAATGTAATTATGATATTACTGAGGTTTTAAAAGATCTATTTAAAACGAATGACAGGGAAACTAAAAACTGAACACAACAGCCTTCACAAATACCTCTCAGAGATAACGATCAAAGCTTCAAAGCAAGATCGTGTAACGTCTTTGAGAGACATTTTAGAAGGGACGGGAAACAATGATAAAGAATTATCACATCATTGCTTGATAAGAACAAATGTATCTATACTGAAACATCGCATCGCATCGAAATATCAAAGAAGCCCCATTTACTATGAGTGTTTTCTGTTTTATCACAATTGAATGTACTAAGTACATGATATGTAAATCAGCTTTGACTTAGGATGTTTATGACAAGCAATATATATATATATATCATTCTCAGCTTCAGACTTTATTCCTTCGTGATGCTAGGCCTCAATTTCATATACCCCGGGAACATGAGTGGGAACATAACCAGGCACCTAATTAAGTCTAACACATGCTGGCGAGTCTAGATTCATTCATCATATAGTTGGAGATTAATAAATTAGCATCCAATCAGTCCTATATTTAACCATCTAAAATGTTTATACTTGACAACCATTTAAATTTTCAGCATAATTTGTCTTCTCATGGTGTACAAATTACTTTTGATCCATCATGTCTACACACTTACCGCATTTACTTTAAAAAGTCTATCAGGGTAAAGCTGCATTCTTAGTGAATTGAAATGAAGATAATTTGTATACCTCTATAAACTTCATTTTCCTTATAAACTTGCGACTTAAAGATTTTATGTCATAGGTAAATTGATAATTTTTATTTGAGACCAAACACGCACCTGCTAACTGCCGCCTGTCAATGGCTACCAGCGCCTCGAACAGCAGCTTGAGAACGTTCTCGTCCTTCCTGACACCGTGCAGCCAGATCATCAGTAGCCGGAACCCGTGCTCCTTGTAGCTGTTCTGACCTTCAGGCAGATAAAGCGATGTTAAACAACAGCAGAGGGATATCTTCAGGGTAATAGGTGGCATTATAATGCACGTTCACCAGAACGTGAGTTTTGATTGTAATATAGTTTTTCTAAACTTACGGGAGAAGTCACTAAAACAAAGAAAACCAGAAAATAGGCGTACGCTATTGTCAATCTCTTTGAAAGCATATAGAACCTATCATTCTGAGTACAGTCAGGTGAACTTTGCAGTCCGCTCTATCAGCGATCAGGCTCAAAATCGAAGGAAATGTCATCTGATACAAACCCTATGGAGACGTTTTCAGACCAGAAACTCAACGAGATACGAGTGATAGGTTCTCTCTGATTTCCACATGTTCATTGTATAATGTGTACATGGATATTAAGCCATACCCTGCCTGTACATTGAAATATACGCTACCTTTAGATAATTTTGTGTACACCCTACCTGTATATTGGTGTGTATGCCCTATCTGTATATTGGTGTGTTTACCCTGCCTGTACATTGGTGTGTTTACCCTACCTGTATATTGGTGTCTTTGCCCTACCTGTACATTGGTGTGTAAACCCTACCTGTATATTGGTGTGTACACCCTACCTGTATATTGATGTGTATACCCTATCTGTATATTGGTGTGTATGCCCTATCTGTATATTGGTGTGTTTACCCTACCTGTACATTGGTGTGTTTACCCTACCTGTAAAGTGGTGTGTATACCCTACCTGTATATTGGTGCTCTATAGACCTGATGTGTTCTGGGGTGAACCTCCAATGGACTGCCAGCTTCTTCCAGTCGTACTGTTTGAGCTGTTTGGTGGCGAGTTTCCACATGACATCCTTCATCTGGGTGGCAGCAGGGTGGGCCAGCTGCCTCAGGTACCGGTGAGGGTCCACATAGCCCAGGTCCATGTCGTGATAGTCCTAGACATACATGTACATAAATACAGGGTTTCATGGATATCAAACCTTTTTATGCACCGATTTTGACGTTCACGTGTGGATCCTGTTACCGTTTTCAACCATATGTAATTTAATTTCAATATCTTATCACTTCATTTTATCAAAGGTTATATTAATTATCATTTTACTTTTTTTTTGTATGTGTCAAGAAATTTAAGTCCTCGTATGAATTTAACAACTCACTATTGTTGAAAATTCTTCCCCAAATGAGAAATGTGAATAACAAATATATGAAAATCATGCAACAGCGTTTGATATTTTTCAAGCCTTCATCACGCGATATAATACTATAGTAAAGTTAACAGTATAGATAAATATGTGTTTAAATCTATTGTTTGTTTTAATTCTGTGAAACCTCGACCATCGGGACGCAGGACCACTGTGGTAACAATGGTATTGATTTAGGATTCCTTTCAGCAGTCTTCAAGAACACTTCATCCTAATCTGGTGACATAAATCCATCTCATAACGATTTATTACATAACTGCCAGAACGGGACCAACTTACCCTGGCGATTGCGTAGTAACGGTCAGCTTTGATAATCATGTCTACAATAGCAACAAAGCTTCCCCTGGCGGCTAACTGTAGGGCGGTTTTACCTGTCTGGAGACGATTTGAATTCATTAATTTCATGGCATTAAATCATAGCTCAAAGTTATTCCATCAGTTTTATTGAGTGATACAAAACCTGTCAGTGAGTTTGAATAACATGATGAATAAATGACATGTACTTAAATCTGAAATTTTAATAGTACTCCGAAGTTTTTAATAAAAAGGCAATTTATTAACTTTGGTTTATCGACAATATTTTAACCTGATAACAGGAAAGGAATGCCTCAACATGTATCTTCCTACAGGGGCGTAGGAGCGAATTTGAAAGTGGGGGGGGGGGGGGGGGGGGGGGGGGGCTTGAATTGAAATTTTGTAAAATTTTGCTTCTCCCATCTTATCATCAATTAGGACATAATACTGAAGTCAGTTTAATTCCTTGTTTGATTGGATGTTTTAGTTCTACCCTCAGAGTAGTTTTAAAACTACCCTCAAAGTAGTGCATAGTAACTGTTTTGTAACAATACTAGACCAGTTATTGGGAAATATGTAGTAGAAAGGGGAAAATAGTCATTTTGAAAAAAAAAACAGTGGGGGGCCAAGCCGCCCCAAGCCCCCCTGTTCCTACGCCCCTGTCCTACATTCTTCAAGGAAAATCAAATCTACTGTGCAAATGAACTACAAAGAATCAATGAATGCAAAAATAAAATTGACGCGCATAACTAGTAAAATTAGTTTATAGTAATTACTTTACTGGTTAACGGTGTCTTCCTTTATGTGAAAGTTAGTATTTATATAGGAATCGTCGGGGGGAGGGGGTGGGGGCGATATGAGAAAGAAACAATTTCTATGATCAATTTCACAAAACAGTGGGGGATACTGATGGAAGAAAACATTCAAAGGGCCAAGTCGAATCCTAAACAAGTAACCATACTTTTTATGACCTGGTCTTCAAATTAAATGTGTGCCGAGGCATTTCAAGATAAGGCCACATATGATCACTGTGCCATGATGATACCCATTATATCAGTATTATCAATCTATAAAATACGTGTGTACCTTCTCCCTGGCCTCTAGACTGGCCCCTCCCGCCAGTAGCACCTCCACGACGTCTAGGTAACCGTTCTCTACACCCACGTGCAGTGCCGTCTGTAGACGCTGCAACATATCATGTCATATTCGTATCATCAAATAGTCATGATTTACTAGTCACATTTTCTTATGTCATTTTTACAAATCTCATATCCTTATTTTATATCATAATGACATCGTTCCCATTCCTATTGTTTCACGTTATATGAGTGTTATATCATTGTGTACAAGATATGATAACGATTCTCATGTTCAGCTGTTACATCACAATGATTACATATTGTCATTTACATATCTCACCGCAAACGTTTACAATTCCTATTCTTGACATTTAAAATTCTCCTTTTCGAGTCTTGTATCACTGTTATTAACGATTCTCGCTTTAATAAAAATGATTGGCCTATAAACTTACGTGATTAGGAAGATCGAGTTCACATTTATTTTCTACAAGCACCATGGCTACTGCTTTATGATTGGCGAGAGCTGCCACGTGTAAGGCTGTATTCCCCTGCTGAAAGTAGATTACAAGATCTTATATTTCACAGTTTGGGTTGGCGTCTGATGACCATTTCGTTTAATGTTTCATATTTATGATTATTTAATAAATAATCGTTTTGTTTCTAAAAGAGAAATGGAAAGATATTTTTAAAATACGAGCATGGGTAGATGGAATGATTAAGTATTGATTTATCAATTATTGTTTGATTTGTCTATGATTTTATTCTGAAACTGAAGTTGTAACAAATTTTCTAATAGCTGAAAGCAATTTGACAATAGAAATTACTGTTACTTATGTCATTGATTAATCAAGACTAAACGCGTTATTCATATAAAAATGGTTGGGAACTTACAAAGTTTTGAGCATTAGGATTGCATCCGGATTTGAGTAGACTCTGAACAACCCCCACGTGATTGTGCAGCGCCGCCAAGTGGAGAGGAGTGACTTCACGCTGTGGGTCGTGCAAACATACAGCGAACGTTTACTAAGAAAATAGAGGTCATTGTATTTCATTTTTGAAAACAATATTTCAACTTGATACTCCAATCTTTACACATTTAAATTTCAATAGAAACCTTACTAACCAAAGATATATGATACGATGGATTTACTTTTCAATGTACAGTTTAAGAGGTTTTTTTAAATGATACGAATCATGTAATTGCACTGAAATCTTTTATATCCTAGGACATTATGTCAAATATCTTTAGCTATTACAATATATTTAAAGCATATTTTTTCACGACATTGCTTTTTGGATATAACTGAGCAAGCAAATACATCACTCATTATATTGTCTAAATCATCATTGCATCGTATGACAAACTTATCCAAAAATGTATCAACACAAGAAGACACGGGTCCTTTACATTAGTTGAGATAATTTGCATACACGAAAAGGTAAAATTAAGTTGGTGCTTCTTTCAACATTGCACTGGGGCAAGGTGAGGTCACCCATTGAATGAGAAGGAGTTAATCACCCCTACCCTCTAACCCCCACCCCTTGATCAAAAGACTCACAACTGTTTCGGCATTAGCACTGGCAGTGTAGTCGAGTAATAAGTCCACCACCTCTCTGTGCCCGTTCTCCGCAGCGGAGTGGAGCGCCGTCTTCCCGTCCTGCAACGACAGCATCAACAAAATTGTCAACATCATCATCAATATGAACAACGTCAGTTTCAGCAAAACATCACCAACATTGTAAAACAACTGCGCACAGTTATCAAGGTCAACAGTGAGTAATATGGTCAATATCATCAAAACACTATCTTATAGCTTATCATCAACGTCAGATTCAGCATTAAAAGCAACAACATTTTGAATAGCATTATCGTGTTGTTTATCATCAGTCTCACATTTGGCGTCACAACAATTTGAACACCAACCCTAGCAACAATTTGAATACGTCATAAACTAACATGAATATTATCGTCACCTTGATATCAACATGGCGTGTATTATCACTACCATCAACATCATTTACAACATCGTCAATATTGTAACTTCATCATTATCAATATTTGCATTAGCTTGATTACATAGTCATCAACTCTTTAGAAGCAATTACAGCAGTTATGAAATGTCGTCCCCCTGACCCCTAACTCACCACGTCCCTGTCGTCCACCTCCACCCCACACAGCAGCAGTCGCTTTAGCACCTCCACGTGGCCCTTCTTGGCTGCTAGGTGAACTGCCGTCTCGCCGTTCTGTGGATTTACGTCTACTTTAAAGGGGCAGTAGCGCGTTTTTCCTTTTAAGCTATCGAGGCAGGGAAATGGATCAGCATCGCGTAGCTGATCATGGTTCGATTTAGAACTGCTACTTTTGATTTTAAAAGGTTTCCAACATTTCTTTTCGTTTTCATGATCTCACCTTATTTATCTAAAAAAAACGTGCTACCTCCCCTTTCAGTAGTTCTATTAAATCCTATGCGTCAATATTGCATGATTTGATTTGACTCTGGGGAAATTTCAACTCATTTCTTTCATCTCAGAGTTGTACACATCAGAAAAAATAAATAAAAATTTTGCTTACAATAAGATAACATTTCATACATCAAATAATATTGATAAAGCAATATTGGATTTCTTCTGCAGGTTTCAATAATGAAACAATGGCCATAGGTTCATAACAAGGAAATGATGTCTGGTATTTATCACATTTGATTACCATTGAGAATGGATTGAGTATATAATGGAGAAGGCATGAGGAGGAGTCATTCTCTCCCAACAGAGGTAGCTCCGTCATAAATTCCTATACAACCTCTGTCTTCTCGGTGCAAAAATGTAGAAACCTGAATGGATGCAATCAAGGTTAGTTGTGCAATCAGCGACGCCGTTTCAAAAGTTATTATTGAAAATCCCTATGTTATTTCAGCAAGCTTTCCAAAATCTAAACTTATTCGAATATGCACCTCGCAATGTGAGTCTTCTTTACAGAACACTTACGACTCATTTGGCGACTGCATCACTGCAAAGGCGTGTGTGATAACTAATATGTTATTCATGCATTCGGTCATTTCATTGGCTGAAATATTGCCAGATAGTTTAAGTTGAAATATTGTCCCGTCAGCGGACTCTGCCGGTAGCCCGAGAAACCTTCGTATTAAGACAGAGGTTGTATAGGAATTTATGACGGAGCTACCGAATTCCGAATGTATTCAACATTCTAATCATGAAAACTTCAGGAAACTAGAAATTGTCATTTTATTTAATTAAATTATATATATTTTCCACATTTTCGGTGCTCTTTAATCGGATATGGAACACAACGTTATATAGGCTTGAAATGAATTCGTCAATGCGCTTTAACTGTTTTTGTTTCACGCACTGCGATATGATTGACAGCCAATATTCCTAATTACACGTGCTGAGGTCGTGCTACCAGTGTTCTCCACATGCGCTGCATGTTTTATCATACACATATAGAACACAGGGTTGTTACTGACAAACTAACATTACTGTTCAGTCACCCCTGCGCAGCCTAATGGATATAAGCATTGATCTAACCATCGCTTGCCATCGCTTGCATGTTGGAGTTTTGACGTGTTTTAAAGAGTTTATTTTTCACATTTGAGACATTTAGATTTATCAGATTTGAAACATACTATGTATTAATGAAATACCAAACAAACTGACATCCCTCGCGAGACAGCCAACGAGGTGGGGATTTTTTTTAATAAGTAAGAATAAAATAATTTTATGTTATGTATATATATGTATATATCATATAAATATATATTATGTAGTTCCTTGCCAAGATCGAAATATCTAAATATTCCAGAACGCATTAAAAATCAATCTTTATGTAACATCTTTTTTGTTTACCATACATTTTTGACCCGGAGTAAAATGACATCATTATAAGAAACACATTTCCAAGAAAGAACATAACATAGCATATGAATTTTTGATCAAGGTATTTTTTTTAAAAATCCATGATCATAACAAAAAGTAATATTTGAAATGCCAAAGTGGCGAGGTGATAATACCTTAGAGAATTTCTTTTAATCGTTATCTTTAAAAAATTACAATCCACATTCTTCAAACCCCATTATTCATAACTCAACGTCAATGTTATGATTTTGAAAAAAAATGAGAGACGTTTTTGTGTGAAATAAAGGTTACCATATTCAAGGTTTTATCATAAAATGTCCATGCCATTGGTGGACCACGAGCTATAAGATTATCTCACTAAGCAAGAATCAATAACTGTCTCTCTCATTGTCTGGACTGTGTCAGGAATAACAAGGGCTTATTAATTACATAGTTTAAAGCAAAATGGTCAGCGGTACATCATTTTGGCGAAATACGATATGCAAATCATCAGATCAGTGTGGGTTTGATTTTACGATTCAGCATCCATGAGAACACTAGAATGGAGAGATGAGGTAAAAACTCAATATCATACACAATGTGTGGAGAGGATTAGAACTACTTTATTTTATACAAATGACGTTACTGGGCTACTTCTGCATCTCCATCAGGTGAAACGTAGTGTGTAAAACTAAGGAAGTGAAAATCTAAGATGTCATATCGGGTTACATTAACTACCAACTTGCAATCAATCAATCAATCATTTATTCTCATAAAACCACGTAGGTGGTACACGAGCATATATACAAGTAATTCATACCAAAAAATAGTTAACAATATCTAAAATATTAAAGATATATATATACAAAATACATTACAAGAAGTCAACATAACATTGCTTAACTGCTTTGCTCTCTGGTTTATTCCTGACCTAATTTTGAACATTGCCATCAACATCAAATTGGTTTTCAGTGTACGTAACTCACAACAGTTTCTTAAATCAGATTCTTTTTAAAAGAACAAGGGCAATAACTCCGATAAATATATTTGCGCGATTATCATTATCATTATCATATCGAAACCCCCTACTATACCTTGATGGAGCTACGAAAATGATATTATGACTCAACCGTGGTGAGATCACTCATTAGATAACAATGAGTTGGTAACACACATGTGTGATACCATATCTCGTGCGAACAACCAGAACTACTTTCGAACGTCACATGACATCGTCCAATCACGTGACTTGTAAGTTAGAATATGGCGACTTTCAAATATTGCATTCTCGACGAGACGTGAACATCCAAAAATATAAAATATACAAGTGTCAATAATCACTCTCATATTTCTGAAAACCAGCACTATTCACATAGTCTTATGATCACTCGCCCAACTTCTGTTAGGTCCCCTCTCTGCCGGCCGTTCCACGCCATACAGCCTGGCCCTTCCATCATCTGTTCAATCCAACCTGTCGCTTCCCCCTCAACAAGCAGACAATCTGAACATCTTGCAACTCCCGTTCCCATAGTTCAATATTTGCGGGTCCTATCAACAATTCTGTTGTTCATGTCAATGTATCAATCCTCCTCAACTGCTGACACTGTACGTTACGCCAACTTTTAAAACTGACTGACCCAGAAGGAGGTCACATTCCGATGACGTCACGACTCACGTATCGAGTGCACAATGGCATGGCATTTTTCGTTGCTTGTTAGCATTTGTTATATCAATGAATTTCTTAAAAATGAAATACTTGTTCACCAAAATGATTTATGTTTCATGTTTTTAGGCGAGTCACTTATGTAGACACCCAACAATTAGCGAACTATTCTGTTCTGTGTTTCGATTGACTGATTGATATTCTTACGCCGGTTCCGCGATCAGCTGACTGTTGTTTTGACGATTAATTTATCAAAAATATTGGTAAGTGGGGATGAGTAATAAATAAAATACTAAACTCATGGTAATGTGATAACATTTTCATGCAACTCGTGAATGGAATTTGGTATCAGATTCACTTTCGTTCGTCTGATACAAAATTCCATTCACTCGTTGCATAAAAATGTTATCACATTACCATTCGTTTAGTATTCTCTATATAGCAAAAATATATTTGTCGTAGTTGCTCTTGCTCTTCATTTTTTCTGATTTTGGAAAATGTTGTCATATCGGCTATACATGACATAACATATAATATTACCTTGTCTTTCCGTTGTATTTCCGCCCTCATCTCCAGTAATTTGAAGATGACGTCTAGGTTTCCGTTCTCAGAAGCGAGGTGCAGAGCAGTCCTATCATTCTAACAAGGAGAAACGTGTCATACATATATGTATAATGTCATTTCATACCAAGTAAGTCTGATGACGTCTTGAATCTGACAAGTTTTGAACAGACAATGCACCTAACACCATCTGAGTGAAGAATGTTGATCAGTTCAAAAATGAATATCGAACGCCTCGAAAGATAAATGTTACCTAGATGAAGATGTAATACTTCTTGTCATTTCATAGTTCAGAAATTGTCTGCTGACCTCCTGATTCTGATATATCTAGGACAGAAAGCTTGCACCATCACAGTGGGTCACATGGGCCAGTTCAAACGTCGGTGTTGAATGATTCGGAACCCATAGGCCTACATGTATGTGATTGGTGCCTGATTCTGCCTGGTTACATAGTATAAGTCAAACAGTACCAGAATCACCGAAACTTATGAAGATTGCGTGATCCCAAAAACATAATAGACCGGTTTAACAAAAAGCATTAGCAATATTCGTATAAAAGTCTGAGTCTGAATAACCTCTAACTTTAATACAGTGTATATAACAACTACAAGCAACATAAGTTTTTAACTACACTAATATACACTTGACGATGTCGGTGGTCTGTGCACAGGACACGCAGCATGCATCTACACAATCACTGGACCGAACATGTATCACTTAATGCTTAAATCAATATCGTGGAATGTTTATAACCATATTATGCTTCTCATAATTTATACATTATACCTTCAAACTTGATTTTTCTCCTTATTTGATACACTAAACTTGTTTTACCACTTTTTCCCATTTTTCACAAACAAGTTTGCATTCAAATGTTCAAACTTCAAATGTTACTGTAGTCCTAAGAATGTTAAGGAAAAGATAAAGTTAAAAACATATCTGAATATCTTGTCAATTCATTCAATTTTACAAATCTCATGCAATGTGTAATCAAATACAAATTGAAAAGTATTTTTCTACGAGAGTGAACCAATGTTTCTTAATGAAAATAAGTTATGTCCGTTGCAGTTAAATTGTAAAAAATAGATTAATCGCAATAGAATTTAAACTATCGATAGCGATAGTAACACCATCGAAAACAAACTCACATCAACTGACATATATACTTAAAACCAACAAGTTTATTTTTCAGTTTTGTTGGTTAGGCATCAGGGTTTCCTTTGATAGTACCTTACACTGATTGTTAATCATTAAAACGAAATGATTTTTGAATGATAAAAAAAACATCCTGATAAATCAGCGTATTTGTATCCAGGAGCTGCCACTATACCCTGAATCTATCATATCAAATGCCTCGAATCACTGGCGGCTAGTTACTCGTGCCTTTTGTTCAGCATGCAACTTATACAAGGAGCCAGCAGCAAATATCTAGTGGAAGGTCATGTCATCCGGGTATTGACGTTTTGATACAGGTTTATTATTTCAATGGTTGTTAAGAAGGCATTTGAGCTGATAGATATCATGGTATGGTAAGATCTCTGCGGATACAGATACGCCGATGTCGCATGATGGATAAAGATTTGAGTTTAAAAGATAGTAAAGGTTCAGTGGGAAAGAAGAATTTGGATTTCAGACACGTTTTTATTTTCAAAACGGTATCACGAGAAAAAGACTTGTAAGATTGAAAAATATGAAGATAAACTGGTTAAGAAGATGAAATCAAGAACTTCTGAAACATTCATCCTCATAATTCAAATGAGCAACTCGTAAGACAAATTGGAAGGATAAAGTTTCAGACAAACTCAGTGTTAGAAACGAAAACGACATGTGCAGTAATCCTCAACACAATTTATGAAAACCATTACAATCTATAATAAAGTCACTGAAAATAATAACAACAGTTTAAAGGACTTTTAAATCAGAAATTAACGACGTTAATTTTTTGCAGAAATTTATATAATGAAAGCCTTTCATTGTTTCAAAGCATTTGATAAATAATAAATAATTCATACCAACTTCCATTAAAAGAAAACGTTGGGTTTCAGGATTAACGCACAGTCATAGTTGGAAAAACCTGATGCTACGGCTAGATGCTACGGCTAAATGCTAAGGCACACTCTACTGCATCATGCAGATCATTAAGAGAGAGGAGAACAAGGTTGACAATTCTCGACACGCTGTAACCCAACAAACCAAAACCCAAACACACGGGCTACTATATACGTCATGGAATCTTAGGGCTACGAACGTTTCAAAAAAAACTTTCAGGAGCCTTTGAGTGGGTAACATGCTGAATCCAGAAGTGTCAGGCAACGGTACTAAAGGTTCATCTGCTGTAAGATAATCTACATAGTAAAACTATCTGTTGTTCTATAACTTCTACGAAACAAAGCTCTAAGACATGGCTGGGACTCTATTGCTGCAATAGTTAAGCCACAGAGACAAATTTCAACATTCAACAGACGTGTATTACATCTAAATATTATCCAACATTGTGAATTTAAGAAAATCTATGACTATCATCATCTTTCGTACATAGCCTTCTCCTTTGTTTTAATGTTACAAAGTCAGATAATGGGATAATTCCAAGAACGTAAATGAAAATGTTCTTTATTGTACAGTCATATAAGCTGTATTGATCGGCATTCGAAAATACGTTTTAATGAACAATAAACAAAGAACAGTCTCTGAATTAAGTTATCTAAATTTATCAATCAAAAAGATCGTCAAAAATGTCTCCCACTAAGAGCTCCATATACAACTGCATCAAAAAAGTTGATTCATTTTTAAAATTCAGGGTTAACGTTACACTAAATACTGTATGTGAGAAATGTTTAACAACGTTTTAAAATGTTGGTTTCAAAGATGATGTTTAATTTTTACTATAATTGAGGATAATATATTCTTTAATTGAATGACATGAGGGCTATTGACCAGAACCTGTAAAGGTGTTGACTTTAGTCTTAAATCCGCTTAAAATCTTATTTACAATTAGATATAAGAGTAGTTGAACAAACATTTATCATTCAGATGTAAACGTAATCTTCTCCACATCTAAGTTGAGTCACATGGCAAACATCATGCACAATACTTATCCTACAGCTATTTGTAACAGTCACTACATACATTCATATTCCACTCTCCTAGTTCTCAGTACTTCACATTAACCGCATGGTTAGATAGGTTGCAATGCACTCATTAGGACTAAGTTTCTAATGTGTATCTTGTTTGAAATGAGTTCAGGAAGACGTTTCATGTAATATTAATTAACAACCTATCAAAGTATTACAAGTTAATAAAGCATTATTATCTATGACACTCTTTAGCTTATGTTTTAAAAAAGATTATCAACCAGAAGAGAATGCGCATCCACTTAGTAAAAAAACCTCGTGCATAAATATTTTACGTATGTTAATTACTCTAATGGTACATCAATCAGATAGGAAACGCTATTCTTGATCTTTATATATCATCTTTACAATGTTGACAGGGGGTTGAAACATTTATCCAGTCAAGGATCGTCTCTAGGGATTGGTTATAAATCTTTCGCTTTGACATGTAAGTTCATTGTCAGCTCCTACATGTACAGTAAAAAGTCTTGAAATGTTCTCCAAGAAAATGTTATTTTAGCAAAATAACTTGTATCTGTATTCTGTATTGTATTGGAATAACAATACATGATAGTAATAGTATTCTGCCTTAAAATGAAAATAGGTTACAGGAAAGGATCTACATGCAAACTCCACGTATGTGGGTTAAGCTATGCACGATTTGAAATGCTCAGTAAAGTTACGAAATCGCTGTCCACGATGGCATTGCCGTTTCGCATCTCTATTGCTTATACAGAATCAAAATTATGATTCAGATAGCTATACATATTCAACAAGGTAACAGTTGTAATTGTCCACTAGACCGTTTAAATAATTTCCAAAGCGTAAACCCTTCCTAAAATAACAAAACAGAGAGTGCAAACAAACAATGATATTGATTCCCAAAATAAACACGAATAGGCTAAAGGCATCTACTTATCCCGACCTTTGTAGGTGAATCCACGAAACGTACTTTCCGTCGCTTGAATAATAACAGTAGGAGAATTAATTAGATGCATCAGATATAAGGCGATATTTCTTTTTGTACGGTTATCATCAATATAAACACAACAATACATATACTGAACGACAAAAGAAAAGATACAATCGATATTGAAGCCTCATAACAAGTAATTTGTTTTATGGAGTACGCGATTGGTTTTGACATGCCGATTGTCTTTACAGTTGATTTTCTTTTTAAAGCTTAAATATCAGAAATATAAACCTATGTAAAGGAAAGTGTTTTTAAACCTGTTAATAGCCTTATTTTTGAATTTGAAATCATTTTTCAAACATCAGGAGTATATTTCTCTTGGCGTCAGTATATATTGATAAATATGAATTTTTAATTTTCTTATGAAATATCTATGTAAAGATTGTGAAGAAACTTATGTCTTTAAAAATGAAAAAAAGACTCAAATATGGATTGATGCCGAAAATGCAGGAAACAACCAGCAAACAAAACTTAAAAGACATAAGAACACGACGATAAATAACCTACATGCACAAACAATGTTAAAGGCAAAACGAAGAGTACGGTTCAGGTTATATTGGATGCAATTGTCATTGGAAATGAAAGCTGAATGCCGTAATGGAAGAGGGATGAAATTAACTCAAGTGATAAGTGTTTTCACCCTTTTAAATTAAGTTAAAACTCACCTTCTCAGTTATATTAACGTTAGGATTTTCTAACGCTTCAAAGAGAAAATGCATTACTTCTACATGGTTGTTTTCAGCAGCGCAGTGTATCAAGCCCAATCCTTGCTGAAATATAAATAACATAAACGATGAAAATATGTTACATGTATATCGGAATTAAAATATATGAATATAAAATAAAATGATATATTTGTAAGAGATATATGAAGGCTATAAGAATACATGTATGATCATAAACTTGATTCAAAGACAAAGCATGTATTGTATATATCCTGGTAGTATAAATATCACTTGACATGAGTGATAGGGAGATATTTACCTTAGAACTCTTGCCGTAGACACAGAATGGACTGACAACAAAATGATATTACATTTCTTACGAAAGTTATAAGGGCTTGATAACTGATTCTGATTGTCCTGATTCTGATTGTATATCGAGCTTCGAAAACAATATATAAAGCCATACTATTGTAATAATACATCTGTTTATAAATGTGTCCAGTTATTAAGCATCAAAAATGTAAAGCAGTTATGTAATTTGGTTAAATATATTTTTAAAGCATTTACATTAAGAAATAAGTTAATTTGTAATACGTTTTCTAAAAATACCGAGCCAATATTCACCTGCATCATTGCATTTTTGTATTATAACCGCCCATAAGCTGTAAAGCTAAAGGTTAATAAAGAATTGAAATATTCTGCTTTTAAGTTGAATTCATCTCTTTTCAAAATGAATTAACCGTGTTTTATTTCGTGTTTTTACACGGAGAGTGAAAACTGTTTGAAATAAATGTCATATTTTCTACAAAATAGATGTTTGAGTGATCAGTTAGCGTTGACTTAGCTTTCCACTACCGGGCATGCAGCAGGATCCCTTGCAATACGTTAACAATTCAATGACGTCATTTTGCGAACGCTTCAGACGTTATAATCCTTATCATCGAAATATTGCTTCATAGGCATTTCACGGTCTTTCTTATTTTAAATCAAATACTAAAAGAAAAACTTTTTAAACGATTCAGTAGTTACATTTGTGTTGCGTATCGTTACAAAACATTTCCTGAACATGCAGTATTAGCTTAACTTTGTTAACGGTTTAATTCATTTCAATACTAAGACGCAAACTCCCCGATACAAATGAGTTCTTTTTTGTTTCCGGAAGTCGGGACCTTTTACAAGTGCATTTGGCTAGGACAAAGAGTTCAAAATAAAAATCGTTATGGTAGAATGGAGATTAACTGTGTTTGAAAATAAGAGTCAAGTTATACTGGATTGAAAGCGATAAACCTTTTTATTGAAACTTCAAGCTACGCGTTCAATCCAGTACAACATGTCTGTGATGTTCAACAACACTAGTTTCTATCTCCTCAATGTTTCCGAAGAGGTATCCCATTACCTTGTTCTGACAGTGGGGAGTAGCACCAGCGTTTAGAAGGCATTTTAATACTGGCAGGTGTCCGAACCAGGCGGCCCAGAGAGCGGCTCGCATACCATACTGCAATGTAGATACCGCTTTCATTAGGTAGGACGATTGAGTTAGATAGATGGTCATAAACTGGAAAGCTAACAATTAGGAGGCTGTTAAACCTACTGAGAAAACATGCTTACGGGATTTGATGGTCATATATGTAATAGATAAGCATTGTGATGTAAATACAGAAAACAAGTTGATGAAGACGGTGAGATGTGTGTTGATGCTCTTCAAGTCAGCTTTACCTTCTCATTTACTGACTAAAATGATACATAATTAATTCAATGATAACAAACTTCAAAGAGTGAAAATGTATATCATTCAACGATGGTAAACATGACTTTCACATAACGGGTGTCAATGTTTGTATTCCCTGAGCGAGAGCAATACTTACCGAAATGAAACACCTCGGGGGGAAAATATTCCTAAAATATCAATTCATATCTTAAATAGACTAAAACAGTTTTCAGTGACCGTGACAATACATCATTTATCATACTATGACATCATATACAATAAGATTGTCTTTAGATAGGACAAGCATTTACATATGGAAATACAACTGTTTTTATTTCCCCAAAACATCCCCATTGAGATGATAAAGAAGTTGTACATCCATTTAATATCATTGACCTCCTTATACTGCCAACTTCCAGAATGTCACTCAAACAATACGTACCTTGTCTTTACTCTCGAGGTCCGCCCCGCCCTCTATGAGAGCTTCCGCCGCCTCGACATTCCCATTGGCTGCTGCCCAGTGGAGGGGCGTTCTGTCGAGCTTTGAGAGACATTGTATCCATTACTAAATATATTGTATAGATATCTGGAAGAATTTGTAATACCATCGATTCTGACAACTCATATTATCTCCTCAATGTCGCTCTAGATTCAGTAAATAGCATTAGGACATTAAGGAAATGTTCTGTATGTAAGCGGATTTCAATGATGCCACCAAACCTCTTCTATGATCGTAATCTAGCAGGCTTCATGAAATTTAAGTTTTTAAAAGAGTACAAGTTTATCTGATTTAACTCAGAACGGGACTCCTTACCTAGATATGTACAGCCAAAACATACCTAATCATGCTAGCAAAGGATGGTTAGAATAAAAATCATCGGTAGACTTAGGGATTATTATTTTCATTTTTTTTCATTTTTCAATCTCCTTTAATACAAATTCATTTGATAGTGAAAGATCTACGAATTACACTAACACAGAAGAAGGAACATATTTTAATATATTTATATTGAAAAATACATGTTTAAATCCATATTAAAAAAATTGGAATAAACTATAATGTAGAGTTTGAACTAAATACTTTCAGAAAGAATCAAAGAACGAGTTTTAAAGTGCAAAACGTCCATAATCTCATCGTTGCCATATGAAAATAAAGTCTGTGTTAGAACTAAGTATGTATAAATGAACACACATTGTTCCTACAGTTGAGATCCACCCTCTCCTTGATGAGCAGTTTGACAATGTCCACCTCGTTGTCACGTGCCGCCTTGTGCAGACGCTGCTCACGTTTTGACACTGAAACATCGCGAGATTTTGATATCATAACTTTATCAATATTATGTATAATGTACTCAACTATATACGTTCTCATTGGTTCCAACCATTCAGGTTCAATTTGTAGACTAAGTTGATGGTAGCGTGATCTTATAACGACTACACTGTGTGGGGGAAAAGATGCACCATGTATGATCTTTATGTAATAAAACATGGGTAAGAAAAACTAAAAATGATGCATCGTGAGCCATTGTTCAAAGATAATTTATACTACATCGTACTCGTTTTGATGCTGGAATTTACTGAAGGGGCTATCGTCAGCATAATGAAATAAATGTATTAACAAAATTAACTAATAACTTTAGAAATGAAGGTAAGCTTCATTTTCTATAAACGATATCAAGTTATGATATTGAAAGATATTCATAAAAGAGCTGAAAAAGGTTTCAATCAAAATCACCCAACGTTTATTTCATGCATAGTCGTTGCTTCGCGAGTCATTACTAACCTTAAGGAAGCTGACGGCATGAGAAAAGGCAATTCTTTCAGTAGCATTAAACCTTTGATATATAATTCATTATATTTGATAATGAAGCTCATATGAACGCTGAAATATCTTCAATGGATAGAAATTATCTTACAAGAAAACTTGTAAATGATATAGAATGTAAAATCACAGAATATTAAACTCGCAAGAAAACAAAGAAAACTGTTGAATATGTATAAGTAAAGAACGTGTATCACGATTAAACCTTATAATCACACAAGATGCCTTATTCATAAGAGAATACAAACACGGTGCAGATAGTAAGTGCTGTAACGGGAGCTTATCAGAGAATATAATGCTGGAAATAGAAGGGAAACATTCTTGAAAAGGTTAGCATTCAGAAGAAGAGGAAATAGCTCGGCACGCCATGGAGACATCACATACACAATAATCCTTCTCATAGCACATGTACTCACTGAACACACCGCACTCGGTATGGGAATACAATAAATATACCAGACGGAAAGAATTTGCAGATTAGAAAATTATTTTCATTTAAAGTGCTCTGAAAGGTTATATTTCTTATCCTGGTTTATATCAATAAATCTGTTGGCTCTTGGGTACAACCTCTAATTTCTGAAAACTGAACTAATTCGCGGATTCCTGATTATAAAATATTTATAAACTCTCGTTGACACCGGTGGTTCAGAACGCCATATGGCATCTACGTCGATTAACAGTGATTCGTTCACATTTGTAATCATTGAATTTCCTATTAGATTCACTTTTAGTAGTTAGAATTTATAATCATGTTCAACTTTTCCTCAAAGTCGTAGCTCGCGCATATATCTACCAATAACTGATTTAAGTATTGCTGCATTGTGCCGAAATTCTTGGAGTGTAAAGCTCTTCGCAATGATACGAAATAACCTCTGTAAGATTTCTGATCAAACTATCAAATACAGATAAATGACACACAAGAGCTGACACAGAAATGTTGACGAACTGCAGCAAGGCTTAAAAGGTCTATGACTGAGATTGGAGCGAGTTATGTCTTGCGGGGAAAGTTTGATAACTATAAGTAGTTGAGTAAATCAACCTGTTAAGTTAATATTTAACAATCGTGAAATCCATTTCAGAGCACAATGCCAAAGAGCCGAGTCGTGCGACAACCCTGAAGCAAGAAACACAGTGACAGAGAGTATGAAAAGGAGCTTCATATGGTATTGGCCCCATGCACAATGCTTACTGATCTCAACATCCCCGCTATGCACTGCAAGATAAGGAACATGACATGTGACAGACTCATACTCTTACTCATGCTTCGACTTCAGATGGAATAGGAGCATTTCAACATTGTATAGAGATCAGACCCACAAGTCAATAGGTTCTCTTCAAAATACAATAAATTAGACAGACAGACAAGATTATCTTACCCATGCTTTAAATGAAATTGGACAGGAGCATTTCAAGTTGGGAGATAATGAAGTTCGGTTAGGCAGAGGACCTTGTCACACGCCAACAGGTCTCTTCAAATAACATCAGATGTGACAGGTGGACACGATTCCCATACTCATGCTTTTAATTCTGGTAGATGATGGATAATAGAGTTCAGCAGTTATCACTCCTCTTGATAATCAGTATGAAGCGGGCATCATTTCATGCTGCATTCCGATATTGTCTCAACCCCTCATATATTACTGCCATGCTTATTTAGAAGTTTGTAATGGATAGGATTTCTCAACTTGATCTAGCATTTCATGAGTCATGCATTTCCATGTGTTCTCCCGTTTATTATATTCAGTCAGATTACTATTACAAGAACATTATCATCCAAAAGAGGGGATAATGAATGTATCGACTGATGGAATAATGTCCTAACAATGTTATAATATCATCAAGTAAAAAAGCACATTGATATGAATTTAGAAACCTTATTGCACCATATGCCATGACGTCAAGAACGACTGACGTCATCATCTTATAGCACTGCCTGGTTGTCGTATAGTTGTGTTTGGTTCGTTGATATAAATGTTTCCAATGAATCTATTGATATCAAATATATCAACACTCGAATAATATCAAATCTTATCAACCCAGATGAAGCTTTGTATTCTCAAGTTAATTCATGCATGCCTCTATACATTTTGCATGGGATATATAATAATTTATTCTGTGTTCAGCCTAAATGTTTGTCGATACTCATGTTATCTATGTAACGAACATCAAACATTTATGATTAACTTTACGTCAGAAATCTTTGCTGCATTGGTATCAGAAGCCCGTTAATTTGAAAGGCAAATCTTTAAAGCCACTAATGCAAACCGATATTTCGTATAAACAACGAATGAACAGATAATGCGTTTCTCTCGATAAACATTGAGAATTCTAACTCGTAAGTAATTTAACAAAAATGTAAGTATTCAGGTTTTTAACGTTTATTCTAAGAGACCTGGAGTATTTAATGGAACGTTGCAGTAAATACGCATGAAAAAATACGATATCGGAAATATTCAAATTTTGCTTAAAACCAGATGAACGAAAACCACAGGCGCTATCTTTTTTAAGTAGCAATGCTTAAACTACCTTTTTAATTGGTTAAGTTACAGTTTGCTTTGAATACAATTTTTACTCCTTTATTGTCATTTCAGAGTTTAGGAAATTCATTAGCGGCACACCTTACTAGTTGTGCCGTTTTCAACTGTCCACTTTGTTTCCATTTTGTGTACAGCTGACATAGAGTTTTGGTTGTTTTTTCTCCAAGCCGACAGCGGCAGTCTTAAGATTTTCATTGTTGATTGCAGGTCAGTTGTAAAAAATTATAACTATTTCATTGTATTGATTAAACCCTTGTTCACAATATTTATCATTTACGCTGTTATAGATATGAGGTATATACATACATATAAATACATATACATATACATGTGCATGTACAAGATGTAATCTTCAAATGGGGTATACATCTTTATCAATTGCACACGTTACTAATTACAGCAATTTAAAAAATTTACACCATTGCATTACCATCACGCTTTAGTTCCTACATAGTGCCAATGTAAACCTCAATCACTTTCCTTTATCTATTTTCCTCTTTACCTAATCAATCAAAACAGCTATATGAAAAATACGTTCAACTGTCTGACATTTGTTATGCTTTTACAAAACAATTACATTCTTGATATATTCAAAACTTATATTTTGTCCAAAAGAGACAAAATGAAAGAGAAGCCCTTCTGAAATTCGTCTCACTAAGTAGAATCAATGAATATGGTAAATATATCCATTCATTTTGATATCTAAATATTCCATTTACTCTCATCCGTATTAATTATTTAATCGTGTTACTGATATGAATGTATATGCTTTTATTGCACCATCAGATATCACAGTAAACGTCTGAAATGAAAGGTCATACCAAGCCAGAGTCAGTGTCTATTGCATGTCAATAAAGCTAGTTTGATAAATAGAATCGCATACACAGCACAAATATAATCACATATTGCATCGCATCCCAGCTAACCATGTTTGTGTGAGTCTGTCCCTCGTGAGATTACATACTGGCTGTGTATATAAGGATCACTCATGCCAAATCGGTCTGGAGACCAAGTCTCTGAAGATCGTTGCTAAGCTAGGATCAATTCCAAAACTTCCAGACGAAGCAAGCTTTTAAATGTGTCACAAAAAGGATGTACCGTAAAGAAAACACACGTTAAAACTGTCCTATGTTTTCAAAAGCTGCTTTTTATCGTGGCCTTAAACTTCTTAAAGTATTTGGAATTTCATATGACAGTCCTTAAATTTCGAAAAGAAAAGGCCAAGTTTAGCGTTACGCAACGGATATAATATAACATGTTCCCCTTTATAACTTTTTAATTCTTCACTTCGTTTTCCTGGAAAATGTCGAAATCATTACCACAAGCCCTAGGTTCGTGTTACCCACAAGACATAGAAATATATATATAATATTTTGGCACCTTACCTACATGTATGTACCATCGCACGACCTTCTACTTGGGTTCCTTTAGGTTCTTAATAAGAGCACGACACCAGTCGATTGACATATTGACTTATAAAATATGCATTTTACCACAACATGAAAATATGTCTCACTTTCAAATACCTATCATTAGATTTAAAGGGATATATCTGTGTTGTAAGATAGAACATCTGACATAATGACAGTTCATAATAATAATATTTTAACTTTTTCTTATTCCGACAAATATGAGAGATCTAATATCAAACATATCTCCGATATTTTGTCTTCGTATCTGCTTGGTGAATTTATACTAATAAATAAATAATATAATAATATAATAATATAATATAATATAATTTATATAAGTCGTGTTGTTTTGAAGATGTCATTGAGCACTCATCATAACACTCATCATAACAATTTGTGAAGATACGAGAATTTGCATTGGGCATTGGTTTGATCATATATTTTAAAAAATTGGAAACAAAAACCTGTATTAGAGGCTGGAGTTGAATGCATTAATCCAAGTTGACCTTAATCAGGGATAATTGGATAAGGTGAAACACTCAACATAGATGTACCAAAAAAATGCTTGGATCTTAAATTGACTAGAATCTTAATAATGCGATTTCAGAATATTTTTTTATCATTTCTTCACATGATCTTTTAGTTTTGAGCCTTCAGATTGTTTTTTTTTTCGAGAATATCAACTTTTTATAATATGATTTATGGAAACTAGGTCATCAAAATAAATCTCTGCGTAAAATAGGAACCAACTATCGTTCACTGAATTTTATGGCCTAGATTTTCGAAGCTCTTTTAGCACTAAGTTTGCCCTAAGTACCATCCATTAACATTGACTTACACATATCTTAGCACTAAAATAGCTTTAAAAATCTAGGCTAGGTATTCAATATGTATGAAATACGCCACTTCTTCATACTTTCCTGACGCACCGTAATAGATCATATTTCAACATCCCTACGATGTTTAATCTCGAAGATCAATAGCTTGCCCGCCCATGAATCAGTTGACTTTTAATATTACACCCAATTGCCCTTTAACCCATTGTATTTACATTATGCATTATATTGAATATTTAACCTCCACAGGGGGTTCTTTATTAGTTTATAGTTAGGGATTGCAGGAGGGCAATTAAGTAAAAAGAACTTAACATCCTCTATCACCATTTCAGCGTGGAATCAATATGACAGAAGGCAAAAACGCTGGAAATTGTTGGAAATGAAGATAAGCATGAGTCGTTTTGACAGCCATACACAAAAAACCTAATGCTTGAGATTTAGAATGAAATATTTCGACGGCATTGATAAGTCCTGCTTTTAACAAATGGGGGATACCCTGATATGTTTGACAGTTGTTACCGTTTGATGTTATATTGGCTTGTAGTAAGCAGTATTACATCATTGAATCAGCATGATGCTGTATGGGATGCTTCGACGAGGTATCAAGGGGAGAAAATCGATACACCGTGCTACCAGCTACTCTATGTATACTACATCCGGCCCTGAATGAGCCAACACTTCCTCAGCGCAACCGGGTTATGTTTACACTCTGAAGAAGGTGGGAGACTCAAGCCTCAGTCTTGACATGCAGAGTCGGAAATGGCTAGATAGACCGGAATGGACATCTGAGGGGGTCATAAGAAACATCGGGATGAAGCTACATGGAGACTGATGGCAAGTCGAGGTTAAGCAAGACCAGAAAGGATCACTTACTGTCAGCAGGCTGCAAGATAGTGGTGATCTCGCAGGCGAACTCATTCTCTTTCTTCTTCATGTCGTCTGCAACCTGAAATACACAAATACGACCATTAGCAGGTTCTGTAGGAGGGCCAGGCAGACGACATGGATTCCCGCGCTTCTCAAGTCAGCAGACGATAGCGAGTGGATGTTGGTTAGATCGATATCTCTGTACAAAACTTGGCTTCCTGTAGTGTACACGGGAATAGCAGCAGTTGTAGGTCATTGAATGTAACGAGATCATATCAAATTATAGGGAAAACCATCCTCATCTTCAGTCGTGTTTGAGGAAGGTTTATGCTTATGTTGGACAGAGTTATGATGAGGATGAACACAGTTGAATAAGTGTCTCATATATATATATATATATATATATCTTATCTTTTGAGTTTGGATATCAAAATAGTTTTACATGTGCAAGTATTCTTGTGGTATAGAATGTATCCGTGTCTTTTGAGGGTTAATATGATTCGTATGGCTATGGCATATTTTTTTTATGATGATATGATTCATAAAATTTCGGGAATCACCGGCTGTGAGGCAAAACTTTATGTCAAGTTGTGGTGAAGCGATTTCTGCTTTGTCTAAAAAATATATACCACTGGAATATTTTGACCTAGTTTTGTTCATTGCTCAGTGTTATTTATTAAGCAGTGTGTGTTTATGTCATTAACGGCGATTAATGATCCAAATTAATATCACTTGATTTCGATCGGCGCGAGATGCAAAAATTACCTAAACTGAAAGAATGCACTTTCGCTGAATTTTGATAATCTTAAAGGCATTTGACCCGCCAAGGACGATAACGTTGTTCTGTGAAATGGACTTTGATTAATGATTAAAGTACAAAGTAAATGTAATTGTTTATTGAAAAGTATAACATTTCCCAAACTGACTACTCGACAATTTAACAACAATTTGAATTAAACGCCACCAATAATAATGTCAATAATTCGTTATTTTTCGTATTCACATTTCGTTTACATGTTGACTTATTGATGTTATCACATTGACAATCATGTGTAAAAATACTGATTATATCACATTGACAACTGTCATTTGTTGAATTATTGTTGTTATCACATTGACAACTGCATCATCTGTTGTATTATTGTTGTTATCACATTGACAACTGCATCATGTGTTAAAATACTGATCATATCACATTGACAACTGCATCATGTGTTCAGATATTGCTGTTATCACATTGAAAACTGCATCAGCTGAAAAAATAATGATTTTATTACTTTGATAACGGCACCATGTGTTAAAATATTGATTTTATCACATTGAAAATTGTATCATGTGATAAAATATTGATATTACAACACTGACAACTGCATCATCTGTTAAAATAATAATTTTAGCACATTAACTACTGCATCATGTGTTAAAATATTTAGGTAATCACATTGACAACTGTACCATGTGTAAATATATTTACGATTTTGATGCTGACAAACCTTCAAGTGTATGCTTCAGATAGAAATTAAACTTCTAAAAATATTTCCATATAAATGATAGGTGTTTGCTGTTTATTGATTCGTTTCATTTTGATATCTTTACGGTTTTCTTTATGACATCTCTACATTTTCATAGCCGCAACTCAAGGCTTTTACGCCGGATCTCCGATGGATCACATCGGTCTGATCCAAGCAACGTCATGGCTTCACGTTGGATCTTCGATGGATCACAAGGTCTCATTTCAAACCATGTCAAGGTTTCGCTTTCATCAGCTGGAGATTTGCGTGCTTTTAGTACATTAGTGAATGCCGTGATGTACTAGCCCAATGACAGCGTACAGTATGTCAGGCCTTTGGCTTAGAATCACCATGGATTTTCATCACAGTCATGATAATTTACTGGAAAGATTAGGGCATAACAGTGCCATTGCGTTGTAGTACAATGTGTGTCCGTTGCATATTATGGCCTCTGATTCATGTTTTCTATGTACACATAAATACTTTCTATATCTTAACATGTATGGTTATACATTTGTAACAAATGAAACTCAGAATTCTGATTTAAAGACGAACTCAAACTGTTGTCCTATAGTTTAAATCGTTTGGAAAATTAAATTTAATACAGTCTTTGATGATTAGATATCTCGGAATAACTTATCTAAAATCTATCTTGCAACTAATTATCTTGAATGGTTGATACAAGGCATATGGTATTGATGAAATCTTTCTTTGATACTATCTCCGGATCTACTAGTTTCCACCCTCCATTGACTAGCTTCCGAAGAAGTTGCAAATTAAAGGAATTCAGTTATGATTTAGTAATATTGAATATAATGAAGGTCCAGTAATGATTGAGATTGTATTTTTCTGTACATTTTGTTTTCGATAAGCTTCCATTAAAAACAAGCATTTGTATGAGTGACAATTATTCCTAACTCATTAGTGAAGGTCAAGCTTATCAATATAAAACACGATGGGTGATCATGAAGCTCTCAAGTTCATGATAATGAGAGACGTGTCCTCAGTTTCATGAATATATTCACAACGTATTATTATTTTCGCTATACTGAACTGATAAGCTTTACAATGGCAATTTTCAGAAACAACCACTACTTCTCGATTGAATAACAGAATCTGATTCGAAAGTCTGCTTTGGGTCCCTTTAACGTATTGATTAGTCAAATGTAAAACAATAGCGATAGACATCGCAAGTGGAAAAAGATAGAATTTCGCTGGGTTTTTATTCGTTTTAAACCTAGAGATAGTTCTCGTAGTAATATCAGACGGTTACCACGCAACGTCAAGGCTTATGTATTGTTGCAGATTTAGAATTTTATTTTGTTATATGTATGAGTGTAAAACCTTTAAGAACAAAACCTAAAAGATATTTCATGCACGTTTGGAATTTTATATGATGTATTTTTACGATTTTACTTGTCACACACAACATAGCCAGCTCATTCCATACATGTATCACACACACCAGCACGTAAATGTAGACACCAACAGCACAATTCCTATCATTATAGTTATTATCAGAGGGTCCTGCTGGGTAATAGCAGCTAACAGCGCTGTAAGTGTGAGAAGCGGCCTTAATAGTACTAACATCGGTCGCCTCTCGGATATCTTTAATATCAAACGTCGAAAATAAAAGCGTCTCTTCACGAACTTTTTACGTTAACCATTATAACTAGAAGGTTACGAGATATTTAGGTCAACCTAATCTCCATCGTGCATGAAAGAATTATATAAAATTTGAACCCCAAATGGTCACTAGATTAAGTGTCATTCAACGTAAGAACTAGTACTATATTGGGAATTACTTTTCAACTGATTTTCTAATTAGCGGAATATGTTATTCTCTTGAAAGAGGCAAAGAAATGGAATTAAGGAACGGATCGTTGAATGACTGTACGATAAAGTTACAGCCGATTTATCACGAAATGTTCAAAACATTTTGTGTAATATCACTTTCAATATTACTAAATAAAATCATTCATTTCGTGTAAGGGTTCAGATTCTAAATTAATTATGTTTGCAGTTTCTTAGATACAAACAAATATTAGTGTGGAATTTCTCTGATAAAATGTATATTTGAATGATGCAAACACGGTGTTCGCGGGATTTACAATTGAGCTACTACGGCTTTCCGTTCAAGATTAACTTGCTGTCAAGTATGCTGTCGCATCTTGAACACTCTCCAATTTCATTTAACAAATATACCCGTAACTCCCTCACCCTCACATACGTCTAAAATTGTAAGCTGAAAATCTGTTACTCTATAAAACAACATAAAATTGGTATGTACCGCCTTTAACGATTTACGTAAAAAATATATCAAAAGTAATTATACTGTAAATCCGACAAGGGAAACATTTCGAAACATAATGAATTCCAATTGTCAATCAACTATTGTAAATCTTGGTAAATATATATATTTTGCATTTAAGCTTTATGCTACGCTTCATAAATGAATTGTATTAGAAGTGGTTATCACTTATTTCAATTGTACATAGCACGAAATGTTGATATGCATATCTAATATTCTTCGGGACGAATGTTCATGTGATTATTTTTTTTCAAAAACATATATATTTTGCAAATGTTATGTATGTTATGTCCTATATATGGGCCTGTGGCCTCTTTGACAGAAATAAACTATCTATCAAAATTGTAAGCTGAAAATCTGTTACTCTACTCTCTGGATAAGTAATTTAACTCATAAGTAAAAACATAAAAGCATTTGTTATTTGCATTAACTTCAACGTTGGATAACTAAATAAACGATAGGACCCACATTGTATTTAACACGTACACCCTACAGTTTTAAAAGCCAAACAACATTATAAACAAGAGGGAATAATTGTTAAGCGACATTATATTTCTTCAGAACGAATGGTTGATTATTTACACAGATTCCTTATGGGAAAATTCTCTTTAAACACGGTTCAAACGGGACATTAACATTAATATTTGAACCGCGGAACAAACCTCTTAATTGTCAATTCCATCTTCATTAAGCTGTCAATCAAAGTGTGTGACATGCAAACTGGTATTTATCTCCTGTAAAGTTCATATGATATTGACAAGCACTAGCCTTTAGGAGACACATGGGAAAGCATGAATATACTTTTTTCACAACTTAATATGCCATTAGGAGCTTTACTTCTCAGTTTACACGTTAGAAATATTCAGTCATTATGGAGACAAGGTTTTGCGTTTTATAATTCAAAACATACTCTAGTTTGGTTTACACTGTCAACTCTATAGTTATTTCACAAGTGGACTCTTGCAGATTGGAACAATTTAACCACATGAATCCAAATTCATCTTTGTAATAACAAAAATGTCGACTTTTCAAAATAGTTAATTATTAAATATAACGCAAATTCATGTCCTACTTACCTCGTCAAATTATCTCGATCAATGTGAATCCTCGAGTACCACGAACAAATATTAAATTTCAGAAAGTACTTACAATATGCCTCATATGTCCTATTCCTTGTGATCCTTAATACACCGTATTGAATCTTACACATGCAAATAGCAATTGGCTACATCATACATCGACGTAGTTATGTTAATTACGGAATAATAAGTACAATTACATGGAAATATTTGGTGAATGGGATAAACGTAATTAAGAAGCTTTGAGTCAGACATAATAACTACAAATATGAGTGTTAATTGAAACATCTTCCTTATTAGTCACTGTTAATGGTCACGCTGAAATAAAGTATAAAAACTTCCTTTTTAATCTAATTAATTTTAAAATTTTGAGTGGCATTTAAAAATTTGTTAGATGATTCAGAAAATAGTTCCATGATTAACAACGTCTTTATTGCAAGAGTCAGACATATTGGTGTCAAGGACATTTACCATTGTAAGAATATCTAGAGCATCTAGTTAACACTAACGTTAAAACATAGCGTAATCATAAAATCAAATTAAAGTTCATTTTAGAAGTTTTTCAATTCATGATCATAAACACAAATAGGTAGTGCATCTGAAATTTGCACTGATATGCATTTTAAGAGTAACATATTTGTGCAATCCTTTACTCATCTGAGCAAAACTATTCCTGATTTGATCGTGCCTATGTAGGTCCACGTCAACAGGAAGAACTTTTAAGTCAGACACAGATTGCGACACATAATTTCGACTGAAAACTTCTGTAGCACGTTAGTTGTAAAGCATGTCATTATTTTACCCTTGTTATATCTGGTCGTAGTATAAGCTTAAGGTTTCACTAATCTGGCCTAAATATTTTAGTGTGCACACCCATTAAACACTTGAGTTAAAGAAAAGGATTCTAGCTTAATCGAACATGCTACGTTCGTTTTACCAATCTGGCCAAAATATGTTAGTGTGCAAACCCATTAATCACTTGAGTTACAGAAAAGGATTCTAGCTTAATCAAACATGCTACGTTCGTTTTACCAATCTGGCCAAAATATGTTAGTGTGCAAACCCATTAAACACTTGAGTTAAAGAAAAGGATTCTAGCTTAACCAAACATGCTACGTTCGTTTTACCAATCTGGCCAAAATATGTTAGTGTGCAAACCCATTAATCACTTGGGTTACAGAAAAGGATTCTAGCTTAACCAAACATGCTACGTTCGTTTTACCAATCTGGCCAAAATATGTTAGTGTGCAAACCCATTAAACACTTGAGTTAAAGAAAAGGATTCTAGCTTAATCAAACATGCTACGTTCCTTGTAGAACTCCCTTAATTTGATACAAAAAGACTGTCGTGCAATTGGCAACATTTGTTTCCTGTCGGTGAAATTTCCATTATTTCTGTCTGACAACGTACTGCAGTGTCTTTACATAACAAATGCTTAGAATACAGTTTCGAACAATAGACACAGAGTTGCAGCCGTCTTACATTATATATATAGGTAGACCATCAGAGCAGAGTGACATGGTCACATTGAACGCGATCACATTCAACATGATCACATTCAACACGAACACATTCAACACGATCACAATTAACACGATCACATTCAACACGATCACTTGACAATCTATGATTAAAGGTGAAAGTGTGCGAGACCGGTAACTCAGTCGTCTAGCATGTGCGCGTATACAAATAATTGGTATTACCGGAACTGACGATTCCAACATCGATAGTATATTTGTATCTATCGAGTGTGTCAAAGTGTTCAGTCAAGTGGAAGTTACCGATTGATTGTCAGGGAATAGACGACTGACACGCAGGGTCCATGTCCGCAGGATACTCTACTACTGAATGCTATAACGTCTGCAGAATATACACAGCAACAGTCAGTTAACGATGTTCAATATTTTGTTTCATTTGGATAATGTAATGAACTTTAGAATTCTTCAATATTAACTAATTAACATACTAACATGTTAAGCTATAATTAATCATATGAAATATTTCGGTTGAAAAATCTATAGAATTATATTGTCACAAGATATATATTTAGATGAAAACATTGAATAAATTTTGATGAAACTGCAATATAAATTACAATTTCATATATTACGGATATTAAAAAAATGTGATAGCTAGTACATAAAAGAAATATATTAGATATACATACTGATTCTAGGTAATATATACCTGAAGGTATCTAATAAAGATGTGATTAAAATAATTTTCCTTTTGTTTTCAGAGTTGTAAGTAGTATAGAAACGCGTTCCGGAGGTAAAAAATACACTTTAGAAACCCTTTGATGTAATCGTGACTACACAGCAAAAGACGAAATGGAAAATTTCATTAGAAATAATTCTGCTCCATTTGCAACTTTTATCAATTATCTCATAAATTTTCATTTGTTACAAGCACACTCACCATGAATATACAAAATGAATTACCCATTGTTGTCGGTGACAGAGAAATCGTGTTAACAGCAGCGACATGAAAGCATATCGACATAACGCCAATGATATTCGAAGAATTCTGAGCAGTAATTCTCTTTCGAAGCAGGACAGGCTGAATTCAACACTGAAATGGACGGTCGTTCTATCGATTTCCATTTGAAAACGACACGATTCATCGTTCGAAACCATTTTGGAAGAGAATAAAATATGATAACAATAAAGAACGTTTTAGAAAGATATTATTGATTTTTGTGGATATGAAATGGGTCTTCTCATTGCAGAACGCAGTTGTCACTGTAGGTAAACTCATGCTGTCCGAGACAAGTGGAAGGTAAAGAAACAACTGTGAACCAGCGATTGATTTCATCTCAAACCATTTTCTTCAAAGGGAAAATTCAAACGGGGTATTTTGTTGAAACGAAATCAATTTTCATAAAAACTACCAACATCTTTGATAGAAAATATCATGTTATAATGTCGCTACTTTTACTGTACACTGCCTCTGCATGAGCACTTGACTTAGTCCGGCAATATACACAGTCATCTCTGACGCCATACAGGGTCCACTTTCACAAAGACACCCTAGCTTAAAGAGCCACTCCGTAGGTTGTTGGGGTCATATATGCCAAACTTAATCAATGGTGTCATTTGATCGCGAAGTATCGACTGTTACCAAAAAGACACATTTTAAAGCTTCTTGTTTTTTTACAGTGACAATAAGGAGGTAATTCTGATCGAAAACCGGACAGTGGCGCGCGTCAAATAGTCAAACGTTATTTTGGAATCTTATCTAAAACATCCAGGAGGGCAGTTAGGAGTTGATAGTGTTTGTTAGGCTATATAACTAGTATCCATGTATATTGAACGTGATATCTACACCTCTGTACATTTATAAGGCTGTTTTTAGATTTTCATGGAAAACCATTATTTGCCATATCTACGTCTTTTGGACATGAAAAGTTCAGATGTTTTGATTCTATATCACCACATATGACATTTAGGTTCGTATCAAAGGTAAATATTATGTTATGAAATCACGGAGTGGCTCTTTAAGGTGATCGGAACTAGTAATGTTATAACTATGGTTAAAGGGTGACCTTAGCTTTAAAGGGGCTTTTAGAAATAAAGGACTCGACACAAATAGAAGAGATCACAGTAAATCAGCTTCCAAAACACTAGTCCAAGCTATTCTAAGATATGAAAACATTAATTAATTTTAGATATAGATATACATACTGACTAAAGAACTTTTGTTTTAAATTCCTTTAACGTTGTCCTTTTTTGCGCTTTTATGTTCATTCAAATATCAAGTTGATAAACATGGGATGTGCTTTACACCATGTGAACCTTTTTGCACTGAAAATGATAAAAGATTTGTTACTCATCTCTTGAAGTGTTGATTCAAATTTAAATGAAATACTTCTTTCACCTCCATCCTTTCCAAAAGTTTGACACAGAACACAATTTTTAAAATCTGAGCTATCAGTCTCGACTGGGTTATGGTATGTGATGGTGAGAGATAGCATCATCAGAGGTCTAAGGTTCTCGTTACATAGCATCTTTATACACATATTCTTTTCTTATATCAAGATCTGAACAATGCAAATGTCATGACAGTGACATATGAAACGATTCTTTGTTCAATACCAACACCGTTCTATCATAAATCAAGATTCCCATTATTTGATGTCAAAACTGAGATGACAGAAAAAATGCTATATTTTCCAAACCAATTAAGTCTTCTATATGTCATGGGTGGTGGTATGGATTTTCTGTCGGACTACAGTTAACTGGAAGATATTTATCTGGCACAGTTCCAAACTGGTGCACCTAATCTGAACTTCCCGGGGGAATCCCCACATGCCTAATGTTTCCCAGTTATCGTCTGCGCCTCTTGAAATCCTGGCGAATTGGCGGGAAATTCCTACAGGGTGATTAACTCGTCTGGTATAAGTGCTTCCGTCAGCACAATGAGAAGAAAACAAGGTATTTGCAAGTCAAAATCGTTAGAACAATCGGCTTTACGTCACTCATTAGCAAACTAGGCAAGGGATAAATAGCGCCATGACGATTGCATTATGAGCTATAAAATGTTCCCACAAGGGAAATCGTTGAAAGGAGCGTCCAGAATTACCGCAAGGTATTAACGATATTTAATGCACAATGTGTCCGATATATTACGGGAATGCCTGATCTCACAACCATGACGTTTACAAATGATAACGCGGAAAACATCCTCTGACATCAAGTAAAGATGAGAAGAAATTTTAAATAAAGAAAGTATTCCTTGTGGTTGACCATAACCCATCTCTTACATTGCCAATCTAGAATTATTAATACCTATATGGTGGAGTATGCGTATCGCAATACTTATCATGTAAGTACATCCCCATATGTAACTTTAGACTAATGAGTATTGTTTCGGCATGAACTTTTGTATTTTGTAATTGTTGACTACTTAAAGCAACTGATCAAGATGTCAACAAATTTGCCAAGAAAGTCACAATCTTATGACAATATACCTGGAATAAATGGAATAAAACGGTTAAAGAGAACCTTTACACCAGAGGTGTGTCATAGTCCTGATTCTGGTAGTATTAACTATGCGATATGTATTTACATTTACGTGCTGAACAAAACAAAACAAATGTAATTTATCCAATTGACTAGGAAACCGCTTGAATCATTGAGCTGAAGATAGACCTTGTTTTTAACAGTTAGAAGTAATGCTAGATCCATGGCCAGTGATCTGTATTATGTTTATAAAATAATTTTGTACAAGACGACAAACAATAGATATTTATGCTGGTAACCAAAGACGATTTATAACATAATCATTTTACCATTACTATCACTGTAACATTAATATATTTGGTATCACTATATGAAATAGTCAAACATCTTGTCCTTTTTAATGTCAAGTCCCTTGCAGGATTTTAACGGGAAACAACAGTCAGAAGTGACAATTCCTACAGCTTACCCACTCGACCATCAGTCCTTTACTATCATAACTAAGATGTATGCAGATCACTGTAGTGTGTATTGTATATTTACGTGTCTTTCTGAGATTTCAGACAAAGGAACAAATTATCTTCTTGAGTTTGAAAAAAGAAATCAATTATAATGTTGTTTTCAGTCTTTGTCTTCACCAATGATTCATTCCATGACGTGACTAATACTGACTCCATATAAACATATACCTGGTGACGTGTGACAAAAGTCAACAACTCTTAGGTCTAGCATTGTACGGATGAGTAATGGGTGACCGCATACAACGTGTGACACATATAAGTAGTGCAACAGAGTTAATAAGAACACGTGTATGATAAGTTCTTGTGTTGATCTTGTAAAGTTAGTCACGAGTAAATGCTAACAGGAAATTGTATGAGACAGTCTACAACTCATCCAATCGATGATGGTATTGACACTGTGATGGTTCTGAGGAGGACTGATATAAAACAGATACGTGAAAATTGAAAGAACTAGTGATAAGTTCGTATTACTATCCAAAATTATGAAAAGAACAGTTTCTTTTACTTTAGAGGATATTGAAGGGTCCGATGTAGCTAATCTCTACAATTACAAACATATTCAGAATGGAAACGTAGTCAAGTTACGGGGGTTTAAACCCCTGTCCCTTTCCACATCCCTACATCACCCCTATCCCTTTTCTACATTACTTCGTTTCCTTCAAAAAGTTGAATCCCGTCCTTTAAAAATTCCTGGATCCGCCAGTGAAAGGACTTTACAGGTGACGAAAGATAGATTATGTATCTGTGTTCCTAACAAGTTATAGTGACTTCAGACAAGACCTCAAAGAGATTTGCACTCTTTGACCTCGAAAGAATCAATAGGATACACAACTGAGGGAGCATGATTCAATCAAGTTAATGACTTATAATGACAATATAGAAAACAAATGACTGACAAAAGTATTATGTTGCCATGGTAAAATTTATCAGCAAGTAAATGGCGACAGTCAAATTATCATTGTCTATTTTCATACATATTACATGCTTATTGTACATACTGTTTGGAGGTTTTCATTGTTTGGGGTTGTTAACGTATGTACTGCCCTTATCTCGACACGAGGCTTAACCTTACACAGAAAACATTATTGCGTAATAGTGACGTGTTAATGACCTGCGAACTTTCAACCCTGTGCTACATTCTGTACGACTTACGGCAGCCAGAAGCAGTCGAAACTCAGCGGCTACTGTTACCGTCTTGGCAGGTTCTTATGTTATTCCGAAGCCTGAATTTTGGTGTAGGTCAAAAGATAAAAGTGACTGTATGTAAAACTTTGTCCATAGCAGGTAAGGAATCATTTTACTAGCAAAAAGAGAAAGTGAGACGGGGAACGCCATTGTTGTTTGCCTTTCTAATGAGGTGAAAACGAAAGTAACTTACGAAAACGCATTTTATGTTTGAGTACGTTTGTAAAAATCTTTGCGATTGTGGCATAATGGGCATGTAATATTACTGTCCTTTGAGAAATTCCTTGCATGATGTTTGAAAAGTTACCGGTTTACGTAAATATCTGCCATTAGAATTGAGATGACAAACTTTGATAAATGTTTTATTTTGGCGAAACAACCGTAGCTTGTTACATTGCTTCGGGTATAATTGTATTCATAATTGTATTCAAATCCATGCAAGGACTATTACTGTCGATGATATTAACAGGGTTCCGGGGAGGGTCAGAAAAAAATATAAAGCCACCAGGGGAGGGTCATGACAAAAATACGAAAGGTTTGGGAGGATCATTTTGAAATAGACAGTTATAAAACCATCCTTCTTTAGCAATTGAAAGTGGGGCTGAAACATTATCATAAAGCCTTATCAAATGAAAAGAAATTCCAGAATATGAGCAAGAGTGGTTTATGTTCTTAAAAACACAAGCTTATATTTTTAAAAATCACCATGAATTCACTGCTCAATTCATTGTTCTAAATTCTTGTAGAACAAAAAGTAGAAAAATAGTTCTGTTGGACTGAGAGTTTATACAAGCAGTTAACAGGTGTTTGCTATAGTTTTATACAACAAAGATGCATATTTGATAACTAATAGACTCATAAAGTTAAAACACCTAGTCAAATTATTAATATCTGAATGATTATATTAATTGTTCTCAATGATACTAAGTTATGAAACCGTAACACTTTAGCAGATGGCTTGATTGGTGCAATTTTGTTAATATAGCCATACTTATGAAAAATATCTAAATGCACATTTGGAAAATAAATTCCAACGTTGATATTACAAAAATTGGGAAAATTTGCTGTATTCATACCTAAGCTTCCATACTTTTTGGGTTCCACACTTTATTGTTTAAATATTATGTAACATGTAGCAAATGTAACATATGTAATTTCTATGAACCTAGATTTGCCTTTATTATAATTATGTTATGTACCTTCAGAATTTTATAGATTTCTTGTGCTACAAACTTAATGTAGACGGTTAAATTTGTTTTAATCAAACTCATACACTAAAAGTTTAAATGTTATGAAATTTGATAACTTGATTCCTATAAAGTAAAGATTTGACGTTTTACATTGTTTGGTCCTATAGTCTGAAAGGGTTTGTAGATAGATTTTAAATCTTTTTTTTTGCTTATATAAATAGAATTTACGCTATGTTCAACATATGTGTGTATTATAAGCAATAGTAAAAATGTAAAAAAAAAGTTCTAATAAAACTGATTTTAAAACACTATAGACCATTATCAGATCTCATGTTAAACCCATCAATGGAAGGGTAAGTCTGTTGTTTTTTTCAACATTATTTTAAATGTTACCTAAAGAACTGTCTCTTTTGTAAATATCAAAAAATAATTGAATGTAGAACCGACTATAAATCTTCAAAAGACCAATTTCAAGAACTTTTGTAGATTTGATTTGGGGGAGGGTCATGAAAATGAATACACTTAAATTGGAAGGGTTAAAAAAAATTGCGACGAGTTGGGGAGGGTCACATTTTTATAGACAATCCAAAGAGAAAAACCCCCGGCCAATCCCCCACCCCCCACCCCCTGTAATAAATGAGCGATCCTAATCTTACACTTACAATCTTGATGTTATATAGATTGTTCATTTTAAGTACTTACAAAGTTAGGATTTTTACCTGTTATATACTAATAGAGAAAATATATTGCTTCACTATTAAACAGATTGTTTTAAGTGGATTGTTATTCCTTCCTTCAAAACCAAGATTATATTCTCTGTTGTTAAGTCAATATTTCCTTCTGCCATCTGTTTAAGTTTTTTCCACACTTTTCGAGAATGAACACAATCACAAAGTAAACATGGTAAAGAGACAACACTCTCAAACATCAACATCTTGTGACTCAAAGGATCAATAAACCCTATTTTTTGTACAGAGTACATTGTATGTTTTGTTAAGATTTTATGAAGTATTTGATACTGAAATATTATTTATTAATATTATTTTTATAATCAACTTTTTATTCCAGAAACCCTGTTACAATTAGGACTGCTACCAAGAGTAGTAGAAGTCCAAATGACAATTAACATAATGGAGAGTTCAAGATTTCTGTTTTTTTGTGTGTTTTTTTTGCACAAGACAAGGACAACACAATCACTCACTCATTCACTCTCTTATCTCTTCATTGCATATACTAAAACTTAAACGGTCAAGGTCCAAACCATCTAATATTAACACTTTGAATACATCTACTAGCCATCAAATGTGTATCTTCCCATTCATTCTGTTGGAGCACTCTTTAAAATATTATTTCCATCTTAGTTGGCCATAGGAATTAATAAAACTCAATTGACATAGTGTTTTATGAAAGTATCTATTGTTTGTTATTTTGGGAATATTTAATAGACAAATGGGAAATGCATGAGTTATTTTCAAATCTTTTAGAATAATATTTATCTTTATCAAGTACCTAATCATTCTCTTGACTCTTGATATGTAAGAAAAGTCAAAGTTGATATCATGTCCTGTTTCATTGTTCAAAATCATTATATTTATATCACGTGTAATAATATCTCTTTCACTTGATATTAATTTCTTCCAGTAATTGAATAATATTGTTTTTTCCCCAAACAAAATATTGAAATTGTGCCACAGAGAAGGATTTAAAACCTCAGTACTTATTTACTCAATCTGATAACATTGTCAATTAATCAGACCATGCTCCTACTACATCTGTCCAAAATCTATTCGAAATGGTTGGTACTTTCATAGTACTGACATATATGTGCCATTAGCAGTCCATAATCTGTTAAAATATGGAATACATTTGAACATCCCTGTAGAGTTATCATAGAGCACATTTTTCATCCATCTTAGTTTCTGAGATTTGACAAAATTTTAAATAAAGTGAACATTCATTCCCCCCATAATTTAACGGTATATGTCATAATGTGTCTTCTTCAGCCTATTGCTTTTCCTTTGGATGTTAACTTAGTTTCACACTAAAATGAATTTCAAATAAAACTGATATGAGATAGAAATTATATCTGAATAATGATTATAATGTCCAAAACATTAATAGATTTATTTAATCATGTTACAGTTTTGCTTATCATATGTAACTTTTCACACGCAAAAGTTATGTATAAAAATATCTTTTGTTACAAAAGATCACCTTATCTATAATTCTCATATTTATGCCAGTCGAAACAGCTTTTGCATAGAAAAAACTTTCAAACAGTTATCTTTCAGTGTATTCTTTTGTTGTGAATCTTAATTTGAATGTTTCCTTTCAAAATTAAAAACAGATATTGATGATATCATTTATTTGTCTGCATGTATAAAGTCTGTTTTTCATTGATTATAAATAACAGCCTTTTATGAGTAATGTTAATGTGCCTTATTTAAATGTTATTTATAAAATCAGTGATGACTGAAGAAAGCAGTGCTGCACAAAACCTCAAGTCAACACCAGGGACTGAAGTATACACTTTTTTCACTATTTAAACTTTTTAAAAAATCCACACACTTTTTTCATTTCTGAATATCCTTCTCTACTATTTGCATTGTATTTTGGCATTTTAGACTATTTTTGAGCTCTGGATGTGAAGTTAAGGTGTTTCTCGAACCATAACCCAAGATATTTGTAAGCATGTGCATTATGAATATGTTAAGTAGTGTTATTATTATCTTCAATTTTTTTACCTATCTAAGTGGTTTTTGTCTTTTAAAGGATGAAGTCAATGAGTGTGACTACTTGCCCTGTCAACATGGTGATGGATGGCAGGTTAGCACAATGCAGAATGCTATTTGACCTGTTGACAATTACTTATGCAGGTAAGTGAAAGTGACCTGGTCATCCTCCATCAAGGTTATTCATCCAGGATTTCTTACAATCTCATGATTGTTTTCTTGTTTAGTGATAGGAAAAGTCAAATCACCAGTCGTGTCACGAACAAACTCTCTGAGCATACAGGCATTATTTTCAACTAAGATATGGTTATATCTGTATATATCCACAATGCTTCTTTTACTGTAATAAAAATAACCAGCCAATGAAATAACTATAAATCAAGTATTTATGATGTTGCCTTTACAAGAGAACAAAAGCATGTCTGCATTCTGATTTGCTATTTGTAAAAAGTTGATGAAAGTAATGTTTACAAGACAAGCAAAGGATTATCTATCCTTTGCATGGATGTTCATCACCTGATATGAATTGATGGATTCAGTTGGTAAGATAATACTGTAAGAAGCAATTAAAAACACAAACAAGATTTTGTTTAACAAAAAAATTCTGCCAATACACAATGTTTCTGTTCTCTCTTCCCACTGTCCCCCAGGTACAAAGGGGGAGCTGCGTGGAACATCTCTGGCATTGTGTACCCACCTTAACCTCTGTACTCCAAAGGTACCTGTCAGCAGTTGAGGTGCACAGTTTCCTGCAACTGTAGCACCAACCCAGGTTAGTGTGAGTGTATTGAGACTAGACTGAGTTGGGATCGTAGAGAAGGGTATAAACAGATGAAAATCATTACATGTTACTCATTATTGGTTATTTGTTGTTAACTATGAAAAAGGCAGGGGTGAGGTTTCATCATTTTCACAGTTGAATTCAGTGATCAAACCTACTGAGACCCCCACCACCCTGTGTCAACTAATGATATTTGAAGCTTCATCAAAAAGTTGCAATTTCTCAAGGGTTATTATTTCCCATCATTCTCTCTGCATCCCTCTCAGGGGTGTTTTAAAGACTTATACAATCCATGTTGAGTTAAGCCCCAGCGTAGGTTTAAGACCAGGTATACAAAACCTTAAGTCAACACAGGGTTTCAGTTAGCATTTTATCACCATTTTCAAAATTTTTCAAAAAACTTGTTCTTTTCCTTCCAAAACCGTTTCCAACCTCAATACATTCTAATAGATGGTGTCTTTACTCATTTTGAAGACTCCACAACCTTTTCATTCCATTTGCATCCCTCTTAGACATGCATAAAAGACTTTCACATTCTGTGTAGGTTTAAGCACCCAGTGTAGACTTAAGGTCAGGTACACAAAACCTTAAGTCAACACTGGGCTTAAGTTAGCATTTTATCACAATTTTCAAAATTCATCATAAAACTTTTTCTATTCCTTCCAAAACCTTTTCCCACCTTAATACATTCTATTAGATAGTGTCTTGACTCATTTTGAAGAGTCTACAACCTTTTCATTCCATTTGAATCCCTCTCAGGGGTGTTTTAAAGACTTATACAATCCGCGTTGAGTTAAGCCCCAGCGTAGGTTTAAGACCAGGTATACAAAACCTTAAGTCAACAGAGGGCTTAAGTTAGCATTTTATCACCATTTTCAAAATTTTTCATAAAACTTTTTTTTCCTTCCAAAACATTTTCCCACCTCAATAAATTCTATTAGATAGTGTCTTGTATAATTTTGAAGACTCTAGAACCTTTTCATTCCATTTGCATCCCTCTCAGGGGTGTTTTAAAGACTTATACAATCCGTGTTGAGTTAAGCCCCAGCGTAGGTTTAAGACCAGGTATACAAAACCTTAAGTCAACACAGGGCTTAAGTTAGCATTTTATTACCATTTTCAAAATTTGTCATAAAACTTTTTTTTTCCTTCCAAAACCTTTTCCCACCTCAATACATTCTATTGGATAGTGTCTTGATTTATTTTGAAGACACTACAAACTTTTCAATAAATTTTCAAAAATATATTTTTTCCATCCAAAAACTTTTCCCAACTGAATACATTCTATTAGATAGTGTATTGACTCATTGTGAAGACTCCACAACATTTTCAATCCATTTGCATCCCTCTTAGACATGCATAAAAGACTTTTACATTCTGTGTAGGTTTAAGCACCCAGTGTAAACTTAAGGTCAGGGACACAAAACCTTAAATCAACACAGGGCTAAAATAAGCATTTTATCACCATTTTCAAAATTTTTCAAAAATCTTTTTCATTTCCTTCCAAAGCCTTTTCCAACCTCAATACATTCTATTAGATAGTGTCTTGACTCACTTTGAAGATTCTACAAACTTTTCAAATTTTTTCAAAAATATTTTTTTTTCCCTTCAAAAAAATTTTCCGAACTGAATACATTCTATAAGATAATGTCTTGACTCACTTTGAAGACTCTAGATCCTTTTCATTCCATTTGCATCCCTTTCAGGGGTGTTTTAAAGACTTATGCAATCCGCGTTGAGTTAAGCCCCAGCGTAGGTTTAAGACCAGGTATACAAAACCTTAAGTCTACACAGGGCTTAAGTTAGCATTTTATCACCATTTCCAAATTTTTTACAAACATTTTTTTTTTCATAAAAAACTTTTTCCCATCTGTATACATTGTATTTCATGGTGTCTCAAATCATTCTGAAGACTCCACACCCTAATCATTACAATTCCAACCCTCTAAGGGATGTATCAAAGACTTATGCATTCTGTGTTGACTTAAGCCCCAGCGTATGTTTAAGGTCAGGTGTACATAACCTTAAGTCTTCACAGGGCTTAAGTTAGCATTTAATCCCCATTTTCAAATTTTTTTCCGAAACCCCTTTTTTTCATTCCAAAACTTTTTCCCAACTGTATACATTGTATTCCATAGTGTCTTGGCTCATTTTGAAGACTCCACACCCTTATCATTCCTTCCTTCTTAGGGGTGTATCAATGTTTTTTACATTCTGTGTTGACTTAAGCCCCAGTGTAGGTTTAAGGTCAGGTAAACAAAACCTTAAGTCAACACAGGCCTTAAGTTAGCATTGTATCACCATTTTAAATTTTTGTCCAAAAACACTTATAGGCCCAAGCCTCTTAGGGAAGCATCCAGTGTTGAACTTTTCACATTTTTAGTTAAATGACATTAATTTTTTTTTATATATTTCAGTTCTTTTTATTTTATTCAACTTGATTTCTTATTTTATTTCATTCAAAGGTATTTTAAGTTTTAAGTCATTTTATATGCTTTCAATTGCGGTATATTGTCTTTTACGTGAATTTAAGGTAGGTCGACATTCATGTTTCATAAAGCAAATATTTCATTACCCGATGTTTAATGTTATGTAACATTTTTTAGACTAGGTATTTCCTCTATCTTCTTTTCTTCATTTTACAGGTAACAATGTCCTCAACTTTCGGATCTTACGAACTCTTGAATGTTGTCCGAAATTGTTGTTGCTGAAAGAGTTTGTTTCTCCAAACTATATGAGAAGTTTGCAACAGCTCAAACACTCTTTCTCTCGTGGCTATGCCAGGTTGGTATTTTGTATGATATTCATTTGATTAATGGAGAATATTTGAAATCTGTGTTATTTTGAAGTCTCAGAGCAGAAACAAACAAGGAGTTTAAAACATGAATTGAGAGCAACCAAGTATTAGAATTGTTAAGAAATATAATTTCGAAAACTTACCAAATCTAAAATAAGAATTATTGAGTCAGTGGTGTGTATAGACATGCATGGTAGAAAAATTGTCAGAAGATTCAACATGTTCCAGAAATACAAGGCATAATTCATATCCACATGTTAAGAAAAAGTTAATTATATTTGTTGATATGAGAGATTAACAACACATATTCAAAACTTGTTTAGTTTATCTAATAACTTTCTAAGCTAAAATTAGTTAGCCTTATAAATATGTTATTACAGGTCTTTAAGTTGATTCATTTCTCTGAAATTTAAAATACTTAATAACATCCAAAAAATATTATCACAATTGTGGTAAATATTATCTAATTTTGTAAACACATTTTTCAGAAAATAAATCTCATATTCGTTACAAGACTCCTTTCTTAAACTTTGTCAAAACATTTTCCCTTTGAAATGAGGCAGTTATTTCATAAGTTTTTCTTTCATTATAAGTTCAGGTGAAAGGATATGCTGAATTGGGAAATCAACACATGATGGAAGAAAGCGTAGAAAAGAAAGAAGTAAGTGCTATCACAAATGTAAATATCTAGTAACCACTGCGAGATAGGCTTATAACTTTGCCTGATGTGTGTCCGTCAGCTTTTCACATTTTGTTCCCATGAACTGCATTGCTTTCATCTTTTTTTATTCATAAACTTATCATCCAGGAGCAAGATAGTTTATGAATTTTGTCCTCCCTTTCCCTGCAGATTTTGGCAAGCAATAACCCTAAAAACTTGTAAATGACTATTCCTGCAAAACCATCAAACATTGAAAACTCAAGCCAAGGGGGGTCACATCTTTTTTTGACCTCCCTTGAAAGTTATCTGAACATTTTTGGAAAGGCACCTTGGGTAATTGAATTTGTAAATTTGGGCTCAATGGCCACCTCCCCCTACTTTTGAATGAGAAAGTTTCAATTTTCATTAAAATGACTTTTCCACAGAAAAAAAATGCCATAAGAATCCCAAATTTTCAGAGTAATCCTTTTTTACAGAAATACTTAAATTTGTAAATTTGTTCCTGACACCTGTCAAGATTAGGGCATTGCAAGGTGTCCAACCTTGTGTATTTTATTGACTCTCTTTTAATTTTCAGAAAGTGATTGGAATCTAAAGATGTTGCTCATCAGCAGCAAAGGCCTGATAAGCTTTTGGCAAGCTTGTAGCCACCCAAAACTTAGGCAGAAGGATTTCAGACGCCGTAAAACAACATTTATTGTTCTCAGGTAACCCTAAAGCTTATACCTATTTTTGAATATGGAATAGTCCACAGGAGACAGGAAAAATCCCAGAAAATTCAGACAGTCAATTCATGACAACAAATTTATAGATTTTTGCATCTACTTTTTAGTATTAACATGTTTTTCAATAAATTCAATAAATAAAGATAATTTTTCACATCAGTCATCTCGCCGTCAGTCAACAACAGAGAGTTCAATAAATAATTGACAAAGAAATGTCACAAATGTCGTCATGAATGCTATTGTCACTATTGTGTCACTTCACTATCCATGATGGATCAAATATCCGACTGGATCGACGTTCAAATACAAGAAATAAGATGTTATATATTCAAATTTGAAAATAGAACAGATTTCCTAAACTCAGTGTAAATTTGATAATGATTGATAACTTGTTCGTTGAATTATCACCTCTGTTCAGTGAGAAATATCTATTGATGAGAATGGCGTCAACTTTTCCCCTATGCTTATAACTTAATCCATTTGGTCATTGTAAGATTTGCCTACTCAGTGGGCATAACTAATTAGGATAGGTCTATTTCAGCTATGGTTGTTGTGTTAATCAATTCACTTCTCTAGTGTCTGAAATATGCCTGTCTGAGTTTTTGGGTATAATGGGTAAGGTATGATGTCTGTCAATCCATCTGGGTGCCTGTCTGTTACCTTTTCACATTTTCAACAACTTCTCCAGAACTTTTAGCTCTAGAGAACTGTATTTGGATAATGATATCGTATGGATGGAGTGTCCAATAAATGTAAGATCATGTTTTTCCTTTGAATGAGATCCTCTGTCATTAATATGGTTAACATCACATTTTAAGTATGTTTGTGTTGTAATTTTTAGATTTTGATCCCTCCAAGGGATAAGGATCACAGATTCACAACCAAAAAGTGTACATCCTCTTCTCAGGAGAAGAAGGACTATGCACTTGAAATGTTATACATGGAAACTTTGGCTTAGGGGATTTTGACTTAAGATTTGGTAACCCTGTTGCCTCTAATCAAGAGGGCCACACTGTAAAAACTTTTTTCATCTTCTCCTTCAGGGAAAGGCCTTGAAAGCTCATTTTTTTGTAAAACTTCTTACTCGCAAGAGAAGATGATTTATAGTTTTGTTTGTCTTGGCGCGCCTCATTAAGGCCACTCAACTATTCTCATCTTATTCTAAAGTTCAAAATAATTAAAAGTTTACATACTTAGCCAATGATAATTATCAATCTTAAAATTTGGCAATAGGTTGTACATCATTTAAATAGGTTATCCTCATTTTAAACAAAAGCTTTGATGACAATATGAAATTCATGTGCAAATCAACATTTATGTGAACTTTCTTTGAATTCAGGAAAACATGTTCTTGAAAAGTGAGGTGATTCAGGTTTAAGGTAGAGAAGAAATTGGAAGACTTCACCAACTCCTCCTTAAGGTATAATGATATATATGTTATTAGAATAACTGCTTCAGCATGAATGATTGTGTTCAAGAGATTTGATCATTTTCAGTTGTGTTAACTTCTGAGTGTGTTAGCTGCAAGAGATATTTTGAAATGGATATTTATCTTGATTTAATGTACATAAAAAAGGTCAAAGACAATATACGAGGGGAAGTCAATAAGTTCATATAAGTAGACATAAAACAGATGCTGATAGTTGTTGTATAGATTTTATTTTTCCAAATAATCTCCCTGGACCTTGATGCACTTTACCCATTCATCTTTAAGACTGTCTATGCCCCTGGGTGAAGTCTTGTGACTGGCCTCTCAGCCATGCCTCAATAGCTGCCTTGAGTTTATCGTCATCGCCAAATCTTGTACCAAGCAAGTGTGATTTCAAATTGTGAAACAGATAGAAGTCATTTTGGATAAGATCCGCACTGGTTAAGTTGTTCAAAGCCACATTGTGGATGTGGAGTTTGTCCAATACAACTATTGTGCACTGGAGCGTTTCCTGAAGAAACATAACTCCTGCATTAAGCCCCGCCTTATCTTCAAGATTGCTGCTCTCAATTGCTTCGAACAGTCAGCATAGTAGGATCCTGTTATTGTAGTTTTAGGTGGCTTGTAGTGTATAATTCATGATTCTTGCATGGTTTCAGGATCCAAGTGAAGAATAAATGTTTCACCCCCTGTAACCAGAGAGGCATTTTAAAAGGTTATCGGGCCCAGCATTGTAGATGCCCCAGAGCCAACGACTGGATTCAACTCTCTGGTGTCGATCTTGTGCATTGAAATATTGTGACAACCATCTTGCAGACACCTTGGTGCAAATGCTCATGAATTGAAGTGCAAACACTTCCATGAAAAATGCCACACTCTTAAGATATCTCATGAACATTTGTTCGATGATAAGACATGATTAAGCCCTTGCAACTATATAATTTGTAATGGCTTCAACAGGCCTTCCTGACCATAGGTCATAGTCCAAGGGGTGTTTATGTCTGTAAACAGTTGTCAAATGGCCTATCTCAATAATGACATCAACAATGATGTCTTCAGGGGTGTTTCAATACTAACTTCTAAGAACTTGAATTCCCCTCATATATGCCTACCTCTTTTATTCAATTGAAATGACAACTGGGTAAATTGTAAAAAAAGTCAGCCATTGGACATTGTCTGTATGAATGTAAAGTACAAAAAAATATGTATAAAAATAATTTTTTCCATTTCTATTTTCAGCGCATCTTCAGCCCTTAAAGAGTATGTACTGGTAAAAGAAGAGATCTTATTCATGATCTTCCAATTCCATCCTCATTTGGATTATGACTGTATATTATTATTGTACAGAGGAAATTCAACCAAAAGCATGGATTCTTTCACGAGGGTGACACAGAATTAGTGTAGCCCTACTAGGAGACACTGAAAAGCATGATATATTATTAAGATGAACAAGAAATTATTAATGAGTCACAGTCACATGCAGGTTTTCAAACAGGGTACTCTACAAATGACAATATTTTCTTTCTCTAGGCTATAGCTCAGAAATATTAATGTTAAAAGGGAGATAGGTTTTTTAATCTTTTTTTGTCTTTTTTTTATACTAGACATGATGTTCTCTGGGTACTTATGGGATTATGAAATGTGGTTGTTTAATAGTAATGTTATTGAAATTGTATCATCTCATAAATATCCGGGACTTGTATTTACAGCTAAACTTGTATGGAGTAAAGCTCAAAGCTGTCTAGCCTCTCAAGCAAGGAAGGCAAAAATTGTTTGCAGAGAACGATTGGAAGGGTAAATTGTAAAGATTTGTTCAAAATTTTGATAGCATGGTTACACCTTTTTTGTGTTATGGGTCAGAGGTTAGGGGTGCTAATTATTGTAATATCAGGTTAGATTTTGTAAATGATTTTTGAAAGTGGGTCAATCTACTTGTAATAAAATGGTTCATGGTGAGTTTGGAAGATTACCTCTCCAAATTGTGTATATGACTAAAATAATAAAACTTTGGAGTCATTTATTGAATATGCCTCAGAATAGACTGCCAAAATATTTATATGGTATCGTTAAGTCTCTAGATGATTCAGGCAGCATCACTTTGGCAACATGTGTAATAAAATATTATGAATTACTTACAGTTTTGGATATGCATGGATAAGCCAGGATGTTGACAATACTGCTTATTTTTTAATTTTAATTCAAGCAAAGGCTTTCTGATAATCTTAAACAGTGTATTGTCTTCTATAAAAAATATTCTAGTAATTTAATTTACTACTGTTAATTTAAGACACTATTAAATGAAAGATATTTGAATTGTGACATTTCTTTTACTGAATAAACTTGTCTATCTGTTTGTTTTAAGATGTAACATTAGCTTTAGACCTTAAATATGATGATCCTTACTATATGTATGATTGTCTTCACAAGCTTGTCAAATCATATATGTTATGCAAATTCTGAAAATGACTAGACTTACCCAATGTGCCTTTTGAAAACTTAGCCATACTTTCTATAACAATATATTGCGATTATTTACTTATAACCACATTCTTAAAGGCCTGTTGTCCATGTGGCATGGCGTCAATCCGTTAGTTTTCTAGTCTTCTTCTCCACATCCATTGCCTCAGGAAATATGAAACCATGTGTACAGACACCTTGAAAAATGATGTTTCTTATTTATAAGGGCAAACTCCTCTCCAGAAGTAAGAGAAACTTTATTTACAGACTCCTTAACTGAGGGAGATTCTTATTGATTGAATTGTTGACCCTGTGACCGATAATAAGGGCTGCAGCGACCCAGACCTTAAAATCTAATTTCATCTTCTTCTCCAGAAAGAAAAGGTATAGCCTGCTAAACTAGGTATAACAAAAATTATTACAGCTAGATGCTTGAGATGTACACAGTATTAGATAAACTTGTAATTAGGTAGAAACCAGAGATGTATAAAAAAACAGGTTCTGGATAAGCTGATCAAGTGCTAAGGGGATGTGGTAGCCTTGATCCCTATCAAAGAGGGCTTAATTTTAAAGGGGCACAGAGTATGTTGTTGGAGTCAAATATGTAAAAATTCATTAATGGTGTTATTTTACCAAGAAGTAGTGACTGTTTCAAAAAAATCAGAATTATATAATGCTCAACAGTTCAGTATAGTTACAAAACGGGTTTAAGTTGTTATTTGTGACTAAAAGCAGGACAGTGGCACGCAAATGACTGTATCTTAATTTCATAAAAATTTATTTACAGCAGGCACAAAGACAAAACTTGGTTAACAGTGTACAGTAGGTCATGTAATTGAATACACGATAATGGGAAACTAAATTTGGACTTTTTATCATTGAAAACAAGAAAATATCAGAATATTAGCATTTTAGAGAAAAAGATGCAAGTTTTGGTAGGCATTTTGAACTTAACTTAGTTCATTAGTTATTTTGGCTTTTCTAAAGCCAAATGAAAAATCATGAAACATAATCTGTGTCACTTTAATGTTTAGTCCTCAGTCCTTCGTACTTTAGTAAGGTCAATTCTGATTGATTTTTAGCTCATATGGCCTGATAGGCCCCATGGGCTCATAGGATGGTATGGTTTTCGACTTTCTGAATACTTTTCACTATTTCATCTTTGTCCAGAAATCTGGAATTTCGAATACTGACTTTTAAGCTAATTGGGATTGTCATTCATATATTTGATGACCCTGTAACCAATAATGAGAGACACAGGGGCCACATAATAAGATCTATTTTCACATTCTTATCAAGAAGCAGGAAGTCTAGAAAGCTGAAAGCTTGTGTTCAGACTCCTTAGCTGATAGCATATCTATTTTATATATGACCATTTGAACCCCCAAAAAAATACTTCCACAATGTTTTTTTTAAGCCTCTTTAACTTTAAAGAAAAGATTAAGAAAGCTACAATCTAGTTTACAGAGTCCAAAGTTAATAATAATATTATGATTGTATTTACATCCTGTGGCATCACTTATGTGTACCCTGTGACCAATTATAAAATAAATTATAGATATCCTGGTGAACTGCAGAGCCAATGGCTCTATATTTTATCAAAAAGGTGACTTCAGTCAAATTGATTTTGCTTTGATAAGATCAGCTGTTGCTAATATTTTGTTGGAAGCCTGGCTGACTGACTGAGGCTTGGTGTTCTTTGAGTCTGGTGTTTGATTCTCCACAGTTGCAATCCATTTGGTAGATTACTTACTTAAACCTGAACCAGTGCCTATCTGTATATCAGAATATCAATCCCTAAACTAAGCAAACCATCCCATCACCAATCACAGAAAAAGGTTACATTTTGTGTGAAATATTCATTATCTGTCCTAGCCAGTTGTATCTTTTTGATATCAAAACTTCACAGTCCTTAATTATATATACCATCTATTTGAATCCATATATGTTTTGATTGTCAATTGCATAGTCAACAACACACTGCAACTCTGTAGACATTGGTGCTAGCTGTCACATTCTTTTGTCATTGCTGATTATTATATAACTGATAACAATTTTTAGCTCATCAGGTCTGAAAGGGGGTCACAGGGGTCAAAACATGAAAAACCTATTTTCATCTTCTTCTCCAGTTCCAAAAGGTCCAGAGAGCTGAATAGTTGTGTGTAGACTCCTTGGGCACTGGAGATTCTAAATTGTAGGTTTGGTGACCCCATGACCCCAAATGGGGTCACAGGGGTCAAAACCTGAAAAACCTAATTTCATCTTCTTCTCCAGTTCCAAAAGGTCTAGAGATCTGAAAAGGTGTGTGTAGACTCCTTGGCCAACGGGGATTTTAAATTGTAGGTTTGCTGACCCCATGACCCCAAATGGGGTCACAGGGGTCAAAACCTAAAAAAACTAATTTCATCTTTTTCCCTAGTTCCAAAAGGTCCAGAGAGCTGAAAAGTTGTGTGTAGACTCCTTGGGCACTGGAGATTCTAAATTGTAGATTTTGTGACCCCATGACCCCAAATGGGGTCACAGGGGTCAAAACCTGAAAAACCTAATTTCATCTTATTCCCTAGTTCCAAAAGGTCTAGAGAGCTGAAAAGGTGTGTGTAGACTCCTTGGCCAACGGGGATCTAAATTGTAGGTTTGGTGACCCCATGACCCCAAATGGGGTCACAGGGGTCAAAACCTAAAAAAACTAATTTCATCTTTTTCCCTAGTTTCAAAAGGTCTAGAGAGCTGAAAAGGTGTGTGTAGACTCCTTGGCCAACAGGGATTCTAAATTGTAGGGGTCACAGGGGTCAAAACCTAAAAAACCTAATTTCATCTTTTTTCCTAGTTCCAAAAGGTCTAGAGAGCTGAAAAATTGTGTGAAGACTCCTTGGGCACTGGGGATTCTAAATTGTAGGTTTGGTGACCACTTGACCCCAAATGGGGTCACAGGGGTCAAAACCTTAAAATCCTACTTTCATCTTCTTCTCCAGTTCCAAAAGGTCTTGATAGCTTAATAGTTGTGTGTAGACTCCTTGGACAATGGGGATTCTGAATTGTAGGTTCGGTGACCCCTTGACCCCAAATGGGCAATGGGCCTTTTTTATTTGATTGTGAATAACTCGGACGTTGGGACAGGCTATCTTTCCTACACTGCCCATGACCCCATGGTCTAAACCACAACACCTATTTCTATCAAAGTCTGATGAGCTACAGAGCCCATGGCTCTATTTTTTTGTCATATATGCATGTCTGCGTAATTTTTACCTGAAAAATGGCACTTTGTAATTCATTTACATAATGCAATTGTGGGTTCAAGTAAAGAAATCTTAGATATATCAGAGTAATAACTAATTGTAACTAACAGGAATAACCATTTTATTTACATTCCTTTAATACTAGAGGTGAATTTAGCATTGTGGTGACTCTGGGTTTATTTTTCTTGATTTTGCACACAAGCAGATTTTTATGTTTAGGACATGACTGTATAATTTTTCTGTCTTTGGTTATACTGGTAGAAAGTTTTCCTTTCACTATATTAATTGTTCATTGTACATGCTATGCTAAGATTATCTGATGATATTTTACCGATGATTTTAATAGCATATATGTATATATATTGTTGGATTGCAGCGACACTCTTTTCAATTTATACAGTGGCGGATCCAGGTGGGTTCAAGGGGTGACCCAAAAGTGTAACCCAATCACCAATTTAGAAATTGACAACCTCTAGAACCCCTCTGCAAAATTACTTGATCAACCACTGATATACAGCGGGGTCCAATTTATTTGTTATCATTGCACTTATTATCAAGCAGATAATTTAAGTGCTTTCTTGCTTATAACAGTTTACAAATAAACAAAATAATGCAATTTCCTTTCTTTTATTTCAACTTGATTCTAATTGTATTGCATCTACTGCCTTGCTGTCCATTCTCCATTCTGCATTCTTTGACAACATCTTTGAAGATGAATCTTTTTTTGTTTTAACGAATTTCTTTGATGGTTGGATGGAGTTTTTAAATTTAAATGGAGAAGGTTTTTGTGTAAGATTTTTCATTTCATTCATACTTTTATTTCAGACCACTATTTATTACAAAAGTTATTATGTTAATTGAGTTAGTGAGTTATTGTTAAACGTCGCTTGGGCAATATTTCAGCCATTAGCGGCAACATGTTGATTGAAAATTAACCTGAAAGTAATTGCCCTGTAATGAGTCATGTGTACATCTCCTTGTCTGTGAATAAACATGTGAAGTGTACAAGCTTGTTTATGATGTTTTGATGAGAAATAATTTTTCATTCAATAACGTAAATGTGTTTAACCAACCAGTGTGCATGTCATAGTGACTAAAAAGGGGAGAAAAATAATTTAGATATTGGAAACATTACTTCTACCTTAGTCTTCAATGAATATCCAACTGTTAGGCATTTGTCCAGCAAGCAGGTTCATTTTTATGAGATGAAAACATCAGAGGAATAACATGAAATACAGACAATCATGAATTTATACTGGTAATGGTTGAGCTCCAATAGAAACTCTGATGGTTGAAATCAAAACAGACACAATAACTCACTTTGATAAATCTTTCATACACCCCTAAAAGGGAAGGAATTGGAATGAAAAGGGTGTGGAGTCTTCAAAATGAGTCAAGACACTATGGAATAAAATGTATTCAGTTGCGAAAATGTTTTGAACTGAAAAAAAGTGGTTTTGGAAAAAAATTGAAAATGGTGATAAAATGCTAACTTAAGCCCTGTGTAGACTTAAGGTTTTGTATAGCTGACCTTAAACCTACACTGGGGCTTAAGTCAACACAGAATGTAAAAGTCTTTGATACACCCCTAAGAGGTTTGGAATTGGAATGAAAAGGGTTATGGAGTCTTCAAAATGAGTCAAGACATCATGAAATACAATTTTTTTTAGTTGCGAAAATGTTTTGAAATGAAAAAAAAGGGGTTTTGGAAAAAAATTGAAAATGGTGATAAAATGCTAACTTAAGCCCTGTGTTGACTTAAGGTTATGTACACCTAACCTTAAACCTACACTGGGGTTTAAGTCAACATAGAATGTATAAGTCTTTGATACACCCCTAAGAGGTTTGGAATTGGAATGAAAAGGGTTATGGAGTCTTCAAAATGAGTCAAGACATCATGAAATACAATTTTTTTAGTTAAAGTTTTGGAATGAAAAAAAGAGGTTTTGGAAAAATTCATAAATGGTGATAAAATGCTAACTTAAGCCCTGCGTTGACTTAAGGTTTTGTATACCTGACCTTAAACTTACACTGGGGCTTAAGTCAACACAGAATGTAAAAGTCTTTGATACACCCCTAAGAGGTTTGGAATTGGAATGAAAAGGGTTATGGAGTCTTCAAAATGAGTCAAAACAGCATGAAATACAATTTTTTTTAGTTGGAAAAAGTTTTGGAATGAAAAAAAAGGGGTTTTGGAAAAATTTATGAATGGTAATAAAATGCTAACTTAAGCCCTGTGTTGACTTAAGGTTATGTACACCTGACCTTAAACCTACTCTGGGGTTTAAGTCAACATAGAATGTATAAGTCTTTGATACACCCCTAAGAGGTTTGGAATTGGAATGAAAAGGGTTATGGAGTCTTCAAAATGAGTCAAGACATCATGAAATACAATTTTGTTTAGTTGGAAAAAGTTTTGGAATGAAAAAAAGGGGTTTTGGAAAAATTTATGAATGGTGATAAAATGCTAACTTAAGCCCCGTGTTGACTTAAGGTTTTGTATACCTGACCTTAAACCTACACTGGGGCTTAAGTCAACACAGAATGTAAAAGTCTTTGATACACCCCTAAAAGGTTTGGAATTGGAATGAAAAGGGTTATGGAGTCTTCAAAATGAGTCAAGACATCATGAAATACAATTTTGTTTAGTTGGAAAAAGTTTTGGAATGAAAAAAAGGGGTTTTTGAAAACTTTATGAATGGTGATAAAATGCTAACTTAAGCCCCGTGTTGACTTAAGGTTTTGTATACCTGACCTTAAACCTACACTGGGGCTTAAGTCAACACAGAATGTAAAAGTCTTTGATACACCCCTAAAAGGTTTGGAATTGGAATGAAAAGGGTTATGGAGTCTTCAAAATGAGTCAAGACATCATGAAATACAATTTTGTTTAGTTGGAAAAAGTTTTGGAATGAAAAAAAGGGGTTTTTGAAAAATTTATGAATGGTGATAAAATGCTAACTTAAGCCCCGTGTTGACTTAAGGTTTTGTATAGCTGACCTTAAACCTACACTGGGGCTTAAGTCAACACAGAATGTAAAAGTCTTTGATACACCCCTAAAAGGGAAGGAATTGGACTGATAAGGGTGTGGAGTCTTCAAAATGAGTCAAGACACTATGGAATACAATGTATACAGTTGGGAAAAGGTTTTGGAATGAAAAAATGGGGTTTTGTGAAAATAATTGAAAATGGTGATAAAATGCTAACTTAAGCCCCGTGTTGACTTAAGGTTTTGTATACCTGACCTTAAACCTACACTGGGGCTTAAGTCAACATAGAATGTACAAGTCTTTGATACACCCCTAAAAGGGAAAGAATTGGAATGAAAAGGGTTATGGAGTCTTCAAAATGAGTCAAGACATCATGAAATAAAATTTTTTTAGTTAAAGTTTTGGAATGAAAAAAAAGGGGTTTTGGAAAAATTCATAAATGGTGATAAAATGCTAACTTAAGCCCTGTTTTGACTTAAGGTTTTGTATACCTGACCTTAAACCTACACTTGGGTTTAAGTCAACACAGAATGTATAAGTCTTTGATACACCCCTAAGAGGTTTGGAATTGGAATGAAAAGGGTTATGGAGTCTTCAAAATGAGTCAAAACATCATGAAATACAATTTTTTTAGTTGGAAAAGTTTTGGAATGAAAAAAAGGGGTTTTGGAAAATAATTGAAAATGGTGATAAAATGCTAACTTAAGCCCCGTGTTGACTTAAGGTTTTGTATAGCTGACCTTAAACCTACACTGGGGCTTAAGTCAACATAGAATGTACAAGTCTTTGATACACCCCTAAGAGGTTTGGAATTGGAATGAATAGGGTTATGGAGTCTTCAAAATGAGTCATGACATCATGAAATACAATTTTTTTTAGTTGGAAAAAGTTTTGGAATGAAAAAAAGGGGTTTTGGAAAAATTCATAAATGGTGATAAAATGCTAACTTAAGCCATGCGTTGACTTAAGGTTTTGTATACCTGACCTTAAACTTACACTGGGGCTTAAGTCAACACAGAATGTAAAAGTCTTTGATACACCCCTAAGAGGTTTGGAATTGGAATGAAAAGGGTTATGGAGTCTTCAAAATGAGTCAAAACAGCATGAAATACAATTTTTTTTAGTTGGAAAAAGTTTTGGAATGAAAAAAAAGGGGTTTTGGAAAAATTTATGAATGGTAATAAAATGCTAACTTAAGCCCTGTGTTGACTTAAGGTTATGTACACCTGACCTTAAACCTACTCTGGGGTTTAAGTCAACATAGAATGTATAAGTCTTTGATACACCCCTAAGAGGTTTGGAATTGGAATGAAAAGGGTTATGGAGTCTTCAAAATGAGTCAAGACATCATGAAATACAATTTTGTTTAGTTGGAAAAAGTTTTGGAATGAAAAAAAGGGGTTTTGGAAAAATTTATGAATGGTGATAAAATGCTAACTTAAGCCCCGTGTTGACTTAAGGTTTTGTATACCTGACCTTAAACCTACACTGGGGCTTAAGTCAACACAGAATGTAAAAGTCTTTGATACACCCCTAAAAGGTTTGGAATTGGAATGAAAAGGGTTATGGAGTCTTCAAAATGAGTCAAGACATCATGAAATACAATTTTGTTTAGTTGGAAAAAGTTTTGGAATGAAAAAAAGGGGTTTTTGAAAACTTTATGAATGGTGATAAAATGCTAACTTAAGCCCCGTGTTGACTTAAGGTTTTGTATACCTGACCTTAAACCTACACTGGGGCTTAAGTCAACACAGAATGTAAAAGTCTTTGATACACCCCTAAAAGGTTTGGAATTGGAATGAAAAGGGTTATGGAGTCTTCAAAATGAGTCAAGACATCATGAAATACAATTTTGTTTAGTTGGAAAAAGTTTTGGAATGAAAAAAAGGGGTTTTTGAAAAATTTATGAATGGTGATAAAATGCTAACTTAAGCCCCGTGTTGACTTAAGGTTTTGTATAGCTGACCTTAAACCTACACTGGGGCTTAAGTCAACACAGAATGTAAAAGTCTTTGATACACCCCTAAAAGGGAAGGAATTGGACTGATAAGGGTGTGGAGTCTTCAAAATGAGTCAAGACACTATGGAATACAATGTATACAGTTGGGAAAAGGTTTTGGAATGAAAAAATGGGGTTTTGTGAAAATAATTGAAAATGGTGATAAAATGCTAACTTAAGCCCCGTGTTGACTTAAGGTTTTGTATACCTGACCTTAAACCTACACTGGGGCTTAAGTCAACATAGAATGTACAAGTCTTTGATACACCCCTAAAAGGGAAAGAATTGGAATGAAAAGGGTTATGGAGTCTTCAAAATGAGTCAAGACATCATGAAATAAAAATTTTTTAGTTAAAGTTTTGGAATGAAAAAAAAGGGGTTTTGGAAAAATTCATAAATGGTGATAAAATGCTAACTTAAGCCCTGTTTTGACTTAAGGTTTTGTATACCTGACCTTAAACCTACACTTGGGTTTAAGTCAACACAGAATGTATAAGTCTTTGATACACCCCTAAGAGGTTTGGAATTGGAATGAAAAGGGTTATGGAGTCTTCAAAATGAGTCAAAACATCATGAAATACAATTTTTTTAGTTGGAAAAGTTTTGGAATGAAAAAAAGGGGTTTTGGAAAATAATTGAAAATGGTGATAAAATGCTAACTTAAGCCCCGTGTTGACTTAAGGTTTTGTATAGCTGACCTTAAACCTACACTGGGGCTTAAGTCAACATAGAATGTACAAGTCTTTGATACACCCCTAAGAGGTTTGGAATTGGAATGAATAGGGTTATGGAGTCTTCAAAATGAGTCATGACATCATGAAATACAATTTTTTTTAGTTGGAAAAAGTTTTGGAATGAAAAAAAGGGGTTTTGGAAAAATTCATAAATGGTGATAAAATGCTAACTTAAGCCCTGTGTTGACTTAAGGTTTTGTATACCTGACCTTAAACTTACACTGGGGCTTAAGTCAACACAGAATGTAAAAGTCTTTGATACACCCCTAAGAGGTTTGGAATTGGAATGAAAAGGGTTATGGAGTCTTCAAAATGAGTCAAGACATCATGAAATACAAATTTTTTTAGTTGGAAAAAGTTTTGGAATGAAAAAAAGGGGTTTTGGAAAATTCATAAATGGTGATAAAATGCTAACTTAAGCCCTGTGTTGACTTAAGGTTTTGTATACCTGACCTTAAACCTACACTGGGGTTTAAGTCAACATAGAATGTATAAGTCTTTGATACACCCCTAAGAGGTTTGGAATTGGAATGAATAGGGTTATGGAGTCTTCAAAATGAGTCATGACATCATGAAATACAATTTTTTTAGTTAAAGTTTTGGAATGAAAAAAAGGGGTTTTGGAAAAATTCATAAATGGTGATAAAATGCTAACTTAAGCCATGTGTTGACTTAAGGTTTTGTATACCTGACCTTAAACTTACACTGGGGCTTAAGTCAACACAGAATGTAAAAGTCTTTGATACACCCCTAAGAGGTTTGGAATTGGAATGAAAAGGGTTATGGAGTCTTCAAAATGAGTCAAAACATCATGAAATACAATTTTTTTTAGTTGGAAAAAGTTTTGGAATGAAAAAAAGGGGTTTTGGAAAAATTTATGAATGGTGATAAAATGCTAACTTAAGCCCCGTGTTGACTTAAGGTTTTGTATACCTGACCTTAAACTTACACTGGGGCTTAAGTCAACACAGAATGTAAAAGTCTTTGATACACCCCTAAGAGGTTTGGAATTGGAATGAAAAGGGTTATGGAGTCTTCAAAATGAGTCATGACATCATGAAATACAATTTCTTTTAGTTGGAAAAAGTTTTGGAATGAAAAAAAGGGGTTTTGGAAAAATTTATGAATGGTAATAAAATGCTAACTTAAGCCCTGTGTTGACTTAAGGTTATGTACACCTGACCTTAAACCTACACTGGGGTTTAAGTCAACATAGAATGTATAAGTCTTTGATACACCCCTAAAAGGTTTGGAATTGGAATGAAAAGGGTTATGGAGTCTTCAAAATGAGTCAAGACATCATGAAATACAATTTTTTTTAGTTGGAAAAAGTTTTGGAATGAAAAAAAGGGGTTTTGGAAAAATTTATGAATGGTGATAAAATGCTAACTTAAGCCCTGTGTTGACTTAAGGTTATGTATACCTGACCTTAAACTTACACTGGGGTTTAAGTCAACATAGAATGTATAAGTCTTTGATACACCCCTAAGAGGTTTGGAATTGGAATGAAAAGGGTTATGGAGTCTTCAAAATGAGTCAAAACATCATGAAATACATTTTTTTTTTAGTTGGAAAAAGTTTTGAATGAAAAAAAGGGGTTTTGGAAAAATTTATGAATGGTAATAAAATGCTAACTTAAGCCCTGTGTTGACTTAAGGTTATGTACACCTGACCTTAAACCTACACTGGGGTTTAAGTCAACATAGAATGTATAAGTCTTTGATACACCCCTAAAAGGTTTGGAATTGGAATGAAAAGGGTTATGGAGTCTTCAAAATGAGTCAAGACATCATGAAATACAATTTTTTTAGTTGGAAAAAGTTTTGGAATGAAAAAAGGGGTTTTGGAAAAATTTATGAATGGTAATAAAATGCTAACTTAAGCCCTGTGTTGACTTAAGGTTATGTACACCTGACCTTAAACCTACACTGGGGTTTAAGTCAACATAGAATGTAAAAGTCTTTGATACACCCCTAAGAGGTTTGGAATTGGAATGGAGTCTTGAAAATGAATCAAGACATTATGAAATACAATTTATTTAGTTGGAAAAAGTTTTGGAATGATAAAAAAGATTTTTGGACACTTCAAAAAGAAAAGTTTGAATACAGAAAAATGCTAAGACTTTGAAATAAAGGGTTGTCTACATGAGGGTCTACATGCAGAATTTAAATGCAGAAGGTCAGAAATGAAACAAGTACTAATAACTATTATTAGAAAAATGTTTATGTGTTTAATTTTTAATTTTACAGATGACATATTGCATGATGTCAAATGTTAAGAATCTTTTAAAAAGCGTCTAGAAGAAAACAAATATGTATGAATTTGTCTTTATAGACACATTCACAGATGAAGTTATAATGATGAAAGTTCATAATAAGCGTAACGACTGAATAACAAATGAATAAATAGACCTATAGGCATAATTTTGTTTTTAGGGTTACTCACAGCCACTAAAACAACTAATTGTGATCAATGACACACATTTATTTTTTTTATGAATAATCATGATTTCAGATAAAAGCCAGTAATATTTAACATATACTTAGAATATTAATGAGGAGAGTAATTTTCTAGAGATATTCATCAATCTAGACTCGATCACATGTAGCAGCAACTTTATATACATAAATTTAGATTCACTTATAAAACTCACTCAAAGTATTGGTGACCTAATTGCAAGTTATATTCATTGACAGTTTGTCACTTTTAGCAAGGAGTACTTTCGATGACTTATTAAATTTAGAAACCAATGAGTATTGACAAGATTTTGGGCGATTTTTATCTGTGTTTAAATGGTCACTTTTTATACATACCGAGGGTAATGAGAAAGCTTTGAGATCAATCATACGTTTCTGGAACGATTAAGATAATTACAAAACAATATGATGTATGATTATTATGATTTAGGCAATTTAAACAGTTGAGTTTTACCGAGATACCCCACAAGAAATTATTCATGTTTTGCAAACAAAGCGAGTTAGAAACATACACGCTTCCGGTTTAGCGCACTCTGACTGGTGATGGTAAAAGTTTTGGTTCCAACATTATAGCAACTTCATAATAGGTGCTTCGCCGTCTTCGCCTTACAGTTATGTCTCAAACGTCGTCATCTTTTGTAAAATCATCAAGTCTCCGGCTGCATACCAGTTACAATTCCATCATGCACGATAGGTCGTATAGCAGGTAGCACAGGGTTGAAAGTTTGCAGGTCATGAAGACGTCACTCTTACGCAATAAGTTCATTTGGGTAGGGTTAAGCAACAGGATCAAGATAAGGGCAGGACAAACGTATACTTGAGAATATACATTTGTAACTATGTTCATAATCCTAATCCAAATGTAAGGTCTGTCCATCAAAAGGAAACTTTGAATATATGTTATCAACCAGTTGACGATGGTTCTAAGTTAGAATGGTATCAGTGATCAGAGCTATGATAAGGGTAGATACCAAAATAAATTCATGAATAACTTTGATTTGTAAAAACATAGACGTTTCATTCACCCAGGTGTGTATGAAAAGGTGGGAGGTGCCCATGCAGCTGTTCTTTTTGCAGGTGCAACTAGCGCAAGTTTTAATCAAACATCGTGAAAGCGCAATTGATTATAATAGGCAAATGTTTCTTATGCTTTTCACAAATGTCTCAAAATACTCTTTGTCCTTACGTCCCATTGATGCATTGTTTACACAGATAATGAATTCCTTCTACTTTAGGTAACAATATTGATATAAAATGACATTATTCAATTTAAAGATTTGCTCATTTGAATTTAGATATTTGATATAGCTTCAAAAGTCATTTCACTTTAAGTGTAGAAATGAACAATGTATGAATTTTCAGGAAAATATTTCTTGCAAATGGGCAAAATGGTTTGTACATGTAACTCAAGTATTTTAATTATTACGTATACCTTTTACAAATAGAATCAGTGACTCTCCTCCTGTAACCTACCGGTGAAAAACAATAACTCATTTACTTATTGACCACGACCGTAACGCAATACAATTGTCGATGACTATACGTATATCAATATTGTAGAATTCATACTCATAAGTACACATGAAATAATTCAGATTAATGTTACACTACCCTGTCAATCAAACGTGTCCTTATCGTAGACTTATTGTTTTTACTTGACATGAAACAAGTATTTATCAACAGGAAATATGAGAGTCAGAGTCTGCACTTAATCGGGTATGAATGTGCATAATGTCATCAACATGAAATATTAACTATCTCTATCAACTGCAATATTGGAATGTTGTTTAGAATTCAAAAGACATAGAAAGACAGTCATTAAAAAAGTTAAGAATGCAAGATAGATGTGCTGATATTAACAGAATTGTTTTGAACAATAAATATTTGATAAGGAACGTCGCATCTGCAGATAGACAGACCATGGAAGTGTGAAGTTGTAAGTGGGCGAGAGGAAACGGGCACCTCTCGTGAAAACATTCTATATTTAATTAAATACGCTAATTAAAGACTGAGACTGGTAACGAACACCTGACACTGAGGCAGATTGAGTTCTGCTTGTTGTTGTTTTAATTTTATTGGCTTTAATTTAAAAAGAAATGTCCGGAGTCGCTTTTAGAATTTAGAAAAGTTTGGTGTTAAACGGAAGGAAAGGCATAACCATCAATGTCTCTATCGACTGGCATGTACCTTTGTAATTATCTCGGACCCCTTGCCACGGAATCAGAATTTATTCTGATTAAGTCTTCGTTGTTTTTATGTTATTAGCTTTTTGAAATTTTCAGAGTCGTTCAGTTTAGAATATGTTATCTTTCGTAATAAAATCTCAAACACCATTGTGTGTATTGACTGCAATGCGCCTTTGGAAGCGACTAGAACGAGTGGACCAGTTATCGTGGTATTCGAAATACAACTAAAAAACATGTATCGTAAACAAATATTTACGACTGTAGATATAAACCGCAATAAGAGTCCAACAAAAGACCTCTTGAAGCCCAAAACGTCATTTGCCAGTGATTAAACATATAGCTCCACGGCATGTTTTATTGTAAACGAAACTTATGATCGATTCACTTCATAATATACTCATCTAACTTTTTACCTCCTTGGAGAGGCATTTGAAAGTTGCCTAGATGAATGAGAAAGAGCTCTGATATACAACCTTTTTATTCCAAGAGTGCGACGTTTCGGTGTAGATTCAGACATCATTTGCTTAACAACAGTGCAAGCATCTATAATGAAACGTCGCACTCTTGCAATAAAGACGTTTAAAATCCATAAACTCTTCCTTATAGATTATTGTTTTATTCATAGAAGTACCACAGTTGATTTTGCATATTTGAAACTATCACTGAATCATGAAGCAGAATCACCAACGAAGAATATTGGCATAAAGTCTTACACTGTCATTCAGATGCGCTATTCTATATTCATTATGGGTAAGCGTCTAGTCTACAAGAGAATTTCAAATTTGAGAACGTGCTGCCGCGTCTAGCGTCTCAAGGGTAAAGTGAAAGATCAATAACAGTCATCATGTTACGTTGATTTATTAAAAGAGCTTCTTATTTACGAGATTAATTTGTCAGCGAACTGCAGCATACAATTTGAGAGTAAAATATTCATATCTATGGAAAAAAAATGTTTGTGAATATACAAAAGTAAACTTTTGGTGAATTTGCATAAATCGAAAATCATATGTAGTTTGTCTCTAAATTTAAGTTTTTGGGCCTTTGATTCTTTTAATGCATGAGAAACAAAACATTTTCGCTTTTTCACCAAACAGCGGTCATGTTGCGGTTGGGTAAAGCATTGCAAATCTGGACTAATTAAACTAAGTCTTGTTTGCTCTGTTTATAATATGCATTTGACTACGAAAAACCTTAAATTAGTTTCCCAAACCAGGGTGGTTTCAGATAGTCTCGATAGCTTATTGGTAAAAGAGTTTAATCGCTTGAAATTGTCTCATGGGACAGCCAGATTATTGATTGATACATTCAGTAGACAAATAAATTCAAATTTAATGTATTGAAATATTCATATTTGTTAATTATTGCTTTCTGTGTTGCATAAAAAATCTGACAGCGAATATAATCTGCATCATTGGCCTTTGGCCTCTTTACGAAACAAAACATAAAATTGTTGTAGAAGAAATTGGATCCCATCGACAGAAATTCTGCAAAATAGCGCAAAGACTCGCTTATAAATAAATATAGATACATAAACGTTTTAGTTGATGAAGTGAAACCTATGTGAACCAAAGTGAACATATCCGACTAATTGTCGTTTCTGATGCAGCAATCACAACAACGCCATAACACTAAATTAAATTCACCAGCAGAATAAGAATACATTCATATATTGTATAAAATGTTATTTTTTTACCACACCAAACAATCACATTCAATCATGCATCTTATATCACATTATACCAAATCTTAAATGAGAGATATTAGAACATATAGAAACATAACAAAATTTCAAAAGTTATTACTGCAATATAGATGACAATACCACAAAAGGAATCGTAAATCAGAAAGAAAGCACTTGTGTACTAACAACTTAGATATACACATTGCCATTAGACAACTGATACATCGCCACCGAACAGAATACTTTACTTCTCTCATTGAAGTTGCTGTGTGAAAATTATCACCTCTCAAATACATATCATTTGCTAAAGGTGTGCTGTATGTTTATCGAAAAATGATTAAATATTGAAAACGTCTTAATTTTTTTTATGATTTTCCATTGTAATCTGTATCATGAGTCAACGTTGCTTGACTAAGATTCAAAGCTTTTTCGCCGCATTATTAATGGTATTTTCCAATATATCCATGACGGAGCTAAGGCGTGCAGAACAGTTTTACAAGAACAATAGTGTAACAATTAGAAGTAAAAAAAATAATCTCTTAATTTGCTACTGTGAAATAACTGTCAATGTTTCATTCAAAGTAGTTCCTAAATTGAATGAATATTTGAACATCACAAATTATATGAGCATTACAGTTGAGCGGCGTTAACTGAAAGCATAGCACGTTCGCTGCACGTTCAGTCAGTCAATGGGAATCGATCAGTTAGTGACGATAAAAACTGAAGGCTACTATCCCATGAGTAAAGAGCAATGAATTGTGCCTGTTGTGCCGCCTTAAGAGCCGCTGGAGAAAACTTCTTAATGAAGATAAATCAATTGCGGAATCAGACAGCAGACTAGCTTGAGGATCTATACTCCGACCAACCCACGATGGTCATCTGAAGAGTTGGTAAGACTGTAGTTGCATGACCAATACTGACCAGTTGACTATAATGGAACAAACAGACTGTCAACTGCCTTATGAAATATGGATAGTGTATGATGAATTACTTGAGCGGCATCAATGCAATCACCCATATGAGCATTCCGGCAGATCTACAGTCTGTCGAGCATGCATGCAGTCTGTGTGCATAGCAACAAAGGGAATTGTTTAACCATTAGCTTTTTTGCATTTTGGGCGGATTGGTTCGCGTTTGTAATCCAGGAGACGTCTCTGTTCTCCCATGATTCAGATCTTGAATGTCAACAAGATGGATAATGCTTTAAAGACGAATTGACATATATGTTACGGAATCAAGCGGCGTTTGACAGTGATGTATGGTCTATGGTATCGCTTTCACCAACTTTATCAGAACTGAAAGGTTTTACTTCTCATATTTACAATATCATCTATGTGGCAATGCATTTCCAAATGAAAACTGCTTTTGTTAATATTGTTATATTCTACTGAATAAAATACTGGTAAAGTGAACGGTTGAGCGTCTAAATTTCTTTTAGCATTATAACTAAAGATTATGAAATATATTAAGAAAACATATATGGCATATTGATATCTGATATATAGTAACAATTTTGTTTTGGTTGTTTTGGTATGATATTCTTGCATATTAGAGCAGATCAAACGAAGTGCAAGAATAAGAAATACAGCATAGGCATAAACATCATCATTTTTGTTGTTAGATGCAAATGTGATTATTTTGCTTTAATTGATAAATCCATTTATACAGAAACAAGTACAATGTATGTAAATGTACACACGTGTTAAAGACGTTTTGGTATGGGTTTTGTTTCTGAATCCAGGTCTTCAAACAAAATGTGGATGCGTATGTACTCAAGTATGCTACAAGTGTTGTGTATTCGCAGTAGTTAACAGTCGGTGCTAATATTGGACGTTGGTTCCGTGATTGTAGATACTTTAATGTATCTTTAGAATCCTTCAGATTAATTAAACGGACCCCTTTAATCAAATAGGTTACAGCAGGCACTATGGTATAACTGTTTGTTAATGTTTCTATTCATCCGCCTGTAGGTTTCTACAGACTAATGAAGCAAGTTGCGTGTAGGTAAGTTAGTGAGAGTTGATGGGAAGATCGCCTGACACAATATGCATATCACACGCTCGACTACATGTTATATAGTATCTACAAACAAAACGTGTGACGGATGGCAGTGTTCTCGTCTCCCGTATAGACATAAAACAGGATTATGTCATGACTAAGTTTCCCATAACCAACTTAGCAATACTTGAACGATATAACCAGACAAACAGGGAGATGAGTCGAACTAGTGACAATATTTGTAGTTTAAGTAAAGCATGATAGGCAAAGGCGCTCGGATCAGAGACAGCGTCCCGAGACGCTAGACTGGTGAATGATACCTGGAAAGCCTAGAAAATCGGTCATGCACTGAGATGGCTTAGGTTACAAAGCTGGGTACATGAGGGGCATTCTGTGTTTTTATACCTCACGTCCTCTGTGCATCCAAGTGTTACAGCTTTCAAAACGCTAGACATGATCATATGATTGATGTCCATTTCTGCAAATACGATGGTCTCTTTGGAAGCTTTTGAAATGCATACCCTGCGGAAAATGACATATATAATATAAAAAGTAAACATACTATTTGTTATGAATGTATAAATACACAATCTTCTTCCTCACCCCACTCTCTTCCTCTTCATCATCGTCCTCATCTTCCTCGTCCTGCACCGACATGTACGACCGCTGACGTACTCCCTGACTCCCTAGCGAAGACACACTGCCCACGTACGGCATCTCCAGCACCCTGGTAGACGGTATATCCCTGGTACTCGGAGGCTAACTCACACCCAGATCTCGCGTACAGGCGCCTACCTCCAAGGTCATCCCCAATGAGGGGAAACTAGCGGTCTCCCTCTCAACATAAGCGCCGCTATCGATCTACTACAGCAAGCAATTGCTCGCTGAACTCTTCTAAGAAGACGGATTCTCTAAGCGGCCAGTCGGGTATAGATGGAGATGTGGACTAGCAGAGTGTCTATATCTCTTCCTACAGCTGTTCTCAGATATACCGTATCAACAGGCCAAATTCCTGGACATGTGGTCTGTTGATTGTAATTACCCCTTCATCGATCTACTCACTGCCATTCCAGCCAGATCTAGATAAGAGCGACATCAATGCATGACGCCCGTACGGCAGTAGTAGTGCCATTGATTCGTGGAGCTGTACTATAGGTTTTGCCTTGAATGACACATACTGTTGAGGCCAGCAAGGGAGTGAATAATTTATAGCGTCCCTTGAGCCTGACGTCGCCGTGATGATACTACTAGTTGCCGAGATCTCTTGCCATCAGCGGTGATAACGTTAACTTATCTCACACTCGTCGCTTTGTCATAGCACTTTGCCTTCTCTGTATCAACATACTCGTGTGTTATGAGCGCAAGACAAACGCTCTTATTGGGTCTCAGGTCTAATGTAGTCGCAGAGATTCCATTAGGTTAATCTGATACTGAGCGGTGCAAGGTCAATAATACAATAACGTGTCACTGGAGGCTTCATAGACTTAACAAATCATCCAAACGCTGTCAATAAATAGGTTGAAAACCAAGCAAACATCTTCACACTGTTTGTTATTCTTCAAATAATGCTTTGAGTACATGGTTCTATGAAGAACTGATCTAGGGCGATAACTTGATTTGCATATTAACTGCTTATACATAAGATATCGTTTAACCTGTCATCGTTGATACCTGTAACAATTTATACCTCCATGAATATTGATTTAGCCGAATACGAAGGACATTATTACTTCATTTGTAAAGAAATCTGATTGCAGATTCAACATTCAAAACTCAACCTTCTGAATACCATGAGCTTAAAGGTAGGGAGCTAGAGTGCATTAAAACCTGAAACAAATCGTTTGTTCATTTTCGTATGAACCGGGAAATAACTCGAGGATTATATACCATGTTGCTCAGACTTAGGAGCAATGATATACATATCATTCAGAAATTAAAGTTTCTCAAACGTCATGACACAGTTTGGAATACATATTGTTTATTTTATGAGGGAAACAAACTGCAAATAATTGAATATAGTTAAAAATAGTTGTTTATATTTCACCATTTTGCTAAACGTCATTTTTAGCAAATGAAATGATTACCAATTTGATCTCTTTTTTGTAGGTTCCTTTCATAGATTGTATATACAGCAAAATAAACCGTACGTAGAGCTAGCCTAGTCCTTAAATACTTCTTTAAAAAATGCACGGGGGTAAAAACACACGTGATCTTTAACCACTACAATGCACCTCGTTGCAGCCATTGTCCCTGTCCCGGTTCAACTATCCAGTCGATCTCTAACGCTCACAAAGGCTACGGGATTTGATCTAATATATCCCAATTTCCAACTCCTCGGGGAATTCTTCCGTTCTATTAACTCATACAATGGGAAGAGACAGCGGCCGCGGACAACCACGTCAGGTTCAGTGAGACCCTCGGTATCAAGGGTTAAGGGTTTTAACGAGTAGAGTGGCATTGGAACGAACGTCATTTGCGTAATGGAGAAATTACTCGCGTTCTTTAATTGAGATGTAAATAAGTTTTAGATGACATAATGGGTTCAAAGAGTTTTTTGCTCCTCTATTGCATCTGAAAACGAAACGAAATTGAAATTTCAGTGAGTTATAGCAATTCATCATATTCTAATTCTGTCGTATTAACTAGTTGCGAAACCGAAATATTGCAATTAATCATACTTCTAATTTAGCGTATTTGCATCCTTCCAGCTACTCCTTAATACCCTGATCTCCCTCAAGCCAAAAGCCTCCAATCGCTTGCTATATAAATAGCCAATGAGACCACTCACATCCAGCAACAGCTGCACAGCCAGGATGAAAAAATGCGTTGAGTTCGAGATAGTAGCTTCAAGCTCCTTGCATAACGACATATCATTGGCGAAAATATAACAGGTGAACCTAGCCACGAATATCAAGCCACGCCAGCCGTACAAGACTTTAGGCCCGAAAGAGATGAGAGTAGTAAAAGCTGAGCGGATTCTGATACGCTGATTTAGCAGGAAGCAATTATTTGGTATAGAGCAAATGGTAAAGCTTCCCCACAAAGTCGGGGTTCGATTCCAAGCCAAATCATTAAAAAAAGTGTTTAATAATTGCAATCGCTGCTTCCTCGTTCAACATAAGGGCTGGGCTACCGCTGCGACTTGGCTGTCGGGCGCGAAATTCAAATATACACTGTAATGAGAACAGTATGTGAGTGAGCGAGTAATTGTGTTTAACTGCGCAAAAATGATTATGATTACTTCAGTTTTGTTTCCACATCTAGTCATTAGGGTTGGTCCATGTTCATGACAAGCCCTATAAGATCTCTTAAAAAAATTAGACCAGATCATCGTTTACTACATGAAGATATCGGAGCGTCAACGGAACACTCTGACGTGAATATTGTTCTTATATTACATCTTCTCAGAAGTTAAGGAATTTGGTAATGTCGAAATATTTCTGAAGCTGTAAACATTTTATCCTAAACTCTTTCATAAACAATTATTTGACCATCACGCAGGTGTCGGAGTGAAACATTGCAGTTTGAAACTTGAGTATTTGCGTCCTTACACGTAATTCGTATCGCACGCAGGTTTGTGTAAGCGAGTCTATCCTGACATAACTCCTGCAACATTCTACTCTATTTTGTTATCTATAGTTTTAAAGGCTTTACGTTCAAATATACGCATCAATGATAATATCCGAAAATTTCTTCTAGAAAGTGGCAGAACATTTTATTTCCATATCAAATACTGACTTCGCAGGTTCCTACTCAAGAAATTTCTATAAAGATAAGGGGTTAAAAGTGTTACTCGCAGCCTTACTGAAGGCGTAAATTTTGCTTTGAAGGAATCACTAAAATGAGTACTACCAAGTTTTAGAATTTATAGGGTCTTCAAAACGAGAACACAAGTATTTGTATTGTACAATTCGTTTATTCCACTGCAAACCAAAGGATAAGTTTTTTCTGAGGTTTCTCAAAAGACTGAAAGCCATGAAAGATGGTTATATTATACACTAAGACTTTGGCAACACACAAAAATATATTTAATTGTAGCAAATGGTGATAATACACTTGAAAAAGGTCCGATAATCTTTTATGTTGAAGAACTTACTTTACATGATACATAATTGGTTTCTGTAATGGAGACATAAGAATTAACCACCAATACATTATATAGACACTGATGTAAAGAAACGAGTCCCAATTGTGATTTCCATTACCAAATGAGTTATGTCAATTAGAAGTTCAATAAAGGGCAGATAGACAGAGCAAGAGCATCCAGCATGGTCTACTATAACAACTACATAAAGACTGCCAACACTCTCAACAATCTAAAAACAGACTCTCTCAAAAAATGTTTATTGCTCAACAGAACATTAGGGTGTCCCATGGTTGTTACACACTGTTCATATAACAAATAACACTGTTATTACAGAGATATTTTGGTTTTTGTTATTTAGTTCCTACTCCTGAACTATCTATGGAACTAACTCAACCATAGATGTCCATCCTTGCAAGCTTTGTATCACTTTCTGTCATTTCCTATCCAGACTGTTTCCACTATGGAGGCCACGCTAAGGCAACTAATTAGTCTGGGTTGATAACGATGAGTCTCACTTCTATTATGGACACAGTCTCGCTTTAATCTAAAACTGCTTCTCCCATGATTGACCCCTTGATTTCTCATTCACCTTTCTTATTGTTTCTAATTATTTCCAAACCTTATGTGTTATTAAATCTCACCAACCCAAAATAGTCGCCATTCCGTTTTAAACCTTTTGACATTTAACCATTCAATTCATTTACCGAATACAAATGTTACCTTTACACCATTGTTTACTTACTGATCAGACGCACTATGCTGTTTCTTTTACTGCTTATTGTGCTGTCCGTATCATTCATAATGTTTAATCTTGTGCCATTTAATTCATATTGATTTGTTTTAACTTGTGTTTATATTGTGGATGCTGATGAGCTTATTAATGCTTACATCAGTCTGAAATTTTGTAGTAGTCTTTTGCCAAAAGCTTATGGTCATTTATTGAACTTGCATATTGGATATAAAACACCATACTTAGCAGTACTAATCAATAGTCTTTGAAAAGAGAGTTTGGTTTAATGATAGTTTTCTAACATACTGAAATCTTACCTTTCATCTCAGCTAATCCCTTCCAAACAAGGAACATCATGCTAACATTTTTCAAACATTTCCTTTGCTCATTGGAAATCATGAAACATTAAAGTGACAAGTTCACATTTGCTTTGGTAAACTTTATTTTTGCATATCACTTCAAACTAAAAATTCACAGCAAAATCTGACTTTTATCATCTGACTTTTATCATCGTTATTGTCAATAAATTTCACAAGCTAAAAAGCTGCATCCTTTTAAAAAATCATCTTATTCATTCAAAATGTTAATGCATTCAAAATGGCATAAATTGCACTTATTGAATGAATGCTTATAATCCATGTCACATCTTGTCTTTACCATTCTCTAGAAATATCTTTGGTTCATTGGTACTGAGAGGATTGTCCCAAGATTGCACCAGTCCTTCAGTGGTATGTAAATTACATATAGGCATCCTAAATATTAGAACTTGATTTCTCTGCCCTCTCCTGATCTGCATCACAAGGCTGACTAAACTTGATGAGCTGGACAGTGATGCTCCCTTATAAAGTATCAGAAAGACAAAATTTGATACAAGACACACCAGGATATGGTTTTTGTAGTAAGTTTCTTAGAAATCATATTCCCGACTTTCGGTAGTTGGAGTTATTCCCCCTCGATAGAGTTATCCGCCCTTGAGAACAGGTATACCTACTTCCGGTTATTAACCTCAACGTCGAAAGTGAAATGGCTTCCTTTTCTTTACCAAACTGTGAAATAAGTAAATGTTCTACCGTTGAAGATTTTCTGAATTTCAAGAAAATAGAACTGCAGGCCCATCTACAAAGCATTGGAAAGAAAACTACGGGCAGGAAAGTGGATTTAGCTAAACGTGCTTTTACCGCTAAACAGGGTTGTACGTTTGAAGGACGGGTCCTAGTCGAAATGGCCACACTGAAAAAATGGCCAAAAAAAGGTCAAAATGGCCACACACCCCCAGTCAAAATGGCCATATGAAAAAGTCAAAATGGCCAAAGAAAAAGTCAAAATGGCCAAAGAAAAAGTCAAAATGGCCATACATTTCTCAAAAGAAAAAAATTAAAGAAATCTCATTAGATACTTTATTCTTCAACAATCATCATAGATATATTAAAAACAATAATCTTCATCTTTTTGCATGGTTTGCAATGTCAGCATGGGCACAAAGTCTGTCAGTGATGAGTGTTTCATTCTGTGGGTCCAGTCAGTTCCGAACAGATGCGCAGAAGCTCGTTGGGGCTGAGTTTGCCATCATTGTACAGTCGCCACGTTGCGAAGACTTCCTCCTGGTTTCTGGTGGCTTTGGTTCGGGTGTACTTTCTCAGCTTTCCGTCGTGGAGGAGTCTGCTGTGGATTTCCACTTGACGTGCCTCTTTGTGAAGGGCTTCCACCAGCTTGTACAGGCCAAGTGTTCTTTCCGAGTTTCTTGAGTTGATGCGCCTGTTCCATCCTACAAGAGAAGTTATAAAATTATAAATGTGTTTTATAAATGTACATATCATATAAATGTGCATATCATTATCATATATTAGGTAATATTATTATTATATCGACGTACCCTCAACATGGTTGTTGGTCCTAATGGTCTTGTTGAATACCGACCAGCTGGCGACAGGGAAGGTGGTGCTGCCAATCCACTGCTTCTGGAAGTACTGGCAGAGCTTCTCCAGGGCTTGGGTGTTAGCCTTCTCCTTCAGGCTGAGGAAGACTGGTCTGATGTGGCTCGGGGGCAGGAAAGCTAAGGCCATGAGTTTCTTGACAAATCTGCTATCTGGAAAACAAAAACAATTTCAATAAGGTCACAGATTCATTTCGATGAGGAGATTATCATTGAATATTAATTCGGTATTATGTAAATTACATTATATGAATTACACAATCATAAATTATAGCTACCTCAAACTCAAGGTCTTTAGGATCCTTTGGACGAATCTTCTCGCGACATCTGTTAGCAATCCTTGCTAACAAGTCAGGGTCGGTAAGGCCGCCAGGATGTGGCTCATCAGCTGCCACCTCGTCTGTCACTCTCTCAGCAATGGACCGGCCGGACTCTTGTATGTTGGTCAGAGCTGATTCCTTCACCTGACAAATACAAGCCAGTTCCATGAGATAACTAAACATCATGTCTCGCAATTACTTTATGAGGTCCCACTTAATTGGTCCCATTGTTATTGTGTTTAACGAGGTAGCGTATTTCCCTTAATTGGTCCCATTGTTATTGTGTTAACGAGGTAGCATATTTCCCTTAATTGATCTCATTGTTATATTGTTTAACTTACCATCATCTTCATTTTGGCTTCTTGGAGTTTGCCAGGCTCAAGTGGATGAGAATGTAAAGAGGGTCCTTTGGTGAAGTTATCCCCAGTCTGTGTCACAGATGCTGTGCAGTTCAACTTCTTTCCTCTTTGACTGCAACGCCAATACGTTCTCTGACCTCTTGAAGACTATAAGATAAGAAAGAACATGATTATGAAATTTATTTAAATTAAACACATTCATTAAAAACCCGTAATATCGCAATATCGTAATATTTTTATATGTATTTACTTAATATTTTTATATGTATTTACTTAATATTATTATATGTATTTACTTAATATTATTATATGTATTTACTTCATATTTATATATAAATTAATACCTTAACGACATAAGTATATCCACTAGACTCCATCAGCAGTGGTTTTCCCTTCTGGGATCCGGTCTTGAGTACAGTGAACTGTACAGGGGTATCATCTTCACTGTCAAAAGCATCTTCGTTGATGGAAAGTTCCATAGACCTTTCTGTAAATTCTATGACATCTTCAACGCCACCACACTCGGCATGTAGATTGGAGGTGTCAATCTCATCTACACTTTCCAGAGTAATGGAAAACCTTCCAACTTCTACTTGGATGGAGGAGTTAGAGCATCTGTAGCAAGTGAAGGGAAAGTCATCTCCGATTTCAACAAGCCTCAGATAGTCTGATTTAGATACACCGGTATCGCAGGTTCGATGTGTCCAACAATGGCACTCATCACACTCAATAGCATGTTGGTTTTTCCTTACAGTTTTGGCACACTTCAAACACTTAACAGCCATGTTAGATGGGGAAGTGATACCAAATAATTTTCTAACCTGTATTATATAGTGTACCTCATGATATCATGAGTGGACATTGAGTTGATATTGAGTCAAGTCAATTAATATTATTATCCTTTTAATCCAAGTCAAGTAATATTATTATAATTTTCATCCTTTTAATCTCAGTTGGTTAATCTAAAACAACAACAACAATTAGTTGAGACACCATCCCATGATCAGGGGTGTTATAATAACATCTTTATTAGTAACAGGTCTTTATTTGTCTAAAATAACATGGCAGTGAGATATATGGCCATTTTGACTTATTCTTTGGCCATTTTGACTTTTTCATATGGCCATTTTGACTTTTTTCTTTGGCCATTTTGACTGGGGACAGCTGACTCACAAGGATGTGGAATCCTACTTGATGGAGAGTACTCATAGAACTGATGATAAACAGAAGATGAACTGTTACCGCCAGTATATTCGCGGCTTTAGTTTTTTCAAAGAAAAATATGTGCATAAAATTATGATCAATCTCATCGACGACTCAAGCAAGTATTGTTATGTTCGATCCAAGTGTTTTCCTTCCATGAAGCAAGGTACATGTACATACGACCAGTGGATACTGCTGACCAAGAATTTACCAACTGTTGTGTGTAAAGCATACTGTACTTGTGCTGCTGGGTAAGCCAATTTAATAGTAAACAATTCCCTATAAAATTTACATAGCGGTTTTTGACGTTTTGGTAAAAAAATATATCATGATTTCTTATTCATCAAAATATCTTTTATTGTTATGTATTATGAAATATAAAAAAAAAGAAATTTAGTTTCAATAGAGAGATAATGTATGAGTAATGATGATCTTGAGCAAATAATTTTATCCAGTATTTTACTTTCATATTTGCAAATGGAAATGGTTATGCTAACAGTCCTTATCTTGTTGTGACTTGACAAACGAATGTATGTACATTATGTAAGATATTAATGTGGTTTTGTTTATTCAAAAGGCTTGGTGAAGGGTGCACCCATGTTGCTGGTCTCCTATTTGCTGTGGAAGCTGCCATCTCCAGTGCTGCCGATAGTGACGTACCGTGCACATCTAAACCATGTGAGTGGAATAAACCCAGTAAACGGAAAAGGGAATCAACATCCATTGAAAACATCAAGTTCAAGAAGATGAGGTATGGCTGTGAGACTGAAACTACTGCCAAAAAATACACATACGGCGTTCCTAGCAAGGGAAATAACTTTTTGACAACTATTTGTGCTAAACTTAGCAGTTCCAATGCTGTGATATTTGATTTGCTTCCTAAAGTTGACCAATCTGAAAACGATGTCAAGAGTGATATTAATGTAGGACATTTTGAAACAATCCATGAAAGTGACAGGTTTATTGACCTAAAAGGAACTGTTTTGGGCGAGTCTGTTGACACAGAAACAAAGTTTGATAAATTAGTTAGTGACATTCCAACATCTACAGTTCTTGAAGTTGAAGAAAGGACTAGGGGACAAAGTGACAACGAACTTCGGGTTAAAGCCAGACAGTATAGAATTACAAGTAGCAATTTTCACGACATTCTTACAAGGAAAAAAACAACTGACCCTTCAGTGTTAGTCAACAAATTTACAGGTGGAAGTACTGAAGCTCCTGTACAGACTGTGTCCATGAATTGGGGTCGTAAAAACGAGTCCATTCCTAAGAAGAAATACATTGCTTATATGAAACTTAAAAATGGAGAACATGTTACTTTAAGCAACTGTGGTATTTATTTAAGTGAGAAAAGGTGTTACTTAGGGGCCAGTCCTGATAGATTGATAAATTCTGAGAGTAGGAAATGTTTGATAGAGATCAAATGTCCATACAAATGGCGAAATAGTACAGTTAGAGATGCCTGTAAAGACACATCCTTTTACTGTTACATCGATGGTAAAGATCACATACATCTAAAGAAAACACATAGATACTATACACAAGTTCAAGGCCAGATGGCACTGTGCAAGTATAGGTCATGTGAGTTTGTTATTTATACAAAAGTTGATATCCAAGTTATTTGCATTGACTTTGACCAAGCATTTTGGTCTAAACTGGAAGACAAATTACACGTCTTTTACAGGCAGCACATTTTGCCAGTTGTATTGAGAAATTGTTATCATGATGAATAAATTGAAATTATTTAAGAAACACGTCTGCTTTGTTCAATTTTTTATTTTTCACAACATCATGACTTGTCAGCTACATAACTACATTGACAGGTGGGATCATGTTTGGCAATTACATGCAATTACACATATAATATAGTGAATGAGTGTCTACCAATACATGTTTTATGATGTGAGATAAAATACTGTTAGTAAATACTACATAGTGCTTATCTATATATTTCTAATACGAAAATTGAGGCAATACACAGCCTTACTAGTTAACACACTAGATATTTAATAATATTGACACATGGCTGCATTAAGATCTGAAACGAGCGTTTACTTAACTAAAGGCGGCAATAGGTTGGTAAGTGCACTGCAAACAAAGAAAATTGAATCAGAAACACTGCTGAGACTAATTGGCAATATACTTTGCAGAATTTTGAAGTTTTTAATCTGTTCCATTTTTCTCTCTACGTGAATTCTCGCAGCAGCTACTCTCCGTGTACATTCAACCTCTGCCTTACTTAATTGTGTTGAAGATGAAAGAAACGGGGGACAGTACAACTTTATGTTTTTTCCTTTAAAATCATTTCCCAGTATAATAAAACCTTTATCAACCATTACTGCATCACCGGAATCTAACATCTGCAGCAATCCGCTCTCCCGTGTAATGCATATATCTGAAGCAGATCCCCCATACAATTTGGATACAAATACAACTGCCCTAGTCATACTAATACCCACAAGTGCCTTGAATGTGTTGTGAGATTTATAATGTGAGTATGTCTGAGATTTGTTTTCAAGTGAGGAGGGAGTTTGTATAAATATCTCTGTACAATCAAGAATGATTCTTGTGTCCCTGAATCTTTGGAAACAGGCTGGAATTTTCTGCTGTAAAACTTCTAATTTTGGTAGAAAGACAAGCTGTTGCAAACATTCGTGCATAAAATGAATCCAAGCTGAAAAAAATCTTGATATCCGACCAGCGGATATCTTAAAACGATATTCAAGATCCTGTAACAAAAGACCTAATCGCAACCTCATCAATACCATTAAGAATTCATCGACAAGTCTTAGTTTTCTTAGTGATGGTTTATCTAGCAACCCAGTCCCATCTACGTCCAATCTATTAGCACCCTGAGAAACTAGACTGTCAAATAACGCTGAAAACGTGGTGTGATCAGGGAGTCCGGTGTAAAACTGAATGTCACTGTCCGATCTAAGATCCTCAATCGTGATCTCTTGCCTTGACACCTGTACATCTTGGTCGTCTGTATCCACTGATACATGGGTAGTCTTGGTCGTACTGGACTCCTCTAGGATGTCTTCCGTAGATTCTTCACATTCTGAATACCTGTTGAGGTAATTGAAAACACACTTCAGATTTAAAAATACATTTGTACATGAGATTGTCAGTTATTGTTTTATATTATTATTATTATATTATTACTATTATTAAGTTTATAACTGTCATCTACATATTCTCAAGCAAAGTATTTATTACAGAAGTTACTTGACAATTTTTATTTGCAAACATACAAACCTTTGCAATGTTATCATTTAGGCTAATATCAATAATGATTGGAAAGGTAGGGACCATGGGCCATTTTGTACATTGGATGGAAAAAGCCCCATTACACTTTGAAGTTTAACATTGATATAAGGACAATAGCCCATTTAAAATTCCGGAAATTACTAAAAATGTCCTATTGTCAAAGGTGTCTGAATAGCATTATCAATAAATCAATTATAAAATTTGGGATATATGTCATTATATAATTGTGATATTTTATCATTAGCAATCCAAAAAGGTTATTTGCATGCATATTTTCAAGAAGAAATAATACTCACGAGTGGAAATGCCTTATTCTTTGGCAAATGATGAAATTTTATTTTCTTTCCAAATCTTCCGATAATTCCCGGAGTGTTATGACAATCCTTAATCGCACAGTAGTCTTTACCAATCGTTAGCTGATTTAACGCTAGAGTGGCGGAAGTGTGTCATACCTGTTGCCAAGGGTGGATAACTCTTATCAAGAACGATAACTCCGTTTTCCGCAAAGACCGAATAATCTTACAGAAAACAACAACATAATTGTCGACATAAGCCAAAGTAAAAATTATGTGTACCACTTCCAATAAAAGTATTAACAAATTTATTGTGTAACATTATATCAAATATATCTTGGCTTTTAAACTAACATGAGACAAAGAATCGGCACCTATGCTTCAGTGATAGAGAACATTTGTTCTCTTTAGTACTGATATCTTTTTCTTATACGCCACAACACATGCATCGTACTTTCTATGAATATACTTTTCTAGTTTGGAAATCAACTCCAAATAATATTGTTTAATGTCACAACAAAATACACATTCTTCTGTTAGAAAAAATACAAATAACTTGAGTACACAAGATAAGAATCCTCTTGATATGGTTGTAGATGCAGATTCACTGTTGATCGTTTTTGGAAAACATTCACTCAAAAGTGACCACTGATCTAAAGTATATATTCATACCTGTGAAGTCAATTTTATTTCAGAAGACACTAATTTGAATGAATACCCTAGAATTATAGTTTAATAGTAAAACCTTTTGCTATTGCAAAACAATCAGCAGTATTTGCAAGTAGTATGATCTGAAGCAGAGGAAGGGTCTATCCATATTCCTTTTCTTACAATTGGTTTGCAATTTTCAGGCAATAATTTTTTAGTGATCACAAGGTGAGAATCTTATACGCTCTTTAATGATCAGTTTACTAGTTTAACTACTAACAGACTTTCCCTTATCTCAGGTGGTAGCTTATGACCATAGTTTGTTAAAGGTAACTAGCTACTGTCATATGCAAATATTCCTCTGTTAACTGAGAATCACATTCCCATCTTAACTTAACTGTATGACTACTTCCATTTACATGAAAATGACAAACCATCCTCCATCCACAATTCTCTCTTTTTCAACAATCATTCCTACACAAACTTTCTGGCAAAGTCATTATTCCTCACTTCTTTTGTTATCACAAGAGGGGATGTCATGACCAGTGATCAGCACACTTTGTTCAAACTGTGTCAATCCAGAGTTATGGCTCTTAACCATTTATCACCCAAGTTTTTTTTGTTAGCACTTGTTTGAAAATAACTGTCATATGCCTTCAACTCTTCAGCAATCACAATTTGAGAATTCCATTCTCATCTTAAGTGATCAAACTAACTTGATCCATGGCAGTTACATATGACCAATATCCCTTAAGAGTTCTTTCTTTTGTCACATTTTTTCTGCAAATGAACAAATTCAACTCTCATTGCCCTCAATTCTTCTCCAATATCACAAAGTTGGAATCTCCACTTAATTGATCTGTAATGGTGACTTGTGCACAGTGTAAATTCACGATTTCTTTTGTCACACTCTGTCTGAAAACACCCAAGATAAAACTCTCTTTTGCCCTCAAATCTTCCTCAACATCACAAAGTAAGAATCTCCGCTCCATCTGAAGTAATCAAGACAGTGTGTTCAAACTGTGCCGATCTTGAGTGGTCACAGGTCACTGCCGTCCATCCATCATTCAAAATCTTGATGTCCGGTTTACCCTCACAGATTATTGGCTCTGCAGATACAAAGAAGATTATCAGTTCCTAAAAGAGAAGTTTGTTTCTGAAGGACATGCCATCTGGCTTCATAAGCATGATAAGTTAAATAGACTGACATTTGAAATATATTATTTTTTTAAAACTACAAATTGCTAACAATTATGAGACAACCATAAAGAAATATACTATTTTTAAAGTGACATTAAATTAGTACCATCTCAATCGAAATAGACAGTTAAGGTAGACAATGGTGTGACCTACCTATAGTAAATATCATTCCTTGTTTCATAACCTTGTCATCGTAGTGTTCTGAAACCAAGGCCAGTGAAAACATATTTGAAAGATTTACAATGTATACTGTAACCTACCCAGATGTCTATTTTTCATAGAATCATTGTCTTTACCTGCCCACTGCATTATATTGAGCATGTCACTGAGATAGCCTTATCATGCCCTGAGATTGTCTTTTCCACTATCTTCAAAACCAGCGTAAGGATCCTCTACTGGGCAACAATTAACATAAAGGGATAATAGTATGTTATTTTTAATTATCCAAACCAAACAACATGTCATCATCTAAAAAATACCTTTGAGGAAAATGAGATTGGAATTGATTGATCCTTACCTGCATAATTAAAACAAATCAATTTCAAACATATGCCTTTATACCTGTTTGTTTTCCACTTAAGTTTCATCAAGCAAACAATTCCCCAATCCTTCTGTCCCATTAGTTATAGACAACCATATCCTTCTATAAATATTATAGAAAAACTACGGTAATAACTGATCACTCTTGTCACTATTGGCTCACACAGGAGAGATTAACTTACCAAAATGGAGGATGTCTGGCAGCTCATGAAAGTTTTCGCCGATGCCGTGACCACAGAACTGGGGTATAACACTGACTCCCATTTTCTGTGCCACAGTGCTGAAATATAGTGCATAATAGGCAAATGTAAATCTTCCATCAAATGGCTTTAAATTCCATCAATCTCTATCACTTGCTAATTTAAAAACTAGCTGCCAACCAGTCAAAATTTGTGTTTTAAGTGCAGTGCTCTCTTCGGCAAAAAATTGCAATTCTCATATGATTTCTCATTGGACTATCGCGATCCGTTGCAGCAGCCTTGGTGACAAGCACAGAAAAGTATGGGAAATGCAGCAGGGCCTATCTTAGCAAGTCATTGGAGCTAGTGTAAGAACAGGCCATTTGTGGGAGGATGGCACTTGTATTGAAAGCAGTTTTGTTTTGTTTTCAGATAATAGAAATACAAAAGAAACAGAAAGTGAAAGCAGTATCAACATTTTAGAAGCCAAGATATTGATTTAGAAAAAACAGTTTTGCGGCTTAGCCTTACTTGATGTGAGTCATAGGCACTTGCATTGAGAGCAGTTTTTTTCAAAGCCAATTGAAATGCAATTGAAATGATAAGTTGGTATTGGGTCTTTGAGGATTAAGGTAGCGCAGCATCTTTTGATTGTGAGGTGAGGTGATGTGGGCATTACCACTGCTTTCAAGAGTATAAATTCAATTATATCATGGCTGCTAGTAAAGAGAAAGCATTGAACGGTATTGTGGCCATGCATTGTGGTGAAACCTGTGAGCATCGGCTGGAACTAGCCAACCATGGGTGATACTGTGTTGAAATTCAGTCTAGCATTGCACCTAAACCTTACTATGTATAGAACAGTTCTCTACTGCAGACCAAGCTGCCGAGCCCCTGCTGGGATTCAAACCTCAGCTCTCTTGATCCCAAGCCAATCATGCTAAACACTGCGCTATCCCATCTTTCTTTTGAATAAGACAAAAAGCCTGGTTAAGCCTTACTCTTTGTCATAAAACTTATCTATCAAAAGATGGGTATCATTTATGTTAGCAATGAGAACTTTGGCTTACAACAATATGATTAAATTTAACTTATGACAATGCTTTTTCAAAGACATGGCTGTTTTTGTTTGCACCTACCTTATTATTGGTACCCTTGCCTCGCCCTTAGTTTTGGAGGTATGATGAGCTCCAAATTAATCATTCTTAAAAACATGCCACTTAATAAGTTATTTTAGAGCAACCAACAAAGAGTTCTATCACAATACAGCACTTGATGGGTTAACATACACACCTGATAGTGTTTCCAATTTCACAGAATCTCATCCCAGGTTCACAAACATCAATTGCTGCATCCCTACAATATCTTGCTATTTCTACAAGAGCTTGTCCGTTTTCATTCACGTCTCCAACAAGAAAAGTCTCTGAACAATCACCATGGAAACCATTATGATATACCTGTAAAGAAATATAGATATGAAAAAAAATTATATATTAATCAAATGTAAAGTGATATGGAAACAAGTTTTTGAATGATAAGAATACATTATATTTGAATAAATATACCTATGTCAAATCTGTTACATATAGAAAAGAACTCCTCTGTATATTTTACTGGCACTTCATCAACTGCTTTCACAAGATGCTAGCATCGTTCAGCTTTCAATTTGGAAAAAAGGTCCATGACATTAAAATCTATAATATCACAATTTTATTAAAAGTGACATTAAAAAAAAATTTGATTCATAGTTCATAGTCTTACTAGAACAGAATTTTTATGTCAATATATATTATTAACATGAACACCGGAATGTTTTTTATTTACAACATTACACATCATAGAGAATTTTCAAATCAAAACTTGTTTATGTAATTTGGTTTAAAAACAAACCCTGACCTCTCCATTGACTTTTCATTTGTGTGTACCATTTGATTAATGACTTAAGAAAACAATGATATTGATACATTGTTGACAGCCTCAGAAAGGAAACATAAGAAAATCGAAAGTAGTTTTAGGTGAACACTTTGTCCTATTATTGCTACCATCTATAGACCAGGATTTTTTTATGAGAAAGGAAGTTGTTTTTTAGGAAAAAACACTTATATGCAATAGAATTAATGTGACATACTGTGACGTCTATGTTGATGATGTCACCATCCAGTAGAGGTCGGGCATCAGGAATACCATGACAGGCCACGTTGTTGACCGACGTACACACAGACTTGGGGAAGCCCTTGTAGAGAAGGGGAGAGGGGTAGGCATTGTTCTCAACCGCAAGTCGGTGCACCAGTAGATCAATCTCGTCAGTTGTCATTCCAACCTTCAACAAATAAGTTAGTGAAATATTAATAGAATTTCAGCTGGAGATGTCACAAAACATTTTATCATGATGATAATTAACATTTATACCATTGGCTCTAAAACCACTCTCAACATTTGAAAAATCTTTTCAATAAAAACATATTTTATCGCTCAAACAAGTTGTTTATATAATCAAGGTAACAGGAGTTTTTTTTATCATTTCACAATTTTTGGTTGAAAAAATGGCGGGTCCTGCCATCATGGACACATTCAATAAAGAATTAATAGATAAATAGTAGGCCCAATGCATTTATCACCTCTGTCCCTTGAAACCAAGTGTTGAAATATCTAACCGATTTACCTTTACAGCCGCACCAGCCTGGCTGAGAATGTCTCGAGCCAAGGAACATGCGTCTCTCATTGCTGTAATCTGTTTCTTCGTCTTTATATGAATTTTGTTTCCAACAGGGGGGACAACTCCACGTTCAACATAAGCAGGCTTCTTTATGTGATCAGGTACATCTCGGGTTCCACTTACTTCCATCGGCTGAACAACACTATATACTGAGGACTCTAACCGTCTTTGGATCCAAAACAGACTTTCCGGGTTCATCAAATTTGAATTTTGAATTTTGCACTTTGGTGAATGAGAGTTCGATTTGAGTTGTTGCAATTGTGCTTTATTCTGCTTCCTTCCTGACAAGGAGGAGAAATTCTTGAGATTCGAAGTTACTCTGAGTTTATAGTACTGTGTGAGTGCACACTTTAATGTGTGAGACATGATGAAAAAGAAATAACTAGAAAGCTGTTTGATTTATAGTTGACTTATTCTCACAAACTGAAAAAGAATTAATCACCTCATGAAATGTCTGTCAGTGAAAGTTTTCTTTACATTCAGTTAAATGGTGACATCAGGAGGAAATGTAGAACTTTACAGTTGTCCCATTCTAGTTCATCTTAGATACATATCCAGGGTATAGGGTATATTTATCAGGTAATTATTAAGCATAATCAACATAGAAACAACGTTGTTAATCGACACTGAAATGACATTGAATTATGATTGGATGTGAAATTAGTGGAGATTTCAAAATCTGAAGTTAATTCAATATCAGTATAATGTCGAAGATACAACATCTTAGCGCTGTTGAAAAGATATGAAATGATATATATCTGGTATGGTGGTGTGTTTGCATTTTTTATTGTGATTGAAACTTTCACTGGCAAACCATATCTATGAAAAAAGATTAAATGCACAAGACTGATAGCACATGTAATATAAATTATTGTCACTGTCGCGTTTCATGTTTTAAAACAGAGTGTTACCAAGAAATATTTTACAACTTAAACACCTATTCAAATTTACAGTTTTATGGTTGCAATTCTAGCCATTGTTGGAATCTTCATTCTCTTTGATAATTACCATAGCTTATGGTAGTTTAATTCACTTATATGCAACAACAGAGCTGCTTCCCTCTGATGTGGAATTATGAACATGAATAACCTTTTTGAATTTTTATAGTACCTCCCAATTTTGTTATCTTCTGTTTACTAATACAGATCAATTTAACTTATTTTTTATAGTCCAATTTAAAAATAACCACTCATGTCAATTTGAATTTAAGTTGACATTGAAACAGCGTAAAAAAAATAAAAAAATTTAATGCTCTGATCTGAAACCAGCCAGATTTCAACATCAAAACGACATCATGTGCCTGGAACAGGGCTATAGCCTACAGCTAGACCAAACCCTTGATAAGAGCTAACTGTTAGAACTAGGCTTACATTTAGACAAATATTTACTCAACTTCTAATAACCCTCAAAATAGAAATGTTTCAGTTAAAAGCTACATTGAGGATTTTGTAGTTAAAAGAAGAACATAGGTGTCAACTTATGTCATCAATGTTGTTATTTTATCAAGATGTACTGACTGTTCCAGAAAATTACAATTCAATTATTGTAACAGTATAAAGCTGTAATCATTTACTTAAAACACTGACAAGGCTTTCTGCAAAAAGATAAAACGCTTAAGAACTGTTCCTTGAAAATTAAAAACAGATCAGGCTGACTGACAGGGACATAACGAATCTTATGAAGATTCTTAATAAGACTGTCGCTGCAGTCTGCACTGATTCACCTAAAGGGACGCAGCGTATGTTGTTGGAGTTAAACATGTCAAACCTAAAAAATGCTAATATTTTATAGAGAAATATTGGTTGTTTCAGAAAATCGGAATCCAAGTGCTTATCAGTTAAGTATAGTGACAATAAATGGGTAGAAGTAGTTATTCGTGATCGTAAACTGGACAGTGGGGCGCGTGATTGACTCAAACGTTATTCTGAAAACTTATATAGTTCTTTAAACTAACACACATGTTAATTAGACACAGAATTTCAACTTTGTAACATTTATCGGGGCGTACGTTTTCCGATTATTATTATATAATTGAAAACAAGAAAATATTATAATTTTGGTGTTTTAGAGAAACAGATGCAAGTTTGGGTAGGGGATTTGAACTTAGCTTAGGTCATAAGTTATTTTGGTTTTTACTAAAGCCACATGAAAAATAATGAAACATTCTCTGTGTCACTTAAAATGTCTCCTTTTTCCTTTTTCTACGATTTTGGCTGACAATGTTTTCAAAATCTTAAAACTAGCCCATACGATCGCATCTGAAAAATCTCTGAAACTATACGTGTGTTATACGATACACTTACTACAGTACAGCAGTACACACGATTATGAGAATGTCAACAACAACTACCGGAAGTCGTAACAGCATGGTGTCGCTTATGGCATATACAAAACCAAAACATTTTAAAATATTGAAAATATGTACATCGACATTCATTTTAAAAAGATGTATTGAATTAATATTGAATATTGTAATAACTCAGTAATGTAATTCATGATCAAATGTACATATTATTTTCATTTGGGGGTTATTTTTGTATTCACACAAGCGACAAGAGCGTGCAGACGAATCGGCGATTGCTGAGTGTTAAAAAAAAGCGTTTAGGGAACAAATAAGAGGTCAGTCGTACAAGCGGTGGTGATGAGGTTATGCATTCGATTAATTTAATAACAAACTGGATTGTGGTTATTTGATATAACTTATGGATTTTATGACAATCTAGACGCGAGTGTTCCTGCAGCGTGTAGGAAATCCGCCAATGGGATTTCACCACGACAACTTTCTGTCATCATACCTTGGAGAAGGACTAGGAATAGGATAGATCAACGTTACGTTTGCTTTGTCTTTGGAACGTCAGTGGTTTTATTCAATTAGTATACTGAAACTGATAATTGTCATTGTAATCAGAATCTGCAATTTTCGTCTTTTTACTATAATGAAATTGTATTTTCAGAAGTTTTGGCAGGTGCTTGTTTGCGTCTATGGATTGTCTCCCTTTAGTTGATGTCATTTGGTCTATCCAGTATTAATTTTTCACCAACGATTAGAAAAAAACTGTGATATATATACTTCACATAACTTGTATAGATTTTAAAATTATATGTTTTCTTTATATCTATATTTAAATTTGATTGATTTATTGCTTATTTCACTCATTTCTTTTCAGTTAAAAAATGGACCCCTTTGCAGTTTTATTCTGCCTATTTTGTATGATAATTGGTGGAGAATCTCAGAGTGACAAACAGCTTTATTGTTCAGGTATGTTATATCCAAAAACTGTTTGCATAATCGGAGTACTATCAAATTCAGGAATGATAGCATGTGCGACACTTTTGGTAAATATTCACAAATTTGACTATTACAATTTTGAGTACCACCATCATTTTGCATATTTTTTCCAAAACAGGTTTATTTGGTTATAATTTGAACATACATACATACATACATACATACATACATACATACATACATACATACATACATACATACATACATACATACATACATACATTACATTACATTACATTACATTACATTACATTACATTACATTACATATTTATCAATTTTTTTATGGATGTTTAGAATTATTATTTGAAAACTGTTTTCATTTGCACAGTTTGTCGAGTGATGCTTGATGAGATCAACCATAGCATTAGTCAGGTGGATCCAAAAAAGAAAATACAAACTGGCAGTTTTCGTGTTGATCCCAAAGGAAATCAAGACATTAAGCATGTATGTATGCTTTTCATAGCTAAGTATTCTTAAAGTCATCAAAACAAAGATAAATTAAGCCTTGGTGTCTTAAGATAAATGCTAATGATATATCTCACACAACTTACATTTAAGAGACCCCAGAGAGTTTTTTGCACAGATAGCAATTAAGGTTAACCACCCATTTTGCCAAGATTGTACGCAACTGTATTTTTGGATGTATATTAATATTTTAAAATGATCTCAACCATGAAATTTCAACCAAAACAAATAATAAATTATATATTATTTTGAAGGTGGGTGTCTTTGAACCTTAACATTAATAACAGGAGGTTAAACTGTTATTCTGTAATTGATAAACAGTTTTTGTAATCCACACAACAAATTTGGTTGATTTGGGATGTTTTTGAAAAACGTACCTATTTCCTTTATTAATTTGACAACCCCATAGTTAAAACTTTAGCTGGCATGAGTAAAAAAGGTACATTTTCCAGGCATTTTTAAATCTGAAACTTGTTCAAGATACATTTCAGATATGCAGCTTTAAGATTTATAATGATAATTGTGAGAGAATATCTACATTTGTGACCTTCTTGATGCTGGGGTCAAACAGACCCAGTATGGTTTGGAATTATGTACATTTGTGCATTAGGAAAAACTACATATGGAATCCAGTAGACCCAGTTAATGCAAGAGTTAAATGTTTTATTGTCCTTATATGATAAAGATTCATGAAAAATTCATCAGAAACATAAAACTTTAACCCTTCCGGGTCTTTTTAATTTAAATATATGATTTACTTTAAAAAATATATAGACATTCTGTGACATATTACCCATGAGTCGATGCACATACCTAATGCATTTAGGATGCACACAATCCCACAAAGTTTTTATCGTTGTTTGAATAGATGATTTACATATCTGGAAGTCTGATGACGTGATAAAAGAGAAAATATAATCATAAGAGCCGGAAAATACCACAGATACATTTAATAAAAGGTGTTTGAATAGTAGAATACAAATCACTGTTTATATTGAAATGACAAGATACTTATGAATGCAATTTACAGGTGCCCTATGCAAGGTCTGAGACCCACCTGACTGAAGTAATAGAAGAAGTGTGTAATCGGATGAGCGACTACGCCCAGACTACTGATGATAATGGAAAAAGAAGTATTGTTAGAACAAATTCAAGGAATGGAAAACCTCTTTCCCTGAAAAACATTAAAATCAACCGAGAAATAAAGGAAAAGCTTCGATTCTATGTAAGAAAAGTTTGTTCAATTTATTTTTATCCAAAATATATTTCAAAGCCTTCCTTGTGAGAAACTGTTTTTAGCTACTTAATGTCATGCCTGATGCAGCTGGTTGCCATCTGTTTTCGGGAAATCTCCCTCAATGATGAGAGAACATACCCAGAAAACAACGGGGTGGCATTGCACTCGTTAATCCATAACTAAGAATGAATTTAGAAGCCCCAGGGTTTTATTTTAAAAAAGATAAAGCAGAAATTTTTATCATTGTTGATGTTTATAGAAATTGTCTTATCTATTATTTCATTACTTCCCATGGTATTTTCCAGTGTGATTCCATCATTGAAGAACATGAAGAGGAACTAGTAGGGTTGCTCAAGAGGGAATCTATGCCCAATATGGAGAGGGTGATCTGTGGGGACATAGCTGGTATGTTTTGAGTTTTAGCAAGGGGTGCGTTGTAAACTACCAGTCGCGTGCAATCGATTGCCAGAGTGTGTTTTCCTTAAACGTTGTGCAATTAACCCTTCCTAACATACTTAATTGCCAACTGATGTGATGCTTACTTTGACCCTCTCTTGTGACTGTTCACAAGCGATTTTATTCTCGATTCTTGAATACCTTGGTCAAGACTAACTCTCATGCAAAATCATGAAATTTTAGGTTGAGGTTTTTGAGTTATCAACTCTTGAAGTTGGTGAGTTTTGAAATTCCATTAACTTTGAATGGTCGCTCTGGAAGAAGTATTGAGAATTCGCAGATTATGAGTCAAACTTGTTATAGAGCGCTGTGTTAGCTACCGGTATGTAAGGTGTAAGTATCGGCTCTCTACTCCAAGTATTAGCAGAGTAAACCATTTGACTTATGACTTTGTCACTATTTTCCTTTTTTTCACAATTTTTTATTGAGCAATTCTTTTTAAAAAGTTTCAAGTGGTTACGTGCCATTTGTAAAAAAAAGAAGTAAATTTTCAAAATTTTAGGTCACACTGGGCCTTTAATGCAATAACCAATTAGGCCCAAAAGCTTAATTTGCCATTCCTCAATAGGGTCTACCAACACAGAAAGTTTGACTGTAATAGCATCAGACATTTTGGCTAAAATGCTCCACAAAATCAGTGGAATAAAAAAAACAACAACAAAAAAATAACAATAATGATAGCTGAATCCTTAAATAATTAAGTCATAAATGGCAATAGTCAGGCGTTAAATGACGATTTATGAAGGTTTCAACTTTTCTCCAGAATTCATACACAAACTTGCATTTAATGAAAACATGGTGTAGACTTTCAAGTTGATTCACAAAAGATCAGATATTTTTGTCAGTAATTTTCATAAGCCTTAGCTCTTTTCTAGTCACTATTCAATTGAATATTAATCTTAAGTTCATTTTGCCATTTTGGAAAAACTTTTAGTGCAGTATCAAACAAATTCTGCTTCCCTTTTCTTGAGATAGCAGATTATGAAGAGTTTTGTATAATGAGAGGTTTTGTTTACACAACTTATTGATAAAAGAGTATCTTCCCACTTTTTTGGGATAATCAGAATTGATCTCATTGTACTCAAGGGTTGGTCCTTCGATACATTAAAGACTTTTAACTTCATTGAAGGCCAAAAATTAATTATCGCCCCAAATATCTCTTACCGCGTGAATACCTCTTTTAAAACCAGCTTTCAATTAAGATATTTCTGTGTTTAAGCTGATGATTTGATCATAAAGCTTCATCTAGTATTTCTTCTACCTGAGATGTATTTATAAAATGTTGTTGTTTATGATATTTACCCCATAAATTTCATGCCAAAAACTTAGCAATAGATACATGTCTATCTATATTTGCACCGAGAAGAAATATCATGCCATGGGAAACTAATGTAACAGTTGATCATTCATTTTTAATCTTGTAGAATTCATCATTTTAATTATTCACTTACTTTATTAATAACTCCAGAAGTTATGCCATGCATATGCGGATATGTTATAATGTGTTAAGAATATAGAAGTAAAAGCAAATGGATTTAGAAAAAGACCTACAATTCAATTTCATGAGTGAAATGTTTTGACATCTAGATTCTATAATAGAACATATCAACTTATCTATCACTTTATATATTACTCTCTGCCAAAAAAATATTTTTTCATATCATTTGCACTTTAAACAAATGTATTTCCAAATTACATAATTTTGAACAATTATTGAAAGAGATTTTCATTGTGTTAAAATTCATAGCCAAACAATAATTTCTGACAAATGGTTACACCTATCCCCAATACTTAAAGTAAGCTTTATAATGACTGTTTTACCCAAAATTTGATGTTGAGGTATCATGATGTGTGTTCTTGTATATGTTCATTTAATACTAGCTGTAAATAACTACGGAAACAAAAACAATTTTTAAAAATTTCAAAAAGGTTTATTTTTAAAACTTTGAAATAATTTTCATGTTGTTGTTCTTATTTGGTTTTCATCTTATAAATATTTTTATTTTGGCAGTTCAATTGAAATTTGAATGTTCTAAAGTCCTAAAACTAAAAAACTGTAAGGCCTACGTCAGCAAAAATTGATTTATGATAAAAACAATTGTATCAGTGTGCCTTTTGTGGTGATTTAGATTTACCAGTTTCATACAACATTATTAAAATAATCATTTTCAGTTGGATACTGATAAAACTAATTGATCAACTCACAATCTCCTGATGGCTTTTGGAAAGCCAAGGGGAGCAATAGTTTGGTGGATTTGTTCTTGACTTGATATTGTGGTTCATGTTAAGGGTTTGAATGGGCATTTATTAGGAAAACAGCATGAATCTGGTATCTCTGCATTATGAATATTAGGTTAAGTATCTCTGCATACTTTCAGGGCTCAAGATAAGATACAGATCTGTTTAAAATATTCATCTAATATAAAAAAATCACACATATCCAATCATCCTGCTACATCAGCGTATTTGTGTCTGCCCAGCTCCATCATACACCCTGATATCTTTCAGCCTAAAACGCCAATGCTAAATATAGCAATTTAAGCCAATGAAATGACTGGCATTCAGCAATAGCGGCACCACCCAGATGAAAGTGAAAACAAATGTCAATGTAGGCTATAAATAGCCATGAGTAACCAGCCATAAACGACACGAGTCTTTTAGGTCAAAGGATATCAGGGTATATGATGGAGCTAGGTGGAGACAAATACGCTGATGTAGCAGGATGATATCCAATATTTAAAAATTTTGTACATTTCAATCTTACACTTATGATATTAACTAAGTTTCAAAAAGCGTAGTTTGTCTATGCATGAAGTAAATATTTGTCGAAGAAACTACTCTCTGGGCATGATTTCAATCTGTTTTCAATCATAGAACCAATCTAAATAGCATTGATTTTTTCAATGTGGATTTTAAACTCAGACATTTTATAGAACTTTTTTAAAGTTTCTAGGGCATGCTTCTAGATCTATAGAGTTTATGATAAAACATTTTTTGTTCACTGAGGATAGTTTTTCCATAAGTCAGTACTTCATCCTTTTGATTAATCAAAGAATTAATAAGTTTACAGATATCACAATTGTATAAGAAAGGATTGTATTCATATTAGTTCATTTGACCATTAAAGCATCGAAAATGGTTTTATGTTTACATTTTAGTCTTCAAACTTATATAAATAATATATTAGATTTAATTCTTGATAAGTTGGAGAGACCTTTGCTCTATTCTATTTTGACTTCGTCCATTTTCCTACAATGGGAAAAAACATATGTCATGGGAAACTAATTCAACAATTAATAATTCATCTAATACCTTTTAGAATTCATCTTTCTAATTAGTCACTTTAATTCAGAAGTGATGTCGTGTGTATGCGGATATGTTACAATATGTTTGACAATAATATATAACAATATTTGATTCTTTAGCAGTTTGGGTGCATAAAAATAAGTTAAAGGGGAAGGTTTTAGAAGACCTACAATTCGATATAATGAGTAAAATGCGCACATTAAAGAATGTTTACATTTGAAAGCGTTGGCAGCATGCAAGTGCTTTTCCTTCCACATTTATTTTGTTTTTGATGTTTTATTTGAAATTAAAAATTGTCACACGTGTTTGTACACCTTTGTACCTAAAGATTAATTTGTATTTACGTCATCAAAACATATATCTGAATTTATACCACTTTGTACGCGAGACGAATCATGATTTCCCAAAATAGATTTTCTAGGTCATGTGAAATACGCAAGCGCGGTATAGGTCAAAGTGCGCACAGCAATAAATGTTGCAGTCACAGTTTTGTTCGTCAGACTTTGCATTTTTTGTTGCATATTTTATTGTTTAGGTGTTGAGGGATTATATTCATGTTGTAGTTTCCATGTTTAATGTGGACTTTTCCACGTTTTCCTACGCAATGTGGCAGTTTTGTCTGGTAGGCCTGATCCTGATGGCTTTCGTTGTAAAGGGGAGCAATGATTTGGTAATTTTTTCTTGACTTGAAGAAATGGAAAAACTTATTGTGTAGGTTTTGAATGGACATTTCTTAGGAAAAGGGCGCTTATGGAATCTGGTATCTCTGCATTATGAATATAAGTTGATCTTTCTTTATGCAGATACAGATATGCAATCTAAGATAGCTTTCTCCATACAGAGATATTATTTGTTATCCATTGTTGATACTTTGAACTTTTTTGCATATTTGTTTTAAATTTTCATCTTATATCAAAAATCACACATGAAATTTTAACTTCTTTGAGAGGCATTTAGAAGTTGGTGAGATGAATAGAGAACAAGTTATATGGATTTACAACTTCTTTATTGCAGGATTGCGACGTTTCGGTGTAGATACTTAGATAGCCTTGATCACAAAATTAAACAAAATAAGAAAGTTTTTGGAATCTATCAAAATGTATCAGTTTAATCCTTCCATGAACCGTGATCAAGGCTATTACCTACCATCAGCTTATCACCATCTAATTAAAACCAATCAATAGTAACTCAATTTGTCAATCTGGCTTCCTCTATGCAACTTGTACTGTAACAACAACCAATCACCTTGTGCATCAACCTTCTCAACCTTGTTAACCTTGTCAATATAATTTAATTAATTATTTGTACTTCAACCTACTCAATTGTAGGGATGGGTATCACTCAATAAATTGCAATACAGAAAGGCATATTGCAATACGTATTGCAATATATTGGTACTTGTCATTTTTTAGTTTTTCCATGCTCTCTCGGCTAAGAAGCAGTACTTAGAACAGTGATCAATGCTCACCTGGCCCGTTGTTTTGAACTTTTTGACTTTTACATGTCTGTGCTATTTTCACTTTGCGAGTTAACACTTTGTGTTACAAATTTCATTAAAATTAAAAATTTTGGTTACGTTTTTCTGTAATTTTATACAAAAATTTTTAATTTTAAAACCTCCGATATATTGGATATTTTCAGAAGAGAGTACCGGTATGTATCATGGTGTTTCTGTATTGCAATATACCGATATACCGATAATACCGCGCACCCTTACTCAATTGTACAAGCCTATTCCCATTTATGATGATTATTTATGATTAGATGCAGTATGATCTCAGATACTTAGTCATAGTATCATAGCGCACACATTATTTTCAATATAGTCCAGGATAAAGCTCTAGATATTCTTATGTGTAGCCCTTATTCAGTTACCCTCGGTTTTGTTTTCCATTAATTTTCCCAGAAATTGCCTGGACTGTCAAGGAGGTTTTTTGGTATATCTAGATAACACTCAGTGCATCAACTGATCACTTGACTCATTCCATTGATGATCCTTTGACTTCACTAAATGAAAATCTGTTCACTAAGTATTGAATAGTTAGAGTTTTTTAACGCTTTTAGTAAGAAATGATTTGTTGTGATTTGTCAAGTTTAAATAAGAATGATGAAAGAAACACTTTGAAAAGTAAAATGGTGGGGGGGGGGGGGGGGGGGGGGGGGGGGGGGGGGGGGAGAGAAATAACACAGTGGTTAGAGCGTTCAACTTCGGTGCAGAGATCCAAGGTTCCAGTCCGGCCAGAGCCTCAACACTTAATTTCAGCTTAGTACCATGCATGGTTCGCTAGTTCCAGCTGTTGCTCAAAGGTTTCACCATAATGGATAGCCTCATTGGTATTGCGAGTGTTCTCCTTGCAATGATAATAGCAGGCTAGATATAAGCACAAAAAAATCTTAGAAGTAATGCTAAACCCCAAATCTTCTTACCTCATCTCAAATGAAAATGCCAATGTGATTACCTTACAGTACTGTCACAAATGTAGAGGAGTTTTTATGAGTGTCCTTGACATACTATGTTTATTCTTTTCATTCCAAATTTGGAGTCTCTTCAAGATTGAAGATCCTCTCGATTATTTCAGGTGCGTGTAGTGAAGCCGAGCTGAACGAGCCCATGGCGACTCTGACAGCAGAGGAGGAAGGGGAAGACTTGGTTGAGAATGAGGAAGATGAAGAGGAAGAGGCGGAAGAAGAGAAAAAAGAAAAGGAAGAATTATGATTGTGAACTTGTAGAAAGTATTTATGCCTGTTGTGTAACTAATCATTGTACATTCTTCATGTTTGACTGATAGAACTTGATATTATTATTAGTGTTCATTCCCTTTTTATTCACTTCTGTGCTTTAAAATACATATTTGTTATATATTCCATGTGTTGATATTCAACATTAAAGAGCCACTCCGTGATTTTCTTAACATATTATTTACCTTTGATACGAACCTAAATATCATATGTGGTGATATAAAATAAAAACATCTTAACTTTTCATGTTCAAAAGACATATATATGACAAATACTGGTTTTCCATGAAATTCTAAAAACAGCCTTATAAATGCACAGAGGTGTAGATATCACATCCAATATACTTTGATACAAGTTATATAACCTAACAAACACTATCAATTCCTAACTGCCCTCCTGGCTGTTTTAGATAAGTCTCCAAAATTACGTTTGACTATTTTACACGCGCCACTGTCCGGTTTTCGATCATAATTGCGACATTCTACCTTTATATTGTCACTGTAAAAAACCAACAAGCTTTAAAATAATGTGTCTTTTTGGTTAGAGTCGATACTTCGCGATCAAATGACACCATTGATAATGTTTGGCATATTTGACTCCAACAACTCACTGAATAATAGTTTCATAGTGTTCACATCAAAAGATTTGATAATGAACAAATATAAATTTAAACCAATGTGAAGACTAAAAAATGGTTTTGAAATTTTATCTTTTTTTGCATTTTGATTTGAAATCAAACCAGCATGGACCAAGTTATCTTGAATGCATATTTTTTATTATGGTTTTGACTGAAGGATTAAGATTTATCATCTTTTTGAACTTTCTGTAATGCAATTTGACAAGTGCATTTGACTTGATACATTTGAATATTTGAGATTTTTTCTAAAAGAAATAGATTAACTATAGGCTATTAACAGAGTAGATTTGGTCTTAATCATGGCTAAATAAAGTAAAAGATTATATATGAAACTTTTTAATTCACTGACCAGAATGTTTCTATATAGATCCTTATGGTTTCAAGAATAAGATAAGATATATAACAAAATCCAAAAACTGGGAATAAGAATTTGGAAATCCATCCAATGCAACACAAATTGTTCGTTACCCGGGGTTAAATGAAAACTTCATGGTCAGTGATATGTTCATGACACAGAAAAAGTGATCAGACAATCAGGATAGTCAAAACTAAGTTACATCGTCAAAACTCTATTTCTTATCTTTTAATCATTACTCCTGTGTTCAGGAAAGAAATCGTGTGTGGTTGGAATGAGATTTTGCAAATGAAACTTTTGTTGTGACATGATAGGTGTTTTGTTATCCTTTGCTTGAAATGGAAGTGGTATCATTGTAGTATTATTGTCAAAATGAAAGTGAAGAATTCATGCAAGAGGATTTGAACACTGCTGAAATAAATCCCTTGTATTTTGTAAATCCTTCAATATACAAAACACACTTCATATTTGATTAGTCATGCTTGGTTGTGCACCAACTGGACCAAAGTTGAACAAAAGAGTATTGAGACAGTGGATGTATAACTTGTATTCAGTAAGTTCTTGTCTCCTCACACTGAAACAATAATAGATAGGGGTGACTATAGACCCTGCAATAGTGATAATCTATTGCAACCTACTGTTGAATTAGCAATAGACTATTGTGATCCACCATTGTGATAGCTCTTGTGACAAGTATGATTCTTAACCAAAATAGGTAATAGCTGTGATTCCAAAAGTTTTCTTACAATCATCTGACTGATGAAGCACAAGGAAGTATAACTCTCATCTTGTGCAATTTAGAGATGAAGTTAGTTAACAAAAACTCGCATGAAATACATGAGCAATTATCAATAATTCTAATATTGGGAAAACTACAGTATCAAAACTATCAATATTTTACATTACTGCAAATGCTTTGATTGTGTTTCCTTGTTCCCTAATGACAAAGTACTATTGCTAAGGTTACTATGGTGACCATGTGATAGTTTGATGTATCTTTTCACCCCTTGTAACAGATCTGACACAACAGCTTAAGTTTGCAACACACATGGCCTTCATCGTATACACTCTTTCCTCTCCCCAGGTGACATATTGTAAGTTTTCTAAAAATTTCTTGCTAGCCTAGACATGTCTTTCCCACCCAAAAGTCCCTGTCACCAGTCTATAGACATGAGAACAGTACCTTCAACATAAAACACATTCACGACTATTTAAGCAGGCATAGCCTTATGTTAATAAAAACTATATGATATATCTGATGACCACTGTTGCAGCACGGATGAAAATGGTCTCATTCAACTTTCCCTTCAGCTCTCCAGCCAATACTCAACAAATAAATCTGCTTTGTTGCTTCACACTCTGAGAAATTCATTCTAATTCTTACCTCAAAAGAGAGAAATATTTTCTTGCCATTGTTTGTTGTCTGTGTCATCCATTTTTGATGTTTTTATTCAGTATAGGTTTCACTTTACTCATATAGTTTAAAATTAGTTTAATAGGAAAACTTCGATATTTACATTATCATGAAATCATATTGCCTATTATATCCTTAAGTTGTTCTATGTTATCAAGATCTAGCTTCGAAAAGAAGCTGTAGTAAATTGTTAATAGTTGTGCTTCAGTGAATTTTTCACAATTGAGAAAATGATAAAAATCAATTGTGATATATATTGCAAATTTCTCCAAAGTGCCTTCTGGTATTGAACATATTTATGAGTGATATATTTGATATCAGAATACACAAGGTGAGAATATACACAATAATTACTCTAAGATATTAAGAGGATATTATTCTGTTTGTGGTATGATAAAACAGTTAAAAAAAAAAGTCATATTAAATGCAATTTCAATTTTACATTTTTATAAATATGGCACAGATTTTTTACTCAGATGTTTCTAGGAAATTAATTTAAACCCAAATAAGCGTACGCTATTGAAACAAGATTATCATTGCACAATGGATATATATAGTATATATACCCAGTTTTACTTAAACTGGTTATATTACATCCTCTGCACAATGCTTAACTTGGCCTTTGATAGAAAGGACCATTCGTGTATATATTTTCATGAAATAATATTTCTTCAAATTTATTTCATAAAGGATAAATTTGCATGAACAATAATATGCAAAAATTTAGTTCAAATTTTATATCTTGTTCTCCATAAGAAAAATGTGGGAAAATATAAAACCTTGCATACAGACTCCTTAGCTGATGGGAATTATGGTTTTATGGGTCGTCTCCTTTCCCAAAATTGTGTAGAAAGCTGAACCTTTTCTGAGAAAATATGCACATTATTTGATGATAGTGATTTCAATTTGGTTTGTGATAGGATATAACTTGTGTAACCATTTGAGTGGGAATGTAAATGAGGGGATTGTGGCAAGATATGGCTTTGATAACGTGTTAAGTGCAAATCACACTGTTAAGTTATGACTTTTATGATCTCGGTGAAGAGAAGTGGTAAATGAAGGAAATATGGCAAAATATTACTTCAGTAAGCTCCATTGGGAAAAGTGTGACTAGAGAAAAGCGAGAAGCTATTAATTTAGAGACCTTGTAGAGAGAGAATCATGTGTCGTTTGCTTTAATCTTTTCAATGCCTGTACAATTCTTGAACTGTTATGTATTTCAATGTTGCAATGTTGCTTAGACACATTCCTTTTGCAGATGTGTTTCAAACTTGATTTGTTGCATTTAAACAGGAGGTATATGCAAATTTCTTTGTGTTGTCTCTGTATGGGTAATGGTTAATTGTTGTACGTCTATGATTGACCAGTGTCTTTACCACCTCTGTGACCGCTGATGAGGGATCAATCTGTATCTTGTTTATGTGGAGAACAGAAGTTTGGCTGTAAATGTGATAGTTTTTTTTACCCTCTTTCAAATATGGGCATTGCAGCATTTCCACCCTGAAATGGTCTTTCATATACCTCCAGCAACCTAGAAATGTTTTGATGATTATTTTTAGTCTTCAGTATCAGACAATTCACATCCTACTGGGATACAGAGGCCATGGTTTATCTCTAAGGTGGTAGAAAGGTAATATATTTATGGTAAAATTGCTCAAAGATTAAAATGTTTCTTAGTTAATGCCTCCGTGAATCACCATCTGGCATTGTAGGGATGTGAAGTGTGCTCACTATTGTTCGTGATTGGCTTGTTATGGGTACTCATTTGAATCAAAAAGTGAGTGTGATCTGTAAATAAACATATTTTCTGAAATCAGTTCTCTTTGTGGTGTTTTTTAGCTTTTCTGACCTCACGGTGACAGGTCAGATGGGCTTATTGCTTCGCCCTTTTTCTGGCGGCTGTGGCGAGAATGTATCTTTGACTAAGGTAATCTGAATTTGTACAAATGAGTCTGATTCCCCCCTTCCTCAAATATGGACGTGGCAGTTATTTTCCTTAAAATCTTTAAACATCATCTTCTCCAGTACCATTTGGCATAGGAGCCTGAAATTTTAAGAGGAACATTTTTCTGACATGATGACTCAAATTTGTTACTTTGGTCTTGACCCCCCTTCAAATATGGGCAAGGCAGGGTAAATTTTGAGAATATCATCTTAGTAGGTTTGAGAAATTTCATAGGTTGATTACTGAAGGTATAGCGGTCACATCTGACCTGTTGTTGGCTGAAATTCTATGATGGAGCAAAGTGGTCATAGCACGCAGTTTTGAGTTGGGTTCTTTCGCAGGGTATGAAAGTGGAGCAGCAGCATATACCTTTACCAAGTGACGGGATGGGCTTATGGCATATGGGTCATAAGCGTTTGTTTTTCAGTCATTATCTGTCAACTCTGCACATTATATTTTTCTTCAGGACTGTTGTACTATCAAAGCTAAACTTTTATGCTGAGGTACCTTCTACCAAGGGGGCATACTTTGTACTTTTGGTCCTCCCAGTTGCCAGGAGCCAGAAGGCAAAGAAAGCTGAAATTTTATGGTGACTTAAGTTTGTGCACTGAATGTTGCTAAATATTTGCAATACAGAATAAACTACCTCAAACCTGGGACCTTGTAACTTCTTGGAAACCTCTCTGTAGGATGGAGACTAAGATTTGTAAATGTTGTCACCAAAGGACAAGGCATAGAAGATAGAAAGGGCAACCCTTTCACAAAGTGTTCATTGTGATTTTCTGTGTTTATTAATATACATATGCTTTGAAAAAGCTAATGTTCAATATGTAGTAAAATATCAACACAAAATCAGCCGATCTAGCCGAGCCACTAGTGCTGTATATGCAATGAACATCTGTCAAATGAGTTTGTGAGTTCAGCTATATAGGGCATAGATATGAGTCTACCAGAAAGCACATTAATAATTGCACAATTTGAATATTCATATTGACATTTTCTTGTGCTAAGGATTCAGTAAATAGACTAATGTTTAATTACCGGTACAGGAAATGGAGTTGAGTGATTGAGAGTGTGAAATGTTATTTTCAAATCTTTCCTGCTGCACCCACACTCAAGCTGCTCCTTTTGATATTTCAGATTTCAATAGCAACAAGTTTGATTTTAATTCTTTTAGAAAATAAATTGTTTGATGAGCGGAACTGGAAAACAGTCCACACTGTGTTACTGCAACTTTGCCTTTGTATTTCCCACCAACTGAAATATTACCTTTTAATATGTTGTTTAAAAGCAACAAATCAACGGGTCTTTGGTTGTTTTCAGTATCAAAGTCCAGCAACACAAGCTGTAGTCGGTCCACATGCTCTTAAAACCTACTCATCTATTTTCCATTCAACATGCCAGCTGTGATTACGAGGATACTATATTGTATTTTTAACATGAGGGAAATGATAACCTTAATGCAAAATCACTTGCAAAACTGACTACTTTGATTGTATTGAATTTTGATCCAACAGTAATGGCAAATAGAAAAAAATCAGGGCCAATGTGAAAAAAAATGTTATCAAAGATAATTATATTACATAATGTCATTCTCATTATGTTCATATTTCACAAAATTACTTTAATGTGCATATACGTTCTGCTTTTTGTATAAAATGTATATTTTTTGTTTATCTGTTTGCTCTTTGTGACTTTTGTTTGTGACTTTTTGGTTGACTGATATTTGACAATGTTTAATGAATTGTTATAAACAAAACTGTTGTGAGAATGTGATTGTTTAACTGTGTAACATTGTGTAACAGTGTTGTCCTGTTCAATGGGTCACAAACGTGCATGCTTGGAATATGTATGTCAGTTTTTACAATGAAGTTCTCTTCTGGACTTTCTTCTGGAAAGGAAGCATCTAACAATCTTGTGACCTAACCGTCAGGAATGAATCACACCAGCTTTTTCAACTACAAGAAATCCAAAGACAAATTCAGATCAGATATGAGAGATGCTGCTAACCGCTACGAAACAGAGCACTTCAATAACCTTGATAAGTTATATGACATTGACCAGAAAACATTCTGGGCGCTGCTCAGCAACAGAGATAAAAGATCACAAATTGCAACCATAAGTGTGTCAGGGGAGCATACATCAGACTCCATGGAAATATGTCAAGCACTCGCTGGTCACATGAAGACTATATTCAGCAAAGGAACAGACAATCATTTTGATCAAACATTCAGGGAAGACATTGAAGACAGAGTTGATGAACTTAGAAGATGCATCTCAGACAGGTCTATCAACGTCAAAAGCCTTCTAACCTCTCAGTCTGAGGTAAGCAATCTCTCCAAATCTCTAAAAAATAACAAGGCCAGTGGATTTGATGGAATATTCTATGAGCATTTAAAACATGGAGGTTCAACTCTCTACTATTATCTCTCTGAACTTTTTAACAGAATAATCTCCACTGGTATCATTCCATCTAAGTGGAAAAAGGGCCTCATCATCCCAATCTACAAAGGGGGAGGCAAATCAAGGACATCACCGGACTCATACAGAGGAGTAACCTTATTACCCGTCATATCAAAACTTTTTGAACATATCATAGCAAAACGAATCCCACAATTTCAAGATTCTAATGTCTTTCCTGATCCTCAACAATGCGGATTCCAAAAAGGACTCACATCTCTTCATGCTTCATTTCTCCTACAGGAGACTATCCACCACTATAAGGAACGGGGTGACTCTCTGAAGGTGGTCTTCCTCGACAGCAGCAAGGCCTTCGATACTGTGTGGCATCATGGACTCTTATGGAGTTCATCTCGGTATTCTCCTAAACTCACATCTCAACAACGATACTCGAACAGCACAAGCAAGTTCAAAGATGAAGTCAACAGCAGTAATGCTAATGAAATCGGGAGCACACAGCTGTGGCTTGAACCCAATCACAAGTTCCAATCTCCTGAAGACTGTTTGCGTGCCAAAAGCCTTGTTTGGCTGCGAATTGTGGACAAACTTGAAGAAAAGTGACATCCTCACTGTTGAAAGGGCACAACGATTTTGCTTTAAAATCTGCCAGGGGTTACCCAAAACAACTAGATCTGATATATGCAACTCTCTCATTGGTTGGTACTCTGCTGAATCTCAAATAGATACAAGAAAGTTGTTCTTTTTCGGTTCCCTGTGTAACAGCAAGAAGCACCTACTGTGCTACCATCTCTTCATGTCACGTCTCTTTGCATTTAGAAATTGCATACTCAGGACAGCATATGGATTTATACCAGATGTGATCAATCTCCTTGAAAAATACAAATTGATGCCATTTATTGATAACTTCATCTCCACTAGTTACTTTATGTCTCAACCCTCCTGGAAGAAAGTTGTCAAAGAAGCTGTCATAAACTATGAGAAATCGTCCTGGTTGCAACGGATGTCAACTGACCCTGACCTCAGACATTTTAGAAGTCTACATCCATCAATAGAACCACACCCAGCTTGGCTACTTGCCAAAAGTCATCCATTCTTAAAATATCAGTGCTTCTTCATAGTGCAAATATGTGCCCTATGGCGTCCTTATCGTGTTAATGGCCCTTGTGATAAGTGTGGAGAGATCTGTGCAGACTTCCTGATTCATGCTCTGACATCCTGTGATGTATCCTGTGAGTCCAGGGATCAACTCTGGTGTGAACTTGCAAGCGTTGGGCCAATAGAGCTGAGCGCTGAATTACACAACAGATCTGACTTTGACTTGGTGTGCAGCCTGCTGTCCTGTCGTCCCCCAGTGCCACTCTCTGACGAAGAGACTGAGAAGTACACAATGACTGTCATTGATGCACTCTACACTACTTGTAATGCTTAAGCAATTCTCGAGTTTATTCTCCTGATTAAATTGGACTCTTAACTTTTCTCGCATTTCCTTGTACTCTCCTTTGGAGGAATAAAAGTGTATATATAACATAATAATATAATATATATAGCAGATACCATCAAGCATCTTTTGATAGCCCTCAAAGAGCTGTTAAGTAATTCCTCAAGAAGAAGTTGATTGTAATCAGAACAAGATAAATTTACTTGAGTATGTCCGTTAATAATCTTTAATCCAGCAGATTTAATTAGAGCATTTCAGTCTTTGGCGAAACAAGAGTCAATCTCATTAGCATATAAACGTCGCATATATGACTAATATATAATTATCAAGAAACCTAGCTAGTATGGTATTTGTACATGTTTTGGTTGTTTTTGTTTCTCAGCATGTTTATGGTTAATTTGTTTCACGAAATTTAAAATTATTCAACGATCACTACAAACTAAAAGACGAAACGTTTATTAAGCGTAACTGTTTCCAGAATAAGCATTTGGATTGATACGGTCTACTAAAGGATAACGTTGAGAAATGCAGATTTCATAGACTCCATAGCTTCGATTTGACTTGTTTGTCCAACAAACCGAGCTAGGGTAAATTGAATGTACATAAAATACATTAATTCGGGTATTTAGCCAGTCCGACATTCGGAAAACATTCGGAAGTTTTTGGTTTCCGAGATCTGAAAAGCGTACAAGCGAAATGCAACTTGCCAGCACCATAGATTACGGGGCGACCTCGCTGATTGGCTGATTTGAATTATGTCAGAGGCAATCCTGACGGCTCACGTAACGGAGCCTGGTGAGATCTACATGCGTAATGTAGTGGAGTCGTGAGCTCGGTTACAAGTCAAATTGCCCCACCTACAAATCGCCCCAACCCAATTGGTCAAATTGCCTCAGCTATTTGGTCAAATTGCCCCAGCTATTTGGTCAAATCGGTCCAGATTTGGTCAAATCACACTGAAAATATGCACATTATTTGATGATAGTGATTTCAATTTGGTTTGTGATAGGATATAACTTGTGTAACCATTTGAGTGGGAATGTAAATGAGGGGATTGTGGTAAGATATGGCTTTGATAACGTGTTAAGTGCAAATCACACTGTTAAGTTATGACTTTTATAATCTCCGTGAAGAGAAGTGGTAAATGAGGGAAATATGGCAAAACATTACTTCAGTAAGCTCCATTGGGAAAAGTGTGACTAGAGAAAAACGAGAAGCTATTAATTTAGAGACCTTGTAGAGAGAGAATCATGTGTCGTTTGCTTTAATTTTTTCAATGCCTGTACAATTCTTGAACTGTTATGTATTTCAATGTTGCAATGTTGCTTAGACACATTCCTTCTGCAGATGTGTTTCAAACTTGATTTGTTGCATTTAAACAGGAGGTATATGCAAATTTTTTTGTGTTGTCTCTGTATGGGTAATGGTTGATTGTTGTACGTCTATGATTGACCAGTGTCTTTACCACCTCTGACACCGCTGATGAGGGGTCAATCTGTATCTTTTTTATGTGGAGAACAGAAGTTTGGCTGTAAATGTGATAGTTTTTTTACCCTCTTTCAAATATGGGCATTGCAGCATTTCCACCCTGAAATGGTCTTTCATGTACCTCCAGCAACCTAGAAATGTTTTGATGATTATTTTTAGTCTTCAGTATCAGACAATACACATCCTACTGGGATACAGAGGCCATGGTTTATCTCTAAGGTGGTAGAAAGGTAATATATATGGTAAAAGTGCTCAAAGATTAAAATATTTCTTAGTTAATGCCTCCGTGAATCACCATCTGGCATTGTAGGGATGTGAAGTGTGCTCACTATTGTTCGTGATTGGCTTGTTACAGGTACTCATTTGAATCAAAAAGTGAGTGTGATCTGTAAATAAACATATTTTCTTAAATCAGTTCTCTTTGTGGTGTTTTTTAGCTATTCTGACCTCACGGTGACAGGTCAGATGGGCTTATTGCTTCGCCCTTTTTCTGGCGGCTGTGGCGAGAATGTATCTTTGACTAAGGTAATCTGAATTTGTACAAATGAGTCTGATTCCCCCCTTTCTCAAATATGGACGTGGCAGTTATTTTCCTTAAAATCTTTAAACATCATCTTCTCCAGTACCATTTGGCATAGGAGCCTGAAATTTTAAGAGGAACATTTTTCTGACATGATGACTCAAATTTGTTACTTTGGTCTTGACCCCCCTTCAAATATGGGCAAGGCAGGGTGAATTTTGAGAATATCATCTTAGTAGGTTTGAGAAATTTCATAGGTTGATTACTGAAGGTATAGCGGTCGCATCTGACCTGTTGTTGGCTGAAATTCTATGATGGAGCAAAGTGGTCATAGCACGCAGTTTTGAGTTGGGTTCTTTCGCAGGGTATGAAAGTGGAGCAGCAGCATATACCTTTACCAAGTGACGGGATGGGCTTATGGCATATGGGTCATAAGCGTTTGTTTTTCAGTCATTATCTGTCAACTCTGCACATTATATTTTTCTTCAGGACTGTTGTACTATCAAAGCTAAACTTTTATTCTGAGGTACCTTCAACCAAGGGGGCATACTTTGTACTTTTGGTCCTCCCAGTTGCCAGGAGCCAGAAGGCAAAGAAAGCTGAAATTTTATGGTTACTTAAGTTTGTGCACTGAATGTTGCTAAATATTTGCAATACAGAATAAACTACCTCAAACCTGGGACCTTGTAACTTCTTGGAAACCTCTCTGTAGGATGGAGACTAAGATTTGTAAATGTTGTCACCAAAGGACAAGGCATAGAAGAAAGAAAGGGCAAACCTTTCACAAAGTGTTCATTGTGATTTTCTGTGTTTATTAATATAGATATGCTTTGAAAAAGCTAATGTTCAATATGTAGTAAAATATCAACACAAAATCAGCCGATCTAGCCGAGCCACTAGTGCTGTATATATGCAATGAACATCTGTCAAATGAGTTTGTGAATTCAGCTACATAGGGCATAGATAAGAGTCTACCAGAAAGCACATTAATAATTGCACAATTTGAATATTCATATTGACATTTTCTTGTGCTAAGGATTCAGTAAATAGACTAATGTTTAATTACTGGTATAGGAAATGGAGTTGAGTGATTGAGAGTGTGAAATGTTATTTTCAAATCTTTCCTGCTGCACCCACACTCAAGCTGCTCCTTTTGATATTTCAGATTTCAATAGCAACAAGTTTGATTTTAATTCTTTTAGAAAATAAATTGTTTGATGAGCGGAACTGGAAAACAGTCCACACTGTGTTACTGCAACTTTGCCTTTGTATTTCCCACCAACTGAAATATTACCTTTTAATATGTTGTTTAAAAGCAACAAATCAACGGGTCTTTGGTTGTTTTCAGTATCAAAGTCCAGCAACAGAAGCTGTAGTCGGTCCACATGCTCTTAAAACCTACTCATCTATTTTCCATTCAACATGCCAGCTGTGATTACGAGGATACTATATTGTATTTTTAACATAAGGGAAATGATAACCTTAATGCAAAATCACTTGCAAAACTGACTACTTTGATTGTATTGAATTTTGATCCAACAGTAATGGCAAATAGAAAAAAATCAGGGCCAATGTGAAAAAAAATGTTATCAAAGATAATTATATTACATAATGTCATTCTCATTATGTTCATATTTCACAAAATTACTTTAATGTGCATATACGTTCTGCTTTTTGTATAAAATGTATCTATTTTTTGTTTTATCTGTTTGCTCAAAAGCTAGATAATCAGAACTTTCTAATTTGATGACTTTGATTAAGTAAAAAATAATGTCTATAAATAGCCATAGACACTAATGTTTAAGGTAGATAAGATATACTGATTATAAAATGTACTTAATGTTTTAAAAACCAGCAAACGAAATAGAGAAGATACGAAAATAAACTTTTTAAATTAATCAGATTGACCTTTATTTTATTTTTCGTTCTTTTCCTGGTTCACTTTTACATTTTCATCATTTAAGTCAAAGTGACTTTTTGGTTGACTGATATTTGACAATGTTTAATGAATTGTTATAAACAAAACTGTTATGAGAATGTGATTGTTTAACTGTGTAACATTGTGTAACAGTGTTGTCCTGTTCAATGGGTCATAAACGTGCATGTTTGGAATATGTATGTCAGTTTTTACAATGAAGTTCTCTTCTGGACTTTCTTCTGGAAAGGAAGCATCTAACAATCTTGTGACCTAACCGTCAGGTTAACCTTTGCGGCTGTTTCACCTCCAAATCTCATAGGCTTACCGCAGATTCCATCAAGCATCTCTTGATAGCCCTCAAAGAGCTGTTAAGTAGAAGAAGAAATTGAAAATCATTTAAGTTTTTGATTGTACTTAGAACCAGTTAAATTTGTTTGCATATGTCCTTTAACAATCTCCAATCCAGCAGATTTAATTAGAGCATTTCAGTCTTTGACGAAACAAGGGTCAATCTCATTAGCATATAAACGTCGCATATATGACTAATATATAATTATCAAGAAACCTAGTATGGTATTTGTACATGTTTTGGTTGTTTTTGTTTCTCAGCATGTTTATGGTTAATTTGTTTCACGAAATTTAAAATTATTCAACGATCACTACAAACTCAGGGGGGTAGTCAAATTGCCCCAACGTGCTTTAAATTATTAATTATGCACAAGTTGTACATCTAACTTTCATGTTTTACCTAGTTATTCAACGTAACTGTTTCCAGAATAAGCATTTGGATTGATACGGTCTACTAAAGGATAACGTTGAGGAATGCAGATTTTGTTTTGCGAAAGATAACTCCATAGCTTCGATTTAACTTGTTTGTCCAACAAACCGAGCTAGGGTAAATTGAATGTACATAGAATACATTAATTCGGGTATTTAGCCAGTCCGACATTCGGAAAACATTCGGAAGTTTTTGGTTTCCGAGATCTGAAAAGCGTACAAGCGAAATGCAACTCGCCAGCACCATAGATTACGGGGCGACCTCTTATGTCAGAGGCAAACCTGACGGCTCACGTAACGGAGCCTGGTGAGATCTACATGCGTAATGTAGTGGAGACGTGAGCTCGGTTACAAGTTAAATTGCCCCACCTACAAATCGCCCCAACCTAATTGGTCAAATTGCCCCAGCTATTTGGTCAAATCGCTCCAGATTTGGTCAAATTGCCCCAGGGGGGTAGTCAAATTGCCCCAACGTGCTTTAAATTATTAATTATGCACAAGTTGTACATCTAACTTTCATGTTTTACCTAGTTATTGTCAATGTTGATATTATTTTTTCATATGAAGGTTATACGTTTGATGGTCTTATAATACGAGGGGATGTCAAAAAGTTTCAATCATCACAAAGAATGTACTGGTGAATACGGACCAAATGGACACTGTAGCATAAGTGATCCTTGTGTAGTTCCTTGGTCAACAAGTCTTTTTCTCGACAGCCAGTTTTACGTCTGTTAACCAAATAGCACAGTATCCCCTATTATAGAGAAAATTGAGGCGCGCAGTGTAATTAAGTTTTTACATTTGAAGGGCTATACTGCACGTCAAATTCATGAAGAGATGAAATCTGTTTATGACAATGACAGTCCATCCTATGACACTGTTGTGAGCTTGAAAAGAAATTTCCAAACAGGCGACATGTCAAGAAGTGGACGCCCCTCATTGATGATATGGATGTCATCAAGAAGGTTAAGACGCTGATTCAAGAAGATTGCCAAATGATAATGCATGAAACAGGTCTGATTTATGGCAGTACATGGAACATACTCTATAAACAGTTGCATATGTCCAAAGTGTCAGCACGCTGGGTTCCTCGCTTACTAACTCTATTGCAAAAACAGAATCGAACATGTCGCGTCAGGCATCGGAGCTTCTGGAACAAGACGAAGAGGATTTCTTCAAACGTCTTGTTACCATGGATGAATTCTGGGTCTTAGACAAAAGATGATCCCGACAGCTTTCATGCCTGTCTGGTTACAGGGGATGAAACGTGGATTTATCACTAACATCCTGACACCAAGCAAGAATCCATGCGAAACAGGAGCCTACTATGCTGACTTGTTGAAGTAATTGAGAGCGACGACCAAGAAAAGGAGGCGCGGCATGTTGACTGTTGGAGTTATGCTTCTTTATGGCAACGTTCCAGTACAAAAGAGTCGTATTGCACAGGCTGCACTTCAACAGTGTGGTCGCCGCTAATGGCTGAAATATTGCCCAAGCGGCGTTAAACAATAACTCACTCATTCACTCATCAAAGTGGCTTTGAACTACTTATACATCCCCAAACATTCCAGATCTGGCCCCAAACGACTTCTATCTGTTTCTCAATTTGAATTTTAAAAAATTAAAATCAATATCATAACCATTGGCTTGTGTTGTATATCCACTTCTATGAATTTATTGACTTGCCCTCGTATATATGAAGGCGGACTATTGGAAAGCACTCACTCACCCACTCAGACATTTGATCAACTTATAATTGACTTTGCGATCATTCTGCTGCGCCAATCGATCAAGACCTCGGTGAATATTACCTTTAGCTAGTCTTTTGACTCATTAGAAACTGCATAATCTACTTGTAATAATCCCTATTGTAACTTTAAATTATTTGTTTATTATTAATCAAGTTGTTATTATTAACATTATTTATCATATTTTGCTGGTTTGACTTGGGACCATTTCATATTGTAAGATCACACGTAACAGAATTTGCCAATAGGTAAGTGAAAATACCCTCATTTTATTTATAAAATATTATTTCGACGCTCGGTCTCAACTTCCATTATCGTCAATTATAAATGGAAAGTTTGATTGACTTATCAGCATCAAGACACTTGCATCTATACAGAAAAACATGTTAATGGTCCTCTTAAAGGGAGAGTGGCACATTTTGTAAGTGAAGAAAGAGGTCTCACGAGCCAAAGCAATATTTTTACATCAAAAGAAGCAGTTCTCATACGAACGCGAATCCATTTCCCTACCAAACATGATTAAAAAGTGTTCACTTATTTTTACAAATATTTGAACAACTGCGGATAATCCGAGGTGTTTGACTCCCTGACGATAATTTGAAAAAATAAAAAATTTTAAAACTCGCTATTGCCCCTTTAAGATAAAAAAATATAAGTGTTCAAGATCTTCTCTGACATGAAATAAAATTCGAAATCCAAGCTAAAGTACAAGAACAGTGAATCTCAGGTGAATCTGGAAACAGTTATACATATTTGATACTGATAAGCTGATAGTCAGTCAACGTCGTAAAATGTTTAATGTATTCATCGTACTGATTCGATTTAGATTAAACCTAACATACATATATACAACCAGCATACTAGTTTGCTATGAAGATTCCCGCTAGATAGAGGTTTACATGGGCCTGCAGACTCTACCCGAAATGTGCATTTACTTCTTGGCGTGTTTCATCGGGATTCTGAACGTATCAGGTTAAGTGTTGTTTTCTAATTTGTTTCTAATATATATTTTTGGGGGGGAAATTTTGTCTTTGACAATCATAAAGCAATGGACTTTGTACATCAATAGATAGAACAGCTTTTATGTTATTTCGTCATTTTTTATATCATCCGAGTGTAAAGTAAACTGTAAATTGATGGGTTTTTAATCATTTGAAAAATATCGTTTTGTGGTTTGTAATAAAACAACCAAACCAGTAATAGATCTAGAAAATCGGGTTTTTCAAAATTCTATTTTATCTCCGTGATATCTTTCGTTTATTATAATTTAAAGGTCAGGTGATCACAATGATAGCCTATTTTTACGGTATTTCTCTGTAAGAGGTCGCGCCGCAGTTCCGTTAAGTAACTGAAAACAGTGTTACAAAATTGATATACTAGACAGTTTATCTTAGTGTCGTGATAGCCTTCGTTTTTAGAATTCAAATGTCAGATTAACAATTATTTGTTTTATTTCATTTTCAAAATGTCACCTCGGAAGTTTCCACATGTTACAGAAATCTGTCGAAAGTTTTCTGCGTGATAACCTTTGTTTTGATCATTCCAATGTTAGGTTAACAAAGAATTTTTTAGTGTAGGTTTAATTTGAAAAATGTTATCCTAGATGTTATGAGAAGTAATGGCAATGAAAATTCTCTTGTGAATGTGTGATGGACCAGGGGCGTAGGAGCGAATTTGAAAGTGGGGGGGGGGGGGGCTTGAATTGAAATTTTGTAACCAAAAAAAAACAACAAAAAAAACAAAGGAAACTTGATGGCTGCTTATCCCATCTTATTATCAATTAGGACATAATACTGAAGTTTAAGGACATAATACTGCAGTTTAAGGCTGAAAGTGCCACAGTTAGAGGTTGTAACAGGTGATGAAGAGACAACATGCCTTGACATACGATGAAATTCACTAGTAACTTAATGTGTGTTGTTTGATTGGATGTTTTAGTTCTACCCTCAGAGTAGTTTTAGAACTACCCTCAAAGTAGTGCATAGTAACTGTTTTGTAACAATACTAGACCAGTTATTGGGAAATATGTAGTAGAAAGGGGAAAATAGTCATTTTGGAAAAAAAAAACATTTCCCAAGCCCTCCCCCCCCCCTGTTCCTACGCCCCTGTGGACTCATACTATTCGCTTTAACTGTTGTTGGGATTATTCTTAATTTCAATAATAGTTTATTGTGTGATTAATTTGAAAAGTTCATTTGGCAAAGTTTCTGTCAGCAGTTTTGATAAGCCGCAAAGACGTTTTTTGTTATTTTCTAAATAAAAGTTTTAACCATATTTATTTGAATTTTGGGACTATGACTGCACATAAAAATAAACTATAGAATCCATGGATGTTATTTTCATCTAACATTGCAAAGACATGTTGGAGTGTTTTGTATGAGTTCGAGTCCACTGGGAGTATATTTTGAAAAGGTCGGTGATAAGTCCTTGCTGCTGCATCTGTATGAATGGGACCACCACAGGCTGTAACACTTGATCCCTGTATCTTTGGGCTGTAAGGGTCTGACGAAAGTCGAATTGTCACCAAATCTGTCTTCTGGTCGCCGCAGATCCGAATACCGGTAGCTCGAACACGTCTCATCTGTTCTGCAGATGTCTGGCCAGTCTGGTTCAGGCGATGAAGGAGTCGAATGACCGTTTGTCAGGTGCAACCAAACGTCCTGGTAATCTGGCTGTTCGAAACCCTCACTTGTGACATTCCAATGACTCTTTTTCGCTGCTGCTGTTAACTATTTGACATACAAATACAGATCCGTTCGTGTTCTTAGGCCCTTGAGGTTGTGTAATACATGCCTCCAATACTTAAGCTTGAATTCTTCCATACCCTCAACACCTAATTCCTTATACATGTAGATGAAACAACCGTGACAATGCCGCAGTACAGGTACACCGTGACGCAGTGTGGTACAGGTATACACAGACGCCATGTACAAATATTTTGTGAACCTTACCAATCATATCTCGCCGTATGGGTGACAACTAATTTTTAAATATCATTTTCCTTCAAGGGACAGTCAATTTAGCCTACAAGAGACCTGCCACTCAAAGCTCTAATGCTACCAGCACGTTTACTGCTGATAGGGCCGTTGATGGGATCAAGAAGAAGGGAGCGGACCCATCAAACCCTTGTGCATTCACTCAACAGGAACTGACAGCGTGGTGGCAGGTAGACTTAGGAAGAGATTACGAAGTCAAAACAGTAACTCTCACCACTAGAGCAACAGGCAAGCAATTATGGTATAACTGATGCTAACTAAGGGGAATGAGGATGCTGGAGCTAAAAGTTCCTTATGGTCATATGAATAACAGTCCCCTTTATTTATCTATCTTATTGATGATTTTCTACCACGTGTTAAACGCACTAGTGCACGCCAATATTTCGTAAACACAACGAATGCACAGAAACTGCATATATCTCGATATTACTCACTATCCTCACTCAAGTAATCTACCTCGTAAGTTATTTAACAAATATTTACGTATTCAGGTAATAAAGTGGATTTTTTAAAGGCCGGAAGTATTTAATGTTACGTTACATTAAATCCGCATGAACTACGATATCGGAAATATTAAAATTTTGCTTATGACCAGAAAAGCGGAAACGGCAGCCGCTATGGTCAATCTAATAACAATGCTAATACAGTGTTATTAAATCGGTTAATTTACAACATTGCTTTCATAAAACATATTTCATGATTTGTTCTCAGTTCAGAGTTTAGGTAAATTCAATAGTTGCACACAATACTAGTTCAGCCGTTTCCAAGGGTCAATAATTTATCCGTTTTGTGCACACTTAACCATAGATTTTTATATGTCCAAGCCGACAGCGGCTGTCTTAACGTTTTCATTGTTGATTGCAGGTAAATTGTAAAGAATGTTTAGTATTTCATTGCATCGATAGAAAGTTTAAGTGAATGCATAAGTCCTCGTAAACCTTAAAATAGCCAATTTAAACCGTAAAAGCGTGCACTAGTGACTTTAACACCTTGAAAACTGTTGAAAACACATGGAACATAAAAACATAAAACTCAATCACTCTTGAGGGAAAAAACAAAAGAAAGACAAAGTGAGAGAAAGATAGCAGTTTTAGAACGACTCTAATTTCGTCTATCTTCTATTAATCGACCTGTCTAGCGTGGGTATATAATAGTCTATACACGAGGACTCTCCCTTCAATGAGCGTACAAGTAATCTAAGACCATTTTCTTCCATAACATATGCTTATTAGATGAAAGGTTAGCTATAGGGAATATTTCCTTACTTGAAGATATGGTGCCTGTGAAGCGTGTCTTCTGATTCAACTACGAGTAACAACGGTTTTAACAAAGTCACTGTTCATAAGTCATCGGAGTAGGATCTACATATTGCGTGGGGGCGTACACACAATAGTCATGTTGACGTTTATTTTCACTCGGGTTATCTACCATATAAGTTATTTAGAAATCATTCTAATTGACCAGAAGATCTACTATGTTAGCAGTGTTAAAATGTTTCATATGTTTTGACCACCAAGAAGGGAAGATGCTATGGGTTATGCAAAAGCAATGCTTATACTGTGTAAAGGACATTGGTAAAATTACAGATATAGCCTATTGAAGAATATTTCCCTTGTTGTCAGTATTTTAGAAAATCTACACACATTTCTTTTTCAGCCGTTTTAAAAATCAGTGTTTCCCATTTTGTGCATAATCGACTCTTGCACATTGTTATATCTTTGAGTTACATCGAGTCTTTATTTCTTCACTAGTGATTGCAGTTAAATTATAAAAAGGGAGTATTTAATTGCATTGACAGAAAACAATACGTGACTGCATATATATGTCCTCGTATGTCCTAAAATATACAGTTTTGACATTGCTTGACGTCAAAATGCACGCAGTAGTGACTTTAAAGGTTCTGTACCACACACACACACACATACATACACATATGTGCGACTTGCTTTGGAGTTCTACTCTAGACGTTTGTGTCATTCTTAATTAAATTCAAATGATCAATAATGATTTTGATTAAACACTTTAATTAGATTTATCCATATCGTGTTTCTTCTGAATATCAATTGCGATTTTATCATGACATTTATCATACATGAATAATTGAAAGTTTCTACTTCTCTGTAAACCGTCGTATTAACTTGTATGTCGTTAGTCTTATCATCATATGAAATATGAATGCATGGACATCTCACTTTTGAGTACATCCTTATTTTTTTAAAATGTCAGAAACATTAAAATTGTTTTTATCTTTTATTTCAGATGAACACTTAAAAAACCTCACGATAACGCTAAGTGGTGACACCAGGAGACCGGAAGTGACCTGTCTGCAAGACGAGGAAATGAAGGAAAACCCTACAACCTTCAACTGCATCAAGTCTGTAACTGGTCGCTACCTGCGTATATCTCAGACTCGCCCCAAACACACTCCCCTCATTCTGTGCGAGGTGGAGGTACAAGGCTCGGTGCCTAAACAGTTGTATATAGGTGGGTGGGTAGGTCTAAATCCACTGGGGCATCAAAGGAGGGGGGTGTTTTAGGGGGTTCGATTCGTTGAATTAAATTTGAGTTTATTTTCCAAGGTGAACCCCCCTGCTTTGAGAATATATACCACTGAAATCCCTTCACATAAATACTAATTTCATTGATCAAGAAATAACCCATCTTTGCTTTTGTATGGATCATCACGAAAAATCAGGAAAAAAAGATGCCGATTTGACATGCATAAGAACGGTAAAATGTTTCCTCCACTTGTAATGGTGCAGTGTCTGATATGATACTCTACATTGCAATATCTATAGACTTAAATAAATTGGTATTCATTTATTATCTTGAACAGCCGGTCAGTTTTGCGAAAATATTTTTTCGTTTTAAAGCATTAATAGTCATTAACATAATGATTAGAAAAAATCTATATATGATGTTTAATTTACGTAAAGGAAATATTTTTAGTTACAAATTAATCATGTGTAAACATTTAAGGTTAAATGAGCTAAAATTCTGATTTAATAAGTTCACAATATATCAATCTTTATAATTATTTCATTAATTTATGTTTTATCTTTAAGATTGTGAGATTAAAGGTTGAAATTCTTATAGATAACAATAGTTCGTTATTGAGATAGAAACTGAATTATTTATTGATCCAATTTCGGCTACATAAATATCTGGCAATTCCTAATGTAATAACTTTTATCTATTCATGCTTCCTTGGACCATTAAAATTATCTATGTACTATTATTTGGAAATTTATGCATTTTGATTATCATTGTTGACCCACCGTCAATCTTGAATATATTTGTCAAATTTGCAAATTCTTCTATATATTCTGAATGACCAAATTAGGGTTTTACTGATCAATTTTCATTGAAAAAATAATTTACGGAAGTTTTCCCTTTTGTTATAAACAACTTATGAGTTCATATTTCCGTCCAAAACTTAGACATTTAACGAAACGTTTTCTTTCATAGTTTAAGTTAGCCAAAAGCACTGAATCTTCGTAATAACAGCGAATAAACTTGATGTTTCGGTATTAATCTTGACAAATCTTAGGCATTTTTGCAAACATTTGGCCCTTATAAGTGACCGTATGCGTATAAACTCCAAACCCTTGACTATAAACAATTTGTAAAATGTAAAAATATATACAAGGATTAAGTGTGATATAAATTTTCCTGTGATTAATTTTAAGGGTACAAATTCAATGTCTATAAAAAGGACTTTTCCATTTTGATTTACAACCCTCTGACTCAAATGCACATGCTTTCCCCAGATGTCAAATTTGTAACACTTCCCACTGATTTGCCCATCTGGCCATACCTTTACTCGATAACCTAGCCGCAACCTGACAAGTCGTGTGTCATTTGTAAAACAGTATCTTTTAAACTTATTTCTTAATTTCAATTATTTATTTCATAATTTTTCTGATGGTATCATATTTAATTGACTAAGGCGACTTATGCTTGCCATCGTAACACCCTCGGAAAGAAAGCTTCGCGTAAGTAAGACCAAAACCGAAGCTTCGCCTTTCTCACAATTCCTTTGACCTTAAACACTAACCTTTAATTCAAATGGTAAATTTTAACGTTTTGACCGCCTATACTCACCCTAGCCCTTACACTAACCTTGACCCTTTCCATAAGCGGAATATCAAAACTCGTTAAAACTGTGAACCTTGACCCTTGCGATAAACCGAATAGCCCTTAGCATAACTGTGAACCTATTTTACTCGATTCTGACCTTTAAATTTGAATCTTTCATCGATAAAACGTATTTCACCTTGCAGAACACACCTATCACCAATTATCAAAGAGAATTCAAACTGCCTACAATACATTACGAACAACATCTTTTCCGTTCTGTGCTCTTAAATGCTCTCAGATGGCTGGCTGTGATAAATTCCAATGGAAGAGATCCACAATTGGTGACAATAATTGCAAGATCGGAGGAGTGGCTCTCGACGCTACAAACAAGGACAGTTGGATGTATTTTGAAATTACAACACCATAGAATGTGTAAAATATTTAACTCGTAAGTACAGCCACTTAACGACACTAAAAATCTTCCATATTATTTAGATACCAGGTTGCAGTTTTTGACACGTAAGTTACAAAATTTGAATTTACATCAGCTGATTGTTCAAAAGTGAACTTCATAACAACCCTAAAGTCTTCTTCTTTTCATGTTTATTGAAACAAACGTTACCGATTGAATCTGTTTTATGTTTCAATACTTGAGTGCTTGATGGAATGATTTATGTTTGAGAGCCCCTCTTATTGAAAGCTTTATTGTTGATAAATTTATGATATTTTATTGTTTTATCACCATTACTGATAAAGCACAGTGTCTTTTACTATTTTACCTTTCTTGGAATTAGCACTGCGATCTCATGATTGCGCACCCATATTCAAATGGATAAATATTTATTTCTTTAAACTTTCTTCTAAGGAACAGTTCTTAACATGCTGTTTACTATGTTGAAATTGGTACGGCAAAGATATAGCTCGTGGTGTTTAAGCATGTCTATTGGATTAAAGAGTGCTGATGGAGACAAATTACCAACTTTATCAATGATGTCTTTTTATCTAGAAGTACTGACTCTTCTTGAAAAGCATAATTTTGAAGCCAATCGGTTTGGTACACTTACAAAATGAAGTTTTTAAAGTCGCGGTCATGATTGAGAACCGTACAATGACGCGCGTCAAATTAGTCTTAATTTTGTAAATTTACCTAAAGCAGAACGGACAGTTATAGTGTTCATAGTGTTTGTTAGGCAATAACTAGTAAAAAAAGAATTTTAAAAAGCACGAGTTTTTATGTTAATTATTTTCATGATTTTTGCTTCTGCAAAAACACAATGTTATTTTTCTATTTTCATTGATAACTTGTAGAATTGTCATATATGTTATTTGAGAATGACAAGGTGAGACATTCGGATTTACATCATGAAGGTTCGTTTCAAAGATAAACATCTCATGATAATCAGTAAGTGTCTCTTTAAGTATTAATCGAGTGAGGAGAAACTGCACAAACGTCTCAGATGTCGAAGCTTTTAAAGATGAAGATACCCTTTGCTGACTTTTAGAAGTAAGCTGTGACGGATGACGTACTCGTTAAAGCATTGATGAGACACACAAGTATTTGAGTAACGGGGTGTATTGTTTCTTGCTCATTTGGCAATATAGCTAAATGAGCTTCTGGAATCGATGGTCATTGTTGATATGTTGAACATAGATCCTTTTGAATAACGTTGCAAGATTGTTCTTTTCAAAACGTTTTCCCTTTTTGTCCAAACTTTTCTTTCCACAAGCATACATTGTGTCCATGGTTTGTATCAATTGCATAAATCTGAAAGTCTTAATTTGGGCAATTCATGCCTAAATAGTTTAGAAAATGTCATATTAGTGTGTTATAACATGGAGATGATATGATGTGAAATGTTATTTATCCTCAGTTTGAAGAGTTGTTATTGCATTGAATGATGGCTGGATGGTAGCATTGCTGAAAACATTTACCAAACAACCCTACTTAAGTTTATATGACAACTTTTCCATCACATTTGAATGACTATCTCTTGTACCGCGTTGGTACATGGTATATGCTATTTCTAAACCTCTCCGCTGACTAAAAGGTCAAATAAACATTTGTCTCATTTCACTTGCGGACAAATCAAAGATTAAGAGTAACAAATTAAACACCCACTGTTTTATTAAACAACGATCTTTAGAACAGCATGGGGATGGATGACATTGTCATCAGCCAAGACAGACATGACATGACATACCAATCTCATAATCACGACGCAACATCATAATAACCATGACATTGTGAAAGTAATACATATAATTTAGCCTTGATCATGACAAAGATATTCATTACAACATGACAATAAAAAGACATAACACTCATAACGATTATCATGACATTGTCATGAAATAAGAATTTAAATCGTGCATGACAAGACATTCACTAACATGGCAGCTCGTGAAGATACATATAGAACGTCATGTTATGATACTAGATGTCATGGTGTAAAAATCAAACGCCACAACATGGCATGACAAGGCGATGACATGGCCCCATCTCCATGACATCCACGTTGTTAGTACTCAAGAGCGTTCACAAGCTTCTGGATCATAACTTTCCTAAGCAATCCCTCCATAAAGCTTTCATGGGTGTTGTCTTCCTTTACGGGTTCCTCCACCTGAAAACATTAACTGCACATTGACAACAAGGATCGAGATATCCCAATCTCACTGACCATACACTAGTACCTCGTTGCGTTTCGGATCTGGGAATTGCTCTATAGGGCCATGTAAGGTGACCTTTTTATTCAAGCCAATCAGCAACGAGGTTCGAAACTATCGACTCGATTTGATATTTAGGCTTTCTTTCCTGATTTTGTTTGGTCAACACAGCGAAGTACGAATGGTTGATCCTGTCTGATTTTCATAAGATTAGGAGTTAAGTTATTATACTCGGATTGGTATTCTGAAGTACATGTAGTATTTGAATACCCATGGGTCAAGTTTTTAACTTCTAATAATTTTTTTAAATAGTTTTCCAAACAGTTCAATATTACAGCGAGGGGCTAGGATTATGTATCAATGGTGGATATTTGGAATATGTTCCAGTAAAAGCACCGAAATTCAATGAGGATAACGATTATGGATAAGAAGAATCTTCATTCTGTGATAAATATTCTAAAGTAAAATTGGTTAAACTTCGTTGACAACATTTTAGAAAGAATCGCCTCCGTCGTATCAAGAACTTGATTACCCTTAAAAACTGAATCGAGTTTATTGTGCTAGGAATGCTAAATAAATAAGAAAAAACTGCTAATACTTGAAGGAAGAGAATGCAACATGTCAATTTGATTTGGATTTCCGTTACTTTACTTTACAGAGAAAAGGTTTCGTCATCACAAAGAGACATGCAAACTGGATGTGGACATGTACATTTATATCAGATCACTGCATCAAATAGGTAGACATGACAACAGGAAAGAGACAACATGACAACATGCACATTATAAAGAGAAAAATGGAATGACATTTTCAAAACTCAAAAAGATATATAAAAAATATCAAGACAAGCATTAAGATATGGAAATCCCATAACATTTCAATACGCTTGTAAAACCCGCTCAAGAGCGTATCTTTCACTGTTTATCAGTGATATTGATAATAATTTTAAAATGCGATAAATATATGGAAAAGTCAAGATTAATTGTTCAACCTCTCTATCTCATCATCCAACGCATGGTAAAACTTGCGCCAGACTCAATGACTGGCTAATTTAGGTATTGCAGAATTCCCACAACGTGTAAGTGCTTGCGGTCCAGGCTGCTGAGACTGATCACGATTGACCAATGGGAAAGTGTTATCGCCGAACACATTGGTGGCTCAAGTCAGAAATCATTAGCTAAGAGTTTAAATCAGGTTAAATGACCCAAGGACCATCTGTCGAGAGAGAATGTAGGCAAACCAGCAGCAAGGTGTAAATTAGCCAGTGATTGAGACTGGCGCAACTTCAACACACGCGGGGGAAGTTAACACTGTTTTAGACTCTTAAATCTATCTACCATCTAAAATGAAAATTCATGCATCTCGACTACGTCATTTCAAAGTCAATGCTGCGTTCACAGTCTCAGGCTTGTTTATTGTCGATCCACTTGCACTAACCTTCGTAAGTAAATGGGAATCGAATGATTCAATAATTGTTTTACATATCACCCTGGGACTTACATCTGGAACATTCGTACTCAAATTAAATGCCTTATGTCATGAAATTAATACCCGATGGAGAGGTTTGACACTAGTTGGCTGAAATACGTGCCATTGTAAGTTTTGAACTATCCAATTCAACCATAGACTTGAATTTGAAAGTTTTGACTTGCTGACAAAAGATATGATCTAGTGATATTTCAATTTCCTCGACGAAGGACAAAAGCATGTTGAAAATGTATCTTGCGAGGTTTTCAGGTCAAATCGACGAAGCAACTTGATCAGCGTATTAAAATCAAGGAAGAAAAATTCGAATACGAATGTGCCTTGTAGGACGTCTGAGGGTGATGTAGAGTGTAGAAAGTATCGGAACATTTATCCGTTGGTGACCTATTGATAATCTAATTGAGAATCCCAACTAAATTGTTCCTGGGTGACCGAAAATGATGGGATCGTAGATATATTTTATTGTAAGTGTTCGCAGGACATGAAACAAGATGAAACCATAAAGACAATTTAAAAGACAACATTTTGTCAGGCCGTGCACATGACTGTCCATACAGCATAACTTTACTCCAGTATTCACACTCTCATGCAACTTACATTTTCTAACTTTGATGTTCTCTATGAAAAATATTAAAGAAAGGGTCAATGAATACCATTTTATTAGAATCATGGTTTTTGGGTGAATGACTTGGAAATTAGTATCAATTTAATCAAATTTACAAATATTCACTTCACTTATAAGTTCGGTATAAAGATTCATTTTGCAATGATGATGTGTTAATAAATTATTTTGTCCATTTAAACAAATCTATCGTAAACTGATAATTGTTTTTACTTGACCTTTGAAAAAACGAAATCAGTTAGAAATCAATATTCACGTAGTATATTATAAACAAATAAAGCACGCAGTCTTGCAGTCCCACGGTTTTAAGACAAAATAAGTTGTTCTTATTAACAGATTCTCGTTTTGTTTGAATTGAAGCCATAAAAGCAGCCATATATTCACTAAGTATAGTGTAAACAGATAAAGCACGTTAACTTGTAATTCCACGAAGCTGATATACAATAGATGTCTATTCGCTTTTCTAATCGAAGCGTTAACCCAGATGTTCTTTGTTACGACGCATCTATACGTTACAGTTAGAAATGCATTGGAACACAAAGGTAACTCGCGAGTTAACTATATAGCTGCTTTGGTGTTGCAAAGAATGTTTAATTTATGGCATAATATCATTAAAATCTGTTCGGACATTACACTCGTCCCTCGCTCCGTTTCTTTTCTGAGTTTGAACAGCACAATAGGGGCTTATTTCAAGTGACCTTTTCTTTATTGATTCACATTTATAGATTCAAAAAGTTACAATTCCGCGCAGATATCGAACCATGCCGAAGATATCTTAGTCAGTTCGCTCATTGGCTGGCATAAAAGGTCACTTGGCATAACCCCTATTGATCAATGCTCAGATAAAAAACGCAGCGAAGCATGATTGTGTTGACTGAATTAAACTAAATTGTCTGATTGAAAAAAACAACCGCAGACCAAGAGACTCGACAAGGTCGTCATTTCGGTCAAAGGCTATATCTGATCCAACGCGATGTGGAAACAATCGGAAATAAACAGTCACAAACATTTATCAGTTAAACTTTAACATTCGATTAAACTCTTGGAGAGTATAACGACATACGGAACAATGAATTATAGATCTGGAGCTGTGAATCTTAATATTTGAGTATACTCTTTGAGAGTATAACGACATACGGAACAATGAATTATAGATTTGGAGCTGTGAATCTAAATATTTGAGTAAACTCTTTGAAAGTATAACGACATACGGAACAATGAATTATAGATCTGGAGCTGTGAATCTAAATATTTGAGTAAACTCTTTGAGAGTATAACGACATACGGAACAATGAATTATAGATCTGGAGCTGTGAATCTAAATATTTGAGTAAACGCCACTACTGTCATTAGTCAGCATTTGCAGAGACTATTGGTAAGCTGTTCAGATTAAATTTTATTGAATATAAGGAACTTCTGAGGGTTTACTGTACTCATTTCAACCTAATGTTAAGGGTACTCAAGTTACTCAAGTTACTCAAGTTACTCAGTTCATCATTGCATGTTTCAATAGGATCACTAAGCTGGGAAAAAATCGACTTAAATTGAACTTATTCAATATTCAAAGTTTGAAATACAAGTAAAGTCATTTAAAGATGGAAAAACAAGAAAGTTTTAAATAGAACAGGTTAATTATGCTCTCCTTAGTAGATAATCTGTTGAGGATAACAAAATGCTTGATATTTCCTGAATGTTATCTCTCACACTATCACCATATAAAAGGTTTGTTTATTTGGTATACATATATGAGGCAACCTTTTGGTGTATCTGTAATTGTTTCTGAATCATCACCAGTACATACTGGAGCGATCAACGACAAGGATTGTTTTTCGTAAAGCTATTTAACGGTATCGTCCCTAGTGCAACCAATATTCACTCTCATTAAAATCAGATCGACACTTTTCCCTCGCACCTCGCTGCGTTTCTTGAGATGCAGCAAGGTACGAGGGACACGTTTCAATCTGATTTCAATGAGATTGACCCATATTCAAACTGACTATTAAACTTCATTATCGGTTTCAAATTAACATTGAAGAGATTCTAGTGCACACATACCTTCTCATTTTGAACCTCATTATAGTTGAAATCATAAACCCTCGGTCCTTTCTCCATGTAATTGGGTTTAGTTTTGGTTCCATACATCGTCAGAGCAACCTTTTTAATGGCGCCTTTGTTGTTATGTCCTGTCTGGAATCCATATACATACAGGATAGATATTTTTCAGTCACAGACAGAAAGGTAATATATCTAAAATGAAATAAATAGTTCATATATACACCCGGACGCAAGTTAAGCTATCCCCAATATTCAAAACTACAACGTACTGCTATGGAATGATTGGATAATTTGAATGACTAAATCACTGTTGACATGTAAAACGTAGATCTTGTGACAAATTTCTTCAAAGAACAATATTTCATGTTCATATTTAAAGAAATTGCGACTGGTACTACTTTTTACCAGAAATAACTATTGTTCCTGTGCCATACCAATATGATAAACTTTGGCCTACATGTAGGTGTCAAAAACAACAGTTTTATTACAAAGTTGTTAACCACAGACCAAACTATCTTTTACCAAGCATAATAAGGAACTAACCGTCGGAAGTTTTATACATTTTTTACAACAAATTTTGACAAAAAAGTTACAATACATAAGTTTAGGTATATGAATGGATTTTGTTTTGTTTCATTCATTGATTAAAAATTTCCTTTTGATTTAGGAGGACCATTACAGTTAATACTGAACTGATTTCGTCATTTGATAACTTTTACTGAATTGTCCCTTTCCAATATTTGCCATTTTGAAGGTTCATACTCTAACCTGTCACCTCGGTAAAGGTAGTTACTCAAAGAATGATCAGTTTACTTGACCCAATGCATTTTTCAACATTATAACAACCAACCAATATGTACTTAAATTTCTCAGCATAACTTAACTTGTTTTTTGACACAAAAATACCAGCATTTTATCAATGCAATATCCTCTAAATGATTTTTCCTTGTTAAACTGTTAGATAATGATTCTGTCATAAAATAGTATATTTTTTCTGAAAAATAATGTTCTTTCTTATGAGACAACCTTTACTGACACAAAACTTGGTTGCCTTACTTTTGTCCGGGTGTATGTATCGAATTTGGAAGACAATCAGAAAAGCCTTAGTTTTCACCAGAAATAATTCTTCGTTTTGTTTCAAAATCTAAGGTGAGTGGTAAACATTTTTTAAATAAGAGACATAACAGCATGATACGTGATTTTTAATAACTGTAAACTCTCACAAGCAAATGTTCAGTTATGAATAATGATGTACAAGACTTACCTTGTCCATAAATATCACTTTCCATGTGCCAACTGGAGACTCGCCCCATGTGTGCACAGACATCAGACCCCAGTTGTCGAACCCATTGTCGGAGTGGTCTATCCTACGCTCTGAGAGCAGCATTGTGGTGGTGTCTGAAATGATGACGTTATGAGCATTTAAGAAAGGTCATCGGGGGCGTATGTGCCGATACATTATACTTAAACACCCTGGGATTTTTCATCAAGAAAACTCGTACTAAAATCATACACACTTGATTTAAATAAACCAGTCTAAACGTTCCGTCTATTGGATCTACAAACTAATAAGAAGATGGTTGGTCTCTTGGTCTCGCAATGATGACTCCAGCTCTTAGTGCTGAAGTTGAGACATAAAATTGATGTATCTATATGGACTGTTTTGGGGGAAACAAGATGTCGTTGGGCACCCAACAAAATGGTAGGGATGACGTACTTGAGGGGCAGACGATTTTCTTGTGGGGAAACAAGGTAGACGGAGAAGTCGCTCCTGTTGGTGTAGCTGAACTAATAAGATGGAAGAGTCGACTTACTTAAGGGGGAAACGAGGTAGACGGAGAGGTCGCCCCTTTTGGTGTAGCTGAACTAACAAGATGGAAGAGTCGACTTACTTGTGGGGAAACGAGGTAGACGGAGAGGTCGCCCCTGTTGGGGTAGCTGAGCTAACAAGGATGGACGAGACTACTTACTTGAGGGGGAGACGAGGTAGACGGAGAGGTCGCCCCTGTTGGGGTAGCTGAACTAACAAGATGGAAGAGTCGACTTTCTTGTGGGGAAACAAGGTAGACGGAGAGGTCGCTCCTTTTGGTGTAGCTGAACTTATAAGACAGAATAGTCGATTTACTTGAGGGGGAGACGAGGTAGACGGAGAGGTCGCCCCTGTTGGGGTAGCTGAACTAACAAGATGGAAGAGTCGACTTACTTGTGGGGAAACGAGGTAGACGGAGAGGTCGCCCCTGTTGAGTTAGCTGAGCTAACAAGGATGGACGAGACTACTTACTTGAGGGGGAGACGAGGTAGACGGAGAGGTCGCCCCTGTTGGTGTAGCTGAGGGAGATGTTGAGGACGACGTGTTCTAGGAAGTTGATCTCGTTTTCCTGACCCTCACACCCTGAAGAGTGAACCTCCACCTCCAGCATCTTAGTGTTTCCTTCCACTGTCTTCATCTCTCTGTAGAGTTAATATACTGGATTGTCATTTCTTGAGTTGTAGTGTAAAACTCTACCAAGTGAGAAACGGTTACTATTGGAGCGACGTAGCTCGTCTGTCATTAGTCTCCTAACTTCAACATTTTCAACCATATCATATGATGACGTCATGCTAATTTTAGTATAGATGTCGATGCTATGACATTGTTAAATGCGAGATTCTGTTGTGATATTCCTTGAGTAATTATGAAATATATAGTTTCTTAATGTTTAGTATATAACATTATGTTTTAATTCCTTTCGGCACAAGAAATGAAATGTTAAGTATGGTTTGAAAAAATTAATTCATTGCCAATCAATTATAAACATTTTATGAACCCACCGTGGCAAGTTGGATGACTTTGACGAATCGACGGTACATTCAAAGTCCTTTGGAACAGATTCCCACGTTTTGGGATCAGCAGCTTCAACGAGACCGGAGGCATCAAGAAGACCGAAGCCGAAGGCCGAGTTGACATAGAAACCAGCTGCATTCTTCCTCCAGCCCTTGTTGCTGAAGATGGGGTCGACCTGAGAGGTGAAGGCCACGAGGTGCTGGACGTCTCTCCAGGTCAGGTCGGGGCTGACCACAAGGAAATGGGATTAGATGGAGTATTGGAATAATAAATTCGTATGAAAAACGTATTAAAATGTCTCTTTTTTATCTCTGCTTTGTTGTTAAACAGTTCATATCAAGCAATGCAGAAGTACTGTTGACGAAAACCGCAAATCTTTAATGCTTGTCACACGTTTTTAAAGTGATACAACTAATTTTTGTTACAAGATGAAGTACGACCGATGTGGCATGGTACATAACGCATTGACCAAATCGACATCAGTTATGTTTACAAATGTCATTAAATACTTATCTTTGATTTAAAAACTTGAATTCAGGTTGAGAAGCTTCCTTTCATAAAGCAACCTTTACTAAGGTTAACCTTAACTCCCATTCTTTAACATTGCACTAAGGTTACCTTAAGGACTTACGATCATCTTTGTGAAGGGAAGCCCTGATGTATGTATATAGTGCATGGAATACTATTTTTAACCTAATCTCGTTTTTAGATGGATGTTTCTTAATATCAATAAAACTATTGTGTTTTGAATATTATATGCTTTTTATTAAAAAAGTATAGGGACTGTTAACTCTCGATGACCTATGACGTAAAATTTACACCTTTTTTTAATCAGTCATTATTTCACACAGGCCTACAGTACATATATAGATGATATTTACATACATACATAAACTCATGACGGCAGGGCATTGCTTAAAATCTACTGTCAAAATTATCTTTCTTAGGAGATATCACCTTATCTCCCACAGCTGATAGCTCCTGCGGAACATACTTTGGATGATTAATTGAATAGCATCCATGTATATTATACTTAAATCCAAGGTGATGAAATCCTTACTTTGCCTCAAGAAGAAGAGCGAATATTCCAGCGGCCATTGGGGCGGCAGCAGAAGTTCCTGTATGCATATCAGTGCACTTGTTATGCAAATCAGTTGATACCTAGAATATAAAAAAACGTCGCATGAATGGCGTGTTTAAAACCCAACTTTATTTGTCCTTTTTCCTTTTTTTCAGTTATGCCCATTATTGTCTTCTTGTCTCTGTATTTTGACAATTTGGTGAAGCTTCACATTCATTATTGCATATTGTAAATAATATAGTCTTCTTTTTTAAATATGTCACAAAATAACACACACACAACACTTCTTATAACGGTTTAGATAACAATTTTGGAAATATCAAGATGATCATTCGAGACGGTGAAGCAAGCCATACCACTTTCTGGTCGTGAGGACCGCCGCTGGAGTAAGTGGTAGCCATGGTAGACGCACACCTCTCTCCGTACCAGGGCACCTGGAAGCCCTGTGAGGCGCTGCTGATTGAGATGGAGTACCTGCTCCCAGTGTAGCCGTCACAGTTGCAGTTGTCTCCTAGACCTCCCCCGTTACCTGAAGCCCATACGTAGATCGAACCCTTGCCATGTCGCCCCTGCCATTGAAGATTTTTCCCATCAAATGACATTCTTATTCATCAGGAACAAGGCACCTAAAATCTCCTGATACCATTCACGACATTAGCCTCGTATTGCTGTTAACAACTAGCCAATGAAATGTCTTCAACTGAAGCTTTTTTGGCAGTTCCCGGATGAAATGACCGTCGAGTAAGAGTTCCCGCATAACGACATTTGGCTCATAATCAGAAAGAAGCAAAAATGCATGTTTAACTGATTCATACCGACACTATAGAATAAAGAGCACATTGACATCTTTTCTTGTGAAATTTCCAATGAATTATCTTTATCCAATTTGTGTTCACATACGATCTCTGTGTTTATTCGTAATACGTACATGTGTGACGCCATGAACAAAAGCGTGTTTAGCCAGAGGCCCTGGTCCTTCTACTGTCCTGCCGTCGTCGTTTGGTCCCCAGGACGCACTGTAGATGTCCACGTAGGTAGCGTTGTACATTATAGCCTCGCCTTCCAGGGAGTCGGTCACCCGGCCGTCCAACATCCTGATTCCTACATGAACATATCAACATTTCAACATGAATTACATTACAAAAAAAGGTAGTGAACAAATACATGTAACATTGGCATAACTGGGATCATATCCTCTTTGAGAAAAGTCCCTTGAGGGATTTGAACCTATGTCCTCACAGACATAAGATTTAAGGAATAAGCATCAGTAAAATATATAAGATGTAAGAACTGATATCCCTAAGAAGCAATATAAATGCAACTTTCTTTAACAGAGGTTATTCTTCGGAAACTTTATTTTATCAAAATTACCTCCGATGCGGGCATTAAAGGCGACCCCGACCCCGCATATATCGTTGTTTGGAGCCATGGAAACTTCACCAGCGCAACGCGTGCCGTGTCTGGTAAAAATTCAGGGAAAATATATATAATTTTATCAAAATAATTCTAGTTTTAATTGTTTAAACGTACACGATAATTCTTATCATTTAAACCTTTCGATGTTAGTGTTTACTGCTTAAAGAGTACTAAAAACCTGGCACAAAGGTTGTCGGATTGCAGAGAGTTTACAATATGACGAGTTTTTGGGACCAACTAAAAAGGTTCATCTAGAGGGAGTCATAGATACGATGTCGGTTTAGTGAAAATGCATTAATTGTTGATATTGCAACCAACATTTACATGCAAAATTAGTTTGTGTTAAAAAAGGAACACAACAGGGGAAAAGCAACAAGTGTTCTGATAGTATCCTCGATTGTGATTATATGGAGGTTTGTTGAAAGAGGGGCGAAAAAGGTTATCCTCATAATTCAGTTTCACAGCATCTGCTATTTCGGCTTTTACTCCTAACATCCTTGCTAATATAGTCTACTTACACGAACAAAAGCCTGGCACGTAAGCTCATGATATAAATTCTTCTTTACAGCAAGGGCGTAAATGGTTTCATTTGTTTTTGTTTAGATATACCGGAACGTATAGCCTGGGCTGTACAGATATACTCTTGAAAGTGCACAGCTGTTGTTGAAGCAATCATAAAATATCCATTGATAGTCGTTTGTGACATCAAGTGACATCAAGTTGTATCATTTTGCACACACAAAAACAGCCACACAAAAACCTAAGTCATTACGATTTATGAAAATAAATCAACTTTCATGCAGTAGAAATGGACACCATCTTACTTATTTTCATTTGTGCTCTCATATCTCGGCATTGGATCGTGGTCGTCATCGTTCAGATCGTAACTGGCATAAGGAGCCTGCAAACGAAAAAGAAAGATATTAGAAATATTTCTGCCATAAAAATACTATACACCACAGCATGGTCTTCTGTCACATGAGGGATCATGAGTCACTTGAGTATTTCAGGGTATTGTTAACCAATGGGTGTTACCGTTATGCTTTGTCATTCATTAGTTAAGCATTTCAAAATATTATCAAATCATACAGTGCCTGTATCAGTGACGTGGTTGACACATCCATACGAAATATAAACTTGCTATCCCACCACCCCGGGGCTCCGCTCACTCTTGAGTGAAAGTTAAATTTTGCTTATATTTTTCGTATACCCATTCTGTCGACATGTGCATGCATCTATTACATAATTGCGACAGGTACAAAGCTAGGCACAGACACATAATGTGTTAATAACAAAATCAGTTATGTTGACTAACCAACTAAGGCTTGTATGCGGTTACATTCATACAATCAACAAACGGTGGCGTGAGAACTACTTTGTCTAATTATCATCTTCCTACGCAAAGCTTAACTATTGCCAGTCTCGAACTGTCCAAGTTAAGCTTAAACAGTTCGAGACTGGACATCTTCCTACGCAAAGTTTAACTATTGCCAGTCTCGAACTGTCCAAGTTAAGCTTAACTTGGACAGTTCGAGACTGGCAATAGTTAAGCTTTGCGTAGAAAGATGTCTAATTATTGATCAAATGCGTCTTTATGAAGTTTTCTGGAAATTTTAAGTACTCAGTGACACAGAGTATGTTTCATGATTTTTTATTTGGCTTTAGTAAGAGCCAAACTACCTTATCAGAGTTAAGGTAAAAATCGACTCCCTAAACTTGCATCTTTATCTCTTAAATGCCAAAATTATTTTCTTGCTTTTACTAATAATCGAGAAACGTACCATTAAATGTTGGGTATTCGAAATTATGTGTCCAGTTTATGTGTATAGTAGTGAAATGACCTAACTTTATACTATCAACCTATGTTTGTCTTTGTATCTGCTGTAAATAAGTTACCTTTGAATCATTGACGCACGCCACTATCCTGTTTTCGATCACAAATCACGACATTAACCCGTTTATTGTCAAGCATTAAGATTCTGATTTTCTGAAACAACCACTAATTCTCGATGAAATAACACCATTTATGAAGTATGACGTATTTGACACCATCAACATACTCTGTGACTCTTTAACTCGAAATTGTTGGACAAATGCATTGAGTTACAGAGTTTCGAGGTCTCCGAATGAGTGAATTAGCCTCGGCAACTCGAATAACCTCTAATTAGTCTTGGTTTCAACTTAACGAGGATCGAGTTAGTGCGATTTCGCTAAGCTTTCTCATGACGAAGAAGTACTTACGTAGTTTTGAATGAGGTCGTCATGGGTGTGCTCAATGCCTGGAAATCAAAACGTAAAAAGATATCAAAATTACTAAAAGATCCAATTCAAATCTGCCGAAAAGAAGGTTTTGGTTAATGACATAAATATGAATAACATATTCATAAATATCTGTATTTTTTTCTTCACATATTATTATTAGTATAAAAACGGGTAAAATACCGATACATGACGTCTCGCCCACACAGTTTTTCTGATTTCTGAAATATTCTTTGACTTAAAACATTCGTCAGTTTAACTACAGACATTCTTCAATTTAACTGTTCAAACCATGTGTAAACAATCTGTCACTTTTAATATAAATCAAATGGCAATGCATATATTAAAATATTTCTGCGAAATATAATCCAAACAAATATTGATTAACAGATCTTTTAAAACCATACAGATTATCCTATTAGAATGTGGTATTTTATCCGAATGTTTTTTGTTATTTTAGATATATATCACGTTGGTAATAAAATACAGCGACGTGTAATTTTGAAATTGAAAATTTGATAATTTGTGTATGAAAACCATGAAAAAGTTACATTTAAAGACAAATGCATTGCCATTACTTATGATGCAAGTCATATTTGGTTACTAGGTTACCGTCGTCAAGGATAGTGACAGTCACGCCCTTCCCGGTGATTCCTTTGTTCCAAAGAGGGAGCACGTGCAGATCCTTCTTGGACTCGGAAAGGTCCTTGCGGGAGTCGATCTGAAATATCATTACCAAACTCAAAGAAAAGAAGAAAAAGAAAATCTTAAAAGTTATCAATCTAGTTAAAACAAATTATATTTTTGATATACGTCGAAATGTCCGTTAAAGAGGATCATTACAGCTACTTTAAACCAGATTGGAAATTACCTGTTTGAAAGATTTGAGTGTGTAACATAAGGTCAATATGATCCGAGGCATCTTACACATGAAGATCTTGAAATCATAACCCCGTATCTCCACCGGGAGATACGGGATGTTCGCTTTATGTTCTTTGTTTCAAAGAAAAGATTGCAGGAGAGTGTTACTTGTCGATATTATTTATTTTAAGCATGGCACGTAGTCTTCAATATTTTTTACTCGCAGGACTCTGATTAGATCAAACGATTGTACCAACTTCATCTTAAGGTCGTCCAAAGGTCGTACATTGTAGACTACCTATTCGTCCTGTTTTTTTCCCGCGTTCTTACCACTGTCTTTGCGGCATCTTTCGAACCAATGAATTATAAAATTGTAACGTACCAAATACCACTCCTTCTTGAATTTTGGGTCGTTGATATGGTCCTGTATCTGTCGGTAAATACGGTCCTCTGAACTCCTCTCGTCCAGCTTGTACCCGCGCTTCTTCCTCGTCTTCTCCTCTTGCTGACTCGCCCAGTTCACCTGGAGACAGACAGGTGTGTTTAGATCAATCTCTACACACTGATAGCTTAATTAATGATGCACATAACGCAGAGTTAGAAATCTCAAACAGCCCCACTACTAACGTATTTGTGTTAGATCGGTTGAACAAGCAACCCTCTAATTCTGTGGGATTGTGTTATATCTTCGTTGATAAAAATAAAGGTAGAAAAGATGTGTTTAAGAAAATATCAATCTTTCTGTGTTTTTGTTGTGGCATCATGATTACAATGTATGTTTCTTTTCCAAGAAAAATATAGAGATGGGTGTTTGTTTTTGTGTCGTGTTTTGATATAAATGTAGCTATTTCCAAGATATATGTAAACAGAGATGTGTTAAAGATGGAATTAATCTCTCTCCTTTTGTGTTTAAGATTTAATCAATCTCTCTTTTTTCGGTGTTTAGGTATCATATCTACCTAACTCTTTGAAGATCAATATAGAAAGAAATGTGTGTTTAGAGTTAAACTAATTTATTTTAGTTTCTCGTCTCGTTGCTTTATATGAACGTGGTATTTCCAATATTGATGAACTAGAGAGACTTGTGTTGATATACATAACAGTCTGTTACTGTACGTGATACTATGTTTATGTAAGAATTTTTAATTATAATCTACAAAGGGTTATAGCATTCTGTTACTGTCTCGTATATTTTGTTTGATGTTGCTTTTCCAAATTTCGGTTTTTTCATGATCTTTTTCTGCGCAAAGTGATTTCTCCCGTGGAGTAAATGCAACCGAACCGGCCATTATACGAATTCACTAGTTTACGTTTCTGCTCTTATGTTTATAGGTAATAAATAGATATGAAAATTGTATCTTCGTTTGCTAAAACAATGCACTGTCGACGGGCACCACAGTTCAAACTTCTAAATCTGTATCTTAAGTTAGTGCGATTTAATTCTCTAGCTATTGTTCAATGTTCAATTGATATAATATTTTTTATTTAAGGACGAATATGTGATGTGTTTTGAATATTTATAAGGGAATATACTATTTGACACGTATCACCGTAGTCTCTTGTAATAGACGTTATAAAATATTACGTTCAAGCGGGTTGCATATATTGAAGGGAGTTTGATATTCATCTGGCGTAGAAAATAGTATCTGTTACACTACACATTGAAATGTGTTACTTCAGGTGAATCATTTAGAGAACAAAATGTACTGGTAATCACCACATCCATGTCGGTTGACCATCGCTCTTTCACCACTCAAAACTTTTATGTTTATTGGCAAATCCCCACAGTATGACGTCATCATGGATATTTGTTTTCCTCGTTTGTTTCCGAATGAATATGTATGTATTCCATTTAATGTATCCCCTATTAATCTAGCTCCAGAAAATCTGCTTTACCTACTCTAAATAAGGATATTTTGCATACTGTATTTGTTCAGTAAGTTATGGTTTACTGGTTCTGGACATAATATCCTTTGATCCATTTAATATACCACAAAACAAATAATAACGGATATTTCCATCAATGCTACTTTCCTCCGTTTATTAGGTGATTTAAACATGAATATGGCGTTTTACTTGAATTACACCACATTGTTTTACGTATATAGACAACTTATCCTATTCAATGAAAATCATCCGTTTTCAAACCAAAAAACTTCTCCATTTATAAGAAATTGAATTCAGTCAATCACACTGACACAGTAAGTGGCTCGCCCTAATCGCAGCATCCAGACTTTAAAACCTTCACTCCTATTTCAGGAAATTGCCAGCTCGTTCCATTCGGATATTCCATTAAGGTCTTTGAGAAAGAATTCCTTGTCTCCTACCCCTGCCCGTCTCGTCATGTTGAGACGAGAAAAAAATCACCAGCTTTTGAAATGCGCTCGACCCACCGGAACACAGTTTGTAGAAAATTCCGGTACTTTCGGTAGAAATTCATAGTTTGGGTTCTACGTTTGCGAGGTTATAGCCCTGAACGTGCATATAATCATATTCCTGAACAGTGCCAAATTGTTATTTCGTTCATTTACACGGCACATTATTTCAGTTTCACTAATTGGCCACTTGATCACTGCCTTATTCATATGGACATGGCCGCGAACAACGACCCACTTTACCTAAGTACTTATATGTGGAAAGCTTTACGTAAAAGTCTCCTCTTCTTTTTGTACCTGGAAATTATTTGAATTATTTCATTAGAGCATATTTTTTTGTTTTCAAGTTTTAATGTCATACACCATAGGTTGGTCATTTTCACAAGAGGAAAGACAAAGTGCCAAGTTATTTGAAAATTACATTACCAAAGTACCTATAATATATCTTACTGGAAATCTCCGAAATCGGGGTCTTGATGTAAAATATATTCATTATTTGACAGGAATAAAGAACTAAAACATACAGGTTAATAAATTCATATACTAGTATTGCTAAGAATTAATTACCTGATTATTGATGAACAACAGACCATATAAATCATTGTCTAAGATCAAACATCTGTTACTATAAATTAATTGAAAAAAGATGATTCAAATTGGATTTGCCTATCATCTACTCTGCCTGATTGATTTTCCAATTTTCCTTTTTTCCTAGAAGTATAACATTTGTTATCTAAATATGGATGTCGATGCATATCACGCTAATAACAATAACTTTTTTTTAATAATAAAAAACGACGTCGCTTAAAGTGACACATAGTATGTTTCACGTTTTTATATGGCTTAAATAAGAGCTAAAATAACCATCTACCATGAAACTTTAATCGTTTCCCCAAAATTGCACAAATTAGGATATTTTCCTGTTTTCAACAATAACACCGTAACAGTCATATAGATGTTGCTATGTCGAAATTCTGCGTCCAGTTAACATAAATATCAGTTGAATAACCTACTAAACACAACCAATCTTTGTCTTTGTGCCTGCTGTAGAAAAGATTTCAAATTACGTTTAAGTCACTGACGGGCGCCACTGTCCGGTTTTCGATCACAAATTACAACTTTACCCTGTTTAGATTTTCTGAAACAACCATTGCTTCTCGATTAATTAACATCATTAGTGAAGTTTGACAAATTTGACCTCAATATCATACTCTATATCCCTTTAACATTGTAAGTATCATTATCAGATTATAGGTGTAGCATGACTAATAAAGCCTATAAAAAATATGTTCGTCAGTTAACGTTAGTTAGAAGTAGTTTTTGAAATCATTGTACAGTATGTGAAATATAACTAGATTGTCTGTTTACCTATTACACATTGTATCAAAAGATACTATAACTGAATCCAAATAGTTAGATGCATATGATGATCACCACAATGTTTGTTTATGAAGTTTTAACAAACCAACAGAGAAATTATCTTTATGTTCATTTTGAAATATATTTTTCGATGTGATATTAAAACATTATTTCATGTCGGCTCAACTAAAATCAACAAACAACTTTAATATATTGAATTGTTGACAAAGCTAAGTTTTAATATATTGAAATATATATTAATATATTTTAATATATATTTTAAATTTATTTTAATATATTCCCTTCTCCCAACATGCCCTCCACTCTCCCTCCCTTCTCCCTACGTGCCCTCCATTCACCCCCTTTTCCCCACATGCCCTCCACTCTCCCTCCCTTCTCCCCACATGCCCTCCACTCTCCTCCTCTTATCCCCACTTGCCCTCCACTCTCCCTCCCTTCTACCCACATGCCCTCCGCTTTCCTCCTCTTATCCCCACTTGCCCTCCACTCTCCCTCCCTTTTCCCCACATGTCCTCCACTCTCCCTCCCTTCTCCCCACATGCCCTCCACTCTCCTCCTCTTATCCCCACATGCCCTCAACCCTCTTCCCCTTCCCCCCACACGTCCTCCACTCCCACCCCCAATGAAGAAGTTATGCATAAACGATTGACAACAGTAAGCATATGAAGTTAAGCTAGCCATCACTATTGCCCATTCGTTTTGAAAAAAATAATATGTAAATTATTGACCACAGTAATGAAATGGAAAGTTAAAATTTTGTTATTATGAATTATTAATTTAAGATCACTTTTTCACAATGTTTCTGTTTCTTAAAAAATGTTTAAACCAATATTATATTTTTAAAGTGTCGAATTTCAAATCGATTCAACTTCTTTATTCAGTGCAAGTTATAACAAGAAAGTTTAACTTATCCTTTACAAAATGAGAATAATTCATTAAGTTGCTATTCTCATGGAACCAATTTGATCACAGGAAGTACTCTATGACAATATTCATACCCAAGCAGGATCCAATGAATCTTTATACCTGACTCTATTGCGCATGACAAAGTTAATCTGCATCCAATATTGGCAAGATTAACCTAAAGGCCACGGTACTTGAACGGCATCGAACCGTCACGTATTGTGTTAGACCGGATTCCAAACAGGAGACGCAATGATCCCGTGTTCGAGCGTATAAACTCAAGACAGCATGGCTTTCTAACCACGTCGGCTAACTAAGCCACCGTCAGAGCGCTGACACTTAAATGTCGCAGGATGATGAATTGTCTTTGTGTCGCGAGTCCTGATTGGTCCAAATGGTTGCCATAGCACAGTAGTCTTCCATTACCGGAAATTACTGTTTGTGGCCAGTTTATTATTTGATTGCCAAACGCCGTGGGAATAGAGCCATTTCCTCCTTAAAGTTCATATAAATTCACTTGTTTCTCGATGAATGAAAATAATTAGACGTTTGAAAAATAGTGTTTTAAAACATCACTCAGTTCTAAATAGAGGCTGTCTGGTATTTTGAGACACAAACTTTCAACCTACCAGAGTCAGATTTAAAATGGGGGGAAGACAATCATGTCATCATTTTCCTAGCCAAAAGTTATTTTGACGATGACTGTCTAAAAATAAAGAATTTTGTTAACGCGTCAGAGATTGGGAAAAGTTACCATTCTCGTTACGCTAACAAGAGCAAAGCCACAAGATAATACCCCAGGTAATTCATGAATTTTCAATTAGTTTTTCTTCTGTTTTGTGCGCAGATCTCGTGAGAAAATTGTCTTTTATTGAGACCAAATATTGACTTAAATCGACTCACATCTTGGAGAAGAAATTATCTAACCGCGCATGAGAATCAACCAATGAAAGCTTCGCTCGTTTGATCTTTCGCCTGGACAATTGTCGTAAATGATTCGCTAGTTTAAGGCTCTCCTATCGGTTCCCTGTCAAAATGCAGAATTGCTATAACGCAGACACAATTAGTTCATTGTCAGGCTGATTCCACCCTATGAAGTAATGAACTGGTCCACTCACACAGCATCTTCCTACGCAAAGCTTAACTATTGCCAGTCTCGAACTGTCCAAGTTAACCCTTGCTGCCGACATACGACTTTCCTGTGCTAGCTCTCTAACTCACTGCAAAGGAATTAGATAGTCCAATCAGAAAGCTCCTAGCAAAAGGCACTCGAACAAACATGGATGCGCCCATGTCGCAGTCCGTCGACTGAAAGATTTGTAAAGAGAAAGTGCCGCCTCCAAAGCGATGAACAATATATTCAAGTTCATTTATGGTTATAGTCAGTTTGCGTTATTATTTTACTACAACCCTAAAGCGGACAGCGGCCTGTCAAAGAATTTATTCTTAAAATGCTTCGGTAAACTAATCAAAATCGATAAACTTGACCCTGATTTGAAGCACCGACTCGATGCACTACGCCCGGCAAGACTTTATTTCCTGTCATCGTACAATTGTTTTATCTTTTGTGCTTGCAAAAACTTTATTGAATACCCGTTGAACTGAAACATTGATTAAATTTTACATAAATGAACCGATAAAATTTGAACATCTCGCGATGTCATAACACTCTCATAAAACTTTACTTCTTGCAGTCAAAAACCAGGTATGTTGACGTGTACCATTTAAATATCGTGTCGTCAATAAAAAAAAGTAAAACAATTGTTATATTTACTTACTACGTATGTACCTTGATATATAAAAATTATTCTCTCTCCATGAAATGTTTCCCGTTTGGCTTGTACGTGTGTTGGTGAACAGTTGGATAATAAAAAATGAGACTTGTGCACATGACAAAGATAGCCCCCCCCCCCCCCCCCCCCCCCCCACTAATTTTAGGGGTAAAAACAACTTTTTTGGCTCTTTATTTCAATGTTTGAATGAAAAAATAGAATATTTTAAGTTTCTTGAGGCATCTGACCCTTTTCTGCAGATTGAGAATAAAAACTGTATTTAGTCTCACCGACGTTGTAGTCTACATACTTCCATTTGAAAAAATATAAGGGGCGCAGTCATATGTTATTTATTTACCAAAACCGGTCCTAATAACAACAAAAACATCTTTTCCGTCCATCAATACATTTATAAACTGAATCTTCTTGTTTGAAAGGTTTGCAATGCAAACTTCTTAGTAATCTGATCGATCAGGTCACTTTCTATGGGCGCAGCCATTTTGATTATCACGCAAATGATACGGCGTCACCGATTGGTTAGGGTAAGGGAGGTAACTGGAGATTACTAAAAATCGCCAGAGGGGGCGCTGGTATCAACACAGGAAAGTCTTATGTCGGCAGCAAGGGTTAACTTGGACAGTTCGATACTGGCAATAGTTAAGCTTTGCGTAGGAAGATGCTCACACAGTGGTACAGTACTTCCAGGTATGTGATTTCATACTGAGTAGTAAAACACTGTGACAACATATTCAACATTAAATCCCAATGATGTAGAATATTTTCATCCTGCAATGTATGGTTTAAACATATTTCTATTCAAGAAAATCTGGTTCGGCAAACAAGCCAAACTTAGAATTACTTATCAAAGCGTTTAATCTTAATGATTCATATTGACATCATGTTTCTTGATGTGTTACACAATGTGTGGCACTCACAAGCGAATTCTAGATTGAAATATGTCTATCTACTTTATTTGCGTTCAAATCCCTTCATCCAAGCTTGAGCCGAAAGTATATAATCTTACAGAAACGACTTCCATCAATCAGATCTAAATAATTGCTATTGCTCTAGCAGCCTCCTAATTTTTTCACAAATAAAGCACTTTCAAATATAGTAATTGTTTTCAATAGACAATGAAGGTAGTGGTGAGTTAAGGTGGCTTTCAATGGAAGAGGTAAACATCCCCCCCCCCCCCCGCCCCTCCCTCGCCTCCTAGCTACGTGTATATATAAACGTTAAGGAGATACGATTTAATTCTCTTCCTAAAAATGAATGTTTTTAATCGAAACCTTATGTGAAAGTTTAAAGTTTGCCATGTAAAGATGTATTTCCAACACGTTCTGTGTTCTCCATACCTGTAGGCCTACTTAGCTGTTCGCAGTTGTTTCGCTTAGGTAACTTGCCTCGAGGATTGCTCGCTTCGCAACGTATTTTCCTTTGTCCAGTCTGCTGTCATTTTGTTAGGTAATAATTAATCATCGTTCTAAATAATATGGTCGATGTCAAGTCTTTGTGAACGTTACAGTCCTAGCAACACCTGCTAATGCCTTGTAGCAGTGATTCACTCACATATTTAATGATTTTGTCACTTCACCCTTACTGCATATGGCTCTGATACACTTTGTGTCAGAAGGCATCTCGTGTTGATCGTTGCATATCACGTTGTGTCTGTGTCTAAGATAACTGAATGGAAACGAACATGACTTGCAGAATGATAGAGTTCATATAAAAGGGAACTTATGTTTTAGTTGCAATTGTTTCATTTAGATCAGATACAAATCGGTTATGTTTTGTTGCTGATATAGATGTCACTTGTTAAGTTTTTAAAAATAAAATCCCTATCAATTAATTCATAAGGATCATATTACCTAAGCACTGATGTCACTTACAAATGCAATCTCATTGAAATAAGTGCTATTCTATCACTCGTATCTAGCTGCGTTTCTGATCTGAAAACTGCCTCATAGGTGTCTTGTCAGATGACCTCTTAACTCCAGCCAATCAGCCGAGCGAGACGCCCATCGACATGATTTGATATTTTAACGGTCGCCTGATTGTTACAATATATGGAAGGTGAAAGTCACGAACAAAGACACCTGGCATGACCCCTGTGAAACAGCACACAGATCTAAAACGTAGCGAAGCACGAGAGATAGATCCTAATTGATTTCAATGAAATTGTCAAGAAATGAGAAAAACAAGTACAATATTTACTACATACAGTATGTGTCATAAAAGGCCTGTCAATTCTGTATACAGTGTCATTAATCGATCTGATTTTCTGTAGAATCACGAAGATGATAAAGCAGTTTACCCTGTGGTCTCCTGTCAGCCGTCTTGTGTGGTGGTCTGCGCTTCTTCTTGATCTGTTAGGGACATCTTTATGAATCAGCTTATAATGGTCTGGGAATCCAATCAACTGAAAGTGAAAATAATATAGATGAAAAAGTGTAACACTAACAGTCTAGGTCTGTAACGGGCCTCCTTTTAGCCGTCTAAGAGAGATGTGGAGATAAAACAATGCATTTGATACGTAAACGAAACACTGAAGGTTTATGACATCATTATATCTTTTTATTACCTACGAGGTCATATCAGGATTCATATTTTTTATACGATGCCCTTGGGCAAAATATCACTTTTTCATTGTGACGTCACGTCAAAAACAATTCATTGACGTCAGAGTTCGCCTATGACGTTGTGTTCCAAATGCGTCCATGTCTATGGTTGGATGTTGATTTTGATTAGTTTCTTTGAATTCTCGACTTCGGTAATAAAAAGAATATCATATTCGTGTCCATGACAAACTATGTTTACGACACGCGTGCCTTTATATCAGTATATCCCTCGCTCTCGCTCGGGAACGCTAATATTGAGCACTCGTGTCGTAAACATAGTAATTTATGGACACTCTTATTATATCCTCTATATCTGCGAGAAACATCACTGGCAGTCTGAAAATTTTAATTTTCTTTCATTTTCGAAAAACCCGTAATTGAAACCCTTTTCATATGAAAGCAATTAAACTGTAATGTATTGAAATTTATAGACTTTAAAAAGTAAGAACTGACTCGGGCTTTCAAATATGTTCCTATATGAACAATAGACTCTAAAAGTTTGAATTGACAAATGAAAATGGAATCGATTTTTGAAAAAAATAAATTCAATATATCGTTTGTCTTAATTTAAGAATGTTAAGTATGCAACGTTATCTCGATGAACCTAAACCAGATGCTCTTTAAAACAGTGTTTCCATGGAAACTTTTCTGGTTTTTGTTGAAGTGGAAAAGTGAACAGATTGGAGGAAGCGACCCGATGGTATTTAGAAGCAAATGAAGCTAGCGCTACTCCAGTTGGTTATCTGCCCAGAGATGAGATAGAATAACGACTTTAATCTCGCTGACATCGTGTGATCGCTAGACCACGAAATGACAATTTCATCTATTAAGATAATCACAACTCGGCTGTTTTTGTGTGTGTGTTGTTGTTTTTTTTTGTCAAATCAAAATAGTTCTTCCATAAGATTTATTTCAATTGACATTACCATATAATTTCTATTTGTTTCAGTTAAAATAAATTTATATCAATTCTCAGGTAAAAGGGTCTCGACATGTTTCGTAACGATTTTTGAAAAATTGTAACCATAGTTTCTATGAAGATATTAAATGCATACGGAGTTGATTAAATTTATCTTGAGTTTCTTGTAGCCACAGGCACATATATATAATCTTCGTTTTTAGCGTATGATTAAATTAAGCTCACGATCTCTTGTTCACCTTTCAAAGACAATTGATCAGTCAATGAAAAAGCACTCAATAAGTAGCCTAAGGTTGATAGATCTGTTTACAGACACGCAGATTTGAAATATTATACCTTTAGCAACAATCGGTAAACAGCCTTTCATATATGTTTTACAGGCCTCAAGTATATAGCTTATCTTATTCTAAAGTCATATAAATATACTCACTTTGACAAAGTCACTAAAATTATCTAATTATTCTTGCTTAGCAAAAATATGATCACCGTTACCATTCATTTATGTCGCGTTTGCAGAAATTTTCATTTTTATGCTGCTTTTTATCCTGCTTTTCGGCGCCTGCCGATTCAGGTCGATCGGTTATCAAATCAAGTGGACCCCTTTTAGCGATATACTGAGAATACAGTAAATGCATCGCCGATACTAATGACAGAGGCATTCCTCGTTGAGTTTATCGCCTTTTTATATTATTTCTGTATTTCAAGAAGGTAAGTATGAGCTATTTTCAGTGCATTTTTAGCTGGGAAATTTCATGTGTTATAAGTCACGGATTTTGGGAAAAACGTGGTAGGCCCTGTGGTGCGACAACCTGGAAGGGTAGGGTGTTTTGAATATCAAAATTGAGGGCTAGAATGCACGCAAAGTTCTAAAAATGGTTGCAAACGCCTGGTGAAAGAATGATGTCAGCGTTGAACTATTTGCCTGGCGTGCATTAAAATTTGTCTTGAAAAAGTAAGCCTATGACTAACACAGTAAAAGACACTTTAACAAGCATTTTCACATTGGCTATTATAGGACGTATGTATTCACTTTAACTTTCTAATGATGCCATGAACTACTTATCATTCTTTACAATTTACCTGCAATCAATAAAGAAACAGTGCAGTCAAAATGGAATGTAAAAAAATCATAAGCGTCGGTTCAGCACAAATTGGAAATATTGATTGTTGAAAAAGGCTTAAATGTGCAGCTTTTGAATATACCTTAACCTTAAAGCTGAACTTTTCGTTATTAACATTTTTCTGTTACTTCACTCATTTCTGTATAAGTATCGATGTTGTATTAACCAGCTGTTTTTCCTGTCTTCCGTTTCTGCTTGTTAGTGACATTTGTTAAGTTGGTTTTTTTACGAAAAAGAAGAAAATAAGTGATGGTGTTGTTTAACTTATGTATTCGTTTCATTACGGTGTCTGCAAATACGCACTGGTATGGAAATATTTGACGTCATTACATGTACGTGATGAAACGATGCACATGACTGGTTTCCGACCCAGCTGAACCGATGCATGACTCAGTTAACAGCTTGCACTGCTTCCAATTTAGATCGAAAACAGATCTGATAAAATTTCTAATGTGCTTACATCGGGCTGACTTCAACAAGAGACGAGGCACGTTTTGAGTGGCAGATTACGTTGCAGTGGTAATAAAGTACAATGTTTTATGGTTCTTCGGCTTCTTAATTCACTGGCTGCGGCCTTTTGATATACATCTTTTTTTCTCTGTCTTCAAACAAAGGCTATGGGCCTATATACAATCTTGTACTTATTCAGAAATTATGTTTAATGGAGTGATAATGTTCAGTTTGGTATTTTGAACCAACATCGCGTTGAAGTCTTTTCTAAGAAGAATATATTCATTGAAATAACTATCAAACGACATTAATGAAAGTAGTAGTGTCAGCTGGGTTTTTCTTCAAAAAGAGGATTTATTGTTCAGTTGGACATATTCCACATGTGCAAGGTTACTATTGCTATGAACACATATGTCTTCTTTTGACATGACACATAAGGACCTATCGTATCGTGTTTAGTTTTGTCTTAAAGTTCAATTAGACAGCTTTAATTTCATTAACCCAAGGAGTCGTTAACTGGTAACTAATATTTAGGTGTTTTATAATAATAATATTATTATACTTATAATGCGCATATATCGATGTGCTGTACATGCTCAAAGTATAGAATGGGTAGTATGGATCCTTGTAGTACTATCAACATACAGATAAAAGAGTCTCTGTTACTACAATATTGAATCCTTAAAGATGTGAACATTAGATAAAACCAATTTCTAGCAGGCTTCAGTGACAAGGCACGCATATTGTCTTAACGACTCGATGCTGACTTTTTCCAGGCTAATATTGTTATGGACAAGCCTTTATAATTCCTATGGAGCCCTGCACACAGAAAAAGTCAAACTATTCAAGAGAGAGTTATAATGTAGGGATGGATTCACCTGTCAGCTTTATAAACTGATAAAAAAGTTGATGTGAAACTAAACATTATCTATATTATCCAATCTGAATGCCTGACATGGAGCTGAATGTTTGCCGTCTATTAATTAGCATAGTATGTATACTGTCCAGATGAAGTGTAATGTTTTATGAACCATACACTAACCGACATTGTTGGCTGTTTAGAAAAGGCTTATTAATCAAATTATGCAAGGCCATGATAACATCGAGAATTCAAAAAAGGTTTAGATTATGTTTTGATGTCTGTTATATTTGAGGAGAGACAACGGACTGTATTGCTTTTAAAATTGGATGATGTAAATACCACATAATTAACTAAAAAATTGTGGAAATTAATTTGTTAATAAATATGATATAGTTCATTAATATATAACTATTATCATAGGCGAAGGTATATGTTTTCATCATAAAAAAAACTATCTTTAATTATTCCCATTTAGAAGCATTCGAAACAATGCCAATGTGTGAAATTAAGATCGATACAAATTAACACGTATTTGTGTGTAAGACTTGCATGAGGTCTTGCAAATGGAAGCTGGAAACTTCTCATTAGAAACACGTGTCGTGATAAAAGTTGGATGACAATCAGTCAGCGTGACTTCAGCATGTTTGAGGCTATGCTATTATTTCCCATGAATGATGAAGCATTTCAGATCGGATGGAGGCAAACCGAAATTTACCTAAATTGTACTGTTGCAGAAAATGTGGTCCCAAATATAACATTTTATAACAACTATAAATAAATAACCAGTCAGTGAATTACTTTATCTTTGATACACAGATTACTCCATAAATGTATGTCAATAAGGTGTTTCGGCCAAATGCGCTGTTTTATCTATCTATGAAAAGACCAACATTAGTGCATATAGTTTAATTACATATGAGTATGCCTCTGCATGTAGATATATACGTGCTGTGGCATCTTTTATAAGTAAAATATACCAACAAGGTTGATGATAACATGCTGAATATGTACCTTCCTGATAAATTGGATAGTTAACACGTTATCCTTTCGTCTAATTCTTTTTGTACTCGTGAATGATTTTGTACGCAAATTCAGATTTCAATTTCTAACTCAAAATGGAAAATACACCTCGTATAAAAATAATATGAACGAGAGAGATAATGAGAGAGAGAGAGACAGAGAGAGACAGAGAGAGACACAGAGAGAGACAGAGAGAGAGAGAGAGAGAGAGAGAGAGAGAGAGAGAGAGAGAGAGAGAGAGAGAGACAGACAGACAGACAGAGAGAGGGAGAGAGAGAGAGAGAGACAGACAGACAGACAGACAGAGAGAGAGAGAGAGAGAGAGAGAGAGAGAGAGAGAGGGAGAGAGGGAGAGAGAGAGAGAGAGAGAGAGAGAGAGAGAGAGAGAGAGAGAGAGAGAGAGAGAGAGAGAGAGAGAGAGAGAGAGAGAGAGAGTCTTCTGACATGATGATAAGTCATTAAAACTGTCCATAATATGATAATACCACTACCCATAGCGCTCCTGTAGTATAAAAAGATACAATCAGTGATTAGAAGCTGATCACGTAGAGACCATCATTGGCACTAATATAACACCTTTCTCAGGTAACACCTCAACCCGCCCTATGTATAACCCTTGCGGGTGGACACCTCGTTTGTCCTCGTTGATAACAGGTAATGTATAACATGCAGATAACAGATAGCGCAGGTAACTGGCTCGTTAGGAAGTTAGACAGTAGACACACCTGTCGCGTTCTGTTCAAGGTAGAACTCATCTAATGAACAGCTGGCGTTATAATGCTTTATGTTTGGTTAGGCCTCATATCTGCGTACACAAACATATTCAGTAAGCTTCACAGCTAACTAGCCTTGCCTTCAGATTAAACTGAATATATCATAAATTATGTTAATTGACCTTTTTTTCTCTTCCTGAACTGGATAAGCTGAGCCTATCGCCGAAACTATTCAGGTGATAATGTGGAGAAACACCTTAATCATTGTAATATTATTATTAGTTTCTCTTTTAATTTAAATAATTTTAATTTCCTTGTATATTCATTTTTTATGATTTCTTTGTGATATCCAATTGTATTGGGAGATTTATCAATTAAGATGATGAAATTATATACATTCTATGCATCACAGTGATGATGGTCTAGAAATTGAAAATATCAACGGTTCCGACTTACCAAGAGTACATGGCTCTATTTCAACCCAAAAAATAGACAACTATAAGAACCTCCTCATTCTCAATGAATATGTAATTGGCCTTCGGAGTTACATCATTGGTGGCTGGTTGATTACAGTAATTCGTCAGATAATGGTTCCACAGATACCATGTCAAATCCCCCTTATTAGTCAACAACGTGTTGATACCGGAATAGAATAATTTCACTTCGTCAAATGTCAGAGGGGACAAATATGGCGTTAGGTCCCCTTGTTATGACGTATGGCGCTGTGTGGTCTTCCTGTCCTCATGTAGGCACCATCATCACGGTGAGGCTGGATTACGAGATATAATCATCACAATCATGTGACTTATCCCGAAAAGTTGTTAAAAGTAACGTTATTGAATTGTTTTAATGATGATTACGCACAAACACCTCATTTACAGGTAGTAGAGTCCCCTACACAATACTTTTATTATGTTGGAAATGCCATTTAAATCGAGCGATATCAAAAGATGTATGCTTTCAAATTGAATTAACCAAGTTCTGTGAAATGATCGGCAAAGTGTAAAACTGATTTACTTTGTAAATGTTTCTCTGTTTTGTTTTCTCCGGTGATTGCTCTATGAAATCTTGTTAAAAATAACTAACCGTTTTGATTATTTAGTAATTTCAACATTTCTAAACATCTGATAAAAATTTATCACCGAATTAAAGTGATAGGAATCATAAGAATAATCGTATTCATACTGTATATATACGATCTGATTTTATAATATCATAATCAATTGAATTGATATTTATAACATCATGATTAGTTTGCCATGCTCATTCATAATTGTAATGATAAAACAGTTGTGTTCGACTTAATTTTTACAGTCCTCATATGATCGATGGGCTAACCAAAAATTTTAACATTCTGTAGATATTCATATTATAAGCATCCACATAATATCATTCACAATCGAAATTGTTTTCACAATCACATTATCATTCACAATAATTATATTCATAATCACGATACCACCAAAAACACAAAACCGTTCATATAAAAAAATCATATGTATGTATTCAAAAAAATCATTCATAATCATAACATCGTAATTAACCATTTATGATTATTATATCCTTTATTAAATCTCATAAATAATATTTCCAATAATCAAAAAATTAATATGATTACCGTTCATGATATTCCTCATACTCACCAACTTACAAACCAGCGCTCATTGAATCACAATCTCTTCAGAGGATGTCGTCATTAATATCTTTAAAGAGCCACTCCGTGAGTTGCTGGAGTCATATATGCCAAACTTAATCAATAGTGTCATTTGATCGCAAAGTATCGACTGTTACCAAAAAGACACATTTTAAAGCCTATTGCTTTTTTTACAATGACAATATGAAGGTAGAACGTCGCAATTATGATCGAAAACCGGACAGAGGCGCGCGTCAAATAATCAAACTTAATTTTGGAGACTTATCTAAAACAGCCAGGAGGGCAGTTAGTAGTTGATAGTGTTTGTTATGTTATATAACTAGTATCCATGTATATTGGACGTGATATCTACACCTCTGTGCATTTATAAGGCTGTTTTTAGATTTTCATGGAAAACCAGTATTTGTCTTATATATGTCTTTTGGACATGAAAAGTTTAGATGTTTTTATTTTATATCACCACATATGACATTTAGGTTCGTATCAAAGGTAAATAATATGTTATGAAAATCACGAAGTGGCTCTTTAAAAGCGACGTCAGTGACGCAACATGACATTCATATCCAAACACAACAACAAACGTTGTTAGCTTACAAGGCACTCCCACTAGCTTCCCACAACAACAGAGTGTGTTTTTAATTGACTATCGTGTTGTTCCAGATGAAAACACTATTGATTCGGTCTTCAATCTGCCCTTAAACTCATCCGGGATTGCCATCTCTCTTTTAGACCATAGTGTCGTGGCAATAGTGCTGAATGATATACTTGACAGATTTAATTAACTTGACAGATATATCCGTTTATAGATGTAACATGGCATTTGTCTATATGGCATTTACCACGTGTCTTTGTAACATTTTTAGATGTCTTTGGATCAAACAGGACAACTTGTATCATTTTTCATTTAACGGTTTTATTCGTTTTATCAAACAAATATCGGTATTTTTCTTTAGTTTATATTTTTTACCTATCATGTCTTTATGTTTTGTACTATATCAATATTTGGTTCATACAGAACCTATTTAAAGGCGTTTTGTCTTTCCGTACCGTTCAAACTCTGCATTAACCTCATTTTAAGAATTATTCCAAACGTTAGATTCAACTATGTATTTGTGATGAGGGCTAGTAGGTGTATATATGTCTCTATGGGATTAAATTCCCTTCTTATTGTGTACAGTGTATAAGCCATATACACATTTAGCTACAGATTTAAATGGTTCCAATGATTTTTTTATAACTATATTTTCATACCCTTTGGTATCACGGACCAAACGTTGTGTTCCAAATATCCCACCGTGTTGAATAAATCAGATATGAATAAGTTTTATATTGACTGAATTACATTTTGATACAAATACAGCCAAAGTTTCTATTTACTTTGTATACAAAAGTTCATTAAAGGTAAACGTTCAGTGTAAGATCTTTTATCTGCAGTCTATGTAAACAAAATATAAAGTAATATAGAGAGAAGGTAAATGCCAGTTTGATATAAACTGTATAAGCAATAAAATTAGATAATGTCAAAGTGATATTTTCTACTGTATCAAAACCTAATCAGTAATCGTACACCTATTTCGTTTGCTTGTGCATAATCAATCTATACTTTATAACTTGAACACGTACTTATAAAAAATTATGATGGACAACTTACGAAGTAGATTACTGAGTGAGGATCGTTAGCTATATCGACAGATATGAAGTATGTGTGCATTCGTTGTATATACGAACAATTGTTGTGCACTAGTGCCTTTAAAGATTCCCTCATTAGAACATGTAGAATGCCTAGTTGTAAACTCAGTTGTTTACAATGTGCGTTTCCCTCCTTGTATCCAATTCATCAGCTATCTGATTCACATTCTAATTTCATTCATCGAGGCCACTTACAATGTTAGTCAATATCGATTATGTATTAGGGGATATTAAGCTGTTTTAACTAAAACTGGAATGTGTGTTTATGCAATCATTTATATTCATCAAACAATCACATGAACACAGGTGTAAATGTAAGTATCAAATGAACATTTTACAGTGTTATAATGCAAGAATACGGCATATTATCACTCAGCATACCCTCAGGTAATAGACACGATGTTTCAAAATACTCAAGTGTCGAAACCGAACCGGAAGCACTCTAACATTCCGAAATGGAAATAGATTCGATAATGAAAGAGTCACTGACAATTTTGAGGTATGAATGTGTATATAATCTAAAACGTTTTCATTGTTCTGCACACACACTTTCAATCCCCAATTGTATGTATCTTAGAATAGTAATTTACTGTCTCTGTGATGGACAGATTGAATCATGCCCTGTCATATTGCCCGAAGCCCCAAAGGTAGACACTTAACCTTCTGACACGACTTTGTTTGGCTTCTACCTGTAATCTTGAATATATGGCTGCTTAGTAAAAGTCTGTTGTGATGGAATTGGACATTGGTAATGTCTAAGAGATGCATATCATCTTCAAACAAGAGTGGTACGTTGCTTTAGAACAAAATAGATTGGAAAAACTACACGTTTATGTTGCAACATTCTATAAACGATCAAGTGTAATTCAATCATCTTATTTACAGGAAACTGTACACTTCTTGTTCAGTTCGATAAACGAATTTCTAATAAAAAATTTAATATCTATTGCATATAAGTTGATTAAATTTGACAAGATGTTTTATCAAACTCCAAACATTCATAACAATATCCACAGACATCGTCATTTGTAGTTGTCAGTAATATTGCGGAAGACATAATATTTCTCCATGAGTGTAATTTCATCCTTATTTTGAATGTTAAATGTTTAAGTGTTTAAATGTTTAAATGTTTAAATGTTTTGATGTTCCGACAATGAGAAAACAATGTAACCAAAACGTATCCATCGTGTCACCACAATTCTACCCAATGATTTCACAATACAAAGCGAAGAAGAAACTGTTATAGTGCTACTCAACCACAATGTATCCACAATGGATTCCGGGTGCATCCATGATGTTATCGTGTAACGAATGAGTGTAAACAATGTTTCATGAGCCTGTTATAAAAGATACACACCAATAAAACCATCATAACAAAAAGATTCAAATTGATAAATTAAAAAAAACATACACAGATAGATAAAGTCGCGTAATTTGAATGCTGTAATTAAAAATGAGTTTTCGTTAACCTGATTTTTCTAAATAGATATTTATATCAAGCAGGTTACTAGTTATTTAACAAGTATTTTCAAAATTACATGTCCACTCAGCTGACATTAGAAACCCAATATTTAACCATTATCGTTGTTAGTGTATTGGTTAAGTACATGCAAATAAATACGTATAAAAGATTATGGAGACGATCCTAGGCTAGGTGACGTATATTCAGGTGTGGTGAGAAAATTCAGCTGCTGTCCTGTGCTGTCCTAGTTCTTGTACGAGAACTTTTACCGATTCCTAAACTTTCTGCTTTACATCTGAAATATTGTTCGTATTTAGTACATACAGTAACACAATTTAAAGCATGACACATATTTCTATTGAAATGACAATTTGTCAAGGTATCATTTCCGATACTGTCTGTATTTAAATATATTCACATAAGGATTGCCTGCAAGTATGTTATCGCAATTTAACGCTGATATTATTGACGTTCTGTATATAATAACAATATTATTCCAGGTGTTTGAAAACTTTCTCCAAAAAATATGCAAAAATATTGTAATGGACAAATGAAAAAATATCGTCTAATACGACTGAACAGTAGAAATGTCATATTTACATTAAACTATTATATTCTACCAAGTTATGTCTTTTTTCAGTCTTCGGTATATTGATCACGTTCAATTGTTTTCTTCACTTAACGTTAGAGTTTCTTCAAATTGATGTGAACTATGAAGTCTTCAACATTTGAAAAAAGCATTTTTCTCAATTGAAAAAAAATCTTCTTACTGATTTTATTTCTCTTACAATAACATGTAAAATAGAAATGATTTTTCTGTAAGGAATCAGATTTCAAACTTTTGATTATTTCTTATACCCTTGAATGATTAATTTATTACCTTTACTACTCGGTACAACCCGAATATGACCCGTATGAACACGACAGAAGGAAAACAGCTAATCAGTTATTCTAGATACGTAAAAACTTTGAAATACATTTCTCATCAACGCATTTTTTTAAGGAAAACGGGAAAACAAATCTCAGATAATTAGCATAAACTGAAAGAATATACATTAACTTCATATATGTAAACACAAAATTTGATTTTTGTGTTTTTAAATGGACATTTATCTAAGACTAGGAAATGGACACCCACTAAGATTAAAACGCAGTTTAACCGCAGTTCAACCGCGGTTAATTGTCCGATTTTCAATCACAATTCATGACATTATTGCTGAAAATGGACGTCACGGAACGGATTACTTTTATGGAGACAACTTTCAGCAAAAGTTTGTATTCCCCCAATGAATGACACTAACGATAACGTTCGACATATTTGTTTCTCAAAACATACCCTGTGTCTCTTTAATCGATAGATGTCCTGCACATTGACATGACTTATATTATAATGACAGTGATAGGGTCGGACTGGCGTAAATTTTAATCGGTTTGTCTGGCTTGTAAGAATCTGAAGGTTCTCACAGATTGAACAACAGGTATAAGAGTCCTTCAAACTTATGAAAGGCGTAGTTGCAAGATTGAAATATTGGTCATGTGCTGTTATTAGCAGTAAGGTTAAATTTGTCAATGAGTTTTCTATTAGCTATTTTGCTATTAGCTAAAATATAGATGACACTCCAACTTCCATCAACATTTGGCACTAAAGAGAATTTCCATCCTTTGGTTTTCAGTGGACATGTTTTTTCCACTGTCAAATTTTTAGGACTCAGTATTTCAAGAAAGGTACTTTACCTTTAGACTTCACTTTTCATTTATTCCCTAGAGTCATCCTTTCTGAAGAAAAGTTTCTTTTCCCCTCAGTTACTTCTAGTGTAAACCAAAAGAATTCAATTATCCATATCCTCTTAAAGTGTAACGGTTACATTTAGAAATTAAATGATACAAAACTTCAAAATGTTTTGGTTCCCTATCATTGAATGGATACACAACCATAAGAAAAAAACCACGCTAGATACATTAAATTAAATAATGTTATTTCATATAAAAAAGAAAACATTAAAATGCCAATGCAAATAAGTCCACAATTTTGGGCTTTTTGTGTGTTATATCAGATTGTATTATTTTCGTGACCTGGTCCAATTTGATATGAATCTTTCAACAGTTAAATTTTAACTCAGAATTTAAATCCTCGTATATGCTGTATATAACAACGATCTCATATGTATTGTAACATAGGGAAGACCAGTTCAGAGCCGTCACTGTCAGGAAGAGAGTACATGTGGCAGACTGTATGATTACTAACGGTTCATACTTCCCTGTGTGTCAGATGGTACTTATCACACTGGTTACAGAATGGGATTTGTCAGTGAGGCACGCTATATCGACAATCATCATTAACTTGCAGATAACTTACAATTACTGGACATGTCAGTTAAACTGCCAACCATCTACAGGCCATGTCTTCGCTGTTAGAATAATAAATTTTAAACTGATGACATAGACTCTGTAGTGTTATAAAAGGTATGAAATAAATAAATACAAGAAAACCCATGATTCGCTGCTGTCAAATACTGTTTATTATAACGTTTTCCTTTTAGAGGACAAAATTTATCGGGAGTGTCTTGAAACCATTTAGGGACAAAATTTTCAAAAGTTATTGCAAAATAAAAATGTTAAAAAACCGACACGCATTTCAGAAAGGACAGCTGTATCGATTCCGACATTAGGTCAAGTTAAGACATGTGTTTTTCATCATTATGGGTTTTTAAGTAATGCTTCTCATTTCAAAGTTAATGAATAGCTCAAGGTCAGGTTTAGTGCCACGGTTAACATGATCATGAACGAGTTTCAAAGGAGTCCTAACAAAACTTAAAGACAGAAATCAAACAAGCCAATGCTTTGAACTTAAAATGATGTAAGGGGCCAATAAAAGGAGGAAAGAATCTGAAACCTAGTCTTCACATCAATTTGAGTTTAAAGGGAAAATAGAAAACTGGATACAGTGACGTAACCTATCTATATAGCACGATCCATGTACGCTTTATCCTGCTTCTGGAGATCGCTCTGAGACGGTGGGTGTGGCAAGTATTCTTCTCATGTCCTAACATAAGCTTGTAAATCTCCACTTTCGCAACTACAGAAACCTTCGATTATTCAAGTTAACGACTGACTTCTATAGATTGCAACGGGAAGTTACTGTTTATTTCCCCATTGTAATATAAGTTTGTTGAATATCAATGGTTGATATTAATTGATGGTGATTATGTATAAAATATATCTGATTACTAATCATTAATAAGCGACATTCAAATATAAACGAAAGCACTATTTAAAAAGGTAATTAAAATGCCCAAATATTACAAAGAAATATAGTTCATTTCTACAGAAAAGATGGATATGTTGATGCACCTATAGATAATTCAATATGTGTGATCGACTCATCTTTTTTTACGTGACGACATTAATTGAATATATTGAATTAGATAGTTATATATCGATAAAAAGACATATATAGCCCATGTGCAGTAAAACACGAACAAAGTCGTATATCCATCATCTAAGTCGTATACCCGTGGTATCAAAGAGATTGTGCTTATATGTAAACGTTAGCTAGGTATTGGCAAATTATCAAAGAGATTGTGCTTGGATAATTATTATTGAGTATTCTACAAACTGAAGTATCTAAAGTTCTTTTATTATGTAAACTCCAACACAAAGTTACTATTTTAAGATGCTCCGAAAAAAGTATGAAATTGGAATACGTATAAACATATTTTGTAGAACACACTTGTGAATTGAACCCTTAGTATTATTTTTCTCACAGAAAAGGTGACGCCAAAAGTCCCTCCGTTTTCATAGAGAAATATGTAACAAATTCAAACAATTTCGATTCGTTTTTCATTATCATAAATTTCCTTAAAATATTTGTGCTTGTTTCAAGGATTTTTAAAAAATAGAATTGTCGTTCAACTCTTGGAGGAAACAGCATGAAGTGCCTCTTAAATGTAAGTTTCAAATCTGGTTCAAAGATGGTGAAACCCATTTTTTAATATAACACATCAACAGTTTATGTGAACGCCTCTATATGTCATAATTTTTCCTGATGCATTTTGTTTCATTAGAAGTAGGGAGGGGTTATACTGTTTGTGTTCACTTTAATTTCAGATGGCTGTAAATTTTGAACGGAATTTAAATACCTGTTTTAGTCTAAAATATCAGTCTTTCTTTTTGAGACTGTGTATAAAACAGTTTTTGGATGAACTTAACATCCTTATTCTAAGTATGATGAAATTATGAAGTGCTATAAAAGGTCTCGCCTTTGATTATGTTTAATGAAACAGATTTACTTGGAAGCCTTGTGGCATACAGCGCTCGATAGAAAATCTGTCAAAGACCAGGTCAGGAAAAGGCTACAGTAGCTGAACTAATCCTTGTTTAAACAGTCTTAATTTTAAAAGTATAAGCCTTATCAGAGATTATCATTAGTTTGTCTGCTCAAACGCTCAGTTTTATTGTTTTCTTGATGGTGTTCTGATACTGTGTGTGAATTTATAACAATTCAATTAAATATTTTGAAACGTTACCTTTTGCACACAGACAAAGCTGTTTTGTTAATACATTAACACTTGCACAGCGAGGTATGTTTGGCAACTATTTATAACGGAAGTTGCTTTGATTTTAAAAAACTAATGATGATTAGAAATGGAAGTGTTTCAGTCCTTGTATAAGAATAATCATGAGTGTTCTGTGATAAGAACTCGATGGGAGAAGAGATAATGGTCACTTGTGACCGATCCCTTTTTATCAACAGCTGTCTAATTGAATGTAAGATTACACGTGTGATGAAAGTCTAAAGTATATTATCACTCTAATTCCATTTTCGTATCATAAATACCGAAATGACTATCGTGATTCCAATTTTTATATCATTCCAATTATCCATATTAACGTTTAAAGAAACATTGTTGTGATTTAATTGATTGAACCATTTGTAAAATCGATAGTATATCGTTATCTCTAATATAGTCAGAAAGACTGCTTAGTAACAAAACATTTTATGATAATAAGATGTGTTCAAAAGTAATGAAATTTGTCATTTTCCGTATTGCTCGTAAATAAAGTACACATGCTGCTGGTGATAACGAACATGTCATCGACTGAACTATGAAACGGATGACGTCATTCACTACGTTTTGTGTTTAAATTTGGTTTGACCGATGATATACATATTTTCGATTATTTTAACTACCTTAAAATAAGTAAAACTATGACATAAAAATATATAAATATATTATTGTGTATAAATTGCTTAATCTCAGCATGTTACCATATGTTAGATAACGGTGTAGGAAAATGCAAATTGTGAAAATAAAGAAGTTGAACACTCATAAATCCTTGTCTTATCTCTACACCCCACTTTTAAGAAAGCCTCTCACCCAGTTTCACATAAGTTTGCTGTAATGTAATTTATTCAATTTCCAACGGATTTATATAAGACATGAAACGACTTTGCGAACCAACAAGGTTAAAGAGAATACTGATCATATATTGTACACATACATTGTTCCACGTTCGATGATTCGAAACTTTGATATTTGAAACAAGGGCACAAGAAATCATACTGTAACTTGGTAAACTGCCATGGGCACATACCGACAGTTTCTATCCCCAACTTTCAAATGTCATATTTGATTGCGGGCTAATTATGGCAACTCGCGGATTTGAATTGTAAACAATGTCCTCAGTACATTATCAAGTTAAAGTTTACAGATAAAAGACAATAGCTCGCCTAATTTTGTTTCATCATTTCAGGACCTCACCTGTGACAACAGTAATGAATATATGGCGATGCGCAAGATAATGACAACAGCTGGCCCTATACATTAACCGGATAAAGCTAAACATCCCCCCATCAGGTCGATATTCACAGACTTTTAGAATTCAATGAAGAAAGTGCACTCACCTCTCTAACAACTCGGTACCCGTGTTCCTGGGCCACCTGTCTGGCATGGTCAAGTCCTCCTTTAACCTCTGCGACCCACTCATTAGTGAAATGGTTATCACTTTCTACGTTATGTACATATAAAATACATAGTAGTAGCGGGAGTAGATAGACTACTCGGTTCATAATATTATCCACGGGCCTGCTGCTTGAAAGAGTTTTCCGAAAAGACTTTTGGAAACAAGCCCGTCAACTAGGTATTATCTGAGTGGGTGTGGAGCACAGTGCCGAGGCACATTTGTACTGTCACCTATCATCCGAGGTAGATAAAGCTCGTGTGAAATGCATTTACAGTAAGCAGCTGTTGGATTTGGCCTATCTATATAAAACTGTCGCCTAGCACGACGTCATTGCTCATTGGCCTTGTATCCTGAGCAGAAGATGTGAACTCACAGAGACTCAGAGAGAAGAACCTGTCTTCAGCTCTTGGTGGACCCAAACTTTCTATAATTGTTGATACTTTCAGGCACTGGCGTCAGCGGAGTGCCAGGTCTTTAGTTGCATTAGGCGGCCAATCCGCGTCGGATGGGACAATTGATAGTCAAATGAGCCAATATTAATCTGATAGCCCAATCGTGAGTAGAAATCGAAGTTTGGCGGAAGTAAGAGAAAACGCCTGTGGAAGATTGCTTTGTTAATTGGCTTCATATTATATTGCACAAGCCAGTGCTGAAGTAAACCGCATGCATGGTGAGACCGAAGGTGAGAACATTGCTGTTGATATCGAGTCGGCGACGCTTCAGCGGGGGAAACACCATCAGTCGTCCCAGTGGTTTCATTCAACTACGGCAGAAATTCTGTTACGTGATCCACGGAAATTACCATTATGTTAATTGCTTCGATAGTTCACTAAATGTCACACCAATCTGTCGCTTTGTTGATTAGAAGCAATTTGCCCGTGGGTCACTGAAAGGCGACTCGTAAATCAATTATCCAAGTTAAAGCGTGCTTTTACTCAAGGTTATAAATTCGATCCTTATTAATCAGATCTGAACTTTAATATTTCAGTTCTTTTTTTTCTTAAATTACATTGCAAGATGAAACTATAAATTCTCTTGATAAGTCATCAAATTCTTTTATCAAAGGTCTAATAGAAGAGGGAACGATGACTATGACTTTCTTGATATAGATACGTCTAACACAACCTCAACACAAAGTATATCTCTTCATAGCGCTTTTTCCTTTCACTTAAAATAGTTGCTTAATTCGACACAATTCTTAACCACTTGATGAAGAATCGCAGTTATATGATTTATAAATACAAACAATTGTAACTAGTTACAACAGAGAAAGACAGACCATAACATTAAACTGTATACGTAGCAAACTGTAACATTAGCAGTTGAAGAATTATAATCATATTGTCATTAATTAATCAATATTACACAATAGTAGTTTTTATATCATAGGAATGCAATAGTAAAGACACATATCAAGACTTCAAATCCCTCACATAAGTATGAAAAACGTTTATATCATATAACAGCATTCAACATATAATGGTTTAAAATAGCCAAAGTACTGATCTGGCATTTCTATACTGACAGGTAATAGAATAAGTGGAGACATCACAGCTGCACATCACTCACGAGTTATTAAGTTTATGTGGCAGGTAACGATAAGTTCAGCATATATAGATCCTACACCGCTAATATTTTTCACTTGACACCACATTTTTTAACTCAAATAGTCTATAACCCGGTGTTTTTAAGGATGATAAACTTTCTTAACCATCCTGCTACATCGGCTTATTTATATCCACAAAGCTCCTACAGTACTCTGTTATTTATAACGCCAAATGCCTCGATATGTCACATTTCTTTAGGAATGTTAAAACTATTTCTTATATCAAACAAAACCACAAGACCGTTTCTAGGATATGAAGTAATACACGTGGTTAGGAATCAATTCATTCTTACCTGCGAGAACAATAGACTGTGAAATGGAGGGCATGACCGACCGAACTGGTAGCACCCCTTCAACAAGCATCTTGTTTTCGTTTATAGAAATGAGGGGAAATATTTCGTTCTTGGCATTCTAATCAGATAAAATTTTAAAGTACAAACCAGTTTTGATAGATACTATCTCAAATGATCATATCTCATATTAGCGAAACGTGACAAAGATTTTAACATTACGAACAAATGCAAGCGAAAGCTTTAAGACATCCAATTGTCAAAAAATACCTATATTACTTCTGTCTGGAGATTAGAATTTCAACATTTGATAGCGGATATAAAATAAGTAACTTGAATCAATAATAGACAATTGAAAGTTGAGCGATTGTATCAAGCAATACATATGAGTAACGTACAAAATATAAAAATCGCTTTACTTTATAAGATGATTCACACACACGTCATTCCAACCAGCAAACAAAACCACATATAACTAAATTCGTGATATCATCATGAAATAGTCTTGCTTTTCCAACGTTTTTCTATTATGTTCGTTTTAAAACTGCTCATTTTTATTGAAAAGGATTTCCTTGCAATTGATGACATTATTTTCGTTTTCATGAGATCACTTTGTTTACCCTGAAAATGTACTCCTGTTCCTTTAAAATATGGAAAGTTAGATAAGATAAAGATTGTCTTCTTGGCACTGAAGAACATGACTGTTGATGATTATGATTTAGCGACACACACACATTTGTCTTCCATTAATAAACATATTAATAATTCATTTCATCCAAAGTTGAACAAAAAATTTCATGTGATATCAAGTGGGAATGATTTTTCATTATGAAAGGCTTTATCATAATGTGCAAAACGTTTTGTCACCTGTGGATAGAAAGCATAACGATGCACTCCCTAAGGATGATGGAACTATTACAAAGCAGCCTGTGGAAAGGGTATGAAATACTATACTCCAGTTCTTCGTGACTTTAATTTATGATTAATTTCAAATATTTTCCACGCTGATATGTACTGTTCCTGCAAGCAATCGTTTGATTTTTCATGACCTAGCGAGATACGCCCACGTCCAAAAGAAAGACAAAAATATTGGTAGATCATCATATACGTAACACGTGTCTCCGTCTCCCCCACCATTGCCTGTTGATATAACTTTGTAATTTTAACGTTCGTTCGTGTCTGATTCAACACTTCTAAGATTCCATTCAAAGAAGGCACCTATGTCGGTTGAGTATATTCTTTTAGTTATAATACAACGGACACATTTACACCAAATACTGTAAATCTTAATATTTGGTTGCCGTAAAGGATGAACTCTAAGTTCGAATTTGTACAGTAATTGTTTTTATCTCTTTGGAATGAAAAAGTAGAAAACATTGTGGCGTGATAGCTATCCTTCTCTCTCTGAACAGACGGTATATGTGGATATTTGAGTTTGAAGAGGTAGAGGTCATTTCATTTCTGTGCCTTTAGGGTGGCCATAGACATAATTGAGACGTACAATGCTTGTTTAAAAATTAGGAAAGAATGCTTACAAGACCGTTTTGTCCATAAGTTAATCAATTTCATAACATGGTCTTTTAACCGAGAATGTTCAATGTTCAAAGATAGCATACCAATAGAAATTTTAAGTTTTGTATATGTTCAAGATTGTTCAAAGTTCAAAGATAGCATACTTATAGAAAATTTTAATTTTGTATATGTTCAACATAAAACTGTACACTTACTTCTTGGCGAGAGTGTAGCTGTCAATGTTGGCCCTCTCATTCGTATTATACGTGTTCATATCCCGTTCAGGTTTCAAAGGCTTCAGCATGGAATGGATATTACGCAATTCCATATTTCGAAACACAGAGTATTGATATGGTTTGTGCAAACGCTTTCAATATAATCATTTCCATCAAATTTTCCATAGATTCCTTTCATATCACAGTCACATCATTATGAACGTTTGTACAGTCAAACTGCCTTAAAGGCACTGTAACACACTTTAAAAATTTTTTAGATTACCTTTTAATAATAATATTTGTTTATGTTTTCTTCAGAGGTAAAACATCTCATTGCTAAATCCAATTATCCGTAATGAAATCAATAGATTTCAAGTATCAAGCGAAAACCGCTTTCGGGTATTTTTTGTGTGAACACCTTTCAACATTTGAGTTAGCGACATGGATCCATGTAGCTCTACCGAACTTGGTACGTTCGTATAAAAAAACGATTCTATTGTTTTTAAAAGATTATCAAGATATTTGCAGCATTTGTTTTCCTCTTCGTAAGATTCATATATATCTGCAAGATAACGTGCTGCAGTGTTTTTAACGGCCACCTTTATATTAAAGGCACTAGTGCACGCTTTTACGGTTTAAATTGGCTATTTTAAGGTTTAAGAGGACTTATGCAATCACTTAAGCTTTCTATCAATGCAATGAAATACTTAAAATTCTTTACAATTGACCTGCAATCAACAATGAAAAAATTTAAACAGCCGCTGTCGGCTTGGACATATAACAAATCTAAGGTTAGCTGTGCACAAAACGGATAAATTATAGACAGTTGAAAGCGGCTGAACAATTATTATGTGCAGCTGTTGAATTTACCTAAACTCTGAACTGAACACAAATAATGAATTATGCTTAATGAAAGCAATGTTGTAAATAAACCGATTGAATAAAACAGCATTAGCAGTGCTATTAGATTGACCAAAGCGGCTGCCGTTTCCGCTTTTTTGGTTATAAGCAAAATCTTAATATTTCCGATATCGTAGTTCATGCGGATTTATTGTAACGTAACATTAAATACTTCCGGTCTTTAAAAAAAAAATTTACTACCTGAATACGTAAATATTCGTTAAATAACTTACGAGGTAGATAACTTGAGTGAGGATCTTAAATAATATCGAGATATATGCAGTATCTGTGCATTCGTTGTGTTAAAGAAATATTGGTGTGCACTAGTGCGTTTAAATTATAAACGGGCACCTGTCACCTGTGTTTAGATTCGTCGATGGGCTTCTGGGTTGCAAATATTCTGATTGGTTATTAGCAGTATTAGGAAACATGTTAACACAGAAATTTTTTTATAAATGTTTTCTGTAAAGTTTCCGTAACATTTGATAAACGTTTCTAAAACGTTTGTTTGTGGCGTTTATAAAACGTTAGTTTTTGTGGAGTTTCTTTTGAATTTTTATAACTTTATGAAAAATCATTTAGAAAGTTTCGGCCTGGTTTGGTTTGTATTTTATTCGGATCAAATAAATTGTTACATTGAAAATTTTCAAGGACCAAACCAAACGGATGTGAGTATCCTAAACCAGTCGAATGGAGGCATAGTAATATATATTTGAACATGTCAGATAAGGATACCACTAAAACACCACCAAATATCTGAATTGAGTTTATTTATTTCAAATTAACATTCTAAAATAATTAAACTTAAAACAAGACATACGTGATATAACAATATTTCTAGGTCACATAAAAGATATAATTCAGATTTGTTGCTTTCTCTCTATCGATTTTTCAATTAATTTTTACTCACGTAACATCTGTTATAAATAATCCATATTTCCAGATTCGATCAAAAACCACCAAGTGGTAATAGTATACAACTTGGTTACTGTCTGTATTTCATATCCACTAAAACAGTTATTATTTATCTCATTGAATCTTGTAGTATTAAAATTATGTTCGTCTCGCTCAGATAATAGAACTGCAATTTTTCGACGGTAAAAGATGACATTTGGTCTGATTGAAAGTGACTTGAACATCGATTTCACAACGAATTAAAGTTTTAAGCACTAAACGTGCTCCATTTGTAGTAAAATCGAATTTGGAATAATTAATTAACTATCCTTTGTGGCGAGAAAATGGGTTGATTGTATCAGAACACAAATGTGTTACTCCATTATGAACAATTCTTAAAATCAAGTCTACATTTTGTGTTGTTTATGCAATAATGAAGCTCACAAAAGAATCTCTTTTATTTACAGTGTATCATCATTATGGAATCTCTAGTATTCTAAAAAGGCATGAGTTGGGGCGTTTACCTATTGTTGACATGTGAAACTGCTTAAATTGTTTTATAGATCAATTTCATTAAACCTTTTCACATACACACACACACGCACACACACATACATACACACAGGCGCACACACACATGCACACACACACACACACACACACACACACACACACACACACATGTGTGTTTCCATGGTAATATATTATTCATGGAAATGGACAAGACTTTGAAAAACTTAGTTTTATTTTCGTGTTTCATATTTTTAGAACTTCAAATCCTTCAAGCACTTTTGATTTAGAACTTTCAGGCATGTAGAATAAATTCTGGACGTTTTGATTTGATATTAAAACATAACAACCAACTACATAGGGGAAAACAAATTAGTAATGTACATTTCTGAAATTTCACTTAACTCTCAAATAATGGATAAGTTTATGTAATGTTAAATAAAGGAATATGAAACTCATTGATTTTGGTTGTTGTGTATCAAACAAATGCCCTCAGGAACAATGAAGAGAATGTAATTACATTAATATACCGTATGAGTGTTTTTTATGCAGGTGGTCGATTAAATTAGATTCAACGTGTTATTTGTTAATGTGATACAACTGTTTTTGTCATAATAAATTTTGAAAAGTTTTTTCTCAACGGTTTTGGTCAATAATGTGAGTTTGCAATGTATGGAATAAACTAGGTTTAATGTTTAATGTAAGGTCGATAGTGCGAAGGTTAGGAAATAAACCAGGTATTCATTTATATGCAGATACCTGTTTCATTTGTATTTTGAAAATTAAGTTATTTTGCTTATTAACAAATAGGTCTAAATACATTTCATTTTTGTTTATTCAAATACAGAGAGTTAAGGGTTTTTTGTAGGAAAGATAAAAGATGTGTTAAAAGAAACTGTTTCTTCATTTGACACAAATGGTATGACACGGAAACCCGTTTAGTATCCTTAAATATTATAAGCACGTTATTGATCTTTAAAGTTTTAGCTAAAAAGTATACACGTTCCTTCTAAACTAAGGCAAGTCACCCTAACGATTATCAGTACTCCGTGATTCAGTCAGCAGTTTCTCTAGAGAGAACTGTTAAATTAACTAAAGAAAGAGGTTTCCTTAGTTCCGTTATCAAGTCGAGATTATTTTCCTTCTCGCAGATTTCACCGCATCACTGTAATGGTATGAGAATGGAATTCGGTCGATCGCAGAGATCTTTTAGGGGCGCTTCATATTGATTGGTCGGCTCTTGGATTCGCTGCTGAACGTCCATCATGTGTTTGAAGACATGCCGAGAAAAGTTGTAAGTTGACAAGGACCTCTTACTAAGCAGAAAAACCATGATCATGAATACCTGCTCTATGTAACACTCATCGTTTGGAAATGCGATATACGGCCCCTTATACATCGTGTTCAACCTAGATTTCAAACTCATGATTTATTGATTATTTATAGACAATATTTTGTGAAGTACATATGATGCGGCCACTGTGACAATAACAAAGAACTGGGAATATCTGGGAAAATGGGCCAATACGACTCTCAACAAACACAGTCAGATTAAGTTAATCTTAGTCAACTTCCAACAGTTATTTTCTACAGTAACGTAATTAACCATTCTTTTTGAACTGTGTTGTTATGTATCATTTTCTTTAAAAGTATTATTTAATTACACTTTTAACAACAAATTTGATTCGGTTGTCTAAACATGATTTCAATCCATTTTTTATAATTGATTTCTTTTTGTAGTTCATAGACAGATATAAAATATTTCACTCACTCACTAGATTGGAAAATGAAACCCAATCACAACCGCCATTACCTGGATTTATGAAGGAAGTTTGTAACAGAGAAGTAAAGATTCGTATATGTTATTCTTAAGAATGACTTGGAATTGTTATATCAATCTGAAAATGGGATAGAATCATGGGATGAATCAATTTGTGAAAAATATCATGATAACTTTGTATGAACATTGGAACGTCATATGTCAAGCATTACGTTAATTACTGAGTGAAACAACATTTGATAAAATATCAAATTATAAAGGATGTTTATTCCACGGGTATTTTCGCACCCTTTGTTTTGATCATTGTTTAGAAAATCCGTCGCTGAAGTATGATGTATAAGAAAGACCTATGCAATTAAGAAGATTTTGATGCAGTTAATTTTCGGAAAAATGTAGGAAATTGATTTGTCACATAGGTCACACAGTTTTATCACAGGTCGATGTGAAGATCGGCTTATTGTAATTATTCTATTAAACACTTCTATAAAGACTTGAAATAGAAATGCGTTATGCGTTTAAACACTGGAACACTCTGATATAACTAGTTTTGCACTTTATCAATCCAAAGTCAGCATTGGTCAAAATTTCGGATTTTGCGGTATTCTTTTTATGTTTCCACTTAAGTCTTTCAATGTATATAACGTGTGATTCTAGTTCTAAAATATCAACCCATGCTTCCACACATCCCCAAAAGAACTTTTAATCGACGTCACCTGACTCCTTTTGGAAAATGGAAAATGGAAAACGTACATCGAAGCATGATCATCTGCAGGAAGGGTGTAATTTGGCCTTGTACACGTTTATATTTTGTTCGTTCGGTGACAAACCTTGAGTTGTTATCAATCACTAAAAGCTTTTGAATTGAATAGCACTTCGACTTTGTGACCGCCTTTACGCTTTGTTATTTCAAATAAGTAAACGTTACGGTTTGAGTATATGTCCAAGTTCTCTTATTTAAACTGTGTGAGTGTATGCCGACATGGCGACCAATGAAAGGTGTCAGGTATTACGGCAATAAAAGAAGCGTTAACGTTTGTCTCTCCAGCGGTTTCCAAAGATATCCAGTTGAAGACAGGATCTCCATCAAAATCTTTTGTCTTTTAAAAATTCCTCAACAACATGGCTCCTACATACCTGTCACACACTGCTGTACAACATCAATTCCGTTACCTTCAGATAAAATCAAACAAATTTGCTGTAAAAGCCCCCTGTTTAACTAAAATATTTGATGACATTCATTCCCATTTGCTGGCCCTTCCTTTGGAATAATAACTTAGATATGTATCGGTTGTTTTCCAACTTATATATACATGTACTCATTTAACATCCGTTACAAAACAGCTACATTTGTAGGTTCGATCTAAAAACCATAGTGTTAAACAAAAACAACAAGTGTGTTGAACTAATTTGTGTCGAAAGCAATATATCTAACATCTCCCGCTGAATTTTGTCCTTTTAAAAATGTGTGCTTTACATAGATGAAGAAACTGCAATCCGTTCAATGCATACGGAAACAGTTCGAATACTCTGTTTGCAACAACGTCGCACAACGGTTTTTACAATTAATTTCGTATATTGCAACCAATCCGGATTCGGTGTTTCAAACCCAGAAAGTGACCCACTTAAAACAGAGGTCATGATCAATCGGGAAGAAATAACCTCTGTTGGTAGATAATCTGTTGATCTATCTATCTAATTACAAATATATAAGTACATGTCGCTTTATTTAAATGAATTTCACATTATTAAATTTTATACAATAAAAATCGAACATCTATCATTTAATCTCAAGTATCTTAAAATGCCATGATTAGGGTTGTTTCCTTTTTCTGTTAAAGAAATACCGTATTATGATTATGACAATTTATGTAACACGTGTCACAGATAACGGATAATTGTTAAATAAAGCGGAAAACGAGAAATAATCAATTTGTATGACACTTCGTATGCAGAGTATTAAGGTAAAATATTGAATGAAACATTTGAGACAATATTGAATGATAAAGGATGTATGTTCCGCCTTTTGGTAGTCATCATTGTTCAGATAACTTGTCGCTGAAGTACAATGTAAAGAAAATCTATTTGCAATTATAATTATATTGATTTCGGCAAACTGAGGTGAAATCGATCGTAGGCTTTTTAAAAAGGTCACTGTGTCAATATTTCAATGACACCATTTCAATCCCAACTTTTTAATATTTACAGGGATGTTAAAATTACGTACCGTTTGGAACGGAAAGAAACATATTATATTATATAGCTCCACCAAATGGCCATTCATAACCAAAATGATAAATCGTGAAATTATAGCGTAAACGAAAAGAAAGATTCTTGAAAATTATCAAGTTTTAATTTGTTGTTCATTAAAATCTTTAACTCATAAACAAGCACAACTTCTTTCAAAGTACAACCATTCGTCGGATGGAGCTGCGAATATCTACGTCTGATCCTAACAACTGTCCTTGCTCAAATGACATACGCTCGACAACAGCATGTGAGAAGTGAAGCTGCACGTGCACATGGTAAGAATGCGGTCTAACTCGATATTCACGTGCTTTGTAGTTTTGTTTTGATGTTGATTTCGAATGCGACACGATCATTAATAAATATTTCGTATAATTAATTTCGTATAATTAATGTCAACATGTTTTCAAATATGTAAATATTGAGGGCCATGATCTAAGTAAGTTAGACCGCTCGTGTCGGTTTGTTAATTGTTTGAGATGTTGATTAAACCACTCCGCTCCTTCAACGACTAAACAACAGACACTCGCGGTCTTACTGTAACTTCATGTGCACTTCCTAGAAAGCCTGATCACAGTTATTCCGAAAAAAAGTCTTTCATATCCAACGTTATTATTTCTTGCAGGTATCACTCACTGTAGAAATCAACTGTGTCAATGAAGAGACGAATTTGCCTTCAGGTGCTGATTGTCGACGGAGAACACGTCCCTGAATGATCGAAACGTTGATATTACATTGTGTATTCATATTGCTCTGTTTTGCAAGGATTGTTCAGTCTATACACCTTTTGTCGTCAAATAAACTGCTTATTGATCTTATGTTTTATTCAAATATAAGTATATATATTCTAAGTTCTTGACTTGATAAAATAAATCATAAAAGTGGTTCCGTTCATGGTTTAACCAAGTGGTCGTTAGATCGCGGTTTACTCCACAGATGCAAAAAGTAAGACGATATTTCAAAACAATGTTAGAAGAAATTCTAAGATGATATGAAATAACAAAATGCATGCCATCTTCAGCTAATAACATGAAAACTTTTGCAAAAGAAATTATTAAAACATCATCAGTGTAAGAAGACAATCTATTTGCTCATTTTTAGAGCAATCAACTCCGTATCTCACTTATTTCCAGAATATAAGATTTAACTATGTAACTTCTTAATCTTACTATATGATTAAAGAGGCGTATGGCTAAAGTAAAGTAAAGCGGCGTATTACCATATGACTCACTTGTGTTATACAATCACAATACTCTATTAACAAAAAGCGTGTCGTTACTATACTCCTCCTCATTCCTTAGTACAGGTATTGATATATTTAGTATTAGATTAGTATTTTAAACATGTTCTGTTATGCTGTGAATAAGTAACTCTATTTATTGGCTAACCAGGATTGTTCAAGAAATATCGTCGCAGCAAAATAGTGTATTCGAGGTATCGAAGAAACAAACAAGGCTGTTATCTATCACCTCTTGTTATCAGCTAGTGAGGACGTAAACACAGCGTATCAAGATTTGAAGAGCGTCTCACCCAAGATATTAGCGAACATAGGATACGTCAGTAAGCCTGCATGAATAAACGGGGTGACAGGGGGACAAACAGACTCACACTCACTATGGTAATGTATGGGAGGTCACTCAAGACGATGACCATGCAAACATTACGGACATATGATGAGCATTTGCGATGTCGTCACACGCTTAAACCCTTACCCTTTGCAGTGAACCATCTGTTGGACAGGGCTCACAACTTAGGGTCTGCTTTCCTCCCCCGAAGTCTAATATTCTCCCGTTGCTTTTCACGAAATGGTGAAAGAAGCCGATGGGAACGCTACCCCGGATCTCGAGGATGTCGTGCAGGCTTCAGGATACTTCGGGAGGTATCATTTCCTGCAGGCTTTTCTCCAGATGTTCGTCGGCCTGTCCGTGGCCTTCCCACTTCTCTCCATCGTCTTCATAGGTAGGTGGCGCCTCTGTCCCTGTCTGTCTGTGGTCCTGTCTCTATCTCCAGCCCATAACCTCGTTCTTGTCAACGACCCTATCTCTTGTCTTCATTTTGGATTCCGTTCTTTTATGTTTTCGTCTCTGTTTGTTTAAATAAATTTATTTTGGTACTCCGTTTTCTTCGGCGTCTCTGTCTGTATATTTGTCTTCCTGTATCATTGTTTCTCTTTCTGCACATGTATTTCTCTGTCTTTATCTATATGTCTTGATCTGCCTATACACATATGTCCTCTTTTGTTCAAGACATCATACACAACGGTAATCTCTAATCCCTGATCAGTTGTTGCTGATGCAACACAGGGTTTATCATTTAAGTCAGTAACTTTATAATCCTGGATAACCTTTCATAGATATCTTCATTCTTTAGTGTTTGTATTTCTTTTCACGTGCCTACAACTATACCCTCGGATTTCGAATAATCATTGATGTCAGTACACTTTCTTTCATTTGAGGATGCGAGGGTCATATATGACGGCAGACCTTTGTTAATCATTTGTTCTGAGAAGATGATATCTAATATTTACTTTGATAATTTTAAGAGCAACCAATGACGATCATCTAGAGACGCACAAATATAGTCGCGATATACCAAAAGTTATGTAAGTTGATGTAACTTGGGGAATCTCTATCAGATTGTCTACTTTTAATTCTTCCAAAATTTGCAGATGTCGATGCAAAAATTGAACAGCATTAAGCCTAATTCATAGTTGGCACAGTTTATGATGCAAACGTCATAGGGAGAAACGCCAATGAAATAGTCAAATTATTATAAATATTTGAAATCAACTCTCTTTATAGGTTATCCAGTGCCTCACAGATGCAACTCCATCGAAAACGTGACGAGCGAGCACCTGCAAGATGTGTTCATAGATGGGGAGACAACTCTTAAGTACGGAGAGTGTTCAATACTCGTCGAGAACAACATGTCTGGAGTGGTTGAGCAGAATTACTTCCCTTGTTTGGCCGGACACAACTACAGTAAACCCAGCTACGTCTCGTATGTTGCTGAGGTAAATAAGTTATCAGTTTTTATTGATTTTGAAAGTAAACCATGTTTTGAATGCTCTCGCAAAGGAGTTATACTATTGTGAATCGAGTATTGTACCTTTTGCATTTCAACATCAAACCCTTTTGGTGTCACGTGCGCGATGCATAGTAAGTCATACATATTAAGAAAACCTGGCACCAAGAGTGGTATTCAATCTGCGAGAAATATAAGTCATGATGTATACATCTGTTTTTGAATAATATTTCCTGGGATGTACAGGCATTGCCTCATCTTGGCAAGACAAATACAAACGTTTTAAGCTGGTCAAAAGCGCCCGCCTTATTTAAGTAATTGAAGAATGTGGGAAATACGAAACATGTTTTTAGCGGTGTAGGCAATTTGTTGGAAATGTTTTTGTCTCAAACTATGACAATAAGCAGACATGGCCACGGGTCCTTGGCAAAGCTGAAGGAAATGTACGCATTGCAGAATCGTATAGGTTGTAGTGGCTTCATATTTATTTATTCATGAGCTTTGGTCCAGCTACACACAAAATCGATCTGTCATCATACCCGTTTCTTCTTTTCTATCTCTAAAAAAATAAGTTAAAAGTTCAACTGACTCGTCTGTTTATTGCCCAGTGGGACCTGGTGTGCGAGAGGTCGGGGCTTGGTGAGTTGTCCCAGACCCTGATGATGCTGGGCCAGGGGTTCGGACTGATCTTCTCGGTGCTCGCAGATAAGTACGGGAGGAAGCCCCTGTACACCCTGGCTATCTACGGTCTCTCAGCTCTCTCCTTCGGCATGGCCTTCTCCAACGGGGTGCTCGTCTACATCATCATCCGCTTCCTCATTGGAGCCTTCCAGCAGGTGTGTGCCCAACATCATTGAAGTGGTGAATCACTCAGCTCTCCTTGTATAACCTATGTTTCAGTGGTATGTATGCGCCGTACACATATGTTTCATCTGCTGCCTTCTGACACATTCAGATCATTACTCTCACTAAACTTACAGTGTAAATGAGGTTGGAGAAGAACCGTTCATATGAGAAGGATACGATTCCAAATGGGGAAACACTTTAAATTAAGGCATGTAATTATTTAATTGGATATCCCCTTTTGAAATTATGTTTAAATGATTGATGTTGTTCAGGGCGCAGGACTGACTGCCTACACGATGTTTGTGGAGACGCTGTCCCAGTCCCACCGACCCCTGGCGGGGACTATAGGAGGCTTGGTCTGGTCTTTCTCCGTCATGATGATGACTCCTATAGCTTACGCAATGCAGGACTACAGCTGGCGCTATCTGCAGATAGCACTGTCCTGCGCTACTTTATACGTCTTCACTCTGCATTGGTAAGCGGAGGCAAGAGAGAGAGAGAGAGAGAGAGAGAGAGAGAGAGAGAGAGAGAGAGAGAGAGAGAGAGAGAGAGAGAGAGAGAGAGGGCGGACAAAGAGACAGATAGAAACATAGACAGAGGCAATGACAGAGACCCTGACAGAGACACCACTGAGGGACGCCGACAGAAAGTATACAAATTGATATACTCAATCAAATTTTCAGCTTCTTTGATGTCGATCAAACCGGCGCAGAGATGTATGATGCAGAGCTTGAGTTCGCCTGTAGGAATCATAACAATCTCATTTGACTCCACGTTTCAGTTAAATAAAACAAATTATCATTCAAGTTGCATTCTCCAAATGTAATCGTAATGTTTTGAACAAAAATATAACTTGATCTTATCACATGTTCACCCAGTGGTCTGGACGAGTCCCTACGCTGGCTCCTCGCCAACAACAAGACTGATGCTGCTCGACGGGTGACCAAAAGGGCGACAAGAATGAACGGCTGTGACGTGAATCGTGCCCTGGAAATGTTCGATAAAGTTGTGGCCACAGAGTCCAAGTTTATAATTGTGAAGGAACCCGATCCCGAAACTGAGCTAAAGCTGCTTAGTGAAGACGGATCCTTGTTGGAGGACCGTGTGCAAGAAGTTGAAGTAGATGATAGCACCAAATATTCTGTTCTTGATATATTTAGACACAAAATAATTCTCAAAACGTCTGCAATCACGTGGTATATTTGGTAAGTCTACAATTTATAACAAGTTGTTGTTAGTAGATTATAAACATAATTATTCTAAAACTCCAAAATCTTTTTTTTACCTACAATTAATATTTCCTTCCATAAATATGGATTTGTTTCACTATCCAGCTGCACAACCATGTTAGGAATTAAACTGCCTTTTCAATAAACGTCGATTCACCATAACTGCTGAGAAAACATGACCAACTTACTCGAATAGCTTTGCCTTTGGTCTGAACGATTTTCCCAAATAACGATAAAATATGTCACGAAATATAACGATTTAAATAAAATTGTCTCTATATAATCCGAGAGTAGATTAAGTAGTTGTTGCAGTTGACTGGTTGTAAGATGTATTGTTCCATCTGGTATGAGCCGTACATAACTCCCACTAAAGAAAAAACGGTTGATTTACCAGTTTGATTTGTTGATCTCACGATTAACAAAATAAAGAAATAGAAAGAAAAAAGCTCGGAATTATCATTGATAAAGATATGATTTGAATCCATGCTAGAACTGAGCGATGTGAATGTTCGCTGTTGTCTTAAACAAGGGCTGCCTGAAACCAATGTTTGAATGCTTTTAGGTGATTTCTCCCCATTCCCTACCTGCAGGACAGTGAACAGCCTGACGTACTATGGTCTGTTCCTGACGTCTACGTCTCTGGCAGGCAACCGCTTCCTCAACTTCTTCCTGTCTGCTGTTGTAGAGGTACCCGGTACCCTTTCCGTCTTCTTCATGCTCAAGAGGTAGGTACCGTGGAGTCCAGGGATGAGAGGAGACAGTGCATTTATTTTCGTTCATTTATGAAAAGGATGGTATCCCGTTCTGGCTCTATCTTTTTATTAGTCCTTTAGCATTTTTTATCTTTAGAGTAACAGGGAAAAGATTGCATTGGTCCCGATACAACAAATTCAGTCTCAGTAGATCTTAAACATTCTGACGAACCTGAAGTAGATCGTTGTAACCGGTGTTGTGGCTTGTAATACTGAATCAGTTGGATCAATCAGAACTGTTGCGTTCAATTTGTTTCTGTAACAGGACAAATCCTTCCCAAGTGGCATGGATCGATGAGTGACCTCTATAACGCATAAGTATAAAACTGGACTGAATGATTTAATTTCTCGCTCAGCCCTCTTTGGTTTAAAGGTCTCTTGATTAGACAAAGTCTAGTTTAAGTGTAAAAATGACAAAATTGGAATGTCATTATATATCTGTATTAAGATAGTCCTCTCTGTAGAAGTATTATTCAAATACACATTAAAATCGACCGTGTCCTGAGGAAAAAAAGTTTTGAAAGATTCACTTTATCGAGATTCGAACTCGTTCTGTCTGGGACTGTCCTCTTCACAAGGTTTCAACGCAAGGGCATGTAGCGCATGTTCAGACACCAGTTTAGTGCAGACGAAATCTAGTCATTAATGGACATAAACACAACATCGCGTTTTACAGAAGGATGGTGGCGATCATGTTTAATGAATGATTCACGCAAGTTACCTAGCCGGTGGCATTGTGATTGGTTACATGAGTTTACGTCAGAACAGGAGCTACGTTTGGCTGCATTCAGCGCGTGTTAAGAGGAAAACTCTAGACAGAACGAGTTCAACATAGCGTCGCCAAAGTGGGTCTTCTGTTCAAGCGTGTGCTACTGTTTTATACTCTACATTCTTGGGTGTCCATGAAACATCATCTCTATACACGTGTGTAAGACCTCGCCTATATCAAATGTTTCAGGTTCGGGCGACGACATGTGAGCATGATCTACCACTTCATGGCGGGTCTCTCTCTCATCGTTTCCGTCGTCGTCCTCACAACTGCAGGTGATCTTCATAGAGCGTGTAGTCACCTCCTTGTATCGTTATGGGGCTCGGGTATGGGTGTTGGTGTGTGTTTGGGGTGGGGGTGGGGTATCGTATGGGGATAAAGGTTATAGTCACCCATGAAACTTTACACAGGTACTAATACAAAAATTATTTCAAATTCTACAACCAAAATTGAATTTGGGTCGCGTAGAAATGGTCAGCAAACAACATCGACTCTCTTGCACTTGTCGTGCAATTGTTAAAGGCCGCGACATGGACAAAGGTTATGTGTTAATTTTTACTCGAGCACGTATGCTACCTCTTGAGTTCACTATGCAAAAGTTAAGGTTAACTCTCGTTAGTGCAATGGAAGAATGACATGAACTTGAGATCTTCTCTTTAGAAGGTTCAAAGAAAGAGAAATCATTTACGGTTACGGTTTCAAAATCCTGTTTAAATTACAAAACAATAAATTTAATTCATTTTACTATATCAGGCTACTTACTTTCCTCAACAGACGAATGCATCAAGAGGCAGTTTGGTGCACAGTTCTAGCTGTCATTCATGCACGCTGTATACATTTGTAACGTCATTGTCACCTTTATTCAATCAATCAATCAATCAATCTTTATTCATTTGTAGTGGAGGCCATGGGCCCAGTCTACATTTCAGTAGTCACAGAGCGATACATATGTGCATTAGATATAAATAGTCACAGGTAATGAACAATAAATAAGTTAATAAGCATGATAAACATTTGTCAATATATTATTGACGTAACAATGAATCTCTATGAGTCATAGCATTGTAAATAAATATTGATAGGTTTTGGACAACATCGTGATTTTCAGTTGACATTAGCATGTTAAATTTATGAATAGTTGGATTTGAATAGAAATAATGCGGTAAATACAAGCGTCTTAGATGTTGGTAACATTTACATACAAGCAAGAAGTGGAATTCATTTTCAATAAAGTTATCTTTACATAAAGAGCATAATCTATTTTGTCTTGGTTGATTAGTGTAACGACCGGTTTCAATCTGAAGGGGATGTGAAGCACATCTGAATCTAGCAAGGGCTGATCGAAATTTTGATAATGATAAATTACATATGTAGAATTCAACACCAAATTTCAATTTAAAACAAGAATAAAAAGAAAATTTTGAGCTATTAACAAGTGAAGTCTACCATTCTTGTTCATAATTTACTTTTAGTCTAAACACAAATTCGGATAAGAATTTATCAATATTTCCTAGATTTTGCTGTTGTTCCCAAATATAGCCAAATCCGAAAGTGTAAAGAATATTCTTAAGTTTTGATGCCCAGTTTGTTTTACCATTTACCGAATCTAAACACTGCATATTATAACACTTCTTTACAAATCGAGAGTCTGACATTTTACATATTTTGCACCAATATTTAACAGCTCTTTTATAGGCACAAATATACATTGGGTAACGTCCACACTCTCCCCTAACTACATGGTTCGAGGTGGATCGTTTCACATTTAAAAACCGTTTACAGCAAAACATATGTACAACTTCAACTTCTTTGTAAAAATCGACTCCCCATATTTCAGCCCCATACAAAAGAATAGGGTTAATTTTAGTATCGAATATTTTAAAAAATAGATTATGGGGTAATGGATTTAACATGAAAAATGATTTTAAAACACCATATACAATTTTCTTGGCTTGCAAAGCAGCGTTATTGACATGGGGAGACCAAGATAGTGAACGAGAAAATAACATACCCAAATATTTGTAAGAGGAAAGAGTATCTAAAAGAATTCCGTTATAATTCCATTTTTCATACTTAAACAATTTGCAACCATTTTTGAATACAACAATCTTGGTTTTTTCCAAGTTAACAGTTAGTTGATGGATTTTAGTGAAACATTCTAGGATATTTATACGTTTTTGTAATCCAAATACAGTGTCTGCAAATAGTACAATATCATCAGCAAAAAGTAGTAAAAACATTTGTACAACATCGGGGTAGAGCTGTATACCAAGGTAACATTTTGATTCAATTTCTAAAGCTAATTCATTGATAAAAAAAGAGAACAATATAGGGCTTAAAACACACCCTTGTCGTAAGCCTTGTGGGCAATGAAATAGCTGAGAAAGAGATGTATCCCGTACTCGCCCTTTAACAGAATTATAGATTGATGTTAAAGCTTTAAGCATCTTGGGAGAAACGCCTTTATATTTGAGAATTGCCCATAATTTATCCCTGTTAATAAAATCAAATGCCTTTTTAAAATCAACAAATATTGCGTAAAGCTTCCCCTTTTTCTTACACAAATACCGTTGAATAACAGATTGTAAAATGAAAGTAACCTTCCCTGAAACCTGCTTGAGATTCTACAACTTTATCGTATGTATTTGACCAAAATGTTAATCTGTTATTAAGTATAGATGTATATAATTTGCTAAAAGTACTAAGAAGGGATATTCCCTTGTAGTTGTTTGGATCGTCGCGATTGCCCTTCTTTAGTACAGGTATAATAATAGCTGAACTCCAACTCTCTGGAAAAGTTGATGACTCAAACATAACATTAAACAAAAGTTCCATATATGGTAGTAATATATCAATTGAATGTTTAAAAAATTCGGGCAGTAGATTATCTTCACCAGGTGACTTTGCAGGTTTCAGTTTATCAACAGCATCAGAAATTTCCGCCTTTGTAATTGGTGAATCCAATATTGTACATGTTACATCATCAACATCATAATTAAAATCAAAGTCATCAGTATGATGAGTCGCAGTATTTTTCTCTTGATACAAAGTCTTAAAATAAGCGAACCATGTTTCAATATTGATATTGTTCCTTTGTGCTCTTGGGGCAGTAAATCTATTTAAAGTATTCCAAAAAAAGTTTTGCATTATGAATATTCTGAAGTAACCTGTCCTTTATTTGTGCATTGTAGAGTCTCTTCTTCCACCGTAAGGTATCGTTGTAAGTATTCCTACATTTAACATAGGTCTGCCGGGACCTTTATTCAAAATAGTTAAATCATTAGTTCTGGACCGTTCACGGGTTTGAGACACTGGATAATGGATCTGCTTCGAGAATCAGTAAACCAACTCATTGACCGCAAGAATAGGTTTAAGGTTTTAGCTAACTGTCGTCTGTATACATACTTAAAATATGCTAAACTTTGTGTAAAATGTGTTTTACTCTTACATGATATTTGATGATGACACTATGTTTTGCTGCAGGTGACACCACAGCCGGAGCTACCACAGCTACAGTATGCAACATGCTAGGCAAGTTCTTCATCACCGGCTCCTTCAACTCGCTCTTCATCTACAGTCCAGAACTCTTCCCAACCAACCTGAGGTACAGAACATTGTATTGTGGTAAATGTTACATGTTGAGATTGATAGAGAATACTAAAGGACGTTCCGATAAAACATTTTTCTGAAACGTGTGAGTGGTTTTACGGAGATAGAGTTCAGAAAGATACGCATTTTTGTGTGATTAAACAAGTATAATTTTGATCAAATAAGACGCGAAGAGGTTTCTTGTGTGGAGCTTTGGTCAAAATAGGAATATAGGATTAGTTCAAGAATATCAAGTAATTTCAATTTCGAGTTGTGTTTTCCAACATAACCTGTGTCAGGTGAAGCTTTTATCTTTATTCGAAAAGAAAAGGATCCTGATTTGTTGTTCAGATCGACGATACGGCGCTGGCACGAAATATTTTACTTTTTTATATGCTCATTTTATATACGTTTTCTCCTGGAATATGCCCTTGTATCTTGACTTCATTAGGCCTTCTTTAAACTATTAAAGATAAAGTTTATTTGCATCTGAGTTTTGTTAAACCTGACGTTAATAGGGACCCTTCTATTCATATGCTGTTCCCGTGTTCTCCTGGACCTCGTCACTCTTGTGATACGATGTAATAATAAACCAGTCTCGTTAACTCCTGGAAAAATATTACTTTCTAGTTGATCAAAATGAGTATGGTAAATAATTGTTCATTATTTTCCTGCTGATGGAATTTTTCAATTTCTCGAGACCTGGGCTTTCCCGGAAGGTACCATCTCGATGATGAGAGAATGTGACCGTATGATTTGTTAAATATTTACTCATCGTACCAGGTATCCCTTTAGATGGTCTTGGCTGATCATGATCTGTTTACCTGATGAAAGTGTTGTGGTCTTTGTTACCAGGAATGCCGGACTAGGGATGGGATCTGCTATGTCCAGGGTTGGAGGAATGACTGCACCTTTCTCAAAACAGCTGGTAAATAAAACCTTTTATTTTACCCTCACATTGAATACTTCTGCTTCATATTTAAAGCAGATAAAAAAAATTATAGCATCAATTTAATAGGAGAAACCCATTTCTTTTTAAAGTCATTCGATTAAAAAAGTGATTTTTCGGCTTTAATATAAACTAACTCCTCAGGTTACGAGGTTGCTGAAGTACCTGTATTGTTTTTGGAAAATACTGTTTTAGAAGACAGTGGCTGGATAAAACAGGCCCAAAATTTTCCTTGAAATCAAGATGAAGAAAAAGTTTAAGATATAGATATAAAGTTCAATATAACTATTGATTAAAAGAGTACCAATTACTAGAAAAAATGTTATTGACAGCTGTATATATGAAATATGCGTTTTCAAAATGTGTCAAATTGTATAATTCGCTTCAAAATTCATTTTTATGAACAGTCATTTAATAAATGCACAAACGATAATGCATGCCGGTACTTCATTTCAAAGAAAATATATTCAAGTGTAGATTTTTGCAAAAGGCCCTTTTGTCCTTTATACGTCAAGTTACAAAATTATCAGAAAATGTCACATGAAGTGTAGGCTTTGTCGGAACTTTTACTTATTAAGTTGTCCCCAAATGATACTGCTACTAACTAGAAATACTTATATTTTTCTTCTATTCCAAACAGGCAGAGGTAGTGTTATGGGGCCCAGGAGCCTTATTTGGATTTCTGTGCTTGCTGGCCTCGTTCTTGATACGCTACCTACCGGAAACAAAGGGGAGAGAACTCCCTACAAAAATCGAGGAGATCAAGGAGATGTACAAGTCAACCAATAAACATATGAAGACGAAAAAGGAAAAACATTGATGCCCATTTGGTCATAGTGCTCGTAATTTGCTCCTTGGTTTACTTTAGACTGGAACAGTGTTTAAACAATTCTCTCTCAAGTAATTTTCTCACGTACCCTCCGTAATAGGTGTTCCGTGTTTCGCGATTCTTTATGTTCACCTGGCAGTGAAAACGTTCGACGTGGACACCATCCCTTTTTCCTACAGTGAAATAACATGTTACATTTACGAATGTCTTCTATAATGACAGAAATATTTTAGCATCGCATAGGCTTTGGAGTTCCCGTCCTCTCAACGAATACGGTAACATTTAAATACTCTGTTTGAAACACGGTAACATTTAAATACTCTGTTTGAAACAACGTCAATGAAAGAGGACATGTTTATGATTGCAATCAATCAGGATTCTGTATTTCTAGCCCTAATTATTAACAATATTTTCCCAATTAAGAAATTTCCTTGTAAAATTGGATAGGTCATCACCATTATTTTCATTTTGTGAAAAAGAAAAAGAAACTATCAACCATATGTTTTGGGAATGTGAACCTGTCTTTAGAGTATGGAATGAAATATAATCATGGTTAATCTCTTTACAATTTAAACTATTATCATTTTGGGAATGAATGGAAAAAACAATAATCCAGTAAATACAGTCATTTTACTAGTCAAACAATATATTCATAGTTGTAGCATTAATGATTTAAGACCAAAGTTAGAGAATCTTAAAAGTGAAATTGCATAATATAATGATTTCTCAAGATATGTTTTTCTATCAACAGAACCTGAAGAAATGTTTTGTAAAAACTGGTCAACTTTACATATGCTGCTTGTGATTAACTAAAACGAATGATGCCAGAATGTTTTAGGTGTATGTTACTGAATTTGTGTGTCGAATATTTGTCTTTGTTTAATATGTCTTGCCTGTACTACAAAATACGGAACATAAATAAAAATCAAGCGAAGAAAGTGTTCTACTTGTAACAGCGGCTACGTTAGAAGAACTGCCTAGAGTTTCCCCTTTGGGGAGAGAATGAAGTTTGTTTTTATTATCGAGGAATTAGGGTCAAACGTCAAAAATTCAGCTAGTTTTAGAGTTTATACACGTTAATCATTACCGGTGTGAATCAACCCTAACATTCATCAAATCCTTATGAAGTTGAATCGAATTAAAGATGTCAAATTGATAATAGATCGTTAATTCCTTCTACATGTACATAATCGATTGACAATTTAGGAAGGAGAAATGAGAGATGGTTAAGGTTCTTAGAAAACATTCAGAAAGGGTAATATACATGTATAGACATAATTATATTATTTTGATTTAAAAGTCTTTTTATATCATTGGTGACATATTGTTACAGATTTAACATTGCAAATTAAACTATGATATAAATCTATTATTTACAGGCATTACAACCATTTCATGCTGTCAAGATGACCTATTTTTAAATACAAAGTGAAACATAATTCACTTCTTGTACATTGTACGTGTCGAACATATGCATTTCGCTCAATCTCATTTCTTAAAAACCTCTTAACTGCCCTACGTCACACAGCAAATTATGATCTTAGTGTAATGAGGTTCGACTTCACTGTTCATAGTACAGCTACCATTAATCTGACAATTGGGAGCTCATATCTCAATAGATGCTGTGTAAAACAATAAAGAGGTTGACTGTTTTTGTGTTTTGACTTGCAAAACACACGTTACGTAACCTTTTCAAAATTTTTCTCCTTAAAACACATTTCATTTTTCGATAATATCAATCTTTCATTTTCATGAAGAAGTATAAAAGGGGCAGCAGCACGTTTTTGAAAATTCTATGTTTTTATTTCATGTTCCTCAATAAAGATTATTAAAGGTTTCTTCCAAATGTATTATTTTGAGAGGGCCAAACATCTCATTACTAGACCTGATCATCTGTAGTCGTAGAACAATTATTGATTATCAAGCAAAAAATACTGGCGGCCATTTCTGTGTGAACACCTTTTAATCAGTTGGGATAGGAAAATGCTTTCGCGTAGCGTACCCGATCATGGTATGGTCGTTTTAAAAATGCCATATTCTTTCAATTGGTTACAGTTATTTTTGTTTTCGTGAGATCTCTGTATCAATCTGAACAAAACATGCAACTGCCCCTTTCAGATCCATCATATAACTACTCAACAACATGTTAAGGATTACTAAGAGTATTTCGGTGATGTTTTGATTACTTCAGGAATGAAAAGGGATGGGTTTACTTATTTAGTTCCTCCTCAACACCGTGAATTCATTTGTGTTAATAATTCTTCATGAGTAACCATATTCTTTGAGTCACTGACTTGCTTGGCAACGGCATTAGAATTATGAAGTCTCAAAAAACACAGAATAAAGTTTTATATTCCGACAAATCAATTCTCAGTGTAGAATATAGGAGTAACCTGCAGGGCAAAACGTGCTAAAAGAGAAACAACTACAAAAACGCATGTTGTCATTTCTTCTAGACAGGGGCTCATTCACGTCTTTCTTATGTATATTTTCACAACCAATAAACGTTTTGTTCGTTAGACATTTGATTCAATCAAGTATGCATGCTTGAAACAGTATAATTATCATTAAAAATAGAAAATGAAATAAGCTGTGAATCTTTAAACAAATTGGTTTTAAAAAGACGCACTGAGCATCCGTTACTGCAACATAGAATTATATTCAGAGTATCATTGAATAACTGACATGCTCAAATGATTAGAATCAACATCTTTTTTGATAGCCAAAACAACATGTGACGTTATTCATAGTTTTTATTTTTTACTTTGGATTGTACGGTCAGCATAAGAAACACCTGACTTCTATCCGGCTCGATAAAAACAATTCAGGAAGCTTGGTTGCCTGTGCGAGGACATCAACTGACTGGAGAAGGTATAAAATCTTATGATTATAGATATTAATTAATATGGGTATTTAAATATGTATATCAATCGGTTAAAATCTTATTGAAATATTATCTGGCCATTCGCTCAAATTTAGTTTTTTCTATGCAACGTTAGATCGATGTTGAAAGCGGACAGTAGATCTTAGGAAGCCTAACAGAAGCGTGTTCTTGCGGTAGAGATATCGGACAAATCAGATGGCTTCCACGTGACCCCGAGTCTACTTCGAAAACTCTTCAAACCCCATTTCAATGGATGGTATAACGATGTGCATTGCAATTTGGGGTCATTTCGAGGCTAGCCGGGAAACCCGCTTCACTGAATGCCTAAGGTCTAATAGAGCAGATAGTCGTATGATATAAACCTGAAGGAATTCAACCAGCTGCTAATCGCTTTTCACCTCCTCGTAGGTCCATATACATGCCTTTATCAAGGATTCATTTGAACAGTTGAATGAACTGAGTGAAATTTTGACAGTAAAACAACAAAGTGTGTCATCAAAGTCACAAACCTTTGGTGTTTCCACCAAGATTCGGAACCGGTCCTTTGGTGCGATGGGACAAACTTCCTTAACTTCACACCACTGTGTTGAAACATATTCTATACTGAAAGATGATAAATGTTTGTTTGTAAAACAAAACCTTTTTTTATCAGACTGAAATAACTTATCATAATCAACTTAAAAATCTATAGGTTATTCACAGCTTTATATTATTCTTGAAAGACTGTTCTAATTGTTTCATTTAACTATAATAAATATTTCATCTATCACCCTGCACATTTTAAGTCAAATATTTTGGATTAATAGTAATGGTAATAGACTATTTATTTCATCATTTTATTCTTTTTATCCTTCACTGACATTTAACATCATCATTCAAATCATGATTTTGCAATCATTTCGCTTTTATAAATGGTAAAAGAAATAAAAGGCAAACGGTTCAACAGAGTTTGGAATAATTTTCCTCAAGTAGATACATTTGAGTTTAATATTTCAGTTTTGGTTTTTAAGTAACTCTAGCAAACAGTAACTCTATTTTCTATCAATATATTTATGTACCTTCGTCTTCAGACATTTAATATAATTAGAACAAAAACTATTAATCAACCCATGATATCAATAACCTTATGATGTATCAAAACCTGACCTGAACATTTTATCAGATACGTTTTCAATTTATTTAATCTAATACAAATATGGGAAACCTTCAAAGCGCTTTAACCATTATTCATGAAAATAAAGCTCTTAAAGTCTTTGAATCAAATGCAACGTATGTTATTTAAGTTCTCTGGATCCGCTTATGGGAACTATTTTGAAAACGCCCAAGACCAAGAAGGGTTGGTGTAACATTTAACATTTAAATTTATGAAACAAAATATATATTTAAGCTAAAGATATTCAAATCAACTTTTATTTAGTATTAAGTCCAGTGGTGAAATAATTTTATATGATAGTCTAAATAACAAAATATGAAACCATAATTAACATTCATGGCCATTCGATTTCAATGTGTCATTTTATATTGACATAACAGCCCTTTCATTTTCTTTTAAAATATTCATTAAGATTGCTTGTTTTTTGGCATACTGAGTGCAATCCTATCAAGGCGCAATGAGTTGACCTTGAAATTTACACATCAAGTAAAATAATCATATACTTCGTTGTCTTTAGGGTAAATAATTGTGTATATTTCAAGTCACGTTCAGATATTACAATATACAATACAATATGAAAGATCACGCCTATATGGATGTACCAGTCAGCGTATAGTCTTGAAGGGGTAAAGGTAGGTCGTATATACTTATCGTTTAGTTTTCGAGTAACTTGTTAGGTTTTTGGTATTCAATGTTTGCTCGGTAAATAGACTCGTCAACTTCCTAATAAAACTGTTTCAAAATTTCTTCGAAAATTGAGAATTTCTAAATATGAAAGAAAAGATATTCGTGTAATATTTGAACGTCGGTATACAGATTTCTCAAAAACTGTTATCGTGTAGAAATTATTTAAGGAGTAAGATCAAGTCTGTAAAGTTATAACATACTTTTGAGTTACCAACATACGAGTGGTTTTGAGTTATTAATAAAGTAATTAAGTATTTTCTTAATTAGAAAAATGTATGAATAATATTCTATCAGAGTTTCCAGAATGAACACAAAGAAAGATTTGAAAGCAACGGTTATATCTCATTTTATAAAGGCATTGTGTTTTGGTATAGTGGGGATAGTTGATAACGGATCTGAGTTGGGTGAAAATAATAAAAACATGAAGTAAAACTAAAATAGAAGGAATTGGGTTTTGTGCCCAGCACGAATTGTTTGAGTGGTATTCTAAACGTTTTAGTTGGTTGTTGGTACCCTGTCTACATCCTTTCCTTTCGCTCCATTTCACCTGAAGGATAACAATACAGATAATGAAACTTTTTATTATTTCTTTTTTCCCCAAAGATTTGACAAAGAAATACAGATGTACTGATTTAAATACAAACTTGCATCCTTTAAAGATCAGCTGCCAGCGTGTGGACCAGGGAGGATGGCGGACCCAAGCAGACTGGACAATGTGATGCACAAACTGAACTGGCATGGGCGCTACCAGCTCACCCAGCTCGCCCTCACATATGTCTCTGTGCTTCCGGGGTCTCTCAATATCCTCTCTTATATATTCGTGGGTAGGTACAAAAGCTTCTCCGAGATAATCGAGCCAGATTAAGTTTTTCTGATGTCAGTGGCATGAACTATTTCTTCTCTTCTTGCAAACTTGCAAATTCTATATTTATTTTTTACGTATAACTTCGGGACAATATGTGACAGTTTTAAAGTCTGATTCAGTGTAATTAATTGCAAAATTAGAAAAGAATTCATAATAACAAATAATGATTTCAAATTTCTTCTTATGAAAACGACATGTTCTTTAAAGAAAACGATTACAGCAATGACATCATACCAAAGGTTACGATGGCCCGCACCACTGCACAGAACTGACTAACTCTTCTCTGCTGAATGACTACACGGACGTGTACACTAACCACAGTAGCGTCACCTACCGGGAGTGTCAGATTGACGTCGTCACCAACACGAGTCAAGGGGAGATAACTGACAAACTTTCGTGTGTATTAGGCAACTCTTACAGTGAACAGAAATCTGTTTCTCTCGTCTCTGATGTAAGTGATACTTAGTTAAAATAAGTTTAGGAATTTTTGTTGATATTGAATGATAATCTTTGAAAAAGTTTTTGTTGTCATTTGAAATTTTTAGCTTACTCTTAGCAGATATCAACTATTAAGATTCAGCAATTTTTAGAAGTTGTAAAAGTAGTTAGTTCACGGAAGGACAGACGGACTGATGTCTGGCACCATCATTTACACTCATAGTGCCTTTCAGGCCCGATGAACTAGAAAGAGACAACGTCATAAGAATCGTCGACAATTAAATCATTTGGAATAGCGAAGTTATTCTTCCATATTTAAAAAAATGGCCTTCATTCTCTATCAAACTGATTAAAGAAATTAAAAATTGTTTCTTGATGACCTCCCGCTAGCTTGACCTTGTGTGTGAACGCGCCTCCCTGTCCGAGCTCACCCAGACAGTGTTCGTCATTGGACAAGCGTTTGGGGCTGTCGTCTGCTCCTCAATGTCGGACAGGTTCGGCCGGAAGTTCACTTACATCTTCAACGTCTTCATGCTAATGGTCGCCGGTCTGGTCCTTTCCTTCTCGCCAAACTACGCAGTCTTCGTCAGCGCCAGATTCTTCGCCGGAATATTTCAGCAGGTAGAGTCATTCATATCAGTAAGGTCATTCCATTTCCATTTCGTTTAACCTAGAGAGCTGATCGGAGCTCTTAAATGCTTCTTGTCCATTCAGTCTGCTAAAGCTTGACTCTCGTATTTCATCTACTTCTCCCACAAGGCATTATGCACCAGGCTAATCTAAGCTTTGCTGCACTGCGCCAAAATGCAAAACCTACATGAGCTAATGATTGGACTGAAGTTCAGAAGCAGCTGGCACACAAAAAAGTGCAAATTGCATCAAGGCTTATGATAATCATGGAATGAGAGGGTTTAAGCTGATGTTGGTATTGAGCTGCAGTTCTGATGATTCAGTAACCTTTTGATTTAAACATTTTTAATTTTTTTGCTCTTTCTTACTTCTATAAGGGTAAGGGTGTTTAAAGGGGCAAGTTCAATTTCGTATACATCCTATGACGAATTGTTTTTGGTAATTATCATTTTGGTCACTCATCAAGGGGACGGACCTGACGATTGCTACCATGATTCTCGAGTCTGTCCCGACGGAGAAGCGCTTTGTAGCAGGGACGTTCGGCTCCATGTTGTGGGGTACCGCCCTGGTAACGCTAGCACCCCTCTCCTATCTATTACGAAACTACACCTGGCGCTATCTGCAGCTTGCTGTGGCTCTCACTGCGGCGTATTCCGTCATTCTACCCTTGTAAGTAGTATAAGATATCAACGGCGTTGCTTTTTTACAAGAGCCTCTCGGTACATTTTTTAATCTTTAAAATCTTTGGAAGTCATTTTGCACTTAATTCATTTTAAAAAATTAGATTTAGATTTTTATATACTGTAGAAGTCATTAGATGACAATTAAGGGTTAACATCAACAAAGCTATCGATCATTCTCTAGAAACAGATATATTGTTTGTTATGCGTTTCATATGAAACATCGTACAAACACTATTATTTATTTAATTGTTATGGTAATATTTGAGTATCGATCCCTAAACACTTCAGATTCTGAGCTTCTACAATAACAGAAGTACACTAATGCTTAGTCTCTGAAATTGAATATTCACTAATATTCTAAATAGGAAAGAAGAAACTCCAGAAAGCTATAAGTAAACCCCCAAGTCAAGATTGTCTGTCGTATTTGTGCGTCCTTGACGATATACCATGTGGAGTTCATCAGGCTTCAAGAAATCTGTGTCTCTTTGTAAATGTTCTTAAGGCCTCCCCGTTTTCGGCAATGACCTTTTTCTACTTATTTTCGTCCGATGTTCATTAATTAGACGTTGACGAATATTATCAAGACGCACAAGGAAGACATAACGGTCGTCGATTACCTGTTGAAATATGTTAAACTTACATTTCATGTAGGAGCCGGTACCAAAGATACATTAAAAAACATTAATTGTCAATAACAATTTAACTGTGTAAATCATGTGACCATTGTCAATTACAGTACTCTTGATGAAACTTTGAGGTGGTTAGAAGCGAATGGTAAGACTAAAGAGATCGAACGCGTGCTACGCAAAGCCGCGAAACAGAACAACGTGCCAGTTGACGAGGTATTGGAGACGTATTGGAATTCAGGCGGCACTCTGAAGACTCTCGTCCCAACATTACCAGAGAATATCATCATCGAAAACCACAAGAGTATTAAAGATAAGAAAAATGTTGAACATCAGAATGACATCCAAAATTCCATCGTAGAGGCAGAGGAAGTGGATGAACGTCACCATAGTAACAGAGGTCAACCCTTGCTGCCGGGGAATGGGGTGAATTCAGAAATCGGGAAAATACAGGAAGTAAACGGAGTAGCAAAAAAACACGCCGGAACCCAGAAGTATAATCTGCTGGATATAATGAAGAACAAGATGATCTTTAAGAATGCTGTTATTGTGTGGTATATATGGTAAGTATATTGGAAAATTGACATGACAAATTATTGCCATTTTTGGGGGGAAACCACTGGTCGTACATCTGTTGAAGGTCATTTGCACCTGTTTAATATAATGTCAATTTGAAATATTGGAGATATGTGTGAAATAAAGAACATATTGAAACATTGGTGCCTTTATATTGATCCTGCTTGTTCATAATCAAAAATATTATGAAGAAAATATTATCTTATGTATTCCTCTCCTAAACGCTAGGTTGACGTTCGAAGACTTCATAAATGAGATTGTGAATGCAACTTAAAGCTAAACACTGTAAATTATTTGTTTTGATGACAAACACCATCAGGACCACTATACAAAGTGTACACTTTATTGATCCAAATCACTCCCAACTCCAATCCACAGTATTCGACAGTTACCGTTTAGTGCAAAAGACATCCTTGAACCATTATAATTGTTTTGATGACAAGCACCATCAACTTGTCTCCAAGACTTCATACTGTTGATGTAAACTTAGTTTTACGAGTTCTCAAGTGTTATTTAGAGTGAAAGGAAAAAATAATTACGCCTTAAATGCTTTGACCATATTAGTTAATATCGCATATATCAAAAGGCAAATAATACAATATTATAATATTACAAAATATATCTACATTAATCAAGACAAGGAATCATATTTTCTGAAATTGTGGTATATTTTGTACTTTTATTTAGAAAATGAATAGACGGTTGAAACTCGCCTATACAATGAACAATTTATTTATTTTGAATCTGTATGTATATGGAATAACATGTTTTTATATATCACCCTGTATGTCACCCTGTATGTATACCTGAAAAAAATTAAAATTAAAAAAAATTAAAAACTTGTCTCCAAGATCACTATACAAAGTGTAGACTTAATGGATCAAAATCACTCGCAAACCCATTCGTCAGTATTCGACAGTTACGGTTTAGTGCAAAGGACATCCTTGAACCATTATAATTGATACTCAAGTGTCTTGATATTTTCAATAACTACAGGGTGGTCGACAGTCTGGTCTACTACGGGTTGTACATGACGTCCACGGCTCTTGCCGGAAATAGATACCTCAACTACTTCCTGAACGCCGTGGCTGAGTTACCATCCGGGCCTCTGATTTACCTGACATTGGAGAGGTAAATGAACAGTTAGAACCATCCTTGGAACCCCAGGTCTAGCGATCTCATCCACGAATATTTCACATAACTGTGAGATAAATACTTTAAAGGTTTAGAGAGGGCTTAATGAAAATATGTTTTGGATTTGATGAGGTATGATATTCAAGAATACAAAAAGGACTTCTTCCACATTTGTAAACCGTTTCAAATAACTATGAATACTAAATGGAAATTTGTAAACAGGTAGGTAAAACTTTATTGAGACTATATTCATTTATGGTAGTCAATATAGATATATCATATATTCATAAACCGATTGTAATTCGTCAGATTCGGGAGGAAAGGACCGGCACTCACCCTCCATGTCGTCGCGGGTCTCAGTTTGTTAGGGTCCGTACTTCTCAAGACATATGCAGGTAAATGCAGCATATTTTTAACAATGAAATGATCATTTGTTGAAATCAGGCCTGTACAATCAAACGTTGGAATTATTTTTGGTTATAGAAACAATCTCTTTTTAGCATTCTCTTTTAAACATAATTTGAATTAGAATAACATGAAATAGAAGGTTACAGTGGAGAAAAGGGTTCGTCAATTCATATATGTTGATCAAGATGTGTTTTCATTTAAAATGTAAATTCATATTTCCTCCCTATTCAATTGCATGACAAGGTTGATGTGGTTCTCAAACCTACTTCCGACACTCTTTATCTTTTAGTAGTATCATTTTAACCTTTATCCATGTTCGCAAACACTCTTCATCATGTAGGAAGCTCCCTCTAAACTAGCATATATTCCTCTACACCAGCGTTCATCATTATATATACGAAAATACTTTTATTCCTCTAAAGCGATATTCTTCATCATATAGGAAACTTTATATGAATTTATGTTCCTTTACACCAGCATCCATCATCATATGTGAAAATGCCTTTGTAAACTTATATTCTTGTAATCCGACATCTCTCCCCAGATTAGAAATTCCCTTTAAACTGACATCCCTCTAATCCGACGTTCTTCGTCAAATAAGAAATTCGAAACTGACTTCCATTAATCAAACATTCCTCACCTCAAAGGAAAGTCCATCTGACATTACTCTATTCCGACATTATTCATCATATAAGGAACTCCCTCGAAACTGACTTCCATTAATCCAACATTCCTCACCTCAAAGGAAAGTCCATCCTCTAATCCGACATTATTCATCATATAAGGAACAACCTTTAAACTGACGTCCCTCTAATCCGACGTTCTTCGTAATATAAGGAACTACCTTTAAACTGACGTCCCTCTAATCCGACGTTCTTCGTAATATAAGGAACTACCTTTAAACTGACGTCCCTCTAATCCGACATTATTCATCATATAAGGAACTACCTTTAAACTGACGTCCCTCTAATCCGACATTATTCATCATATAAGGAACTACCTTTAAACTGACGTCTCTCTAATCCGACATTATTCATCATATAAGGAACTATCTTTAAACTGACGTCTCTCTAATCCGACATTATTCATCATATAAGGAACTACCTTTAAACTGACGTCTCTCTAATCCGACGTTCTTCGTCATATAAGGAACTACCTTTAAACTGACGTCCCACTAATCCGACATTATTCATCATATAAGAAACTACCTTTAAACTGACGTCCCTCTAATCCGACGTTCTTCGTCATTTAAGGAACTACCTTTAAACTGACGTCTCTCTAATCCGACGTTCTTCGTCATATAAACTACCTTTAAACTGACGTCCCTCAAATCCGACAGTATTCATCATATAAACTACCTTTAAACTGACGTCCCTCCAATATGACCAAATTCATCAAATAAGAAACTACCTTTAAACTGACGTCCCTCTGATCCGACGTTCTTCATCATATAAGAAACTCTATATAACTGACATTCCCCTAATCTGACAATGTTCTCATGAGAACTCCGTCTAAACTGACAATCCTTTAATACGACATAAGTCATCATATAAGAAACCCTATCTTAAATTACATTTATTTAATTCAACACTCCTATCATATACGAAACTCCATCTAAACTAACATTCCTCATATCCGACTTTCTTTATCATATGAGATACCCTCGCTAAAAACATTCTCCTTGTTGTTATTTCCATATTTTGATATTTTTCTTGCAGGGTACAACAACGTCGCGAGCATATTCTCCACGATTCTCGCACTTGTCGGCAAGTGTACCATCTCGACTGGATTTGGAATAATGTTTATCTACACACCCGAACTCTTCCCTACCAATCTAAGGTAAAAGAAAACTATGACCACAAACGTAATAAAACATAGTAGCGGGCTTATCTGTTGTTCTGATTGCCATTATATCAGTAAGTATTCAAAACTTCAAGAACAGGTTTATGAAATATCCCATATGTAATTGAAGGAATGTTTGCAGGGATTTCTCAATGAATTTGCAGTGACGTTGATTTTGTTCAATCCGTTCAGTCAGTTTTATACACTAAGTGTTCGAGAAAAGGTGAATTGAAAATCGTATAAAAATTTCATAGTTTATCAAAATCATCTGGGAAATAGTCATTTAAACATTCGATATATTTCGTGAGGATTATTAAAAAGGTGTTTTTATCTGAGATAGACATATTCTTGTCGGTCCTAAACTTGATCTTTCGAAGTTTTATTTGAAAGGTATATTTACCTCTTCCATACATTTCAGTGCTCTTCACTTATTTTTTTTTCTGTGAAAATATATGAACATATGATTATTTCAGAAACGTAGGACTGGGTGCAGCCTCTGCTGTGTCTCGTCTTGGTGGAATGCTCTCACCTTTTGCAGGGACTCTGGTAATGAAATGACATTCCAAAGCTTTCCTGCTAATTTGCATTTGAAGGTTAATATCACAACTGAATGTTCGACGTCATGAATAACAAAACTCAATGTGCGATGACGTTAAAATGTGGTACAAAACAAAGCCATTGTGGAAAAGTCTTAATGGCATCATATGCTGTGACTGTGCACGGGAGATTCAACTGCTTAGCTCTGAGTTGAAATTTAAACAGATCTGACAGCATGAAGTTTGTCCTACCAATGATTCACGTTTATCCTATTATTGGCTTGGAGTGAGCATAGTACGACATGATAATTTCATTTTGGTACATCTAAATATCACTTAAGTATTGTTGTAGTATATTGATGTGCTTGCGCCCGGCATATCAGTCCGGTTGAACAAGCGTTTCGGTTTAAAACCATAAGTTAGACACATAAAGGTAATAATATTCACATGAAATTCACCTTCAACATTAATGCATAGTTATTTCTCACGGAAAACGTTACAATATACTTCCCTGACTATATGATATGCAAGGTTGTTTCTTTGTTTTTTCATGGTCAAGTATTTTTGAAACCGAAAACAGGATTTCTCATTTGTGAAATGGTACTGTATCATCGCAATCTGATAAGTCATTCCTTTATTTTGTGAATTAGGAGAAAGCCGTCGCCTGGGGTCCTGGAGTGATCTTCTCTGCGATGGCTCTCGTTGCTGGCTTCTTCATCAAGTTCCTACCGGAAACACGTGGCCATGAGCTGCCCCAAACAATGGAGGAAATCAGTGAATGGTACCGAACTAATCTTCCAAGCAAGAAACAGAAAGGGAGACAACCCTTGAAGTCTCCACCAGTTGACATTGTCAGAAAACAATAAAGACTTTCTTTTTATATATCACATTGTTGGTGGTTGCCAAACATGACCTTGTGTTCAAGGTTGCTCATTATTGGCCATCTGTAAAAACGACAGAATGCACAGCGGTTCGTTCTTGAGTTTTATATTCCGCGAGAACAGTCTAAACATTATATTTGAGAAAATTATGTCAAATGACAGTTGATCGACCAATTATACATCGATAAACTATCTTTCAATTAGTCTCTTATCCTAACCCCCCCAAAAAATGAATAAAGCTTCAGCAAGTCTGTAAGACGACTATAGAGATTGATTGAAAACGAATACATATAAATCTCCTTTTCAATAGATTTAAGATCATTTAGATATTTAACGCGCATTTTTATTTCAGAGAATAAGTTGTAGTCTACTCACGCGGTTCAACACCATAGGACAGAATTTCCATAGACAGAATCGATGTGTCAAGAAGTTAGCTGAGTTGTTGTGATCATTCCTTTTAATATTTGTATATATCAATCGTATTCTCTTGTGTACTTCAAACCGTTCACTAACCCATCAATAAAGAATTTAGTGAATACCGTGTAGTACGTACAGCTTAAAACGATGGAACTAATTTGTCAGATGTGATTTCAACAATTCAAATTCATTCATTCATTCAACAAGTGGGAAAATAACAGTGATAAAACTTTGGCATTATCTACGCTTGTTTCTCAGCTTAACCTCAACCACCTAAACGGTTTGTGAATGAGTTAAATATCATATTCGTTTCAGTTTTATTTAAAATTCTAAACCAGATAAGTTCACAAGGAAAAATTACACAAAAAGTTGTGAGAAAGAAGGATGGTGTATGATACTAGATATGAATTATTTTATTTCTGAGTATAAACTTATCATCCTCTTAAGGATGTCCGTTCCTCAAATTTAAAGTATAAAACTTTTTTTCTAACTTGTTTTTTCAAAAGTTTAGTGTATTTACTTGATATATCAACCCAAAAAAATGGGGGTTAGTGTGGGTTTTTTCGAGATATTTTAAGACAAAGATCTCTTTGTCAGTCAGAGATTTAACATGGGAGTCAATGGGGATCTACATCAATCTATTCCTAAACAACTTTAAAGGCACTAGTGCACGCTTTTACGGTTTAAATTGGCTGTTTTAAGGTTTAAAAGGACTTATGCAATCACTTAAGCTTTCTATCGATGCAATGAAATACTTGAAATTCTTAAAAATTGACCTGCAATCAACAATGAAAAAATTTAGACAGCCGCTGTCGGCTTGGACATATAACAAATGTAAGGTTAGCTGTGCACAAAACGGATAAATTATAGACAGTTGAAAGCGGCTGAACACTTATTATGTGCAGCTGTTGAATTTACCTAAACTCTGAACTGAGAACAAATAATGAATTATGTTTTATGAAAGCAATGTTGTAAATAAGCGACTTAATAACACAGCATTAGCATTGCTATTAGATTGACCAAAGCGGCTGCCGTTTCCGCTTTTTTGGTTATAAGCAAAATCTTAATATTTCCGATATCGTAGTTCATGCGAATTTATTGTAACGTAACATTAAATACTTCCGGTCTTTAAACATCAACTTTACTACCCGAATACGTACATATTCGTTAAATAACTTACGAGGTAGATTATTTGAGTGAGGTTCTTGAATAATATCGAGAGATATGCAGTATCTGTGCATTCGTTGTGTTAAAGAGATATTGGTGTGCACTAGTGCGTTTAAGCTTAGACTCTCTGACAATCTTTACCAAGACTGGCACGCCTCACTGGACTCTTCCTCAAAATGTGAATATTATCATCAACATAAGTCTCTACTCAATGTTGAATCATACATAAGGAATGACATTCCTCAGTATTTAAAATATTTCATATCAAAGTTTAGATGTAATAATTTTAGACTGAAATTTGAAGTAATATACACCATGAAGAAAGATACTGTAATTATTGTCTAAAGAATAATTTTAAAACTGTAGAAAATGAATATCATGTGCTTTTGAAATGTGAAAAATACTCTCTACTCAGGAAAAAATATCTTCCAGCTCGCTTCACGGACTATCCAACAGTTAGCAAATTCACTGACTTGATGAAGACTACCGATAAAGAAACAAATTACAAACTTGGACTTTACTTATATAAAGTATACAATTTTAAAGCGTCTACAGAAACTTAAATTAATGCATGCAGGATAATAATATTTGCATTTGCCATGTATTATGGACCTATGGCCTCGTTACCGAATACATTTGTCTGTCTGTCTGTCTATCAATGGGGAAATGATGACCTTTTTGAGAAATCTTAAATATAAATTAGTTCCTGTATTAAACTTTTTTTCATATGAAAACATGTTTGAGTTAACATTATTTTCTTCCAGAAAAAAGTATAAAATATATATGGTACTGTGGGTTTTTAGCCGCTACGGCACAACATGTATTCAAACATTTCAATTAAATCATCAACATTCAAGCTATTTTTGTACTAAAAACATGCTTTCTCCCACTCATTTTCGAAAAATATACCTGAACACATACATACAAATCATAGTCATTCAACAACAACTACTTTCTAAGAAAAACAGATTATAGAACTTGCTCAAATGATAGTTACAATTAAAAATTGCTGAGTCAGCAAAATTGTGAATTATTCCAATATGAAAATACTACATTTCTTAATTTTGATGAATATTTAATCAGAAGTCATCAAATGTGAGAAATTGCCGCTTCATTTTTGTTTATAGGTTATAGGTTATTTGATTTTTGTCACTGTGACTGAGGAGCGAACATCCTTAAAAGCATTGTTATAATTATATAACAGCTACTTTACACTAATTCGTCTTTATATACCCCCTCCTATAGACTTCATAAATCTGACAACCAATTATCATCGTCCACATGTAACAGATACAAGAGATTTGGCTGAACCGATTTGGTTTGATGATCAGTGTACAGACCCATCTTTCATTTCCGAAGATTGGTTCCGAAGAAGAATGTGTAGCATTGCAGACTTGTATGACGAGAAAGGACTCACATCTTTCGTAGAGTTTATACGAAAATTCAATTTAAAAGGTACATTGCTACACAATGATTCACTTTTCAATGGGTCACAAACTTGTATATAGGCTAATTTTCTAGAATGTTCTCCCTGGAAATGTCTTTCCTTTAAAAAAAAAGCCAACTGTTAGAAAGACCTTACTTACACATTTGATCAACCGGGTTAACTGCAATTGACATTTCGATCATTTTGCTGCGCCATTGTTCTCAACACTTTTGGAAACTGTTTAAACTACAACCGGATTCATCAAGGAGATTCAATTAAGGACAGAACCCAACCTGTCACTGCTATTTGATCAAGGACTTGGTGAATATTACTCTTTAAGCTAGCCTTTTGAAGAAGAAAATGTCTCGAATATGTATTCACAATCTTAAAATCAATACTTTTCTAATGGAATGGTTCAAACCTTCTAAGGTTTCTTGAAAGATCTACGATAACCGTATACAAAGTGACCACCTGCCTAATATTTGTAACAAATGGCATCAAATGTTTTAAAAGATCTAAATTCGGTAGAAGTTTTAAAACTTCTAAGACAATGAACTGTTTGAGTGGCATTCTAGAAGTTGTCAGTATAAGGAAGACAAGGAATTTTATGGATTATCAACTTCTTTATTGTACTGAAAGCGACGTTTCGGTATAGCTTCTTATACCGTTTTCAAGCAATTGGGGTTATGGTTAGATACAGGACTACACAAATTGCATATGGCAACAGGCAGTCATTCACACGTACCTCTCTACCGCCACACCTCTCAAAATCATAAGAACCAAGAGGTTGATAATCCATAAAATTCCTTGTTTTCCTTCTAAGACAATTCTGTAAAGATTTTCAAGACTTTGGGTTTGTTTTTTGCATCTTATCATATAACACCAAAATTGACCTGTCTAAAAGGAAATACAGCAATGAACCTTAATCGATTGTCCATGTATACATTGAATGACCGCTGGTTGTTCTTTGCACAAACGGGAGATTGATAAAGATTTTACGTCCCCTTCATTACCGTATGTTTATCTAAGGGCGGATAACTCTAAATTGCTTCCTCTTTTCAGAACAGTAAAATGTACTCGCTCAGACAATCGATGTAAGGACACTTTGCATGCTCATGTAAGTTCTGAATGTATTTAACATTAGATATATTTTGTATGGCTTATTATATCTATTTCAGAAAAAATGCACAAGTCTCATTAATCCGGTTTTTGTGTTTATGATGTCTCAAATCCAAAAAGTAAAGATATGAAAAATTGTGGTGACTGACAGCACATTATTCCACATTATTAAAATACAGTCCTTTTCAACCTGTCCGTTTGCATGTTATTTAAACTTCAAATCATCAAATGTGCTCTTTATTATTCATTATTAACTTGTCTAACACAAGAATTTATCTTATAATTATTGTTATTCTTCTTAATGTAAAGGATAGCTTTAATTGGAGCTTATTTAAAAGTATGATACGAAATCCAGGGGGACATTCCTGTGTATTTATATATGTTATTAATACATGATTAATACACAGCACCGCGTTCAATTTTGGTCGATTAACATTTGACAACTTGACAAATAAGAGCCCACACTGATTCAATTTCACACAACAATAAGAAGAGAAGCCATTCAATGGCGCATTTAGTTTGAAAAGCCTTGCTACGGCATTACATGGTATTGTTGATTAGTCTTATCATGAATCATTTATAAATGTGTCAATCTTCTGTCCATGCAAATAGTTTTTGTTATAATGAATCAAGATAAGTGAAAATGCAGCACATTTTTTCATGTCATTCCCCGAAAAAGCAACATTTCGGACTGATTATTTATATGGCAGACTCGTATCAGTGGTTCTGCTGGTTATCTTATGATTTTGCATCATGAAAAACATGCTTCACCTAATTCAAAGAATTGAAAAGTAAATAACTTTGTCATAACAAAATCTACAGAAAACAACTGATGAAAAGACTGATCTGCAATTATGCCTTGTCATCAATTAGCATTGTTTTACAAATTTATGGTGTCATTGAATGGATTCATTTCTCAAGGTATTTCTTCTTCAATGGATTTTTGTATTTTTTGTCAAAATGGCTGTTACAGGAATACAAGGAATTTTTTATGGGTTATCAACTTCTTTATTTTGCTGATAGCAACATTTCAGTATAGATTCTTATACCGTTTTCAAGCAATTGAAATGTCTGTTACATGAAATTTGTAATAGTTTGGGGTAAGCCCCTGCACAGTAACCTAATAGTCAGTAAGATGAAAACATCGCTTGTCAGAAGAGGACCTTCTTTATACAAGCATGGCTGACTGCATGCCAACTTTTTACATTATACCCAAGTTTGCTTCTTAGGATGTAACTCCATTTCAATGTTGACATTAATCGAGTACACATTACCGGTACATAAGATTATCAAATCTTAAGCAAACAAAATATTACACTCAGTGACATGTTTTAATTGTTTCAAAACTGCATCAAGTGATGCTAAGTAGGTTTACTTGCTCAAAGCTATGTTTGGTACAATTAAACAACTGTTCGGAGAGATATACATTACTCTGTGATTGTGATTTGTCCTAGATACTGTATTCTGGATTATTGATGGTAGTCACATTATATTGGTTATGACATTTGGTATGTGAGATGGCGTCCTGTTTGATAAGGGTTTTGTCAATTTGTCATTACTTTCAGCAATCAATTAGTTTTAACCTTACATCAACTGTAAAACATCTGATAAAAGTTAGTGTAGGTACCTGAATTTTATTCATCAATGCATTTATTACTCATCAAATGACCATTTGATATGCAGCTTACACATAAATATGTGATACATACAATAATTGAAAGTCGAAAGTATACCAAATTTTAGAAGCAAAGTACATGTGATGATATTTTTTTGAGAAACTCTATTTGGAATACGAGGATTTAATTCTCAATTTTGGAGGATCTTTTCATGAAGGGACATAACTCTGTCTGCCTTGTCAGAAGAATTTACAACATAATCTCATATTGAGGAATATTTTAAAAAACAGTCAGGAGCCATTTTACCTGTTTATGATGTCAAACTGGCATGAATTCACCCACCGGTTATGGAAATATCCATAACAATAGTAGGATCATAAGCCAATTGCATATAATGTTGCTATTATTAAATGGATTTAACATAGCTTAAGCGGCACCACCCTAAAATCACTCTCCCACTCACTCAGTGGCAAATCAATGATTATTCATACCTGTACATTTGCCAAAAGGAATGTTTCTGCATAAAGAAGTTTGGAAGCTTAAATGTTAGTGTTTATGTTTGTCGATGTTACAGATTAATCAAAGAGTTCAAGTAACTGTAACTTTGTAGCGATCAATGAGTTTTGGTTTATTATACTGTTAAGAGTCTTATACACTGATATATGTCAGATATGTTTACCACATCTTTTTTGCTATATAGTGACATTTAACTTTAATTCATTTTAAAAAATTCATTTCTTAGAAGTTTGTTGAGGTTGATTTGCAACCACTCCTTCCTCCATTTTGATCACCTAAAGATATTCAATAATCTTTACTATTCACAGATGATGTCCAATGGCGCTGCTGGAAGCCAAGATCTACCATGGATGTGTCCGGTGTGATGGTTTGTTTTCCACGCCCGCCAACTACACTCAACACGCAGTTGTCTGTACTGGGGAGAGACAGAAGTCAGATTGCCAACTCTTTGCTTGTCCAAGAGATCGATTCCTTGCATTCTTTGAGTCAGAAGTTAACAGGAACATTTTTCTTGATTCCATCACTGGTAATGTAAGGGATGGCACCCCAGGAGGTGTTCAGTTGTCCGTCCCAGGAGGTGTTCAGTTGTCCGTCCCAGGAGGTGTTCAGTTGTCCGTCCCAGGAGGTTACACAAGTCCACTGAGAAAAGTGAAAGTGATTGGAATCGTGAAGAAAACACTAACTCAATTTCCTCAAAATGATACGGTTGTTTTGTGTTCAGACACATCAGTTCAGGACATAGAGAGGCAACCCAATGTGACTACTCCTGGAAGGTCTTTAGAAGGAGTTTGTGAAGTTGTAACTTATGATTGTGATGACGTCTCTAAGAAGCATGAGACTCCACTATCAACCCAGGAAAGCATTGTTAAAGTGTCTGATAATGAACTATCCCAGGCATCTCAAGGAAACATCTCAAACAGGCAAGTTCCTCTTATATCCTTGACCGGACCTGGTACAATACAGTATTGTGACCCTCAAACAAAGAGTACCACAGAAATTCAGTTCAATCCTGTACAATACCAAGGTTCATCAAACATCACCATTGATGGAACACAGGATCCAAAATCTATTCAAGATGAGGCCATACCAGAAAGATCCCTCAAAGAATCAGATGAAATCAGTAGTGCTGTAGAGAATCAAGATTGTATGCAAAGTTCTACAACAGAAAATCAATACACTCAGATATCAACCAAGTTACCAGAAGAAGGCAAAAATGTCAGTGCTGACTCCTATGGACTTGACAAGGCTACTGCAGAATCTAACAAACTCAGACAATGTTGTTTAGAGCAACCTCAAGAAATTAGTTCTGCTCATCTTTGTCAGTCAGACCAGCAAACTTCTTTTAGATGTGAAGTCTGTGGCCTCGAATCTTATGATGAAGGATTCCTACAAAGACATTCTCAATCACATGAAGGTGCAATAAAAAATGATTTTTTAACAGAGAAGCCAAAGAATTTCCTTTGTGAGCTGTGTCCATTGCAGTTCAAGAACCGGTCAAGTCTGACCAGGCATAGTGCTAAGAAACACAACGGTAAGATTTTAGAAACAATTTCAGGTTTCATGTTAGTAGCCATATAAAGAAGCAACTGCTTTATTTTGACGTTTCTTTTGGCTGTGGTACACGCCAAAGTGCCATATGTGGTGATTTGAATCTTAAAAGATATAACCTTTTCTGAATATTCATACCAAAATGGCAAATATGTGATGATTAATTATAGATTTCAATGAAATAATTACAACAGCCTTATTAATGCGGAGAGACTGAAATCACACATCCCATTTACATGCCAACTAGTTACTTGAACTAAAAACAATAGTAACCCATTTTTGTCATTCTGTCATCAGATAAGTTTTCAAAAGGATGTCTTGGTAAGTAATGCCTGCCATCCCTTATGCATTCTACAGTGTTCCATTACAAATCGTAAATGTTACCTTTTTAAATGCTGAACTGAAAATTATTAAAATGATTATTTTCAGCAAGGGTAAAAAATGACACATCTGTTAACATGAGGGACATGTGACTCCAATTCAAAAGCCAACTCACTATAAGAGGATGCATGTTTTGTAAACAGATATTGCACAATATATGAATTTTTATTGCTCATCAGACATTCAGACATTTGTTTAGGGAAGAGCAACTTCACGTGTGTGTACAGTGGGTGTGGCTATGTGGCGGTGAACAGTGCCAGTCTGCGGGATCACACCAGGAAACATACAGGTAGTCAGTTTCTCATTAATGTTGAATGGGAATTATTATTCTGAATTGACAGCCTCTTTATTGCAAAGGTGCGAAGATCCTGTGTAGATGCTAAGTTAAGTAAACTGATAACAGTATTAGTATCTCCACCCAAACATCATACTCTCGCAAATAAAGAGTTATTAACCTAAGCAATTTTTATTTGCCTCAAAAAATTTTCTTATGAATGTTGTATAGACAATGGCATGTTTTAAAGTAGATATATTTGCTTACCTCTACCATGTCATTTAATTGTTGGTGTTCAAGAACATACACCACATAAGTGATATGGCTTAATTCACAGGTATTGATATGTTCAGGGGATGGGGTGCACCTCTATGAATTTATAATGGGGTTTTCAATTAATGAGGGAAATTATCTTGAGAACAATGAGTCAAGTATTCTCATAATCCCATAGTAGTCTAATAATGTTAAATTATATACAATTGAGCCTCGTTGATATATTGCAGGGGAGTGGTTGGGCTGTGACCATGACAACTGCAAGTTTACCACCAGGTTCGAGAAGGCTCTGTCCCTGCATAAAGCAAAACATCAGGGGAAGACAAGGTTTATATGTGAGGTGTGTGGATACAAAACTATAGAAGCAGGGAGCTTCAGACGACATTGTTTGAACCATACTGACAAGAAACTTTTCAAATGTCCTGACTGTAGTTACAAAGCAAATTCTAGATATTGCATTGTCAAACACATATATGGCAAACACATAAACCACAAAAGATATGCCTGCAACAGATGTGACTTTAAGACTGCATACTACAGCGGTCTCTCAATGCATCTGATGTCTCATGAAGGAGTGAAGCCCTACAAGTGTAGTGCCTGTTCTTACAGAAGTAATCTCTCTAACAAGGTGAAGAGACACTGTGCCCAGAAGCACAAAGGTGGTGAAGCCAGTGTCAGCAAGGTGGAGAACTGTTTTAAGTTTGATGTCAAGGACTACTTGAACCCTGCAGTCAAGAAGCTTGAGGTGAAGGTGCTTCGTCTGGGTGAAGATGGTTCAGAGGAAGTAATGTTCTCTGATGAGCCAAAAGTTCCACCTGCACCAATAGATATAGACATTTCTGAAGACGGTGCTCTTCTTTGCGAGACCAATATGCCCTCACTACCTTCTGAAAGTGCTGAAACTTTGGAGGCCATTTCCATGATTGATGGAGGGTTCAACCTGTGTAATGATCCAACCTTCCAGCTTGATTCTGTGTCACAAGCCTTTCGTTCTGAGGACTCCAATAATGATTTTGTGACCAGACCTACCCAGATGATTTGCGAACCAGATGTAGAATTGATAAAGGAATTGGATACTCAGAATATGGAAACCATGGATTCTGATCTGTCTATACAGACAATTCCTTCTCAAGGTATCCAAGATATTTCAGAAAGCAAAACAGACATGTTTTCAAATATTGACATCCAAAGTTTAGAACCTCTTGAAAGTACAGAGCAAAACACTACTGTAGAGGAAACTGAATCTTTCAGCCAGCATCAAAGTTCCTCTGTTGATATTGTTTTGACAAATGTTCCTAAAGAAAGTACTGCTTTAAAGAGTAAGCACCAAATACTCACAACAGTGAGTCCATTCTTTCAGATCATCACAGTACCGCTGATTAATGTTCCCAATCTTCTTTTGCAACAGGCAAAAGATGGTCAACCATCTATTGGCATACACTCACTGACAAGTGCTGAGACAGTGAAAGATTCACAACCAGTGGCTGTTGACCAAAATGTAACAAGTCAGCCCCAAACTGACGCCCGACCAGAACAACCTGTTCAACATGTTACATTGGCTCAACCTGTTGCTGGTTTACAAGCTGAACCTGATGCCCATCAACATGCAGCTTTTCTGTCAACAACAAGCATTCAGCAACACGCAAATGTGAGTTCGGAAAACTCTCTCCAACAAAATACAGATGGACAACCATTTACCATTCTCAAGCAAACTGCTGATTGTCAAATTGCTGACCTCCCTGTAAGAATGGAAGGTCAGATTACATGTGGTCAGATAGAAACAAATTCTTGTCCAATTTCAATTCCACATTCAGGCACTGGCACTAACGAAGGAAGTTCTGACAGTCAAGTGACAATATCAGTAGCCGGCTCACAAGGCTCTGAAACATTAGATTCTCGAATCGTTCGTCCCGCAGGGGGGTCTCAACAAACATCAAAACCTCTACAGAGTCTACTTTCACCTGATTTCATCAAATTTTTGGCTGAGAAGAGAGGTCAGGAGTTTGAAGCAGAAGGGGCTGTTAAAACTTCTCAGTCAGGAAATCTGGCTTGATGTTGTGAAAGGTATGAGAATCACTGTACTTAACATGTTGTTATATCAAAAAGGTGTTTTTAGCCAAGGAGTTGATATTTTACATCAATGTGATGAATCAAGTTGAGAAGGGTTGATTAAAAGTAGTTGTTCGTAAAGGGCTTATGATCAGGACATTATATGATTTGCTTCTGTACGTTTTATCGCTGATTAAATGACTCCTTGAGGAGGCTTTCTCATTAAGTTTCCGTTGAAATGATATTTTCTTGAAACATACAATGTTACTCATTTAAACAACCAAGTTTCCTGAGAAGTTCATGGAGTCAGATTATGCTTCAATTGAAACAGAAGTGTGTTTCATAGAGGATACTAAACGACCTTCCATTTAATACTATTTTTATTAAACGAGTTAATGATTATCGCCGTATAAATATTACACTGCGGTATCTTACACGGGCGAGTAATAAAAAGGACATTTACCATATTTGATATGTTACATGTATCATGGTTTTGTAACATTACACTGTGTGATGATGCTATGAAATGTTGTTACTCTAAGATGTTGCATTGTGTATTTGTTATATATTAAATGTTTGTAGTTAATAAATGTTAATGTTATAACATTAATATACATTTTGTGAACATTTTCATTTGTTGTAATTCTTAATTGTGTCTTTGTTTGAATGGCACAGGATTCTGTTGAAATCATTTCAGAAAGCTGAAGTGTTTATTTGAGATTGACAGTATAGTCTCAATGTGTTATAGACGAGGTTCGAATCCAACACTGATCTGCAACTGTTTGAAAAAGAGAAATCTGCATTATGTAACTCATTGTAACTCACTGAGTTTTACTGTGTTAGTCTGTCAAAGTAATCTCCTGATTTTAAGGAATAACTCAGGTAATTGTATAATCTCCGCCACAATTCAATACCGTCATCCCAGATTGAACTTCTGCAGTCGTGAAAGATAAAGTTACCAATTTTGATTTCACCTTTGATTTGTACATGTTACCTTTATTATAGAGTATAATTTCCCCAAGTTATTCTCACAGTATACCCACGTTTTTAAGTTCTGTATAGGATAAACTGTAATAACAATAACCGTTTTATATTGATTATTTCTACTTATGGAGAAGAATAATAGCACTATTATTCATCCATTTATCATGTTATAAAACCAGTGTTTGATTTAAGGGGAAAGTAAGTGAATACAAGCAGACAGTCAACCTAGCAATGGCCGAACCTATCTATATAGTGAGATATCTATGATATGCTTTTACGATAGTAGTTATAATCTCACGTTAAATTGTGATATATAGATTCATGCATTATACACCCAGCCTACCGGGGAACAGAAGTCCCTGAAGTTTTTGTTTTATTTAAATTATCGTACTTGTAATTTGGTATTACATCGACCACATACTCTGAACTCTCCCTCTTATTGTCGTTAAAAAATCGGGAATTTGTGTTTGAAAGAAAGTTTAGCAAAAGGAAAACGTCATCTTGGTATAGGGGTTACATAAACTTACGAAAGTCAAAAGGCATATGCACATCTTCCCAAAATATGAATTGAATTGTACATATTTGGCCCAAGCCCGATGCAACCAGTTCTGATATAGGCTAGTCTTGGCCATGAATGAGGATGGATGAAAATCGGTCGTCAATGATGTTCGCAAACCATTTAAACGTTCATAATGGAAACCATGAGCATTACTGCTACATTGATATTTTACTTACAGCGACATTGGCAAATGCAGTTTGAGAAGACAGAACCACGACGTTTGTGAATCATTTCAGTTTAATGTTTGTTAACCACACATCCATATCCCGTCTAGCTGCATCTTACACCGTCGATCTCCTATGTGTACAACTTACTTCTGTTATTCTTTCTAGACAACAACACTAGATTATCGGACGTCGGATTAAAGAAGATGTTTAGCTATCAGGTTTTCCTCATTTTCCTTTACTTAACTTCTCCAAGAGCGTCAGTCGCTGACGAAAGTATTTTGTGAAATAATATGAAGCTCAGTTGGCCGAATCTTAACATTGGTTCTAAAGGGGAAGAACATTTACAACTGGCCACAATATCGACGAAAAGAGAATCCGAGTTTTAATTGTCTTTCCGGGGCAATGGTCACATTGCCTTAGATACTTGAGAAAGCCCATTTCCTGATTAAGAATTTAATGAAGCATCCCAAGTTTTTTTTAACAGCCAAAAGGTTCTGATAAGAAAGAAGATAACTTGTAAGGCAAGCAATTAGTGATAGTAAAACATTTATCGAGCAGTATAGAAACAAAAACATCACTCTCCTTACGTTTTACTGCCTTTGCTATCAAATGGTTTATAAATGGTAAATGAAAATCAAAGTCTGTCGCTATAATGTGATTAGTATCATTTTTTGTGATGACACTTTAGTAACTGACTTTTTAACAAAGACCATTCCTTAATGCAGCGTGAACCTTCAAAATGACGAAGTTATGATTCTGTGAAATTTAATTAATTTGCCAATTGAACACATTCGGCGACTGTAAATGGTAATGCTTTATCTAAAGCAAGAACAGGCGTTTGGTGTTTAGCAAATTGAATTCAAGAACTTCAAATGTATTTTACAGATTTTGATATTGTAGGCCTTTCTCCATCATCGTTTAAAACAGTTTGCTGTCTTGCTGGCCTCCTATAATGCAAGATATTAAATGTTTTGGTGTATGAATGTTATCTTGGTATAAAATGTGGTTAATAATAAATGAATTCTTAAGTTTATCGTGTAGTTTCTCCGCATATATAATAGTTATTTTGGGTTTTAAGTTCAGTACATTCACATTCCTCCTCATATTTTAAATAATTTTTCATATTGTTGATTTTTAACTAATAAAGGAAATTTATAAAATATTGTTTTATCTGGAAAGGTCAATTCATTTAAATCATTATAACATTCCTACAGACCCGCATTTCAGTTAACAAGATAGGGGCTGTTATTTGTGTATATATCCTAACTGCGACATTACTTTTCGCTATGTCAATCCAGTAATGTAATTGTACTCCTCGTTGACAGTATCTCTTTGTAGATAATTTAAATCGTTTAAATGACAGCATCCGTAAACCATTAACCCAACAAACACCATCACCTAAAAGAATTAAAGGGGTATTTTTGCTTTGATATCAAGGTCCTTTCGAATCTCATAACCCTTTATCAAAGTTTTCATGAAAACTAAATTAAATTCTGATCATATTTCCAATTAGCAATATCTATTCAAAGAACGAAAGCATAAAACACACGTAAGAACAAAAATATTTATTTACAATATACAATCTATTTACCACATGGTGTATAATATTTATATATAATTGTCTATTATTTGCGTGTTTCATGAATCCTTTGAATATGTCCGTATCACATCTTGTATCCATTTATCATAAAACGAAACTCGAGAGAACACACTGGGGTACCCGGATGTCTGACACCCGCTGACACCCCATGACGTCACACCAACCAGGAAGTAATAACCACCGCGAGAACATACGAGAGGTCCACCAGAATCACCCTGGAACATGGATAGGAAAAAATATGTTATCGTGTTCTCAATATCAATTTTTGACGAAATGCAATTAAAAGGGATGACGTCAAATGATAATATCAATAGTTCATTTATAACGCGCATGACTCCATGAAAAGTTCATGCTGTAACCTCACAAGTCAAAGAGTTCAATCATCACAAATGGCTTGTCTACAAGGTGTGTTTTCAGTCTGGAGACAAAAGTAGCAATGTGAATTTATACAATTACAGAAAAACTATCACTCTGTTTAATGAACAAGAGAGAACCCTGCAATGTATTGAAATAAGAAGTCACAATGACGTCTCTTTAATCAATTACTTACCATATGATATCAAACATTTGCTAAAGGCACAACCACGCGAAATGAACGAGTCACTGAACAATGTAATCCAGTTTTTTTTTACGAATATTATACCACTTTGCGCGTTACGCACAATACAGGTATGCAAGAATGAATAGATAACCAATGCTTAAGGTAAACATATAAATTCTGCTTTGGAAATTGAAAGTTGCAATAAATAAATACAGTCTTATGACTTTCAGACAGTATCAAGAGAGTGTCCATAGAGAGGTGTCCCCTAACATCTCGCACTCATTAGCTACATAGCCGGATAATAACGTACGAAATTCTATATTTGATTTATGTTTAAGTAGCAAAAGTCTTTTGTGCCATGTAAACTGTTTTTATTCTATTTGAATTAAGCTTGTTTGTTATCTGTCCCATCAACTATCCATGTCACAACTACACGTCACATCGTACGTAAGTACATTAAGAACAAGTGTTTTTCACCAAACCACCAGTCTATTCGTCGCCATCGCGTCTATTTTGCTATTTGCTGTCTGTCAAAATGTCACTTAACATTAACCTTACGACTATTTTATTTATTTTATTACTCCGGAGCAATTACCGTCACTATTAAATAACACATTGATGTCTCTGAGGGGGTGGGGTCACAGCCAGACAGAGTGACTCCTTATGTAATTAGGTCACACGTCTCAAAGCATGTCCTCGCTGCATTTCAGTATTATACGTACGTTACAAGCTCCGCCATCGCCATTGCCGACACACACGTGCGAGTTGAGGATGCGCTTCCAGCCCCACCTAGCGGCGCACTCGTTGTTGCGTCTGACCGTGACCTTCAGTTCCTGGAGCAGACTCTGGTCCTCGTAGTCTGGAGGGAGACAAAAGTAGCAATGTTAGATTCGGCGTTTCTTGCACAAAAACAGCAACAAATGGTTACTTTTATACATATATATTCCTAGTCGTACAACAATACTGTCGTTGATATTTTACCACAAATTCCCTCTAGCCTGAAACACAACCTCTTGAAAAGAATGTCCGGAATTTTCTGATGATCCGTTCCTATTTATCATAACACTAATCTTTTTTAAAAAAATTATTTGTCACTGTTTGTCTGCTTTACCCCTGGAACATGAGTATATTGTAATGATACAGCATTCAATTACCCATACCGTGAACCAGGAGTAGTGTTATGGTTTCCATATGTGCAAACGTGCACATGTTTCAGCACCAGTTCTCGAATTTCGGAGTACAACTGATTGTGCAAAGCTGTTGTATGACGTCGTAAGAGAAGTGAGCTGTTCTCTGGATATCTGTACCAGTTCAAATGGAATACGATGAGTAATAAAGAAACATTACACTTGGAAGTGAACCATATCACCTTTCATTCACAAATCAACTTTTACTGAAGTTTACCATACCTTGCGAATTTTTAACATTGTCCCAAGGTAAAGAAGTTACTTGCCACCATCTTAGTACTTTAGGAAACTATGTTTCATGGTTACATGACGTCGGTGGGTCCCGGGGTCAAGACAAAATGTAAGCTGAAATATATTTAAAGTGATGATAGCGAATCCTGTGACACTGGTATAATTTCAGCCTAGAAATGGACGACCGTCGCTCACTGACGATACTGACAGCGTGATGAAGGTCAAAGCGCTGATTCAGGAAGATCGCCGTGTAACAATACAATTGGTTATGCATGAGTCCGATTGTTTAAATGGCAGTGCATGGAACATCATTCATCACCAACTGCACATGTCTAAAGTGTCTGCACGCTGGATTCCTCGCTAACTTACTCCTCTTCAAAGTACAAACTCGACGGGATATGGATCATTAGAGCTTCTGGAAGTGGGGCTGAGGACTCCTCCAGACGTCTGGTGACCATGGAAGAATGCTACATTTTTGTATGGCTCTTGAATAAAGAGATGAGCAAAGAGTGGAAATTCATGCCTCCGAATAAAGCGAAGATGCAAAGTCAGCAGGACAAGTAATGGTGTCTGGGGTTTGTAACCGTAGGGGATTTAGCTTAATGGATTATCTTCCAAGAGGTCAGAGAATCAACGAAGGCTACTATTGTAACCTCCTTCGCAAGTTACGAGAGACGACGCAGTTTGGTCGATAAAGGAATAAACCTGTAAGCGGGCAATGCACCAGTTAGAATGCTGCCGTTGAGGCAATAGGTTGTGCATGGTTTCCCATTATTACTGCATCTATCTTTTTCACCTGATTTCGCAACAACTGCTATATTCTTGTTCCGAGGAAAAAAACAACTTCGTGGATGTCACTTTGACGACACGGGTGATGTCAAGAGGCGAAGTGTGGGTCTTCTTTGAAAATGACTTCATTCAACCGGTCTGCGTTACGTCAAGACACGGAGAGAGAAATGCATGGGAACACGAGAGATGACTTTGTATTGAGGCCATACGGACAAGAAAGCAAAATGAAGTTTCTACCCTGAATATGTTTATATTATAATTTCAACGTTCTGATACGACCTCCTGCAATCATCATTAAGAGTACTGTGGAAACTCAGGTAAACGAAAATAAGATACAAAACGGAGTTCAAAGTTGTTGTTTCCTTGCATCACGCGCAGCATAATAAGGATATAACATCGCTGGAACTGGCGCTGCTGGATGTTGCGGTTACAGAATTATTTCCAAATTTCCTATAATCAATAATTATTATCATATCTATTACATAACGTAAGATTATATATAAAAACTTTGTTTGACATTTAAGGGTAAATTACATATGAAAACATAGATAAATGCTTAATGAGTTTACAATGCATATTGATCGCTTTAAAAGTAAGTCGTGTATTCAAGACCATACATGAGAGCTAAAGTGAAGGATAACGAGTTCAGGGTGCCATAGAAAACGGGGAGAGGAAATAAAACCAGAGAGAGGATTCGTAAAAATACAATACATGTAATACACAACCAAGGATGAAAGAATTCAGGGAACGGGTGTGAAATATGTTACTTTTTTAAAATAAGGGTAGTTGTAGATTACAAGGAGAGGACCCAAAACCAGGGATAGGAATTGTAAAAGAAAACAATACATTGAATATACAACCAAGGATAACAAATTCAGGGAAGGGCTGTGATATATTTTTTCCCCAAAAACAGATATTATAGGGTTTAAATTTCTGGGTGAATAACAGAGGGATGACTTGGAATAAAATGGGAAAATAATAAATTTTAATATTTGAATAAGAAAAATTCGATTTTGTCAAAATAAATTCTTTATTGGCGTATCAAATTATTGAAAAGATTATTGATAGTTTCTTTTATGATTAAATCGTCACAAATTAAAAAGGTAATAATGCCTATGAAGTAATCTCCAGAACGCTTGACTGCCTTACCCTTGTACTCAGTCGCTGGATCTGTCAGTTAGATAAAAAAAAACTTGATATGTCAGAATTTCGAATCATATAAGCTGCCAGTTTTTGTCATTGTTGTGCATGCCAAACACTATCACTACCACCACCACTTAGTTTTCCTCTACTGCGAAACATAATTATAACTACTCGTATGCATACTACTCATACTCATAATTACTGGCACTACTAAGAACACCACTACTGAAACTGCTACTACAGCAACTACTACTGCTACTCATATATAAAAACTACTACCGCTATTATAGCAACTGAAACTGCTACTACAGCAACTACTACTGCTACTCATATATAAAAACTACTACCGCTATTATAGCAACTGAAACTGCTACTACAGCAACTACTACTGCTACTCATATATAAAAACTACTACCGCTATTATAGCAACTGAAACTGCTACTACAGCAACTACTACTGCTACTCATATATAAAAACTACTACCGCTATTATAGCAACTGAAACTGCTACTACAGCAACTACTACTGCTACTCATATATAAAAACTACTACCGCTATTATAGCAACTGAAACTGCTACTACAGCAACTACTACTGCTACTCATATATAAAAACTACTACCGCTATTATAGCAACTGAAACTGCTACTACAGCAACTACTACTGCTACTCATATATAAAAACTACTACAGCTATTATAGCAACTAAAACTGCTACTACAGCAACTACTACTGCTACTCATATACAAAAACTACTACCGCTATTATAGCAACTGAAACTGCTACTACAGCAACTACTACTGCTACTCATATATAAAAACTACTACCGCTATTATAGCAACTAAAACTGCTACTACAGCAACTACTACTGCTACTCATATATAAAAACTACTACAGCTATTATAGCAACTAAAACTGCTACTACAGCAACTACTACTGCTACTCATATATAAAAACTACTACAGCTATTATAGCAACTAAAACTGCTACTACAGCAACTACTACTGCTACTCATATACAAAAACTACTACCGCTATTATAGCAACTGAAACTGCTACTACAGCAACTACTACTGCTACTCATATATAAAAACTACTACCGCTATTATAGCAACTGAAACTGCTACTACAGCAACTACTACTGCTACTCATATATAAAAACTACTACCGCTATTATAGCAACTGAAACTGCTACTACAGCAACTACTACTGCTACTCATATATAAAAACTACTACCGCTATTATAGCAACTGAAACTGCTACTACAGCAACTACTACTGCTACTCATATATAAAAACTACTACCGCTATTATAGCAACTGAAACTGCTACTACAGCAACTACTACTGCTACTCATATATAAAAACTACTACAGCTATTATAGCAACTAAAACTGCTACTACAGCAACTACTACTGCTACTCATATACAAAAACTACTACCGCTATTATAGCAACTGAAACTGCTACTACAGCAACTACTACTGCTACTCATATATAAAAACTACTACCGCTATTATAGCAACTAAAACTGCTACTACAGCAACTACTACTGCTACTCATATATAAAAACTACTACAGCTATTATAGCAACTAAAACTGCTACTACAGCAACTACTACTGCTACTCATATACAAAAACTACTACCGCTATTATAGCATAGCAACTAAAACTGCTACTACAGCAACTACTACTGCTACTCATATACAAAAACTACTACCGCTATTATAACAACTAAAACTGCTACTACAACTACAACTACTGCTTCACGAATACAAAAACTACTACTAGTATTATAACAACTAAAATGTTTCTCCTACAACAACCTTTTCTACTACATTGATTTTTTTACTTTTACTTTTTTTTAAAAATTATTTTACTTAAGCACTGTGTACTGGTACAAATGCTATTTTTCTAATAATTCTACAACTAATCCAATCACGAGAAAAGGGGACATTTCCGGTAGAAATCATAAACTAAGATGGCAGCACCTTTTGTTTCACCCCATCCCATGATCCAACAGTCATCTTCCGGTTTGAACTGCTCCTCACGTGACGGGAGACAGGCGTGACGTATACTGAATCCTGTGACGTCAACAGCTTCTGTTAATCTCATGAGGGCGATATCGTTAGGGTAGTTTCCGCCGTTCACGAATTCGGGATTCTGTGAGAGAAACCATGTCATTCTTACTTGATAACAAAACAAGACAAGTTAGTACCCTTTACATCATTCTCTCGAAATCTGATTGGACAAAAGCTAAAGAAAAGGAAACTATTAGAGACTGTAATAACTACTACACTCTCTAGGGTTTGAATCTCCAGTACGGCGCTTCAAAACAAAGTTAAAATGATTGATGTTAAAATATACATGTTTTTGTAAGCTGAGATTTTGATGACCCCTTGTTAACCACGTAAAATAACAACCAATGATGCTAGTCGCCGCAATGGGCAAATGTAGCTGACTCATCAAACTGTTAATACACGTATCCATCAAAGGCTAGATGCATTATGGCATCGTTTTCTTCGTTTAATAAAAACCTTGAGACAGTGAGAAAGGAAGTTTGTACTTTCATATATTCTATTCCGAGACCAGTCCATTACCTCCACACCAAGAACATCCTATCCAATATTCGAGACGTTGGCTGATTCTGAGGGTTGTAATGGACTCGTCCTGAACAAGTACAATATTTTTTAATTTCGTGCCCCATATAGGGATAACTAATATTTTCACAATCAAAGAAGCTAACTTAAATATTTTATATTATTATCTTTACTTTAACAATGAGATCGATTTCCCGCTTGGTCTCCTTGCCGTCGTGTCCCCCCTGCTGTTCCCCGAACACGGCCCTCCAGTCTCCCGCCTTCTCGAACTGGTTCCTGAAACACAGATGGTTCCCAAACTTCAGAATCCAACCTTTAATCTCCATGTAACAACTGATCTAAAACCGAATTAACATAGATTACGAAAGACCACTCTGTAATTGTTATATTTTCATGTTATTACATTTTAAGTGTACGTTTAAAACATTACATGCATATTATATAAATAACATAATGTGACAGTTATTTTATTCATCATTTCACAAATTGTACCATGGACCATATGGTCTGCAATACTGAAATAATCATGATTAGCTTCAAAAGTAAAATCAACTGGATATTCACATGTGTAGTGCTGTTAGATGGTTTAAATGTCACGAGAATCATTGATCTTTAGTGATTACTCTACACGGGATAAGCATAGCCTGTCCGAACGGTAGCACTTCTTCGTGTCAAATTATTATTCAACGACTTCATTATGTACACGAATTAGTATAACTATAATCTTGTCACGACATAAACACGTTTTTGACATATTTTATTTCATTTTCAAACAACAACATTTCTCTACAGCATTATTACTTGTTTAATATACATTGACTTTTTCTAAATTTAATCTACACTCTCAAAGTTATGCACCAGTCGTCATGACTGATTATCGCAATACGTTACAATCTTTTACTTTGATTTGGCTAGTTTTACATACATTTACCCCTTGAAAGATTACAATTTTCACAGAGGCATACATTATTTTCACAGTGATATATGTATACCTTCGACAGGTCAACAGAAATGTGAGAATTTTTTCATGGATATACAACTTCATTAAGAATTAAGAATTTTTGTATCCTTTAAATAGTCCTAATTCATCATAAACCTTCTTAAAAATGTCCATCAAAGGTAAAAAGTATTTTTCATATTCAAAAAGAAGAGAACAATATAGCGAAATTGCACCACGTGAACATTCTTGGTAGTCTCACTGGGGTGAGCACGTCAAAATCACCTGAATATCATGTAACAGTCTGGTTATGATATAAAACTGCATTGTAATAAACAAATATCAAATATTAGTTTTCGTCATATTTTCATTTTGACATGCTTAATATTTTCTAAATAAATCTCCGATAAAATACCAATGTTTATTATCGAACACGTGATGTGCTTACAAAAATATCACGGAAAACAAACCACGTGATCAGCGAGTAATCACAAAAAGTGTTGGTCACACAACATATTATAGACAGAGTAACACTACAACGTTAACCCCCTTTCGTGAGCATAAAGTGTGAAAAAACGTGAAAATTTATTCGCTCCTAATCTTTGTGAAACATTCGGGTTATAACTCCACATTCAAGACATGCCACTTCGTGGAGATCTTTCAAAAGGAATTAGATATAATCCGCGACAATAGACGTCTACACACAAGTGCCCGGACCATTGTAATGTGATCTTTGGGAAATATTGTTTCAACGCGGTAGTCACGCGACGGTCAGTTTTATCCAACTTAAGACGAGATGAGCTGTACAATTATTTGTCGTCCTTTTCGTGTTCCAGATAACAACTCTCAAGCACGTGTAACGTATATTCAATTTTGTTTTACCTATGGTTGTTGGAAACCAAACATATATAGAAAACAATATCGGTTACAAACTTTAAAGATGTCTTAAAAATTGTCAAAGATAACTAATTTTGATGAATGAAACAGACAGATAAATGACAAGAGTGCAAGTCTTTTTTTCTTCAGTACTCGTAGAAATTGAAGGTTTAAAATTGAGCATGGACATTCGTATTTTGGAACACAATACAAACAGAGAATAAAGTTTCATCGAGTATACCAATGAAATTGCAATTCTTTATTTATCAGCTATCTTGTCACTCGAGTATACCAATGAAACTGCAGTTCATTTATTTATCAGCTATCTTGTCACTCGAGTATACCAATGAATTTGCAGTTTTTTATTTATCAGCTATCTTGTCACTTGAGTATACCAATGAATTTGCAGTTTTTTATTTATTAGCTATCTTGTCACTCGAGTATATCAATGAAATTGCAGTATTTATTCATCAGATATTTTGTCACTTACAGCGATTACATGCTAACAAAAGTCCATTTAGAGTCACTAGACGCACAAGACGCGTCATTGCGGCCAGAGTACTTATGGTTTCCGTGCTGTTATTGCTGATCAAAATATTGTCGAATATAAACGTTATCATGGTATGAATACTGTTTTAAAGAGAATTATTAACATGATTACAGAATGAGTAATATCACCTCAAAATTCGTGTCAATTAACAAGTTATGATCTATCCCTTCTAGCCATAATTTAATAATTTGAGCAAGGATTAATAATTTAATATAGGCCTACATCAGAGCGTCTTGAAATATCGGGGTCGAAAGAAGGTCTGAGTTCCCCAGTTAAAGGATGAAATCGTCTCATTAATTAGTTAATAATTGATCAATCATTACATGTACATAACAAAAAATTCCATTAATAAATGAGAAAGGAATGTTTGTATATTATTCTGTCTATTGTTTTTATTAGAAAGTATCATTAAAGGGATGGTACGCGTGGGCTGTTTTCTTTGGAAACGAGTATTAAGAGACAACTGTTTTGCTGTGAATGCAGGAATAGAACAAATGCGGCTGAAACCTAATGCATAAGAGTTTGCTTCAATGAACAAGAACATACTGCTTTTACAGTATACAATGCAAATACCACTGTATCATATGGCTGACATTATTGTTTTGATAAGATTTATGATATAAAACTCCATCTTTAAAACTCAAAACACTGCATTGTCCTCTGAATTGAACTGACAAGCACAATGCTCAAAACATTGCATGAGTAAACTGAATGCAGTTCACATAGACAAACAGTTGCTCCGCTGTTTTGAATCATAGACGAGAATATTTACTGAAAATTGATGAAGTTTTTCACAAGCGGAAGCTGATTTGAACAAATTCTACCAATGGAACGACTGCCTCGTTAGAATATTTATGACAGGCTGATCACAAATACTTGTGAGCTCTCAACACCGCCGAACCGAGAGGGGAGCTATGACTAGACAAACGTACGGCAAATAGTATCCGAAATCAATGATACTTAAGCAAACTGACTTTTTGTCTTGGCCTTAGACAAACAGATGGGGGAGGTCATTTAAAGATTTATTCAAAGTCTGACCTATTAGCACACATTAGATACACCAGTTCACCCTGGAAACTGGGAATATTAGAACCTAACTTCCGGGCTTCTGATTCGATATGCAGCTAATCAATTCTAGGTATCGGATTGGTGGAATTGTTTTAATTATTTTATCGTAACTTCCGTTTTGTTACCCCCTTGAACACACAATTCGATCATCACTAAACAAGTGCTCTCTCGACTGTGTTATTGCTGACATAAAGTAAAGCTGAAGATCACATCAGTCCCTTTGTGTTAAACACCATCCTGTTATTCCAATTGGCTGCAGTCAAGATACTCCCACAGATGTGGTGTTGAAGAGAGTTTGTCCACAGTTTTGCGAATAGACCGTGTCAATTGTTGATATTTACTAATTACCGAATTAACCATATCCAGTTCTTAAAACCAGTAATTATATTCAATGAATAAAACAATGTGTACAAACTGGAAATATCAAACAAATTTCTATCAAAAACAACTGGAAATACCAACCAGGGCCTCCTTTCACAAAGCCCTACGGTGATCGTAAGTCCTTAAGGTAACCTTAGTGCAATGTTAAAGTATGGGAGTTAAAGTTAACCTTAGTTAAGGTTGCTTTGTGAAAGCAGGCCCTGGAAATTACAAAAGTTCAGTCATTTTAGGATGGCTGCTCCTGCTTCTGTCTTTTTGTAGGCCTATTGAATAACAAAATTCAGTGTAGCGCCTACCTTTTTCAATGTGATTGATGCCATACGTTCAAGTAAACAGATATTAACCTTGCTAACCTAAAGAGAAATTCCAACTTAAAGCAATGTGAACCTGCAAGCAAAATGTTTAAAAGTGAAATTTGATAAGAGGAACTTTATGAAGAAATAAGCCAGGAGTGATATTCATTATCATTTTATAGAGTAAACGGACTGAGCTCACCTGAGTTCCCACAAGATTTTATCAACAGATAAGCAAGGAGAGGCATTTAGTTAATATAACAAAGAGACCCAAATCTCAAAGCGGAACCCCTTTCCTTCGAGTATCTCCTTTTATTTAATGTGTTGAAAATATGGCAATCTTCTAACAGCTGGATTGTTTCTTATCCTGCATGGTAACCCTTGCTGCGATTAGTGATCAATAATGTCTTATAGAATCTAACATTAAATAATTATTCGGAGAGTTATTACTGAAAATATACAGCAAATCCGTAAACTATTTTATTTCTTCCTCAAGTATTACAAACGTTAGAAAGCTGAACTCGTGTGGAAAGAATAGATTTTGTGACGAGCTACTGGAAACCAATCAGGCTAAAACCGTCATCAGACTCTTTGAACTATCTTCATCAAAAAAGGTCGATACGTCCAATTTCTGGTAACTCCTTCTGGAAGCATACATGTTAAACCGTATGTATTGTATCAATTGAGCCAATGTCTCTACTTTTTGAAGCAATTAATCTACATTTTAGGCTGTATTAAGTAACAAATAATTACATGATGGATGTTTATTAACTTTGAATAAAAACCCAACAGCACTATCCATTTTTAAAAAAGATTTTTTTATCAACAAATAAAATGGAAATTATCAAACTAAACTGTATATTTTTGTTCGAAAGCAAATGTTATATGAGTACCCGTTAAAGACACTATTTGTATTCATTTAAAAGTAGATTATAAGATTCATTATATCTCTATGTATATTTTTATTCGAAAGCAAATGTGATTTGAGTACCCATTAATATAATTGCATTCATTTAAAAAAAGATTATAAGATTCACTTTTCAACTTTATATGATATAAAAAGAATAAATATTTTATTCATATAGAAAATCGGAGGTGGTTTATCTTTGTTTTGTTTGTTTTTTTATATATAATAGTAAGTACATCCTGGTGCATTTTATCACAGAAATGGTAACATTTATTTTCGTGTCTGTGAGGTCACCTTTCTTTTAAAACGTGCTACAACCCCTTTTAGCACATTCTAGTGTCAGAGAACATTCTTACATCGGAAGTGACCCAGTGACCAGATGGACTGAGCATGCTCTGACTACACAGGATAACGTGACTACCTCAACATCGGTTTCCGCATATCTAGTCTTCTTTATGTGACGTATCAGCACAACAGGAAGTATTTGGATAAACTATTTGTTCTTTTTTGCATAATTACATAATTTTGGGTAAAAGATAAAATCATAAGACATGGGTATATAAGAAAGAGGGAAAACGGTATCGTACGTATGCATACATTAGATTTCTATAATACTTGTGGAGGATATTTATAACGCACGTGATCTAATTGTATCTCTATGAAAATGGTAATGTATATTTGATCAAAAAGCAAATTCATGAAAAACTGCCCAAATTCCAATGATTTCAGATTTTTTAAAATTTTAAGTCATGCTGAGTGTCAACCGAATGTTATTTAATCTCTAAGACTAGGTCAAATTGCCACCATATACTTCTGTGATTTTCTAATTCATGAAAATCATCTGTTAAATTCTTATCGAAAAGGATAGAAAAACCTTTAAGATTAAAACTAATGTACTCCGATGTTTGAACTTTTTCTTAACATGGAGTTTAATTTTAACTCAAGCTACTCGCAGATTTATGTCCTACTGTACTATACATGTAAATTGGGGAAAAGTAATTACTGTAGAATGTTATCAGAATAAGTTTGTGCCAGATCTTATCTTTTGTTATCGAATGTGTTTCTCAGAAGAAATCAAGTTTTAACCAAATTAAATCTGTCATTACACAAATTAAGATGAGCACAGAACAAACCATTGCCATATTGAACCAGTTCATGTACGTAAGTAAACTGCATGCATACTTAAAAGTCGTCAGGTAGATAGTACATATATACTCCCCTTTCCCTACCAGTTGGTATAACCTTGTTCTGGCTGAGGTGATGTTGTCCTAACGACTTCCTATGTCTACAGAACGTTCTTGCTGACAGGAATAGCATGTGTTGGTACTTATAGATCAATGTGTTTAGAGTGACTGATCAAACTGGATTCAATGCTATTTGAGAAGTGTGTCACTAAGGATAGTTGTGTTCATGGTGTATTTGGAATGATCCAAGTAAAACTTTGTTACGAGAGACTTGTAAGGCAACCCAAAAAAGTCCTTTAAATGGACCAAGATGTAAAGAGGGGTAGATTATCAAGTAAGGAGACGCAACGAGAGCTGAGCGAGTCAGGTGAACCCAGATCAAATGTGACAGTCTAGGAGATGTCAAAATAATATGTACACAGCTGAGAGAAATATAATTGATTCAATTTCAATTATTCTAAAATGTGAATGCCTTCGACAAGTAACCATTTTATGTTTTTCCTTATTTGTTTCTCTCAGTGAATTTCAAAAGGGACTATAGTGAGTAGCAAACTGAAAGCCGGTTATCAACTTATGAGGCTGTACGAGTCCTGAATGCGTCTGGGAAACTAAATGAAACGTGTTAAACTTATTGACCATCTTGGATGAACATAGGGGAAAAGGTCCGTCATTGTTGTCATATAAAAATATTCACTCCTTTTATAATGCAAGATAATAAAGTCTGATGTTTTTATAATCAAATTTATCAATGTATCTTAGTGTTAAAAATGGAACTGACTTCGATGGAAATCCAACAAAGGTATTGAATATTAAAAGAGGTAAAAACAAATGTAAGAGTGTCAACAACGAAAATCGCATCGTTTTGAATTACATGACGTCAAGATAATGTCCAAAATACATCTGTAAACAGAAAACTAGCATGATTTATACAAAATCGTGACTTGATAGTTTACTTTCAGGCAGCAACCGTCACGTATGTGGGTGAAGTTTTGTTACCAAGATTGAAATTGTTACCCCTGTGTAAGTACATAACGATGTTTACACACGACCTCAAATAATGGTTACTTAACAAGATCTTGACAATCAAACATCTTATAATATGTCATGCAAATCATGAAGAGCTACAAAACCAATGACTAATTATTTTTTGCGTGACATCTTTCATTTAAACTCTTTGCGTACATCATGTACATCATTGAATACTGATACCATGGTGTTGTAAGTTAATTGTCATATTCTTTAGATAATTAAATATTTTTCATTAAATTATGTGGATAGTGATGAACAACGTCTGATACTGCCTTAAATGAGATAAATGCTCTTTGCGTTCCCTGTGAACAATAAACTGTTTTCTACATCATATGTATGTTTCATGCAGCAACAATGTTATACGGGTATTACATGTATGTAATAAAGTGCGTTAACAGGCTAGTCTTCTAGTGTACCAAGAGACTGTTCTGTGCTACCCACGAACACGAGAGACTTTTACCCGAGGCTTCTTACATGTGTACATACAGGCGTGAGGTGTGTTTAACGCTACTTTCAAGTATTATTGTAACATGTTAATATAGTTTGAGGTTTTTGTGTAATATTAAGGTATTTTAAAAAATGGTATCTATATAGCACGCATGTTAATACTTTCCTCTATCTAGCCAAAGCTGCCAGATACAGAGAACCGTATCCAACACAACGTTCTCAATGTAGTCTACCAGATTCTACTGATTCTATCAAGAATCTTTGCCAAAGGTGACACCACAAGTAGCTCAACACGTGTCAACGTCGAGCCAGGAATTAGTCTATTGTGACGTTTTAAGTGATGTCCGTGTGATTGTTCAAAACGTGTGGTTCGGTTTTAACGTGCTATACGTATGTAAATTTGTTCTGGGTTGTGCATGTTGTAGCTCGTTGGCATGTTAGTATTGTCGTGTAGTGCTACCATGATGCTGTAGTGTACCTACCCGTGTACACAATGGGCAGCTGTTACTATCCACTGAGGGTGGACAAGTGTCCCTCCACACACGTGTCGTTTCGCCCACGTCAAACGAAGGGAGACAACCCAAGGCCATCGTCCTTCTGAGGCTGGGATACCGCCAACAATCATGTTCGTGATTGCAACTCCGCATTCTGCAAAGATAAATATCAGAAGTTAGTTTTGTAATCACTCTACGTTAATGGACGAGATTATTCTTCTCATGAAGTAGCATTCATCTCCAAAAATATATATACAGTATATGTAAAATCACATGAGCGTTTGTTCCTATCAATCTAGTAGTAAGTATCGGTACACTTGCATTGTCTGCTTTGTCAATTTCAATTCATTTTGAAATACGTAAAATCACTGATAACGATGACATAAACCAAACTTCAAATTTAAACTGAAAAAGACAACATCATTACTAGTACAAACTACGATATCTCCACAACATGTCTCGCTGAGTAACTGACGTGCGATTTGAGTTAATCATAATATCAAGGATATAGTGTCTCTTTGACGCGCCTTTACACTTAAATTAACCGCATCATCTTTATCATCATAATCATCATAATCTGAAAACCCTAAGTCGTTCCAACACTTCTCAACGCCTTAACATCAGTATCTGTTTATCTGAATGACTTATACTTGTTGACTCAATCATTACATCAAGGTATCAATCAAAGATGCAAATTGAGTGTTCCGTTATATCGATGCCTCGGTGTTTCTTTTTTGCTTTTGATTTAACCACATCGCCACTATCTGTCTCTGTGTCTGGCTATCATGACAGTTAACTCAACCGTCACATCAATATCTGTCTCTCCGAATGAAAGTGGTGCATATTGAGTGTACTATTACATCGAATCCTCTGTATCTCTCTTGGTGTTTTTGAATTAACCATATCGCCACTCTCTGTCTCTCCGACTGTCATGACAGTTAAGTCAACCGTAACATCAATATCTGTCTCTCCGAATGAAAGTGGTGCATATTGAGTGAACTATTACATCGAATCCTCTGTGTCTCTCTTGGTGTTTTTGAATTAAACATATCGCCACTCTCTGTCTCTCCGACTGTCATGACAATTTAGTCAACCATAATATCAATATCTGTCTCTCCGAATGAAAGTGCTGCATATTGAGTGTACTATTACATCGAATCCTCTGTGTCTCTTTTGGTGCTTTTGAATTAACCATATCGCCACTCTCTGTCTCTCCGACTGTCATGACAGTTTAGTCAACCGTGACATCAATATCTGTCTCTCCGAATGAAAGTGGTGCAAATTGAGTGTTCCGTTATATCGACGCCTCTGTGTTTCTTTTTGTGCTTTCAGTTTCCCTATACCGCCACTATCTGTTTCTCTTACTGACTGCGGTTGCATGTTAGGGGGTTTAAGTCTACACAGCCTCGCGTCACAACTCGCGGTGTTAATTGAAACACAGGACTTCAGGCCCAGGTCACTTTGGGCGAGCAAATAAAGCATATTTTCTCGGAAAAACTTATTGGTAGATTTGTTTAGCATGTGTGACATGTGGTCGGGAATGTTAAGAGGACAAGCTCGCTGAACATACAATGGCCTCATTACGAGGCAAAAAACTCCTGGATTTGTGGAAGTCTTTTTAACCATGGGGTGTATTTTGCTTTACCATAAGCCTCTTAACAAGAGAAAGCAGGTTTCTTTCATCTGTGTTTTTCTTATTAATGAGAAAGTGGTTTTTTGAAATATTGGAAAAAAGAACTGAAAAAAACATGCAACAAGTAGTTTTGGGTTTAGATAAATTGTGACATGACATAAACGCCTAATCCTTTGTATAATTTTAGTTCATCCTTTGTAAGTGTTTTAAAATGGAAAGTGACAAATGGTCACTAAGAAGAAATATGCCATTCGTGTGTAATAGATTTCAATTGTGACGGTTTTTATAGTTCTGTTTCAACAGTTTTCGTTATTGGAGCAAGAGAACAGCAGAATTTAACCACTTCGAATTGGACTTTATAAGCAAAACCCTTTGATGTTAAAGATAATAAAAAGTTATGGGTTGATGAATGTGGGTTACTTTCCATGTTACTTTTCGTAAAGGACCCCGTGGGACCCCCTGTAACAATAAACTGCCTCCGTAGTTGAAGGTCGCTCTCGGTCTGGTTGATATTTTTTTAACTCTGCTATGTTTCTGCTATATGTACCTTTTGTTTTACCATCTTTGTACAACTTAATGTACTGTTGATGTAAAATTTATTGTTTTAACTATGTATGCAAATGTTTATGTTCTTTACAGCTGCATATCAAAAGTTTGTTCACTTACTACTGTAGTTTAGTGCAAATATCATGTAATTCAGGTTTGGTTTGAGCGTCAATAAAATAACTTCAGCAAAACTGACAAAGGACCTCCCATTGTCAATATGTAAAATAGCCATACTTTTAACTTATTGTGGGATTGTCTAGTCTCTCGTGCAAAATTTCGAATTTTGGCATGATTAAATAGATAGAAAGGGTCATATTTTTTAAATTCCGATTTCCTTAAATTTCGATTTACATATTCAATTACGACTCTTTGAGAAAAAAATTAACAAAATCATATTGACTAAGTGCAAAGGAATAAACATGAATTGTGTTTAAAATTGCTGTTCACTAATAAAGGATTTTGTAGATGAAAACAAAGATTACCATTTTTGAAATTTTGACCCTTGGTAACTTCAGTGTCCTGCCAAAAACTATTACAGTTAACTGTTGGGTATGTCATACAATTACGTTAAGTTGGAATGAAATTTCACTTCTGTAGTGAAAATTCAAAATGATCCGTTTCATTTTCGTGATGCTACGATGCCTTAAAGACATGTCAAATTACATTATATTTGCAGTAGGAAACGCAGGTATGTGAACAAACTTTTGGTATGCAGCTGTAAGTATAAACGCTTTGTACGCTCAAATCAACTTGGTATAAACATCAGGGCTTGTCGACTGTTCAGACACTTTATGGTCTTAAGAACAAGTAGCATTACATGTGAAAGTAGTTTATAATAAGGATATTCCATTAATGTCTTTATTGCGTTTAAGCAAAAGACTTAACTTTTAATTATTATATCTCAAATGAGCATGTGATAGCGGTGTCAATTATACAGTGATGGAAGTAGACTCGACGGTTATTTTCTGGAACATCCTTAATATGGAGATAATCCCTTTGACCAGCAGTTTAGAGTTCATGAGAATGAATACTTGTCATATGACCTATTATAGTTCCAATCAGAAAAGAGCCACTGATTTTATTACCCCAAAAACCACGTTTGGTGGTACACGAGCACACATACATAGATATATTCACAGGTCATAGGCATGTGTCTGATAAGTAAATAGTAAAGTAGACACAGTCTCTTTCAAAAGATTTGATATCATATTTGTATTAATATTTACTTAGATATTAACCCGATATCAAAACAATGTACAAAAAGCTTTGCAATATGTTAAGAGTATCGAAATGAATTCAAGATGTCGCTTTTACATGTAGTTTCGAAGAAAAGAAAAAAAAGGTAGTATGTTTTCGGCTAGGTGTTCACTCGTGAATATCTTAAATAGATTTTTGAAATAACTTAATTTTCTCATTTGCATAAACCTGACGTAATTCTTTTTCCATGAACAATTACAAAAACATAAGGTTCAATATCGATGAGGGAATTACTCACGATGGAAAATATTTTGCAAAGTGGAGAAAATACGACACAAATGTTCCCCTCTCCCTCTCTGTGGAGACCTACTTTGGAGACCCCCAACCACATCATAAACGTATTAAAATGTAATAATAACACAAAGACTCAAGAAACATCTATCCTTTCTATTTCTTTCTTTCTTTCAAACACTGTCAGTCTTCAAGCCCACCACCAATGTTGGAGCCCCTCCCATAGAGCTTAAAAGCTAATCTCCTTGGTTCTTCATCCCAAAACCAAGAATGTCCCTTTTATTGAATAATCATCTGACATTTACTCTTTCTATTTATTCAGCTCTTGAAGCATTTAGCAAGTCATATACATCAGGACATCTTAAATGCTTCAAACATCACAACCCAAGGATATTGAGGTTTTTGTAAGGTCTCCAAATACAGAGAAGATTTTTTCTATGAGATAACCTTTTGAAAATGTCAGCTTAATTCATCTGAATAATGCGATGACAGGTTTATTACATGCCAGCTCTCCGAAAACAGGTTTCTGAAACTTTTTTCGTTAATTAACCTTTAAAACGTCTATGTTATTTTCAGCTACACGCACTGATAAAGAAATGCATCTGTCTGTGAAGTGTCACGATCATGGAAAAGAAGAGCACAAAATAGACCTCCCTGCATCTTACCACAACACCTAAGTTAAACCACATGTTCTGTAAATACATGTTTGCAAACCCGCAATTTGAACCGTTTACCGAGGCTTTTATGTCAATTAACCACTCTGGTATCCCTTAGCTTTGATCATCTTCTGTACATGTTTAATTCTGTTACTTTCATGTTTAAGATTACCTTTCCTAATCCCGTACGTGTGTTCTAAAATGACATGATGTAATCCTTTTGTGTGTCGCGTGCATGGCCTTTATTCAGATACTTGGAGTCTCGAAACTGTCATTACAATACAATGGCATGAAATAACTGCAGTGGCGCTGTATAAGTTTGACTGTTACATATTCCACATGTTACCTGCACGAAATATATGAGAATGTACGACGACGACAATTGAGAAACTTCTTGAAACAAATTGCACGTTAAATCTAGCTGGGATTTTAAAAACATACCACATTTTCTATGGGTTGAAGTTATCCAAACTATTTAACAAAACCATTGTTAAATATTAGGAATCTAAATGAATGTAACTTTGTTTGTTTCTATTACGATTCGGAAAAAACCTGTTTAAAAATAACTTAAAAGCCGTGAAATATGAAAACAGCTATTTTAAGTGTGAATATCTGAATACACATAGGAAAATTGTTCAACATGACTCTGTTGACGAGAACAAACACAATGATTTTACTTGAAAAATTCAAAAATTCAAATGTTGACTATGAGTTTTCATTTGTTTGTAAACGTCAACATTTGAAACGAATCTTATGACCTCATTTCTGTTTAAAACCTTTACAGAAATAGAACATATCGAAACTTGATCGGGTAATCTAAGTCTGGTATTGCCACAGTGTGCAAGAGTGCGCATTATAGCACGAACTTTTGATGTCTCATGCACTGTAGCAGCAATGAGCAACGTCACAAAAAGCAGATTTAGCCTTGTCGGCAGAATTTCTGGTTTATCAAATATTCTGAAAATGCAAATACTTCTCTTACACTTAGTCCTACTTAAGGCCTCTTTGTGGTTTGACAAAGTCGTAGCGTTTGAACAGCAATTTTTATTTCTTGTATACTTATGTTGCTTATGTCTAAAAATTTTTATAATTAATCAAATTAAAACAAGTAGAACCAATGAAACCGAAAGTAGATGTAGCTCTAACGGCAGAATTTCTGATTTACCAATTTCTCTAGAAATAGTCATTGGCTCTGTAACTCATCAGGCTTCATGCAAAATATTGAATAAGGAGGAATAGAGGCACCAATCTTAGGGTTACAGGAATGCCAGAATAAAGAAAATCCTTAAGCAAACGTTTCTATACATGAAACAACCTTTTAGGCTCTATGCATTTGGAAAACAAGGCCTTTAAGGGTGTGGCTCATGTGGACCTTTGTAGGTGCCACATGATTGCCAAATATAACAAATATAATCCTCATAAGGTAAGAAATCTAGGTACGAGATTTCAGCTTTCTTAGCCTTTTGTTTTTAAAAAAAGAAGACGAACTAGTATTTCGGGCGTGGCAAATGAGGCCCTAAGTAATAGAGGACACGGAGTCACCAAATCCACAATTTAGAATCCCCATTGCCTATAGAGGTTCTACATACGTTTTCAGCTTTGAAGATGAAAATTGGTTTTTAGGTTGTGGCCCCTGTGGCCTTTCGTATGGGTCACAGAAACACAAAATCTACCATTCTAAATCAAAACTCGCCACGGTACCTGTATAAAAGATTTTAAGTGGTACAAGCTGAAAATTTGTGTAGATACGGACAGGGTAGATGAGATAAAATGTTATTAAATCAACAGTTGATGGCTTTGGCTTCACTTAGGGCAAAGCTGACAGTTATTTATAATCAAAACGTTGATGATCTAACAAAGCTACGTTGTCATAATGTTCATGACATCACAATCCTATGACCTCACTAAGATCACTGCTCAAGAAGCCGCAGGAAAGCATTGTGTTTAGTCTTGTTCATTCCTTTACTGGTAACTTTTGAAGAACGCTTTGGATTATAACATCTGAACATCTGTCTACATGATCAATGTATAAACACACCTTCATAGAAGTAAAAACATCACCGGCAAGTCTCGATTGTTTGTTATTCTAAGCAACCAATCAATTAAAATCATTAATGTAATTATGGGGCCTATAAAGAGTATCCAAGAAAGGAACTGGCTGGTCTGTTTCTCATAACCATTGTTTTGACGAATGGCAGACGAAGCTCTGTGAGTGCACATGAATATGACTATCGTATATATCAACAGTAATGACTGAACATATGAATTTCAAATTATACAGTGAATCGCAAATTAGGAACCTAAAATATTAATTGCTTTATTCATTCACATGGCTCTTCTGTGTATATGATGTCAACAACGAAATATTAAAATGTATCTTTTCAATTGACATGCACTAACTTCTCAATTACTTATAAACTTTAATGTCGTTCTTAAATGTGTCAGATGCTTATGTTCAACTGGGAAAACCAATCAAAAGCATACGAAAACAAGAGATAAGTTAAGATTTAAAGGAACTTTTTTCCAAGAGAAAACACAGACATTCGTAGATTTTGAACCACAGTTTACGTCTCTTAAACACATTGTACTTAACTATTGTTGGGCTGTAGGCGAATGAGGCGAACAATGCCTGGGATTTCAGATGAAATGTCCTTGGAGAGGCTGATCTGGGAATATCTTGGCAAGAAAACAAGAGTTTCCAACAAAAGTAGCGAAACTCAGCCCGGGGGACCTTGATGTGCCGTGAAATGCGAGGCGTATCTAGAGCCGAGGTATGGTATGTGTCCCCTGGCCAAGACTAGCCCCTCTCCCCAGACGCCACATGCCACCCTACAACAATACTAAACTGTTTGTTGAACTTAAAAATCAAATTTGTGTCACAAACAAACTTGAAGACAGTTTGAAGACGAATCTACCCCCGTAGCGGCACGCTTGATAAATAACGTGGACACACATCAAGTGGACGCTGCGTTCTAAAGCTTTCCCTTCAATGGGGACGAAGTGCTGAGAATTGCAAGGCAAATGGAAGTGAAATCCCCGTCTGAGGCGACATTTCACTTGTGCCTGATTGTATGTGACTGCCAGAGATCCTCTTACGTATCATATGTGGGGTATCTGAAGCGCGTACATGGTAAACTTGTTTTCTTTTGGCACGAGGCGTTAATCTCCCTGTGTCCTCAGACTTCAATGAAAAAACAATAAGCTTTATCAATGTTAGTCATAGACAGAAATGTGGAGCTTGATTCGAACGTCGATAACATGCAGATCTCTCATTTTGGCGTTTGCTTGCACCAAATGGACAACGAGCTGCTGACTGATATTTGATGTAACAAGGTACTCTGACCTTGAAACCACTGACATTGAAATAGTGGGACTATTGACATCTAGAGAATGTTAAGGTTAATGCACACTGACGATTTGAATTTAAAGATGCCGGATACAAATTCCACTGACGTTTAAACCATAAAATGAACTTAAAATGGAAAGTTCTTATCGTTTGCGTACCCAAATGCGTATCAGGGGTAACTTATAGGAGAAAACGTAAATAATGTTGTAATTAAGAATAACATAAATAATAAAGGTTAACTTTGTATGTGATTAAAATCAATATGGTATTTCTATATCAAATAATGTCTTGAATCTTATTGAATAGATTTTGATTTTCAGTTTTCAAACCTTTTAAAACTGTATGTTCGCTCACAATAGGCAACAAGTAATATGGCAGTAATATTATGAATATATATATATATATATATATATATATATATATATATATATATATATATATGGTTATCATGCAACTATTCAAGTTATATTGAATCATGATATTTTGATAATATAATAATGATAATAATAAAAATAATAATAATTATAATGATAAAAAACAGTTCATTTACATATTCAGCCCTTTCTTCATTGTCCCATACATATTCAAATACTGACAAACAAACCATTGGTCATCTTTAACACTTATAATCTAATGAAATACAATACATATGAATGCATATATGAATAGAATAAATTTTATTTCTGACAATGTTCATGTTATAATGTACACGATTTTATGGATATTCAACTTCTTTATTAACAGATTTGCGACGTTTCGGTTTCGGTATACCGAAACGTCGCAAATCTGTTAATAAAGAAGTTGAATATCCATAAAATCGTGTACTTCATTGTAAACAACTACAACTTCTAGAATGCCACTAAAAGAGTTTAATGTTCATGTTAAGTATATCATGATTGATAAGTTCTTTATATAGATAAGATTTTCATTTTTTCCCATCACTTTATCATCTTGGGCTTTAATTTAGAATGCCAGAACTATTAAAAGAAAACAATAGACATTTTATACATGAGTTGAGGAAAACCTTTACCTTCACAAAGTGTCGAAACATCTATAAGTAACAAAATCTAATATACGATATATCATCCTTTTCAATAACACAAACTATAAATGAAACTTCTTTTTATATTCGATCACCATTTCGATTATATGTCCGTTCACATCGGAGTGTTCGTTTTTTTGCTGTATAACAATAGAAACATTTCTCGAGAAGATTTATGTAATTATCTTATTCTAGTGATATCATACTCAAATAATCAAAGATTAAACTATTAAGAATGCTTCACCAATTCAACCAAACGTTGGGCGGAATAAAATAGAACATCGTTCCTCCGTAAATGTCGGCGATGTTGAGAAATGGTTTTAAGCGATCCATTCATAGCTAGTTTCTATGTTAATCTTTATTCCCTGATGGATCAGACGAACCAACTCGGCCAATCTTTGAACAGGGAACCAAGGTTAGGTTAAAGTGCGGTGAAACAGGTCATCACGCCATGTCTTGAAATAACACTTCCTCAGTGGCTAAAAGGAGATCATTTCTTAGAGAAACAAAGAAATGAACATTTACACTGTCTGGGACTTGAATAGTCCACTCAGCAAAATATTTTTGAGATTCCAAAAAGACCCTTACACTCAGTCTCACGGAGCCTTGATAAAACCTAAAAACAATCTTCAAACAGCGTTTCTTGAAATGGTGCCCAAGATACCCAAGCCACGTCAAACGACTCTTCGATTTTTCTCTGACCTTTCCAGTGTACAAGTTCAATGTCAATATGTCAATGGTAAGATTAAAAATCATTTAGATATGTTTACAAGATATATTTTGGGGTATTATCATGAAGTATGAATGTCGTTTCAGCAAGAAACAACGTTATTTACTAGTCAGCGCGTTGATGAAAGATTTAGTCCCATCCGGAATTAGCGATGAAGATACACATGTATCGCTAAGGGATATTGGGTAGTGTCGAAAGAACTCACCTATAGCTTTTTCTTTTCGCTAATGCCCAACAAGTCTAGCTTTTAAGGTTACTTCTCCAGAAGGGCTATATTATTCTTTTCCATTGTAGCGAATTTAATTTTCAGTGTCGTAAGGGCACAAGAGACAATTGATATTACGACTTGCAACACTTGAATGTATGCCTTCTAGGATGATGGGCTAGGGGCAGACTTTTGTCTGAGCACCAATGCGTAGATATATCTCTTATAAAATACTCAACCTTTGGAGTATGTTGATTCAATATCATTTGTTCAAGTTTCAAAAGCAGATGTGCCATTGCATTTGCTCCGTCTAAACGTGTATCCAAATTATAAAAGTTTTCAAAAGGATTATCCAACTTCAACAATGGAAGTTTCTCACAACAAAAATTGTTTTTTGACTTCTTTATTTTATCTAAAGGATAAGATTGTAAGCTAAAATAATGATTATTTTTAAAAAATGACAAACATTTCTGTTTTGGACACCCCAAACTTTGTATAATGCAAACACAATTTTTGGCAGAGGATGAAAGGATTGACAGACTAGAAGACGGTTCTCGTAAATGGAGGTGTAATGTCAATGGAACATGGTTGAAGAAGTACTGGACGGACTGCCCCTTTAAGTGTAGACAAACAACAACCGGGGCTAGCCAGTGGCAATTATAGATGAAACGGTTGGCATTAATTTGGACAAACCTTTTCCCGTCTTCAGATGTTTAAAATTAGAAGTAGATAATCCTGTCTGCGAATGGTCTCTTTAAAAAGGACGGACCTCATTTTCTATTCACAGCTTGTTTGGTATCAATTTGTACTATTAAACTCTTTAAAAAAAACAAATGAAGTTCCTTTCTAGGGATTTACGTTCCTTCAAGTTGATGAGATCAAATGTAACGAGTTTGATGAATTTACAGATCCTGCCTTATCATCTATGTGTTGGGCCACGTAAGCCATTGCGATTAAGGGCACGGATATAAATGGAGCATTTCCTTCCCTTTTAAAGAGGCAGTAGAACGTTTCTTTAAACATTTATTTCTTCAAAATTTCCCCAATAAACGTTAGTTTAAGCCAGCTGTATTACCTTCAGAGGGACCTAGAGATAAAACCTGGTCGTTGAGGAGATAATCAACTATCAAGCAAAAACCATCGGTGACCATTTTTGTGTGACCCCTTTTACCCAATTGAGGTATATAAGTGGATAAGTATACCTACAACATGATGCGTTCATTTTAAAATCGCTTCTTTTGATTAAAAAACATTGCCTTGCTATCGTAAACATCAATTTTCGTTTCTTCGGGTCACTTAATTCACTAAAAGGAATCGTGCTTTTGCCCTTTTACGACGAACTTCACATGCTCAATTGAAATATGATCTAAATGAGAGCTATTAATTTGTTTAAAGTGTAAAATAGTTGTCACATCAGTGTTTATCATTAAAATATTCTTTTGAAGTTATCATATTGATTTTGTATTTTGAGTCTTTGTGTAACAAAATGTTAAAGCACTCAAGATTGTTATCAGCTAAATAAAGTACACTTCGTTTACTTTTGATTTTATCCTATCTTAAAACTAATGTTTAAGTGGATATACATTAGATATAGATAAATCATGGACCATGTTTGTAATCGATTTCGTAAAACAACTAAATCCAAACACATTTGGCATCAACGTTCTTCACATGTGGAGAGAAAGCGGATTTAAAAAGCTTAAAAACTTTGAGACAAATACAGAATTTTTTTATGCATCTCGCTTAAACTTGCCAATAAAAATGTACACGTCTAAGGATCAGCTGATATCCACTTGCTTAGGTTTTCCTCACGAGTTGACAAGGCTGCCAAAAACTTTTACCCAAGTTTTTCACATAAAGAAGAAACAAATACTGGCATAAGAGGTTACAAATATAATATCGTGTCGTTTACCAACAATAACCTGTTTGGTGATGCTAGCAAACATAACACTAATCGCCATCTTTCCTCTGGGTTAGCGAGGACATGTTGAATCTGTTCTCTGAGCTGGCGGTCTTCCAGTCATGCAACTCACATGTGCTACTAAACATCGTAGAACAATCTATCAATCAATAGTATAACTCAGACATTTGAAGTTTGCATATATATCAGGAAAAGGTTAATTTGGAGATAGAAAGTGATAAAGGTTGAAGGGACTGAGTGCAGTAAAGAGGGACAAAGACTTTCCGTGGGATACAGAGAAAGTCATCGGCGACGGTAGTCGGGGTAGAGATATTTATGTTTTAATTTGAGACTTATATCATATCTCGATTTGATAAGTGACTGGTTTTGAAATGTGTATGGTTTAATACTGCTAATTTTGTTGATTTATTTAGAAATAGCACCTTTATCACATTGTTTACATTTTGGATTGGACATAACAGAACGATATAGGAATGTTTGTTATTTCGTTACCATGTCGAATTGCACGGTAAAGCACGATTAAGATATTATTTATATCTAATACTAGTATAAAAATAGTGATGTCATCAAATCATTTGCAGTTACCAAAATATATTTTCAGTGCGCGAAATCTAATCTCAAATTCTACTATAGGCTTTATAAAATTGAGTAATTTAGGCTCTCCATCGTTCACACAGTTTAATAATATGGATAATAAAGAAATTATTACACTGATGAAAGCAAGACAAAGTTTGTAAAATATTGTTTTTCAATTATTTAGAAATCGTCGATACAAATGGCGGTTTGAACACACTTAACAAACGTATGACATCATGAGGTGTTGCAAAAACTAAAATTAAACATTATTGAAAGCTAATGCTTGAAAAAAGCTTGATTTGATCGCGTTAACGTTTTTGAATTCAAGTTTACACGTTTTTACCTGTGTTTTCTTTTAAGCACATGTCGCGTTAATTACGATCAACACATGAAGGTTTGTATCGTCACATTGAAAACAGGCCTGTTTGCTTCGGCCTAAATGTAACGTAGTCGCGAGAACATATAGGACCATCCTCAACAAAACTGTGTTCAATTCCTAACCAAACTACCGTCAAACATCGAGTCTATAGATGCATTGTTAATTTGATCGAAAATATATTGAAGTTTGAGCCTACCAATTTCATTATTTGTTTTGCCATATTGAAATCAATTGTTTTCGTTTTGTTATTATTGTATAACATCATAAATAGACTACTTTTAGGGAAATAAATGCTGTATGAATAAAATCAAAATAGAATAAATAAGAACAGGATAATATTGATATTAACCAGTTGGACCTTAGAAGGAAGGGATTCAACAGTTAATCGCTATTCATATATGGCTATAGCTTCTTGGGCACAACATTTATTTTGTCACATTTTAGTTTTTCTTCTCTTGTTTTTCATATCTATGTTCATACTCATTCTGAAATCTAAAATGTAATAAAAAGCAAAAACTTTAGCAATAACCCCCCACTTGAATTTACAAGGGTAAAAGACGCGGTCATTATTACCATATATAAAATATAAAAACGTTTGTGAGTACAAAATTCTTGTGAACAATACACGTATCTTCAAGGTAAATACCATTCCGTGACGCAACAGGTTTTGAAATTGTGGACAAGGACGAAGGTATTTCGAATACTAAGTTTTCTTTCATCATCACTTTTGTTTCGCATGTTTTGATTCTCAATATTTTAACATTTTCTCGTTTATCTTTTATATATTTTTCAATTAAATACTCACGACAGACATCAAAGGGTTGCAAGCTAGAACTTGTTTGTTTCAAGATGCCTTATGAAATGCTCCCTAAACTTCCGAGTTTGATTTGATTTATGGCGTTACATAACAAATGTTTTGCTTGGGGAAAAGGAAAACATGCCTTTTTGATATTGGAGTCTCATTTTATGCATCTAGTGCTGAAACATCGGACATTCCAACGGTCTTTACCGATTTTTGAATATCAAAAGTTAACATCTTTGATATAAAACCTTTTTCAACAGCAAAACCTTGTCACCCTGTAACACATGCACGCACCTAGCTTTGTCTCAGGTGCATTCATTTACCGTTCATCCACAGACACAGTGGGGAAATTAAGACGTGTTTGCACGTCAAACTGGCGGAGCAACGTCCAGTGTTGTTCGTGTTAAATATCATGTAACTAGCTCTTTTGGCTTATGAGGCACAGTCGCCTTAGCAAATTAGTTCGTCCATTGTATACATTGATAGCCGTGTTCCGCACACGTTTTCTTGTTGGTTGTTCTCGGTTGAACTCTCACGTTATGTAACGTTATAGAACGTTTGCCAAATTTCGTAATTCTGCAATGCGGGCCTACGTCATAACACACTAGAATCAACGTGGTCTACTCCTTGAAGATCCAGGTATAACGCCGTATATCCAGCCATTTATTACTGTATTAAATGTGTTACAGGGCATCATCAAGGTTTATATCACGTCTTACTCACGTCATAAACTTTCTGACTAGACTGTCATTATAAGGACAATACGACCTCGGTGTTTTGCATGATACATAACCTTTCATGATTATGGAGTCAATTTTTCCATAATACTTGCATACTTCATTTCATTTTTATCGCTTTCTTCACTTATCATTTCATGATTATGTCATTAACCATTTCAAATAATATTTTGTTCAATTTTGATACAATGATTATAACATAATGGTTGAATTTCGTCATATTTCATATTTTTCGTCCTTATTTTCCAAATTAAAGCGATTACAAATTCCTATTCAGAAAAACGGAATTAATAATGTTAAAAGGTTCAATGTTACAGCCCTATAAAAATCGTTCCTGTCTACTTTTTCAAGTTCACTTTCTGCCAACGTTAGTATTTGTCAAATGATCGTACTGACTGCCTCAGAGAAGATGGTAAATTGTGAGTATTTAGAAGGATGGCTGATAAATTTACAAAGACAACATTTCACCTTGCCAAGGAGAGCCGGTTGACGAAGTACAAAGGCTCTTGTATAGACTCTGGGGACACACACAAGTCTCTATAGACATTTTTAGTATTTACTGTGCAAGTCGAAGGGAACTGATCACCACGGTATACTTACTCAACTAGGAAATCCTCCTGTTTCCATATAACCTTGGCAGTTGAAAAATACGGTGTTTGACAAGGGGACGTCCTGTGTCGTCACCTCTTAGTTGAATAGATTGTGCGTAAGTTTGTTTCTGTTCGTTTGTCAGTGGTGTGTATCTTATTCCTTAGAAAGTGGGCTTTGATGAGCTGTTTTGAAAACGTTCAACCTTCAGTTGTAATTTAAATTTAAGGAGGTACTAGGATGTTTACACAGCTATTCGTTTGCTTCATTTAAATTTCAAATAGAGGTATAGTCGGGACTATTTGGATTAAGCTTTGGCAGTACAAAGCATTTTTTAAAACAGATACACATTTGATTCGTTTAATTATCCTAGTGGTACTGATACAGAATAAGCTCTTCACGTACTGTTTTGTACTCATATTCGACAGAAGAAGTGAAATTTAAAATTATTTAAACTCCACGTTATATAGCTTAAATGATACAAAAGTAAATGATACGGTAACCAATATATCTAACTTCTAAACTGGTTGATATCCTTGTTGATATTGTCGGCTACATTATACATTTGATTTATTCTAATTTAAGTATTTCTAATCATCTAAAGCAAAAGTTTGCCTACCTGCATTATAGTTGGGAATTTTTGTTGACACTTTCTTCTCCTCTGGGAAGGAGATAGGTTTCGTGGATATCCGAACTGGGGGGCGTGGCGAGGTAGAGGTCGTCGTGCTTGGCGTGGTGGTAGTGGTTTGGGGCGTTGTGGTCGTAGTGGTTGTTGTGGTAGTTGTGGTAGTTGTCGTGGTGGGTGTGGTGGAAGGAGTGGTGGGCGTATTTCTCCAAAAGGGTGTTGTCGTCCGTCGAGGGGATCTCGTTCTCCATCTAGGAGATTTAGTCCACCACTGAGGTTTTTTAGATCTTGGGGGTCTTGTTATTCGGCGCCAACGCGGTACGTCTGTGCGATACTCGGGTGCTTTCGTATGCCATTCGGGTGGTTTAGTGTGTCTTTCGGGTGCTTGAGTATGCCATTCGGGGGATTTTGTGCGCCATTCAGGTGCTCTTGTGCGCCTTTCGGGTGCCTTAGTGCGCCATTCGGGTGCTTTTGTGCGCCAGACGGGTGCCTTTGTGTGCCATTCGGGTGCCCTAGTGCGCCATTCTGGTGCCTTCGTACGCCAAGCAGGTGAATCGGTTCGCTGTTCTGGTGTTTCGGGTTTCCATTTGGGTGCTTCTGTTCTCCATTCTGGCTGTTTGGTTACCCACTCAGGAGATTCAGTTCTCCAATGAGGTGCCGATGTACTCCATGCGGGTGCTTTGGTCCTCCATTCAGGCGCTTTTGTACGCCAATCGGGTGTTTTTGATCTCCATCGCGGTGTCTTTGTCCTACGTTCTGGTGTTTGCCAAGAATATGTGGTAGTTTCCCAGGGCATGGTAGTTCTTCTCCAACGATATGTTGTCCATTGCCATTGAGTTGTCCGGCGGCGCCATCTTGAAGTTGTTCGTTTCCATGGCGGGGAGGTTCTTGGTTGCCACGGAGATGAAGTGCGCTGCCACCAAGCAGTCGTTCTCTCCAAGGGTGCGGGTGTGGTAATCTCGTACCGAGGTGGAGGCGTGGTAGGCTGCGTTGTGGTCCTATGATTACTGGACGGTGTATAAATAGGATACTGCCCATACCGGGGTTTTTCTACTTTATTACAATCGTCCCACCGAGATAAAGCGGGAACACAGTTTTTATATTCATTAGACCATACTGAACTATGCGGGCATGGCGGAAGTAAGTGAGGCTTACCGTAGCCACATATATAATATTGTGAACAGTTTTCTGGGTGTCTCACCCATTGGATGCCCATCGAGGTACATGGGAATCTTGGAGTGTTTCTCGCACGCCGCCTCGCTCCATATGAACATGTATTTCCATAAATAATTAAAACTAAAAACACATAAGCAGCTTTGTGGAAGTCCGCCATCTCACAGATATCTTTTATCCAATAAATGCATAGATATAGTCCAGAAACTTACAGCCCGCTCAAGGCGGCTGTCACAAGTAGATCGTCAGGGAGCCTAGGGAGACATTGGGGATAAGAAGTCATGCGGTGAAACCAACGACCGCCAAAAGTCTTCCGTCAACACTGGTGTAGTTTAACGACGAGGCAGCTTTTTGTGGTGTTTGCTTGTGTCCGCTACCGAACCTGAGAGCAGACGACAGCAATAGGCCGGGAACTGGATGGGGGAGGAGCCAATCAGCTGTCAATTGAAGGATCTTTAGTTTGGCAACATCGTCTAAGTCTGTTGACTTTCATTGACAAGGGTGGCAAGAATTATGTCTCGACTGAGCCTCTGCTTACCAAACAGACAAAAGACGCACGGTGTCTCTGTACGACGGGGTATAAGTTGAGAACGTGTCTCCACACCAATGTCCGATTATAAGACTCCGTGGACTCATATGTAGGTGTTTCGACAACACCTGATAATCCCTCTCTGTTTCATATCCATTCTTTCAACTCTTAAACCAAGGTACTTGTATGCCTCACTGACAGTGTTACAAGCATGACGTATCTGGTACGTGCTTGACCACAGCCTCCAGCAATAGAGTGCATGATGGGTCACTCATAACTTGGACACTTGTGTTTGACAGAGACTTTTCGAGGTCCCATGGCATGATGAACTTGACATCGTCTCCGACCTAAGTCTAACAGCTTAAGAAACCACAATGCTAAAGTACTTTCCGCCTACATTTCCCATGCTTTGAATTCCATGTGGTACAAGCATAGTCGCGAAACCTTATTTTAAAGACTTTCAAAAGATGTGTAACTAACCACTTCCTTGAATGTAAACTTCCGGTAGTGAAGTAATTTAAAAATTAATGTTTTTAGAAGTATGTCCCATCAGATGTGATGCTGTCGCTCTGTAATCCAATAAGTAATACAAAAGGTTCAAAAACGAATGATTCCTATTCCTTGTTGAACTACTTATACAGTACCTCCTTGTGCTTCTACGGAAATACTTTTATAAATATACATGTTGATAAGTATGTTGACATTGCTTAATGGTGCAAAGAGGTAACTACATATAACGAACACCTGTTGCGTAAATAGATAAGTGTAAAAAGTGGGTAAAGAATTCTTTTTTTGTTTATAGGCAATTTACTAGTTGAACATACAGATGGATGTATATTAATACCTTGTTTTGACATTAATATCCCAACTATCAAATAAACAAAAAAATATAATCTTTTCATCCTTTATACGTTGTAAATATAAATATAAGTGGCGTAGAAAATAGTATTGACAGCTAATTTTATGCTGTATATTTAAACATAGTTTATTTAAACCTCAGGAAATACAAAATTGGTTCTGTAAAAATGCTGTATATAAAATGCCAACAAACAAGAAAAGGTAAAATTGGTATTTTTTGGATAAAATGAGTTCAGAATCTAATTGTGTCATTAAAAGAGTAACTTACTCCATCATTAGCAATAAGATTAAAGGCATTTTAAAACTAATTTATATTATTATATGATTGCTGCTTGGATAAAAAAAATAGTTGTTGTACGTTTGCAACACATAGATTTTTAAAAAATTACCGATATTTTCTGAATTGTTTTGTTTTTCTTAAAAATGTTTTCTTATGGACCAATGAACATGTTGTAACAATGGACTAGTTGTGTTATGTCTTAGCAAATCTATTTTGAACATTTTCAAAGAGGTGTAAGAGTTCACACCTCCCCCAATCGTCAATGCAACGAATCTTATCCTGAACACGTTTACTGTTCAAACCCATACTTTTAATAATCAGTGTATAATCATCTTATTCATTAGCGAGGCATGAGCTCATTAAAACCTCCTTTATAATCCCCTGTGTATAAAACAACTTTGCCATATTTGGTTGTTCGCTCAACATACCATGTTTTGATTCATTGCTATTTATGATATATTCAACTTGATTAGAAATGGAATGTTTGTTTTACTGCAAGAACATTTCACGTACAATGACAAGCGTGATCAGCTTATAAGGTACTTAAATTCGCCTTATATAGGTTGCCAACTCGTAAATACTGCTAAACTTTTTTAATGCAACTAAATCTTTAAATGATGGATAATTACCACTAGGCTGCCTGTCGAATGCATTAAAGCGCATTATTTCAAATGTCGTTAACACCTCTGTGAGACAAAACCTTTGGTAAAGAATAAAAACGGTTTAAATAGTGTTAAACCCCCAGCCATTAACTGTATCTATATATATAACTGAATAATATCGATACAAGTGATGTATGTCCGCGCTAAAAGTCATCATCATATTTTAAACGTATTATTCACGAACACGCGGATGAATCATTTAAAAACGATTAACATTCTGATACCAGTGTCATTTCATAAGTGGTTCATAAATAAATTATTGGTATTCATTGGTCTTTTACAGTCATATGAGGCATTTGAAAATGAACCTCTCAACACAAGTTCTTCCAGAAATTAACATTCTGATACCAGTGTCATTTCGTAAGATGTGGATATATTATTGGTGTTTATTGTTTTGATACAATATATGCTTTCAAAACGGCAATTAACTTGATGTGCACGATGTTTTCAATGACCTTGAAGCATAACATGGTTCATGATTAAGCCCTTCAAGTCTAAATACTAACATACGTAACAAATGATTGTTTTAAACATAAAACAGTCTTTAATCAATGTAAGGCAAGTTTGCATTAAATACAAAACCTTTTCTCTCTGCCTACAGGTTCATCGTATGAAAAAAACAATTACAAATGTTGGTGTCTATATAAAAGACTCTGTGACGACGGAGACGTGTTAGTCAAAGGTTGGGGAACGCATGTAGGGGTATAAATCCCCACTGCTTAGATGTGATCCTGTATATATTTACATTGCTCCTTCACAACCTACTTCTCAACTCCGTTCACACGGTTACCAATGCGAGAACATATCTACGTATATAATCGAAATGTAATAATAAAATTTTCAAATAATGAAACGCTTTTCTAAAAGATATTTTCTTGCTCTTGTAGTTTCAGAACTACAGGACCTAGATTAAAAGAAAGGTTCCTAGTTCAGACAGTCGTGGAGAAGGATCACTACTCATAACTTCATAGTATACAAATTAAGGATATGATGATCAGCGATGCTCTTTATGTGAATGTGAAAATGAAACGATTGAACACTTGTTTTATAGCTGCTATAAAGTACAGTTACTTTAAGAAAACTGTCAGATATTGTTTCAAAATGAAACCGGTCATAATATTGATTTTAATCTCTTCTCAATTCTCCTTGGCGACCCCAATTAAAGCATTCTTGAAATGGACTGGCTGCTTCTCTACTTAATCCTTTCTATTCTGTCCCCTGTCTTTCCACCTTTTCTCTATCCTCCTTATTTTATCTCCGTCTCCTCATTTCTTTCTTTTTTATTTGGTAATAAGTTCACACACGATGTACATTTAATTATCAATAAGAATATTACTCCACGTAGAGTCGAACTCAATGTAAAACCGTGGTAATTTCTGTGTAATTATAAAAAAGTTTTGTAAAAAAAAAAAAATTAGAAAAAAAAAGGATATGACAATACATCATCATCTTTTTTATCATCTTAATGTCAGTAATATCAGTTTACCAAAAATGTAAATGTTGAAGTGCTTAATTGAAATAATGACCTTTACGATCATATTGACGATTTTGAAGAAAATTATTCCAACGTACCAATTATATTTATGGAAGAAGCTGCAATTGTCCATGCCTCCATAGATTCTAAAAGTGCTTTGCAGTATTCCAATGTTTTTAAAAGAAACATATTAATTTCATCTATGCACTTTACATATTAGTAACAAGTTAACACAATTTTGTTTGAAATATAGAAAAGCGGTTATGTCTTTAGGACAATTAAAACTTCCTACGTGCATTAACAAACACATTGTGTATATATGTTCTTGGAAAATCAGGCCATGAGTCACAGCAGTTTAATCAACAAATATGCAGGAAAATTTAGGTTACAACAGAGCTAATTAACTTTCCCCAAATGTTAACATGCAGGGCAATACTATAGATGCAACCCAAGCCGAACTGCACGAGACCAATAGCGCGTCTACTCGACATGTTAGGCCACTGGCCTGGACCCGTGTAGGAGAATGTAGCGAGCACCTGTTAAACGCCCGTGCAAAGACTAAAGAGAATGTTTTAATTTACCGAATTAAGTTATAGGTCAACCGTAATTGGTCGCTAAGGGGTGTAATGGACGTATAGAGGTTAACGACGAAAACGTTTGGTCGTGTGACCCTCCCTTGTCAGAAATAGGAGTGTTTTGTTTTATACAAGGTGAAGAAAATTATTATATGCTGATGTGTATTGCTTTTTTGAATAACCATTTTGCCTGTTTATATGATAAAATAATGTTGTTATCTAAAAATTGCATATGATCCATTTTCAATATTTGCAATTATAACAACAGCCTACTTCGTTAAAGCGAAATATGTTATGAATTAAATGGTGGAAGAAAGGGGTCATTGCGTCCATAATAGATCCGCAGTGCACACAGTTCATCAATACTGAAGAAATTATGTTATTGGATATATTTGTTGATAAATAATTTTAACAATATTAACCTTGCCATGATAAAAGTTCAAATACAATTGCAATAATATTTTATTACCAAACATACAAACATAATATAGTTACCACGAGTTTAACTTTGAAAATGATTTAGCGAGAAATATTGGTTATTTGGCCTACCATATGAAGATATGACAATGATTGGTTTAATTTTCCAGCCAGGTTTCAGTTTATTTTACTCTATGTAGGCGTAAACGTATTCATGGCAAACCTTATACCAAGTGGTCAGTGTTCCTCTGTCCTGAGGTTGAAGATTTGGGCTTGAAGACTAGTGATAACAGTAAACGCCATCATTCTATTACCAAAGTACTTTATTTTTAATGAGCAATCAAAATATGCATGTCGTCATTAAGGATGTTTAAAAGTAATCACATAGGTATCAAATATTGTTTTTAGAAATGCAACGTCAAAACTTCATATTTTTAATTTGCATTTTTGAATGTTTAAGTAACAGATAATGAGGACAATTATTGTAATTATGATCGACGCAGATTAAAGAAGTTGATTATTCATACAATTGTCGTCCTCGTAATTTGATCTTAGGCAAGTAACCAATGATTATCAAACTTTAGTTTTTAAAACTAATCACATTGATGCATGTCAATTGTGTGAAGAAATCCAATTCCTGTTTTTGAAGGCAGATATAGTGCAAGCATCCTATACATGCGTATTCTTGCAGGGGAACTCTCCAAAAATATACAGAGTTATAACTGACTTAGCTAACGTTGCTGTGGCTATCTATAGAAGCCACGATGAAGTTAACAAGCAGGGTCCAGTTTTGACCAGGCGATGTCAGTGGACACTAGCGAGTCAGTGTCTGTGTGCCTCCTCTGACTTGTTGATTTGTGCTGTTTGTCCGCTGAAGTTTGCTGATGTGTATCTTGTTTGTGTATTTCGTCAAATTTAGTCACAGAGAAACAAAGTGACATTTTGTTATCAGCAACTTGCAAAACATTTGAAGCTGAAAATATTGTAAATAGACTGTCCTTACTATCAATACGCTTGTTCTATTTTTATCCATTTGTACTACGCATGAACCACAAGTTTTATTCTCAATAGTTTCATAGTTGGAAAACAAGACTTCAAATGGTTTCAGATTTCTATTTTCCTAATAAAAGTTTTGAAGTAGTTGAAATTAATATTGAAACATATACGTGTTCTCTAACTATGAAAACATTGTGTTCTCTTAGCGATGAAATACTTTCTGAAACGCCTGAAAATTAATCATTATAATCAGAAATTTAAAAAAGTTTTTTTGCGGTTCCAGAAAATATTTTTGTGACTTAAAAAAGATGAAATCAACATGTGTTCTACTTGATAAACAAGAAGATGGCAAACGCCAATTTCATCACATCCTATTCCAACATGTTCATAATTCCTCAAACATTGGACACGGCTGTGATAATAAAGAAATAAACAGCGAGTATGTGAGAAATGTTTCGCTTTCAATAAAACCTCTAATGTCACTTTTGTACTTTAAAAAAATAATTTAAACGATCAACATAAACACTCTAATACAAATCGGATAACAACATGATTGTCAGAGAGAAAGCAAAGCACACCATGTTTGAACCTTAACGTGTGACTCTTACGGTCGAAGGCATCATTCATCATTCATTTTTCCCCTTATTGACGTTTTGCTTTATAAATATAGATATATATAAAGGACAAATTTCTGATATCAACAAGAATTGATTCTTTTAATAATTACGGAAAAACAGACAAACAGTTCGATGATAAACAGAGAAGTACTTCCACAGCGACATTATTGCTGTGCAATTCAAACAGACTTTCAAATTTAAAATTACATGCAGGGTTTAATGAATGCAACAACACTAACTTTAATGCAGTGTTGCAGCTACCTGTAAGATCTAGTGATACTGCACTTTGTATAAATGTAGTGTTGCAGCTCCCTGGTGTAAGATAATTAAGATCTAGTGATACTGCACTATGTATAAATGTAGTGTTGCAGCTCCCTGGTGTAAGATAATTAAGATCTAGTGATACTGCACTATGTATAAATGTAGTGTTGCAGCTCCCTGGTGTAAGATAATTAAGATCTAGTGATACTGCACTATGTATAAATGTAGTGTTGCAGCTCCCTGGTGTTAGATAAGTAAGATCTAGTGATACTGCTCTATATATAAATGTAGTGTTGCAGCTCCCTGGTGTAAGATAAGTAAGATCTAGTGATACTGCTCTATATATAAATGTAGTGTTGCAGCTACCTGTAAGATAATTAAGATCTAGTGATACTGCACTATGTATAAATGTAGTGTTGCAGCTCCCTGGTGTAAGATAATTAAGATCTAGTGATACTGCACTATATATAAATGTAGTGTTTCCGCTCCCTGGTGTAAGATAAGTAAGATCTAGTGATACTGCTCTATATATAAATGTAGTGTTGCAGCTCCCTGGTGTAAGATAAGTAAGATCTAGTGATACTGCTCTATATATAAATGTAGTGTTTCCGCTCCCTGGTGTAAGATAAGTAAGATCTAGTGATACTGCTCTATATATAAATGTAGTGTTGCAGCTCCCTGGTGTAAGATAAGTAAGATCTAGTGATACTGCTCTATATATAAATGTAGTGTTGCAGCTCCCTGGTGTTGGATAAGTAAGATCTAGTGATACTGCAATATATATAAATGGAGTGGTGCAGCTACCTGGTGTAAGATAAGTAAGATCTAGTGATACTGCTCTATATATAAATGTAGTGTTGCAGCTCCCTGGTGTTGGATAAGTAAGATCTAGTGATACTGCAATATATATAAATGGAGTGGTGCAGCTACCTGGTGTAAGATAAGTAAGATCTAGTGATACTGCTCTATATATAAATGTAGTGTTGCAGCTCCCTGGTGTAAGATAAGTAAGATCTAGCGATACTGCAATATATATGAATGTAGTGTTGCAGCTACCTGGTGTAAGATAAGTAAGATCTAGCGATACTGCACTATGTATAAATGTAGTGTTGCAGCTCCCTTGTGTAAGATAAGTAAGACCAAGTGATACTGCTCTATATATGAATGTAGTGTTGCAGCTACCTGGTGTAAGATAAGTAAGATCTAATGATACTGCTCTATATATAAATGTAGTGTTGCAGCTACCTGGTGTAAGATATGTAAGATCTAGTGATACTGCTCTATATATAAATGTAGTGTTGCAGCTACCTGTAAGATAAGTAAGATCTAGTGATACTGCTCTATATATAAATGTAGTGTTGCAGCTACCTGGTGTAAGATAAGAAAGATCTAGTGATACTGCACTATGTATAAATGTAGTGTTGCAGCTACCTGGTGTAAGATAAGTAAGATCTAGTGATACTGCACTATGTATAAATGCAGTTTTGCAGCTACCTGGTGTAAGATATGTAAGATCTAGTGATACTGCACTATATATAAATGTAGTGTTGCAGCTACCTGGTGTAAGATAAGTAAGATCTAGTGATACTGCTCTACACATAAATGTAGTGTTGCAGCTACCTGGTGTAAGATAAGTAAGATCTAGTGATACTGCTCTATATATAAATGTAGTGTTGCAGCTACCTGGTGTAAGATAAGTAAGATCTAGTGATACTGCTCTATATATAAATGTAGTGTTGCCGCTACCTGTAAGATAAGTAAGATCTAGTGATACTGCTCTATATATAAATGTAGTGTTGCAGCTCCCTGGTGTAAGATAAGTAAGATCTAGTGATACTGCACTATGTATAAATGTAGTGTTGCAGCTCCCTGGTGTAAGATAAGTAAGATCTAGTGATACTGCACTATGTATAAATGCAGTTTTGCAGCTACCTGGTGTAAGATATGTAAGATCTAGTGATACTGCACTATATATAAATGTAGTGTTGCAGCTACCTGGTGTAAGATAAGTAAGATCTAGTGATACTGCTCTACACATAAATGTAGTGTTGCAGCTACCTGGTGTAAGATAAGTAAGATCTAGTGATACTGCTCTATATATAAATGCAGTGTTGCAGCTACCTGTAAGATAAGTAAGATCTAGTGACACTGCTCTATATATAAATGTAGTGTTGCAGCTACCTGGTGTAAGATAAGTAAGATCTAGTGACACTGCTCTATATATAAATGTAGTGTTGCAGCTACCTGGTGTAAGATAAGTAAGATCTAATGATACTGCTCTATGTATAAATGTAGTGTTGCAGCTCCCTGGTGTAAGATAAGTAAGATCTAGCGATACTGCAATATATATATAAATGTAGTGTTGCAGCTACCTGGTGTAAGATATGTAAGATCTAGTGATACTGCTCTATATATAAATGTAGTGTTGCAGCTACCTGTAAGATAAGTAAGATCTAGTGATACTGCTCTATGTATAAATGTAGTGCTGCAGCTACCTGTAAGATAAGTAAGATCTAGTGATACTGCAATATATATAAATGTAGTGTTGCAGCTCCCTGGTGTAAGATAAGTAAGACCAAGTGATACTGCTCTATATATGAATGTAGTGTTGCAGCTCCCTGGTGTAAGATAAGTAAGATCTAGTGATACTGCAATATATATAAATGTAGTGTTGCAGCTCCCTTGTGTAAGATAAGTAAGACCAAGTGATACTGCTCTATATATGAATGTAGTGTTGCAGCTACCTAGTGTAAGATATGTAAGATCTAATGATACTGCTCTATATATAAATGTAGTGTTGCAGCTACCTGGTGTAAGATAAGTGAGATCTAGTGATACTGCTCTATATATAAATGTAGTGTTGCAGCTACCTGGTGTAAGATAAGTAAGATCTAGTGATACTGCTCTATATATAAATGTAGTGTTGCAGCTACCTGTAAGATAAGTAAGATCTAGTGATACTGCACTATGTATAAATGTAGTGTTGCAGCTCCCTGGTGTAAGATAAGAAAGATCTAGTGATACTGCACTATGTATAAATGTAGTGTTGCAGCTCCCTGGTGTAAGATAAGTAAGATCTAGTGATACTGCTCTATATATAAATGTAGTGTTGCAGCTCCCTGGTGTAAGATAAGTAAGATCTAGTGATACTGCACTATATATAAATGTAGTGTTTCCGCTCCCTGGTGTTAGATAAGTAAGACCAAGTGATACTGCTCTATATATAAATGTAGTGTTGCAGCTACCTGGTGTAAGATAAGTAAGATCTAATGATACTGCTCTATATATAAATGTAGTGTTGCAGCTCCCTGGTGTAAGATAAGTAAGATCTAGCGATACTGCAATATATATAAATGTAGTGCTGCAGCTACCTGTAAGATAAGTAAGATCTAGTGATACTGCAATATATATAAATGTAGTGTTGCAGCTCCCTGGTGTAAGATAAGTAAGACCAAGTGATACTGCTCTATATATGAATGTAGTGTTGCAGCTCCCTGGTGTAAGATAAGTAAGATCTAGTGATACTGCAATATATATAAATGTAGTGTTGCAGCTCCCTTGTGTAAGATAAGTAAGACCAAGTGATACTGCTCTATATATGAATGTAGTGTTGCAGCTACCTGGTGTAAGATATGTAAGATCCAATGATACTGCTCTATATATAAATGTAGTGTTGCAGCTACCTGGTGTAAGATAAGTAAGATCTAGTGATACTGCTCTATATATAAATGTAGTGTTGCAGCTCCCTGGTGCAAGATAAGTAAGATCTAGTGATACTGCTCTATATATAAATGTAGTGTTGCAGCTACCTGGTGTAAGATATGTAAGATCTAATGATACTGCTCTATATATAAATGTAGTGTTGCAGCTACCTGGTGTAAGATAAGTAAGATCTAGTGATACTGCTCTATATATAAATGTAGTGTTGCAGCTCCCTTGTGTAAGATAAGTAAGACCAAGTGATACTGCTCTATATATGAATGTAGTGTTGCAGCTACCTGTAAGATAAGTAAGATCTAGTGATACTGCACTATGTATAAATGTAGTGTTGCAGCTACCTGGTGTAAGATAAGTAAGATCTAGTGATACTGCTCTATATATAAATGTAGTGTTGCAGCTACCTGGTGTAAGATAAGTAAGATCTAGTGATACTGCTCTATATATAAATGTAGTGTTGCCGCTACCTGTAAGATAAGTAAGATCTAGTGATACTGCTCTATATATAAATGTAGTGTTGCAGCTCCCTGGTGTAAGATAAGTAAGATCTAGTGATACTGCACTATGTATAAATGTAGTGTTGCAGCTCCCTGGTGTAAGATAAGTAAGATCTAGTGATACTGCTCTATATATAAATGTAGTGTTGCAGCTCCCTGGTGTAAGATAAGTAAGATCTAGTGATACTGCACTATATATAAATGTAGTGTTGCAGCTCCCTAGTGTTAGATAAGTAAGACCAAGTGATACTGCTCTATATATAAATGTAGTGTTGCAGCTCCCTGGTGTAAGATAAGTAAGATCAAATGATACTGCTCTATATATAAATGTAGTGGTGCAGTTACCTGTAAGATCTGTAAGATCCAGTGATACTGTTCTATATATAAATGTAGTGTTGCAGCTACCTGGTGTAAGATAAGTAAGATCTAGTGATACTGCTCTATATATAAATGTAGTGTTGCAGCTCCCTGGTGTAAGATAAGTAAGATCTAGTGATACTGCTCTATATATAAATGTAGTGTTGCAGCTACCTGGTGTAAGATAAGTAAGATCTAGTGATACTGCTCTATATATAAATGTAGTGTTGCAGCTCCCTGGTGTAAGATAAGTAAGATCTAGTGATACTGCACTATATATAAATGTAGTGTTGCAGCTCCCTGGTGTTAGATAAGTAAGACCAAGTGATACTGCTCTATATATAAATGTAGTGTTGCAGCTCCCTGGTGTAAGATAAGTAAGATCAAATGATACTGCTCTATATATAAATGTAGTGGTGCAGTTACCTGTAAGATCTGTAAGATCCAGTGATACTGTTCTATATATAAATGTAGTGTTGCAGCTCCCTGGTGTTAGATAAGTAAGACCAAGTGATACTGCTCTATATATAAATGTAGTGTTGCAGCTCCCTGGTGTAAGATAAGTAAGATCTAGTGATACTGCTCTATGTATAAATGTAGTGTTGCAGCTCCCTGGTGTAAGATATGTAAGATCTAGTGATACTGCTCTATATATAAATGCAGTGTTGCAGCTACCTGTAAGATCTAGCGATACTGCACTATATATAAATGTAGTGTTGCAGCTACCTGGTGTAAGATATGTAAGATCTAGTGATACTGCTCCAATATAAATGTAGTGTTGCAGCTCCCTGGTGTAAGATAAGTAAGATCTAGTGATACTGCTCTATATATAAATGTAGTGTTGCAGCTACCTGGTGTAAGATAAATAAGATCTAGTGATACTGCACTATATATAAATGTAGTGTTGCAGCTACCTGGTGTAAGATATGTAAGATCTAGTGATACTGCTCTATATATAAATGTAGTGTTGCAGCTACCTGTAAGATAAATAAGATCTAGTGATACTGCACTATATATAAAATGTAGTGGTGCAGCTCCCTGCTGTAAGATAAGTAAGATCTAGTGATACTGCTCTATATATATATGTAGTGGTGCAGTTACCTGTAAGATAAGTTAGATCTAGTAATACTGCATGATATATGAGATAAAGCGTCATTGGCGTCCTGCTACATCAGCTTATCACCCTTTTCACTCAGCTAATGAAATAACTTACCTCCTCATAATTATAAAAAAAATATATATTCCTCTCTGTATCATCAATTTTTGCAAGTCCTTATTGTCTTCTCTTGTGATGTGTATCAAACTTCAGTGGATATTACCCTCACGTTTGTCTACTAGGGTTGTTTCACTTTCCAGGGACAGTTTAAAGATACTTGGTTTCAAGTTAATAAGTTTTTCGTGCGGCTTTTCCGAAACCCCATGCTCCTATAATAAGTTCACACGTGTTCTTAAAAGCAATATGAAATAATTGCTCGTGTAATATTTCAAGTTTTTATATTTTCAATGGAAAATGTCATAGCAATCATAAAAAATGAGTAAAGGTTAATCAGTTATTATCCTAGGTGGATTGTTGAAGCTTTTCTTTTATTTGTTCATTCTGTATGGAGTTGAAAAGTGTCACGTTTCTATGCCCTCACCCGCTTCTGTAGACTCACTTCTTTCTGAAAGGCTTATGTTGAGTTTACAATAGTGTTTGCATGAACCAGACGGGTTTACATTACATACATAATATGATACTTATATACACAACACGGGTTTTGCAACCCACCGATTGGAAACTGTTGTTTGCATTAAAGACATTACACTTTCCACGTATGCAGAAGGAAACAAATTGATATCAAAGCAATACGAGAAATATATTGAGCATATGATTCACGTGTGCTAGAGGGACGCATCTTGTGTGGGTAAAGATGGTAACAAATAAAAGTAATAAAATCGTCATTTTGAATTATGCAGTAAATCATACTTAAGTTACAACTCATGATTGAAACGTGAAGGCAAACTTGTATAGAGCCAATCTAATACTGACTATTGTCGAAGTAAAACATCGTTATCTTTAAATCTAAATAAAGTAAGAAATAAACTTAGAATTAAATATGTTTAGTCGCTACTTAATGACTCTATAAAGATGACCATTACAAAGTGGAGAAAACTGTCCAACCTCAAAATCTTAGTGAATTAACGTCATTTTAAAGACAACGTTTTGCCACTTCATTTTTTCAAGGGTTTTTAATACAATATAAGTTAATGCAGTTTAAATCTTCTTCAGAGTTTTAATACCTCATTATAAACAGATTATCCGTATTCGAAGGATAAAGGGTCTCATATCAATGGAAAATCGTCTGCGGTCATTTCAGTTTGAGCACCTTTTAATCATTTGAGTTAGGGACATGGGTTTGCAAAGTGATACCGAACGTGATATATTTGTATGAGAAATCCTTGCATCGATTAATGTTTCAATAGGTAAAATATATATTTTCCTGAGATTACTTAATTTCACTAGATTAACTACAGTGCATTTAAATCTGGCTATGAATATCAAGGAAAGGTGCCTATCGTTATGATTTAAGCCGATGGAAAAGGAGCACGTAAACACAGATTTCTTGTTGCTGACTATGAAGATCTGGCGATCAATTGACTAGGAAGGAAGGGGAATCTCACATTACACAGTCCTGGTGACTTTTTAACGACATCATCCAGTTGGATTTGAAGACAAATCTTTATCCACCAACACGCAAATGTGCTGATGTATTTGCATGTGACGATCAATGCTTGCTTTTTTAAGAATGCTCTGCTTGACAGTTCATTCAGGTTATTTATTACAGTGCTCTTCCTTTTTTAACGATACTGTTGCCCTGGAAATGAGGTGAATATCAGTAACGTGAAAAATATAGACCGAACCTCTTGGTTAAAACCCTGAACGGAGTGAAGAAGAGGTGAACATTTAGGTTTGCATGTACCTTTGTGTTGCCTTTAATCAGAACAAACAAAATGGTAATTCACTCTTAATAAGGGCTCGGGTATTTATTGAATCTTTGGACATTTAGGTCAATCAGAAAGGGTATAAAATCTTAATGTTTTATCTAATGTTTTTATGGAGATATATTCGCGTTGAAGGACTAAATGTATTTTAAGTGAATATGAGGCATCATAGAATTAGAGCTCTTTGGACAGTTAGGTAAAGCAAAAAGGGTATACAATTTTCATGTTTTATCTAATGTTTTAATGAGGATATAGACTAGATGCATTTAAAGAGAGTGTGATGCAGCCTAGAATTACAGTTCCAGATGTGCTACCGAATACATGCAAATACATATATATTTATAATTATTACATTAATTAAACTTATTTTCAATCATTAACCACAAAAACACAACGGCAAATTCAAAATGAATTCAATAATATAAATCCATTTAAGACTCATCAACTGATTTATTAGAAATGATTCACCTTCATTGCTTGTTGCATGTTACTTGTCGAATGTTGCTTGTTACTTGAACTCTTGGTAACAAATGGTGGCATTTGAGTATTTTTATCAGATTTGGCGACAGAGCACTTGCCCATCTCAGGGGCCTTTTTCCATTCGATCCACAAGCTTTATTCTGCTTTTCATCAATGCAACTTCATTGTTTGCACGCAAACATTATTCACTTTTTGCTTTAATATTTCTTCATCATCAAAACCGAAACAGATTAGCTCGACCTTTTGGTGGCTAGATTGGCATGCTTTGTACCATCAATAAATCGTTAAAAGTGATTTGTTTGTTTGTTAGACTAATATTTTACAAACTATTTTTAAACGAATTTTCCAAAACAGGTAAAAGGCAATCCGAGTTTTTCATGTTATGGATTAAAATATAAAATGTTGTACATGTTTTGGGGGGTAAAAGACCAAGACATTTCGAAATTGTGTTGACGGGAACGATGAGTCGCAATGTTTCCTTTAAGAGTCAAAGGATTATTTACAGTCAAATCGTTATTTTGTAGAAAAATAAATAAGAAACATGTTAAAGGACAGACAAACTAACAAGTGACGAATTTGATAAACTATTTGGAAATGTAAACTAACTGAAAACCATCATTACATCCTATAACATCAAAGTGTATTTACATTTTCCTTGATTGAAAAATCTAAAAAAGGAAAGTCAACCTAGAGTGTAAATTTTACACCAGATGACTTGAAACGAATATCGTTTTTTAAATGAAGACAATTCAGATTTAGAAGTTATGACATAGTAAGTTAAACTGAATTGCAAATCTCATGTTTATAAATAAGATAGTCTTTAGACTTCAAAAATGTAGAGAAACTTGTAATAGCATTAAAAGTTTAAAGATCTTTTTCAAAACAAGGCCTCGTGACGTGTAGACACACACTCGTTTTCACAGGCTGGTATAGGTTGCAGGATATAAAGCCCCATTCTTTAAGAAAACGAGAGACAAGGGTCCATATTGACTGTCCAAATATACACAGCAAATATTATGGCAGACCTCATCCCAGTGCTTTCTATTTGATGCAAGATTCAGGACACATGTCTCTGACCTTAACAGTGACCAGTGGTCAAATCTAAATAGTTACAATCGAGTGACCACTGGTCCAAGGCCAAGGTTAATATGTAATTAAGTGGATATGTAATCAACAGTGGCCTTGATTCACACTTACTTGTATTAGTGTAGACGGAACCACAGTATTAAAGAGCCACTCCGTGAGTTGTTGTAGTCATATATGCCAAACTTAATCATTGGTGTCATTTGATCGAGAAGTATCGACTGTTACCAAAAAGACACATTTTTAAAGCTTATTGGTTTTTACAGTGACAATATGAAGGTAGAACGTCGCAATTGTGATCGAAAACCGGACAGTGGCGCGCGTCAAATAGTCAAACGTAATTTTGGAGACTTATCAAAAATAGCCAGGAGGGCAGTTAGCAATTGATAGCGTTTGTTCGGTTATTTAACTTGTATCCATGTATATTTGACGTGATAACTACACCTCTGTGCATATATAAGGCTGTTTTTAGATTTTCATGGAAAGCCAGCATTTGTCATATATATGTCTTTTGGACATGAAAAGTTAAGATGTTTTGATTTTATATCACCAGATATGACATTGAGGTTCGTATCAAAGGTAAATAATATGTTATGAAAATCACGGAGTGGCTCTTTAAAAAGATGGATCGATGTGCTCGTCAATAACTGTTGGTAGTCATTGCATGGGGTAGCTTTTGGAAATTAAATAAATGATAATTAAGCAGCCGTTTTACAATGACTTCTATCACAGTAGGGCAGAACAAATTGTAACTTTTCATTTTAACTTTTAAGAGCTACATTTCCATTAAGCTATCATAGTTATCGGTTAAAACATTGGGGAAGTTTCTTAAGTAATTGTAAAATGCAATTCAGCAAATTTAGATATGTAATTTAAATTCAGCCTTCCTTTATACATACTAGTGTACGTGAATTATCAAACTGTTTTCTTTTCTGCCTCGCGCCCCTTGTGGAACAAAATAAAATGTGATATGATCTTGAAACACTCTATACCTTACAGTTTTGGCATTCTGTGAAAAACCTTTATATCAATTCCCAAATTAACCCATCAGGCAATGGAGTAAAGCCTGACGACTGTGGTTAAGTTGTTTGGACATTCAGGCCTGACAAAAGGAAGGAGGGTGTTGGGTCAATAATATTACCCAAAAGCATGAAATGTCAGTCCTTGTGGAGTGATTTTCAATTGAGTTACCAGAAGGTTGCACTCTACGAAAAACAAACAGACTGACAGATACGCAGGTAGATCGACAATGCTATACCTTTTTATTGGGAAAGCGTTTCTCTTGTGATAGTAAAATTTAAAAACCACACTTAGGGACTGACCTATGAAAAATATCCATGCCTTGGCAATGGGATTTGTTGGAAGACATTCACTCTCATGTTTGCTATGTTAAGAAGGTTGTTGGTATTCAAAACATGTGGAGGTTTCTATTTCCAATGTTTATAGTTAGGATTTTACATATTTTAGGACTTTTTATCTGCATGTTGTACTTGAAATGGACATACATGTGTTGTAAGCTTGTCCATAGATTAAAATTATTTTAACCCTTAAAAGAAGAGGTGAAAATGTATGTTTGCATGTACCTTTGTGTGGCCTTTAATCAGAACAAACAAAATGATAATTGTCTTTTTTTAATTTCATAAAAAATTAATTGATGTGTCAAACTAAGGAAACACATTTAGAATATAATATTCATATAAATATCTTCATACAAATATCAACACAGTTATTTTGAGCAAGTACAAGTGTAATAATACTGTCAGTATGATTTTAAATAGATAACCACAAATTCCTATTTTGATATCAACTATTTTAACCAAAACAAAACACATCTCAGCTGCTTAAAACTGATGATATAATTGACCAAAAATAGAGACTTATGATGAAGTGTTTTCCTACCTTTATGCTTAATTGGTAAAATCAATAATATATGCAGTTGTTAAAGTTGCTTTTGTATACATCTAAAATTTGCACACACACAATTTCTTGGTAATTCAATGAAAAGAATGTTAGTTTAAAGTTATATATTTAAAAATGTTGGTGTAAAAATGATAACCTTCTGGCATTCATATATATTTGATCAACTCACAATAATTGAATTTTTATTATGGAGTTTGGGATGTGGGGCTTTTAATTTCAATTTAAATAATTGATAATAAAACAGCTGTTTGACAGTGACTTGTATCAAAGAAGAACAGAATAACTTGTAACTTGAAATTTTAACTTTTAACATTTCCTTTTAGCTATAATTACCTCTAGCCTGACACTGCAGTTTATTATACTTGTATGCATTAAATCTATAATTTACAACAAACAATTCATTATTTTTATGAAACGTGATGCATTTCAAATATAACTAAATTTTTAAAATTTAATCCTTAAGATACAGATGAAAATATAAAACAAAAACTTCATGAAAAACCATACCTGGACTGGGTCAAATATTCAGTTACTCAAGTATGGTCGGGTACAACTGGAATCAAATCATTTTCTAAAAATCACATACCTGACTTTATACAAGCACATACATATAAGAAAAAGGATGGTTAATATTATACATATGCTAAATTCGCCAAGCAAGGGGCTTTACAGAAATCCCTTCTGCTTTTCTGTTTTTCAACATATTGACATAACCCTAGGTACAGCATATCTCAGTGTATTTTGTTATTCAGCCTTTTTATTCATCCATATGAGTTTAAATCATAGTCCAGTAATCATAATGACTCCATAGTCTTTGTTACCAGGAATATAATGTTGTTACAGGTTATTACTTGTTGGGATTTTTCCAGATAGACTTACCAGTGCCAGTCTAGAATAATACTGTAACAATGGAAGGTGAAAATGCTCAAGTTTGGTTGTGAGATCTGAGTACAAACAAAACATCACATACACGCCTACATGCATCAGAGCAACTTGACATCTTCAAACATAACATATCTTATCATAAATATACAAACATTAAGAATAAATTGACCAGGACATTATTTGACTACCAATGGTAAAACATATCCAGTCATAAATGGTGTATGTGCAATCTGCATATATAACATAGTTGTCATGTGGTGGCATTACATATGATAACAACTATTAGCTCTTGCTCAAGTAATCAAAAACATGCATGTTCTTAAATATTTAGCAAATGCTGTATAATTCAATAACTCGTTTAATAATCTCTCAGTCAAGAAGAACTCTGAAACATATCCATATTATATTAATCATATATTTTCTGATCAGGTAATTTACAATAACACCAGAAGCACTAATTTAGGCGTGTTTCATGAGCTTACTCCAGTTTAGAATCTGCCAAAGCCCAATCAGATCATTAACTTCATCTGAATTAAGCACACCAACGTGTATAAATCAAAGTGAAATCAAAGTTTCCTGAACATTCACTATCTGTGCTTCTAAGTTAATATTTGATTGACATGAAAATTAACAAAAAATACCAATTCTTACTGGCAGCTTGTCTACATTTCATTGACATCATTGAATACATATTCAAGGATTCATCACAAGGTTGAGGAATGTTGTATAAGATGTAGGAGCACATTTTGTTAAATAAGCATTTTTCACTAGTGTAGAGCATTTATCACATCAATAGAATTGAAACAAATTTCAAAGAAAAAAAACATTAACAGCAAGAAAAATTCTATGCCTGGCCCCATAAAGTTATATCACAGTTATGCTTTTATAAACATTTCAAGTTAACATATCAACAACACACAGAGACACCTGTTATAAGAACAATGCTTCAAACATATTTTGAAATTCTTCACCACAAATAATAGAGCATGGATCACAGTCTCCTAGCAAAATCAACAACATGTCACAAACTAACATATTTCTGAACATCCTTTGATAAACTTTGGTTAAAATTGCTTTTTATTTTCATCTCTTAAGGTAATATAAACATTTTACAGTGCACTTTTACTCAAAGAAAACAGTAACATTGAATGTCAATATGCATATAAATTCATCAACAAACATTGAAACTTAAAGATATTTTTGAAGTTGAATTTTCATTGACAACCTTTAAAATATGATTACAATCTGTTTCTATCTTTTTAAGCAAATGGAAAGATTCAAGAAAAACTGTAAACAAACAAAGGCTACAAACATTCAATATTCTCTTGTCAGACAAAACTAGGTAGTTAGCAAAGATGCTGAATTGTAAGAAGAGTCAAACAACTCCATTCAATAGTTTTATGCAGTGTCATTATAAGGAGTTGCAAATCATTTTGCCTGTTGGTTAACATCTGCACAATAACTGCTTGGTGATACTCTCAAATAATTACTTTGAAAACAGCCTTCCTTTCATCCAAGAACAGTTTCTTTTGTACTTTAAGAGTTGAAACTACAAATCCTTCTTCCACGGGTTTACTAAATGTAACACTACATACACAGCATCCTATTGTGTATTCATTATTTCAATTAGATGCAATAAATGAATAAGATGAAAATATGGCTGTAAGTAAAAATTTAACACCTTTTGATAACAAATCGGAAATCGGAAGCCACAATCTTTTTCAAACGGACATCCCTAACAGGGTATTTTTTTGTGGAAACAAAATTCAAGGGGACATTCCAGTTTATTCATATATATCATTGGTACATGATACAGCACAACACACTTGAAATATGTTACTGAGAGTAACATTTTGGTTGATTTAGATTTTACAACTTTATAAATAAGAGCGTAAATTTGGTAAAAAAATACATAATGTTGAGAAGTGAAGCCATTCATCGGCACTGCGAGTGTGAAAAACCTTGCATCGGCATTACAAGGAATTGTTGATTACTCTAATCATAAAACAATTATAAATGTGAAGATATTCTATCCATTCATATAGTTTATTTTAATTATGTTTAGTACAAATAAAGGTACAGTGCATTCTGTTATATCATTCCCCCAAAAAACAACATGGTGGATAAAACGGACCCTTAAAATCCATTGGTCAACATGATTTTTTTATTGATAATTAAAAAGGGAATCTTAATTTACATATTATGGATGCATGAACAATTCTTGGGCACATTTTTTAAAGATTGGGTTGAATAGATAAATCAAGAAGTGAACATTCTTTATTTTCATCTGAAACAAAGTTGAATGTTCTGAGACTCGCAAAACGGATACTCAGTCTCAATATACATTTTTAAGTTGATAATTGGATGATTAGGGCTAGCAATATGACTATTTCCAAATGAAAATTAAAATTTGTAAACGTCCACCTTTCTAAGTTCAACAATAACACTTCTTCTAAACTTGGTTATGACGTCTCAATAAAAGCCAATGTTGGTCCCAACCGATCAGATTTCTTAGATTTGCTTTCTTTTGGTCGACAGTCAGAACTTGAGTCAGCTATTGACTTGAGAAGTGATTTTTTCTTCTTTGATTTACCGGTGGATGATTTTGAAGTAATGCTCCAGTTGTCTCCCCCTGAATCCTCTCTGCCACTTGTGGTCAGCAAGTGAGGAGATCGTGACCCCGGGGGAGCACTCTGAGCTTTTGTCTGACCGGGCGAGGGAGAATCCGAACCCCAATCGGAATCAGAATCCTCATGAAGACCAGACAAATGACTGGAAGCTGATGTGATCCGTCTGCTGGCGTTGTACACACCCAGTGAATTGATACCAGTTTTACTTTTACCAGCTGATCCGAAACCAGAATCTCGACTCCTACAGAGTTGTCTCCCGTCTTCAAGATTACTAGTCTCCACTGGGGCTAGATCTCCAGACTTCTCACAGCGAGATCCACTTGAAGTGTGCCATCCCCTCGACATGAAATCAGAGTCTTTGTTGGTGTCCATCTCTTCATTCCATGACGCAGACACTAACACCTCTTCCTTCAGCTCAGAACCGGGACACCCTGAACCAACAGACCGATATTTCTTGATGATTTGTTTTTTCTCTGCCAGGTTTTCCTCCAGCCTCTTGATCTTCTCCACCTGTTCGGAGACTTGTTGCGAGAGGTCGAGGATAAGAGACATGTGTCCACTTACTCCGGCCGTCACCCCTGCACCAGCACCAGCAGAACCAGGATCACCGTCTTCTTTCAGCTGGGCTACATTAGAAGTTAAGGTGTTAATTCTAGGGTATTCTAAAGGATATTTTGGTTTAAGGATAAAATCCTTTAATCTATGGAAAGTTGATAAAATAAAATCTCTCTTGCATATTTTTAACACAGACATGTCAAATGAGGAATTATGATTAAAACCATGATTTTCTTTTGAAATCATTAGTTTGCTTTCTACTGGCTTTAATAGATTGATTTTTTGGTCTTCTATAATGACCTCAAACTATTATTCAAATCTCACAAATCTCATTCCAAATCCGATCTTACCAAACACTTGAAACTCACCTCATCAAGATCTGACCTAGAAGACATTTTTCTATGACCTTCACCTTCCTTAATTTCCTTGGTAAAAAATTATTTTTATGAGATGGTATGCAATTGATGAACTATTTTTCATTCTGATAAATTAAAATGCACACACCTTTGTTAGTAATATTTGCATTTGTATGAATTAAACTGAAAAATTTAACATTTAGTTCACTTATTTTCAATACAGTCTGTGTCTGAAAAAGACATAAAATAGCTAATGCTCACCCTTGAGGTGTTGGTTTTCTTCCTTGAGTCGAGAGATTTCATCATTCAATTCAAACAGCTGGATGGACGACTCCTGCTTGGCTTCTGACAACTGTGACGTTAATGACTTCACTTTCTTCTTGTACCGCACTTTCTGTCAAAGGAGAATGAGGCAAGAACTTTACCCCTTTTCGTTAAAATTAATACCCTTTGTATTTGTATGCGTTCCTTCTAGCTTTGTCTTAACTATATCTCAAGATCAGTTGGAAGTTTAAAAACCTCAACAAAAATAAAAACAAAGTCACAGGAAACTTCATATCATTTCTAGACAACAGGATCATAAATATTTGGCAGCACATAGAAATTATACTGGTACAGGGTAATGAGGTCTGAAACAATATTTTATGAATGCTTCAAAACTTTGTTATATTTTTCTCAGTTAAAGTTATAGTCTCATTTTTGTAAGGCAACTAAACTAAACTAATTATTCTTCACGAACAAAATCTGATCACTAACACAAATATTTCCTGTTGCATTTGCAAAGATTTTCATTTTTACAGTTTTGGATGAAGCAGCTTATTGGCATATGCCGTTTCAGACCGATGAGGTACCAAATCAAGTGCAATACCATCGCGAGTACGAACCACCGGAAATCTAGTCATCGCAGCCCCGATACTTATGACAGACACATTCTTCACTGAGTTTACCACCTTTTTGTTATTTCTGTATTTGAAAAAGCGTAAGCTATTAGCTATTTTCATTGGACATTCAGTTGGGAAATTTTATGTGTACTTCGTCACGGCCATAGCTAAATGACGTGGTAAGGACTAACGCTCGTAAAAAACATAATATTCGGTAGGGTAGTTTGAACTTCATTACTGAGGGCTAGAATGCCTGCAGAGTTCTGAAAATTGTTGCAAACGTCAGGGGAAATATTTCTGTGAGTGGTGAACTATTTGTCCGGCATTTATTACAATATGCCTTGCAAAAATGAGACTATGACTTTAACATAACCTCAAACTGGACCTTCTCTACCTTGATGCAACGATGTCACAAGATTGAACAGGAAAGGAAATCAATTTCAAGTCATACAGACAAACATCATGTACAGCTCTTTGACCCCGAAACGATCACCTTCTACTCAGGTTCACAGATTCTCCATCCACCCTTCATCCCTTGTTAAAGATTCAGATCCTATGAACAAATACTATAATGAAACCCTAATAGGACCCATAAACTAAAAGCCTTTGACAAGTTCCATTAACAATACATCCTTCACATTATAAAAAACATGACCCTTGATAACCAAATGTTCCATGGGTTTTAACAACAGAGATGACAGAACTATCTTTTCAACCAGTGCCCCTCAAAAAGTATTTTCTCTTTGCCCCTTTTAAAAGTTGATTTAAGTTGTTTTAACTATAACTTCAGTATGCTAAACAAGTGTTGATGTAAAGTGTTCAACCAGTTCTACTTGAGCCATTCCCATATCCCACTGAAATCCTTTGAAGAAAGGAACCAATGCCCACCATCTTTGAGTTCTCATGATGAAGAGCCTGCAGCTCGGCCTCCTGTTTGCTGATGAACTGATCCTTGGCTTGCAGGGTTTCTGTGCACGGTTCATCTGCCTCCTCTGGGATGGCTGCAAGCTGGACACGCAGGTGTTCCTGTAGACGGTCCTCCAGACTCTGGATCCGGTCCTGCAGGTCCAGGTTCTCGCTCTCACTCTCCGCCAACTGCAGGAAATATTGATGTCATTAATAGAAATCATTACTTGAGGAAGGGTTTCATATCACTTTAAGAAACGAGTTATCAGTTTTATTACTTTAATAAAAAATTCTGAAAATATGGGTTTTTACTCTTGCTCTTCGCAAAGATCGTAGAACATTGACATCACTATCAGTTATTACTTTAATGGATAAATCCTGCAGATCTAGGTTATTACACTTGCTCTCAGCCAAATGCGGCAAACATTATGGTCACTATCAATTTTATCATTTCGATCCATAAATCCTGCAGATTCAACTACTAACCCTTCTCCGCCATCTGCAGTGAACATGTTGAGGCAATATGAAAATTATTTTGGAATTGGAGACAATTAGGCAAATGAAGGTTTTCAACTCCTAATCTGACAGATGTATAAAACAAATTGATGTTAATGTAATTTTTATTACTTTGATTAAAGATTCATAGAGTCTACAGAATCGAATTGCTTCTCTTCTCCAACCAACTGGAGTGAAAACATTACCTTATGATCGAAATGATTAACAATTAAATAACACCTTATTGATTGAAAATCCCTAACCAGTTTATCATTAGCATCAAATCGTTAGCTTAAGTTATCATGCTGGTTTGTTTCAAGCTATGCTAAAACTGCACATAATAAATAAACGATTACCTTCCTCTCCAGTTCCTTAACTCTTTCCTTAGCTTTATTTATGGTATCATCTTCTTCAAAAGATAGAGGTTTCACTTCCTGGATGAAATAAAAAGATAAGTTACAGTGTGTGACTCAGCATGAAGATTTTCTGTTTGTTAATACATAAATAATCTTAGTTTGTAGTATTTCAGATGAACTGAAGTTATGAAATGCAAATATCTTGAAGTTGAATGTGTTAATAAAAGTCAGTAGCTAACTACTGTCATTTTATGTTTTATACTTTTTATAGACATTCTTCCTTAATGAACCACTTTTTGTAAATTTTGTGCATAATTTTTACCAATGTACCAATATAGAAGAAGAAGATAATGAAGATGAGTAGCATTTTTTTTAAAAAGAAAACAACCAAAGTAACTTACTTCTACTAAACACTGCTCGGGTTGTTTAGATTCATCTACAGCTCTGGAACACAGAAGCAATGCACCAATGAGCCAGAACAAACTCAATTATTAGATATTTTCAAGCATATTTCACGTAGAACATTATCACCACAGGGATTGGGCGACAGCGTCTATAACAGTAACAGTAACAGTGTCTATATATTGTGGTGAAACCACCGAGTACTGGTTAACTAAGGTTAAGTAGCAAAATTTGATAAACAAATTAGATTAAACAATCACATAAAAGGATAAATAAATACAAACGTAGGGTAAATATCAGCATGTGCCATTTACCAAGATGCAAAAGAAGATGTCTGGTAATGGTCTATGGTGTCCTAAATTCATTTTCATTTGAAATTTTTTAGCCAGTATCAAATATAGGAATCATAGAAAATTCAAATGTGACATTTGTGACATGTTACATAATATTTAAACAATTAGTGTTTGAACTATGAGAGGAACAAAAAATATGAAGTATGGAAGCTAAGGTTTTAATATCGCAAATTTTCCCAATTATTTAAATATCAACATTGGAATTTATTTATTTGGATTTTTCTTTAAATTATGGCTATATTACTTAATGATTTAATAATTATTGATGATTTGACTAGCTGTTTTAATTGTATGAGTCTATATGAGTATGAGAACATATGAGCAAGGAGGGCGCTTTCAGACCATTTTGGAGAGGACAAGCCCTGAAAAAGTATCGTTACGTTTGAATCCTGCTATAGTCAATATCTAAGTTAGATATCTAAAAACTTTTATTCCTCAAAAAATGGTCTCCTTTTTTTATTCTATAAGTATAAAAAACAAACAATGAATAAGGCAGGGAATTCATCAGTTTATAAGAATATAAATCAGTCTTGCTCAAATGCTGGATATTTTTTTTATTCAAACTTAACGATAATGTTTTAGCCACTTTTTTCAATTCCTAGAGAAAGATGGTTTTATAACTATCTAATTTAAAATGGTCCGACCATTGTGGAGAGGATAGCGTAGACAGATAGAGTTTGAATCTCGATAGAGTCAATATTTTGAAACTTTTATTTCTCGGAACACGGTCGATTTTAATCAGACGGAAATTACCCTCCCCAACCTTTCATGTTTTCTTTATGACCCTCCCCATGTGACTGTATATTTTTTTCTTACCGTCCCCTGAGAAAAACCGGCGTACCCCCACAGAAATAAATTGCCGGTCCCTAAAATGACTGATGATGATTGAAAGCCGACGAGTCAACGATACGAACTCGCCATAAACAACATTTGACTTACTTTTGATCTTTGCCTTTGCTATTTGAGTCGATATCGATGGTTTTAACCGTCGTACTAGCTCCGGTTCCCATCTTATAGTTTTTTGATGAAGGTAGATAAAATAAGTGTGTACCTAATCGTATTTGATATATTTTTTACGCATCGGCAGCCATCTTGTCGGCAATGAAAACAATGACATTCGGATAAAATCGTAAATGATCGGAATGGAAGTTCGCATTTCCGAAACCTTCTTGACTTTCTGATCAACCGAAACAGTTAATATAGATATTTTTAATATAAATATTGGCATCTAACATTAAAAAATAAATTGTGAAAAGTGATAAAGTTCAACTTGGTCGCACTTTGTGTTGCGCATTTATGTAGACTTCGCCCAGTTTTACGTCACATGACCAAAACATGGCCGACACATTAGAAATAGAGTTTCTGTGTTCGAGGGTTTTGTTAAATCCTGTTATCATTAAACATATATTCACCTTCCTTCCGGCGCGCAATCTAAATGCATGTGCCAGGTATTATCATGAGTCGATTTTATCATATTTTTCGATGCAGTTCTATAGAAAATCTGGTTAAAGTTTGACCGAAAGTAACATTCATTTGAGTTTTAGAACTTCCTTAATTCCATCATCCAATAATCTACTGTGTTTGGATATTTTTGCAAATACATTAATAAGTAAATAACTTATACATAGTTGACAGTAGTAAGAGTGTGAATTGTACATGTGTTGTTTTCCCAATGTACAACATATATGTTTTATCGTTGTAAGGCAAAAGATTACATGTTTCTGTGGTGAACTATGTTTCTGTGAGCCTTAGAGGAACACAGAGTATGTTGGTGGGGTCAATTCTGTCTAACTTTATAATAGGTGTTCATGATTGAGAAAATTAGTATCTTGTTACCGATCAATTCAATATAGAGACAATAAACAGGTTTAAGTTGTCCTTTATGATGGAAAACCAGATAATGGCGCACACCAGTCGCTCAAACGTATTTCTGGAAACTTATTTACAACTTATTTATATTGAACTCAAGACAGATGGTAATTTGGCTCTTATTTGAGCTCAATGAAAATTTATGAAACATAACTGTGTCACTTTAAGGCTGATAATGACAAATACTTATTACATCATAAACTGATAAAATAATACTTTCCTGGCTAGGTCCAGTAAGATGTTAGAGAGAAAAGACCACACACATACCACAATACCACAAGAACAGGTGACCCATGAAAGCAGAATATGCGAGGGCTCATATTGAATTCCTCTATTGGAAGACCAACTGTGCTGAAAAGGGATACATGTTTGCCAACCCTTTTTGATGAAACCTATTACACTTCAATATCAATTTGGGAAAAAAGTGACCAGAACTTAATGTTCTTTATGTCATTTTGAAGTGGTTTTGATATGACTGTAGACAATTGTACAGATGTTTCTTCGATATGACTGTAACCACATCCAAAAGATATTTCAAAATCAAAAAGATATAAGGACAGTCACATCGTCCCTCTTCATTTTGTCAAAGGTCACATCGTCAGGCATGCAATTTTTTCCTCTTAAGATTTTTTCAATTCATTTAAGGATTTTGCATAATGTAAATAGGAAATGAAGAAATTGCCATGTCATGCACATGCAGGCAGTCCAGAAAATGCAAAATCAAGTTTAAATGGTATGGTCTACCTAAATATACAATTAATTTTCCTTTTTGGTTCATGACCAATATTTAAAATTAAGATAATGGTTCAGTAGAAAGCCTCATGTAAATCAAGATGAAAGATCCTTGCATGTTGTGTCTATGAATAGTTTAAGGGTACAAGAAGATGTAATCTACCTTGAAACACAAAGCTTATGCATTCTTGCTATTAATGCGTTATTAATATGCATTTTCGGAGAAATGATAACATAAATAAGTGATCAGATTGAAAATGTATAACCCTTTAACTCTTCTTTATATCAATGCACTCTCGCCTTTATTGTAATGAAGTTGAAATGTTATCTCTTATTTTTTTAATATTTAATGTTTCCAGAGTCTGTCGATTATGGGAGCAAGAGTCAAAGAACACAAAGAGATCTCGACGAGGACTGGCTTGGCATTATTATCTGTGTGAAGAAACAAATACACCTGTACAACAAGAGCCAATCATTCTGGAGCTAAAATCCTTTTTTGAGGTAATAAATTACTTTATTACCCATATTGTTAATCATCTCGAGATGATACTTCTTTTCCAAGATTAATAAATTGTACAGATTTTTATTCATCATGGTATATTATTCATGGTATCCATCAATAACAAAAATCATAGTTGTTTTGAATAGCAATGATTGTGATCTTTATTTCATAATATCTATGAGTTACATCATTTTGAGCTATGTAATGTTTCCCTTTTTTCAGAATTTATGGTTTGAGCCAGGATTTGCCTTTGTTTTCCTATCCACAAATCTCTTTGAAGATTTTGCTTGCCATGAATCAGACCAAAGGTTTCGTGATAGAAGACTAAGACAACACAAGAAGGATAAAGTGAACATGAATGTTTTTCTGGAACGCCAGCTACCAGCAGAGTGCAAACTTACTACCATCACAGCCGATGGAATCATTGGTATGTTGTTGTTGTTTAACAATACAATGACTCTAACATGTCCTTAGGTTGATCATGAGCTATTCACATTTCCTGTAGTCTCCTATTGCTAGCTTTGAAAATGAAAAAAACTAGGTATGTTCTTTTAATTCTTATGAGTCAAATTTCAACATGAACTTGATATAAATATGAAATGACTTTGGCTATTATAATATATTTCTGCTTTTCCAATTTACCAAAGTTTATTCTTGACCTTATGTTCAATTTGGAAACTTTGCCTAATAGTTATGACTCTCTATGCCTGAAATACGTATATTTTGATAATAATCTTTGTGCACACTATATATGTGTGGCTAAATAATCGCATGTCATTCTAAATCAAATCTTGCATAACATCTCTTAGCTACTGACTAATAGATTTTTTTCAAAACAATAAATTAACCTTTAACTTGATATGTGCACCTTATGTTCCTGAGGAACTGGCCATGATTATTAGAGCTTAAAGAGCCACTCCGTGATTTTCATAACATATTATTCACCTTTGATACGAACCTAAATGACATATGTTATGATATTAAATCAAAACATCTTAATTTTTCATGTCCAAAAGACATATATATGGCAAATACTGGTTTTCCATGAAAATCTAAAAATAGCCTTATAAATGCACAGAGGCGGTGATCACACGTTCAGTTTACATAACCTAACAAACACAATCAACTCCAAACTGACCTCCTGGCGGCTTCAATTAAGTCTCCAAAATTACGTTTGGCTGTTTGACGCGCGCCACTGTCCGATTTTGGATCATAATTGCGACTCTCTCCCTTCGTATTGTCACTGTACAAAAACAATTATTTTTAAAATGATTCTTTTTGGTAACAGTCGTTACTTCGCGATCGAATGACACCATTGATAAAGTTTGGCATATTTGACTCCAACAACTCACGGAATGGCTCTTTAAGCTGCTGAATTTATTTTTGTCGATTGATTTTGTGTGGCTGAATTACACCTTTGCAACAAACAAAATAATTGGGACTGGCAACAAGCTATAGATATTCTATCTTGGAGTATTATTGCATTAACAGTCTTTTCTAGAATTAGTGTCTAGGCAATTGGCCAACTAGGTTGTGAATAATCATGATTACTCTATGAAATATTATGATATTAGCACATCTGAATATGACAGTACAACACTTATATTTACAACAAAGTAACTATATTACCCATGTTATCAAAGTAATTATATAACCCATGTTATCTTCCCAGGCACCAGTAAGGATAACAAAGTAACTGAAGAGATGGAGAGCAGAAAGTGTATCTCACTTGTTGTCTTCTCAAAGTTTACAACTGACTTTGACATTGTTCCTCGTTATTACGACCAAGAAGAAGGTCATAAACTAGCCAACGTGTGGTCAAACAGAGCTGATGCAATGAGCATGAACCCAATACCCGAGGAGAAAAATCTCAAGAGTATCGTGTTTTTGTGTGATGAAGCATTCTGCCCACAAGAGGTGGGATTCTCTCTCTACAAGATGTATCGATGTCCTATGATAGCCGGAGGCTTTGTGGACAATGTGGTGTGTCCTCACTTCTGGAGCAAAGAGTGAGTCATTGTTGGTGAATGGACGTAACTTCTCAGTTGTTGTTCTAGTTCACCATGTAATGGATTTATCAAAACTAAAGCAAATAGTGAATGCATCTTAATTTAATCAGTATTGTTTAAGCAATTAAGCAATTGTAAACACAAAAAATGCATTGTTGTTAAGACTTTATACAAGGAATTATAAATTGTATTTCTGTAAAGTAACAGCAAGGGTTTTATTTTCAGTCAAGACAGTCCATTCCTCTGTTGCTTAGCTATCTGTGGTGCGGATGTTCAAGTTGCGTCAGTTGTGATAAAAGATGACGTGACCACATTCGAGAAAGTGGACAAAATAATAAAGAAACTGAAGGACAATAGACTCCCAGAGAAGAAGAGCGTTGGATTCATGTTTGCGTGTGTCGGGCGAGGAGAAAGTCACTATGGGGAGAAGAATGTAGAGTCATTTGTGTTCAGAAAACATTTCCCCAATACTCCTCTGCTTGGCTTCTTTGGGAACGGTGAGGTTGGGTTCGAGTACCCCCACTTAACACCTGAGGATATGAGGAACGTGAATGCACATGATGAGTATGGTGCAAGAAATCATCCATTTGTACAGCAGCAGCCGTCGTATCTCGCCTCTCATCCACCAAAGATGAATCATGCCTACACAACTATCATGTCAATCATATCTTTTCCTTAGATTATTGACATATCCTGTTTACAAGGAATGAAACTGTTATCGGTTCAACTGATTTTATTACTTTGTGAGGCATATTCTCCCATGAAGAGTCAAATGCTACGCCCCTGATAGAAGACCAACTTATCAAAAGAGATCTTGGCATCCCAGAACATGAAAAACTAACTCAGTTTTAACAGAGGTTATTACATAAGTATATGATTAATGTACGAGTTGCACATATTTTGTGAAAGTTACTGTCACAATATAGCAAATGTAATGAATTTTTATCATCAATTTCATTCACCGCACATCTTCAGCAGGGGTGATTACCTGTAGCTTTGCTTACTTTATCAAACACAATAAACTCACTTCTGCAGGGGTAATGACCTATAACTTTGCTTAGTTTATCAAATACAATAACCCTCGTCTGCAAGGTCAAAGACACACAACTTGGCTTAGTTTTGTATGAAATTATTTTTATTGTTTATCAAATCAAGTTTTGAAATTTAACACTTTTCTGTAAAAATTTATTCATTTATAAGTTGTTTCCTTCAATCTCTCTATTTTCTGTATGATAGAATACCTTGTCAAATTAGTCATTATTTTGATCATTACAGTTCCTTTCCAAGTTGGATAATCTTTATGATGGAGATTATCATTCCCATCAGCCATGTTATTCAATAGTGAAGTGTCACTAAATGTTTCCAGATTATTGAGTTTTCTATTGCTTCATCTTATCCGTTTATTCTGAAAATGATATTGTTATGTCTCAAGTGATTACTTAAAGGAGAAGGTCTGATCATGAGGGCTTTCTATAAAGGAGAAGTTCTCATCACGAGGGTTTTCCATTGAAAGAAAGTTTGCTGCCCAAGGGATTATCTTTAGCCCAACCCTATAGCCTATCCCGAGAGCAGGGTATTTCTTTCAACAGATAGCCCAAGGAAAATGTCCTTCTCTTTCTTAAATCAAACATATTACATATTACATATTTAAGCTCACTCATAGTTGCACAGGGGTATAACAGTTGAGAGAAAGACCTGCGTTATAAAGATTTCAGAGTCAAGACCGCCATTGGCCAAAATATTTGCAGGTGTATAATATTATGAGTTATATTTCTAAGGAGTTAGTAATTAACATTTTAACTTTCTCATCAAAGTTAACATCTCAGATTAAAAATAGATAATTGAAAAATAGATATTACCCACCTGGAAGGGCTTTGTAAACGTTTACAAAGCCCTCGTGCCAGGGTACTAACGTAGCTTACCAAGCCCTCTCATCCACAGCTGGGATGGTCCTCGTGGATGAAGACTGAATTGACATAGAAAGTAACACATCTGTGAGGTAAATTTGTCCAAAGATAGCCTGCTGCCCGAAGCTGAGGGCAGGGGCTTTGATTTGTTGGAAAGCCCAAGGGAGAAGTCGTTCTCCTTCTTATATACCAAATATTTGATATGTATTCATTTTGTTTACACGACTTGCCTAGTCTTCCTCAAAAGGGGAAAGAGGCGTCCTTAAAATCTTGCTTTAAACATTTCAGTCATAGGTTTGAAAGCACTTATGAAGCCTTGCTTATTTAGCTCATTCATTATGGTAGTGACATAACCATTGCATTTAGAGAACAACAGTATTAAGATTTTGGGTTTGAGACAGTGTTTTGCCAAAACATATTACACTCTAAAGTGAAAGTTAAAGTTTATCTCAGGGTTAAAAAAAAATACTTGAAAAGGCCCCGCCTGCCTGTGTATTATCAGGGCTTACAAAGCCATGGTGTTCGACGTAGATAAAGACTGAAATGAAAGGGTGTTAACACAAGATGTATATATAATAATCATGTACAAGTCAAAGTGGATCTGATAAAATCCATTGTTTTTGTTTTTGACCAATCATAACCAATGCATAATAGGTGTTTTTTGGATATCTTGTATCTGATTATGTGAGAATTATTCCTTCTATCAAGTGAAAATATTCATGGTAGACTTTTCCAATGCCAATAGATTGCTATACTGCTGTACAGAAGTTGATGAACTTATCTTAATAATAATGATTGTTAGTTTGCTTTGTTGCTTTAACAGCTTCTTAGATTTTAAGGTATGTGTTAAAGATAGATCATTTGTTAACGTAATGTTATTTATGATTCATGTGTATGATTACTGATTTACTGTGTAAAGATTCCACAAAATTATGTTGGCATTTTTTGTTCTGTTTTTTTTTTTTCATTTCAAGCATTTGAATGAGGCAATAAGGGCTCTCAGAGTACATGTTTAAATATTCATTATATGTCTTTACTGGTTTTGTAAATATATAATGAAAACCACAGGCTTTACTTACCCAACAGTCCTAGATCTTACTTTACTTTTGCAAGTAACTCCACTTGCATCTTATTCCCTTTCCTTTGTTCTCCATCTTCCTTTAAGTCAACATTCAGACAATCCCTTCTTTAAAATTAGTGCTTGGAGTAAGTGGGCCCGAAAACTAAACTTAGTAATGACTTATTCATACTGTTCTCTTGTTGGACAGTGATCATCTGAGGTACACTTTTAAATGGTTAGGTGTACAAAGGAGCTAAACTGTATGTTGTAAGACGATACGCTTACCTTCACATACAGGAACTGATCAAGAAGTGTGAACTGTTGTGTTCCAATTATGGATCTACCCCATCTTAGGATTAAGATGATAATTTGATGAAAATTGACCTTGATGAAAAAAGACTGGTGGGAAAATATGTAAAAAGAAGTGGTTGCTGAAACATTGAAACGATATGCTTACCTGCACATACAGGAACTGATCAAGAAGTGTGAACTGTTGTGTTCCTATTATGGATCTATCCCATCTTAGTATTAAGATGATAATTTGATGAAAAAATACTTTGGAGGGAAAATATGTATAAAAAAATAGAGCCATGGGCTCTGTAGCTCATCAGACTTTTGATAGAAATAGGTGTTGTGGTTTAGACCATGGGGTCATGGGCAGTGTAGGAAAGATAGCCTGTCCCAACGTCCGAGTTATTAACAATCAAATAAAAAAGGCCCATTGCCCATTTGGGGTCAAGGGGTCACCGAACCTACAATTCAGAATCCCCATTGTCCAAGGAGTCTACACACAACTATTAAGCTATCAAGACCTTTTGGAACTGGAGAAGAAGATGAAAGTAGGATTTTAAGGTTTTGACCCCTGTGACCCCATTTGTGGTCATGGGGTCACCGAACCTACAATTCAGAATCCCCATTGTCCAAGGAGTCTACACACAACTATTAAGCTATCAAGACCTTTTGGAACTGGAGAAGAAGATGAAAGTAGGATTTTAAGGTTTTGACCCCTGTGACCCCATTTGGGGTCAAGTGGTCACCAAACCTACAATTTAGAATCCCCAGTGTCCAAGGAGTCTTCACACAATTTTTCAGCTCTCTAGACCTTTTGGAAGTAGGGAAAAAGACGAAATTAGGTTTTTTAGGTTTTGACCCCTGTGACCCCATTTGGCGTCATGGGGTCACCAAACCTACAATTTAGAATCCCTGTTGGCCAAGGAGTCTACACACAATTTTTCAGCTCTCTAGACCTTTTGGAACTAAGGAAAAAGATTAAATTAGGTTTTTTAGGTTTTGACCCCTGTGACGCGATTTGGGGTCATGGGGTCACCAAACCTACAATTTAGAATCCCTGTTGGCCAAGGAGTCTACACACACCTTTTCAGCTCTCTAGACCTTTTGGAACTGGAGAAGAAGATGAAAATAGGTTTTTCAGGTTTTGACCCCTGTGACCCCATTTGGGGTCATGGGGTCACCAAACCTACAATTTAGAATCTCCAGTGCCCAAGGAGTCTACACACAACTATTCAGCTCTCTGGACCTTTTGGAACTGGAGAAGAAAATGAAAATAGGTTTTTCATGTTTTGCCCCCTCTGACCTCATTTGGGATCATGGGGTCCCAAAATCTACAATTTAGAATCTCCAGTGCCCAAGGAGTCTACACACAACTTTCCAGCTCTCTGGACCTCTTGGAACTGGAGAAGAAGATTAAAATAGATTTTTAAGGTTTTGACCCTTGTGACCCCATTTGGGGTCATGGGGTCACGAAATCTACAATTTAGAATCCCCATTTGCCAAGGAGTATGCACATAAAATTTCAGCTCTCTAGAGTCTGGAGAAGAAGTCGAAAAAGTGAAAAGTTTACGGACGGATGGACGGACGCCGGACGCCTTGTCATGCCATAAGCCCATCGGGTCTTTCAGACCTGATGAGCTAAAAAGTGGTTGCTAAAACATTGACTTTCATGTAAAGTGATAATGACTCATGTTTATAGTTTTTTCATCAAATGCTATTTTTCCTTAACATATTATGCCTCTCAAAGAAGAAAAAAGAAGTTAAGTGAGATTTTCAATTGTGTTTATTGCAGTTTCATGTTTCACACCAGCCACCGTCTGAATGAATGTTGAAGATGATACTGAAAAAGTCTTGTAGATTGCAACATGAAACAATAAATGATTGCACAAAGACATGAACCAAGTCTATGAGAAAGCTGTTTACATTAGTAAAGTGGAAATAACCTGAAATACACAAACTCAAATTATATGTCAACAGTAGTACATGCCAGGGATCTGTTTCATGAAATTCTCTATAGCCATTGCCATAGCTGCATTAAAAGATTTAATGCCAAACCACGTTGTATACAGGAAGACCTTATCAAAAATACAATTACATCTTACACTGGAGGTGCAGAAACATAGGGTGTCTGATGTTATACAATGATCTACTGATTTCAAGGTACAATCCATTCCTTTTACACTCAAGCTGTTCCCAAGACGTTTCTTTCAGTATATATCCGTACCTGCCCAAGTTTACAAGTGCTAAGCCCTTCAAAGTAGACATATTACAAATGTAAGCTTTTAAGAGTGTCTTTTTAAAATATGGTTATATGTATCATAAAAAAGGTACCATAACAATAGTAGACTTTCATGAAACAGACCAAAGTAAAGAAAGGATGTGTTTTAATATTTTATCATAGGGTCAACATATATAATAATGAAAGTAGATGATTTTACAATACATAGTCGTTATTTTAAGTAACCAAGTATTATTTACCTTTATCAATTATCATATGAGAAGTTGATGTAAAAGGTTAGAAATAATTAGTTTAACTACACCATGAAATTTAAGTACTGAATCATAGATGTTATTGAATATATATGCTAATAGGAATATATCATATGAAGTTAACTAGGCACATCGCAAGTGGTACATTGTCATTTCCTTTTGAACACAAGATTAATTTTTCAACCTAAACTAGCTCTAGAGATAAATGTGCTCAGAAAGATTTTGTAGTATTTTATCATTGCTCATCATACTTGCATCAGTATTTGATATACTGATATGAGGAGGCAGGTTTTTTAATTTGCTATATATGAAAGTGTGTCAGGGATTCAGAAAGGCAGGGGCCATGGGCCACTTTGCACATTGGATGAAAAAATGGCCCATTCAAATAAGAAATTTTACCATTGCTTCAAAGGGGAATGGCCCATTAAAAATTCTGAAAATGACTTCAAGCCCTGAAAATGGCCCATTGTCATAGGTGTCTTTCCCAATCCTTGTGTGTCGAAAGTATATAAGAGCATTTTCAGGTATTTCAAAAAGCAAGGGATGGCAGTGTTAATGAGAAAGAAATTTCTTATTCCATAACTTTGTATTAAAGTTGACAAATCAGATCTAACAAAAAAGAAATGAAATGTTGCTAAAATGAAGAGGTAATATTGCTAAAAGTTTGAAATACGACAATTGAACCGATGGATGAAACAGCTAGGAATGTAAGTAATATTGATAATCATAAAATCTTTGTGATATTTTCACAACCACATGTAAATTTTGTCATGGACAGGCAATTATTCAGATAAGCATGTGAATTTTCACCATCTCAACAAAGTACACGCATACCATTCATAATTTTGATGCTTTCCAGATTGTGACTGGTCGACCTAAGACCAACTTCACTTAAAAGCCTTCCAACCACATTCATTACTTTGATGTTATGATTCTTTGGATATCAGATCTGAACGAAAGTTTGAGTTACTTCAATATTTGATCATTGATAGGCATCAAGACATCATTACAGTCGACAATCAAGACAACATTCATAAATTTCATATCCCAATGTTGCTTGTGTGACCATTTGGGCCAATGTGATAGGCCTCAAGAGACCGTATAGAAGAGTTAGATAAAGGGCAATGTTAAAAACTAAGGTGTCACTTGCAGTCAAATTTCCCTTAAAAGCCCTAATGACTCAATTCAATGGAACATTCTCAATATTTTGGAACACTGTTTGAAATAACTGCTCACAAGTTGCTTTGTCAAATCTTTACTTCCAAAAACCAAACATTGCATTCACTGTTTGTTCCCATTAAACTTGTATAATATCAAGGTATGAGATAATATGTGCACACTGATAGTAAATCAAGGGAACCCTGGCCCCCAAAGCACAGTAACTCATAAACCTGACCCATCACCTGATTGATGTTGTTCCCCTGTACCAGTTTCACACCCAGTCATACGTTCCATTACACACTCATACTTCCTTGTTGCTTTGCTATAATGCAAATTCTTCCTTATCACAAAAATAATCTATATCATATCCCAGATGATATTGCTAATTACATTATATACATTAATCTATACATATGTACATTGAAAACTTATGTGCTATGAAACGATAGATACCATAAAGAAACCTCTGCTTGTGTTTTGGTGAAAACAGAAGCAGCAAAATATACATTGTGTTGCTGGAACCAGATAAGCAAAGACTTGTAAGTGGTTAAAGTGAAGGACAGTTACAAAGAGAAATAATGTAATTTCTTCTTGAACAGATTTTTAACTTCAAATCTTGTTCTTAAAAGAACTGCAATGAGCTATCAATAACAACTTTCAAGAGCTGAGTTTGAAAAAAACAGGAGAAAAGAAAAGATGTTACTTGCATAGACGTGCAACTGTTTTCATCAAAGCAGAAAAAAAGTTCATAGAATCATAGAAATAACTCAAGAAAACATTACAGGTACAATTTTTTTCAAATAATTATTTCTTTTTGACACTTCATTAATTTGAAATGTGACAGAATTCAATGAACAACCAAACAAATATCATCTTTAATTAACATTACTGAGCAAGGCTTAATTGTTAGAATAGACTCCGTGGCTATAACATGAGCAATGATTACTGCTGTGACATTCAGGCAATATAGATGTATGTAAGTATGCATGGAACAAAATGAACAATAAAAATAGGCTGGCATAAAATTAGCCAAAATGGGCTATAACTTGGAATATAAACATTGATCAATAAAATGAACATAAAGAGTATCTTCCAGCTTTGCAAAGGCTAAACAAATGTTCATACCATATTTGACGATAGCAAGTTTGAAACACTTAAAACGCGCATTATTCAAATTAAATTTAAACATGTAGGTAGAAAAAATATTGTAACATGCCCTTGGTTGGTCCTTTGATCTGATTGGCTCTCTTCAAACTACTGTCCTATATAGTGCGTCCCTCCAAAAGGTCATTCCTATATCCCTCTATCTTACTTACAAAACCCATCATGTCAATTGCAGTTACTTCAACACTTTTTTAAGGTGTTTCTGAAGCATCTGGAAATTAAACACTGTAAGTCTTTTATTACAAAATAAAAAAAAAGGTTAAGATTTTGCTTGTTATAATGGCATGTTCTTAAAACAAAGATTGATTATCTATTATGCTTACATAGTGATAAGTATTTGAATGGTAGTTCATAAGGAATATCAAATATGGTATGCACTTCAAGAAAAAAAACTTCAACTGAGTATTGCAAATGAAATAATATTGCAGTGTAGTGCTAGTAATTCCTTAATGAACTCAAAATGTGAAACTTGTGACAACAAACCCAAAAATATTGTAAACAAGAAAATACTATATAAGACTAGGTAACTGGTGAGATTCTACCTGTACTTCTGTCATTTTGAAGTTTCTTGTGACATATATTAATAAATATACTGCCTTGGAGTAAACAGATGTAGATAGATGAAAGATGCTTATATGATGAGACAAGCTTCAGAAATTCTCTGTATTGCAAAATGGTAGAATATTATGATATGTAACTGTAAATAATATAACTCCTCTTAAATTGTAAACAAAAACTGATATAACTAGTATCTAAATGCAGTGACTAGATCTATAACTAAACAATAAACATAACGTACAGAAATGCTGGTATAAAGAAACATGATCATATATAATTGAGGAAAAGACACTTGCTAACTTCAAGTAATTGAATAAGTGCAATCATTAAGCACTTAAAAACCAGAATTTCTAACGGAATATTCAATATATATTTTTTTATAATTGAAGTATAAATGGGTCATTTATAAAAGCATCCCATTTCCCTCAGCCTTTCATCACTTCCAGTGGTTTATTCATAGAAATCAGGTGGGAACCAATTATCAAATGAATAATTTAAGACAAATGTAACAATACCTTCATATTCATGAATTCCGCAAGAGCAGATGAAATTAACTGTACAATATTCTGTGATATAATAATTATTTACAATGATAAAGTTGCATATGTTCATATGAAAGACGATAACCGATTTGAGGCCTAACCAACACTTCTCAAAGTTCATATTTAATAACTTCTTTACATGCTAATTTAGAAACTATGAAGAAAAGGGGGAAAAAACATTGTCAACATGATTAGTTTCTTTCTTGATAACAATGTTTCACAGTTTATATCAAATTCCTAATCATCTCATTCCTTTGAATCAATGATTTCGTGAACATAGCTAAGATTAAAAATACTTCAGTGAACTAGCTCTAGAACTAGAACTTCTTTTTTTATATTTGATTATAAATATTCACATACAATTTTCAAAACCAGTATTTCTGTGTAAAGTTTTATCTCTGGTAGTAAAATGGCAGCAAATGAATAAATTAGGGTCATAAATTATAGCACTAATTAAGATGTATATAATAAAATGACCTAACAATATGTATACAGAAATTCGTTGCGACAACCATGGCAAAAATGTTTTGGACGAAAACCAATTGAACAAAAAGATGATATAGAGGGATAAACATGTCAAGTGAATCAAAAGTCTTCTCATATTTTCAGTAACTATGTGCATCATTATTATCCAAGTGGAAGTTGTTTGGTCCATAATTGGTCTACAATTATCTTAAATCATAGCAGATTTCAATAAATAATTACAAGAAATGAAATATTTGAGGGAATATCACAGCACTTTTCACTGGTGACATCAGTAATGTTGTGGTTCAGTCTGCTCAAATTATAACAACATTTCTACATACACTTTCTCCAAACAGATCCCAGCTCATTTAACATAGCTCATTTTAACAGTACTTATTTGAGAAGCTATTGATTGAGTCAACTCTGTGGTGAGAGATTATTCTCATGTACAAATTGATTCATTACAGAGCCTCATGTACAGCATTTTCAGTCTCCTGTGTGCAATTTATAAAACTAGGAAACTAGAATGACAAATCACATCAAGAGAGGCGTAAAGGCAATGGAATCAGCACATAGGTTTCTATTGCATGCTCTTCAAGGTGCTGTGTCATTTGAATTAACTTACATTACATGAAACAAGGTGAAATAATCACAGAGATTCTCGAAATGGTTTGCCACCAGCTATTGAGGAGGTACATGCTAGCCCTTAGTTAGCCCTTACTCAAGACTACACAGTTTATTTGAGTACATGGCCAGAGCAAGATGTCACAAGCTGAAATGCGGAGCAGCTGATAGTGGTGTACTATGAGTAGAAGGTCAGGACGCTGGTCTGGTTGCCACGGAGAAGCAGGATGGGGGGCATGTCCCTCGTCAGGGTGTCAATCCAGGACATGTACAGGCCAGCAGAGCAGGTGCCCTTTCTTGGCATGGGCAGGGTCCTGCGGGTAAAGGGAAAATAGCATGTAACAAGAAGGGTATATTGATATTCACGTAAGACTTTCCTACATATTATATTTACACATCCTGTTTCATCAACTGTAATTCCCTGACACCATGCACAGCATTGCCTTGTATCACTGACAGCTGGATAATCATTGCTATATCATACCATACATTTTTTTCTGCCAATAACATGTCATTCTACAAGTATCTTTAACTCAACAGATTTATAAGAGCACTCCACTATTTCTGGATTTTAGACGTTTCTTTGGCTAGCTATTAATATATTTATAGCAAATGTTGTGAAAGATATCGGTGGATTGAAGATGCTTAGGGGGTACAAACAAATAACACATTGGCAGGATGTTAGATACTGTGGATGCGCAGACAATACAATACTATGGACTGACAGACAGGCCCTTTTTTTGCATTCCAGTCCAAGAAAACAAAGACATAGCAAGGAGATCATTAAACAAAACAGTGAGTCTGGCTCACGAATACTCCAAACCTTGTATCCTGGACCAACTAAAATACTGGAAACTTCCCATAACTTTGACATCCCTTAACTTGGACTACTAGCAGATGTCTGTAATCTTTTGCGATATATCAATTTAAATTTCATTCTAAAACAAAGTTTCAAACACTTAAATTGAAAGCAAATAAGAAAGGAATCTTAATATCACTTGTTACATGAAACCGCAACTCTTGGTCGGACATATTCTGACCTTAACAAATGAAAAAGTACTGTGTAATTCTTACTCACATAACAATCAATGAGGCATCTCTCGACTTCTCTAACATCAGTTCACGCAATCGTATATGTCGGTTTGTCTGGAAGAGAAGCATAGGTTTCAAACATACATCAATGATTTTAGATAACACTTTGCCAGAAGGTATCCAAAAGGATACAGCTTCATGGAGCATTATATAACACAGAGATAACCTTATCAGACAAGTGAAATATTGTCATCAAACTCAATCACAACTTAAAAGATGATGGCAGCACCAATTGAAACAAAGGGGAGATAACTCATAAAGATCTGTTTGAACCATCAGTGTCTGGTGCAGTACATTGAAGAGCTTGCACAGAGACAAATGGAGCAAGGCTTAAGTTGGCTAGTACTTGGGAATGAAACAAGTCTTATCTTGCTGGGGAAGTTACTGAAAATGTTTTCTATAGTTTATCATTATTTGAATTTTAGACTTTAGACACTTACTTTGTCTTTCAATATTGCCATTTCTTCCACCGTTGTCTTCCATGGGAAATCCTCAGATTTCTCCCCAGTTTTCTCATCAAGTATCCAGTCACTCACTAGATTTTTGAACTCTCTTTGGCTGCAGGGTAATAAAAACCATTAACATGACGTTAATGCAACACTTCTTAAACATTTCAGTGTATGTGCATTTCAAATTTCAGAAAAGTCTCAAGTGACACTGTGAGAGGGGTATTTAGTATTTGAAGGGATAGTTCTTTTGCATAATTAACCATGCTATTAACTCACTTAAAACAATTGCCAGCCTATTAAATACATTCAAAATGAATTGATTTTTAATTGTAAATAAACTAAATAAGGCATTTCCCCTTGTATAAAGGTTCCATAAAAAATCCAAAATTCTTTTTCCATTTCATCCTTAATCACCCAGAGCTTGATGTCCGCACTCTTCACATATCACCACTGGGATCTTTCATCAGGAGGAAAATCAGGGAAAAGAATCCTATTCCAGGGATGATAAGTGAAGCGCATTGGATTGTTCAGCTCTGGGTAACAAGTTAGGGACCCTAAGTTAAAGAGTTAAAATATTCAAGATTCAATGGTTCTTCATTGACATGTTACAAATCTATCTCTAAAGAGTCTCACCTTTCTTCGCGTGGAGGTTTGTTGACATCCGGTAACACAGTCATGTCCTTACATTCTATCCTGAACTTGGACAGCAGTGTTGCCATTCTGATAAATAAATGAAATGTGAAAGTAAAGAACAAACTGCAAGCATAAAGTTAGGTTTAGCTTAATTAACCTGGGGCATATGACAATGTAAACAATTGTCACGTGATAACTTTACAGTCCCTTGTGAACATTGAACCCAAGTTGAAATTGTGGAGATTAAATAACCCCTCAGCTGTCAAATTAAAAGTACCAGACCATTCATAGTGACAAATGTTATAGGGAGTCTCAAATTAAATGATCTGGGATACATTTGCGAATCCAGTAATGTAATGTAATATCTATCTATCTATCTATCTATGATATCTATGATATCTATCTATCTATCTATCTATCTCATTATACATCTATCTATATACTATAAGAACTTTCCAAAGATTACATTGAAGGTATTTAAGTAATCCAATTTGAGTGGATTAATAGTGTTACTCACTGTCTTTGTTCCCGGTCTAGTTCTCCTTTCTTGGTACCAGCGGTGAACACACGCAGCTTGCAACCCCGCCAGTGGGCCTTTGTCGTCAGGATGTATGGGATCAACAGCGTCAGGCCTGCAAAATAAAAGGACATTTAAAAGAATAGGATGAGAAAGATATCTTTGTACAAGTTAATTCCACTGGATAAAAAGTTAACCATGTCCGTCAATGACAAGCAATTATTACAGTTCAATGAAAATTAAATCCAACTTACAAAGACATAAACCACATTTAAAGCTACAATTGTTTTCTGGTAATTTTTTATGAATGTTTTGTAGTGCATGCTCACTAAGAAACTAGTTTGTAGTCTTACCATGTCTATGAATTCAGTTTATTACAACAGTGTATGAAACCAAATCAAAAGTTAAAGTATATCATTTTCTTTTTAATAACTACGGAGTAGTATTTAAGTATTACTACTCTTTGGTGCAACACAAGTATACAAAGACAACAATTTATGTTAACAACCACCCACCTCCATCATCAAAGAGCCACCAAACATCAATCGTTCCTTTTTTTGGATGTCGTTTGAACATGTTTATTCCCTTCAGAACTTCAATGTTGAGCTTTTCCCTTGATTTGCTTGGTCCATTCTGCAGGTCCCCTTGACCTAGTTTTGCGACCTTGGCATTTGAATTTTTCGCTGGCAAACCAGTATTATTGTCAATACGATCATAGCTGCTGGACAGACCTTTCGGGGGCGTGTCATCAGGGGAGATGTCATCATCACTCATTTCTGCCAATAAAGTGAACTTTATTAGATTCAAGATAATGCAATAAGCACATTTCAACAATGTATTGAACAAAAAAATCCTTCAAACTTTGATGGTCATCAAGAAAACAGCGACAACCTTCAGCAGAAGTTTGGATTATTTTCCCCTTGATTGTTTACATATCATAGATATCATAGGTAGATTTAGATATGTTTAAAGATTAATACATAGGATTAACGCACCCTTCCCCTTCCCTACCCTATAGAAATGTGGCAATAGATGCAAGTAATAAGTGATGTGCACTGGGATAGTAAATCCAATCCTCAACCTCAAAGACATTGACATACAAAGGACATCAAAACAAACACGCCACCTGATACATATTCTCTTACAACACAAACACTGTACCAAAGTAACCAATTTCTTAAAGCGCCATCGAAACAAGGGTAATCTACCCCCTTTTGACAATTTTAGATAGCAGTCCTAATCAAAGAAATCAATTCTACCCCCTTTCAATAACTTTTACCTAAGCTTGTACTAACTACATAACTCCAGTTTAAGGATTACACAGCCACAATCAGCAGAGGATTTAGGGTTATTTTTCCAATCTTATACAAACAAGTTGTGTCCTCATTCAAAAACTGACCTTTCAAGTCAAATGCTTTAATTTCTTAGTTAAGACAGTGACATTTGATTGTTGTTTTTTAACTGACTTAAGAGACTGATAACTGAGCAATTCCAAAAGTCATCCATGGAGAACTGAGATCGACGATGACATTTAGAAAAAAGATACACACAAAGCATGACATCATTAGCTTGGTTAATGGAGTTTTTACATGAATCAATATGTCAACAACAAACGACTTCCACAATCACAGATACTCCAGCTGGTGACACAAAAGTTAAAAGCCAATCGACAATTGGTTAACATAGATAGATTCCATGTAATAAGCAAACAGATGAGAGCCAAATGAAATGTATTGTGTAACTACCTAATAATTGTCGTTTTTCTGAAAAGGAAAGAAGATGACACTACATGTATATGATGGGAGCATAATTGATGAATATTTAAATGCTAGACCTCCTTATCACATACCAATCTTACTAACTGAAGAAAATAGGCTATGTAGCTCATCACGTTTGTTGTATTGCTTAAAGCTGAATACTATGATAAATGGTCTGTCATCCAAAGCACAATAACTCAAAAAAACATCCAAAGCACAATAACTCAAAAAAACAAAGTTGCAAAATTGTCCGTTGTCAGGGGACCACACTAAACAAGTGTGAAACTGAACATTCAACTTGAAAAAAAATTCACTTCAATTCACATGCCATAAAATGGATGTACAGGATGGATAGAATAAAAAGAATACAAATGTTGAATTTGGTTTGAATGATCAATTCAACATGTTTAACCCGATCACAATCATTTATTTGACAAACAATTATGAATTCTTCCCCCTGAACAGATATAAGAGATCCAATAAGCAGAAACATGATGTACATGTTTTGGTCGAGTGATGACAGCGGTTCTAAAATATGTTCAACTCAATTTCCATTCTGTTCATTGCTATGTTGTACCTTGCTCAGCTTAGATAGAATTTCATCAAGAAGTTCTAAAAACTTGCATTTACATCAATTGGTGAATATTGCAACATTTTTATCAAATTTATCTAACCATGCACTGATTGCTGAAAACAAATAACAAAACAAAGAAGAAAATAAAAACACAATTAGATACAATTAGAACAAAAGGTAAGAATAATAATGTATATTAAAACTAACAAAATCAAATCAAAGGATAGAGAAATATTCATGCACAGACTTTAACACAATGATTAAATAATTAAACACAAATTAACACTTGTCCATAAGACCAATATGATATTTATAAAAGCAGCTTAAATTGAATACCTCTTTAGGATGTTTTTAACTATAGCCATGTAAATTTATTTGGCTAATTTGATTTCATGTTTGGAATAATTTTAATGGGTGTAGAGCTGGATACTGCATAGAAATCTATAAAACAAAATACAGAAATAACCAGCAATTGCTATAATACTGCAACAAATCTTTCGATGCCATCATATCTACTACAAACATTACAATTTACTACAATGCCTGTTATGGCTCTCAAAATATTTTGAAATACTTACAGGTATGCAAATTTGATTTCGTAGTTGAAGAAATTTGTTTAAAACAGCCACCACTTTCACTTATGATAAATGTTAAGAAATGTTCAAACACACTGTCCTTTTTCTACCACCAAAACTTACTTCATCTTTCAACAAAACACAATTTTGTCAAATTTATGTATTTCAGTTATAATGTTAAAATGAAAAATGAATTGCACTGTTTGTGCAAATATATTCAGTATACCGGTTTTATTTTTCAGACCTAATACTGTGTAGTTGGTGCTTTCATGAGTCTAATTCCAACCCCTTCAAACTATAATTCTCCATTTACTGTATATCTAAAAGCATAAATTTTTAATGGTAATGGCAAAAATAGGCTGTAAACATATAAGAAACCTTCATAATTTTCTAGTTTAGTATTCAAAATGTCTTATAAAGCTTGCAACCTGACAAAACAAGACAAAAATGTGACCCTCATGCCAAACATTGATAACTAATTTTTATATTTCTATACCAGCAATTCTTTTACCCAAAATTTTGCTCAAAAAGCAAAATAAATGGGAGTCAATCATTTGCAATCATAGGTTTCAATTTGGCAACAAATGTTGTATTTGTTTCTTCCTATTCCAGTCTGTTCCTTGATATTTTCTAAAATCACATAATCTCTAATTAATTTTAAGTCTTAAAATGTTGTATGTGTACTTTTAAAAAAACATGTAAGCTTACAGATTCACAGTTTTCATAATATGACAACTATTAAACACATTATCCTGCCACATCTTTAATGAAAGAATCAAAATTGACTTTTACAAGCTCCTTGAATAAGTTTACCCCATACACAATGTTATTTGCAAAATGTCTTCCATGGCTTATTATCAAATATTTATGTATTTCAGATTTCTTGTGTTAAACGATTCAGTGATAAACAGATGAAAATAATAAAGAAAGATTAACAAAATTGTGACAGTTGCTTTTAACCTGTGCATTAACAATACTTTTTAAGACAACACCAAACTTCACTGGGTCTTCATCTTACCTTGACGATGACGAGGAAAACTTAGTATGCGATCTAAAAACCGAGGAATCTTTCAAAATCAACATGTCAAACAAATTAGTAGGAATTTTCAAAAATAAAATCAAAATGCTTATGAAATGAAGCTTCAGATGTAACTTCATGCTTAGTTTGGTAGAAAATTAACAAGAAAAGTAAATGACATTCCAAGAAATAAATCTAACTGCAAGCAAATGCAGAAATTTTGCATTTGTAGGCATACTCACCATCTTCTGTCAACCCATCGGGCATGAAGGAGGCGTCAAAATCAACATCAAGACCAAATCCCTCCTGCAGTCGCAGTAAACCTACTCCGTAGTTCAGGTCGAAGGCATCACTGGAATACAGATCAGCGAAATTACTAGCCATTTAATCAAATAATAGAACAGATTCTACATTTTCAAAATTGGCTTTGTACCTCCATATGAGGGGAAATATGAGATATATCTGGTACTCTCAGCTTTGGAGGTGATCAAGGATTACAAGATCTAAAGTTCATGACCTCTATAAGATATCTTAAATCAGGATCTTGGATCTCTAAAGCAGTTGGCTCTTGAGCAAATATAGGAATTGTGAAAGTCTTACAAATTGACAGACAGACAGGAGGAAATCCCTGGATGTGAAGATCTAAGCTGATCAGGAAGTTTAAGGATGTTCGCTCTTCAGTCACAGTTACAAAATTCAAATAACCATAAATCATAATGTTCTTATATATAGTAAACCAAAATGAAGCGGTAATTTCCAAATTTTGATGATTTCTGACTAAATATTCACCAAAATAAAGAAACGTAGTATTTTCATTTTGAAATAATTCACAATTTTGCTGACTCAGCAATTTTAATTGTAACTATTATTTGAGCAAGTTCTGTTATCTGTTTTTCTTAGAAAGTAGATGTTGTTGAATGAATATGATTTGTATGAAGGTATATTTTAAGATAATGAATGGGAGAAAGAATGTTTTTAGTCCAAAAATAGCTTGAATGTTGATAATTTTATTGAAATGTTTGAATACATGTTGAGCCATAGCGGCTAAAAACCCACAGTACCATACATATTTTTTACTTTTTTCTGGAAGAAGATTATGTTAACTCTAACATGTTTTCATATTAAAAAAAGTTAAATACAGGAACTAATTAAAATTTAAGATTTCTCCGAAAAGGTCATCATTTCCCCATAGACTCCCATGTTAAAACTCTGACTGACATATGGATCTTTGTCTTAAAATATCTCAAAAAAACGCACACTAACCCCAATTTTTTGGGGTGGATATTTCAAGCAAATACACTAAACCTTTGAAAAAAACAAGTTAGAAAGAAAGTTTAATACTTTAAATTTGAGGAGCGGACATCCTTAAGCCATGAAAAAAGAATTCTTGATTCTAGAAGGTCACTTTGATGAAATGGAATGAGGGATTTTACTTCCTCCTGCATCTCAAAGCTAAGTAAGAGACAATTGAGACAGGTCACTTGTCACTTTGTCCATGTACTTCAAGTATGGTAAAAACTTACTGTATGATATTGAAATATTCCTCAACAACCTGCGGCTCACACTTCTGCCAATCTGACTTGAAGCCCATCATTAAGGTGTTTGGTCGCATTTTTCCAACACCAACATTCTGAAAAGATTGCCTTTGATAATAAAAGAAGAAACATTTTTATGACAAAAAAACATTTTCAAAATGTTTCCAAAAGAATAACTTTCCATATCTTGATCAGTTTTTAAAATCTTAAGCATAAATAAACAAATGGCATACAACTGCTCATATTAAAACAATGTAAAAACCAATAGTCTACATAAGGCTGAAACCATTACAAAAAGCCCTAAGTACCTCATTTATTAAATTCTGTATAATTGTGGAACATAAAATGCAAATGGTAGTTTGTCTATAGCTCTCCTTATACCAAATCTAAATGTCTGGAAAATATAACTTTCTATGAATACTTAAGGTACAGGAAACCACTCATGGTCCCTACCAATCAATACAGCCTATTCTCATTTTTGATAGTCCTGAAAATTGAACTTTTGTCTTATAATGAAGACATGCTACCTCTCATCTACAATCCACCTACATGCATAATAGCTTGTGCTCCCTGTCTGAATGTCTGGGCGGTGGTGACCGTGTAGAAAGACTTGACTCGACGCTTCTGGAGCCAGTTATAGGGGGCCTGGATGTTCAAAAGTTTCTTCAGATTACCTCCTTGCTGGCCCTGGAAACATGCAGTTACAACACATATTAAACAACGATTAAGGACTAAGAAGTAACGGCTATACCACAATTTTGCATGATTCCATGATCATTTTGCCTTTGCGACTAACATTATTTATATCTCAGGTCCTCAGGTTACCTACTTTCTCCATATCTCACCGAGTATGGTTGCTCATACTAATCAGGTCCTAGATTATCAAAGCAATCCTGGTAACTAGGTCACCATTTGTGCTTCACTAACAGGTATTTCAAGTTGTGTCTACGAACAGAACAGCTCACCACCTCACTAGGACTTTGTACCGTTAACTTATCAACATCACTAATGAAAGCGTACAAAGGACTCTAAACAACATCTCATTTCATGGCCTACAACACTAACTACCAGCTACTTTGATTTGTTTCAGTGAAGCATTGATTGATAATTGTTCAGATGTCTTAATGATAAATAACAACAATAATTCATTTATATGGCGCCTAGTTTCCAGGCCAGGCTTGTTTAACGGCTGAGAGAGATGAGAGCAAAAAAATTTGTTTTAACAGGAAGTCATTTGTTCTGCTTCGTTGTGGAAGCGAATTCAAGAGCTTTGGTTCAGTGTTTACATTCTTATTGTGAGGATGAAACTACAAAGTTTCATTTGTATACTAGCTAAATTGCATGTATCTGTAAAAAGATGATAAGTGACAAGCTGAATAACTTGACATCAACTTGAAGAGAGAATCAATGATACTCACCACAACGACATTAGCGCACACCATCAAACTGATTTTCTTGGTTATGTGGGAGACAAAGTCCACAAGAGCTGGGCGGTTTTCAGGCAGTCCTGACAGAACTAGTACCTGTGGCCTGGAAACAAAAATATTATTTCAATAATCCTCATTTTACATAAATGCAACAAACCAGAGGAAATGCATGTCTATTTTTGATGTGTATTATTTAAAAAGATTCTGATAAGACTTCTTTCAAGATATCAAAGTTCTCATGTAATTACTAGTTCCTTTAGAATATCGCATTGGAATCAAATGTTATGTATGTTAACAGTATTAGCATGAATCAAGAAGAGGCAAATTGTTGAATTTTACTAAATATGTGTTCTTTACAGCAGCATTTTCACAACTGAATCAATAGGACAAGTCAAACAAATTAATAAATACCTTCTATTGCAGAAAAAATTTCAAAATCCATAGACCAATTATAACTTTATTTTTATTTACAAATCCAAGAGATCAATGGACAAGAACATACAATAACAGAAATGATGCTGACAAAAGTCGAACTTCTCAATCTGAGGTATGGGTGATGTAACACACACTTCAAAATAGCATCCATTGCAGCAATTTATTGAAATCAAAACTATGATTGGACAAGAACATAACAAGATAAATAGATGATACAATACCTGAAGTTCTTAATGTGATCTTCTACAGACATGAGTTTGAGAGAAGACTGGAGGGCATTTCTGTACACGTGAGCCTGTGTGGACGATCCCCAGTTTACTTCTGTTGGCAGGAAAAAAATCAAACAATGAAGAACGACTCAGAGAAATGATATTTAACATGATAATTGGAAACTCTACTGAAATCATTGACATTCAAGCAAAATTCATAATACATTGATAAAAATATAGGTGCTTTGGTAAATGCTGATAACAAACAAATCAATTACTCCTGGCAAGTGGATTTCAAGTATCTTGTCAATAAGTAGGTAAGGAAATTGGTAAGAATTGATAAAAGAATGTTCTTTTAGTTCATTTAGTGAATTAGTCGGGTATTATCTAGACACATATCCTTTAATTAGTGCCACTTGGTTGCATAGCTTTCATTAGAGACATGGGCTACAGCTCAATTCAGCTCATTTGGTATTCTTCTTTGTTGATATTTGATTAACTTAAAATGGCAATAATGAATTATGAAATACTTCTTCGAACCTGGCTTGGTGTGGTGTACATATATAAACAAGGCACTGACAACTCCGAACGTGACAAGGGCCGTCCACCAGTTGATGATGAACATGACCGCCAAACAGATGATGGCCCCCAACAGACTGCACCACTTGTTGTAGTAGTTGAATGCGGGACGCCAGCCTTGGTAAAGACAAAATTATTTTATCTTCTTAAACTGTTTTTATGTGACTATAAGTAGAATCATTTACTACTTGATTGCCAGTGAAATACCAGGTTCAATCAATGATACAAAATTGTGGCATCAGTCACCACTTTAAATGACATTGACAGCTGGTGATAACATAAATATATTACCCATATCTTGTCAAAAGGGCAAGTGTGAGTGGAACAAAGCAAAGGTTTTTTTTTAACATGCATGACATCCATCTTCATACAAATCAAAGTAAGAGGAAAATCAGATTTTACCAAGAAGGAGCACTTAAAAGGAAAGGAGACATTATTGCATATCAAGTTTATCTGTTACTGCATATTAATTCAATCAAATATTCACCACATCATCATAAAAAAATTAACTTTCAAGAAAGAGGTATTTAGATTTGACACCAACAACGGTGGTAATTTGAATGCCAAATTGTGTAACGTTTTTTTTTTACACAATTGGGAATTCAAATTTGAAAACATCTAAATCATTAGCTGGAAAATGTATGGTAAAATGTCAAAGTATACCTGGTGAATTGGCTAGTGAGGCATCAAAACAGGAGTAGTTAATCAGTGTGTAGGACATTAGGAAAAAGTTTGATATCACAGGGGCAATAGCATTCAGGTCACCTGAAAAGAGATACAGGACGTAGTTGTTGAGAACACATATAATCTAAAAAGAATTTGAAAAATGTATGCATTTAAAGCATTTTAAATGCATTTCAACTGTTCATTGTTGTAAACTATTAACTATATCCATTATAAGAGGGACATTAAGAACTGGAAGTCTTATTAAGAGCATGACTTTTGCACGATACCTTGTTTTCCAATGTTTATCAAAAATATCATTTCATTCTGGTAAGAATACTCTGAAATGTGTTATTATGACTTCCTATATAACATGGTCATCTTCAATGACAGAACAGGCTTTCTTATTTTGCTAGAGAAAACAGAACAGTATTTTAACAATCTTATTTCATAAGATATTGAATATAAATATTCCATCATTTGAGGTAAAACAGATAGACTAACCTACATTAACAGCACATCCTCACATATTTCTCTTTCATACGTATGAATAGGAGTATCTTAATTAGCAAAACTATAATAATAACAATACAGAACAAGCCGTACCTATACAGACAAATGCCAAGCCAATAAAATAAGCAAGTACGTAGGCACGCCTGGGATTATCATCTGCACCATATCCCTTTGCAAACACCTTTATCTTTGGAAAGATTTCATCTTTGCACACAGCCTGAAAAGAAAAATGAAATATTATTTTCATTCCATATGAAATAATTGTGTTAGTTTTGAATATCTATACAGCACTGTCATTTATTCAAAGGAGTAAATTACCATTTTCAATCAATATAATCAAAATGATTTTGATTGTTCCAACATCTGTAGATCACTGCTATTTATTCAAACATAAATTTTTTTTTTTTTTAAAAGAAATTTAAGAATTAATTCCAAGTGAATCATTTATTTGTTAGGTAATTTAGGTCGGGGTATCAAATCCTTGGCCTATGGTCATCTCCTTTGTTATAAGGATATCTTCTTTAACTTCTATATTATAGTTAATTCCAAGTTAATTGAAAATTTCAGGCTAATCAGAGAAACCCAATGTAAGTTAATGTGATTCCCTAGTGATGTCTAATAGGTCATTTAATGACTGTTCTTAACGAGACAAAGCTGACAAGCTGACGTAGGGATCAATAAATTCTCCAAAACTGGTTAAACAAGTTTTCAACCTTGGCAGAGTTCCAATACTGTAAGAGTAATCAAAGTTGGTTTTTCAAACATAAACCAAAAAATGTCCATCTGTGCTGATGTGGATTTAATTGCAGCACTAAGCAATACGTTAATGACTTGAAATCTTCACAAACTTTGCACATCTAATAACATGAAATGTTTTGAGTCAAAAAGCACTACTTCTATGAATTTAATAGTTACCTATTTAATTTTTTTTAAATGAGAGTGTTTTTTTAAGTTTAAAAAGCACAAGAAAAGTCATTAAATAAAACAAAATCTTAATAAAAAAATGTTATAGGGACATATCACAAAGACGAAGCGCCATTATCTTTCTTGTTGCTGATAGAACAGCTGAGCGGAGCTCTTTGAATTTAACAAAGAAAGATTAGACCCTCTTAAACTTGGCAGAGGTCCAAGGAAGAAATATAAGGATTCTCTAAATTGACCATTTCTAATCTTGTGTAACAGACTAAAGAGGTAATTTTGTCTCAGGTGGGTAATCACTTCGTCTACTGACGCAGAACACTTTGAAGACTAAATAGTCCTAAGCCAAACCTGATCAAACTAGAGAACCTTATTGCTACCGAGATCAATGCAGCAAGCCCCCCTTCTCCAACCTCCAATGTATGTATTCTATAAAACTTGGCTAACAACCTTTAACCAAAAGCCTTGCACATTTTAATGGTTTCTTCTTGACCAAATAGCCTGTCTTATAAAGATGAATTGCTTTGAATCACAGCAAAATCTGACACTGACTTTTATACAACCTATGACAAAACAAATGATTACAATTTTCTTAATTGAGGGATCAGAACTTTCAGAAGTTTCTGGTTTTGACACATAATACAAATATTATTTCAAAAGCAGTATTAAGCACCTTGCTGGCTTTTAACTTTTTAACTATTTGATTTGAAGTCCTGATATTCAAACCCTATACTTACTTGGAAGACTTTAGGAGCAGAGACAAGACTTGCAAGTGCAGAGGAGAGGGTAGCTGAGAAGATACCAGCTGTGATCAACGGCCCGAAACCCGACATCATCTCCATCGCCTACAGGAATATATAGATATACTTAAAATATAATATCCACATTGACTTGGAACTGTTTACATGCATGGTAGCAAAGCAGAAAAAGAATTTTCTAAATAAGTCTTTTCATCTTAGGAGATCATAGCTGAAAATAGAGATGAAGAAAAACAAGGTCTATTACTAAGAGTGAGGTGCTTTGAAATCAACAACCCTTTAAATGGTAAACTGCAAATTTATTGTATTTATGAACCTGACAGCTTTACATAATCAATGGCAGCTTTGACTTAATAAAATAAGTAACAATCTAGCAATTCACCCATCAGCCAACTAACAAATCCTGTTGCAGATTCCAGGCTGCTTGAATGACTACTTACTACTTACTTTCTATCTCTTGATTCAAGCTTTGGGATAAGAAAATGGCCAAATTACAATAACTTAATGATTTTGTGTGCAAAATCTAACTGCTTTAGTGGAAGTTGGCCTTCTATTTTGAGAACATTGGTTTGTGAGAATAAACCTCATTGTGATAGATTTGGTGATTGTTAACAATCATTAATAGAGTCATAAGCCTCTTGTTATCAATTTGATATAAGACTCTTTGAAAAATTGTTTTATCAGAAATTCTATGGATTCAAGCCACTAACCTGGTAGTCATTCATGAGCCCATAGATACACTTCCCATCCTTGCCCAGGGAGCAGTTGCTGATCACATCGTGCGTGTACACGATGGTGGGCTTGGTAAAATTCTTCACTGCCATAGCAACCGTGTTGGTCAGCATTGATGTCTCGTTAGGGAGGGGGATGACACCAGTGGTAACTTGTGTGGTCACAACATAACCGACAGCATCACGTAACATGCAACCTCCGAGGGCCCAGGCTACTCCCAAGTACACAATGGACGAGATCAGAATGGACAATAGCGTACCTTTAGGGATCGAAACTTGGGCATCCTGTGAACAAACAAGAAAGTATGGGTCATTAGAATCAACAAATCAAATAAATTCCCAATGACTTCTTCCATTGACAGCATAAGAATCTTGAGGAACCAGGAATACGCCATAAAGCATCAAAATTAGTGTTTACTAGTAATAAAGACAAAGGCAAGGTGGACAACTGTGTAGTGTCTTCAAGAGAGACAAGTTACAAGGACAAGGAGTTGAATGTTCTACCTTTTATAAGACTCTGTTTCCAGGAAGTAAGACTAAACATGAGCAGAAAGGACTCAACATTACAATATATTCAATAACTTCAGCCCAATAGTTACACATGCTCTTCATCTTTAATCAAGGTTTGCTCTTTAATTCTGTCGCTTCACAAATATAACCATTCCTACCATACAGAATTAGTTCTAAGCTTGTTGATAATATATCTTGCATGTAAATATAAAAAAAGGACTAAGAAAATCTTAAAGAAAATAAAAATGTTATTATCATATTAATTATTTCTTTATGTTCACTTTGAAAGAACTTTTGCTCCCAAAAACAATTTGCAGTGTGTCTGCTCCCAAAAAAATTATTATTTTCTTTGACTGCCAGAGGAATGGTAAATGTCAACAATAGTTGCCATACCTTGAGGTCGCCTGATATGTTGGCCCCAGCCAGAATGCCTGTAGCAGCTGGGAAGAAGACAGAAAACACAGAGAAGAACTCCTCTCCCTCTCCAAAAGCTGGCAGCATGTTTTCTTTGAACACATCCACTGTAAACATAAGCATTGTAGTATACCATGCATTGGAAATGACATTTTGACTGAAGCTGATTTTCCCATAAGATCAATGACATTTAGATTACAATTTGGTAAAAGATTACTACTTGAAATCATGGCTATATGTGCTCTAGGAACAGATCAACTGTAAATAGAAGCATTGTTGTATAACATGCATTTGGAAATGATGTTTTGACTGAAGTTTTTTTCCCCATAAAATCAATAACATTTAGATTACAATTTGGTAAAAGATAAATAAATGATTGCAATATGCACTTTAGGAACACATCCACTGTAAGCACAAGCATTGTAGCATGACATTCATTTGGAAATGACATATAGACTGAAGTTGATTTTCAAATAAAGTCAATGACATTTAGGTTACAGTTTGGTGAAAGATTAATCCTCAACATGATGGCAAAATGTTCTCAGCTGAAAACATAACATAATGATATTGCAAGGAACAAGAGAAGCTGCCACAAAAAAAGTTGTATGAATATAAATGATGTGACTGGTAGGCCTAGAGAGTGATTAAAATCAGATGCTTCTAGGCCGGCAGCCTCAGAAGTACAAGCCACTGTTTTGTGAGTATTTCTTTATACATAATTCAATGCTCTGAATAAATACAAATCGAGAAGAAAAATAAAAAGGATGGTCAATAGATAACTAGAATTTTTACTTGGGACGTGATCTAAGACATATGTGTTTTTCTTCAAATGGTAAATGAAGTGATTTTCATCATAACATTTAAAATCTCTATAATAAAACTTTTTAACTTAACAACAAAAATTTTACACTTTATTAATTTTCTACTTAAACAAGACTTACATCTAAATCCCACAAAGCCTTTGACCATTTTGGATTCAGTTGGAGGGATACAGCAGCCGACAGCAAAGTTTATCAAAGCAATTATAAGAACAACAAGTAGCACGACTTGGGCCTGTGAAGAAATAGTAATTAAGATTAAAATAAAACACATCATGATCAATAATGATAATAATGATAATTCATGACTGTCTTCAATACATTACGTTTAGTTTATTTGCTTTGTGCTCTCAGGAGGCAGAGATTCCAATTTGAAACTTAGGTTATTTTCACTGAATAATTCAATATTCAGGATAGAAAACATTTACTGGCCAAATTAGATTCAAAATAGAACATATGACCTTTACAAATGTCATCACAATTCACTTGATCATTTATAAAATACATGATTGGCAAAGATTCTGATTTGAAACTTGGGTTACCTCCACTGAATAATATAATATTCAGACAACAAAACTTTTTCCGATCAAATAAAAAAAATTCAAAAAACACAAAACAATTAAAAATAACATCATGATTCACTTGAACATTTATAAATGCATGATTAGCAAAGACTCTGATTTGGAACTTTGGGTTATTTTCACTGAATAATATGAAATTCAGTCGACAAAACATTCACGATCAAATAAGATTTTTAAACAAACATAAAACCAATAAAGACATCATCACAATTCACTTGAACGTTTATCAATGCATGATTGGCAAAGATTTTCATTTTCAACTTTGAGTTATTTTCTTTAATGATTAAAAATTCAGAAGACAAATATTTACTGCCAAATTAGATTCAAAATACAACATAAAATCATTAAACACGTCAACATTATTCACTCCAACATTTATCAATGTATGATGTAATGTAAATGTAATTAACTCTTGTCATTCATTTTCTAGGTGTTTCTTATCTATTAATAACGACATTCTCTCAAGAATCAAGATTATGGATTCCCACTGAGTGAACCACTGTACTGGACTAATGGCCAGTTCCAAGCTAATCTTGTACTCAATAATGAACTCCTGGAATCCCTTCAACAGAAATTCTACACTTACAAAGATAGTATGATTCTTAAAATATTTAGTTTCTCACAGCTGGGTTTATCTATTAATAAATAAGAGATCAAGAGATAATAGGGTCTCCTAATGAGAGCACTTTAACACTTTCATGGTTTAGTCTTGATTTGGGTTACCGGTACTTTCATAATCACTCAGCTTAATTCATCCAATATTATACTTTCAGCTTCTTTCAGCCATCTACACACAACAGCAATCACCGTCAAATAATGTAAAATTCCTATGAAACATATAAAGAATATTTTTGCATGAGTCTACATTTACCGATTGATTTACTTGGACATATAGGAATAAATTCTGTACTGAACTAGAAAAATCACATTTTTGTTCGCTTCCAATACTCTAGTACAAAATAGAGCCAACAGTTCAACTGCTCATCAGGCTTCATATAATCTATCACATGAGGGACTATAGGGTCACCGATTATTTAAATTTTAATCCTCTTTAGCTTATGAATCTGTATACATGATTTCTAGGCCTTAAGCCTTTTGAGACTACAATAGGTTATAATGGCATGGACTCTGCCATACTTATCATAGGCCACAGGATCACCAAATTCAATTCAGAAGAAGACAAAAATATGTTTTAGAAAAAGATATCTCTGGATTTGTAGCAATTGAGGTATATGCATATAAATCTAGTCACATAATAATCTACCGAGTGTTAAAGACATCCCCTGATTAAAGAGAGAAAGGCAGGGATGGGGATCAAATCAGCTCATAGGCCTAAGGATTTTTATCAAACCACTCAAACACAACAGGAGTGTTGTCCAAATAGAATGTTTGATTCATCAAATGCAATTAAATTTTCAATTGCAAAATCTATAGAAAAGACAACATAAACAACATACTCATTAATAAAACCTAACATATAATTTGTCAATGTTGATTTTTTAGTACAAATCAAATCTGCACTTCCATCATTGTATTACGTAATATGGATGAATAATCTGACACTGACAACAGTCATCACCTAATGTGCTATTCCGACTCTCCTTTGATGAAATATTGAACTTGTTTAGCATGCTTTCTAAATCAAACAACTATTTTTAGCCGGTGGCTTAAATACATTATAAGGTGGATCAATTCGCTCGCAGATAGTATTCAAACACTAACATATCATGATCACAGAAAAATAGACTTGACTGGTAAAGTGAATAGTGTGTATAAAGACATACACGCACCATGAGATTCTGAGTTTTAATCTCTGCTAAAGCCTTACAGGAGAACAGCATCTATATTCATACTTACCCTAGCCTCCCAGTCCATTCCAACAATGGCAATAAGCAGTAATACAGATATTGTAACAAAACCAATTATCCTAATGTCGTTTGTTTCATCAATCATCAAACAATCATGGGCCTGAAAGAAATATGAACACAATTACTACCATGCAAAAATGTCATCAAGCAATTTTCTTATGTTCCACTTATTCTTATTCTGCAAACTTTCATATAAACCTGTTTTTCATTAATTTCCATTAGTCCTAAATAACATGACATGTCAATTTTAAAAAATCAAAAACATCTTCAATTCTTTATCACAGTAAAATTGCATATTAATATCAGAATCATTTAAAACTTTCAGTAAAACATTAATCAATGCTATAAAATGTCGATCAAAGTTATTGATCTGTCCTTTAATTTTTATTTCTTTTATCTTTTACCTTTGACAAAAACTATCACATTATCAATTGTCTCTTGTCATATCCATTAAGCCAAATATGTTAAAGAATATAGCAAACACTCCATCTAGCATGTTAATGACAAACCAATTCACATCTTTTTATAACTACTTGGCCCTCAAATTTTCCCTCTCCAAATACTTTTCAGGGCCCAAGGTGCTTATTACATCGAGCATGGTAAACAAGCTGGTAAATGTCAATAGATTCCAAATCAATCTCACCTTCAGCAAATCTCTCACTGTTTCTGAAAATCCGACCACATACATGGCGATAGCAACAGCATTGGCAACAGAGAAGATAAGACCAATAGCGCCTCCAAACTCTGCTCCAAGACTACGAGATATCATGTAATATGCACCACCTGCAATGACAAGTTAGATTATCAATTCGTATTGGATCCTTCCCTTCATACACATACACAACATTCATTTACCACCATATTATGTCTGTATAAATTGTACAGTATCGATAGTTGGGTTCAGATTATGTTTATGTTTTGATAAATTGGCCACTATGGTGGATTCATTGGCATGACAAAATCACGGTGAGCCCTAAACTTGGCACGATATAGCTTCTACTATATTATTATCCTATTAACTAAAAAAAAATTTTATTCTAATAGTTCAATTAGACTTCATACTTGAGATACCTCATACAACTTTCATTTCGGAAAGGCTTCAACAATTCTGCATTTAGTTTTCTTACTAGAGTCATGATGAATCATGGTCTGCCAATATTCATAATCTTTCAGATTCATTTGCTTATAAACAATTTAAAACATTACTACAAGTGGAAAGCTATCTTACATTATCAATATCTCCTTATCATAAATCTCTCCTAGCAAAATTTAGGTGTAGCAATTTTGGGCTAAGCATAGAAACAGGACGATACAATAATTTATCAATTCCTGACAGAGTATGTTCTTACTGCAAAATAAACAATATTACCAGCATTGAAGACGAATTGCACATTCTATTTGATTGTAAATTATATGAAGATGCTAGAAATAGGTTTATTACTCCACTATTGTACAGTACTGTTAACAACCACAATTTCATCTACCTCCTTAACAGTAAAGATAGAAATATTATCTTAAATGTATGTAAATTCCTTGAATGTATATATAAAACTAGAGCTAAAATTGTATATGCATAAAACCTGTAACCTTTTATGTGCGCTTGTAAAACTATTGGAAATGTAGTTTGTATTATGGGCCTTTGGCCTTTATACTGAATAAAATGTCTGTCTGTCTGTCTGTCTGATGAATTGAAGCAGAATCTAAGAACAATGTCAAATAGCTCTTATTATCAATTAACTGCCAATTGTATGGCACTTGTGCAATATTTACACTTTGGATCATATCATTCGGCACCTGAGCCAAAACAGGAAAAACAGGGCCAATACAAGACAACTGAGCCAATACAATTCTGAATATGCACAGACACACAAAGGGAGAAAGAACCAAGCTATCACTTCCAAAGTTTATATATTAATCAAATCATATATTAATAAAAGCGTCATTTAAAAAGTATTTCTGTATTGGCCAAGTTACAGGTCTTTGGTCAGTTGTATTGGCCCTAGACTTCATCTCATGCCAATACAACCGACCTCGGTCCTTTAACTGGGCCAATACATAAATACTTCATTAATAACATTAAAGTACATTTTGGTCCAATGATGTACAAATGCATTAAACCTGTTATAGCAAAGTGTGTTTCCTGACCTCACTGCTAGAAAGTAGAAACACAATGTTTGTCTAGTCATATTGGAGTTTACATTGGCAAGGGCAATACTATAAACATAAAATCAATGAAGAATTGTACCTCACATACAAACGCAATTAAAATCATCAATGATATCTATCAAAACTGAAATTCATGTTAAAAAAAAAGTGAAAGGTAAAACGACTATATCGAACCAAATATGACTTTATTGTATGCTGTATGCTGAGAGTTTTCTTAGTTTGAAAAAAGTGTTCTCAACACTGAAATTTGATATCAATTTTTCATTAAAGTGACGATAGCACAGAGGGGTGGGTCGTCACCATGATATTGGTGGTATGACATTACAAGATCCCTTTGAGTTAGACAGATTAGGATTTTCAAGTCACAGAATCACATAATAAACAAAATTTGTCAATGCAGTGTGATATCACTTATGTCACATCTCATGACAGGGTAAAGGTTTCATGTTCACAAATATAGATTAAACCCTGCCACTTGATGAGAGATAAGTAATTCAGACTGAAAACAAAAAATATCCTCTATTTTATATAATGTTACCAACTGAAATATTATATATATAATGTTACCAACTGAAATATGTATCTCCAATTCGCCCAAAAAGAATTTATGAATGTGATGTTTTGGTACAATTTCCTGACAAGTAAACATGAACATGGTAAATGAGAGAACTGTATAAGATGTAGAAAGTAGTTGAAAGAAAAACAAGATCTACCATCACAGTTAAAAACATTATTGAATAATATTTATCATTTAACAACCAGAGTAGAGTGCACCAATTCATCAACACAAAAATCACAAATGATAATGTCCATCAATAATTTGTCTAAGAATAGAGAAAGACAACACCAGCAGTGTAAAGATGTCTTCAGGGAGAACAAGGAACAAAGTTTCTTCCAACATTCATCGCTTGAGAAGACTGTCTGGAAACAATGTGATCGAATCGGTTGGACTAATCAATCAATAGAGAACCAACCATCATCACCTCTCAGGACTGAGGGTAGATTGTGTATATCTACCAGTTGTTTGTGCTCCTAGTGACAAGGGATTTCAACATTCGAGGTTTTGGATGAAAAATACTTTAAACATTGCACAAATAACCCTAAGATTAATATCAATAATGTGCGCTTGGGTGTCATTGGTGTTGCCTGAGGGCTTTTTGTCATACTTGACTAACATAACTGGTTTATTTATTCTGATTGGCTTGGCATAGACACTTTCAGTTGTGAAAAGTTTGATTGTAGTTGTTGATGCATAAAGTGGATGTATTGATTTAAGATTCAGATGGTATTGGTATGGAAATAAGGTGATCAAGTGTGATTTTTTAGTATCAATAGAGCAAAAAATCCAACTGACAAGAGCAGCACAGACACACTATATAGCTGTGATTTTCTCAATAACAACATATTCTGCTTTTTGAGGATCTTCAGTTATCTACACATTACATCTCTGAAAATCTCTGCAAAAATGGAGCCTTTGAGCCAAAAAGTTACTGAATCTGTACACAACTTCAAACATTCTATACTTTTTGTTCAGGTGAGGTCATTAGAATGAAAAAATCAACAATTCATTTCCCAAAGTATCTGTATACAAAATTTCAACTCTCTAGTATCAGGGAGAAGATGAAAAAGCAAATAGATGGACAGTAACATGGATGGACAGACATTCAAGACCATGCTATTATGGCCCTTCACCCAGAAGGCTAAAGACTGGAGATCAGCACACAGGATTTAAAAGGGAAATAATTATTGGTTTTGAGATATCTTAATAACAGCAAAGACAATGGGTTTGAAGAGCAAGTGCGATTGAACAAATATCTCACTACTAGGGGTATCCTAGTCCTGCTTCATTACTATGTATATAAAGGAGCCTTTTATACAGTCTAGGTTCACATTCAGCAAGTCTAGATTGACTGAATACACATGAAATTAGGAGCCCAAAGAAAAAAAATATTATGGATGAAGGACTAGTAAATTGTCAAAATTTTTCATAGACTAAATTTTAGTCTAGGTGTATCCAAGAAGGGTTTTTTATCTATGGTTGATAATAGGATTGTATGTAAACCTTGACATTGATCTGTAAACTTAAAAGAGAACATTTAACCAAAGATTATAGATTTACTAGTTCGGTTATTATCATGGGAGTGCCAAAACATTTGGGATCATGCATTTTAAGTATATGACATTACCATTGTGACTGCAACCATCCCAAATCTATATATGCACATCTCCAGACATAAATAAAAAAACTAATAAACGGAAACCAGCCGATTGGCTGAAAACTCCAGTGGGTATTTATTGATTCAGGATGCTGGGAGGTAGACTGAGAAAAAGGTGATCTCGCTGATCAATCCAAGCTATCACAGAATTCAATTCCAGTCTTTGCACCAACAATTACTTCTTTTATAAGAAAAATGTTCTAAAATCAATTCACTGAGAACTGTTTGGAAAAATAAAGATAAAAAAGGTGACGAAACATCTAGTACACAAAGTAACATCAATATTAAAATGAGGAGGCTTACTACGAGCCTACACACTAAAACTATAGAACCACATAAAATTTGTCATTGAAGAAAAGGTCAAAGCTGACGGACTTCTCCATTACCAACAGCAGCTTTGATGTAGACGACAGGATATATAGAAGAGCTGTAAAGCACGAGAGAAGCCGCCATAATCGGGCTGCATTAAGAGTCTTAAATCAGATCCAGTTTTGGAACCATTCCAAAGACAAAGTGGCGCAGATACATTGACAGGATCAAGCAAATCGATACATCCCAAAATGATTGATCCGACTTCAAATCTGATATTCATGCAACTGCATAATATTGAAATAGAATGTGGTTTTTAATCATTCAATATTCTGACCAATTGAGTCAAGAGTCATAAAACATTATTCAGATGTTTCTATTGCATTCACATTGACATTTATCCAAATTAATAATTTTCATTTTATTACATCATAATACAAATTAAAGGTCACAGCAGAATGTGCTGGTGAACATGATATATATTCTCTTATTGAATTATGTAGTCTGGAATCCCATATATAAATCATGCTGCCTGGTATGGGTATAAATCATGTAACATAAAAAGCGTTATATTCAAGTAAATTTGCAAATTTCACATCACCATTTGTTGTTTGCGACAAACACAAAATCCCCTCTGGAAATCACTTTAGAAAGCAACTATACAAGCATTACAGTTATCATTTCTGTTAAATACAAATTTAAGTTTATTCATAAGGAAATGTTCTAGTACTTTCATGTTTGATAAAGAAGCTGACAATCCATAAATTTCATTGTCTTCGTGTTTTAAATAAAATTGCAAAGACTAGAAAACAAAAATTTAGAAAATTACAGCATCATGTATTGTAGTGGCACTATCTATAGATACTTTTACAAAATAATCAACCAAACACCTGAGTCACCTGTCGCCCCACACACTTGTTTATTTACCTCAATTACTCGTGTCATTCCCCATTCCAGATCAATAGTCATTACCTGTACCAAACACCGGTGTTTCCAGTAAGAACATCCTTGTATGACATGCTTCTTGGACAACACTGGGAACGGGTTAGCATAGATTGAAAGCAGAAATCGCCTGCGTAAAGATTTTTCTTTAAAAGTGTCTATTTCCCAAAATAAAAGTATTATACATATATTTATTCAGCTGTTTGCCTACACATACATAGTGAAGAAAATACCAACGTTTTAATCAGAAGTTTATAGAGAGTCTTTTTGTACTTTTGTAGGCTTGAAAATACTAGAAAGAGTACACATACAAAGAATACCTTACATACAAATATCGACCTAAAGAGTGCCATGGGCAGTTCGCTAACTATTAATAGAATGTGCTAACAGGGTTAATTTCATCAAACAAGCAAATATAAAATATGACATTACACAGAATAGGAATTGTAGATAATTGAATGTACAGAGAGAGTGATAAAATGCAAATCAATTCTCAAGCACTTGGTTGCTGTTCAAATACTTCCTAGATTGGGCTACAAAACTAATTTAATTTTTCAACAATTAAGATTTGCCCTAATAACTAAATATTTTTTACCCAAGCGTAGAACAACAATCTTAGAGCATTAATCAACATGAACATAAAATCATTTCAACTATACCAGAATAGAAACTATTGAATAGAAATATATTGTGCTGACATTTTCTTTGCTTCTTTTAACATTAACTAAATATATGTCTACCTGATAGCCTAAAACTGGTGAAGCATGTAATAAACAAAACATATCCGTCAAGCCCATGGTTAAAGCTTTATTAACATCTCGGATCAGCAAATGAACAGATCTCTCGGCAGTTGACCTTTGAAATGTCAGCACAAGGACGTGTCAGTTATTAACAGAATCAAGCCATTTATTGATCAACAACTGATGCCATTTTATTGCCAATAAAGTTCTCAAATTTCCAACTTGATAAATATTATGCTTTAATATCAGGTCTTTCCAATTTCAATGCTTTGATGTGAAGGTTAGGTTCTTGTCTTAAGAAATATAATCCTTTATTATAAACAAGTTTTGTTTTTAGCAAAATTTGAAAAGGACAGATTTTACGTACATCTTAAGATATCTTAGAGATGTATTAATTGCTAGATTCATATGCCATGAAAAATTAGACACATTAGAGAGATTAAAGCAAACTAACTTCCTTTGAAGGAGATATATATATGCTTTCAGAAAGGAAGCAATTGATCAAATTATACAACCAAAAAAAAACATCCTTTTTGTCATGACAAAGTCACACTCAAAAATTATTTCCAGCTGTAACAAGCTTTGTTGTGTGATTTGGTTGGAATGATTTGGAGTAAAATGAAGTTTTCATGAGCATTTAACTTTATCATGTCAGATAGTATCATTGAGAGAATGGTTGCAGCATCACTTTATCTATGCTTGGCTGTGACACCTGCAAGCATTGGCTGGTACTAGCAAACCATTGGTATTACAGATTTGGTGAGGTGAGGTGATATGGGGTTTAACGCCGCTTTCAAGAGTATTTTACTTATATTGAGGCTGCTAATATGATTGCAGGAAGAAAGCCCACAATGCCATTGTGGTTATGCACTGCGGTGAAACCTGCGAGCATCGGCTCGAACTAGCTAACCATGGGTGGTGCTGCACTGAAATTCAGTGTAGCATTGCACCTAAACCTGATTGCATGTAGAACAGTTCTCTACTGCAGATAAAGTTGCCAAGCCCCTGGCGGGATTCAAACAACAGACCTCTTGATCCGAAGCTAAACACGATAACCACTGCGCTATCCCACCCCAAATTTGAAACATTTCTCAGACAAACTTGGTATAAATACATTTTAATACCCTAACTGAATATTTTCCTTAACAAAATTATACTTTTTCAAGAATTTTCATCGAGATGACAGCTACAGAAGCATTGATACATTGAAGAGAGATATGATCAATATTAACCGTCTCAAGAGTGGAATATCAATGCATAACAACAAGCACCTGGCATGTGTTTAACACTCTTATTCCTGTGTACTCTCTTATTCACTGTCTACAAGTGAGAGCTTCTCCTATACCAGGACTCCACATGTCAAAGCATCAAATCATTGGTATCGGAGCCAGCCAAATTGCATCAATCAATCATACGTCTATTACACAAAATTGCTTTTCCTCGACTTCATAGCAATTTCCTTGGCGGAATGTTGGAGTTGCGACATGTTTAATCTTACAACACTTCTATTTCATCATGAATGACTTTATTTTGATGTTGACCTCAAAATTTGATGAAATTAAGATTGAAAAAATATAAACTCTTTTGTTTTCAAGTTATGTGATATTCCGAGAGATGAAACAAAATGGAAATTAATGTTCAATGGGTAAAGCAGCAATGTTACCTCAGTTACCCTCAGAATATTGACTCAATGCCAATCAGGAAATATAATAAATATTCATTGGAGACATTACAGAAGACAAACTAACAACTGGGCAGCTGGGCTAACACCTGATTAAGATATGGCTGGCTTCTCAAGGTTCAGATAAGTTGGTTTGTTCCACCTTCTTATAAGGTGAGGTGAAGAACAGCGTTTTTATTTAGTTGTTAACATGTGAATATTTTTAATGTTGGACATGTTTTAGTGCAGTAGTTTACAGAGTGTGTGAATAATGTATCCCACTTTCAAACAATGCAATGTGAAACTGATTGGTCAACTCTTAAGCTTCCCCTATGGAAATAACACAATCAAGAAAAGAAGACATCAAGAATATCTCATCAAAAACCTGAAGCAAAAAACAAAGCAGCATGTTGCCAGCCAATAGGAGCTGTGTCACCGTGAACCCAAGGTTACGAAACATTTTCTTATTAGACATTCTCAGCACATGAGCAGGAAACATTAAATCTGAAATCTATGTGAGAAAAACATAAATAAACCCAGCTTACTTGTGTAAGGAACATTAGGAATACAAGCCTACTTGTTTCAATAAAATGCTAATTTTAAGATTATTCAGTCTGTGATAGCTTTATTGTCATAAACAAACAAGTGGGATCTACATAAGAAAATAATTTCCCAGAGAAATACCTAAAAAATAACAAGCTACATGTTTGTTATTTGTCTAATGGTGATGATGTATTTCTTCTTTTCAAAATAGGAAATGAATCACAAACAAACATGTTTTAAAACCATCAACCTGCTCATGTTCAAACCTGATCTGAATCTGCTCAATTTCTTTGCTTACTTCAGATGATAAACTGCAACACTGTTTGTTTATGAATAGGAACATTGTGATTACAAAAAAAAGTGGACCAACATTTATTAAACAAACTGAAAATCACGTCCGAGTTCTGTATTTCAATGAAAAAGATACATTGTAAACACAATGGCAACATCGTCATAAACAAAACCATTATTCAAACAAAATACTGCATTAATCAGGTGACTGAGTCAATTGTTACTAGACACTGTGGAACAGGATCGATAAGAGCTCTATAAAATTGCCCAGTTCTCGGTGGTAATGTGACAATGACAAGAACTAATTATGCTTTATTCATTTGTTAAATAAACGGTAGAGCCTATTGAATTGTCAACAAGAGTACTGGGCATGTAGTACAAACAAATCAACAGTTTGTAACCTTTTCACACTAATAACTTTAATAATGCTAATAGGTTCTGGGTAGTGATCCAGAAATATGTCAATACACAAATATGGTTGAGTTACAACTCACAAAAGAGCCATGTTAAAACATTGTACTTGTATGAATGCCAATCATCACATAAGTCAACGACGATATTGTAAATTTTACAAGACAGAACACGTCAGTTCATTATTTAAATTATCAAATTGGAGTAACTTATATCTTATCATTTAAATGACATCTATGAATTATTCATATTATTTAGGGGGAGCTGGCATGTTCTTTAGTGTTAAAATTTATTTTATTGTCATACCATTTTCAATTATCATTCAGTCACTGGAGAATAAATAGAGAATCTACCCCAAGTGCTTTCTGATATAAAATACCGGTATATCAATACGAGTTGATCAAAGTAAGCAATGTATGAGACTCGGCAAGGGTATTCTTATCTAAATCAAACAGATAAGATATTTTTAAAATCCAAAATCATTCTTCAACAGTTTTCAGTAACAGAAAGAATCTCTGACCATAAAACTCCCATAAGGTATCTGGAATAGTGAGGTCATAGCATTGTAACGTCATCAGCATTATAATGTCAAGGCATTGTTGCATATTCAACATTGCACATGACATTATAGCATTGTTATAAGTGCTCTCAGTGATGGCAAAGCATTGTGACATCATTTACTGATGATTCAAAAGCATTATGACGATATCTTCAATGTAGATATCGCTTGTAGATATCATTTGATCTTAGACAAGCAATATCTACTGTGAAGGCCTGTTTTGGATGATAAAGGTCAATACCCAGGTAAGCAAGACACCTGTCAAGTTGTTTATGATAGATCTACAGTGATGTTCTATAAGAATAGACTCTTGAATGAGGGTGTAGCACTCTTTGAGAAAAGATCTCTCTTCAGTCTGGTAACCAAAGTTTGAAAATTTCAATCTGAACAAAAGAAATAAATCCAGTTAGGGAAATTGTTGAAGTTTGAAAAGGCGATGAAAGCAATCTATGATATCATATAAACATAACATCTTAAAGTATGGACACTCCTCTTTCTATGAAGAACATATTTATCTAAGAGTGTTATCTGTACATTAGCTGAACATATCACTGGACAGACTCACCTCCCTTTACCTCCCCGTTTGTACAGATGGCAGACATGGATAATGCAGTGAGGGTTGTGACGACGGCAGATAGCGCAATGATGACAGCGGTGAGCGCCATCCCTGCCTGACCCACAACCCAGGAGAGGCGGATAAAGAGCATCACACCCCAAATATTTAGCAGACATCGTATCTGCAATCAAAATGAAACAATTTCAAATAACAAATGTATGGAATAGATAATAAGAGCTTACAAATCCACCCACAAGCCAAACTCAGGCCAATCTTAATCAATGACTGATTTAAATCTTGCTGCTGAGCCCTAAAATTGGTCATTTGAGTGCAGCGACCTCATTGATAATAAGTTGAAACCTTCATGAGATTTCTCATTGGACCATTAAGTTCAGCTGCAGTAACCTAGAGAACAAACAATTTTGGGCAAATACTGCAAGCCAGTGATTATGGTTTGCTTGGGTTATTCCTTGCAAGAGAACTTGTATTCTTATTTTTTGTCTTGTTAGAATATAGAAAGATTTGGACCATCTACATTGGCGTAATAGTTCATATCCTAAAATGTTCTGATACGAGTACAAACAGCAAATGGAATCTGCTAATAATCCCACGACTTCAACTAGTAGACATACAACATGTTAATTCAGTACAAATAACTGGGGAAATATCTTTAGTTGGTAGACCATCCACTCTTCACCCTGGAAACCATTTTACAATTACCCACCAAGACATACTGAAAGACATTAAAAGGTTGAAGTTGTTGCTTCCCTGTTAGGTTAGAACAACTCAATAACTAGCATTGCAATGTTGGTGCCCTTGACAAAAAGAATTTCAATAAGTACTTGAACTATCGACAATAAAAGGTTATTTTTTTTAAATTTTAGAATTTGAAGTGTCAATATTTGAACATGAATCAGGAATTGGGAAAGACACTTTTAAGAGATTTTGAACAGACCATTTCCTTTTGTAGCAATAGTAAAATTTCTAATTCTAATGGATAATTTTTTCACCCAATGTGCAAAATGGCCCATGGCACCTTTCCCATTCCCTGATGAATATCAATCTAACATATATATATCGCTGTACTTCAATGTCTGCTCTCAGCAAAAGAGTGAATTGTCTTCCAAGACAATATTTGAAGCACAAGCCAATATGTAACTTACCAAAACCCCTTTAATCCAACCAAATTTGAGAGCTCCCTGCACAGGTTTCTTGTCTGTCACGACGGCCACGTTGCTTTCACTGACCAGCCTCTTGTCGGAGAGGAGCGGGTCTTTGTGTCGAACTTGGTCCTCATCATCCTGAAATCAAGTAGGAAAATTAGATTGCATTCATGGATAAAAATCTTTATTAAGTGATTAAATGTATATGTTTCTTAATTATGGTAGATTTTGCACAAGGCATGATTGAAATTTTTTTGAAAATATACTTTTTTTTCTTCAAATTTTCACATTACCATATCATTTCATGAAAAGAGATTTGCATCAAGTGGTAAAAAATTCTAATTCCTCAACTGGAGAATCCGCAAAGTAAAAATGTGTCGTCAAGAAAAAACTGTAAAAAACATTTTTAACACCTTCTTAGCATTTCAGAGAAGAAAACAGAAACCAAACTTGGTATGTATGTTTAAGTAACCCTTGTTTGATTACAAAAGATAGCGATAGCAAACAGTGCATTTCCTTTTCATTGGATCTCTTTATTCCATAAGGTTACATGCTATAGTGCCTATAACACCGGTTTCAAGAGTATTTGACAGCAGCCTGTATCATGACAGAAAGAAAGCCTATATACACTTAGCATATACCACTGTGGCTATGTGAAACCTTTGAGCATTGTTGCCTAATCCGACCTTATTGCTTGTGAAACAGTTCTTTACAGCAAACAACATTGCAAAGCTGTTTTTCAAAGAACTGGCTATTTTGAGGAGTATTTTTCAGAGAAATGTCTCGAGTTGTCCTTGGTGTGTTAATAATACTATTTTATTTTTTTCCAGGTATGAGTTATCGGACAACTGTTATTCAAAACTTTTGACGATATTTACATGGCACACTGATTCACAGTTTAAATAAATGATTACATTTACCATTACAATGATTGCATGATTTCTTGCAGCATTATGTACAACCAACAACATTTATAATCACATGGATTTAGTTTTTTGCCAAATACAAAAGTGTCAAACTAAATCTTTTTATCATTATTGCATCTATTCAAATATCAGACTCATATAGACAAATTGTTAATGGAAAGATCAAACAATATCAAAATTTGAAATACATAATTGAATCAGACCCTTTAAATGTAACAACTAAACAAGGTTTAATAACATTTCTTAAAAAGTTGTTACCCTGGACAAAGACACATGTTTTTGTGCATAGATCAGTTTCAATTGCCATTATAGGGGCAATCAACATCATTGTGGGTAATTTGTCATTTGATGTGTTGAACCTGGGAGACTGACTTGACTTAGTTCGAAAGGGAAGATGAGCATGCAATTTTCTTGGAGTGATAATAAATAGATGGAATTGAATTATTCTAGTATCATTACATGGTTTACAAGTTGATGTTTGAATCATATCTAAACAGAGAATTCATAACATTTTGGGATCTAAAGTTAACATTACTGTCATGTGTATAAGTAATAAATGACATTCTTAGAAACAACCGATGAGAAATTTTTCAACACTGAAGTAAAAGAAAACCATTACGTATGCCAAGTATGCTAAGGTGGAGTGCCCTGCCTAGATACAAGTGACACCTCAGAACACTAAACAATAGACTATGTCACTCAAACCGGAACGAGCTTCAATTTGAGTCAGACATAAAAAGAAAATATTCTACTGCGAAGTAGAGTGACAGAGGCATGTCACCATGTTTCATATGTTAATCATGTCACCATGTTCCTAATCTCAAAGACATAAAAGCTTTCTGTCATAGATGTATCATCTGGAACATACGTTTATGATGCCAAATATGAATACATGAATAAAAGCAAAGGTTGGGCTGGGTTAATGACCTTATTAAAGCTAAATCTGACCAGCTGGCTACGTTTATGGCATTTATAGCTCCCAGCGGTGGCCCCTCCCTCTCGCCTGACAGTACTTGGGTCACACAAGCACTTGCTGCCACCCACTGGCACACCTGATGTCAACTGTCCCTAAGAAACTCTTGCTTTACTAAATGAACTTCAGTTAAGTTTTCACAAATAAACAAATTCATTACACATCTGTCTTTATAAGTAATTCATTAACTAGATTGCATCAAGGAATATACATCTCTATCTGAACATTTTTTGACAACTTATCATCATTATTTATTCAACAAATATTCAACATTTATTCTATTGAACATAATTTTTTTACCAATTTACACATGGTCAACAGATTAATTCATGACGAGAAGAATAAAGTTAATCTTTAAAAGTGTTATTATCCTCTCTAAGAATAAGTAAGAATGTCTCGGTGACCATTGAGTGCCAAACAATCATGATTCAGTTTAGTTCTTTATGTTAGCAGTGAAATGGTTCACGCCTTTTTTTTTTGGTTAGGTGCACTGTGTCTCAAAGTGTAATATGATTTTTCAGTTTAAATTTTCTGATCTTATTTTAGAGCTGTGACGATAAATTGTATATCCAGTCAAGATACTTAAGCTGACAACACATGTATAGTGATATTGTGCCTTTATTGTGAATCATTCTGTTGACTTTATTTTACATGTGTACTTTCCACCAAAAACAAATAAATGTTTTTGTCAAAAGTTTATCTTTTTTCCCCAGCAATAATCCCTGAAAATAGTGTATCTGAAATGTTTCGTATCGTGAAAAATCTGTATTGTTAGCCACTGCTTTATTTTCAAGAAAAAATGTGCTTTGTTGTAATTCTAGTTTGTTGCATGCATGGCTCAGTACGGAAATGAAAATGAAACTGAGATCTCTGTTCACCAAAACATATTGAACAGAGCCAAATTGTAATTGTCAAGGTTTATAAATGGACTCTATCATCAATATGTTAAAAGAAATAAATTAAATGACATTGTAGCACATTTGTGTAGAGTAAGGTCCCAGTAACCAAATAAATGTTTGATAATGCAATCAGATCAAAAGCTGACCGTAAATTCTAAAAATGATTTATCACAGATTCAACTTGATTGGATACAAAAACATTAAATTATTTATATGGGAGCATACTGTTCAGAGAATTTGCTGATACAAGTTATCAGTGTTAAAACTCCCATAAACATGACACTTTTACAATTTAATTGCAAATGGAAACATTTCCAGAAAGCCTCTTATTTGTTGGCTAGAGGCCCGTTCTTGACTTTCTGAATGAGAAAAATGTGTTTTGTTTTACTTTACTTAGTTACTAAATTGTTCTTTATGAAAACAGACTAACTGTATGGCTTTATAACACTGAGCTTTGTCTTGCTCTTTGGTCTAGAGCTAATCATATTTATTAATTAATATCATATTATAATTAAAGATTTTAATGATATGCTGAAATGTGCTAGAAATTTTATTTTTTAATCTGTGTATTAATACAATTATAACTTTTGAAATTTATATATACAAATATTAACGTAGTATTCGAAAACACTAGAATATATTCTTTCATCCCTCCAAAACACAAAAACGTTCATAGCATGTACTTATACATGTCAGACATATCATAACTACTTTTATATTAACAAACTTACTCTAATTAAATATAAGCAAATTAATCAAGTGTTCTTTTTCAAAAATATGTTTTATTTTCTTTTAAAAGTAAAACAAAGAACACTGTTAAGAAAGATATCGAAGATTCAGATAATGACATTCCCAGAGTTGCCCTGCACGTGCATTGACACTGTGTGAGTAATTTCTATTTTTAGACCAACTGGAGGGGACTGGGGGAGGCTGGTTTTGGCTGGTTTTTCATTTTTGAAGTAAGAATATGAAACATGTGGGTTTAAAGAATTTACGGACTGATGACAAAAATCTCTTGTAGGAACAACTTTTTTTATCATAATCATTAAATAAATAAAAGTACACTTGGGCAGAATTAGTTCTTATTTGTCTGACATTGTCATAAACATTTAGTAAGATCCAATGCTATGTGTCATCATCTTATTTAATACAGTCTACTAAAGCAAATCAATTTAATTCTATGCCATGTTGTTTGAAACAAGTTTCCAAACAAGAGCAGGGAATCCTTTGTATATATTGAATCTGGATTACAATCAGGGTACTGATTTGAATTCTTTTAGGAAGAAATGACAGGTCAGGTGATTTGGAGATTTACGACATATTTAAAAGTGTTCCACACATATAACAGCTGCTAGTATAATTGCAGGTAGAAAGCCCACAACACCATTGTGGCCATGCATTGCAAAACCTGGCAAGCATCGGCTGGAAATAGCGAACCATGGGTGTTACAGCGCTGAAATTCAGTGTAGCATTGTACCCAAACCTTACTGCAAGTACACAGTTCACTACTGCAGACAAAGTTGCTGAGACCCTGGCGTAATTCAAACCCCAGACCTCTTGATCCGAAGCTGAACACCTTATTTCTTTAGATGAATGCTGATACTAAAGATAGCATTTCAATAAGGTTAAAACAAGAATGGTTAGATTCAAAACAAACACTGTCCACCCAGTGATGAACTGTGCTTGTTTTCAAACCATCAGAACTAAATTAGTTCTTAACTTTGCCGGAACCCATTTCTTAAAACATCAACGAGTGCTTTCCCTAGAACGCATGTGACAAATTGACAATCCCAGATAAATGATTGAGAGTGGGCGTGTACTCTCAGAGGCCCTTGCTTCTACTTATATCTTGTTGAGAGTAGATCTAATAACTCAAACCCATCCCTGGAATCAGTGGCATGATAAGAGTCATCTGTGTACGATTCTGTCAATACACTGTACTGTACTTGTGTCCTGCGTGGCCTACTCTAACTCACAGACAGTCACTAGTATTACCAGCTATTAGTGATAGGCACTGACAGCAAACATGCTATTTCCTCCTTTTTATTCTCTGCTGGCAAAGCCACGGGGGATATTGTCATTGTGCGTTTCGATCACACGAAAAGGGGTACCTGACTTGCGGAAGCTCCCAGTTTTTTTATCAATCTTTCTGAAACTTTACACATACTTTTGATACATGTCAGTTATGTGCATCTCTTTTCGGCATAATGTGACACCCAAACATTTTTGGAGTTGTAGCCCTTGGCATCTGGATTCTGGTTGGGGATGTTTTGCTTTCAGAGCACTCTTTTTATGATAACCATGAAACCAACAGGGATAACTTGGAGCAGGGATTTCTAAATATTCATAATTATATCAGATTAAAAACACTTATACAAATGCATGGAGAAAAAAGAACAAATGTTGCATACCATATTTGTCATTTTGTAATTTTCCATTTATTTTCCAAAAAAAAAAAAACAATCGTCAGGCGAAGGGGAATATTTTTGCATAACCTATATTTTCCAGTTATCCCTTAGCTGACATCTTTTTGAAGCCTGATTCCGTGTCAAAACCACTTGCCATTCTAGTTTATGAATAAAACATAAAGTACCATATCATAAATGTATTGTGTCTCAGGAGTCAGTGGGGCTAGTGTACTAGTGCCAGAGGGTCATCATTAAAGTCTTTGATCAATCAAGTTCTCGTATATCAAAGGACTTGAATATATTTCATGGATATGCTGCACTGCTATCAAGGGTCTAGAAAAATAAGTTTCAGGCTAACAACAAACTTGATATTAAAATAGCTGATCTTGTAGAAGCCACCATCCTTGGATCAAACACCTTATGGGTCATAACATAAAAAGGTTTAAAAACACTAATTAATCTTAAAAGGTCCAAAAAATAAGTTTTAGGTTTGCAACTGCTAACTCAGTGACATAAAACAGCTGATCTGTTGAAAACTTCATACTTGGACAAAAACGCCTTATGGGTTATTATTATAATGAAAAGGTTTTAAAACAGTACAAAGTATAAATATAGTGAATGTAGGTAACTAGTCTAGTGGGGATCATCTTCCCTATATGATCTAACCAGCCCCAGTGTTTTGCCAAGATAGGCCTTGCAGCTTTTTCATAACTTTTCTGCACTTGCTGTCCAGGCTGCTGGGACAGATCTCTATAGTTCAATGAGAAATCTTGCGAGAAATGCAACTATAAGCGAAAAAGGAGGCTGCACTTAAGGTGCAAACTTTGACAGGTTGGCAGCAAGGTTTAAATCAGCCAGTGATGGAGACCGGTGCAACTGAAAGTCATGCGGTGGAAGTTTAGTGGGGACATGTGTCTATGATCATTATCAAACAACATAAGATAATTACTAGAAATTCCATTATTTAGTTTTGTAAAGTTAAATCTGTATGATAACATGGTGCAATTCTACCTGGCAAACTAAATGGGTTGAAGTGCATTGCATCGCCTATAAAATCCATAATCATTACAATCTAGCCATCACTTCTTTGAGGTCAACGCAGTTGTCAGCATTTTGATTTGATATATTGAGTCTAACAAACATCTGCTATCTGTCAATTTAATGATTGAACCAATATTTTTCATAGTTGGTCTTGAAAATATTGTGTATCTTTTCCTGATTTATTACTTGGACTTTCAATTTATGAAGATATATATTATCTAAAGAGGATTCTAGACCGTAAAGACACCTTGTGATGCACATATAGTGAAGGACTATCAAGTGTTTAAGTGAGTCAATCAGCAGGATGTTTCAGTGAACAAAGATAAGAAGCAGACATTCAAAAGATGATTTTTTTCTCAAAGCCAGTAAGTTAAAAGGCTTAAAAGGCACAGAATCAACTCATGACCAATGGATCAAAACTGCTTGTCCCACCCAAAATCCATTCCTCCATGATGAGAATCTATCTTATATGTGAACTCTGGTCTCCATTCTTCTGAGAAAAATCTTTTGTGGAACAAAATGACATGTTGACAATGCAGGGTATCTAGACTATTCTTCCATTATCAATCATGATGACTATCAGATTAGCTTTAATAGGATTGACCTTCCTTAATAATCTGTGTAATGATGTCTCTGTAGGTTCACCATCAGTAAATTTTTATGTTATCAGCTGTCGATAGGTTGGTGAAGCCATTCACAGATTTGTCAAATATTTTGAAATGTTAGCACTATACTTATTTACATCAATTAATTATGTTAATCAATACCTTACCATTGTTTGTTGCCTTTTACAGGAATCACAATATGCCAACAATAAAATTAACTCAAAATTGGCTCTTGATTGGTAATAGGCCATCGAGGAATATTCCAGATTCAACAAATAAAGTGTTAATAAGATTTGATTTGATAAGGTCTTACATGTAACGGTTGCAGATACTATATGAAATTGTCGTTGATTACAAAATATTATTCATCAAAGTTTGTCTGTTATTTTTATCATATTCTGTGGCATATTGATAATTCATACATATAATCAACTGCTGATTTAATGATAACATCATTTTTAAAATGAATTTAATCTTCAACCTTCCATTGTCTCCATGCAACAATATATATATTAATCAAACAAGCGGCCATGCATGATTTTCTTAACTAACCACTGAAAGATATTGATTTAATTATTTTAGTTCATTAAAATCTTAATTTATACTTTCCCTTAATTTTTCCACATTTCCTCTATTAACACTTAATATTCAAAAGAGTCATAACTTGGATCACAAGACCAACAGAAGCTATTAGGCCTCAAGGAAATTTTGGGGCACATATAATGATATTACGGGAGGCATGGTTCTTCATCTGTTTGAGATCGTTGACATTAAATACTGATTTGCAGACTCACTCCCTTCTTCATGTTTCAAATTCATCATGGGAAATTATGACCTTTTCTCACAGAAGGAACAGAAACTCTGCTATTTACATATCTTGTGTTTTGGGGAAAGGGATAGTCTATAACATGCAATCTGTAGTAGGTGGCAGATTTGGAATATGAGTTCTATAAAGTTAATGAAAAAGGCAAAAGTGAGCATAGCTCATATACTTCCACCTGCAGTTATCACAGCCTTTACACAACACATTAGAAAAATGTAAGAAAATAAGAGTCAAAGTCAAAAAGTCAAATAATATCAATGAGTGCATGAGGCTCACATTCAAAGGACTAAGCATATTTTACATGTTTTGACAATTAAAGGTAAACATAAAGATATAATAAAACTTGTAGTTATCAAATCATAAGAATAAACAAAGTAAGGAAATTCAGCTGAACCTACAGTTGTAATGGTACAGCTAAAAGTTATAATGACACCCCATGGCCCATAGGTGACATTCATTCTAAATTTGAAGATTCCAAGTCAAATAATTTTCAAATGCTCCCGAATAGTATGAAAGTCATTTTTAGTGAAAATTAGATTTTAGGGAGAATAGAGTTAAAACCCCTTACTTATAGGTAACAATCATTAAAAATTGAACTTTCAAAGTCATCTACTAGTAGTATTCGATAAATGCTCCAGAAACATATCTGGATCCATGCACATACAGAAAAACGGACACGGGGAGCACTTTATAACTCCTATAACTTTTTGCAGGAGCATGATAAAATTGATCATGGTATAATACAATTATTCTCTACGGACCGAGTATGAGAAATGCAATACTGCCATGAGAGCACTTTTAAGACCCCAGATAAGGCAGCTATTTACAGCATCAATAGCTATTCTTATGATTCATAGAAGAGAATCAGAGGTGATATATGATAATCAAGCCAGGACTAAGAGTCGAAATCCAAATGAGAGAGGCACATTACTCTGCAGTTATCCTACACAAAGTCTTTTCCTATATAAACAGCCTTTAGTCTGACCTACAAGGATGCATTTATATCAAATTGAAACCAGTAAGTTATCAATATGTCATATCGACCTTGAATCTGCAAATGAAATTGTATTATTGGCCCATGATCATAAACACAGTAAGATTTGGGACTAATCCAGATGAAAAGGATAAAGATTGCCACTAGGATTAATACCATCAAAATTATGGGTAGATTGTATACCATCTAAGTGTATATTCATTTTAAAATAACTATCATATTTGTTATTATTTATTTTGGAGATATATTACATAATGAATAGATAATATAATAGAATAATTAGATTAATAGAATAATAAGATTAATATATTTCTAACATTGATATATTTTTCTACACTGAAAAGAATTTGTTTCAAGTGAATATGAGTTTTGTTATGATTCTAGTTATGTTGCATACTTGAATCTGTATCTAATCAAATGTACAAAACCATGGCCTCTGTGCTACAATACATCTATACTGATACCACACTCTACTGTTTCACTAGATAACCAAATGTTTCATTTGTTTCAAATGTTTTCAGGAGACTGGTTGAAAGTCTAGCAGTCACTGGTTGATTCTGGTTCAGTGCGCTATTTGGGTGCCACAGACCTAAGGAGAACTATTTTGAGTGAAAGCCGTGGAATGCTACACCTTAGTTCAAGCTAGCAGATAGATTATTGACCCGACTGGCAAGCTTCTTCGATCAATGAAACTCCAGACTTGCTGTCGTAAACCATACGCTTATGTCTCTACTTATATCCCATAAAATGGTTTACAACTCTCTTCCATTTGCAATGGGATTTGTCATCATTTTCTTCCGATCACTGACCATATTTCTTGCAGATATATTATAGTGGTAACATTTTATGGTTGAATATGTATGAATCTCTCAAGGACAATATGATATGGGTACCGTAATTGTCTTCTTTGCACTGGTTTTGTGACTTAATTAATACAAAAGCTGAATAAAGTCTGATATTCTACAGCTTGAAGCTAATAGTAGCTAAAATGATACATAAATAATCTAACAGAAACAAAGAGTTAATTTTCATATTGATATTTGACAAAACATACCATATCTATTTAATCATTTGTATCGGATACTGGGTAATTTGCCCACCCTTTGTCTCAAGAATATGCCAAATTGACCCCCTCAGCTAAGCAGCTAGCTAAAACACTGTGATTATATTGTTAATGAAGAAAATTAACACTATGACAAGGTTCAAAATATTGTTTTATCTTAGAAAGGGGGGAAAATCCTTTAAATAAAAGATTTTATTTTAAAATCTCTACACCTGAGTCATCATTATGAACTATTCTGGTATCTGTGTTCTCATTCAAAGTAAATAAAGAGAAAAACATGTCAACATGACATTGACAACTCATAAATGAAAACGTTTCTTAGAATAGATATTCGTGAATAAAACTGTCATCTAATCACACTCGAACATCTCTTCCTCCAATAACAAAACCACAGATAGCACAACATCCTAAGGCCCGAAAGAGCTAGATATAAAATAAGGCACAAAAATAAAAGAGTTATATTGAAAGTTTAGTTTGATACCAACAAGTATATGAAACAATTCTAACACATCCGTTATTCTTAATGAAATCCACAGCTTGTAAACTTGTGAGACTAAGAGAAGCTACTAGAAGATCCAAATCCTTGTTTTGCCTTGATTTCACCTGGTGAAGTTTCTCACTGTGACAGAACTAATCCGGAATCATGGTTTGGTCTGATCTTATCAATAGATTTATTTTAGTTAAATTAAGGTGTTCAGATCAACTGGACAATACAAGAAATACAATAAATTAATATAATGAACTGAATTTTATTCAGGGTTGACAATCTTATTCCATCAAAAACATTTTCTTATACAAACAGGTTGATCAATGGGAGCTGACAGCCTTAATGACAATTCATCTATCTGATAAGTTCATCATAAAATAGATAAATGTTAATCATGACCAGATTTGATAACATCATAATTATTTAAGTGCACAGGTCATGACTTTAGCAAATCTGGTTTGGATTATCTACATCAGCAACTTAATATCTTTAGTTATCAGCAACATCCTGACTTGGCAGTTTTTGTCCTTGACAGTTTTAACTCAGGCGACATGATTCTCCTGTTATGTCTTTACCATGCAGGTTATCAAGAAGTTAACATATGCTCGTGTAAATATTGTCTCTTCATGTAGATGACTACCGGTAGATCAATCAGAGGTATATTGACAATGAGGAAACTTAATTCGAGAACCTCGGGTATCAAGGCCAATCCTCTTCTCCTGAAGCATGAAAATAGACATTAAATCATCTATCGAGTAAGTTTAGAGGTCATTTGTTCATTAAAGGTGATTGTTTCATATTAACAAACAACAAGGGACTTATCAAGTAATTTACATATACAAAAGCTGATGGGTCATCATCAGTACATTATCCAATGACATGACTTATGAATCCTTCATCAGCAGCATCGAAAAGAACCGTAACAATCTTGGAAAGCAAAATAATTACATAATTGTGAAAACTCAATTATCAGTGCATGACTAGAGACAATAGGATGAGTTGCTCAGGGAATTATCGGTCAATAATTCGTAGAAGAATGATGAAGTCTACCGTGACTGATAACCTCAGATGATGTTACTGGATCAAATGAAACTAAGACATCACTGAAAGCCTAAATACTTTTATAACTGATAATGCAGACAGAGATATTGCTTGCAAGTACTTTTAGTAGGTCATCATTGACAAACCGCGATCAAATTGAGTCTTATAACAATACTAGCCATTCCGTTTAGTGCTTTCTGAAAGTTCTACAGAAAGATGAATCACAATACGTTGTGCCATATATTGATACTTTTCAATTTTATATTTTCCATACTCTTTTGACTAAATAACAGTGGTCGCAACAGCAATCAATGCTCTATTGTCCACAGTTTTGGAAAGTGAAATAATTCAGTCACTGTTTATGACCTTTCACACAGTTTCGCTATTTTCACACTGTCCGTTCACATTTCGATTACAACTTTCAGTAAAATCAATTATTTTTTAAATTGTGTCTTTCTGCAATTTGACGCAGAAATTGTTAATCTTAAAACATTTGATAAATTGGATGTTATCAAAAGTGTATACTGGTATATATCATGTTGTTCCTGTATCGCATACCAACAATTCTGATAATCCTCATTAGCTAGCCAACACACATCAAAATGGCTGTACCGTCTTTCAAATCAGCTTGTCCTTAAGAGTACAAGACATAATATCTTATAGGTACTTGCCCAGCACATATTTTGTACCAGTCATGACAAGTTCTAATTTTCAAACATAATTTTCAGCATATCTGGAGCAGTAGATTATCACATAATGGGTGATTGTACCTTCGAAAGGTGAATAATGATAATTATACACCAGGTATGGGAGAGCAATTTACAATCCACTACCACAATTCTAGAATGTTACAACAAGGTTAAGATGCCATGTGAGGATGTGATCAATATTTTACTGTTACCAGTTGATGTCAGCTGTTCAGTCAGGTTAGTTTGTTAACTCTTTCTCTAATTTACTTGTCCTGAATATAATTTTTTGTGTTTTTAATGAATCTTATTCAGTTGTTTTTCTATTAATCATTCACCAGTTTTTCCAAAGAATCAAATTTTCTCATGTTTTCTGAATAAAATTTAATCATTTTGTCTTCATACCATATCATACATTTCTTTGAATATTAAACTCATTTTGTGAAGGCAGTTTATTTGAAAATGAGACCATTTATAATTGTTTTCTTCTGTTTTAACTTTAGATATATATATAGGATAGTTATGCGATGTTATAGGAAGTGTGTAAAATGAAATCATTTACAACACATTATAATCTGGGAAAGAAATATAACTGATAAAAGTGACCCCACAAAAGATTAATCTTTTTTAGCTTTTTCAAATATAACTTGTTACTTATAGGCAAAATTGAAGTATGTTTTATAAAGAGGTAGTAAGTTTAGTTGACTTTATGTCACATCAATTTCTTATCATTTTTCTCTTATTACATCAAGATCATTGTCCTCAAACATAATCTTTATTTACTTATTTTGCCAGGGAAATAAACAAAGATCTTAATCTATAAAACATAGAAAAGGTCATCTAATAAAGAGGCACAGATTTGCTTTGAAAAGCTGTATGTTGAAATAATAAGGAAGTTGAACATCCTAAACTTAAGTTCTTCTATAATTAGTCACTAGGGCAGCCTTAATGTAAGCTTGCAACACTTGACAAATGGTTACTGGTTATAGCTTTGTTTCATTATAAATTTTGCTTGAGAGCTTATATTAATATGTTTACAATGTACATAGTCTCAGTAAAAATATAGAATTATAAGTAAAAGATTAAGTTTTTGTTTAAAGTATTTCTTTAAGATAAATATTGGAAGGTAGTGTTTTTTCTCAGGTGATCAGATTAGGGGTCCTTTTGCCAATTCTGAATAGATGGGACTCTTCATAATGGTACAATATTCTACTTCATGAATTTTTTAACGGCTACGTGCACAAGTATTCAAATCACAATTTTATACCACAATTAAAATACCAACCTGTCACCTGAAAATAAAAGGATTAACGAAGAATGCTGTAAGGTCAGACAACAACTTAACAGAAACGGTTGCAGCCCAGATGCTATGAAACTTTCTACAAAATCTCTTTAAGATAGAACTCTGTTTTGACTGAAATTACAGTATGAATTCATACACAATTCAGTATGGACAAAGTGATTGATTTCAAATACTTCATTCATTGTGAAAAAAAACAATTCCAATCTAGAAGTCACTTGGGGGTTAAGTCATGATATTAGCAAAAGGCTGTACTTAAGACGTTATTTTTTACACTGATCATGGTCAAATTCAGTTTTCTTTTTTTCCCAAAAACTATTTCCACAGGTTTAATTACAGAGTGAAAAACAATATCAGAATGAATGTTTCAAATAACCAATAATCTAATATTCCATTCTTCCAGCTCAGAAATAAACTAATTAAGAACTGTAAAATGAGAACACTATTCAATTTTTTTTTAAAGTTATTTTTGTCGCTTAGGAAATGTTTTACTGATAAATATTACATTATCAACCAATACCCTAACGGTTTCCTCTTTCATTTATGATTTGCAGATCAGATATCTAATTCAAAGAACAGATGGTATGAAAAAAGTCCAAGAAGATCAATTTCAGAACCTGACAGCTTCATTGAATTTGGAACCCTCCTCTTGTCAGTAAGCTTAACTGACAATAAGCCAATTATTTTTAGAAAGCTGAATAAGATAAATGGGTATATTTCGTTTCAATGCGGTCAATTTCATAAATGAACATACTTAGATACAGTAAGTCACGACAAAGCACTTAAATTACTCTGTATTCTACTTAACCGGAAGGGTTTCAACTCAGTCAGTGAACCCAGGCCGGAAACACGTGCAAGTTGACAGCAGTGAAACTGTTGTAAACAAGCGTTTATCTGCTAGCGCCAGATATTTATTCGAGAAACTACTAGAACCGTATCTACCATATTCTATTCAGTATACACCAGATACGCAAATAAACAGCATCAATCACTCAAACCTGATCAATTTATAGTTTATTGAACATTGATCACAGAGCCACCACGTTGACGAAACCACGAGGGCTTGTTCTCTGTTGTGACTCACCATTTCTTCGTGGAGCTGGGCAAGGGTTGGTCTCGACTTCATCCCCGCTGTTGCTGACAGTATATTTCTGTAATGGTCAAGACATGGCATGGCCTCATGGGTATTCGCTCCGAATGTTTTCATGTTGTTGGTATCCGTATAACTCCTAAAGGAATCACCACTGAGCGAAAATGTAGCAGACGGCGACTCCGGGCTTTTGGCATCGCACACATTATCTTTCCGTGTATCCGGTGCTTCATTGAAAACTGTCTCGTCTACGAAGTCTACACGAGCCACCTGAAATCGGGACCCACTTTTCTTCATTTCCTCACCAGTTTCTTCACCCTCACCACTACTTGGCAGTAATAATTCTGATTTCTTTGGCCCACCGGGCTCGCTCGACTCCATGTGCGCCATTTTTTGATTTATACTGCAAGGTCACTTGCCTCGCTCTGATTGGCTATCGGCGAGATCACATGGCTATTGTAAACAAAGGTAGAGAAAGTGCCCACGTGCTCGACAGAAGTGAGTATGGCAACGCAACAGCATATTTGGGGGAGCATAATTCACATAGATGAGTTCTTCACGGTTTTATGCGCATGGCAATAAACGTTGGTTCTAAATAATGTATTAACGTTTTACGCATTATTCCATCCTTCTGTCAAACTATTCATCGAAATGAGTTTCCCGCCTGTAGGTATAAAGGCTTGGCCAATTATAGATTTTATGATAGTATGAGGAGCATTTATTATGAAACCGACGTTTTCTCAAAATATCATTTCAGAAGTATCCAAAATATAGTAAACGAATCGTTCAAAATTTTAACACAAATATATTATTTCCGAAGGTAGCCATAGTGAGATCCAGATCTGTCAATGTCGTTATCGATTTTCATCAAGACTGTTGACAAGGGAGGTAAATATAATGTGTATCACTGTAAATGAGGGTTGTTATCATCTTTCATGACGCATTCACACGAATTGCACCAGTGACCTGACACGAGTACGAGTGTCATACATGTAAGTTCAGTTCACAGCTATAAAGATATTCGTGATATGATTTAATTTACATGGACTTAAAAGTCAATTGAGAATAGGTAATATTCATTCAATTTCATTAGTTATTGCAAGTTATTTAATTTTCAGTAAGATATAATATTGGAACATGTTTTCCTCTTGCAGTATTTACCGAATTTTCGCTGAATAATTTATATTTAAGCATATACTAATTTCCTTTCATTTCGCGGCACCATTTTACGCACACCAAATCAACTTTTAAGTCTTGGAAATGTCGTTAAATCAAAGGTATGCCTACCGCGGGCTAAATTTTGTTTGATATCGTTGCCTCCTTTAATAATCACGCAACACTTCTCATATTTGTTAGTTCATTGATACCGTGATTCGTTATTGAGATTTCTAGATTTAAAAAAGAATCCCCGATATTACGACTCAACCATGACATTGTAGTACTGACAACAAGTAGGTTATTCTGTACATGTCTGTTACCTTCATGCAATCTGTCATTGTGGCAAGTTGTGTCAAATTGATAACTATACGATCTCGCCAATAATGTGTAAATGGCAGAACAGAAGAGAATTTTATTTCAGACTGGGCTCCTTGAACCCCTCACCTACAGTGCAATAATGCACTATTTACAGGGTATGAGGCAGGACCTGTATTATTTACGATACGTACATTGTTTAATAAATTCAACAACAAAGTATATTTATCAGTAGACAGCAGCAGTTCCGTGAACTTATGTCTTGATGAACACTACCAAAAATAGGGTATATATATTATACTTTACAGATTCATACTTTTTATACACACAAATAAACTGAAATTCATTTTCAATTACAGAAATAACTTCTGTAAAAAATCATACAATCTATCATTTCTATATTGATATTTGAATAGCGACCAATTTCTATTTTTAATTTATGGGATGATATTCGTAGATGTGTTGGGTAACATGAAAGACATGGTGGAATAAAGTTGAGACGAAAATATTATTTATGTCATTATACAATTCAAATTTAGTACTTTGAGCAATATCACTTGTCATTTTCTGCAGAAATTCATCAATCAAACGTTTAAAGATTTTGCAAAAATTACCTGCATCAACACAATCAGGAAACAACCATACAAACCACATCCATGGTTAAAGAGAACCGATTTAACAAAAGTGGCCCAGTTGTTAGCTCCTCTCGAACAAGATTCAAGCAGGATATCAAAACATATTCTTAAAACAAGGTTATCAGAACGTTGTAATTTAATTGTGATTTTTTTTAAACAAAGACGTCTAACAACTGACAGCAAGTACTTGGCGTGAATTCCCCTTTACTTATGGTGGCATAAAATTTCATTGCTTTTAGCCCTTTACCGGCCAGTGACTTCAGACATATTTAATATTTCCCGTCAGACGATATTACATTCCAAGATAGTAAAATTCTGTAACAATATCAAAGTTTTCATTGTACATAGATTTTATGATTAACCACATTTTACCTTTTATACCATGCTTATATATTGATATTATTGCCGACAAACACGTATATGCTTTAGCCTGTTTACGTGTTAACCTTTTAAAAACATAAGTCTTTTGTTTTTTTATTCTGCTGAAGCATATGCTTATCCACAGACGTGTAAACCATTGGTTATCTAGAAAACGAGCTTATCTCATCCATGCATCTAAATGCCACGCCATTTTTAGATCTTCTTATTCATTATACCCTTTCAATATCTCTGATAAAACGTTGCTAATTATCTGAAATCAGTGACCACGCCTATTTAAGGAAACAAAGGGCAAGTATAATGTGTAGTTCAATGCACATGTCGTCTTGACCAATTTTTTCAAAATGGACCAAAAAGCGGTTTACGGTGAATAAGTTGACTGCCACGTCTCTAGTGAATACATATACAAAGTCGTGTAACTTTCCACTTATCAGTAAACAACAATACAAGAGTTTCCTCTAAAGGCATGTTAATTATATGAAGTACATTATTGATTTGAAGTTAATATTATGCGTTCCACATTCCCCCATTGTTGTAAGGGTGTGGGGAAACATCAATTTTCGTACAATATTAAAGCGTTTTAATGTAAGGAAGTAAAATATCAATTTGCAAGTCAAGTAATGAACAATTAACAACCACTTACAAAGCTCCAGTGTCTAACCTAGACAGTACCGAGTACACTACGAGAGAGTACATCGATCCATCTGTCACACTTACATAACCTCTGATACAACTAACGAGGCGATAAGTCTGAATTAAAGGAGATAACACTCTTTACTCCCTCCCTCAATAGTGCTGATTGGTCCAGTGTGCTTCTTGCTTTGTGTATGTCTACTTCTTGTCCAGCTGTTACCTGCTGACCACAATAAATAACAGATTGACGTGTCTGGCGTCATTCAGGGGTCGTCTCAAAACCACCAGGACAGTTATTACGTAAAGATCCTAATTGTATATAATCTTGTTATACTTGTATCTTCATGTGGTTGAGCATGTGTGAACGTATAATGTGTGTCACACTACAATTACATTATCTTCATTGTTACTGACTATGGTTTGTACTTACTTTACATTTCTTCTTGAACTTTAAATGCATCTTTTGACACTACCAATTTGACAGATTATCTATCGAAAACTCTCACCCTCTCTGTGTCACATTATCCATATATAATCAAATCAATCTCACTTCTTAATGATAAATAGAGAATCTCACCTAAGTGTCTTCTGATATCAAATATATCAACACGAATTGATAAAAGTTACAAATATCCGAGGCTTGCCGAGGATATTTTACTTTTATCAACGAGTGTTGATATATTTGATATCAGAAGACATGAGGGTGAGATTCTATTTATCATCCAAAATCATTTTCATTACATTTGATTGACAAATGAACATTACTGAACACCCTGCCCCCCTAAGACTCCAAGTGCGGTGATGTCATAGCATTGTGACGTCGTAGTGTTTATGACGTCATAGCATTGTGATGTCATTACTTGATGATGTAAAATAACTGTCATGTCATATACTTGACGTCAGAGGGGCATTGTTCAAAATCTACTGCCAAAAAGATATCTCCTAGGAGATATCGCTTGATCTTCCACAAGCGATATCTCCTGTGGAACAGAGTTTTGGATGATAAATGGGAATTGTTTGGCTTTGCTAAACGTCGAATAATTAGATATCGGGTATGTTACCGGGACCATCTTGTACTGCAGGTAAATAGCTACCATCTATTCGAATAGAGAATCATTTTATTTTTTAAAATCCTTAAATACATTTTTTTCTACAACTCTTTCTTTCAGCTGTTTCGATTATGATAATTGTTCTCTGCTTAGTGACAAACCAATATCATCTATCTCTAACAGTCAATATTATGCAAATTCAGAAACGTCGCTGAGACAATATCCAATAATCTTGCAGTTATAAAACGCAAGATATTGCTATACTCATGTATTTATCCAAGAACCAAACAGTTTCCCTTCTGTTCTTCGAGTCAGTGGGATATTCTATAAAATAAACGCATCACTGTAGTTTAAGTGGATGATATAATATTTTCAACTCTTGGAATAACAGAGCAGTTGAACACAATGTAAGCATTATTATTATAATTATATAAGGTAATCATTCTACCAGAGATTCTCTTACATATGATTCTTATAAATGCAAGTAAAACTGAGAATTGTATTTTAATGGGAGTTCATTTGATAGTATCAGTTTCGAATAAACGTTTGTCGCCAATTGTCTGTTAAATACCCAGGCATGATCTGCGAATTAACCTAATACTCGGTTCAATTATTACGACATAGCACGAGAGAACTTCGAATTTTAACATTTATCACAAAAGTCTACAAAATGGCTACTATTTAAACAGAAACGCTATTTTAAAATAGAATATATTTAATATTAATAATCTATTATTATGTATGTATGTTCAGTTCATGGACGACGTTCCATTATGAAGACGTAACCGTGGGTACTTACAATGTGTTAATGCCTTCATGTCGAGTAGACACTTTGAATAGCCACTATATCGTCGCATTTACATAATTTCTGTAGTTAATGAAATATTCAGCAAACCGTTTTTTTGCGACCCTCGAAGGATACCGTCATTGTATATCAAAGACGGATGAATATTTTACCATTTTCGCTCAAAGCTTTTATCGAAATAACTTACTTGGAACCTTATAGTATTATACAAATTGAATTATCATTGTACCACATATTCTAATTTGTCTGGTTCTGTATTTACAGCTTATAAAGACAAATAAATTTACAATTGTATTTTAATTGGAGTTTATTTCAGAGTATCAGTTTAAAAAAATGTCGTATTAGAGAATTTCGAATTTTGACATTTACGACATACTAAATCAAATATGATATATTTATTATCATACATATGGGTTTTCTGCGTCCATCTACATGGAAGATATTGCAAAACGAAGACGTCACCGTGGGTAATTATTAATCCACTCATGTCGAAAAGACGCTTTAAATAGCCACTACGTCGTCGCCTTGATGTAGACATTGGTGGAGATAATTTGTCTTATGATAAATGTCACCGACCAAGCAGCGTATATCATGTTATATTACCCAAACCTTTAAGGACACTTGTCTTTACATATGGTATGAAATATGATACCTATAAGTTAATATATTCTCAAATGGATTTGATATTTAAAACAACATTCTGGTTTCACCGTTGAATAACATACAGCTACAGTTTGTGCTAAGGCACTGAACAAGGCCGTTCTTTTCCTTCCTGGATTGGAAATTCGTGGAATATTCCCCTTTTTTGCAGCCCGACCATATTTTTATTTTGAAAATGACTTAAACTGTATAATGTGACATTTCGTTGAAGGTATGTTGGTATAAAGAAATACATCTGCTACATATATAACACGCCTACCCAATGGGCCTCATGCGTTAATAGACTCTCATTTAGTCTCAGAATACTGAAAAGCTGGTACTTGTGAAATATAGAAATATTTCTTTAAAAAAGTAATGAAGTATGGTATGAGGAGACGATCATACGGTATAAAGGAGGTACCGACATATTTCATAATCCAGCTCATACATTCAGATACTCACTTTTTCTTATCACGGCATCAATATTGGCTACACCTGTTAACATATGTTGAATAACATTTTCAACACAGTTGACTGAAATCAGATGTAATAGCTGTTATGGGCAACGCCTTAGAGTCATTTGTGGTTTTGTAAATCGACCTTCAGGTGTTTGTTTTTTGTGTTCATCAATGCTTGAAAAATTGTGAAAACTTTAAGTTTTAGCTTAAAGATCGTTCATTATCAAGGGTTTAGTAAACACCTGTTTATGTAAACATAAGAGAGATATAATTTATCCGGGGATTGTTTCTTATCCATTTATCCTTTTGTAATTGTGTGTCTTCAGAATATACAACGGCAGATATTTACTATGACATTATATGACAAAGTAAAGAGAGGTAAGAAAATCGTTGCATTACTCGAATTGAAGTTTTCCTAGCCACTACATATTATTCTGTAGGAACTTAAAGACAGGCTATTTAGGCGTTGTATGTGAACAGGGACGTCGTGCAGGTTGTGCAGTGTCTGTCAAACTAATTTCATGACGTATCCATTAATATTGCATGATTTATTCTGCTTGCATAGGGGAAAAATCATGACAACTCTTTCTTTTCTTAAACTTTTAATCTATTACGCAGATGGGTAAATCCTTAAATGACAGAGAAAAATATGATTTATCAAATGAATGGAAATTATTTTAAATAAAGACCAGTTTATTGACTTCAATCTAGAATCTAAATATATTTGAATATTTATTTTAAAGGTTTATTAGTTATGGACACGCATGGTTATCGTAATTTTGTTTCTGGTCCACTGTTCCGCTACAGGACGTGATTAGATATGACTGAATTTCCTCAATGTGATTTAGTCACAAAAATTGCTTATTCATTAAAGTTTTTAAATGGATAAGGAAGTAAAATGACATTAGTAAGCGGACAATACCCGATTTGATTGTAGGCACCTTAATCGAAAACGAAATAGGGAAATTTTTAAAGATAGAATTAATGATATCAGAGTGATGTGATATAAAGTGGAAATACACAAAAAACCCATCTTACTATGAAAAGATCATGTGGAAAGAAAAAGCATACTTAGCCATTTAGCTAAAAACATCGGGTTTTTCAAAATTATAAAGCTGACATGAAGCAATGTTGGTTTTCTAATCACAAATAACTTTGAGATAAAAAATAATAATTATTGTCTATACGAGAGGTAACCGACTTGAATTTTGAGTTTCTTTTCAAATAATGTTTATCATGTATGTGATGTTTCAAAGTATCGGTGATTACGTAGACCTAGCTAAAACAGTGCCATAACGACACAGTCTCACGAGTTCTTGAAAAGTAGGATTCTTTTCAATTTGTCAAATCCATTTTAATTTTAGAAATCCTTGTTACATTTTTTCCCACTAAGGGTTGCAGTAGCCCGTTAAAATGAGGTAAACGTGAAAGAAGAACAATTGTGAAAAGTTTAGTTTCTGTTGTAACGCGGTTCAGTTTGATTAATAAGCTTGTGAAAATGTATGACACGCAGGATGTTCCAGTCTCCAGGTGTCCTGCAGAGGGAAGCTTTCATGTGAGAATTATCTAACATACCGACAGGAAGACAAACAATCAACAAATAAAGATCAGACAAGCTTGGAGAAATTTGAATATAATTTTGTACATTGGTATATTACTTGACGAAAATATTAATAAAACAAGTTTCATGCGCTGTCAACCTTAATTTCTAGTAATGCAACCTGCAACCTCTCCGAAAGTTAACAGCAATTGTAATAAGGAATTTGACATTCCATAAAATTCAAAAGTAACTTGCGCCTGAAGCTATTCATGGTTTATGGTTTACTGAAAACTTTGTCATATTTTCAATTTGTCGGGTTGACGTGACCTTTAATCTCAATTTACGAAGTGAATATGCTAATCATGAAGTTCCACAGGATGGTGCTTATGCTTCCATTGCATGGATTCTTGCTTGGTTTCAAGATCACAGTGATGAATTCACGTTTCATCCCCTCTTGAAAGGGGTGAAAGTTATCGTGATCAGCACTGTAGATGTCCAAGAGCCCACGACCGGATTCAACTCTCTGGCGTCGATCTAGTGCATTTAAGTTTTGTGGCACCCAGCTTGCAGTGACCTTGGACATGTGCAAGCGCTCATGAATTATGGTGCAATCACTTCAATGAGAAATGACACACTCTGAAGATATCCCGTCCAACTTTATTCTACGATCAGACATGATTAAACCCTGAACCCAATTGAACCCAACAGGCCTTCCTGACTGTTTGTCATCGTCCAATATTGAGAGGCTTCTTTCCCATACACATTGGTCATACGTTTATGTATTTCGGTCGCACTCACCCCTTCTTTCGAGAAAAACTTGTTAACCGCACGATGCTTAGTTTTAAAACTGTCCATGATTACAGGCGGGTACCTGTGTTTAACAGGCTGTACATCTCAAGTAAATAATCGGGATGCAATGTTTATGTCTGTAAACTGTCGTCAGATTGCCTATCTCAAAATGATATCAACGATGATGTCTTCATAGATGTATCAATACTCACTTTTATGAACCTGACTTCCCCTCGTACGTGTAGGTATAGATGTGAAACATTTCGCTGACCTTAAAGCAAAAATGTAAACGGTTCCTTCTAAAATCTTGCACTTTTTATGGAGAAAAGTTTTGTTCCCTCAACTACAAATAATCATTCCACCTCGTTGTTATGATATAAACTGTTAAATGCTAACATGTAAAACTCAACACAAAATCTTTTTGATTACCACTTGTTTCTCTTTGGCTGGGTCTGGTAAAGTTGTTGTGGCCGGATTCGAACTCAGTACTCTATCCACGAACTTTTAAACCATTTCCTTATTTACAATAAACAGACCTCTCCAGCATGTAGCCTTGACTTACTTCCCTTTCCTGGGATTGTCAATTGTTTCCAAATCCCCCCATATGGACAGCATTTCCCTTAAAATTTGGAAACTATTTACACTGAAGGAGAAACGTTCTAATGGGGAAAAATTTAATATTGTTATAAATCAAGTTATGCAAGTAATTAAATCTTAATTTTCGCCAAAATGACTCTTTTACTACAAGAAAGAATGTGAACATCATGCATATTTTACCAGTTCTTAATTTGTCTTACTGCCGTCGATTGAAAAAGCACATTAATCATTTTTCTACACGCTTTTCCGACTTTCATTATTTCCATACAGTATACAGCGCTTGAACTACACTCGGAGGAAAAAGAAATGTTTATTTGTGGAAATGCCGATGCCGTTATTGATCAAGTTACTGAAAGAAATCGTCGAGATAATGTCGCATTTATTTAGATTTTTAAAAATCCAATTATGTTGTATTCTTGCATCTTTTACACTTTCGAAATTTTCTCTTAATAAGTTAAATGACATATTTTGATGAATACAAATTATTCGGATTTGCTAATCGGTACTGTGCACATGCTTTGCGCGAAAACATTTTTATAGCATAGCATTCTTTAAAGACTTTTCAATCGTTTGAAAGACAGTCTAGTTATAACTAGATGTAATGAAGTCCTACATTGTTGAAATGAGAGAGATCTATGAATTAACCTTTTTGTTATTACGTTACAATATTACTTTATAATTATCTTCATTCTTGCTTTAAAGGAGTCATTTCTGTTCTATAAGTGCCATTTTCTCTAAGGCCATGATAATTTTCTCTTATTTGCCACTGGCCGTTTTTCGAATTGGCCTAGAGCCATTTCTATAGTTCACTTCTATTCCACTTCTATATGCCATTGCGGCGGAACTATTTCCCCTGCAGTGGTCATTATACATCAGAGATGGAATAAATCGCACAACACCATTGTTTCATCATGTATTAGTGTCCGGTTGCAAAGCTAATGTGGTTCAATTTATATATTTTTTGGATGTTCATTACGCGAGAGTATTTCACAATGGTGTGTTTATAGAATTTAAAAGATGTGACATCCCAGAACTGAGACTGCAGTCCACAAATAAAACTTAAAGGAGCTGTAGCACGATTTTCCTTTTTTCCCTTTTATTGGGGGAGGTGGTTGTTAAAGGTTGTCACAAATATTCAAATAAATGTTACAAATTGCAAGAGAATATGTTTTTATCTTTAAGTACAGATTTTAAAATGCCAGGGAAATTTTAACAACTAAAACATAACGCAGACAAACTTTTCAGTTCTTCTTTCACTGTTTCTAAGTTGTAAAGTGTCTAAACATAGGCTTATGGTACAGGAGTCAACATGTTGAAAATGTAGCTTTTATGTAGGAATACATATACAAAAGTAACAAATGACAAAGCAATTAAAGCAACGCCCATTACGTATAAGTACATGTACTTTGACATTTCAGATGTTTGAATGTTACGTTGTAGTAGATTTAAGGGGTTCATGAGAACGAATTTCGGTTTTCTTTACACCTCACTGAAGCAATAACAATGACGTTTTTAAGTATAACCATATATCTAATTACTATACGAAACATGTAAGTTGTACTTTTAAAGGGAAGGGATGGGCGGTTATAAATAACAAATATTAAACCTGGAGTGTAAACGCATTTATAACTCTTGCAAATGAGTCCTGTTTACAACAATGTGTCACCGTGAAAAATGATAATGACGTCGACCTAGTAGTTGACTTCCAAAAATATCTCGTTTATAACAGGTTTATGAATTACAGTAACTTGAGAAATGAACAACATGTGAACGAAAATATCAACAACACCTTTGATATAGAGTACTTGAGGTACAATCAAACTTTGAAACTTTAACATTAGCAATACTACATATATACAGTTTTTATATAACATAATGAGCTTTATCGTAGAAATATTGGTTTCTCGTCCTTTCAAGTATATGTGCCCCTGTGTTTTGGTCCATATTCTAAAACCTTCAACTTATTTTCTTGAATATTATTTACTGGGCTGATGAATAGGTTGGTAAAAGTTATTATTTAGATGTCCACTATGAGCCTGAGAAATATTGGTATCGAAAAAAGATAGAATAAACCCCAAACATTTGTAAATGCGTAGAATTCAGTGATTCATGTTGGTTCGGTGGAATCCATATGATGGTAAGCGATGATGGGACTTCAAAGGTACAGTATTTGAAACACTACACTGTACGTATTAGATTATACATACTTATCTAACGTCTATTGGATGAGCCAAGTAGTGACTGCCGATTTCGTAATTTATTAAAAAAACAATTGATACCTCGTTGGATATACTTTTCCCCCCTAAAAGGTGTTTTAACTAGTCCATATTTTGGATTATCATAGCATATAATTTCAAGCTTACACAGACATTACCGAGACATTTAAGTGCATTCAATTTCTGTTGAAGCGAAACGGCTGTTTAATTCTAGTTATCCTAATATACCCTAATAGATGGTATGGAAATGGAAGAGAGAATGTCATGAACACGTGCAATATAGACACGTTGAATATACACATGGAAAAATGTGTCGCAACACAACCTTTTTCTTTATGTATAATCCATAATCAAATACAATGAGCTTGTCCAGGTATATTAATAATTCTTCTTACAAATCTAAGTTTTGTATTTTACTACAACAGAATGGAACCCACCATCTTATAAACAGCTTTTCCGTCTTGTTCGGTCAAAGAGAAGACGTTCTGCGGTCACATGGGTGTTCAACTAAACAATGACTTTTAAGTCTGTGTCTTAAGATTATTGGGGAAGTCCCTCAGTGTTGACTTCCACTTCTGCTTATCGAACATTGCCGTTACAGTCAAACATTCAGTTTCTCAGATGAAGTTTCACTGTGATCACAATAAGTTAACCTCGATGACTGTTTTTGTTTATAATCTTAGTAATTATTGAAGAATGTGTTGATTGTCATGTCTTTGAGCTTGTTTTAAACTTAGACTAACACTTCGATGTGAATTTGTTTCTTATCAACCAGGTATCATTTATTCATATCACGGCAGTAATTGAAACGCAGGTGTTGCAGTACTTTTTTTTCCATGTGTACATGTATATTCTTTAGGTCATGTAAACTGGCAATAATATAATAAGTTGTACATATGTAGAACGTTCATGGTTATGATGAGTACCTTAAAGAATCGCTCTCCCGTGAACTCTACATGTGCCAGTTATCAAGTGTTGAAAGATAATTGTTTTATCTCCGGTATGTTAATTACATGTTTCTCTATTTGGAGCCAGGTACTTTACACAAGGCTGCGTTAAAGGAATGTTGATTACACACGATGCTCGTTTTTCAGCAGGTGAACACTCCTTTAAATTACATCTGCACTGACTCAGGGCTAGACTTCATCAAGGGCTTCAAAATATGAAGTCCACATGGAAATTATCTCACAATCAAACATTCGGTCTCTGATATTTTGGGAAAACCTTTTGATTTAAATGAAGGTGAAGGGATGAAAAAGAGTTTCATTACCTTTGAAAATGTGCTTTCAGGCTAAAAGATTGATAAATTTTCTTCAACCTTTGTTCAAAGCGAGCGATGACTTTCTAAATATATTGTTCATAATATGTTGCTTTTTTTCAACCAATAGTTAAAAGACAATTAATTTCTCCATCCATATCAACCTGGTTGTATCTCTCTATCTACCATATCTGTTTTATCGTTATTGCTTGAACTAAGATGAATATAAGAAACTGTATATTAAAACAATACCATCACTTGTTGTGTCGATTGTTTAAGATGTCAACTTCCTTTGTATAAACATCTTAATATTTATTATTTTACAATATTAATGGAAAGGTCGAAAGCGTTATATTTTCGAAAGGCAGGACGATTTTTAGTGCATGTCTTCATTTCATTGACTGAAAGATTTAAGCCTTTTTAAAAGTTAAGTTTTTTTCTAAATCGCCACAGGATCGTAAAGCTAGGATTTCCTGCACACTAATACAGACTCACCGCTGTCAATGCTTCTAACGCTGTAACACGATACAGTGGAGGCATTGAAAGGTTTTTCTTTGAAGAAAACGTGATAAATGGGTTTCATTTTAAAACTGAACATTTTATGGCTTTTACTTTTTATGAAAAACCTCGACTTTATAACATCTCGTCTTGTTTGTTAGTCATCTTACTACGTGCCAATCAAAGAACTGAAAGACGTGTGTTCCTGAGAAGGATGACGCAGTTTTCTTTTTGAAAAATAAAATAAAACTGACTTAACAGATGTGTCAACTTTCATCCCTCGCTGTAAATAAATGATTTATTGACCCTTTTAAGAAAATAGTCCTCTCTTTCCGATGACGCTATACAAATTGTTTTCTTATATTCAGCGTTAAAGGACCGATGAAGTGTTTATTAACCCTGCCGATGTTTAAGATATTCTTCCTTTGTGCTTTTAAAAGAAATTATAGGGAAATGAATTGATCTTCTCTTCGGTCAAAAAGGTGGGAACAAAACCAGGTTACATGTCACAATTTATTTCTCTAAATATAAATATTGTGGTGTGAGCATGATCAAAGTGATGTAGAAATGTGATTGTCATTTATCTAAGTTGAATACTAGGACAGGGCCGACCAGTGAGATTGCTGAGATATACAGAAGAAAATCAATAATAAGAAATAGATTTGATTTATGTATCACATGCTGCAATAGGCGTTAAAACACCATTTCGGGTATAAAACCATATCGGATCATCCGAGTTTCTTAAAACATCATATATAAACGATTAGTCGCCGTATCCGTGGATCTACGTTGCACCTTTCATGAGGAAAACCTGCTGATCAGTCGATGTAGATCTACGTTGCACCTTTTATGAGGAAAACCTGCGGATCAGTCGATGTAGATCTACGTTGCACCTTTCATGAGGAAAACCTGCTGATCAGTCGATGTAGATCTACGTTGCACCTTTTATGAGGAAAACCTGCTGATCAGTCGATGTAGATCTACGTTGCACCTTTCATGAGGAAAACCTGCGGATCAGTCGATGTAGATCTACGTTGCACCTTTCATGAGGAAAACCTGCTGATCAGTCGATGTAGATCTAAGCTGCACCCTTCATGAGGAAAACCTGCGGATCAGTCGATGTAGATCTACGTTGCACCTTTCATGAGGAAAACCTGCTGATCAGTCGATGTAGATCTAAGTTGCACCTTTTATGAGGAAAACCTGCTGATCAGTCGATGTAGATCTACGTTGCACCTTTTATGAGGAAAACCTGCTGATCAGTCGATGTAGATCTACGTTGCACCCTTCATGAGGAAAACCTGCTGATCAGTCGATGTAGATCTACGTTGCACCTTTCATGAGGAAAACCTGCTGATCAGTCGATGTAGATCTACGTTGCACCTTTCATGAGGAAAACCTGCTGATCAGTCGATGTAGATCTAAGTTGCACCCTTCATGAGGAAAACCTGCTGATCAGTCGATGTAGATCTACGTTGCACCTTTTATGAGGAAAACCTGCTGATCAGTCGATGTAGATCTACGTTGCACCTTTTATGAGGAAAACCTGCTGATCAGTCGATGTAGATCTACGTTGCACCCTTCATGAGGAAAACCTGCTGATCAGTCGATGTAGATCTACGTTGCACCTTTTATGAGGAAAACCTGCTGATCAGTCGATGTAGATCTACGTTGCACCTTTCATGAGGAAAACCTGCTGATCAGTCGATGTAGATCTACGTTGCACCTTTCATGAGGAAAACCTGCTGATCAGTCGATGTAGATCTACGTTGCACCTTTCATGAGGAAAACCTGCTGATCAGTCGATGTAGATCTAAGTTGCACCTTTTATGAGGAAAACCTGCTGATCAGTCGATGTAGATCTACGTTGCACCTTTTATGAGGAAAACCTGCTGATCAGTCGATGTAGATCTACGTTGCACCCTTCATGAGGAAAACCTGCTGATCAGTCGATGTAGATCTACGTTGCACCTTTCATGAGGAAAACCTGCTGATCAGTCGATGTAGATCTACGTTGCACCTTTCATGAGGAAAACCTGCTGATCAGTCGATGTAGATCTAAGTTGCACCCTTCATGAGGAAAACCTGCTGATCAGTCGATGTAGATCTACGTTGCACCTTTTATGAGGAAAACCTGCTGATCAGTCGATGTAGATCTACGTTGCACCCTTCATGAGGAAAACCTGCTGATCAGTCGATGTAGATCTACGTTGCACCTTTTATGAGGAAAACCTGCTGATCAGTCGATGTAGATCTACGTTGCACCCTTCATGAGGAAAACCTGCTGATCAGTCGATGTAGATCTACGTTGCACCTTTCATGAGGAAAACCTGCTGATCAGTCGATGTAGATCTACGTTGCACCTTTCATGAGGAAAACCTGCGGATCAGTCGATGTAGATCTACGTTGCACCTTTCATGAGGAAAACCTGCTGATCAGTCGATGTAGATCTACGTTGCACCTTTCATGAGGAAAACCTGCTGATCAGTCGATATAGATCTACGTTGCACCTTTTATGAGGAAAACCTGCTGATCAGTCGATGTAGATCTACGTTGCACCCTTCATGAGGAAAACCTGCTGATCAGTCGATGTAGATCTACGTTGCACCTTTCATGAGGAAAACCTGCTGATCAGTCGATGTAGATCTACGTTGCACCTTTCATGAGGAAAACCTGCGGATCAGTCGATGTAGATCTACGTTGCACCTTTCATGAGGAAAACCTGCTGATCAGTCGATGTAGATCTACGTTGCACCTTTCATGAGGAAAACCTGCTGATCAGTCGATGTAGATCTACGTTGCACCTTTCATGAGGAAAACCTGCTGATCAGTCGATGTAGATCTACGCTGCACCTTTTATGAGGAAAACCTGCTATTTTACATTATTTGCACTGAGAGTAGAATTATGAGTACTTGTAACCCTCTTGTGTACTTATGTGTACTTATAACACACAAATTAAGTGTCCAAAAGCACACCAAGGGACCTACCGTTAATCTACTATCATTGAAATACACCAACTCAGCCTTGGAAAAAACTTACAATTTTGTATTTTGAATGTGTTGTTTTACTTCTAAATCATTGGGGATTTAAAGGGATAGATTTAAAGGGTACAAAGAAGAAAGATTACACATAGGTACTAATTCCGTCATTACACATATCACAGGCATAGGAGTACATTCTTGCAAATTATTCATTTTCAATCTCAATATGACTGTTTGATTCAGCTGCTTTTTGGACATCAACAATTTATCAAAATCATAGTTTTAAGAGAGAGCATCATCATCAATAGCATCACCATACACCACACACCACAACAACCATCATAATCATCCTCCAAGCTGTCACGTTGCGGGGCCTTGATGTCGACAAACTCTCTAGGAAGAGCGCACTGGCTCTAGCTTCCCATCCACAAGAGTCGAACTATGACTCTCATTAGCAACAAGAACAACAGACATTGGAACAGAGATGTATTCCAAAGAGCCTCCTGCTTATTGAAATGCATTGTATGATACTCTAGGCTTTTGATGGTATCATGATGGTGTCCATGTTAAATTGTTTGACTCATCTTCACAGCAATAGTCATTCAGTTGCAGACAGCAAACTTTATCAACATTTTTTATGTCAGGTCCACCATAGACAACAAAAATGAAATCCTTATAGGGCTTTTCAGTTGATGTAAGCATTACAAGGAAATCGCTACAAGGAAATCGCAAGTTCCCCTGCAGATACCAACCAGTTCATTTACAGTTCATTCTAGTTGCATATCAAGTAACGCGCTCCTGATAACCACACAATGTAGATGTGATAAAAGCAGATATGTGGGATAGTCTTATTACTTAACTGGTTAAAGGTGTTTTGTAACTCTTTAAACAACATTATCAACGCAACAATGATTCTTATCACTAAGGATGGGTGAAAGTTCAGTGAATCAAAGGTGTATTGTTCAGTGCCGCTTGTGCAATATGTCTCAAAGCCCGGACAATATAACCTATAGCGTAATGGGTTTGAATTTTGTATGCCTATCTGGCACTCTGGGAAGAAGAGAATATAATGTTCAAATTAAATGTGTTTTTGATCAGCGACGTAGACCACTTTAAATCTCTGATTAGATATCCGTGTATAGGTTAGCCCTATAACAAGCAGTCATATATGTATATTCGTCTTTACCGATTTTATATGGAACTTTCTGTCTCTTTCATCCATTTTTTAAAAGTTTATTTGTTCGTAGGCCACGTGGTTGGATGTTGTTATCTATAGTATAAACTCAATGTCACATGATATGAAGTGCAGCACGTTAATTTGTATAAATATTTTTTATTATTTTATATTTGATAGTCGTATGATAAGTAATTGAAGGGGTGCCATGTACAGAGGAAAAGTACAGCTATTACTCCCATAATCGTACTACCAATCAAAGCGCACCTCGTTCTATCTATATTGTTGAACCATTGAGTGCGAGCCAACTTTCAATTTTACAAACATCAATTTATATCTATTGTGTTGAATTTTTTTTATCAATGTTTTTCATCACGTTTCTCACAGTTTATCACAATAAGGTTGGGAAAATATTATTATTTTTCTTCAAATTTGAATGTACACAATTCTTGTGTTCTGATGTACCCTTATGACCATACTTAATTAGATTGTCAAAATTCATAACAAATTCCATCACATGAAGTAATTCATACATTTGATATCTCAGGCCTGCACGTAGCACCAATTTCAGAACTGGGGGCCGAATATTCATATTTGTTGAACTTTCATTGAGGCGACGGTCGCGGAGGGGCTGAAGGGGCGGTATGAGATAAGTATTACATTTATCTAAAAACGCTTGTACTTACTCGTTTTTTTTATGGCAAAACATCCTTTATTCTATATCATGGTATAATTCACGACATTTTAACTAGGTCTTTAGATTATTGTTGATTTATGGATATTTTGCAATGCGTCTTAACACACGTTTTGGAGGCTATTCACATATATTTTACGAAACTTCATTCATTTTACCTGCAGATTATATAGACAAGGGGAGGTCACTCTAAACATCTGGCTTTCATTCACATGTTTGGAAATGGATGACAGTAAGGCATTTGTATCATGCACATCAGAAACAGTCAAAGACATCAGAGATCGTGTGATCAACATAAAAACATTCCTAGGGCAGTACAAATGGATAGCCGATGCATATGTATCGGTAGGTAGTTCGTTCATATCGAAACAAATTTGGTGTTTTTAGAGTGATGGATTAGGGCTGATATCAAAAGCAAAACATATGTCAGTATGTCTTAATCTTGAGATTAATTCCATTCAAAAGAATGTCTCATGGACTACCGTGCAGAATTGTTGTAGGTATTCATTCAAATTCCGTTTCCAAATCAGAAAAGAGATGTGAATGATGTAGAATATCTATTTATTTACGTCTTTTGGAGTACATTTCCAAATTACATTTTTAATTTACAATATGTACACTGGATTGTTCAACTGAGTATTGCCATCTTATTAGGGCATATCATAATTGAATAACTAAAAAAATCACTCTTGAATAATTAAAAGTGTTTTATTTTAAAAGGTATACATTTTTTCACTAATTTCACACTTCTGATAATAAAACACTCAATATTGGAAGAGTAAATCCTAACTATTATTAACAACTATGAATATATAATTTGAATCTTGTTATGCTGAAGCTCAGCTTTTAAACTCAAATGCCTGTAATGGCTTCTCTGCTAGATTCTGTATTTATCTTTATTACCTTCATCTTATAGGATTTCTTTGTGCATGGTTTCTGGTCCCGACTGCCAAGAAGGTGGACTGAGTACTTGAGAACCCTCTCCCCACCAGAGATTTCATTTCTTCTCAAGCAGAGTGGACACACATACAGGTAATTTTAGATAAAGTTAGAGTGCCATGTAACATTGAAGTATAGTGTACTAGAAGCCTTGGTTTGATAGTCCAGTCCATGCTTGTAGGTTTCATTGTAAGGGTGTGCTGTATTATCGGTATACCAGTATATTGCATTACAGAAACAACATGATACATACCGGTGCACTCTTCTGAAAATATGTAATATATCGGAGGGTTATGAAATAACAATTTCTGTGTAAAATTGCAGAAAAACAAAACCCCAACAACGGGATTTTGCTGAGAGTTATAAACAAAGTGTGAACTCGCAAAGTGAAAATAGCACAGATATGTTAAAAGTCTTAAACCAGTCACTGAATTATCTCTCTTTGCAAAACAAAGGCCAGTTGAGAATTGATCACTTTTCTAATTCTTGTTATTTTGTCAAGAGGGCGTGGAAAAACTAAAATTTAAAAAGTATCAATATATTGCAATACGCTTTTCTGTATCACAATATATTGCAATATCCATTTTTATACCCTGCCACAGCTGTATGCCAGGCTTACCTCTTGCAGTAATGCTAAGTCAGAATGATATTTTTGCTTATATCATAATCATATGGAATAAAGATATTGTTTCACCTTATCAATAACAAAGTATGACAATACACAAGCATGACCTTTTACATTTATAACATAGTTTAACATCATCAATGACAAAGTTGTACATTTGCTGCATTGTTTTACTTTATCATTAACAGATTATTACAAAACATTTTAGTATTACATTTAGAAAATTGTTTAACATTAACAGTTACAAAGTATTACATTTGGGACATAATTATCATAATTAAGTCTATAACATAATCAATCACATTACATTCCACAGACAAGTTCCCCCTCTCTCACTGCTGTCCTTCAGGGTGTGTGTGCTCAGTCTCGCCCTAGAACGATGTCCAGCAGATCTGGATGATGAGGAAGTGGTCAATCACATTCTCAACTCACTTACACCAAAACACAGAGTCCATTCGGAGACCATCAAACATAAAAAAGAACTTGCTAAAAAATGTGAAGTGCCCAAAGAGGGAGATGAATCTGGAAGTCTGAACTATGAGATAGTGGATAGACATTTTCCAACTTGTGATCAGAGGGGCGGGTCTAAGAGGAATTCTTACAATCAAGTTCAAATATACAATCAGTCTAAAGATGTTAAGGAACAAATCAGCAACCACACCAATAATACTCAAGAGGGAGATAGGAAGTTTATATCAAGAGATGAACTTGATCATGAGACAAGACAGCAGAATAATCAAAAGGGCGACCAACCACAAGATTATCTCATTCCAGAGAAGTGCACAAGGAGAAAGCAGGAAACCGAAATATGTACATCAACAAGCCACAAACCATGTAACAACGACATAGATCAAAACTCCCCTCGAGAGAATGCAGAACAAAAGAGTGATAAATCAAATGATAATATCATTGAAAACACCAACGAAGGAAAAGTGTTCAAAACTAATTTGTCAACCAAACAAGACAGTTGTGGTTGTGGTATGAAAATTGGCATGGACTGTACCTCAACACAACACATTGAAGATGACACTTCAAGACGGAAGGTTCCCAGTATAAGATCATCAACACAGGAACACTGCAGTGCGGGTGATGAAGAAATCTCAGAGATGAAGATTTCTAGTCTGAATTCATCAGAATCACAAGAAATCTACAATGCAAATGTTACCACTTGCACAGACTGTCGATCATCTCAACATGAAAGTCAAGATGCCGGGATGATTAATGTTCCTAGAATGAACTCAACACCTAAGGCAGACTGCACTCTTGAAATCAAAACTGGCACAGACAGTGAATCTGCTCGACAACATGTTGAAGAGACTGTGGGGACAAAGGTTGGAGGCAGGAGATTAGCAGGTCGAGAGGAGTGGCGGGGCGTGATGAAGAACGGACAGTGGATGGAGCTGGAACACATCTACAGGAAACACATCAAACCAAAGAAACAGCATGAGATTCAAAAACTTAGTCAGGTATGTGCTGTTGTGTTGGTTATTCACTTTGATTATGACTATCATATTTACGGAATATTGCCATCGGACATATTTGTGCATCCTGTGATGATCTGATAAGGCTGAGGTAATGTCACTTAATGTAAAGTTATATAAGGAAATCATTAAAAGGGATTGAAGGATGGAAGACTAAAACAAAAGAATATGTCCTTGATAACAGCTACTTTATTGTGACCACATGATATGATATGATAGGATAAAGCTTTTACTCTGAAATGTATGTTCAGGTTATCAATAGAAGAGTTGTTATCAAGAAAATTAATCCTTTCTCTTTTTTAGTTACATCGATAAAATCCTGATACTTTTAAAATGTTTAGAACTATTGATATCTTTGCAAGATTATTGGTAAAAAAGTATACATGTTTTTGTTTCAGGCCATCAGCTTTGTTTGCTGTCTGTCTCAGAGTGACCAAGTGGTGGATGTCGGGGCAGGCCTAGGTCATCTGTCAAGGCTGCTGACCTTTGGTCATGGAGTCAAGGTCACTACAGTTGAAGCGAGCGGGGGCCATGCTCCAAAAGCTGGCAAATATGATAGGTAAACTTGTTGTTACTGCTAAAACATTTTACTGTTTGCTTTTTAATTACATGTTGCAAAACTTTACTCATTTTATTGATATACCCGGCTTGATTGCTTTTTTAACATCTCAGGCATTCTGCTTGAAGCCCCTATGTCCTGTGGCTCAGAAAATACCTCAAAATACAAAATAATTTTAGATCATACGTTTGTACAGGGTTTGCTGTATTCAGAGTTTAAAAAATGTCAAAATGTCTTTTCTGCTGGGACACGCAACTTTGTTGTGTTTTGTAAGACCCACCATTTGCTGTCCCTCATTGATATGATAATAGCACATCTAAAGTTAAAGTGTGTTTGAGATTGATCGAGCAAAGATTTAATTTTGCTGTGGATAGGAACAAAAACTGACTCGAAATTTTTGTTTGTCTTTTCAGAGAAACCAAAAAGGATATTAAAAAGGCCAAATTGAAGGTATTATTTATGCTTTTACTAGAACTTTCAGCCTTTTGCAGATTACTTTCTTGGCATAACGTTAAGTCCTTTACTATAAGTTGATATATGTATAAGATGGATTCATGTTTTTATTTTTTAAGTAAAGTAAATGTGTGCTTGATTTAAACCAAAGCTGTTGATATTTCTTTCCGTTCCTGACCAATATCCTAAAGTACTGTTAAAGTAATGTTAAAAGTTTTTGTATTTTGCACCAGAAACTTAAGCTTGAAGGGAAGGAGAGAGATGAAACAGCTGAAGACGTCCCTGTGAGTCTGCCGAGCCATATCTCCTGTATGATCCATCCAAACATCTCCACTCCTCACTTCCTGGACCTCATCAGACGCAGTAGATCTCAACAGCATACTGACACTGGAGAGCAGACGGTCACTGGCAGCCATCTTGAATGTTGCAACGAAATGAATGAAAATTGTGAAACTAAGTTAGTGAATTCAAATTGTATGAAAAATCCTGTCATAAATGATCAAATTCTGGTCACAGATACTGAAGAGCAGAAGGATAGAATCGGCCATTTTGACAAAAAGAACAGAAAAGATGGAAATTGTGAAACTTCACTGACTGTATGTAATGGGCTGGATTGTGAGCAAAAAGGTGTAATCCAGAATAATTTAAAGCACATACACATCTTGAGCCGTCTTCACCAAAGTAAGAAAGAGGATGAATGTGAAAAATCAAAAATTGATATTAGCACAGCAGACTTAAGTATGGATACAAAAGTAAACACAAATGGTTTAGGAAATTCAGATCATGTTTCCAAGGTAGACTATGCCCCCCACGACAGCATCAATCAAAGAGAACATTTATCAGAAAGTACTAGCACATCAAAATCTGCCGGGAGCCTTATAGAGGAAAGTAGTCCAATCTCGGAGATCAGAGAAAAGATGTCTACAGATCCAAGGTGTGAGAAGGATACTCCCCAGGAAGACAGAGAGGAGTTTGTCCTGGCAGGTTTACACGCGTGTGGGGACCTTACTCCGACCGTGGTCCGAATGTTCGTGAACTGCAAGGCGGCTGTGGGTCTTGCCTCAGTTGGGTGCTGCTACATGAAGCTCTCGCTTGACCAGTAAGCTGTCTTCTTTTAATGCATCCATTACTCATAATAAGTTGTAACCAAATTAATTCCTATGATAAGAGCTAGCATTCCTCGGAATAATGACCCTTGCAAGCTATGAAAATAAGGACTTCATTTTCGCTTTTTGTTTATCAATCTCAAACATTTTAGAAATTAAGAATGTCCAAATATGTGGTCAAGGACTTCATAAGGTAATCATGACTGATAAATGACATAAATGGACCGGCCCATTAAAGTTTCAACCTTATTTTACCAACTACCTTATTGTTCATGAACTTCACTAAAGCATACCAGAATGAAAAATTAATAAATTTATCAAGCTAATGATTCAGGCAGTAACAGTATAATAATGAGCATGGAAGTCCCTTTTGCAAATGGGTAAGCAAACACTCAAATAAATTTGAGGCTACAGAATGAGGTACCCGCAGTTGTTTGGGTATATTTTGAGGGCTGCGTTAGAGCTTTATAACTGTAGCAGTACATATTTTCATACTTTCCCACTTTCAGGAACAGCATTGAGAATACTGAGCCTGGGTATCCCATGAGTCAGTTCCTAGGTGGACTCCCTGACCCGGATCTCTCATACTCCTCCCGTGAGCTCGCCTGCCACTTTGCTGACGCCTATATACAACGCTTACAGGGTATGAGTGCTTTTATTGTATTTATAAGCTAGATCAGAGACCACTCCTGTTGGATCAAGCATTGAATGGAAGACTAATTTCTGGAAAGGATGCAATCATTGTGTTTACAAAATTAAACATTACCAAATTTGTTGAGTTTTAATCATAAATATACTTTAATTCTTCAAACAACACAGAAAAGATTAACATTTTCATCATTCTATGTGATACTGATTGACAAAATATTTTAAGGACTCTCCTGTTTGTAATTTTGGCCTCATAATGCATGGTTAAAGCACATTCTATTTGAAATAATATATCCCTTTGGATGATTTTGATAGCCTGATATCACAAGTGCATGTTTCTCCTTGAATGTACAACCCATAGACATCATCCTTAACCGATTATCTATGTTTATTTATGAGTAATGTTATTCCCTAAAAGCTATAAGAAATATGTGGCTAGTAATTCAGCAAGTAAACAATTAATGACTTCATTGTTTCCAGACAACCCTCCCCACCTGAAGATTCACAGCTACCGGGCTGCCCTGCAGCATGTGATTACCTCCCTTGTACCAGATTTCCAGCATGGAGTCACAAAACTCACCATCAAGAATGCAGTTGAAAAACCATTTGAAACGTAAGCCTGATCGACAATTGGGAAGTCATTTCATTGACTTGTTATATATATAGCAATACGAGGCATTAGCCTTGATTGATATCAGGCTAATTTAGAAGCAATCTTGCAGGCCGAGATCAATAAAAAAAATAGCAAGTTGACATTTTTTTGTGGAGGAAAAAAACTTTCAATTAATCCTAATGACTTTCATTATTTCCAGATGATTGTGAAATACTATAGTGGAACAATTTTGAGTATATAGGGTATTTTATTTCTCTTCCAATCTTCCTTTACAGTTATGCTCGGCTTGCCCTGGAGAAGCTTGGCCACAAGTCAGCGATACCCAGTGAACTGCTGGCTGAGGCTGAGAGTTATCTCCCCTTGTGGAAGGACGTTGTTATTTTCTACACAATACGCCTGAGTCTAGCTCCAGTGATAGAAACTCTGGTTCTCCTGGATAGAATGCTGTATCTCTTTGAACACGGTAGGTGATGCTTATTTTTAGAAATGTTTTTTAAGTTTCTCTAGTGTATTATTATGACTCATGTTATCTTACAAAAATGGCTCTCAAAGTTCTCAGCCAGACATGTCTTTAAGTCAAGCTGTTTAGTAAAGAATGATAAGTAATTCTGAAAGTTGATTTTTTATATTTTTCAGGAATACCTAGTGCTCTGGTGCCAATATTTGACCCAAAGTTGTCTCCAAGGAACTTTGTTTTATTAGCTCTCAAACCAGACCACTTCTGATGAAAAGCAACCATGGAATATGTATTTTTAATACTTATTTTATTACCTATTCTATTTTTTAATTTCAATCATGATATTATGATTTCTGAACAAATGGATTTATTCTTCGGATATCATTTTGTCAGGCCAAAGATTTTTATGGTAGAATTCAAGTTATTTATTTGTTGGAATAAAACCCTAGAGATTTATGTAGATATTCACAGCGAGCATCAGATGTCCATTCAAAGGGATGTTCTTGTTTTGTTTGATCAAAACTACATCCTTTGCATTATTTTTAAATGAAGTACTACATAAATGTAAAATACAGAGTTATGTCCCTTTGAACAATACTCATTTTAAGAACAATAAGCAAGAGCAAGTTACTCTCTGACTGTTTGATCAAAATAAAACCTGCAACTCTGGACATATATATCTGATATCTCAGATTACTCTATAGATTTTTTTACTCATTATAAATCAAAACTAAAATTTTTACATTTGAAGACTTTGTTTTTGCTTACTCTTTATTCATTTCTGTAATGTTCTAGAATAAATGAGTCGAGATCATGTCATTCTGTCTGTATTACTTCGTATTGATTAAGTATTACTTTGCTGTAAGAAAAGGAAGAGTCTGACGTTTAAATCCCACCATTATTCCATGCTACATTGATTCTCAAAGCAAAGGCTTTTATCATCCCCAATCTCATTAAAATAAGATTGAACCTATCTTCTATGTTGTTGCTTTTCCAATTTAATAAATGCTTCATAGGTGGCATGTCAGGTGACCTCCAACACCAACCAATCAGCATGATTTGAGATTTAAGTTGGTCTCTGATTGAAGTCATGGAAGTGAAGGTTCTATTTAATGCAGTGTGAGTACGAAATTTGCTTCACTAGGTACTGCTACACTTCTTTCATCACAGAGCAAAAAAACAATTCTTTATTTATTTATTTTTCACTGCAAAGCCTGTTGTTATACAAGTGTTTGAACAAAGGAACACGGGAGCATTTCACTTCTGCTTTGTATATTCTGGAATTGCAATGAAGCGCTTAGAACGTTGTATTTTGTGTTTTTATATTTTGATTAGAAACTGATTTTGTAGTCGTTATTCTTCTATGTACTTCTGTAAAAAGAACATTATTATCCTCATATTTCATGGATGGTATTTAAAGAAAACTTGAGACCTGATATATTTCAAATATACTCTATTAACAGAAGAATATCAGTGCTACAAATTAAATGCAAACCTTAATTTCTGACATAATAACTTAATGGAACAACTTTCCAAGATGTGATTCCAGTCTCTGCTATGTCTTCCTACTTGTTTTAATGACCACATTGTTGTCAACTTGTCCATCTTTTTGTCCACAAACTTTTGGCTATGATTGGTCATTTATAGGGTTTCCTACTTGACAGTGAAAGCATTCAGGTGAAATGATAAGTTTTAAGCTTGAGTCCACTTTGGGAAGATTTTCTAATCTTAACTTTTGACTTGTGATATCTCTCTTTTCATCATTGCAAAAAGTTTATTAACATCATAAGTGACAAAAGAAACACTAACCACAAACTGAGGATTCAACACATGATATTTATTATTTTGTTCAAATAATAATAATGATAATAAAGAAGTATATATGAGCATAAATGTGAGGTGTACTTCATGATGCAGTAAGTATATATATATATAACATATTTATTCATAAATATAAAATGCTGTGTTAACATCATATCAAAACACCTCATTCATCCAAAATGCCAACGGCTTTGATAAATTCACAAAGGACATTTCGTTCATGTCTCTACAATTAAAACACATAAAACAATGTTTTCTACAAATATTGCAGATGTTTTACAATATGAAAGTCGGAAACCAAATCTGAAAGGCACCTGTAAGAAAACATGTACAAGAATTGAATTTGTCAACTGCAAAAGAGGTTTCAGAATTTAAAATAAATTTTAAAAATCTCACCTGCCCAGAAGGAATAATAACCTATAAAATAGATTGGTAAACAAATGTTCCTGAGAAATTAAATTTGTTTTTAAGGGTTATAATTTGACAGTGGCTATTGGCTAACGATGAGCTGTCTGTCTGTCTGTCTGGATCATCCCCTCAAACCCAATATACCGACCCTTAAATAAAGTTTAATTTCTTTGCTTTCACAGTTCAGGATTTGTATGTAAGAAAATTTCCTTTTATTGGAATCTACCATGACACAAAATTAAGAATAGTGTAATGTAAAATATTTCTAAATGATTTTAAGCAATGTTAGGACATTCTAATCTTTCTGCTAAACCAGCATACTAAATCTAAATGATTTCTAGTGATGTTTTGATACAATGTCTCTAATGCTTTGTGCTACACCAACAGCCTGTACAACTGCTTTATATTATGCCGTCGTATTAGAATTTGTTGTGATTCTAAAAGTTCTCCCCTGAAATATAAACCTGTACACTGTTTTGAAAAAAAATTTGCACTTTGATTAACACCATTAAAATAATTATGCAAACCATATGCACAAACTGTTTTCCTTAAGCTACTGTTGACAAGATTATTTTGTACGTTTGGTTGTACATTTAATGTACAAATACCTCTTGAGATACAACCTGAACACTATTGGTAAAGCAAGCAAACCATACAAAATATTAATGTCATAAAAACACTTGTGACACTTTTAGACAAATTCAAGTTAAGTAATAATTGCTTTCTTTACATTTTGAATATCTAAAACATAATTTAAAGAATTATATGAAAATTATTTCAAATTATCATTGGTAATAATTCATTTGAACATTCATCACAAAACTAAATGAATTTCCGATTTCAAATTCCATACATCTTAAAGAAACAATCAGCACTGACAATTATAAACAAACAAATTATTCATGCAAAGCAGACAGGTAACTGAGCAATCTTGCCTGTACATTTGAGGAAAACTGAGAAGAGGCATCCATACTAAAACTGTTCCTACATGTATTATGATATTTGAGCAATACTGTTTGGAATGTTAGTGACATTTACAATATGCAAAAAACTCATTGACAAAGAAAATTACCACTGGGCCAGATTTTTAAATTTAATTTGGCATAAATATAGTACGGCTTAAACCAATGCAAGCAACTGAAGAATATCTGAGGGCTTAGAGAGAGTTGGAAATCTGGGTATGTACAATGTGCACAAGGATCCAATAGACTAAGGTCATCCTTAGCCCAAGGTGAAAATAGTCATGATTACCTTAGCCTAGAGAAGCCTTGTGCAATTGGACACAGGGCAGAGATGTTCTTCTCTATAAACACTAATATTATAACCAGTGTTATAGTTTGGCACTTAGCTTCCTGAAGGTTAAGAAAGGTTTGAAAACTTGATACCTGGCCTTGACTTTTGAAGCTTCCTTAATACTAAGATTGCTGTAAACAAGTTTAAATGAGTTCTCATTATGATTACCTTAGAACTGTGGGAGCTTTGGAAACGACCGCCCTGATGCATATTTACATATATATATTTATGTATATGTATATATTTACATTACAGCTGTGTAAATGTAGAGTATGAATAAGCTTGGCTTTGTTAATTTTCATGGCAATATGAAAAGAAAAGTCTCTTAAGCCCAGATGTACAATAGCAAAATTACAGGATGTCTGATGAGATTAATTCATGAACTGGCACAAATGACTTGCACAATCGTATTGATTAGTAAAAGTATTAATTATCCGGTAAAGACTGCATGAAGTTGTAAAGTAACCAATGGTACAGAGCAGCATGACACAAATAAAAGTCTTCAAATTGAATTGCCTAGAATCCTGATCTAATCTATGTAATAAGAAATCTAAATCTTGTGCTAATGAATAGCATTGTTATAAATTCATTACGAGGACCTAATTGAAAAATGATAAAATTATTTCCTATATACTATAAATTTATGAAGATCTTTAACCCTGCCGGTGATAATTTTAATATTTGTGCAATTTCATGTTCCTAATGAACTCTAGCAATTCTACATTTTGCTACACATACGACTTCAACACGGTACATTTCTCTCACTATTCATTATACACACTCAACCATGCAGAATATTTGGAAAAACTATTCACACCTATGACATAAATAATTTAACTAAATATTCTGTCAGTAAAATCAGTAGTTACAAACATTAAATTGCTTCTAGTATATTTCTGATATTGCATTTTGAAATCTATCGCTTCAAGTTTGTGCAACAAAACCATTTGCTGTTGAGATAAGATCACTTTACACAAGTGGACCAAAATTGTCGAAGGTTTAAGTTGTTTTATCAGTTATAAAACAAACGCTTTTAAAACCTTTTCAAAACAATTATATTTACATTGCACTACATTAAAAAAAACATGAAAATATATATATATTCGTTATGTTTAATTTATATATATTTTCTTAACATATAACTTAATTAAGACTCTCTAAAATTTGTAATTTATGATATATTTGGTTAAAAATATACTTTTTAGAATTTTCAATTAACAGTTGATATTTCAAATCAAATCAATGTTAATTCCAAAATAATTGCATCAAATTAAAACAAATGCTTTTAAGACTGGAGAGGTAAATAGTACTTATGATGAAAACTCAAATTATTGGCACTTGAAGATTGACACTACTGGCTTCAACTACCCTGATATAAACTTTCATATTAACTAATAATTTATTAAATTTATCTTCAATAAATAACCTGTAAATAGAGTGAGATTGTTTTGTATTGCTTGGGTTATATTGCATGGATATTAAATAGCATATGTTGAAGAAGAGCAATATGGTATCCATTTAAAATATTTTAAAAATATAATTCTGTGTTCAAAGCAAGGGGCTGATTATGTAAATAATATCAATATCAAAACCAAAATATAATACTTGTTTACAGTGAGTGGAAAAACATTATTCCCATTTTATCGTAAACTTGTTCATGAATTATAGAGCAATTATTTAAATACAATAAGCATAAGACCTGCTCATTGATTAATTTATAAAAAACGTTGACTCATATTTTTATGACATCATAACAGAATTTTAGCTCATGATTGTACATATACCTGTGGGAAGACAGACAGACACACGAGAACGTGATATCAAACTTTTTGTGGTTTGTTTCGTAAAAATACTGAGACAAGACCCTTTTGAAGACAAATTTGTTAAAAGATATCCCATTTTACATTCATATAATTCATAAAATCATATTTTGCAACATCAACAAAATCATAAATATATGGAACAATGTGAACAATATTTTGATGTAACAAAGGAAATTTATAATAAGGAGTAGCCAATATCAATCTCATACCAGGCTAAACTACCCCTTATTCATGGATTATATGGAATGAACACTCTTGCTGACAGAACACAGTGATTAACTTGAAGGTGAATCTTGTGGATGTAAAATTGATTGTTTCTCAACGGAAACCTTCCTTAACTTTTGAAGTTAACACAGAAAAACCTGCGATGAAATTATAACTTTTTTCAAATAGGCAAATACTTCATCCCTACAGTGATATTTCAAACCAATTTTAAAGTCTCGAGTTTTATCAACCAAAACTTGACAACCATCGCTTATCATATCACTGTAATTATAACTCACGTTATATGCAATTCATGACTGTGTATAAAAAGGAGCCTTTAATACAGTCTAGGTCCTCATTCAGAAAGTCTAGAGTTGACTGCATACACAATATGAAATTAGGAGCCCAAAGAAAAGAATAATATAGATGAAAAAACAGTAAATTATTGAAATATTTCATAGACTAAATTTTGGTCTAGCAATTCATCATAATGACTTCATGGCTGAGGAAGTAAGGGAGGTTATACAGTTTTGTATGTACAGAGGAAGACCACTAACAAAATTAAAGATAAAAATTGGGCATGCAAGATTATCATGGAAAATTACAATAAGCAATTAGCAGAATGCAAGACAGGTTTGTGGTTGTTTATGATTAATAAGATACAGGCATCATGGACTTTATAAAAGTCTAGACCTCAGAAAAAACTTTCCAACAAGATATTTTAAAATACAGCATACAAAGGGAATGTGGTAGAAGTTAAAACATTAATGCTCAACATTAGTTAAGAAAAGATATAAAAAAAATGTTTAAAACTGTTTTGTAAAATCTGCACAATTCATCACTATTGTATGTACATGGCAATAAAACTAAGGAATCATTTTTCAAAACATTTCTTCACTTTGTTATGAAATTTCAATTTGATTCGAGTACAAAATTCCTTCTATGCAAAACCGTTCGTTATGTTCTACAAAATACAAAAACTTTCATATATCTAAAAGCTAATATCTTTGATTTATAGTGAACCTGAAAGATTTTCCAATAAATCTAATGGTAGGCATTCTGTCCATTGATGTCGATTTAATGGTCAGAAGAATATCACAAGTGGTAAAAGATGGTGGTTCGCGTGGAATGTTAGAAGTGATGACAGCGTGATATTGAGGTGATACAATTAGATATTACATGATCACTTGGCATAATGACAGTTAGTGACATCAGTGTCTTACCCGTGTCACCATGATGTTTTTGCAAGTGTCATGCTGACATGAAATGATAACGTCATGAGATTATGTCATCATGATATTTCAGTGTGATTACATCATACATCAGAAAAATATGTATTACCTAGGGTCATTATGATGACATTGACACTGTCATGATGACATTGACACTGTCATGATGACTTTGACACTGTCATGATGACATTTTCATGACTACGTCATGGGATAATGTAACCTTGAAATTTCAGCACACTGACATGATACATCATTATGAAAGCACTGTTCTATGATAATAAAATAGATCATGATGATGACACGTAGAGGTTTGACACCAGTTGCCTGACACTGGTGATGACATGACAGATGTCCTGTGGTTTGGCTATCAATCATCATGGGTCTTCATGACACATTGTCAACACAAGCTTCTCATGTCATGACATGCCACCATGTCTAGTGATGATATTTGACAGTGTGAAATCCAAGACACCTTACAAAGGAGGGTGATGACACTGACAACATCTGCATGGCAACACAACATGACGTCATGTGATAACAACTATTAAAGTGACAACATGTGATGACATGAGGTGATGGCAACTCTAGGTCCTGATGACACTGTCAGTTTCTTGCAACATCACAATTTCTTGTGATGACATGACATGACATGACCTTAGGTGATAACAACTATTTAAAGTGACAACTTTGTCAACAACCATGTGTATGAGACACTGTCACCATCTTCATGATGACATGAGGTGATGGCAACTTTGTGTCATGATGACACTCAATTTCTTGCAACATCTTAATTTCTTGTGATGACATTACATGACATGACATGACATGACATGAGGTTGTAACAACTATCTAAAGAGAAACATTGTCGATAACCAATGAAACATATTCAGTCTTGATAATGCCATGAGGTGTGTCATGTGATGAAAATTCTTGTGGTAATGACACTATTAATATCTTGTACAATTTCTTTGTGACGACACATGACATGACGTTAAGTGATGTGGAGTGTTAGATATGTAGATGAGGATGATGGCAGCATCAGCAGAACTGTTCCATGCTCCGTAGTTCGATGATATGATGAAGGGATTGCTTCACGTCGGGGTCCATGTGGCCCTGAAATAACAGACAGTCCTTTACTTTCTTTGAGAGGCATTTAGAAGTTTAAGAGATGAATAGAGAACAAGTTATATGAATTAACAACTTCTTTATTGCAGGATTGCGATGTTTCGGTTTAGATACTAACACCGTTATCAAGCAATATCACTTGCTTGATAACGGTGTTAGTATCTACACAAAAACGTCACATCTCTTTGTATAAAGAAGTTGTAGATCCATAGAACTTGTTCACTATGTAGTCCTTAAGTGTATAAAGTTTATGTTACAACTGAAATAAATAACATCTTATACATTTCATAAACTTTTGACTTTAAAACATCTTTTTTTTTCCACCTGAGATTTGTAATTTGTATGCCTGGCACAGAAACAGCATAACAGATGAGATGGGGTAACTGATATATCCAACTATAAATTTGTTTGAACTCTTTTAGTGGCATTATAGAAGTTGTAGTAGAAATGAAGTACACGATTTTATGGATATTCAATTCTGTTAATAAAGAAGTTAAATATCTATAAAATCTTGTACTTCATATCAATTTGTTGTAACAGTACTTTCTAAGTTTATACACAGTTGGTTTATTTTGAACTATTCAGTAATTAGTATACATATGTGGTAATTAATTGCCTCACCTGGACAGCACTAATAAGATGTGTTCGGTACACGCTGACAATGTCCTGATGCTGTCGGTCAAACTCCTGAAATATGTAAAAAAGAATTATATATTATCACTACGTTCAAAATACTGACAGGTAGTAGTACTTAAGGAGTAAAGGGCAGAATTATGAAATTCTATTCGAGATCTAGAGAAAACAGAAATACAGTTTTAAAACAATTGTTTCCATCTAGGACATTATGCAATTGAAGATGCCCTTTTTCTTGAAGTAATAAGACCAAACATTTAAAAAATCTTATACCACAATAAAATTTCAAATTAGTCTTAAATGCTTCATAAGCAGTTGATTCTAGTGATTTTACTTAAAACACATTCACACAAGAGTCTTTGAAATAGAATATATCATCACAACATTCACATACATAACAATTACCTTATCAAGATTTATTGCGAAGAAAACTAAAGAGACTGCTCGTTGATAAATGTTTCTTGAACAACAAGGTTCAATTCATATAACAATATCTATTAAACATTCTGAAAAGCTTTAAGCTAAACTTCACAATAAACATTTCCTTGATACTGCTTGCAACATACACTTTGAGGAATCAATTAAGTTACTGTATGTTAGTTTCCACCTCTTATAAAATCAGGCCTCCAAAATTTTTGTCATGTTAAAACAGACATTTATCCTTGAAAAGATCTGTCTCATAACAACATAATATAACTTATTAGGGAGATCTTACATAACCATGAGTGGTAGTGTTGTTAGTACGAACACACAATATGCAGAGTACCATATTTCCTCTAATAATCAGGATTCATTGAACTCAGCATGTTCTCAGAGACTGTGTTTATTTGAGACCTTGTCGTAAAGCTCCATTGGGGAGATAAACCTTTTACTTTGGTATTTTACCTAAAGGTCGCTATCAACATGTGTCCCATCTGGATCTCAATGGAGACCCGGCCCTTAGTTCTCAAACAGTTGCTTCAGCTGAGCGCTTATCAGAGGAAATACAGGATCTTCTCCCTGGTACCTTATCAAGCCACATTGTATTAGTTAGGTGAAGTAAATAATGCTACAAGTTAATTCAAATATTTACAGTGGCTTGTGTTATTGAAGAGGAATATGACAATACCTCTGTCAGAGTATGCACAGGTTTGATTAGCTAATTGCAGGTGGTATTATTGGCATAAGTGAAACAGGTGCAAACACTACTGGTTGATACTTTAAAATATAATATAACTTTTTTTAAGAAAGGCTTTAAATATGTCTAACCTGTACAGTCTCATCAAAATATCTCCCTCAGCAACTTGAAGGAATGGTAAAAACACAATATTTGAAATCTTTGGAGGCTTGATTTTCAGTGAATATATGTTCCCACCTCCAAGTGAAGATTTTCAGTGTTAAAGTCACCGCTTATATTCCATACACTCACTTCTATGTTTAGAATGTAACTACCTAAAACATTTCCACCTATGCCAGCCAAAACATACTGATCAACTCCACGACACTGAAACAACAAACTGGATAAACAGTGTACCGTCAGCAAAAGAAAAGTAAAGATAAAATTAGACAAAATATATCAAAAACGTACAGCTAGTTGTTGTTGAAGATGAGAAATCTGTGTTTGTAATGATTTAATCTTCAAAGATTTCTCAGGTCTGTTATCACTAGGAGTCTTTGTCACACTCTGCTTTACTTCAGCATCTCCATTGGGCAAAGAACTGGACTCCAACTTCTTCTTTGTTTTCTCAAGGTCTTGCTGTAGCTCCTCCAGGCGGTCCTCCAAGGAAGCATTGGTCTTACACAGTCCGATCACATTTTTCTCAAGCTGGTCCTTCTCCTTACACAGAGTCTCATTCTCATTCACAAGTGCATTCAACTCCTCCGAGTCAACTCCCTTCTGAAGGTTCAAGTTCTGATTTGAGTCAAGCTCCATCTCAATTGTTGAGTCAGTTTGAGTCTCTGAGTCTGTTGTCTCAGTCCTGGAGCTGTTCTGAGTCTCTGATTTGACGTCCTCCTTTTGCTGGTCTAGAAGCTCTTGCTCAAGCTTCTCCTTGTCCTTGAGGAGCTCAGTGTAGTCCTGTTCCAATTGAGCGTAGTCCTGCTGGAGAACATCATACTGCTGCAGGACTCCCTCGACCTCCTCAACCTCAGCCTGCATCTGTGGACATTTCAATGTAAGGACATGCTATGTAAGATGTAGATAGTTAAAGCATATTTCTGCAGAACACAAATGAGCTACTCCATAAATCAGTCATATGAAACGCAGTTTTACAACATGTTTAAGGCAGTGTAGAAAATAGGCCTTAAGTATTTATATTACAATGTGGGGGCATTGATTTGAGAGCAAGCGATCTTAACACTAATTACAATTGTTTTCTTTATTTGCCGATATCTTTTCTGCTATAGAGAAGAACTTTAAGCCATTGTTCCCTCACCTATCCAATACATGGGTGTTAATTGAAGAGGAACTCTCATGACATTGATGACAGTCCTTCAAATGACCTCTGTTTGCACCTACCTGATCCCTCTCAGTAACCAGAACCTTCATCTGTTCCTGCATACTCTGCACCTCCTCCAGGAGTATAGCCTGATCGTGCTCCAGCCTGGTGGAGGTTGCCTCCAGTTCCTCACCTCTAACCTTCAACTTATCCCTCTCCTCAAGCAGCTTGGTGAACTCGCCCACTTTCCCTGAGAGGTTGACGGCAGTGGTGGTCCGTTCCAGGTCCTCCTTCTCTTTCACAACCTTCTTGTATTTCTCCTGCATCTTCTCCAGCTCATGGACCAGCTTCTTGAGGTCCTCGTGGAGCGCATTCCCATCTGAGAGAAGGAACTCATTCTCACGAGCAAGTTCATCCTTCTCCTGGGCAAGGCGCTCAAGCTCTTGCTGAATCTGTTCTTTCTCCAACTGAATTTGATCATAGTCTACTTGCAGGTTGTCTCCTGCTTTCAGAATTGCATCCAGAGTCACCCTCAACTTCTCCATCTCTTCGTTCAGATAGGCACACTGACTCTGTAATTGTTCGTTCTGGGTTTCAAGGTACTCAACTCTTGAAGTATCCTCTTCTTTCTCCTCAGCCTTGCCCTCCTTTGATCTTGACAAGGCAACATCTCCTTGAGACTCACTGGACTCAGACTGAGTCTGAGCTTCAGATTGAGAGAGACTCCTCAGGTGGTTGAGCTCCTGACTGAGTCTCTTGTTCTCCACCACCAACTCCTCCTGGTTCACAGCTCCATTCAAGAGGTCCAGCTCTGTCGTCTCCTTCAGCTGCAAGCAAACAATGAAATATTAGTATGGATAGAATCAAAGAATTTGGGAGGTAGGAGCACTGGATTTACACTTTACCTGCTGGCTAAAAATACAATTTACAGGTATGACAGCTTGTTAACAAAGCAATGATTCCTTCAGCCAAACAATAAATCCTCCTGCAACAGAAACTATCACAGCTTTAACACAAGAAAGTCATTAGTAAACAACAATATGTTCAATTCATAAAAACCTTCTAAACAACCTGTCCTAACAATTATAGAAATCTATCTATCTATCTTTTAAAGCATGTGAGATAGTTAAACATATTAGGGAAACAAGACCTTCAATACTAACCTCAAGAACTTCCTTCTGCAGAGCTTGTTTCTCCAGCTGCAGCTGGTCTACATTTTGTTGCAGCTGTGCCAGGTTCCCCTGAAGCTGTTGAACCTGCTCTGAACTCAGACCACCGGACTCTGGAGACCCAATCAGCTCAGACTTGGCCTGCTGGAATACGAAGGGGGAAGACTCTCGCAGACCGTTGGGAAGACTCTGGAGGGAGATCAAGGGTAAAGGTCAAGGTATCGTATCAACTGTAAGACAGTGGCTGTAGCCGTATTTAGGCCGGCAAAGACTCTGATGTTATTGCAAAGAATATTTGGTAGAAGCTGTTGAGTAGAAAAAGGATATACCAGCTATTTAAGTCCTGGTATACCAATCACAATCTTGTCACAAAGATTTGTTTTGTTTGTCTGCTGAAAAGAAGATTTACACACATGAACATCATTAGACGTTGGTTGACAATTTTTCACTATGAAATGTGTGATGCCTTTAAATTTACAATCTCATGACTATAACATCTTTAGACATGATTTTTATTACGTAAGGAATGTACTTTTTCTTAGTGTTTAGGGCTTATGCTATAAAGTATCACACAATAATTCTGCATCCATTCTGAACTATTCTTTCTACCATTCTATTAATGGCTTTATTGTTGCTTATGGTGACTTTTACATCTGATATCTAAAAGTGAACAATACCAAATGTATAATATTTTTCAAATCAAATTGTAAATAACTTCAAGAATAGCTAATAATACCTTTGTTACTTTCACAAACTATTGTTGATAATGAAATGCAACATTTAAGTAAACATTAATTTCATTCAACAGTAAACATTTTTATAACTTACAGACGAGATGCTTCAACATGCCAGGCTATTGACAGACTTAAAGAATGTAAAATAATAACATCTTGAATGTGAGAATTTGCTGAAACTACTTGAAATCTTTCATGCTGCAAACAGTCAACAGTTTGACAACAAAATTCCAGGGAATATTTCTATTTTAATATTCATTTTACTAATGCACATAAAAATAGCATCATGAGAAATTATGAATTTGAATGTGTTTCAAGCATGCCTTATAGTGTTGATGGGTAGATTGAAATATTTCCTTTATTTTTTCCCCTAAACAAAACTGTGCCTTTGACATGCTTCAATCAAACATTCTACCACAAAATCATAAAGATTTCTTAATATTTAAAAGAAAAATATTCATGTGCAAACAAGGAAATCGTAGAGAAGCATTCCTAGAACAATGTTCACTCGCAGCTCCTTTCAAACATACAATCTACATTTTCTAACAAAAGATCACGATGCTACTATTCATCATTGGAACATGCCTCTCTCTTGTTAGTTATACTTGTGGTGTGCATGCTGCCACATTAACATCTTTATATTTCTAGATAAAACAGAGCCACTTATAAAAAGAACTGATTCTGTGTTTTTTTACAACACTGCTTTACATCAGACTGGTTTATCTCAATCTCTTACCATGCTTCTCATGTGACATGCATGCTCTGTGATATTAACACAATGAAATGCTTGAACACTGATCGTAACATTGATTAAGTTTCATCATAACGAGTATACCTTTCTCTTACTAATGGGACTCTCTGGAAAGAAGAAGATTTTGTATTATTTTCTATGGATATCAATAGAGTCAGTTATTTCAAAGTGAATAATATTTTTTACCAGACCAATAATTTCATTTTAATCATTTTCTTTGTGTCCTGATAATGAAAGTAATTCTTGTTTTTATTACCCATACGGTTAATCATAACTGGTGACATATTTTCAATATGAGCAAGTGTGCACACATAACTTTTGCCTAGCAACGGTTGTTGTAGCACCAGTTACTGATTTCGACGTCTGTGATGTCATAAAACTTTTGTTCCTGACGTCACTGTAGCAGGTCGTCGCAAAAGAAGCAGGTCAGTTTCTGAATATTTCGATGCGGTTTAAAGTTGATAGAATCGGTAATAGAGATAGTATGGATACGAAGTGCATAGAAACTCACCTGCAGTTTGTCCTTGAGTTGATCGTTCTCCTGTTGAAGAGTTAGAATCTGACTCCTTAGCAGTGGCAACATCTGTTGATCTTCAGTCGACTGTTTTGCCTTACGTTGTCTTGCTGATGTTATGAAAAAGGATAGTCAAAATAGAAATTGCATACAAATTTCTCCCTTGAAAATGAAATGATTATCGACAGCAAAATCCATTACAATTGTTTAGGAATTGATAAGTCATAAAGAAGGTCAGGAATAATTCTCAATACCAGTATGCCATGGAAGGTTATAATATTGGAGTTGTTGCTTCCTTGCTTAGCATTAAGCATTAAAAGAATTGAAAAAAAACTTAAACTATAATCACTGGGACTGTTAAGTGCCATTTCAATCTTCCAAAATGTAACATCATAATAAATTTTCATTACTTACTTGGAGAGCCAAAGAGCTCCTCATCACTGTCCCCCCAGCTGTCTCCGGTCTTGTTTAGACTTGGGGACCCAGAGTCATTCTGGAAATGCACAAGATTCTGTCATATATCTTCAAAGCTGCTTTGAAATCTCAGTTTTTAAAAGCAAAACTACTTGAAAGTACGGGGAAGAAGGCATATACATCAGGCAATGTAATGTTTGTCCTATTGACAGTTATTTGTGAATTAAAGCACTACACCTAAAGGTAGATAAACTTGAGTTTGAGAGAGGCTAAGAAGCTTCATTTTTCTCAAGTACCACAATTTATGTTTGTCCTGTCGATTTGGTTCAGATATTTGTGAATGGAAGCACTCTACCAACCGGCAGATGAACCTGAGTCTGAGAGAGACTATGTAACTCCATGGAGAGGGACTGGTTCTCGGTGGCGAGGTGCTGCATCTGGTCCTCCATCTCCCGGCCCCGTTCCTGTTCCTTCTGGAGCAGGTTCTTCAGGTTGTGCAGCTAGGAGAGAAGAGATACATCATGTAAAGGATGAAGCATTTGTGAGAGGGACATTCAAGAATTGTCAATTGAAGGAACTCTCGAAATGAAAACGAATATAATTGTAAAAAGATATTGTCTTTGATGGTAGATTTTCTTACCTCATCTTCAAACTCCTGAGGAATCTCTGTTTGTGCCTGAAAAAAGGAAAACATTGAAATAAAAATTTTTTAGGCAAGCATGATTTTATTAAGATGTGGTTATCTAATTAAGTAAGAAATTCATTTTTACACTAGAGTCCATTAAAAAAAGCTTGCAAAATAGTATGAAGACACACTTATCTTGCTTGGTTGACATTAAAACACAGTAAAACCTTTGAGGAATGTAAATTTAATTTTTAAAGTTCAATGAATACTGTTTTTTTAGAAATACCTGCATATGAATAGAATATTCCTTCAAAAATGATACCCGAGCAAAACTATTCTTTTGAGTTTGAGGTATACAGCTCACCTGTTGAGCTAGTTTAAGTTTGAGCATGTCAATCTTGTCGTACAGCTTCCTGTTCTCCAGGGTCAGATTGTGGTAGTCTTCATTCAGCTGCTCATGCTCCTCCTCCAACTCCTGCAACAAACCAACCAATCACTGCCAAGCTTTCAATCAACTCAACCAATAAGGAGCCTACCCTACAAGGGATTCAACCAATCACAGCTTATCATTATAGTGAACACAACTAATGAGAGTCAAGAATTGAAAGGGTTCAACCAATAGGAGCAAGCTATACAAAGCCAATCAGAGCAAAGATTAAATCAACTCAAATTTTGTAAATCAGTTAATATGTAACAGTCAGTCATAAAAGTCCATGGAATATCAACAGAGGCCACATTGTATAAACAACGCTAAGTAAACCATTCACTGATGAGAAGTCATCAGTCACTCAGGATGTGAAAACTATCAATAAACAAATTGAAAATAAACCCATCAATCAATATAAACTCTGACGCAAGAAACATTCAATCTACACTCATACTGCAGATATCAGTAATGAAACTCAGACAGAAAACATTGATTTGCAACTGGATAGAAGTAATCAACTTCAATGATTGAACACTCCTCGATCAGCGAAGGAAGATTTATTAAGGGATATATATGTGAGCCAACGAGAGAAGAAACATTAATCAGAGAGAAGGGACATACATCAGCCAATGACAGAAGGGACATACATCAGCCAATGAGTGAGGGGACATACATCAGCCAATGACAGAAGGGACATACATCAGCCATTGACAGAAGGGACATACATCAGCCAATGAGTGAGGGGACATACATCAGCCAATGACAGAAGATCATACATCAGCCAATGACAGAAGGGACATACATCAGCCAATGACAGAAGGGACATACATCAGCCAATGACAGAAGGGACATACATCAGCCAATGACAGAAGGGACATACATCAGCCAATGACAGAAGATCATACATCAGCCAATGACAGAAGGGACATACATCAGCCAATGACAGAAGGGACATACATCAGCCAATGACAGAAGGGACATACATCAACCAATGACAGAAGGGACATACATCAGCAAATGAGTGAGGGGACATACATCAGCCAATGACAGAAGGGACATACATCAGCCATTGACAGAAGGGACATACATCAGCCAATGACAGAAGGGACATACATCAGCCAATGACAGAAGGGACATACATCAGCCAATGACAGAAGGGACATACATCAGCCAATGACAGAAGGGACATACATCAGCCAATGACAGAAGGGACATATATCAGCCAATGAGAGAAGGGACATACATCAGCCAATGACAGAAGGGACATACATCAACCAATGACAGAAGGGACATACATCAGCCAATGACAGAAGAGACATACATCAGCCAATGAGTGAGGGGATATACATCAGCCAATGACAGAAAGGGACATACATCAGCCAATGACAGAAGGGACATACATCAGCCAATGACAGAAGGGACATACATCAGCCATTGACAGAAGGGACATACATCAGCCAATGAGTGAGGGGACATACATCAGCCAATGACAGAAGATCATACATCAGCCAATGACAGAAGGGACATACATCAGCCAATGATAGAAGGGACATACATCAGCCAATGACAGAAGGGACATACAACAGCCAATGACAGAAGGGACATACATCAGCCAATGACAGAAGGGACATACATCAGCCAATGACAGAAGATCATACATCAGCCAATGACAGAAGGTACATACATCAGCCAATGACAGAAGGGACATACATCAGCCAATGACAGAAGGGACATACATCAACCAATGACAGAAGGGACATACATCAGCAAATGAGTGAGGGGACATACATCAGCCAATGACAGAAGGGACATACATCAGCCATTGACAGAAGGGACATACATCAGCCAATGACAGAAGGGACATACATCAGCCAATGACAGAAGGGACATACATCAGCCAATGACAGAAGGGACATACATCAGCCAATGACAGAAGGGACATACATCAGCCAATGACAGAAGGGACATACATCAGCCAATGACAGAAGGGACATACATCAACCAATGACAGAAGGGACATACATCAGCCAATGACAGAAGAGACATACATCAGCCAATGAGTGAGGGGATATACATCAGCCAATGACAGAAAGGGACATACATCAGCCAATGACAGAAGGGACATACATCAGCCAATGACAGAAGGGACATACATCAGCCAATGACAGAAGGGACATACATCAGCCAATGACAGAAGGGACATACATCAGCCAATGACAGAAGGGACATACATCAGCCAATGACAGAAGGGACATACATCAACCAATGAGTGAGAGGACATACATCAGCCAATAAGAGAAGGAACATACATGAGTCCAACAGTAAAGGGACACTTATCATGCAATCAGTGATACATACATAGATAATGAGAGAAGGGGCATATATCAGCCAATGAATGAAGGGACATACATTAGCCAATCAGCTAAGGAAAATTCAATCAGCTAAGGAACATTCAATCATAAGGAACACTTATCATATACCCACATACTCATAAACAAAATTAAATTTTATAATTACAGGCAGGTAGCATTTTTCAAGGTCATATTCTCTCAATAAATATTACCTCAGTTATCATTATTTACTATTCAAAAAACAAAATTTTGGATGTTGAACTGTTTTTAAGCATTCGCTTAATAAAAAACAACATCTTAAAATATTTAAATACTTATATAATTTAAAACACTCTTTAAAACTTTGTAAAACAATTTTTCAACTAATACACAAACAGTTTGCCTATGATAAAACTGCAATTTTGATAAACTTCCACCAATTGTAAACACAAACATAAATAAAATTTCATTCATCAGGATTCATTAGGAAGATCCTGTTTCAGCTGATAAGGTAAAATAAACCTTCTGTCTGCTGTAATCAGCTTCAAATAAACATGTCAAAATAATCTAGTATAGCACTTTGCGATGGCCTGTGTAACTCCAACATACAGATATTTTATAACAAACTGGCCCTCCACCGGAATCTCCTGCTGTGTCTTAACACTTAATAAATCCTGCTTTATCTGGTTCCTGTTTTTCACACACTTGGAGGCAGCAGGGCGATGTCAGGAATTATACACTTCCGACAGGCCTGACAATATGATTTGTCACATGCTTAGCAATTAATGGCCATGGAAATAAGAAGCAAAAACAGAAGCTGGTTCGCTAAATGGGCTTGGAAGGAAAAAGACAAATTTTCTTATATGTTTTTGTTAAAATGTTTTTAAGAAAATGAATAAGATTTCTTTTATTAAGTTTTGTCCTACCAATCATTGTTAAGCTGATTGAAAAAATAATCATAAACAAATTTATGACAAAATACACTTTACTGAGTCAGCATTTTGATCTTGTAGTAATCATAAAACTAAAATGATAAATTTCTTACTGATATCATATTTATTTTGTATGAGGAACAATTAATATCTAAAGCAGGAAGAAATATTTTATACAGTATTAGTAAAACATAAATTGTGAGGCAACATTTAATTCAGGTGTGTGCTTTCAGTAAACACAATGAAACATCAGTGCGGAAAACTTAATCCCCTTGATTTTTTATATAGGAAGTACCATTCTCTCCCAACAGAGGTAGCTCCATCACAAATACCTATAAAACCTCTGTCTTAAACAACCGCTAACCTCGACTTTATCACTTCTCGATTTTCGTTCAAAGATTTTTCAACAAATCAAGAACTGGGCTTGATTTTTGTTAATTTGTCCAATAAACATTAAGACAGCGTAATTATCGGCTGTGAAAAACCCACCTGGGCTAGGGACCATAAAATTCGTGTGGGTGTGACGTAATAAACAGACTGTACAGAGTGGCGCATCATTATTTCAACTGATATACCGTCTTAAATAATTGTTTAATTACCATTGATGTGGATATCATTTTTACACCATATGCTTAATAGTGTTACATCGTCAAATGATTTATCTAACTGAATGGAAAACATTCTCTTAAAATAGTTAATGATTGGTTTTTTTCTGTGATATTGTTACGATAGATGTATAGATCACCAGGCAATGATTCTGTTTAAGATGTCACAAAAGGTGTGTGTGACCAGTCATGCATGCCAGAGAGATCTAAGCCGCCCATCAAAAGTGGCATTCAAAAACGGCTTTCATTACCAAATTACACTATACAATATTGTAATCAGACATTCATATATTCCAAAATAAATAGTGAAATATGTTTATGGTTATCAAAATATTAATACGAACGTCTCTTGATCTAGAAATGTAGAACGCTGATTGGATGCAATCAAAGTTAGTTGTGCAATCAGTGACGCCGTTTCAAAAGGTATCATTCAAATCACCTAAGTTATTTCCTTAAGCTTTTTAAAAGCTAGACTCTATTCTAATATGCACCTTGCACTTTGAGTGTTCTTTACAGAACTCAAAAATCTCATTTTTGGACTGCAACATTGCAAAGGCCTGTGTGACAACAAATATGTTATTATTGCATTCAGTGTTTTCATTGGCTGAAATGTTGCCAGGTGATCAATTTTGCAATATTGCGCTGGTAGGGGAAACTGCCGGAAACAGCCAGAGAAACGGTGGTATTAAGACAGAGGTTGTATGGAAATTTATGATGCTGCTACCTCTGTTGAGAGAATGAGGAAGTGCATAAAAGTGCAGTACACCATACCTAAAACTCTAATTGAGTCGCAAATAACAATAGCAAAGTTTGAACACAATGGGTAAAAACAAGGTGGTTGGTGAGATTAACAGATCTTTAACACCGACAACATAACAAGGTTCAACATATACCGGGTAAACTGCAGGGACAAAAGTTAGCCAAATTAGACAATTTCAGCCTTTTGAGTGAAAATGATAGCCAAAATGTTGCCAAAAAATCTAATGAAATAAAATTTTAATAAATCTTTAAGAAATTGACGATTCAAAGAGGTACTTACTATTTGTGCATGGAAAGGTAATTACAGAAAATTACATTATGAAAGAACTTAATTCCTTGAAATTGGAATTGACAGACTGAAATGAAGTCTAGTTTGACAGGTGCTCCTGCAGAGGTAAGGGGAGGTAACGAGGGAGGTGCTAACTTACTACTGGGGGGCTATCTACATCTCTCTGAAACTGATAGGAACAGGTGTTAATTCATGTTCACTTCCACAGGTGTCCTATCAGACACACATTCATTTGATGTTAAGATAAACACAAAGTTGATAAATATTCCTTAAAATTTGTGAGTTCCTGACACCAAAATATGGTCATGTTGTAAAATCTTCCTTAAGTCTACACATTTTTCTGAAATATAAACACGTATATTTTCTCCATAATCTAAACATTTTTATTTCCCTCAAATCTTAACGTGCAGGTGCTTAGATAATGTAAAGTTTAAACATGCAAAAAATATAGCTCTAAACAGATTAGTGTGTAATATATCTCAAATTGTGTAAATTTTTCTATAATTACAGGATTCTTACATTGCTAAAATCTACAGATATTAATGCATGCCAATATCTAAACATGTAAATCTTTCTAAACTCTATCAATGTAATTGCTTCTAAAATCATAACATCTTAATCTTTAATCTTAACATTTTAAATGCTTCAGATCTAAACATGCAAAAGGGACTATGGAACGATGGATGACTTCGGTCAAAATTGCTATTTGGAAAATATTTATACAATGCATTAGGGCACATATAAAATCATTAGGAAGATTAAAACAGTTATTTTGTCAACAGGTGAGGTGAGTTGGTATTTAACGCCGCTTTCAAGATTATTTCACTTATATCGCGGCTGCTAGTATCATTGCAGGGAGAAAGCTCGCAACACCATTGTGGCTATGCATTGCGGTGAAACCTGCGAGCATCGGCTGGAACTAGCGAACCATGGGTGGTACTGCGCTGATTTTCAGTTTAGCATTGCACCCAAACCTGACTGTGTGTAGAACAGTTCTCTACTGCGGACAAAGTTGCCGAGCCCCTGGCGGGATTCGAACCACGGACCTTCTGATCCGAAGCCGAACGCGCTAACCACTGCGCTATCCCGCCCCCTTTTGTCAACAGAATTTTCCAACTAATTGCTAATAAAGAAAATAAAGTATGGTACGAAAATATAGGAAAGCACTTGAACAAGGTCCTAATGCAATTAGATATATTCAATAAGTATACAATCCCACGTTACAATATTTAAAGTATTCTACAGATAATTATAATGATCGACATAAAGTTAAAATATAGTATATTGAGATGGTTTTTATCTTTGTGTTTAGTATAAATAGTGGTGTTCATCGATATAAATATTAACCTTAATCTAATCTAGAAAGAGATTGCTAATCTAACAACACTCATTAAGACACCGCTGTCAAATCTGTTTTAATGGACTTCAAGTTGAAGCTCTTTCTGGAGGTTGAATGAGCTGCAACAACCAACAATTAGACTCTTGTTCTCTTACTGAGTGTTGTATGGTCTGCTATGGTTTGCTACTAATATGACTGTTACTGTTATCAGATGCAATCTAAGGAAAGCAATTATAGTTCATTTTGAATCTGAAATATAGTAACTATTGGTGCAATGCAGGTTATTCTTCGACTATCAGGTACTACTTCCACACACCTCAAGTGCCAGGGCAGCTTTGTGGTTCCGTCCCTTTAATCAAATTGCATGCATTGCATATAAAGACATTGACAAAGACTTCAGTAACATCCTGACTACTACTTCCCTGCATGCACTGCTCTTCACATGCAGGTGATTCTTAAATAGGTTTGTGCCTAGAAGATAATTTGTATGTCTAAGTGCATACCGTGTGTTTTGGTTGAATGCCAAAAAAAGTATGTGTTCCAATATCAGTATATGTCCAGTTACATTAGGATAGAATTTGGTTATGACGGTGATTCTGAACATTCTGGACAATTAACAATTACTATCTTATAAATCTTATCAGTCAAAGCTGATCAAATTATTACAATTGGATTCAGACAAATACATCTATGGATTATTGTAACATCGACCTTCCATAGGTAAAATAAATATTCCATGTGTTATATCAACCTTCCATGGGTTAATCAATTTTCCATGGGTTACATAAAAATTGGGTTATATCAACAATATGGGTTACATCAACCTTCCATTGGTTTATCAACCTTCCATGGGTCATATCAACCTTCATTTTGTTATGTTAACATTCCATTGTTTATGTCAACCTTCTATTGGATATATCAATATTCCATTGGTTATATCAACCTTCCATGGATCATATTGACCTTCCATCAGTTTTGTCAATCTCTGTCATGGTAATTCTATAATCACAACGTATCCATAGTCACAATAAAAAGTACGCTTCAGTACTGGTAACCTTAACTGACACTGATAAGTTAATAAACCTGTGACTTTTTTGGACACATACCTTGAGGGCCTGGGCAGTTTTCTGGTCCTGTTTGAGGACGAAATCCGGAACCTCCCCATCCCAGTCAACACCATCCCAGGATGCAGACCTCGTCTTCCTCAGTCTCTCCTGAAGCAAGAGTAGAGTTCATGTGTTGAATACAACAATATTTTCATACCACAGGAACAAATAGATGGTTTTGCTAATTATTTTTAGAAGGAAATTCACTGATATCAAGAAAGAAGAAAGATGTGACTACAAAACAAAGTAGTGCAAAATCTTCTCCACTATGAAATAGATTAGGAAGAAGAAAATCTATCTTGTAATTGTTTGCTTATTTCTTTTGCTTCTTTAATATTCACATGACCTGGAAATAGAATCAATCCAGGCATCATTTGCATATTTTGAATCTTTACCTAACTTACATTCCTGTAGTTATCTCACTCAAGAATGCACTAATCCATTCAGTAGAGGGTTAATCCTAATCATTGATCGATATCTAGGGATATATTTGGACAGTGATTTGCGGATATTGACTGCTTTATAAATTCTAATAAAATAATTTCACTGGAAAGAAATCAAATGGTATAATCTATAGATTTCTAATTATCTCCTAGCTTTAATTGAAAATACATTAACAGGTGGTATTTTTTTTAAATACAGAGTATTCTCTATTTCATAACTCACCCCCACAGTTTCATCATCTGTCTCCACGTCAGTCTGTACCTCTCTCCGAGTCAACACTGGCGAGTCCTCACTGTCAAACCGGTCCACGATATCTACCTGCAATATTCATAAGCATTACTTCTTACTGATAACACCAAGCAAGTTAAAGGATAAAATCATTATTAATACTTATCTCAATGTATAATCGAAAGACAATTCTCTTCCTTTGAAAACAAATAATTCTGAGAGAGAAGGTTCAATTCAATTCTAAAGTATGCCATAAGATAAGTAGAAACTGGCGATGTCACTAGATGACCAATGGAAGAGATGCTGGAGTATATGGCAGGCACTGACCTGGTGAGGAGCCACAGGTGTAGATAGAGAAGGTTCTGATGCTTGGCTGGGAGAGGATCCCTTGCTGGTCATCTCTACAGACTGCTCTGACACTGGGGACACATCATATCTATCATACAGAACTGGCTCCAACAGTATTGGGCACTCAATTGATAAGTACAAGCAATATCTACCTTGAATATATCATACCAAGTTCATGCCATGCTATAACATAGTTAGTTCATGAACCCTTAATGCTGTCATATCACTGAGCTGACAATACTTATGATGTCAAAGTTTATGGTATAACTTTTTATCATAATCTGAGCAAATTTCCTGCAAATCCCAAAGCAACTGCTAAGAAAAATGCTAAATGCTTCTGTGTGTAACTCATTCAGAGGATTTCGGGTTATTTTTTGTAAACTATAAAAAAATGCATAAAGTAAAAAATAAATCACTGATTTTTTTCCCATATCAAAAGCTCATCAGTAAAGTGTTCATTGTGAATATTTTGGGTACATTGAAGTTTCTGTTGAAAGCTCTTTCACTCTCAAAACTTTTAAGGAATAAACTATTCCTAAAATGAAATAAAATTAGAGGGAATATCCCTTTCTGTGCCTGATTAAAACAAAGGCCACTTACAAAGTAATGGTTAAAATGTTCATGAGCTTTAGTAACATTGGTGAACAAGCTAGGATATCTTCATGCCTCAAGTAAACAAAATAAGCTTTCTTGGAATGGTTTAAACATATTTATTTCAACAAAGAAATGTATTGGTAAGCAAGCTAAAAGCTAATTTCCTGGAATATTTCAGGACTTAACAGTAATTGGTTTGACAGTAACTCTATCTAAAAATATTTTTAAAATTTCAATACACCCACCATCATTTTCATGAACATCCCAGGATGCCCTTGTCGGTGCACGAGCAAAAACTTCCTTCATTTCATTATGACCATTATTGAGTGCGTACATTAATGCGTTTTTATCTGAAATACAAAGAATAAATTTCAGATTAAGTGTCATTATGTACACATATAATGTATCTCATGGCTGTATATAATAACTATTAGAATCAAGATTCATACAAACTAATGACTCATTGCAGATCTGATAAATATCATCACAAGCCACATTCATAAACACCTTGGAAGTAAAATGCTCCTTCTTAATCAAGTGCAAACCATGTTTTCATCACCTTATCATATCATCTAAAATCTCAATCCCACACCCTTCCTTTAGCGTTATTATAAAAGTATATATATCAACATGGCAAACTTTGAGTTCATAGATATCAAAATAATTCCTAAAATAAAGTTAAGAATAGTGAATTAAGAGCTTATCATATATAAACACACAGCAACCCACCTGCCCTAGCTTCAGGGAGCGTGTTAATACAGTGTTTATCTGTTTCTACAGGAGTTAGCTTTTACCATAATACCTCAAATAAGTGTCACTCTCACACAGGTCACAAACAAACATTTGGATAGCATAAATGCAAGCAAGTGAAAACTTTATGTCTTTTAATGAAAAAGCAGTACAGTAAAAGAGTACTGACTTACAAAATATCATTGCTCGCTAACCTTACAGAATGTAGAACAATGGGTTGATTTAAAAAGAATAAAGAGGCACCTCTAAAGACAGTACAGTGTGTATATATATATATGTTAAAAGGCAGGGAGGTACGACCTGTATTCAACACTGAGAGCCCCACTAGAGTATATATGTTACGAGGAAGGGAGATACAACATGTATTCAACACTGATCATGTGATAAGGCTGCTGAGTGGTGGAGTGGACTAGTGTAGTTGTCTGCTTATCTGAGGCTGGTGATTGATACTAACCGTGCTCCACAAACAATAACAACACAAGTTACACAAATACTGCATGGGTTAACATGTAGACGAGCTGATAACTTTAATAGCTCTTTAAAAGAGTACAACAACTTCAATCCTGAAAGTTCTCATGAGAACATTATCAGTTGTTTGCTTGAAAATTTCCACTGATAAACAATGCTGCGACTAGAGTAAAGGAGTTTAAATTAGCTGCAGTTTGTATTTTGGTGTTAAAATAAGAATTAAGTATTATATCAAAAGTTCATCACAATAGCAAAGGTGAACTACTTTCAGGAGAATTTCTGGCAAATAAGAACACAAGAAAACAAATCACAATGACAATGAACATAACACCATTGGAAAACCTTATGCTAAAACACTCTGAACAAGGATTATGACTAAGGTTTTCTGAAGTCATTTCAACCACACCAAAACATATTATAACCTCTGTTTAAATCAGATAGTGCTATTATATTCTTTTTGTGGCCCCCGCAGTGTAAAAAGAATTTTGATAAGAAGAAATAGAAAGCAGTCCATTTTCATCACTATGAATCTGCGAGAACTGAATATGACAAGTACTAACTCTCTGTGGAGAAAGAATGGTGAATCTAGATCCAATCATTATATACTCATAAACTTATGGCCTTAGGTATCAAAGTGCTATGCATTCACTGTATCAATTAAAATCATCTGGTAGACTAACGTAAGAAATCTAAACTCACTGTCTCGATCAACAAAGTCAGAGTTAGCTCCCTTCTTGAGTAGAAACTGAACCACCTCAGTGTGACCTTCCTTCGCTGCAACCATCAGAGAAGTCCTGCAACACAGATGTCCTCACAGTGACAAATCTACACTACAAACATTGAAGCCAAGAAACAGAGGCAAAACAAGATATTTGTTTTGGAGTCGGTATGTTTAAATGCAGCAAATCACTTTGTGATAAGACAAAAAAACTTGGAGTGTCCTATTGGGTCAAGGTTCTTCAGTTAGCATTTTGTAAAACCTTGCAAACAGATTTCTTTTTATATTCTTTTCTGATGTTACTTGAAACACACAAGAAAAGATTGACTGGGTTACTGTTTAGCGCTGCTTGGGCAATACTTCAGCAATTAGTGGCGAACAAAAGAGGCAAGCCTTTAACTGAAGATTGTATGCTAAATGGTACAATTACATATTATACATATCCTGAGCGTTGACGTCTGCTCCCTTGTCCACCAGCCACTTGCATATTGTCAGGTTCCCTGTGTGACTTGCAAAGAACAGAGGCGTTTTCCCTGTCTGGAACACAGCAGTATCCTTCACTCACTATCCATTTCCTCACCCCTTGTGAATCCCTTAATCTATCTTCATGGCTAACTTGCTTACTTTCAATGAATAGTCCAGGTAATTCCACATACATTATGTTGTCTAAGTTTCACATGTACCATTCTTGTTGTCATGTTCATGCTTTTCATCTTATATCCTCATACCTAAGTGAATTTTGTATTCTAATTGGTTTATTATCATTTTATTAGTCCCCAGTTGAAGATATCCCTGTTCAATATGGCTACAATGTTATTATACATTACAATAAAAGCATTACATGCTTAGTAATTGACATGACGTCATAATTGTTTTTCTATGAAATCACAATTTTAGTGGTGTGGACGCAATGGTCATGTCAGTGACGTTCTTGCAATGTTTTTACAAAATAATTCAACAAGTATAAAAAAAATATACTAAACTTGCATTTATTAACATTTAAACTCATGAATGGTATTGGTATCTAACTTGAGCTTGAGAAGTAATTAAAAATATATGTTGTAACACTGAAGTTGTTTAGCCAAAGAACTCAGATGAAAAGTTTATAAACCCACCTTTTCTTTACACGCTGGACTAGCATTGCCTGCTAAGAGTTCCTTCACCGAGTCGGAGTGCATGCCCGCACATGCGTGGTGGAGAGCTGTCATGTCGTTACTGTCTCGCATGTCTACGTCCGCTGATGTCTGCAGACATGTCATTGAGCTAGTGACGCTGTTTGAGCAATATCTAAGTCATTTACAACATTAAGATTGCAAAATGACCAACAAAATTCAAATTATTCATTCAAATGTCAAATCTATATTCTAATAGAAACCAGCCCGGAGCAGACTTTCAATGTTACAGGCTTTTGAGAGTGTTATTTCCTTCAAAGCCATAGCTAACAATTGGAACCCTTGTATTCATTATAAGCATTTAACTAAATTACAAAATATATGCATGATGATAATAAGAATCTGATATCAGGATTCAAAGTGAGTGTCATGTCAACTTAAATTCTAATTAAAATGTCACTCTTTGTACAAAATCATCAGATCATAACCATGTATAAGGGGATCAAAGCAGGACATCTTAACGAGTTCACCTGTCTGACAGTCTCACCTGAAGCAGCCTCTGCACCACGCTGTGATGACCCTTCGCCGCCGCTAGCTGCAGAGCGGTGTTACCTGTAGGTGACATAGAGAAAAAAAAATAGAATCCTCATAAGCTTTATCATCAGCCGTATGTATCAATTGTGTAATAACATTAGATGCTTCTAATAGCCATTGCCACATACTGGTCAAGACATGCCGTCACAATTATAGTGCTGCAGTTCCATTGGCTTATGATAAACTTAGAATAAATATCATATTTTCTTTGTTATTATACAGTATACTGCTACTTCAAAGTATATGAACCTGCAGAGCTCTCTCAATACCCTGATATCTATTTGGCCAAATGCCTTGTATCGCCATGTACATAACCAGCCAGTTAAATGACTTGATTCTAGCCCTGATGTCAAAGCATGTTTAGTTTGTGACATTTGCCTCAAGCTCTTTGCATAACCACACTTCACAGCCGCCAGCAAAACAAGACATTTTGTATACATCAGGGTATTGAAGAGGCTCCATGGATTCAAATATGCTGATAAAACTGATGATATACATGGTTATTATAATTTTTAAAATTTCGTCCTTTTTATTCTAGATGATGATTTTTTTAAGTCTCTGACATTCAAAACTTCAAGGCAATATCTGATCATTATGATTATTACAATTGATCAGTGTTCACATATCAATTTAATGAAATTTACAGAACTAAAAAAAGGAAAGAAGTTCCCGCACCTTGAATGGTGAGATCATTCACGTCATCGCTGTGCTTGAGAAGGAGCTCCACTATAGATTCATGGCCCATCGCACACGCCACATGGAACCTGGGGGACAAGGCGGCTATCAAATTACCATAAGATTAGTAAATATGATATTTTGCTCTTCTCTGACCAAAATAAATTAAACTGCAATATTTTAAGTTTCTAAAAGCAGAACCAATGTCGTTACTAAGATTGATGACATTCAGTTTCAGACAAATCTTAACAGGAGGGACTTGCAAGTGAGATTTGTTACTTTCTTGCATAGACAAAGAAAGAACAACCCCGAAATTTACCTTGCCCTAGTTAACTTGCATTAAATATAAATACAATAAATGCTTCTACTGAGGACAACAGGAATAACTTCTCTGATATAAAAAAATGTCCTCTCAAATCTTAGCATATAAATTCACAAATACCATGAGAACAGTGGGTAACATTTCTCAAATACAACATTCTTGTGATACATCTTTTTTTTTATCACATTAGGTTATGCTAATATTTTCCCCTACCATCTTTCCATGCTGTAAACTTTCCTCTTTAGTCTTATCATAAATTTTCTTTTAAATGTGATTTGCAATTTAACATTCAACAAGAGTATTCCACCCCTATCACAACAAAAAGTATTACGGTAAGGAACAATCTGTGGCCATTTAACATTCAACAAGGGTATTCTACCCCTATCACAACAAAAAGTATTACAGTAAGAAATAATCTGTGGCCTTTTAACATCCAACAAGAGTATTCCTACCCTATCACAACAAACAGTATTAGGGCAAGGAACAATCTGTGGCCATTCACTGAAATGAAACCTCTGGGTCTCAGTGTCAGTGGTGGACCATGGATGGTAAAGTACCAATTTCAACCAAACATTTCACCTAAAGAAATGGAGGAACCGAAAGGATATCTTTAACATAAAGCTGACAAATGCAGTGAACATACACTGAGTGTCCCTTGGGCCCCAGTTTGGTTGGGTTTATGGTTTTCTTGTTGAGGATACTGGCAACCTTCTTCGCATCACCATTTTCAACAATTTTGAGCAACTTCTCGTCGTTCTTGCTCCACTCGGACAGCTGGAACAAAGAACGCGTCAAAATCATTTCCAATCACAACCCTATCAGTTAATAAACTGTCATAGGACCATGAATAAAAATGTTTATCAAATATCCTACTAATAAATCAATTCTGCTGCAATTTTGCTGTGTATGCCTTGTATTGCAAATAAATCAACTGCTCTACAGCACAAACACATACAATTGCTTGTGTGTTCAGTTATCAACTAGCTGAACTAGTGATTAAAGCACTTAATAACAAAATCTCATTAAACCTGCACAAATATTCAAATCATGGAACAATTTAAATCGCATCCCCATTTTCAACAATCTGTGGCAGCTTCTCCTTGTTCGTGATCTAAACCTGAACAATGAACACGTCAACATTGTATACAGTCTCAACTCAGCAAGTAAACATTTTAAAACTTTTACAAATCTTTCAATTCTGTTGCAATAGTGATTCAAGCAAAATTCATTAGCTGATCATGCAAAAGCCAGGTAGCAAAATTTCATGAGAATGTTCAAAACATACAAAATAAGATTGTTTGTGTGTTTGGGAAAAGGTCTGTACAACAATTATGATGTTAAATGGTGAATCTGTTATCATTTAATGGAAAAATCAAACATTTGGAGTACTCTAATTGATTACATGTACTTGAGTTGATTAAAACTAATTAAACAAGCACTTAATCACAAAATAAGTACTTAATTACAAAGTAGAACCAAAATTTGATTTGTCGATAGTATTTTTTTAAAATTTAAACATGACAAAGTAAAATAAAAAATTTCTTATTATCAAATAAAAAAATTCTTTCAACATTTTCTGATTCACATGTGCATCAAATCCTTGACATCACTTTTATAACTATACCAGTATTGATAATGAAATGTGACAATTAACTACAAATTCATCCTGTTTTTAATGACATCCAATCACTCAAACTTGATCTTCTGAAATAATTAAACCATCAAAATATAACATCATTAAAAAAAATTCTCAATGATAAATGAGACAAAAACTGTGACATAATTGATAAAACACAGTACTTCATGTCAATGCTTGAGTGAGAAATCAATCATATTTGATAGAATATGAACTGCCTCATCAATCAGAATGATTAAATTTCTTACATCAGTTGTGCTTTTTGTGCGAAACTTCAGCAAGTTCCGCATTTTAAAGCGCGACATCTTTTGTTTATAATCCCGACCGGGAGTCTTCTCAAAACGTTATAATCGTTCTTCTTTCATTTCTGGTCAAGTTGCTGGGGTGCACCTCTGCAATAAAGAATGAAAAGTTTTAGATTTTTCTTTTTAGCAATTATCAGATGTCAAAAAAAATTTACCTTAATAAATCTTCTCTTCTGTAAGATAAAAGTAATCTGATCCAGGGTAAGAAAGATATAGATGTTTTTCAGTCTGGTAGAGCAATCTAACCATCCATATAAAAACATAAAAGATGTTCACAAATGTTAACATTTGCAATAATATTTAGAAATCACGAAAACTTCAAATGACAAATGTGAAATTCACTGACAATGTAAGCAAAATATACTACCAATCAATTTGTATTTCTACTTGCAGTTCTAACTGTCTAATCAATTAGCACACAACAACAACAAAAATAAAACAGAAAGCAAATAAAAATACAAGCATCATCAAATCACTGTCAATTTATATATTTCTATCAAATTCTCAACCAAATTTCATCTCTTTCATTAGCTCACAGACAAAGCACTGGCTATCTCGCAGAGTAACTCTTTAGTTTTAATCTTCTCGTTCAATCAATGATATTCTTTCATCAAAACCAAGGAAAGTGATCAAGTGCTCCAGAAAACAGGAGAAGAGTTGTATCAAGAATATTCTTAGAAACACTGGAAACTGTTACCTCCCAGAAAGATAAAACAGTGAATGAAATTGTACAGAAGCATAAAATTGTGCAGTTTTGTTATTTAATGGTAAGATTTCAAGGTCCTCATTAACTAGAAGTGACAAGGCTGTCACGTGGACCATGCCCTTCGGCTGTTTTAGGTTAGAGTGACACGACGACACTCTTAAATGGATGACACAACTTCTAGATTAAACCAAACTTTTTGATTTTTTAAAATAACATAAAACAAATACGTATGTTGATTTGAAGGTCTCATATTCAAGATTCCACTACCATATGTAACTAATTAGCCTCATAGACAATATTCATTAAATAGACATTGATAATGCATGTAAAGGGATGCAGTAATGAGGAATAACTTTGTAACATGACACTTTGAAACGAATGAGACAACTTCTAAACTAAACCTTACTTTTTGCTTTCTTTTAAATGACATGATACAAATAGTGATTGCACTCAAACAATGCAAAAATTCAAGATTGCACTATAAATTTGACTACTAAGACATCTGGACAATATTTATCTATATAGATATTGACAATACTTATACAGAGAGGCAGTTATCAGGATACACTTTTTACGAAAGATGAACTTTAATTTTATCTTTAAAAGCACATGGACTTAATGGGGTATGTCCACTTTCATAGCCTGCTCTCCGTTTTCATAAATGGAAACATGAAACACTCCAATAAGGCACATGGCTTATGGTTAACTGTACTAAGGGGTGCTCCATATGACTTGACATGTAGAAAGGGCGCATATTAAAACAGCAAGGCTTTCTGTATAACTACTTCTTTATTGCGAAAAATGCAATGTTTCTGAGAATATGCTATCTACTTCATCAGGATCATCATCCCACCTGATGAAAGGGGGCAGCATACACTCCGAAACGTCTCAATTTCCACAATAGAGAGGTTGTTTTCCAGATTATTTCTCAGTTCATATGTGTGCCTCTTCAAGAGTATCAACACTCGATTTTCAAATACATGTAAGTCAAGTGACCGATGCAAGCACTCACTCGTAAAACTTATCCCCCCCCGTCTCCACATGATGTCGGAATTCCACTATAAGTGTATATTCAGATTAAATCATAATTTTCGTTCAATTACACTGTTGATGATGCTGCAATTTTTGTCTGGAATGAATCTACTAACAATGAATTCAATGAATTCTGGTCCCTGACGCCAAGAAGGAGTAGCAGAATAAATGATATAAGTTGTGAAAACTACCTTTAGAAACCAAAGTTCATATTCAGTGAAATGAAAAAGGGGATTTGATTTGAGCTCTTTAGAATACCACTTTGAAGTTGTCAGTTAAAAGTCAGCTGTCACAAACTTTACTGATACTGTCATACCTTAAGTTGAAGGGGATTACTGACGTCATTGCATTTGACATAGCACATATCCTGGCTCAGAGAACCCCAGGTTTCCAAAATCTTCCATTATTGGATTTTGATACTTCCAACATAAACTATATGTGAGCAATGACACTACTAGCCAATTCATTTGTGATGATGGTCAACTCAATCATATGTAATGAAATAATCAATACTGAAACACCATAAAGTGTCTGTATGTTAAACTTAATGAAAATCATCAAAGAATTACAGAAGAAAAGCTTTACAAGGATTATAACAAATTCTTTTGGATTATCATTAAAAATTCCTTATAAAAACCATTTCCAAAAAAAAAAATTTTAAATGAACAAAAGCAAGAAAACCTGTCTGAATAAGAAATAAATTAAAGCTGTATTCAAACCCAAACACACCACTTGTCCACCATCATCTGACCTTATCACTTTCATGAAATATTTGTGAACTTTGGCTTAGTATGGTGGACACCACAAGGCCCTAGTGTGTAGATACAAAAGCAGGTATGATATTCCATAATGGCAACACATCTTTCTGTTACCATTTACATACTTCATTCAGCTTACATGGCAGTCTTAGGTCAAAGTGGTATGTCTCCACCCAGGGAATACTATTTAGATATACATGCCAGTTAGATAGTGAACAAATGTACTATTGTTATATTTGGGATCACACTGACTATCTGCAAATTCTTGTACTGTGTCCAAGTAAAGTTCATCATTAGAATGTCTCATTGTCTGAAAAGTCTCACAAAGATTTTCGCAATGTGTATTTATTTGTTATATCTTCAACCCAAGATCAAGATAAAGAGCCCCTGCCACAACTTGTTACCTTAGGGCACCAGCTTATAAATATAGATAAATCACCATTTAAATATATTTTACAAAAACAAACTTCAATTGGTTTAATCTAATGGTAGTATTTTGTCACTAAAATTGACTCATCAAGGTTGAAAATAAGTTAAATTCTTATTTCATGCTACCAGCAAAATATACATAATTTATATTATAAATTATAATAACAAATCCTTATTTCTTAATACATTCATATGAAAATCATTTTGTTACATCATGTAAATTAAAATGCAGGTAAATACCATAAATCCTTATTTCCCATTACGTCAATATGAGGATAATTTTGTTACATCATGTAAATTAAAATGCATATACATACCATAAATCCTTATTTCCCATTACCTCGATATTAGGATAATATTGTTTCATCATGTAAATTAAAATGCATATACATACCATCAATCCTTATTTCCCTATATGAGGATAATTTTGTTTCATCATGTAGCTGGCCTAATACCAATAGATTGCAATGACACTAAATTAACAATTCCAAGATTTTGGGAGCAACACGTGAAGAGCCTCTTTAACATGCAACTGGTGACCATGTTTACACAGAAGATCCTAGGGCGCCCCAGTTGTAATTCCTGGAATATCAACTGAACATCCTCCGTAAACACTGTCTTGCGTGTTGTACCTCAGAATGAGAGATAAAGGTTTAAGCAAGTGGACTACGTCTTAGAAGTTGAAAACGCTTCAGAAAGGGCTGACCATGTTGACAATAAGTTACACCAAAGCTGACAAAAATGAGTCTAGGGATTAAACAAGTTTGATTTAAATGAAATCATGAAAGAAGAATATTTCCCTCACACTGACAGTATGTCAGAATATAAACATGAGGGAATTCTTTCACCCAAGTGTCGCCACTCGAAAATGTAGAAACATCTTTTTTAAAAGTTTTAAATGTTGTAAATTGCATTTACAATTTCATGTTTGATTTAGAATGAAAGTTATTTGAAGAGGAGGCTTTTTTCCAAGATTTTGAAGAGATAAATATTTCCTTTCTCAATAGACTCCGAACTATTGGATCAAAAACTTCTCTATACCTAATGTCTCCAACATTAAAAAAATTCATGAATCTTAAAAAGGTAGAAATTAAGTGATAGATTACATATATATAAGTATTACGTATATTTTAATCAAACAAATTGACCAAATCAAATACTGTGTGTGAATCACATTGACAGGGGCTTGTTTAGCCTAAATATCTTACAATTGCCTTAGAATTTATACTTGGACAAAAAGCAACTCCTTAGTCTATCAAAACAAAATCAATCAAAACTAAAACAAAATGGACCAACATACAAATACACGTCTTGCCAAGCTTCTTAATTTGCCACATGGGCATAACGACGTATCAAATACATCTCACTGCATATATGTTGATCTATCTTTTGAAAATGGAAATAAGATAGGATCTAGTAAGCCCCCTTGACAAAGACCGGTAATAACCTTGGTTCAACCATTGCATGACAGATACAATGTCATGGGGGAAGCTTTGGGAAACACAAGATTAACTGTGGTTGAAGATTCCTGGATATATCATTTGAGGCCAAATATATTTATAACTTGCTTTAAAAAAATAGGTTAAAAAGTTAATGTCTGACGGCAGATTAAGCAATTTTTGTCAAATGTCAATGAAAATATGCTACAACTTTTCAGGTTAACAATAATGAATAAATAACTAAAAATATTATACTATTTCATTTGTTTAACTCTCTTAAGTATATTTTTCAACAGTTGTTATGGCTAGTGAAATTCATTTCTTAATTCCTTCTCCCTAAATCATATTAATTGTTAAAATTATTGTTCAGATGACCCAAAGCAAGCAATTAATTTTCTGAGCCCAAGTTTTGAAGAAACTTAATATCAGCTTTCAAGACAATATGATACATGAAATATTGATGTAAATGAAATAATGATCCAATGGTTAGTCATGACTATTTTTATGTTTCAATATGAATACATAATGAAATTATAGTCCTGTATGTAAATAATCTAACTTTCTACATTCCATTAAATCATATGTTTTTAAATTGTGATGAAGTCATATTATGGATATCATTGTTCCTGTCATGAATAAAAAGAGTTTCATTTAAAACAATTTTCATTTGAATAATAGATTTTAGTCTATGTGTTTCATCAGCTAGAACTGATACATGATGGCATGTTCGGTCAAATTTCTTGTCATTTGTTGAATCTCATTTGAGCATGATACAAATTTAAATCAAATTATTACAAAGGCCTTGTTCATTGCTGCCTCTGGAATGCAACCTGAGACAATATTTGAAGAAAAAAAGGAAAACAAAAGTTTTTGTGGGCAAAGGAAAATTCAAATAATTAAACTAAACAGAGAACAACGCCTGCCACTAAAGCCTACATGTTCAACTGTTTTGCACATTACCATATTTGCTTTTAATTACTTAAACAGGCTCTGTTAAGTTAATCTGGGAACATAATGAACAAAATGAAGGGAAAAAATAACTCTTAAGTCCTTCCTTGAATTATTAACTCAAGTTGAAAGCTTTGATATGAATTTTCATTAGAAACTCTTAAATAAATATTATCCTTCCACATCTCCTACTACTTGAAATCACAACAACTTTCTGAAGTTTTATTTCTGAGACAAAATGTTAGATTTGATAAAGAGCGTTTTGTGCAAATCTGTTTTGAATAATAATCTTAATTACAATTACATTTAGGGCATAAAGAAATCTTTCTGCCTTATGTTGAAGAATGAATGGTAATATTTTCAAAGGAAAATTAACAGGTTCCTTATCTGTTTGGTTTACGTTACAAAGAAAACTAACATAAATCTTGTCTGTGAAGAGAATTTTGAACAAAGTTATAGCAGCCGAAACTCTAGAAGAATTTGGCAAGTCTTCTTTGTCTGAGTTGAAGTTGAGATTGTTCTAGGGCTGCAACGATTCACCTTGACAACTTCGATTCGATTTTTTAATTTTTACAGCTCGATTCGATTTATTTCGATTCGATTCTTTAGAGTTCAGTAAACACTACACAACAACAAAATTGTTGAACTCAATAACTTTAATAGTCGCAATATCACGAGCCTGGCAATTAGCTCTAAATCCGTAATGGCTCCAGACTTTTGATTTAAAATGTGCGGGAGGGTCTTTCAAGTTTGGTTCGGCCATATTGCTCGACCGTTGCCATGCAGCGCTGCTAAGGCAAATGTATAAACCACGCTGATTGGCCGAGTGCCTCGAAGATGAGGATATTAACCAATCACTGATTACGTTACATATTGTAGACTTGGTTTCCGGTTTAAAAACTTAACGTGACTTGTTAACACTCTCGAATGCAATATATCAAGATCTAATTTAGGTAAAAATTAAATTATTTTTAGGATGAAAAATAAAAAGTGAATCGAATCGAAATTTTGAATCATGAATCGATTTTCGATATTATAAATCTGAATCGATTTTCGATGCATCGTAGTGAATCGTTGCAGCCCTAGATTGTTCAGGGTTCCTTTTTGTTCAATAACGAAATTTTAACATATAATCTTTTCTATGGGACTATATGTTTGTGTAACATTGATCATGAAAAGTTTTCAGTTTTTTCACCCTTAACCTTGGTTGAATTTTGCTCATGAAATATCCAATAACATAAACACAACTCTGGTTCACATCAAACAGCAGTGACATTGACAAATCTCGGTCCTTAAGTCACTAGAACCCCGGTAAAGATATGCATACTTGTAAGCCTAATCACTATGATTATCCTTGCTTGATTACTGTGATTACCTTGCCTGATTACCTAGTCCTTGACTCAGGTAATCACTAGAGGCACTACAGCACATTCCTCCATGCTGGATGCCCTGTCATGCATCATACACACCTTGGCTGTCCTCAACACAGTCAACTAGAAACTTACTCTCTGTGTGGACTATTATGATCTACAACCTTCAACACTTCAGTTGCATTTTCATGCAAATCGTAATCATTAACCCTCTGTATGCTGCTGTTGTCTGAAACTGTCCTGTGTACATGTGTTGATAAACTCATTAAATCTCCACCTGCTAAAGTAATACTTATCAAATATCCCTCATCTACACCGTCATCTTCAGTCGTTATTCCTGTATTTTAGTAACACAGAATGGGATGACACAATACATTAGCATGTAAGGGTGTCCATCCACTGCCCACAGATGGACTTTGTTACCCATACAAGGAAAGGTCTGTCAATATCAAATCATCTTGGTTTACAAACAATATAACCCGTAGTAGAACGTTTCTCATACAAATAAAGCTGCTCTTAACCATAATCCATCAATACATTTTAAATCCTCCCAATACATATGTTGGATTACCTGGAGGTATAGTCCTCTTTCATTGACTGCAACTGCCGAGGGTTTATTTTCCTACCATTCACACCACGAGACACTTGAGGCTGAATCACTGTGAGAGACACTCTCCCCACTCTGATCATCCTCATTGGTTTTTAACAAGTTTCCTTTTAATGATTGACAAATTCCTAGGAAGTTTTGAAGATTTGGCTGTCTTGTCAACACGTTTTTCAATGCAACAAGCTTGAACATACCTTAAACTGTTTTACAAATCAATTGTATCAATTTTTTTTGTTGAGATATTAAGAAAAAGAAGTTCTCACTTCCTAAATCTTAATCAAGGAAATTTGAAAGAGGTGGTGGCTAACTAAATACTAACAATACATTTTTTACAGTTCATTTATATTTATTTATAATATGAATTTGTATTGTATTTTGTGTACAAGTTTAACTTTTTATTAAAAGATCAACTTAACATGTATAGACATCTTAAGATTTTACAATTGAATGAACATAACAGAAAAATCCTAAATATCCTTTTTCAGTAAGCTTATACTTGTATATGCTATGGACTACTTGCTGGTGGTATAACCAGTAGTTGGGTACACTCACATATTTCCCTCTCCCAGCTTATATCAGCATATATCCACTGGTAATCCAGCCAGTCAACATTCACTGTGTGTTTGTACAGGGAATAAAGCTCATAACTCCTCGTCTTAGATAAAAGCACCACAATGCACAATACTTCCTATACAAGCTGGAACCGGACCAATAGAAAACATTCTGGGCTTTATCAAGAGTGCTGTTACTGTAACACCTCAAATATCCTTAAGTGATCAGACATTCATCCCTTACACAAACTAATTTTATCATTTGGTCTTTACACTTCACTGAATAGACTCAATGTTGAATGTTTGACAATAATTAGATTACTGTAAGGTATTTGTTTAAATGGTTTCTAACCTTTGCCACAGTTATTGTCATGTCATGGGTTATAAAAATATAAATAGAAATTACATGAATTACAAACATTGAACTTTGTTACACTCTGCATAAGGAATATCATTACATAACTAGTACAAACGATGAGGATTTTTGTAATACAATTGGTAAAAGTTTTTAAATGAGTCAGTCTTGTTCACTAACAGGGTATCGGTCAGAATAAAATGAGAAACTTTCATAAAAATAAACATGATTTATGAAGCACAAGATATTTAACTGTAATATGAATTAAACAAAGGTGTCAACAATGGTCACCCTGCTACTCACAGTGTGCAAAGGGTCACAGTTCCAAATAGTATCAACAGAATATTACAGCTATGATATGAATTACATTACATCAGCCCTGTAGTTGATGGTGATATTGTATTACAAAGAGACAAATACTCTGAAGTGGCATGTACAACTTTGCTCTTTGTACTATGATAATCTGCTTGTACTCTTATCACATTACAAACAATTCAACCTGAATGACAGCATATCTATAATCCTGTCATCTCACTGGCCCACTTGAACATAGTGTAACAATTTGACACAATTAACCATAAACTGCAACTGATTAACACCTTATCTAAAGAATAAATAGGAGACATATCAATGGTGTATGTGCTATTTTATTGCTTGTGTTATATATATTTGTATGTTTTTATGTTATACATTCAGTGAGATGTTAATAAGATATCTGTCTGTCTGTCTGTCTGTCTGTCTATCAATCTTAGTTGGCAATATAATGAAATCAATAGTCATTATCAAAGACAAGTATGTAATACCATTATCTCCCTATTGTGGGCTAACTTAGCTTACTAATCAGTATGTTAAAGGTTCAACCCCCCTGAACCCCTCTCCCCCATCCCCCTCTCCCCCATCCACCTCAAGGGTAGAGAAGAAACAAACAGGGGTTCAGCACATGCATTGTACCTTTTTTCTCTCCTACAATGACCCTGATGGACCGATGGTGCAAATGATGCATCTAAAGAGAACTTAGGAACAGAAGAGTTTCATTGATAAAAACTTTGGAATGGATAACAAGTATAGAACAAAACTGCATATTCAAGCAAAGGACGTTAAGAGAAGCTAATAGTGAACTTGAAATTCTTGATAGTGATAAGAAACAATGATATGGAAAAGAACTTTTTTGATTATATCACACATTTCTGGGCTACTTCTAGCCCTTAGTTCAGACGCAGAATCAGAAGATGAGGAAGAAGAGGCAATAAGTTGCCCAGAAACACTGTGTGAAATCAATATATGAATTGTTATTCATGATAGGAAACTTGTTTACTACTCGCTTAACACACAATGCATACACACACAATCATAGAGTCACTGAGAGTTGATCAAACTTCTCGCTCCTAAGAATCATGATCTACTTGTCAAGTTGTTTTTCTTCAGGAATATAATCTATTATTAACACATTAACCTTTTTCAAAGTACATCTTAATATTTCCTGTCAACATAACTTTTGTGTACATACAGATAAAGTTTCAAAAAGAAATTACAACTAACACTTAAAAGATAAGTCTAAATGTTTTAGCTCATCCACACTATTGACCGATTTTTAAAAATATTTTCAACATGCATTCAGAGTTTATTCCTGGCTGCATCTTCCTTTGTGTCAGAATATCCTACAATAAACATTAATTCAGCATGCATAAATTTTTCTTGAGTCTTGAATAGCAATCCTCAGCTTGAGGACAACATGTAAAAACCATACACTTGAGATATGCATGCTCTACAGCTGACACACAATACATACACACTTATTTATGCCTAGTGGCTCGAATCTTCTATTTTCCTTAGTCTATTTGCACAGAAGTCCCTGATTGTAATCCAATGGCAGAACTTCAGATTAACAGCATCCTCACCACTGAGTAGCTGTGTGAAATGATGGTATTATTTAGAGGATGGACAATAGTCTTATATCAAGAAATTCATGAGAAATACATGCACTTTAGACAGTGTCTGCTGTACTGAAAAGGTCTTCTTCAATTTCGGGTTAAGATTTTTTCCACATAAACCGGAAAAAAATCATTGCGACACTTACTTTTTCTATGACTGTTGTGATAAAAGTAACTGACATTCTATTCACAAAGATCTAATTCATATCGAATTGCTTGTATGTGGTAAAATCATATCAGACGATGTAAAACAATCATTGACGGCACCCTTGTAAAACAGCCAAATTGCATAGATAAAATGTTTTGGTGTAACAGCAATGTTGAGTTAGTAGAGGTGGATGTCGACACTTACTCACACTGATTACTCACCCAAAATCAAGAAAGTCAATATTTAGTCTAACCCTAATGAGTACAATTGGTTACCACAAAACGTCCCATATTGAACTAGACCCTGCACTATCTGTACAAAACGTCCCATATTGAACAAGACCCTGCACTATCTGTACAAAACGTCCCATATTGAACAAGACCCTCCACTATCTGTGAGGCTCGTGGATGCATTCTGTTTTGTTAATGCATTTGTCTGAATATAAGTGTGAAACCGTCATGTGTTCAGATGGGTTTTAGATCATAACATAACATCAAGAAAAAATTGGTGTTGCAATACTTTCAAATCTATACTTCCAGGGTAAGACACCAGTTGCAAGCACTGACTGTCTTTACATCTTACTCACTCAGACACTAAGTCTTCAATTATCGATATTTAAGAAGTGACCGGTAGAACACAAAAATCTTTACTTGCTAAGATAGGCCTTGCCGCATACTTTTCTATGTGTGGCTACAGCGACGGATTGTGATAGTCCAACCAGAAATCATATGAGAATTGCAACTTTTCACACTTTGAAGAGGGTGCTGCACTCAAAGCAAAAATTTGACTGGTTGGCAACAAGGTTTAAACTAGCCAGTGATTAAAGCCATGCGGGGGGAAGATGAAAATGTTACAAAAAATTGTTTCTAGTGATTGATGTACTGTGGCTGTGATTGACAATAGGATACAGATGGACTCATTTAGATTTGATTAAAAATCTTAGGAAATGTGTAACAGGTCTGGATGAGCATTTGTAGAAAAAAGTAAGATTTGATTTCTAAGGTTGAAATCGTAGAAAGTAATTAATATAATTATTAAGTAATTATCTTTTGACTCATTTTTTTTCAAAAATCACTGTCGCCATTTGAATATCATGAAATTCAATATTCTTTTCATCACCTGAAACATTATTCCCATCAGGTAATTGCCTGTGAAACTCAACTCCTCATCCTATATCAGTCCTAGCCCCATGAGCTACTATCTGGTCTTTAGTTAAAGGAAAGAGTTTGTAAATTTCTTTTGTACTCATGTCAAATTCAGGTCCTCCAATTAAAATAAGGACTTAGTTCCATGTGGGTCCTCATAAATGATGAGCTAATAGAAATATCTTAAAAAGCTCTGCAATATTTAAGCATCAAAATAAAGCCATTCAAACTCACTCAAACCTACAGCACTCAAGTGTACAAGCGTTACAATGGAAGCCCTCCCAACCCTGCCCTCTAAATCTCTCGAATGCAAACCTCTACCCTGTAGGGGATTAAATTATGCGGTAGGAATTCAGTCTTTGTTGATTACCAGTGAAGAATGCATTCACCAATTGTAAAGATCTGCATGTAGTGTGCTATGTCATCTTAAACTGTGTCAGCTAGACTGTCTTCAGTCTCATTCAACAATTGTAAAGATCTGCATTTAACATATATTTAATCATCAACGTCTACTAGACTCTCCTTTACATATATCTTGTGTCATCTCGGCTATCATAAAGTCTCTTTTAAATATATCAAAGATGCACATACACCATTGCTGCTGAATTAATTACCGAAGAACCTTTCCGGGTCACCAATATACAGTGGATTGGCCAGTGGAATAAAATCCACGCCATTCTGGACAATCCTCAAACCTTTCGTCAAGGATAGTGGGTAAATAAATGCCATCCAGTCTATAGGGAAACTCTCATAAGTATCTGTAATAAGACTTGAGTTTTCTGTCACATCAGTTCCTATAAAGAATACATATTACACCCATCTAGACATCACACATAACCTCATAACTTAAGAGTCAAAGTCTTGGAAACATCATTGTCAAAATGTCATGTGAATATAAAATATACCTACTCGCATAAACTGTGTCTCTTGAAGAATTCTGAACACATACTACATGCAACCATTAATTTAATGAGATAAAAACCTGAAAAGGTTATCAATGCTAAACTTTCTAACAATAATCTAATCCGCGAACCAATAGATAAAGGTCATGAATAAAAAGAAAACTTGCCAGTGTGAAAGTGTTAGGAAAAGGCAAGATGAAGAAGATCTTCGATGTTCCCATCAGGGCAAAAGTTTACAGGTGACAGAATGTCAATATTGCCCTACCTTATAAACTGCAAATACTTGAACAAGTGGATCTATACAGGGAAATCCCTTAAGTTCTTTCTCAAATAAAGCTTTTACATTTTCTTTTCAATATGGTTTTTAAAATATCTGAATTTGATTGCTTAAGGGATCCTTATACTGCATGAACATGCAAAATAACAAATTTGAAAATTGACATAGGAAAAGAAACATAATGACTTTAAACTGATAGCAAATATATGGAAGGGTGGGAAAAAGTAAAATAGGCTCCAAGTAAGCACTAAAGCCAAAACAAGCTTGCTTCAGAATGGATTTCAGCAAAAGTGAGATAGTCATCGGAAAACAGTTTATGTACTGGCGGATTACCTTGGCAGCACTAACTCAAACGTACATTTCACTTCAACTAATTAAGTTTCTCGCACTGAACTTGGCACCAATGAACAATATTTCAGAATGAGGCATAAAAAAGCTATCAACATGATAGTGTCAAAATTCTAGATTCTGTGTACAATTTTATATTTATCAATCAACATTAGGCTGCAAATGAATTTTGATAACATACTTTTCTTTATAACTGCAGTGAAAATTTAGATTCAATCAAATTTACACCAAAAAAAACAAACAGTTATGACTATTTGAAGTAAGTAATTTTGGTTTTCTCATTGAAGGATAAGTGTGAGAAAACAATACTTTGAGACATTATACATCATAAATATTTTAAAATATATATATACAATTCTATTTTAACTCTTTCCATCATGTCCAAGATTACCATAGAATAAAGCCATACGACCCATATATACCTCTTGTTAAAGTGATCTTAGTGTTAAACAGGCTTTGAAGTACAGTAAATCACCTTTCTTAGCTTACCAAGAGGTTCTCTGATATATTTGCTGTAAGTCTGAGTTAGTTGCTGTCAAAATACCATCAGGTAAAGGAACAATAATGTCCTACCAAATTAAATTCCTTGGAACAAAGCTTGATTGAAAGACATATTTTCAATGACATAGGAACAAATAAGCCAGAGTACAAGAGGTCCTTCACTAATCCAACTTCAGAAACCTGAACAAATGGGTAATAAAGGTAATAATCTCACTCCTGTTAAACAATACATCACCATATATCATGCACCATCCGTGTCATACAACATGTGATCATAGGCCCTGGCCGTGAGAAGGGTCTGATAAATAATGTACATATCCTTTCTTTATATGTATATCTGCCAGCGGGGCGATATATGAGTCTGTAAGGGAGATATTATTCAGTACTAACCTGAGAGACAGAGGGTGATTATAGCGGAACAAATCTCCCCGTCATTTTCAAAACCCACTTCATCAATCATACCACCCTGGTGGAAGTGGGTCCACTTCCTCAAACCTATCTCAGTTGAAAGACTGACTTAATCACAGCAAAACTAGTCTTAAAACAAAACATTTAAGTCTGACAATCACGAACACTCTAACAGTCAAAATGATCTACAATCGTAAAAGGATATTAATTTGTCATTTATACATGCACAATGCGGGAAAAGATTTTTTAACAAAATGTCAAAGAAAAAATAACTTTGCTTCAAATTAAAGAAACTTAACTTTTATTCACATATCTACACCTGAATCCAGAGAAAAGATTTTGAGAAAAAGTCACTCTTTCAAACTGTAACTGGACCCATGCAGAGTAAGAAAATGGTTATCAATCCATTGATGTAATTAATGTCTTTACCATTCTAAATTTACACATAAAGTCAAAGAAGGATTCTCTTGCGTCTAACATATCAATTAAATTTGTATTCAGGGCAAATTGAAATATTTTCCATTCTTGACCCAAGGTTTACGATTGCAATCATGTCAAACATTTTTAACGAAATGTATATTCATGCCAAGATATAACATCCTCCGTTCTTGACCCAGTTTACAATTCATCTTAAAAAATCTTCAAAGACTTTGTTTTCAGCTGTTAATAAGACTCTCATAACCACAGAAAAGATTTTGTATGATGTTTAAAAATTTTAAAAGAAGAATCAAAATTTTTTAATTCATGCAGCTTTTTTTCTTGACTTGCATGAACTCTACTATATTGCTTACTCTTCATTCAAATCATCATAAAAAGGTTTTGAGTGATGTTTGACATTTTTCAAAAACATCTTAGATTCCTGCCGCTTGCAGTTTTGACCTGTGCGAACTTTGTTTGAATGACAATATCAAATACAGGGAAGCAGACTGGTTCTCACACATAGCTACGTATTTAAATAGGGAGAAGAATGCGCAGAGCCTTCAATTCACGTCCCTACTCAATGGGGGACATTAATAAATGACTCATTGGAATATTTCGCTAGTGAAAATCTACTGACAGCCAGAATAGCCTTGTTCAGTCTCCAGATCTGTTATTTGGTTTTTACTTTCTCTTATCAAACATAAAATTTTCTTTAAGTTTAGGTGTCACGCAAGGGTGTAGTGGACCTGGTCCTTCAGCCAGCAGCTTATCATAGGACACGAGGGATACTTTAGGGTATGTTTGATAATGGGACTAGGATTAACCTTGGACAATAGAGAATTTCAGTATCCAGTATCTACTGACATCATATTTATATATCATCATCAGTTGTTAAGTTACAAATATCTGACACTTAATTGAAATATGTTTACTTCTTTCCAATTTGTGTTGCTAAACATGCAATTGGTATCAAATGATTCTTTCACTCAACAAAAATAAATTGCTATAAAAGAAACTTTAAACTGAGAGTTCAGTGATGTAAAAGCAGTGTGACATCATCATGTTGACAAAGTGATTTTATCATTTTTAGCATGTTGTCATTACTTTATGATTTAGAAGCTTCTTAATGCTGAGAGTGGCAGGACATAGTGTCAACTCTATTGCCAACACTGTAACTCCTGCTGTACAGTTTAAGATGATAACGTTTACTCTGTGAAAGGAGCCCATTATGCCATTATTGTCTTATTCTCATAATGCCGAGCACCTGGAAAGGAAACAGTAAGCATTTTGTTGTTTCTTCCAGAAAACAGGATTTAATTTCTGTCCTTCTCAATGATCAGCTGACAAATGTGATTTTTTTTTTTTGATATCCTGTTTATTCAGACATTTTTTCAATTAGTATTTTATCTAGTTTTCCTCATGAATGTTTTCCTTGTCCATCATCACTTTCATTTCATAGCTGTCGATGTACATGATGTAGTAAATGCTGAGGTGAGTTGATTTGGGGTTCAACGCCACTTTCAAGAGTATTTCACTTATTTTGCAGTCGCTAGTATTATTGCAGGGAGAAAGTCCGGAACACCATTGTGGCTATGCATTGCGGTGAAACCTGCATCGGCTGGAACTAGCAAACCATAGTTGGTACTTCAATGAAATTCCCTTTAGCATTGCACTCAAACCTAACTATGTGTAGAACATTTCTCTACTGCAGAAAAAGTTGCCGAGCCCCTAGCGGGATTCAAACCACGGACCTCATGATCCGAAGCTGAACGCTCTAACCACTGAACTATCCAGCCCCCATGTACTAAATGATGATATATGATGTGTCTTGATGCTGATACTTAGGTTAATGAGGAGATTGGAGACTGTGTAAGTCTAGACAGCCAGGTGAGGGGAGGGTATGATGCAGGACAATGATAGAGTGAGTTACAGGTAAATGAGGAGATTGGAGACTGTGTAAGTCTAGACAGCCAGGTGAGGGGAGGGTATGATGCAGGACAATGATAGAGTGAGTTACAGGTAAATGAGGAGATTGGAGACTGTGTAAGTCTAGACAGCCAGGTGAGGGGAGGGTATGATGCAGGACAATGATAGAGTGAGTTACAGGTAAATGAGGAGATTGGAGACTGTGTAAGTCTAGACAGCCAGGTGATGGGAGAGTATGATGCAGGACAATGATAGAGTGAGTTACATGTTAATGAGGAGATTGGAGACTGTGTAAGTCTAGACAGCCAGGTGAGGGGAGGGTATGATGCAGGACAATGATAGAGTGAGTTACAGGTAATTGAGGAGATTGGAGGACAAACAGAAGGTGAAAGGGATGAGAGTTATAGAGAGAACAGGGGAGAGAGGTCACAGAGTTTTTTCTTCTTTCGGGACTTACATGTAAACATTGCAGTTACTCCCCCTGAATAGCAACTCAAACTTCCTACATGACCTGAATGCCTTGATAAATAAACCTGTTTCTGTATGAAGTGTTTCAGCAATAGATCAAGGTTTATGACCTTATTACACAAAGTTTGCATCAGTTCGCTCACAGTATTTACGAAAGATAAAAAATTTCTCAGCAATGTTATAATTTGAACAGACGCTACTGCACAAAGCAATCATTAGCCATGACGTTTACCAAATACTTCAACATCACACAGACATCATCTAACTCGGCTTAACTGTTGGAAGTGTGACAGAGGAACTTGCCTTTTTCATTTGAACATCTTATGAAACTATACAATTAAACTTCATATTAGAATTATAACTACTACCAATCTAAATTTTGCAAAATCTTGATGAAACAAACAATTTAATGATTGCTGTACAGATTAAGTTATTTCAAATTCTACTGATACAATGATCGTAAGAAAGTTTTGTCATTATTAATACTCTCGGAAACAATTTTCTCTCATATTTTTCTTATTGCAACCATATGATTCTTAAGGATCCTGTAGGACGGAATGTTGTCACAGAAAATCATTTCAAATTAAATGTAATCTGAGATCTCAACACAACATAATTCTCTACTGATTTAAACGCAGAAAAATTGCTGCAATCAAATCAAAGGATAAAACATCAACCTTGCCATTCTGACTGCTTCACTACTGCTTAGCAGGGTCATGTTACCATGACAACAATATGATTAATACACAAGTCAATAGTAATCAAGGTAATCATAATGCCAATAAAGCCACAACACCAACACCTGAAGAAAATGACAACAACGTGGGGAGGCTGAGATGATAATGTAATTGTTACATTTTTCACGTAGGTAGGGAAAAAGGGAAGCCAACTTGTCAGTCTTCTACCTGCACATAGTTGGCTCATACTTAATGAAACGTTAAGGAATATTCATCAGTAAAATAGCTCATGGAATGTGCTCTAAACCTTGGGCTACAAACTTTATGAGAATCTCTTCAATAATAGTGTTAATAGGACAGTACAACTACAACATAATTGTCTAAAGAAAAAGTTAGGGAAAAATGATTGTCTTATAAAGGGCAATGCTTCTGTTCATGAAAGAAAATATTGAAGCTAAAAAAGGGTAAATTCTTTCCATATTTACAAGAATGGGATACTGTTGGGTTGTTTTAATTCCACCATCTAAATTGACAAAGAAATAGTTCTGGGTTTGTCTAAGGTGTTTTTTTCGAATGTTTTTTTATATTAATAACTTAACTTAAATGGTTTCACTTATCCAAAGTATAATTCCCAAAGATGAAGTGAGGTACCTTGTGAGATTTTAATATCATTCTCGGGCACATTTCACTTCAGAGTGTTCATGCAATTGTAAATAAACTTTATTATCTTTGAGATGAGAACTAAATTACCACAACTTAACATCTAAGTTTTACTACAGATATAGTTCACTGCCCCATATCGCGTAAAAATAATTTAAGACCATAAAATTCAAAGCATAAAGATTTTTTACCTGATAACATTTCATAATTCAATTAATTAACAGTATGGAGAGATCCTGAGTCAAAAACACAGACCACACAGTGCTGACATACCTGAGAGAGAATCAATGCAACATATTCCGATAGGGCACAGGTAACAATCCAGAAATTTGAAACTCGTCAATCAAACCTCTTGAACACAGGTAATTGACCAGAGTCATCCATAACAGAAGTCTGTAGACGAACCCACTTGAACTGTCTCTCTCAAGTAACACACCTTCACAACTGTCACTTGAGATGGCTGTACTGATTGCTTTCTCACCTGTGTGCACCTAATTGCTCGTCAGGCTCTGTCCACTTACTTCATCTCAGTCAAACCAATCTTAAGTCATCATCTATTCTTACTCTCTTTTCTCTGTCTTAAAATATTAGGATCTTTACTCCCATTGCCCGTGACACCTGCCCTGTTTGCATCCCCACCTGTGTGAACTAATATCACTGTCCACTTACTCCAACTTCAGAAATTCCCACTCTATGTAGATAATACCTTCACTACTATCATCATGATTACATCCTCACCTGTGTGAACTTAAATGCACTGTCAAATTACTCCATCTTCAGAAAATCCCAAATTATCACTCTCTAACAGGTAACACCTCCACTCCAATAGCTGGGGACACCAGTCCTGATTGCATTCTCACCTGTGCTCCTGATTCCTCGTCAAGCCCTGTCCAGTTCCCCACCTGTATTTTCCCCCAGGCTTGTTGGAGGTTACATAAGCTTATACACCTGCTTTCAATAGACTTGGGTAGAGACTGACAACAGGGAAGTAATGCTGTGTAGACTTGATATAAGACTTGGGAAGAGTTTTGAGATCTTCCAGTTAAGTATCTACTGACATGCTACAATATTTATTCAATCACCATCTGTAAGAGGCTTTTTGGAAAGCAAGATTATTTTGTTTAAAAGCCACTACCACTTGAATATGTATTAACAATGAGTTATCAGAATTGTCATATCGAGTTACTTTTACTCTTGAGGGACATTTCATTGGTCTGTGTGTAAAAATCCTATATTAATGGAACTTAAACTGGAATAATTTGACAAAACAACTTTAATTTATAGGTTGAAAATGATATTGATTAGGTAGTGTTGAGAGAACACCACACATTAACTTATTACTGCTACCCTAGGCCTCGTCACAAGACTTGCTTCTCTCCGCGATCATACTGAAACTTTCGAAAACTATTTTCTTCACAATACATCAAAACTACTTATTCATACATTTGAATATTTTTATCATCACAGGCAATAAAATCTTATGATCTCATTGGAATATCTGAGTGAATGCCTACATTGAGTATTTTTATGCAATTTTACTTGGATCTAATACATGACAAAATACCATTGAATTTATTCAAGTTCAAATTATTTCACTTAACTTGTATCTGACAATTATATGTTTGGTTTCAATTAAATTAAGCAACAGCTTAATAAATGTGCAAATGAGGAAATTGCATGCATACAACTTACCTGAACTGTTAAACATTATTCACAAATATCCATGTTTTTTTGTCTACTGTAGATAATTAAAAATACTACACCCAACTAATTGCAGTGGTACATTCAATAAAAAAAACAGTTCTACACCTTCCTATTAACACAATACTATGAACATACCATGGTAAGTCTAAGTGATTTACGGACAGTGTTCTGACTATATGTAAATGAACATACCATGGTAAGTCTAATTAATTTATGGACAGTGTTCTGACTATATGTAAATGAATATACCATGGTAAGTCTAATTAATTTATACGGACAGTGTTCTGACTATATGTAAATGAACATACCATGGTAAGTCTAATTAATTTACGGACAGTGTTCTGACTATATGTAAATGAACATACCATGGTAAGTCTAATTAATTTATACGGACAGTGTTCTGACTATATGTAAATGAATATACCGTGGTAAGTCTAATTAATTTACGGACAGTGTTCTGACTATATGTAAATGAACATACCATGGTAAGTCTAATTAATTTATACGGACAGTGTTCTGACTATATGTAAATGAACATACCATGGTAAGTCTAATTAATTTATACGGACAGTGTTCTGACTATATGTAAATGAACATACCATGGTAAGTCTAATTAATTTACGGACAGTGTTCTGACTATATGTAAATGAACATACCGTGGTAAGTCTAAGTGATTTATGGACAGTATTCTGTGATCGCTGATTGATCCCACCTTAATGACAACACTAACGACCTTACCTCAGCATACCTTGCCTGTACCTACCTGGTCACTCAGACTCAGGTATGTTAAACTGAGTTCATTACGGGAGGAAATTTGTCTCCCTTGGATTAATAACCTCTTAACTGTTTCACCAAAATCTACATGACTCTAGATTTTCAAAGCTGCCTCAGCACTTACATAGTTGCAAGTACCCAACTTCGTGTGATGTTATATCAATGCTGAAAAGCGATCAAAAATCTCGCCTTGGGACGCTTCATCTTGGGTATAGACACAATTGTAACAATTAAAATATGACATTGGATTTGAAGTCTGAGTGATAAATTATTTTGAACCTTGAACATGTTGCACTTGAAGCCTTACAGGTCTAAATTTGAGAATTATTCTTTGTGTTAACATTGTTGTCAGTACCATTTGTAAACTAGCTTGGACTTATGACTAAATTAGTTTGAAACCGCCTTGAAAATCTGGTCACAGATATGTGTATGGCAGTTAGGGGTGAAATGTTATAAAGTCATTAACGCTTCAGACGTTGCAATTGTAACTACACTGACCCTAGACCTTAGTAGTGCACTTAGCACTAAGATAGCTGTAATGTTGATGCATGGTACCCAGATGATCTTAGTTCTAATAGAGCTTCGAAAATCTAGATCCTGTTCAATTGTCCTCAGTGACATGAAAAATCAATTTGCATGTGGTTTCATATTCATGAGAGCTTGCTGTACCTTCAATGATACCATTCAACACTTACATACGTTCCCACATGCATCAATATCTTTAACAATACACTAGCACAATTCCTATAACACATACCGCATTGATCAGGGATAGACATCGACAGTTACTGATTCTTGCTTACATTATGCAAACTTTTTGAGTCACAGTTGACACAAGACTTGAAAATAATTTCAAGAGTATTTCACTTATTGGCCATCCAGATCATTATTGCAGGGGAATTGCCCATCATCATAGCGGGAATGCAATTCAATCTTATAAGCTACTGTACAAGGCTGTAAGAGGCTTTCATTACATTCTGTCCAGTACTGCCTGTGGCAAACATGTTGAGTCTCCACCAGGACTCAAACTCCAAAACACCCTCACCACTGAATCATCCTGTTTTTTTAGACATTTACTGTTAGATAACAAACAAATGAAACTGACAAAACTCAATCTTTAACTCCACACTTTATCAGAAACACAATAATAACAGCAAGACATCATTAGTCCACCCAGGCATTACCATTATCTTCCTAAACACATCAAGCCATTATGTTCTGATACAGTCTCCCATGGTGGCAAATTTTTTTCCCAAGGTTTCATTGCTGCAGATAGAGCTAAACTGTATGAAAGAGGGTTTGAATATTCTGCCAACCAGATTATATTTTAGCATTACACTGTCCAGGCTCATAATATTGTCATAAAACATCGTCTGTTTTTCTTCACCAGCACATGCGTGAGTGAGCAGATAGAGCTCTGTGTATGCTACTGTCATGCCTCTGATTATAGTCTGCCAATCTCCCTTCTCATCTGAGTAGCAACTCTTCGGATACACTGGAGTGTACTCGCTGACCCCTGTAGAGTCTTATACCTTATACTCTTTCGTCTGATTTTACTATTGAGTGATACATTCATATTTCAGTAAATGGGTTGAGCAACTATTTTGAGTGACATGTTCATTGCAAATTTTTGTTGCTTCATAAACTATAACCAAACCATTCATAATTGCCAACTTGGGCTAATATGAATAATCTGGGAATGATTTATAATTCATAAATCTTAGATGGAGAATAAAATCTGCAATCAGTTCAAGAGGTAAATGGTATTGTATATTTCTATTCCAATTGACTAGAGACTAGATTTCACAAAATCATTCATATTAAACATGTTATGTACTCTTTGCAATCAGAGATCTAATATTTTGTTGTCTCAAAGCTGAAGATGGAGCATGATAATAGATTATGGAGTGAATTGAAACCTTCAATCTTTACCTACTAGAAAACTTTATAATATTATATCCTCAACAATTTCTGGAGATTATACTTCATAATAACAATGAAGGGTGAATTGGTATAACAAAATGGCAGTATTATATTACATGATAATCAATCACCAAGATTTATCTACCGATGAATCCCACTGTAGATAAATGGAAGATCTTGCCTGGAGAGATATTTCTTTGATCAGATTTACTGGAGAACAAGAACGTATCGATTGAGCTACATGGAACTAAATTACATAGGTTACGATTAGCTTGTATTGAACTCTACTTATCTGTTCTTCAAGAGGCCACAACTTGTGATTTCTTTGAGGAAACAGATCTTTGGAGGATATTCTGCACTATATCCTTTTCAGGTGTTATGATACACAATCCTCCCAAAACGATGGAAAAATATGGACGAAATTCAACCGTGTCTTGAATATTCTTGTCATGAAATTGTCAAATACTATATTGTACAAGTAATTTACATCAAATCCTCAACCTTTATAAAATCAACACAAAAGAAAGCTTTACATAAACTCCATGTAATGGTCACAGCCAGGTTTAGATGAATATTGTTGTAGAGACTGTGAAACAGTCTACTAATAAGCACATACCGAGATCTTGCCAACTAGACCAGAACCAACACAGCAAGGATATGCCCCGTCATAAATAGCTGCATTTGAAAACTCCCAGTCACATTGAAGTGCATGAATTAACTCCATAACTTAATTTCTTTATAAACTTTTATCATTTTTGTTAATTAAGCAAACATGCAACTCATAAAGAATTTTTCTCAAACTTGAATCGCTCTTCCATGCAAATTGTTTGCAGAGCATTCAGATAGACATTTCAATATCAAATAAAGTTTTCTTTAGAGAGTACAGACGCTGAATATAACATAAAGTTTATATGTTTATGAAACCAAAACCAAATGATGATATAGTGTTATAGTGATAGTATTGTAAAGCGATAGATGTTATAGTAAGATAAAGATAAGCCTATCTAGATATTTATCAATAACAGCAAACACTCCTGTATTTTGATAACTCTCACATCGAAATAAATTAGGACAAAGAAAGAATACCAAATAAACAACCCAAGACCTATTTAAATTGGATAAATAAAAGCGAACGTCTTTATGTAAAATCACTTAAGATGATGAAATCAAGAACTTATTCTGTTGTAACTGGCTGACCTTTGACCCCTAGTTGAGTGGAGACTAGACTAAGTATGACCTCTTGGGTCAGACAGACAAACAAACAGGATAAATGATTAGTAGCATTGAATAGTTTTACATTTTAAAGGGTTTGCTGTCTGCATTCGACCTGCATTCGTTCTGCTTACCACTGATGTTTGACAATAATGGATTTTAGTGTTCTGCCACACACGCTGAACATGATTATGCAAATCTTGGCATTAGATTATGCAAAAACATTAAGCTGATTAAATGTTGTTTTGGAATAAGAACTTCGACTCAGATCTTTATATCAGATAAACCTAGATTTTTACAAACTAGATGATATCCTTATATATAAGATTTTATTTCGTTAATAACTATAAGCCTTTAGAAAGGATTACTTATGTGTTTCAGGATAAAATATAGTTTTTATTTCATATTAAAAACACAAAACAAAACAGTTTTCATTTCACTTGCTAGGTTAATGACAATAATAAAATCTGAAGACTTATATTGCTATATAAGACTTAATCATTCAACAACTGTAGATACAAATGCAAAAATTCCTTATTCCTAAATCTCATGTCTCAACTCTTTTTGTTTTTATTACATCAATATAATGACACATTTAGGGGTTTTTTCAATTTTGGTGACAACAACCACAGCCATACTAATACAGATATAATTACTAACATTCTTTAACAATTGCAACATATCTTATCTTAATATTATCTTGCAGTAACTTATATCCAAAATCTGTGTAACAGAAAATGTGTCACAATGTTAAATATAGTGATATTTCTAGATTAACCACATAAAGGATATTAATATTATATGATATTGTCAACAAACTGATTACTATAGGGGATTCTCAATATTTATGCATGCATACGACCTATGACCTCCTCAAATCCAAACCGAGGCTAAGGCCGCTTCCTACTTCCTGGATAGCGTAATGGTAGCTACAGTTGCTTCGCCAAAATAGGCTCTTTGATACCCTGACGTCGCCTTTTTGACTGCAAAATGAAGGGAATTCGAAATTCATCCAGGGATAGCCTCAAAACTTTGTTTTTGATAGTTGTATTCGTGGTAAATTCGAAGATATATTACGTGAGTTTTGCATTCGCATTTGGTCCGTATAGGCACGAGTGCATTTATAATAATCACAGTGCCAATTTCTCTTAATTGTTATGCATAAATACATCTTCATAAAATTATATTTACCCGAAATTTCAGGACTTTTAACTCAAGGATCACAAACCTGTTAAACCAAAACAATGAAGAATCAAGTAGTGGGACCGGCATGTTTAAACAAAAATGGCACAGTACAGTACTGCAGTATCAATATAATGAAGAAACCAAAACGTATATTTACCGAACTTCTCAAAGACACTAACTGATTGGAAGAAAAGTGATATATTTATATACATGTATTTTTAAGAATATTTTCCTAGCAAAATCTTTCAGAAATTATTAATTTATAATTCACAAAACGAATTTAACATAGGCTAGAATTAATTATAATCATATTGAATAGGAAAATATAATCATGAGTATAATTTTTAAAAATTAAAATTCTGTCATATTTATTGGTGTATATAAGGTGGTGACTGGGTATTTATGACACCAATAATGTGAAGGGAGGGATTAATTTCAGTACTTTTAGGTAGAAATCCCACATTTATTACTGGCATAAGGTGGATGCTACAAATAACTTGAAATTAGCTGAGAGATTGTATATTGTGCCTTGAAGATAAACACACTTATATAAAGTGTCTAATATCAAAAGTACTGAAGTCATGAATTCACTAAATCCTAATTCATAAGATTGACTGTCAGTTTTCAAAACTTTCAGCTTTTTCACTGACAACATACATTGAGTGAAATATGTATCAAGACTTCCAAATTGTCCTGTCTTTTTAATCATAATGATAAATTTCTGTCATTTTAAAATAGAGTTTAGATAATTATAATGTAAATATTATTCCTAAAATCAATGGCTTAATTTCTTTAATCTATTTATTTCCTATACCTTATAAAGAAGTCCCTCCTTTTCCTACTAATTTTGATACATTTAGCTAATCAGCATTTTATAAAAACAAGAATAGGCCTAGGAATTTCTTATTCAATTTGAACAATTAATTGTTTGTACATACATTCAATGAATACCCTCATATGACCCTGTAGTAAATATTTGAATCTCTTAAATTCAGAATAATATCACAGTGATTATTTTATTGAATGATTAACATTAATGTTTTAACTAATTATGTGATTTTATTTGCTGTATATATCTTATGTATTTATCATGAAAAGGAAAGCTAATCTTTTTTATTAGAAATATTTGGCTACTGCTATCATGTAGCTTGTTTTATAAATAATCATATTAGGCCCAAAAAGTAGAGAACTTTGGGAGTTACTAAAGCTAGAAAATTTTATTCATTTTTCAGCTAAATTAAAAGTTATTTGCGACCTCATCAGAAACTTACAAACTTATGTATTTTGATTATATTCAAAGGAATAGTAACATTTCAAGTTTGGTCTTGTTTGTATCTCTATTTTAGCCCCCTGAATTGAAATTCTGGTTTGTTTACATTGAGTCCTGTACTGAATGACCCAATAGTTACGTAAGTGGGCACGTTGAAACGGCTGAAGCTTTTACGTAGAGATCGCTAAATCTGTATCATTTTCCAGCTGTAAACGAGTGTGTGTGATGAAAATACTTCTTGATTTTTTTCGGAAATGTGAAAATTAGTGTGAGTATTTCATATCCATATTTTGCTAAACATTGAAATATTTCAACGGACAGTGCAAAATGACGGTAAACCCAGCATGGGAATACCCCCGAATATCGGTCGAAAGAATTTTATCTGCAAGTAAAATGATATTCTAATCTCTGCTACATCAAGAAATGTAGAAGCTTATCCGATTATGGTGTTTCTGCAGTTGAATTTAGCGAGATGTTTTACAAACAAAGCATAATTTCGAAAGGATACTGACTTGACAATGCTGTAGGAACGTAACTTCCGGGTTTCGAAGCGGCCTTAGCCTCGTTTTCGAGTACGTGCACTTGGTTTCTGATACCTCATAAATATTCATGAGGTAATATTAAGAATCCCCTATGACCAGTCTAAAAAAAGCTTGAAGCTTGACTAATTTTGACATTGTTAAACAGTTGTATCTTTTGTAATCATGTAATTAATATAATATAGCACACATATGCAACAAGAACTGTGCTACAATGTTCTATAATGTCAAACTATGAGATTAAAACCTGTAATAAATTTGAACAAAATTCAAGATATATTTTCCCCAGAAGGATATCAATACTAGTGCTAGAACTTTTAGATTTTCATTAAGTCATACTTTACATACTAAACCATAGCAAAACTTAATACAACATAGATAAAGTTAAACAATTACAAAGAATCAAAACATAAAGAATCTTTACACCTTAAAAATGACCTCAGCATCAAATTATGATTCAGTCCTAAAAGGCAAACTAAACATTTGAACATTAGATGACAATTCAATGTTCATGCTCCAAGAAATCTTCTATGAACAAAAGCAATTTTGATATGCTCTGTTTCCCTAACATTAGTACAGTGTGGTCATGATTCATATCACCTATTGAAACTAATGGTAGATTTAACTGGTCGTCATACCCTGTCACCCTAACTGACCCTAAGCAATTTGTTTGGTATGCCAGAAATGCAGGTGTGATAAAATTAGACCGCCGGTATCAACCTTTTGATGTCATTGAGTGATAAACAAAAGGTGTCAAGACCGTTCAGAATTGCTGTTTGATTCTTACAAAGTTAATTTTCTAAAATCGAGTGATCTGGTGATTGCTCAGGTGGCTACGTTAACTTCGACTTACTGCACATTTTGTAAACAAAGGTAAGAGTTACCGTTCCTGGTTACCTGTCAAACTGCCTAAAGCGGAACAAAACTTTTAACACTGCAAAGTTCGGATCGGTAGGACGAGGCATCATATTATCGACATTTTAGGATGTAATTAATATGCAGCAACTTACCTGGTGGTCTAGCACTTCGGTTCGGTAGTTATCAATCACGATGGTTCGAGTTTTAATCTCAACAGGTACTCCAAACGGGTTCCCCAGAACCTCCTCAACTAACGCATGTCCTCGTGTGACGTCACTTCTGGTCGTGCTCCTACTAGTTTCCTAACGAATAACTACAAATGCATAAAACGCTGAGTACCTCTGGTGATCGCTGACAGTGACGACTATTGATGTACGATCATATGTTCAGTATGTTAAAAAAAAATTAATGACTTATAATTCATTACACTTTTACATTTACGCTTAAGGGTTTCTGACATTCATCAAATGCCACATGGCTCACATAAGAAATCTGTTATTCCACCAAGAGCACGCGTAATAACAGAAATTCAAACTTTGTGGCTACAGACAAACAAAAAGTATATTTTTATCTGAAAATGTTGAAATCATCATTTCTTGTTACATCCAAATCATGAAATTACACTCAACCTCTATTTCTTGCTTATTCTTTAAAATCTGGTTATTTATCAATTTAATGATTGAGTGAGAGCTTTAATGTTTGCCCCTAACAATGTCTGAACTTTTAACACGTCCGCGGTTTTTTTCCTGTGTCTGTGTAATGTCAAAATGTTTGCAGTCATTTCAGATATTAAGATGCGATACAAATAATTCATCAAATATTTTTGTACGTTAATGACGATTATGATATACTTGAATATGAACAAATAATAACTACGATTTGATGACTGACAATGTTTGAAAATACATAATAGATTGACACCTTGTTACGAAAACAATATTCATTCACATCAAATGCTGCAACTACAAACAAGTGAAGATATTTGTAGGAAAGACAGCAATAAAAACAACATATTTCATCATGTCATAAACCTCTTATACAACTCCTTGAGATTAGCTGGCAGGTTATGTGATTTAACAATATTTACAATTAAGTTCAGGCGTTATTCACTAAACGATGGGGAAGGCGTATTTGTATTAAATATATAACAAAACATTATCAATTAACAAAAGCTTAATACAAATATCGAATTATGAGGAAGAGTTCTTTTCAAAAAAAAGATAATTCTCCATATCACGCATGAAGGAAGCGTTCGTATAAGCGTCTAATTAATTCCAAGTCACTTAGTTCTCATCTATTCGTAATCGAGACACAAGCTAATTTTAAACAAAATCAAATTATTATGTAAGAAAGACAGAAATAAGACAATAGTTTCAGGCAGTGTATATCTTGGACGACCTCTCAATATTTAGCATTTCAAACTGTAACTAGTAAAGTGTACAGCGCCTTCCCACTGAGATTGCACTTATATGTTTCTCGACAACATCAGAATCTGTTGAAATGTCGACTATTCAGAAATAAGAAGTCATATATCAATACCAAATATTCCTCATTCTTTATAAATCACTTGTTTACTTGATTCAATGCTTTTTCAAACGTAATATCGTCATATATTTGACACTTCTTCTTTTTCGCCTTCATTTCAGCAGTGCTTAAAAAATAACCTTGGTTCTAACTTTGAATCACTCAGTGAAACGCACATATGTGACCGGACGCATGTATCCCTTGTGACGAGACCTTTCATATGAGCTCATAATTTTGCGTTTCTAACCTAAATATTGGCATTTGTAATGGTGATGAGACAAATCGAGTTAACACTAGCGGCAGCCCTATTGACGGTATTGGCATTTTTACAACTAATTCAGCAAAAATGGGCACAAGGCAATGTGTTCCAGTCTAATTGTATAAATCAAATTTTAATCAAACGGAAAATATTTTGGTGATAATTGTTTTGATACTTTCAATCCAAACTGCATACGTAGTATGCCTCACGTCCGTCGAATTAAACAATGCTAACGTTTGTCATTACGGATTTAAAATCTTTATCATATTCCAAACTATATTTATGTCTGGGAGTATCGGTGTCTAACAAATACGTCTCTTTGGTATTTCTCTTCATCATTTCATTTATGCAGTGTTTTACTTCTACACATATTGACCAAATAAGAAACATACATGTATACAAATCTTGTTCTGGCCGAATCGTTTAATGGTGCCAATACAGAAATAATACGCTAATTCTGTTTCTGTGTTAGTCATAATTGTCTCCAATCAAGAACTTGACAAGTAGTTATGAGAGTACATCTCTCTGGTATTCATATCTACCGCTAAATAAAGTTTGTGCTTCCATTTTATCAAATTAATTAATGGTTTGTTATGGAACGAGCGGAAGCAAGTTTGATATATATCACTGGTTTTACATATAATGTAACCAGCGCTAAAAATATCCTATGGAGGTGTCCTTGTGGAAATATCATATAAGCTTAAACTTCTGTTGCGATGTAAGATTGAAGGGGTGTTATGTGAAGGATAAGGCTAGCGTAGGTTACTGATTCCCTGAATTCCATGAAAATGAGACAAAATGATGAATTGTCACATTTGAAAGTTGGATTTTTATTAATCATGTCAACTGCACTGGTTATTATAGTAAGTGAAAAATCACGCGTTTCATAACATTGAAAAAAGGTAATACAAAATGTAAATAGTGTAGATCTACAAGTTCCAGTCATTGTCAATAGCAATATTGCCAAATGAAAATTTTACAATAATATCTTGTAGATTGTAATATGTACTAAGAACGCTCTTAATTTGTTAAATGGTGTGATTGTACTAGATTCAGATAATTTTATTGCCAGGTATTGATTATTTGGGATTCAGATTATTGTATTATTTGTTATTGATCTACGCAATAGTTTTGTTCTATAATCTTATGTTTAAAGTTAAAGCAAATGTATTCTGTCTCCCTTTCTCCTATACAAGGTAAGATCCGAGTATTATTGTAACTGGGGTTACGTGAGAAAGAATCTATTGAATGGCTTCTTTTCAGAATTAATGATGTACAGTCTGTTAATCTTTTCCTTTTTTTATGACATTTTTATTTTGTTTTATTATTTTTATTGTCTTGTAAACAAAAATGATAAAATTTGCTGTACTGTCACTGTATAATTTTCAATGCTTGGTATGTAAACAATGCAACATTATGAATTACAACAAAAAGTTTGCAGTTTAATAAAGATAAGAATTTATATATTTTTGGATGGACATAATAAAATTCTTTAAAGTATTTTGTAAATAACTTAATCATATAATGGATACACGAGCAAAAATTATTATTTATGTATAAATGTGTATACATTTAAGTTCGTCGTGACGTGAGATTTTAGTTGACTATCTGATCGTCCTCTGTGGATCTGCTATATCGTTAAGTTGCCGTTTATCCTGATCTAATTAGCTCCGAGATAATTACGTCTGGGTACTAATTAACGGGCCACGGATTTCGCCCATCTGTTCGAGGAGTGAACAGACCCTTTGTCTTTACGTGTGCGCTCATGCGTGAATATGCATCTAACAACTGAATATTCGATCGTATTTACTCTACAAAAGTCATGGACAGAGTTTGATTGTTGCTTGTTAAATTAACGATGTCCATTTGTTATGGTAATCAATAAAATCGATGTTTTCATTGTTTGATGATACAATTTTGTTAACAGAACGTTTCCTTTTTTCGATTAACACATTGAATACCTGTAACGACAAACAATATTTTTTAGAATTTCTTCCTTAACCATTATGGTGACCATTACTGCAAGAAAGTTTACTGTCAACTTATGCAAATACCAACAGAGCTCGCACGTGTTCTCTGTTATTAGTCATCTAGAACCCATCATCAAAGAAATCAGGACACAACGCATGCGCAGAGCAAGACACTTCCGCGTTATAACGCCACCTATCGGGCGCTATATATCGTCAAATCGTGCTCGCGTTCGCTTAGAGCCTAGAGTCAGTGCTAGGCAAGCCACGGGTAGAGTTAGACAAGCTCGCGGGACAGATAGGATTATCCAATGCCTCTCTCACTTGCAGCAAACGGATGACGATTCGTATGATGGAGAATGGATGAACTTATAGGGATATTATTCTCGAAATGTTTTATTATGGATAGATAAGGGGATTCCTTGTCATTACCCATTGGAATAAGCGATTGCTTTGGTGCCATCTTAGAACCATTCTGTAAGAAATCCAAGAAAAGGGGGGTGGACGCTGCCTCAAGCGGTTCCAACGAAATGAATGGATACACTCATGTACTACGTGTGTCTCTTCTGGGCCTGATTATTCTTAAAGTGGTTTTTGGTCAGCACTATACCGATAAATGGGCAATACACATCGTGGGGGGAGAGCGGAAAGCCCGGAGTGTGGCAGAAAAATACGGATTTATGTATCGAGGCCAGGTAAGAAAAAACACCCCGAAAACTCCTATGATGTGAAATTATTATTTTCATCCTTCCATAATTGTTTTGTCCGTTCTGTAGAGCACACCAGAGAATGAATGGCAGTTGTTACACAGTCGTAGCATTTTTTCAATTGGTTGTAAAAATAGTGTCACTTGTCAAAAGCTATTTTCGTCTTGGGCCCAGTAGCCTAGTCACAGCCGTGAAACATCTGTCTCGAATACGACCGATTCCATAGGTACTAATTGAAACATCACTGCTAATTGATAACAAAAGGACGGACAGTCCTCCTCGCCACTGTTGTATGATATTCGATAACGGCTGAGGAGCTAATTGTATGAACTTGCATCAATAGTGAGGAAGCAAACCCAGCTATTTCATCAAGGGCTTTTAGTTCTGAAAATCTTGCTTCTTTGCCTTCTTAAAAAAACCAGGCTGAAATGCTTCATCAACGTGTGTTCTGAATGTACAATTAGGGTATGATTCACTGAAATTTCAAGAAGAGCGGAACTATTGTTAGGAGCACCATTGTCTGTTTAGCCCCTCACTGCCAGCCTGGTATTGATTGTAAAACATGGGTTTCACACAAGAGCAGGACAAACTGCATGTTTCATTTTGTCTCTGCATTTCTCTTGTCAAGGTCTTTGTGCTTTGAATAAATTTTTATTTAAAATTTTCTTTAATCCATGAATGTATATCCTTGAAGCATACTTAAAAGTAATTGGTCTGTTAGGAAAAAAAAAGTTTTCCAATAATTTATTCACATAATTTTCAAGTCACGTTCCTTAACTCCAGAATAGTTGCATGTCAAAAATAGATTCCTTTATTTTGTAAAGACAGGTTTATTCTTTTAATCGAACTGTTTTAAAGTGAACGTGGATAATCTTATTTATCTGTATCTGTGGTTTTAAGTGGCATTCTGTCTATTATACAGCTATTTTCAGATGAAGGAATATGTAGCTTAAACTCTACCACGGCTGTCGTACTACTGTAAGGCAATTGTAAGCTTACTGGTTTGACATATTTATCCAAACATTATCTATGAAAAGATGACTTTAATATGTGTAATGGATGTTTACATGTTTTATTAAGCATTGTACCATGAAGAGAACTGTCAATATGAAAGAACAAAAGTCCCCGTGCTTAACCCAATGTTTATCAGTGTTGTTGGGCTCCAATAACAAACTCCATTACATTGAGAGTAGCTTTTTCATGTATGTAACAATAGGCTTTTATGATACACAGTGACTGTCAATATTATTCATCCATGACAATAAATTAGTATCGATTTCCTTGTATATAATAGTTCCTTCAAATAAGGTTATCAATTAATTAGTAAATCCATGTATATTATTATTTAATTAACAAAAAAGTATTTTGCTTCTGAATTGTCTTGCTATAAATATTCTTGTTTAAGATATTGATCCTTGCTTAATTGTAATTATTACACAAAGCTTAAGTCATGTAATGGCAGTGTACTTTGTGATGCTCTTTAACAGGCTTACTTAATAAGCTCTAATGATACGCTGATGACAGCTGATGTGCTACTCAAGTTTTACTTAATTTATATCTGATTAGGATCAAATCTCTCAAAGCTCTTACTACATAACTTGATGGACGGAAATAAAAATTTATCGCTTATGATAAAGTATGGGAACTGAACAAATAAACTTTAACACTGAGTTTGTGAAACATCTAACAGCTTGTAAATCAAAATATTTTCTTGTTGAAATGAATTAATGTATGAAAGTCTATTTTTTCAACAAACCATGAGGTAGGCAAAACCTATATTATGGACATATAAAGTTTTTTTTCCCAGAAACTTTGAAACAGTGTATATTAAAGAGCGGGATGATTGTTTTATCAGATTATATTTTTAGAATTAAAATTAAGAAGTAAAGGAGGGATCAAAACTTCAAAAATGACTCTTTTGAGAGTTCCTTGCCTGCTTCAAACTTGCCAATACCAGTAAGATAAAGTTTAGGCGGTTTTGTCTGTTCTCTCACCGTAAAACCAGTGTTAAAAGTAGGTAGAGTGTAATCTCATCAATCAGGAGACAGTGGTTTGATTCCGAGTTGCATCATACCGAAGTTTAAAATTGGGAGTTGTTGCTTCCTTGCCTGAAATTTACCATTTGGCTGCCTGGTGGAAATGCACAAAAACAATTTCCTTTAATGTAAAGATAGTTATTGTTACCATTGTTTTTCTATTGCATTATTGAAAACACAATTTCACCAAATGACAAGTCGTCCATCAAACTATTTATTATTGAATGTTAAAATATTTTGTTTGTGATTAAAAGTCCTCCGACATAAAGTTAACTTTTATCCTTCACAATTTCATAGTGTCTAATGTACATCATTGGCATCATCCTACATCTGTGGGTTAATTGATACATTAAAGAGAGAAGATATTACATGAGAGCCACCTCTAGCAGATTATTAGTAAGAATGTAAACAACACAGATAACATTTATGAGAATTATCGTATATGCTTGCTTTAATCCCAGTGATATTCTGGCAATATAAACTGGAGTATTAGCGGAATGGTTTTAATTACTGGCTTATAAGCCATGCTTAGCATTGTGGATGTGTATGTACTATCATTGTGGTTGTGCACCAATAGCTATGCTAGTGGTTATGTTCTTAGTGTAATACGTTCATTTATTACTCGCCCGTTGAAGATACCACCATTTAATATATCTACAATGTTGTGCAATAACATCGCGTGTTGATTGACGTCAAATGACGTCAAAATTGTTAAGCATGACGTCACAATGTTAGCGGCACGGCTACAGTGGTAATCTTGGCGATTTTCATACCTTTTCCTTGATATTATTCAGCGAGTAATAAATAAAATACTAAACTCAGTCCCATTTAATTACATTTTTATGAAACTCGCGAATGGTATCAGTATCTAACTCGCTTTCGCTTGTTTAATACCAAACCACACACTCGTTTCATAGATATGTTATTAAACGGGACGTCGTTTAGTATTCTCTTTATGAACAATGGAACACTTCTATTATGTAAGTACATAATATGTTTAATATTATGTAAATATGTAAAATGTATGTGTGTTTTGTATGGATCAAATTCCATGTAATTTGCAGTATAAAAACACAACTGTAGGGAATGTCTACATTGTATGAATCAATATCACAGTACACACAAGGTAGCCAAGCATGAGAAGACATGAATCAATCGGCTACAGAGTGATATTCAGAATCCAATATATGCAAGGGGTATTATGCTTAGCCCTCTCCGCGATCCTCACTGCACTATGCATAGCTAATGTGCAACAAGGGAGCTCATAACCAGGCATTGTAGCCGATACCTAGCACCTAAAAACTATTTTATGATGGAATTTAATCAAAGACCCTATTTTCACAAATTCTGGAAACCCACCAGTGGAGTGACTGACCTTGTATACCACTGTTATATATGGGCCATTAGGAAGGGATGGCAAAGTTTACATCGTATTGATTTTGTAGCAAGCTTCTGGCTCCCAATTTCTTGACGGTTTTGATTGTGTTTGGCACATGAATACAAGAGCTAAACTTGCCTCTAGTGAGGGTTCTCCAGAGGCTCTGCCAGGTCTCAAAGATGTAACAAGTAGCGGGGATGATTGTAGAAATTCTTTCTTCTTTTTATCCAAAAACATTTACAGAATATTTTATTGACATATATTTTCATAAACCTTTTAAGTGTGTAGTACATGAGAATCTTTCACTAACATTAATTTGTTAATATCCAAATTCAGTTCTATTATTAACAGTGGTTTATCGGAGGTGGGGAGATGGTCAGAGGGTTTAATAGGTGAACTTCCTTTCAAAACTCCAGGGTCTGCCATTTATTAACCCTTTATCCTTGATAATTTAGTTGTTGCTCAACGTTTAAGTTAAGTTTTAAGGTCAGTTTTTTTTCAAGTGCCCACACCTGTTACATAATTCTTATTTCTCTGTTTACCTTCTCTTAAATAGTTCAACTTATTGTTACGATTTTACCGTAACAAGATTTATAAAATTATTGATTTACTAACAATAAGAGTGTTTACATTCTTACTTTTAAATGTTTAGAGAAATGTCACCCAGAAGGTATTTTCATCAGCAGGCCGAGGGTTAATAACATGATTTGTAGGTATTGCATCATGTTCTGTACAGGGAAATGGTTACTTGAAAATTGTATGAACTATTAAAGTCCCTTCCCCTCCCCCTCCACTCCACCTTCCCCAATTCACACCCTGCTCTGTGAATAAATCCTACAAGAGAAGTCAGGAAGGTCTTCTGATGAAAAGTTCCAGTTCATTTCATCTTATCTCCAGTAATTTTTCTCTTAACCACCTCTGTCATTTTGATAAAAATGTTTTGCACACACGTTCATATCCTGATGAAAATTCATCAGGGGAATGTAAACATATAGTTTTTACCCTTTACTGAATGCAGCTAGACAGTTAGGTTAGCAATCATTTGGGGAGCAAGGCAGAGATAAGACTTGAACCATTTTCATGATGAAGCTGACTTATTGCCTCCCTCCCTCAGCTATCAGTCCTTAAAATGGAGAGGGGGAGAAGCAGGGAGGGCAGGGGGGAAGGGTGTGTTGGAGGAAGTGGGTGTCTTTGTGATAAGTTTGGCAAGGCTTTCCTCTTCCCCTATTGCTCCCCTGTACCATTGTGATCCCCTGGCTTCCAAGATTTGTCCTACCCTTTTGGTTCATATATTCTAACTCTGTTATTAACTCCATGTTTAGAGGTGTGAAGTTTGGGTTCATCAAGATTGATTTCATAACCATTTTGTAGCATTTTACGGTTGCAATACACTTGAAGTATTAAACATTTTTATGATAGCAAAGTTACTGGACATTTTGAAATTGAATGATAGAAAAGATAAGGCTTTCATCACCTCTTTACCTTACTCCCATTTGTGAACTGAGCTGTAATTGTGACAGGGTGAGCTCAAAAGTGTTCCTCATAGCTCTGACTTCTGGGACGTCCCTATTGCTCAACTGAATAAGTATCTTGGTCCCAGCAGTGATCCCAGGTTCACAACCTCATGGATGTTAGAATTTACATTTTAACACATGCTTACACATGCTTCACAGTGTTGATGTCCACATGATGAGCAATTCTTGCCTCACATCTTTTCTCCCAATAACTCTCATACTATCCTGGCCATCCTCCCATCTCCTCCTCCCCTTCATCTTCTGCCCCTTCTCTATAATATTTCAAATTTTAAACTTGGGGAAAAGACAATGTTTGGAGAAGTAGGTTTATGCATTTTGCTATGTTTTACCCCTCCTAATGTCTTTCTTATTGTCTGTGATCTATCTCTGATGAGCACCTAAGGCACTTATAATTGAAATATGGATCCTTCCTTATTGTCTGGTACATGTGTGAGCTTGAAGAGAATGTGATCTATCCATAATGAGCAGCAAAGGCACTTAAAATAATTGAAATATGGATTTGAAAGTCCTTAAAAAATGATTGAGGTGTTATCCTTGGCATTTCATGAATGTTGAATACCTGTATTGATAACAGGTCACAGGAGCAAGCAAGGGCTGCACCATAACCAATACCATGTCAGATTATCTCTATATATCCATGTTCAGACATCAACAACTCTTATCATTAGCCCCGAAAATGTATACTATCAGTACCATCTGTTCCTGGCTAGAGCTGCAGAAGAAAGTGAGAATGTAACCGGAAACTGATAACTCATCTTTGACAGGCGATAAGCAGAGCCGATCATAGTTAGCTTCTACCTGTGCTCGCTCCTGTTTGTTTGTTCACAGTACTTCAAAGTGCATGGCCTGCTGATTGATAATCCAGCTCCCATGTTATTCGATGCCTCCAATCTGCGTTGAAGAAGGGCACCTTGTTCATGTACCCCCCTGGCCACCCTGGTGGAGTCTCATGCTGTGGGGACTGGCCATTGCTCCAGTTGTCTTCAACACCTTAGTCTGTCACCCAGACCCTATGGCAAAATATTAAAGGAGCCTTCTTAAATCTAGAAAATGTTGGCAAGTCTAGTTGCCTCAGCCGTAGAAATTAAGAATTGTACAGGACTCCTTTTTTATATTATTTCATACCAAATATTGAAAATACATTTTAAGCGAAATCTTTTTTTCAGGGACTATAGGTTAGTCTATGAACACCTCTCCCCTGTGGCCAAAGGGCATTACTTTACATCTTGTCTGTGGGTTTTGAACACCTCTCCCCTGTGGGTTACAGGGCATTACTCCACATCTTGTCCGTGGGTTTTGAACACTTATCCTCTGTGGGTTAAGGGCATAACTTCACTTGACTTGAGCTCTAAGACCTTGTGGGTTACAAGGAATTACCCCACTTCTCATCTGTAGGTTTTGAACACTTATCCTCTGTGGGTTAAGGGCATGAATAAGGGTAAAACAAATTCCTGGAAAGGCAATAAAGTATTATTATTATTATTATTATTATTATTATTCATTTCACTTGAAGCTCTAAGATCCTGTGGGTTGCAGGGCATTACTTCTCATCTGTTTGTTTTGAACACATTTCCTCTGCGGGTATAGGGCATAACTTCATTTTACTTGAAAACCTTTCCCCTGCGGGTTACAGGGCATTACCCCACCTCTCACCTGTGGGTTTTGAATGCATCACCTCTGTGGGTTTAGGTATAAGTTTAGGCTCTTATACCCTGTGGGTTGCTGGGCATTACTGCCAACTCTTCTTGGTAGTTTTTGGATGCATATTCCCTGGAGGGCATTACTCAACTTGAACATCTCTCCTCTGCTAGACTAATAATATTCAATCTCTGACAAAAAAAGAAAGGAGCCTTCAGTGTGATTCTTCAGAGTTAGTCTTTATTTTCAAGAGGTTATGTTGAGTTCAAGATAACATTAACTACAGCCTGGGTGTTGGACAACTCCTCTGGGGGTTTAGTGCATTACTCTTGTCTTTGAGGTTAAGGAAAATACATGTGCTTGAGCACCTAACTAATGTGGGTTTATATTCTCCATTGTCTCATTTATCTGTTTGTTATAGAGCTTTACTCCACAATATTAACACTTCTGTTATGTGGGCAACTTTACAGGCCATTTGATTGTAATATTCAATTAATAATGATATTCATTTGATCATCAGGAGCACAGTTAACTGTAGGCAACTCATATCCACCCGGTAATTTGGCATGGAGACATCATACCAATTAGAAGAGTAATGGTTGAATACTGATGAAGGATCATCCTGTAACATATGGACATATCAGCAGTTTGTTTAGGTACAATTTTGCAGCCAGTCTTTGATATAGTAATCAGAAATGTAAGAATGACATGGTAACATAAAATGCATGGTATTTCTAGTGTTAATGTTTTATTCATCAGCATGATAAGTTGGCATATTGCCCTCCTGTGAGTTGGTGGGTGGAATATCATTGGTATCATCCCAGTAATTGATATGTGTGGAAGAGAAATATCAGGAGGGCGATGAATATCTTGTAACACAGATCACATGGTGTGATAAAAATATTACATTCAGACACTGGGATTATATTTAGAGGAATGGAAGAGGAATATTTGACATCTCATTTTCTGAAGCAAAGCAATCCAATTTACTTGAGAGGGAGTGGTGAAAACTTGTTTCAAGAATTAATTCATCCAACACAGCCCATTGTGAGATTCTTAATATTCTGTTGAAAATTTTGCTTGTTTGAACTTTGTGTCAGTATTATAAAGAATCACCCTCCGAAGATAATATGAAGGACCGTGTATATACAAAGACATTTAACCCATACAGATCATTTATTTTGCTGACTTGACACATTTAGGCCATGAATTATTAACAACTTTTCAAAATCTGACAGCTATAAGTTGGAAAATTTAATTTTCGCATGAAAGGCAATCTTAAACACATCCATGGACAATAATATGGATTTGGGGATGTCAGTGGCTGCAACAATAACATAATTTAAGCGTGGAAGTTTAGCTTGAGAATGCCGTCCCCCGCACCTTATCCACTGAACAAACATAACCCAGGCTTGATCTCAATAATAAGAAGGGCGAGAAGCATCAGGGGGCCCTAACACAAGTAGACATATACTCATACATTTATTAGAGCAGAAAAAATCTGTTAGTATGAGAAGACCTTCACGGTCTGCTCTGTTGCCGGCTGAGTGGGCTACTCACAAACTACAGGCTGATGTGCAGTTAACTGCCCTATGCACACCTGTCAAAGGTAGAGTCAGCCAACTCCGCACTTCAAGGGAACATTATGTGCCAAATGTGCAATAAAACTTAGAGCAGGACTTAAAAGTATGTAGACATTGTGAAATGTCTTTGTGGGTCTCCCCTCTTGTGTTTGCTTGGGTTCTGTTTAGGGTTATCAATGTTGCATCTTTTCCTTTGTACTTTTTGGGCTTTGTGGCTTCAACAGTTAAGTTTTTATTACCTGCCTGTGATAGCTTCACCTTCTTCTAAACTTCATGTTAATTTGCTTTCCTTCTGACTGAAAAGACTTTTTAAAACAATTGCAATAAAATCATCCAAAGAAATTGAAAGCATTTTTGGTAACACCTTATTTAAAAAAAATACTTTAAGTGTTTTGATCATTTTGTAGGCCTTTGGAAGCATCTTTACTGATAAACAAACAGGGAACTTGTTAAAAGTTTCTAAGAACTATATATTTTTAAATTTCAATAAATTTGAATAAAGCTTATGTTTTCTTGACGAGAATTTGACACTAAGTGAATTAATAATAAGCACATTCCATGCTATGTACAATACCCTCCGTAGGAAGCTAATGGGATAATCCTCCCCACTCACAGCAGTGGTCATACAACTGAAAAGAAAAATGGACATAATGTTCAGAAAGTTATTACACATGCTGAATGATTCTGTAGATAATGTAGAAGATGAAAGAGAACTTCAAGAATGGAGAAGGGCGAAGGCATGTAGTTGTCAACCGTGAGAGTTTTACTGAGAGATTTGAGCATTTAGTTCCAAATTGCGTAGGAATCCCTTAAAATCAGGTGATCGTGACCAACTTTTATAACTATGGGTGAAGGGTGCCCTCAACACCAAGGGGGCTTTGTGAAATTAGGACCTTAGCTAAGGTGATCATGACTAACTGTCATAACTGTGGGCTAAGGGTGTGCTTAGCACTAATTAGGGCAAGGACGCCCTTAAGTGATTGTGATGGATTGTTAAGTGGGCTGTGTCAGAGGAGTGTCTGAAGATTAGAGACAAGTACTATTGCAAAGCATACTTTGCTAAGGTTAACCTTAGCTCCCATTCATTCTGGAAGTAGAATAATGTCCTTGGCAAGACCATGGATGAAAGTACAGGGAGCAATAATAGCCCCTAAAAGTTGGGATTTTCTTTCCTCTGGCATGTTTCTACTGCTTTTGATGCCATGATTGGTGCTTTTCAACATCATTGTTGTTAATGTGTGATATTGACCACCCCAGTATCTATAAAGCATTGAGAAATAGAGGATATTATATGAGTGTCCATGACATACTATGTTTACAACATGAGTGCTTAATATTAGTTATACTGATATTGAGGCGTGAGTGTCGTAAACATAGTATATCATGGACACGAATATGATATTCTGTTTATTACCGAAGTCGAGAAATCAAAGAAACTAATCGAAATCAACATCTAAGCACATGCATAGGTGCATTTGGAACACAACGTCATTTGCGAACTGTGATGTCAAAGCATTGTTTTTTATGTGAAGTCACAATGAAAAAGTGATATTTTGTCCTAGGGCACCATATCAAAAATATAAACCCCGATGTGCCCTCGTAGGTAATAAAAAAGGATTATATTTTTTTGCGATTTTAACACTATCTTTACTACTACAAGTTGCTTTAGATTAAGGTATTATTCAGAAAGCCTTAAACATTTGCTGTCTCTGCATATATAAATAAAGTTTCAGTAATAGAGGGATACTTAAGTGTGTAAGTCATTGATTCAGACAGAGCCTCTAGAAATGGCAAACAGCACACTGTATTACCATTGGAGTATGGAGAGTGTGAATTAAAAGTCAACACAATGCAATTGATACTGATGTAGATGTTTCTTGAGATGTTTAACAGCTGTGTTTGCACAATAAATCACTTCTTGAAAACTTTTCCTTACTTTAATAATGTTTAGATAAAGTATAACTCAGGCCTAATAAGGACAGACCAAATGCTGAAGTTTAGCTTACAAATTTCTGCAATTGCAATTACAAACAACAACAATATTGAATGGATATCATTTTTCAATATTGAAATTAACAAGGGAGACAACTAGATCAGAAAGGGAGAAGACAAATAATCATGAAGTGATTGCACTGCTAGGCTCTCGTGGAAATAAGTACCCCATGGCGACTGCTGCCCGAATTTACCAGCCATTCCCGACTTGGAATCCATTCATCGGGATGCGAACAGTGTTTATTTAGTTAGTCTGGTCAATGTAGATTCGGCATGAAAGAACCCTCAAATCCATCCCATTTCCTGACCTATTGTCCAGGTCTAGCTCTGGTAATGAAAGCAAACAGGGTTTCTACTTGCATGAGTTATAATGTCCCCTTCACAGTTTGTTTTCTTCTTCATTGCATTTTATTATGGCGACAGTGTCTTCGGATGTAATTTACTTCTAGATTGTTTTATTGCTTATGTGAAGAATTCAATGAATGATCAAACATCAATTTGGAGTATTCTGGTCCTGATTGGTGAGGGGAATTGGCTCCAAATGTTTTGACTATGGTCACATTTCATTTGAAAGTGCATGTGAAAGATTTTAAAGTTGTCTTGAACTAATCCTGTCTGTTGGTTGATTCTGATCTTCAAGAATTAACCCTTAGTTGATACGATCATTATCGACATGGATAGAAATAAATGGGATGATATTGCAATATTCAGGAACCTGCAGCTGTTGGTTAAAGGGTCTATCATCAATTTATCAAAAAATTTATTTCCGGGAATATTTGCAGTCATTAACAAGAATAAGGGACTTTGTAACTCTTGAATTAAGAAAAATATATTGACTCCTTTAAATCAATAGTTTAGCAGTATTCTTACATACTTTGATTAGAACCTCTTTTCAAAGGAAAATTCCTGATCATTTTATTTTTATCTATATTAAAAAATGGTGTGGTTTATACGGTAATGGCTTCTGAAATCTATGCATGTGTTTTGTAAAATTCAAAAATTTGGTTAAGAAGTTACCTAATTTATTCATGGTAGTTGAACCAAAGTAGATGCCATTGTTAGAAGACTGTCGTCACTAACACCCACTCCTTCCTAATCCAGACACTCATTTATATTTAAGTGACAAATGATTTTTTGCATTTATACAATCAAGTGAAATTGTGATATCGTGATATTATGATAAGAAGTCGAACAGATCAGATATTGCTGATCTGCTGATCAGATATTGACAAAAAGCTCTAAAAGGAAGTTACAATGAGATTGTTGGTTTATCAATATAATGGCATATATCTCATCAGCAAACACACAAGTTTTGCACTTTTGAAAACCAGACTTTCATTCATATTTTAGCAGCAAATGCTATTTCTAAAGCCTTTGATTAATAAAAACTTCCAAGTTTACATGTTTGAAAGGAGCTGTTTTAACAAATGGATCATTATCTTAAAAGAAAATTTCCAAAATTTTGATTTTAAAAATTGGAGTTTTGTACTTAATAATCATCAAAGTTGATGTTCATTCTTCAAAGTTCAAATTTTAAAGACTGGAGATAATGCTTAGGTGTGTATTGAATATTTGGCATGCAGGTCATGTATTATAGATATAGAGCCAAATGAATATGAAATGGCAACAGCCAATATCATATCAATAGTACCAGTAACAGAATGTTGATCCTCTGACAGCAAATGGACACTATAAGCTGGCAGACTGATCCTACAATAGGTCCATGAGGTGGGAGTTATTGAATATTATAACCCACCGAACAGCCAGGATGATACTACTCTACATAACGCCCTTCTGCAGCCTCATTTTATAGTGTACTATACACAGAAATGTCTTCATGAGTCAATGGAACATTGCCATCCATTGCTGAAAGTGTATAAAACTGGACCACTTTGACTGGGATGTTCTTCATATGAGCTAAGGGGTTACAGATGTATCTCTGGATGACAGTTATTATGATTTATTACTTTAGGAGGAGAAGGCTAAAGCTTTAATGTATGGACTGTTTTTAAGATCTACAAATTGAAGGTTTGAAATTATTTATTTATGGGATCCCAGTATTAGATGAAAAGCATAAATGGAGACAGATTTATCGAAACAATTTTATTGGAGAAGTGATTCTAGTCATGCAGAGATGTTGCAGGGTTGGAACTTTACATGAATTTCAAATCTTTGAATACCTAGGGATGAAAGTGTTTTATGTCAAATTCAGTTTCATCCAATTCCCTTTCTTGACAAGAACATAAAGGAGCCTCCTACATGAGTTGGAAAAACTATGTGGTATACATTCAACTGTAGGTATTGAAGGTAAAGCTGTTTGGACAAAGTACCGAGGATAGGTGTATGACTCTGAGGGTGTTAGTTTGAATACATGTAACAAATTTGTCAGGAAAATTGTAAATGTATTTTTGCAGGAAGCGTAATCCAAAATGTAACACTTTTAACTAATTCCAGGTTTTGAATGTTTTAACTTTGATACCATTACTGCAGTTGTGCAATTATATTCTGTGTTACTCTCCTTTAGTAACTTTCAATGTAGAAATAGGCCTGAAGTATAAAACAGTTGGATTAGGGTAAGAGTACATTTGTAAAGGGATTGATCTGAAGCTACATAATGAACGATGTGTCTATTTAGTTGGTGCCCAGGCAAACCCAAGTCCAATCTATAAAGCAATATATGTATTGCTATCAATCTATGTCGTGTAGGTTAATCTATCCATTGTTCTAACCTAGTAAGCTTAATTATCTGTAATCGTTAGGATCAGATCAGCAGGAAGCTGAAATTGTTGGGTGAAGATTTTAAATGAATCGTGATTGGTTTGAAGGGGAAAGTGGGTAATGTTATGTTTGTAGATCACAAATGAATCTGGTGATTGGTTTGAACGGGAAAGTGTTAATTTCATGATTGTAAAGGCAAGCCGAGGAAATTAAGGTTGTTTGGCCTTATGTACTAAGTCCCCGGACTCAGCTATTGATCTAGTATGTCCATTGGTAGAGAATTACCTCCAAGTGACAGACACCTTCTCTAAGTGGATCGAAGTTTAACAAAGTAATGGACGCAGTCAATTTGTAACACAATATTTTAATTTGTGTGTACTAAAATGATCAGATAGTGTTTGTAAAAAGATTTGTTTTTAATGAGATTTGAATATATGAAAATCCTATATTTTGGGTTTATGTCAATTTGGCATCTGATTAAATGCTTGTTGTAATGAAATTTGTGAAAATGTTTTGATATGTGAAGATGAACAGCAATTATGTTAAATATCATGCGACTATGACATAGAGTAATAAACATTGTATTTCTGTATGGGTTATGATTTGGACCAATTGGAATTATTTAAATAATGACACATGTTTGATAATTTTGCAGGGATTGGCAAAGGGCTTCTTTTTGGGCTTCGAGTCATTTTGAATGGGCCATTCCCCTTTATAGAAATAGTAAGATTTCTAGTTTTAATGTGCAAGATGGCCCATGGCCCCTACCTTTCCCAATCCCTGATTTTGATTATCTTTTATTGAGCTCTTAACAGTGAATAGGTAATGAAATATTTGTTAAGAATTCAAAATCTGCCTGAATCACTCCAATAAACAAATTTCACAATGTCATAAATCTAACATAGAATTTAAGATGAAATATATATATAAAACAAGTTGAAAAAATGATGAAAACTTTTATTTGATAAATATTTGATTGTAAATCTTTGTTTCTTATCTTCTACTGAAGGAATTACAATCCTCTGCTATTTCGATTGGTAGATATAAGTGTAGATGGATATACGTCAGGTTTCTTTAATAAATAATTGCATTATTATAAGACAAAACTCAAAAGACTAATTTGATGTTTCATATAAAACATCTCTATCCTGATAAACTTGGACTTAGTCAGAGAATACTCAAATAATTTGCTGAAGTTAACAACATAGAAGTATAAATAAACTAATGTAATCTTTCGTGACTATTTTAAAAATAAAAGATAAATGAAAAATATAAAAAAAAATTGTTAATCTTTCTCTTCATGAACTTACACTGTAGTAAACCTCATTTTATTTGCTTTCCTACAAGCCCCATTGATTTGATCATCAACGGGCATTCATTCAAGATATCATTTCCGCATGAACTGAAATACAAGCAATCATTCCCAGCCATTGAAGTTACAACATAAAATGCAAACAATTTGAAGTGATGTCTCGCATCAGAGTTGCCTCTACAATTTACACTTGTCAATGCTCTTATTACGTTATTTTTCTATTCAAGTCAACAATACATGGATTAAGAAGTTCTTAACTAAAGAGGGATGTTTTCACAAGCTCTTTATGTCAGCAGAATTTGTCATAAGAACATAAATTCAGAGGTTTAGGTTGTAGGGAACGAATTAATCTAAAATCCCATTAAAATTGCATTTACTTATCAATCTCAATTTAGTCCTCATAAAAACGAAATAAACAAACCATGAATTATTCATATCAAGAAAAAGATTAGCACATAAAGCCATGTTTAGCATATGCATTTCGTGTTCACGGTTAGTGCTAATCGGTAATGGTCGGGATATCGGGTAACAGTAAGGTTGTCCGCCTGCATTACAAACTCCTCTGTGTTAGATGTACAGACTACATACATCATCAACTTCAACTTCACACTTTTTACACAAGCTATTGCCGTGGAGGATGCAGTAGTGCATGTTGATTGGATGGTCATATTGGTTTCTTAAAAGCTGATTGGCTTAATGTAATTTTCTGTTGTGAGAAATTAACTGAATGTACCCAGATATAATGATAATCTTTGCTGAAGTTGAAATTTTGTTATGATAACATTTTTTGGCAGGGCATAATATTTGCAGAAGCCATAATTCTTCAATTAACTGTCAATCGAAGGACAGTATTTCAACGGTACTGTGTTACTAACCATTCTTATTTTTATACAACCAGTCTCAGCCAATGATGGGCCATTGGTGAATCTAAATATTAAAATCATTTATAAAAATGACCCCGAGGGAATATTTCATACAGACAAAATAGATGAATGAATATTACTGTTGGTGAATAATGCTCTTCAAAATAAAATTCTAATCATTAAGTTTTTAATGAAGAGCTTTTTGTACCAATAATATTTACGGTGAATTATCTCGTTGAATTTAAGAGAAAGAAAAAAAAATGTCTCTCTTATTTCAGTGTGGCTCCTACAATCAGCAAGGATTTCTTGATGAAAAGTTTATTTAAAAAATCTTGAATGTATCGTTCACAAAAAACCCAACTTGTTATGGCGTCCCTTTTTGATTAAAACGGCACACAGGTGGCACTTTTGAACATTCAATCCATTACATGTAGCTAAATGCAAAACAATGATGAAACAGGGCCTTTCGGTGAAGAATTGATGTTCCCGTCCCCAGGGGAAATGTTTACAGTCAGACCAGAGGGTCATTATGTTTCCTAGTAATCTTTACTTATGGTTGCCATGGAAATGAAGAAACGGAAAGGATGATCGAAGGGGATCAGGGTTTATCTAGCGATGGATGGGAAATTGGTTTTTATGACTCGGATCTATCTGCACTTGCTGTCTGATTGAGTGTCAGCAGTAAAGAACGCTGGTAGGTTGCGCAATAGAAATGTGTCTCGGAAAAGGAGGAAATTCTGTGGTCTACACCTTGGTGCATAGTCAGCAATTCTTCATCACAGTTTGGGAAATGAACTTTTTAGATTTCATTTTTCTCAAAATAATCAAAACAGATAAAAAATTAAGTGCCATGAGGAAAAGTATATTATCCCTGATACTAAATTTGAGAGCATAGGTCCTATTGAGTGTGATGTTGTAGTTTGTTTATCTCATTAAAACTTTTATGCAGAGAAATTGATACACAATAAAAATCATCCATCTAAATGATTTTATTTTGCTGTTAACAAGGCAAGAATTTAGAGGCTCCATTGAAAATAAAAGAAATTCTACAATTACAAATTTTGAAAGCATCCACTTAGATTCACCTTTGATCTCTTTAGAATATGGCTTTTGTGTTATGAAGCATTATCAAAGACATATCATGCCAATTTAGCTAAATTATAAAAACTTTCTCTCAATATTGTTGTAAAGAAGAAAAATAATCCTTGTTTGAGGTTGAAGTTTGAAACCACTTAAACCTATTATGTGCTAAATTATATTTATTTTATAACCTTTTAACATATCAACATGTACTATCCCATTAGAGAACCCATAAATTGTATTAAAATCTTCACACCCTGTTGCTTATCAAGGTACGACCTCTACCCTTCACCATTTAAAGGCTTGCCTGAAGAGGCTTTAATGTGTTGAGTTCAGATCGCTCCGGCGATGACCCTGATTTCTTATATATGGCACACAGATGCCTTATGTTCATTCACAACCACAGACTCATTCATGTGCTCTTGTATGTAACTTTTTGCCCAAAATATGCTTATGGGACCATATATTTTGGAAACTTAATTATGCTCTTACTTGTAAGGTTTTAGAAAAAGCAAACCTTTTCCCAATTTCTAATTATTCTGTGCCTTGAAAACTATCTTTGATTCACAAGAGCTACTTTTTCTTGCCCTGTGGTGATGCAGTAACTCTCTAGTCTGTATGCCAGACCCTGAAATAAGGAAGAAGCCTAAGGAAGTCTATAAAAAGACTTGATTTCAGGCTGAAAATGGAGAAATTTCAGTCTCCTTTTCATTTCATTTAATATTTTTTTAATTTTTCGAATAACTGATGCTTTTTTCATTTCGGAGTCTAATTGTTAGACTATAACTCTCAAGCTGGTTAAATTTTGAGAAAATAAAATTTCCATTCACAAGAATTCATGTGTACAATAATCTGGACTTTAAGTCCTGAGGACAGGAATACCATGTGTATGATAATACCCATACAGTCCTTCTGGTAATGCTGATGACTTGCAAAGTTGATTCATACAGTTCTAGGTACCGTATATGACCGAGGATAAGCCCCCCTCGCGTATAAGCCGACCCCCTTTCTCAACCCCCCCAAATCCCAGTAAAATCCCGGTATCTCATGTATAAACCGACCCGTTTTCTACACTTCGCGGCTGACTGGCTGAAGTTCCATTGGCAGGTGGATGTTACCATCGATACGTTGACACTTGATCTGGCTTTATCGAAACATTCTTTATTTTTCAGGCATTTATCAAAAATAAACTATTACTACAAAATAAAATATTGACTTACGGTGTCTGTTGTTTGTTTTAATAAAATCCTACTTCATTCCCATTAACACAAACTTTTTAGACAAACTTCCATGCGTCTTTGTGTGTCGCTCATGATATTTGTTAAAAGTCTTTTCATTGGCACATAAAAGGGAAGTTGGAAAACTCGACCAATCAGCAAGTCAAACACATTGTGCATTTTAACACTACTTTCGATTCAAGATGGGGCCGTCTATTACCGGTACATGGGCACAGGAAACGTTAATTACAGCTTTAATTGCTGTTAATTGATCATCAAAGCTAAGATGTTGACCAAATACATTATGTCATTACTAGTTGATTAACATCTAACAGATCTCTTAACAACCTGAATAACATGTTCATCCGTCATGCGTTAAAAGCTTATTGTCTATCGATACCTACGGTAAATCTCACTTGATTGTACAGCATCATTATTTTAAGTTGCCTATTTAGAAATTCAATGACTCATTCATAGAGCTTAAAATATATGACAATGCGATCTTTGCCATCTCAGAAACAATGCGACAACTTTATTTAAGACATTACTTTTCTTTTTGTTTAATTGACTTATCGTAAACTTTTGCACGAGGTTCCATCTCATATAACACCGATTTCTATTCAACTTCTCATTGGTCCACGTCACAAAGGCTAGTCACTCGCATTCAGGTCAAATTATCGATCGATATTTGCCAGCTAACACGTGTTGCGTGTTGAATATTACCGGTACATAAATAATTTATATATATATATTTTTAACTTTCCTTTCGTATTTTTCTCAATATATTCATTATAAAACAACAATAAGACAAAGGTATATTTATTTCAAACTTTTATTATTTAAATGACATCGATGATGAACCGGGCTGGATACTTACTTGGCCTCAGGAATTTTTGGTCTGAAACATAGACTTAGGGTATAGGCCGACCCCCCTCATTGACCCCCCAATTTCTGGTATCAAATTCTCGGCTTATACCCGGTCATATACGGTATTTCTATCATTCAATTATTTCAGTTACCCATAAGTATTCGTAAAAAATGTGCTATTGATTTTTCAAGAATGTTTCAATTTGGTTCCAAGACTTTCATGCAGCTGCTTTATAGCTCATTTATTTGGACTTGTATGTTTCTTCATTCCTTCAGAGTGTAGACAATTAGACTCTAAAATGAATAGGTTCTTTGAAACTATCCACAGTAGATGATGCAGTTACACTTGACCAGCTATACTCAGTGCTTGTCAACAACCTCTGCACTTGACCTAAGTATTTCAGGGTCTTGGAGACAACAACAGCACTTTATATATCATTGAGAAATGATTGTCTCGTATTGAGCCGTCTAGGCAAGTACCCCAAAGAAGCACTAAGTACAAGTCACCGGTTTGTCCATTTGTTCTTGCTTGCTTCTCTGAATAGGAACCGAGTGACCCGGATGAGGAATGATGGCTTTCTGTGCAACAAATGGGTTCTAGCGGGACTGAAATCCCCATTAGCCAGATTTATTGCTCTATGATGCGTCCTATTTTCATGTCCGAATCTTTGCACTGCAAAACTGGATTAGTTTCTTCATCTGCGAGTTCGGATAAACACTGATAAACACTGTTTATTGCCCGTCTGTCTTTATCAAACCGATGAATAAACAGATAATCGTAGTCTTCAAGGGATGGGAATTATTTTACCAATTAAATATGGTGGGATATATGATTGTGGTTTTAGTGTTTGTTTGTCATCCATTTGTCTGCTTAAATATTTGTATGAGATGGAAGATAATTGTTTATTGTTTTATTAGGTGGATGAATATTGTTTATTAATGTGTTAGATGGCAGCTGATTGGTTGTTCTTGTTGTGTCTCTGGTTGACCCTGTTTAAAGAAAGAAAAATTCCATTGTTGTTGAGACCATTAAATATGGGTGGTAAAGATATTTAAGGAAATGAAAAGAAATACAGGAGGATAACTTTGTTTTGCTTGAAACATATATAAGTAACATTATGGATGATAATTGTTAGCTGAGAATTCTGTTTACAGTATTTTTGTGACACATGGAGAAAAAAGGGAAATCTTAGATTACAGCTGGTTTTTATGCACAATTCAAGATAACTGTTTTGTGAGAATATTTGTAAAAAGTGTTTATGATACATAGATTAAACTAGAATACTAGATCAGTGCTGTTTCTGAAGGGAGTTCTTGGGAAAGTTGTCCACCCTTTTGTCTTGTTGCCACTCAAGAGTTTTTAGCACCATCTGTTCAGAATTGGTCGAGCAACCCCCCCAAAAAAACACCACCCAGAAAGAACACTGCTAGATGACAATTAGATTATCATTTAAAACATTTATAAGTTATTCAACATCCATTGCAAATGAAATTTTCTAGTTGAGTGGTTATTTTTACAGAAAATTGTTGATATGCAATAAACAGGAAAATTGAACACTGTATATTCTAAAAGAAATTAACCCTTTACATGCGGATCGTGTAAATGGCCACACCTTGATATATGCCTTTGTTTCCTCTGAATTGTAATTCAGAATGGTTTGGCACTTTTCAATTCAGTAGCTGAAGTTAGTGACTCAACTCTGAATTGGAACAATATTTATTTGCATGACATTTTCATACTGCCATCAAAAAAAAAAAGAGAAAAAAAAAAGACAATGATATGACTTTGATTTTGTGTAAAACTGGAAGTGAAAATCTTTTGCATTTTAGAATATGATATCTTGTGAAATTTTCAAGATGGTAATCTGTACCCGTTTTAGATATTTCTCATAAAACCATGCTCTGGGAAAGTAAGACATTGTTTATTCTGCCTTAATGGACTCTTAATGCCTTTTTCTGTACATAATGCCAATACCAGCACTAAGGGTACAATTGGGTCTGAAGATTGCTTTTTGCTTTGCATAAAACTTGATTGCAAAATTGCATGAAATAATAGTGTGATCACATTTTGAGTGTATAGCTGTAAAGCCCATGTCAAAAGAAGATCATTATTGTACAAAATTTACAATTCAAATAAAAAAAGCCCTGTGTAATTTCCCTTTCCAAATAAGCTTAAAGGCAGTCATTATTCAAGCCATCAATCATTTAGAGCTTGCTAGTGGAGTCCCTAGAAAACCTTTTAAAATTCAGTATAGATGTGAAGGATCTGTGTGCAGCTGTCAAACAGGGTATAACAAAAGTGTTTACCATCAGTTGAACACTTCTAAACCAGACACCTTGCGCGTAGTTGCATACGTTACACTCATGATGTTATACATGATTATACCCAAATGTCATGTGGCACATACAGCTCTTGGCAGGAAAAGGGTTAAAGTAACTTGGTTCCGTTGATCATAATCAGTCCTCATGTTCATATGGTTTGGACTGGAAGCTCTAAGGTTTGAATGTTGGAAAGATCTTTGCAACTTAAGGATATGACACTATTACTATTACTATTTACCTGTAAATAGCTCAAGAATAAAGTATCCAGCATTCTGCCAGTCAGAATTGGTTTGATGGTAAGTCCTTGAGTTGGTTCACAAGATTCTTCATTAAGAGTATACATAGCTTACTCCCACATTATAACCTTTGTCTTCACTTGAACATGGCACATGAAATATTCATGCAGTATCAGTTAGATGAACAGTAAAATGATACTTCACCACTTGAACATGGCACATGCAATATTCATGCAGTATCAGTTAGATGAACAGTAAAATGATACTTCACCTCTTGAACATGGCACATGCAATATTCATGCAGTATCAGTTAGATGAACAGTAAAATGATACTTCACCACTTGAACATGGCACATGCAATATTCATGCAGAGTCAGTTAGATGAACAGTAAAATGATACTTCACCACTTGAACATGGCACATGCAATATTCATGCAGTATCAGTTAGATGAACAGTAAAATGATACTCCACCACTTGAACATGTTGAATAATAGATGTTCACATGTCATATATATATCAGATGTGTAACACTTCTGTTGAACATTGTTAAAGGTTTGTATTACTATTTGAACTTGTTTAGATCACTGTATAATTCCAGGTTTACATTTAAAAGTAGGATTTATTTATGTTTGTGTGATCTTGACTGAGGTTTGTCTTTTTAAGGAAATTCAAACAATGTTTTCTCTTCTTTTTATTTTTGTCATATTAATTTACTCCTCTTTTGAATAATTAGGAAAAATAATTTATTGTGAAAGAGCAGTCTATAGTCAATGTTTGAATAATTGATTGTATATTTCACTAATATTAATGTCTCTCCATTGGAATGAAATAGCATAAATAGTTCAAATATGTAAGTTGTATCAATAAATGAGTCAATACTTACTTCATTCAATGTAGAAGCAACCAATTAATCTTTTTCCCATTTTCTGAGTGAAATATAACATTAACTGAGTGAATTGATTTTATGAATGTTTTCATAACTGAGTTGAAATGTAGAGGTGAGTGAAATATGAAGTAGGATGAAGCAGTGGAAGCATGTGTGTATGAACTATGCAGGTGCTTGCTACCATGCATAATAGGTGGTGCTTCAGGCAGCTGATAATCAAGGTCTTCACTGCGCTATCTCTTGAGACACTTAATCTTCGATTGTCGCTCAGATGAAATTTTTCATAGGCTGTTAGCATCAACTAGGATCTCCCTATCTGGCTCACAAGGGCAAAACATTTTCAGATCAACTCACTGCAAAATAGGAGAAAATTTCACAGATTGAAGACATCATTGGAATCATCCAATCTACCCCATGCAAGCTCGTGTGATATATTTATGGACAGATGCACTGCATGTAATAGAATTACTGATGTAATATTTTTCTTTATCTCTCTGCATGTTGTAGAATCTTGAAGAAGATATTTTTCCTGAGCCAACTGCATCTTCCTAAGTCTTCATCACCTTGACATGAGCCAGTCCATGTAGATATAGACTTCAGCCTGCAGTAATTTCTGATGATATTTGTCATGATTTGTTTGCGTCTGATGATATTTGTCATTATTTGGTTGCGTCTCCATCCCTGTGTACATCACACAAGCAGTTATCATTTGTGTAGAGATAGATTCACTGCACCTTGCAAGTGATAATTTTCACCTCAAATCTCTGACCCAACATGAGCAAAAATCATATCAATCTTGATAGACTTGAGCAGACATCTGATGATATTTTTCATAACTTGAAGCATCTACTGGAATCTCTATCAGCCTCACACGAGGCAGTATCATATATTTATAGACGTCTGTGTACTCGTAGCTTCAGGCGTCACGTAAACACTGCCGTCTGATGCAGTACCTACCATGAGCATGCCGTAGTACCCCATTCATCTATCCAGGCTCAGATCAATGTTTGCATAACATTTGATATTTATCAGGGTAAGCAGGACGGCACTTATGCATTAGCAAAATGCTGCCGGCACTTACAGTTTATGGCTCCCTGCCATGCTTTAGTCTTTAAAAGATCGATTTGCCTAACCAGAAATCGTATTTCTAAATCGTTTAGCAACGTCTTAAAAACAGGGTCAGTTTGACTGTAGGAAGCGGGATCAGACAAACGTGCATCTTCTCGTGATGGGGTGCCAGTGAGATTGACTCATTTCTTACTTGATTGATTGCTTAATCATGATTTTTACATCTATTCTTGAACATTTCCTTGAAATTTACCTATATTTGCATACAGAATATGACTCTTGAGTCATGGACTATTTGAGACTCATCCTTTGCGAGGCCTTTATTTGGGTACTCTATTCCCACATGTCATCACCACCCATGGTTTGCTAGTTCCAGCCGATGCTCACAAGTTTCATCGCAATGCATAGCCACAATGAAGTTGCGGCTTTCTCCCTGCAATAATACTAGCAGCCTCTTGAAAATTTACAAATACAAAAATCCACATTCGTCAGAGTCATATGTCAGTGTTTTTCCTCAGATAATAATCCTTTTACCAGAGAGAAACGATTCATACAGATCTAGTATGTAGCTCAACTTTCAATCAACATGTAGTCAATGCAACCTGATGTTTTTTCAAACAACTCTCATTCTCCAAAATGTGCCCAATACCAGACCATACATATACTGTATACTGAATGTGTAGGGAGTTTTTTTAAGGGTGAGAGAGGGTCGACAGTTGTGACAGAATAGCTTCATGCTTGTGAAATGTGGATGTGATACGTGTCTCCTATATCATTCTCCTTCCAGCGGCATGAGTAACATCCAGTCTTGTTTTGCGTAATGAGCATTAGGTGCGCTGTCACAGTTCCAACATATGGTACAGCAGTCGGGGAAACAGGTCATGTTATAGGAGGGAAATAATTTTACACTGATATAAACATCCTGCAATATACCTCATCAGGGTTATTTGACACATTATTTGTCTATCAAGAGGAATGTTCCCAAGGTCTCTGAGTCAATGACAGTCTCGAATGGGAAGGAAGAAATTATTATATAACCCTCAATACAAGGGAATTTGTTATACATCTTTACAGAGCATAAACATTGGATACAGAAGATAATGTTACTTAAACAGAGACATAATGTTGAACAGTTTACAAAATTATTCTTTTTTATGTACCTTAGTGAATTCCTAATTTTTAAATGAACACATTTGCAAAATATATTTTTATTCATAAATAAAAGTGAAGAACCTATTAATACCTGTAAAAGGACATTTAATTAGCAATCCCTTTCACCAGCTCAGCTTTACGTTTGACTCTAAAAGCTAAACCTCAGTAAAAAAATTCCAGGAATACCTTAGACATCTAGTAGAAGTGTGCATGCAAACAGCTTTCATGTCACACATGAATTTCAATGTAATTTGTGTTTTCTTGTAACCTGACCGGGCTTGTATTATTGCCACATGCTGTATCTCCACAGAGCCCTTTCTACAAGGATTATACAATGTGAGGTGGGTCACACCTCTGATGAACTTAGCCGCACACCGACCTCTGCACCAGCTAGGCTCTTCTGAAGACAGGCCCAGTTATTTAAGTGTATCATGTTCTCTGATAGGCACCTGTACCCTTAGATATTGCCTTGCACAAATAACAGATGCTCAGGTTTTTGGCCACCGATAAAACAAGCTATCTTTATCTTAGTGGGTATCATACACAAAATAGAAGTTCATATTGTAATCCCTTGGGGCAAGGATTTCACCAGATTTAGGGATTTTGTGTCTGTAATCATATTTGATGAAATTTCAAAGATGTATTATCTGTCTAGTGTCGAGACTAAGGTTATCCCGTAGGGTATAGTTAATATTTCGTGGTAGAGAGTTTTAATGCAAAGGTCAAAGTCATTTATCACGAAGTTTTCCTTTTTACTGAAACTAACTAGAGGATGATCATGACTGCCAAGCTTTTCCCTCAAGCAAAAAATATTGAAAAATGAAGCGTTGAAGATTTCTTTGACAAATTCTCTAGAAAATGCCCAATCCTTTCACAACATATTGTATATTAAATGGATTTTTGTTATTGACTCACTTACTTCATATTTGACTCATCTCAATGATCCAAATCCTAGAAAATGATAATACAGAATCAATACCTGGTACCAATCCTGTTTAGTTTTCTTCACAACAGAACATGATTCATGCAAGGTCTGGTTAGCTTACATATGGTGATTGGCAATGAAAAAATTGATTCTTTCCCTGTAGACTTAAGATCATTATTTATTGAATAATTAGGAACCCCTGTAGACATCCTGCTCAATGGTTTGTGATTCATAATGACTTCCCATATGACTGGTGTATTGATGTACTGAAAAGATGATGATCTCCACTTTGGCTGTCCACAGTATTTAGGTTTATTATGATAGTGGGACATTTGTCATTGCATGGGAGAAGCTTTTAAAGTAGTTGTTGAAAATTATATCTTTGTCACTTTGTCAATTTCAGTGGCAAATTTATCAAAACCTTAATCAAAGTTTTCGACCTTGACCTCATGTAAATTGGTAAGAAGCTGTCGAGGCACCTTATCAGATTCTGCTGTAGTGTTAACTTGTTTGAAAATGGATAAGAATCATTTCCTTATCCTTTATTCTCTTGATAATGAATCACCTTGAGTGATGAACAGTGATTAAAAAAAAGTTACATTATCTAACCAGCAGTTAAACATTTTTAATCAAAAGAAGTATTTTGACAAATATAAAAAACAATAACAGGAATCTTCTCTCGTTAAATTTAAAAAAAAGTAGTGAACTGTAAGTGTTAAGTAAGTTTTGAAAACAAACTGCTGTTCAAGTATGGAATTGAAGGATTAATGATATATGCAAAAGAAAACCTTATCAAAGGCTGAGTAATTTAGACTTTTTAGCATATATTAGATATATTTTGAAGTAGATGATTATATTAAGAGATTTTACCATGAGTTTAGACAGATCACAGTTCAAGAAAATAACATGATAGCTGTGTGCTTCTTTACTATCATGAATGACACTGGTTAGGGAGGGTTATCAGAAGGGCAGTCATTGACTGATAGTCTTGTTCATTGTTACGACAGTGATAGTACATTCAAGTCATTTCCCATCTTCTCCAAGAAGTTATAACTGTTTTATCTACCTACTCTGATAAAAGCAACTCTCTTGTTATCCTACATGTCAAACACATATTGTTTCTTCTTTGTGATACTTTATGGACTCTTTGTTGTCAGTTTCTTGATAACAGGTAACACAACACATTAATGTACCTTTTTATTTCACATCTCTTAATAAGTGATACATATTCCTTGAGGCTGACAAATCAAATACACATTGTTCTTCTCTTGACTCTTTATTGACCCTTCGTTTAACAGTGTTGATAAGAAGTGATGTCCACACAACATGTTCATGTTTAAAACCATTTTATTTGACATCTGCTAAAAGTGGTATTTTTTGTTAACAAATCGTTCGGATGTGTATTTATTTCAATAGCTAGATACATATTTTTGGTTAATTCTAGTGTGATAATTTAGCTTTCAACTTCAAAAATCTAAAGTATCATAGTTTTACATTTGACAGTATGTATAAACTTTTATCATATTGCTGTTTTCCTACCATATTGAATCATTTTCTGAAAAGCACACAACAGATTTTGAAGACAATATCAAAGCTATAACCAGGAAAACTTCACATAGTGACATTAACCAGTCAATGTCCTGATGCATTACCCAACAGCTGTACCCGAAACAGATTTATTTCATTTTAGGAAAGCCTGATAATCCTAAAGATTTTTATCATCATTCTAGAAAATCTCATTCGTTGTAAATTAAGTCACAGCATGCGAGATGCTTGTGTTGTACCTGGGGCAAATCCAAAAATAAAATAATTACTAATGTCTACGTCAAAAGTTTGCGGTATTGCAAATGTGCATCGCTGCTGGTGCAGATAGATCATGCGGAGAGGATTACTGGAGAGCATGTGTTGATGTCAGGGTGCAGAGATTAGCCATTGCGAGGATATTAAAACATTTGTGCTTTAAGCTACATATCTATTAAGATATTTTCTTTAGCTAGATATGTACTAAGATTTTTTCTTTAGCTCAAGGAAATTTATTAACCTCTTACCTAGGGGATGTCCCAGGGTAGCCAACATTCATCATGCGATCAATGCTCAATTTTCCCTTTGATAATTGTAGTATTTCCTGTACAACTTTTAACAAATGTGTTACACGGTGCTACTGTTACTCATTCTAATATTGTGCATACATTGATAAAAAAAATCTCTCAAACGACATTCAGATAAAACCATAACTATCCAAAAGTAATTATCTTGATGTAAGTTTTAAATAGCATTCTTGTTTTTTATAACTTTTTCATTCAGATTCTTCAAATTAACTATATTCACCATTAATCAACAGTAAAGAATGTATACCATTTCGATGAATACCCATCCAACAATCAAGGAAAAGAACAACTGTTATATTGTTGAAGCTAATTATTCCACTATAAACAGAACCATTCTGAAGAGATCCAAGTAATGGGAGCTCCTGACAGGGTAGTAGGAATCAATAGCTCCCTTATCCTGCAAGGAGTTTTGAATGCAAATGGCATGCTGTAGCATCAGTGAGCTCTGATCATGGGTACCCTGTTGGTAATCTCCCGGGATATACCATGCATTATTCCCTTCCCAACCACGTGTTGAGCATCCAGCCATGTGTATAATTTTGCAGTTAACATTTGTATTCCCCGGTTGATAATTAATCATATCCCTGATCTGTTTTACACTCGTTTAATCCTCTTTGCCATGCATCAAAGACTCTACCTTAATCAGCTAGTGTAAAGTATTCTGAGATGGTTTTGGAAAACATTGTTCTCTTAGAAAGAATATGTTGACAATCTTGAAATATTCATTTATCTGTCCTGGTATATTTCCATCTTAAGACAGTTTGAAAGTCATTTAAAATATCATTTGGGAATTTTTTTTATTCTCTAAAAAATAATGTTACGTTTTTTCACAGATTCAGAAGAGGTTCTCATAAGTTGAGCTTTTGACAGCTCTTGTTATGTTAAGCGCTTTCTACTTAAAATCAAATACTTTCTTTTGAATCTGAAAGGTCTATTTTTTGAAGAATTTTTATTTTCTTTTGAGATTACAAGATTCAGTTACTGGGAAGAAGCAACCATATTGACACATTCATTCGCGGTTAAACCCTTTTATCAAGAACACTTTACTCAGGTTGGAGAATTCATATCGTTTTAATGGATGTTTACTCAGTCGATTGTATCCGAAATGCAAACATTCCATCATTTTCTCATATTGTAACATTTATTGAAAGTAGTGAATATCAAAATTTAAAAAAATGGAAAGATGAATATGTGATGTGCTTGTGAAGTTTTGAATGAAAGGACACAGAGAATATTTGACAGGCAGATATATAGGCACTATACACTAAATAAATTAGAGCAGAAAGGTAAAGTGAATAAACTCTGTGGTGCAGCCCCTATTAAATAACAGCAAAAGCAAGCCTCTTTATTATTTTAGCAAATCCAGAAACTTCCTCATTTTGAGTGGGAATTGAACGTAAAAATCATGGTAAAAAAAAGGTTGAAATTTTAACTCATAATTGGGATCAATATGCACTTTATCTTGGGAGAAAATATGTTCACCACAGTCAAGGTGAAATATGTTCCATTGAACTTGTAAAAGAGGTGTCAGAATATATACGAAGTGTCTCCTGCATTCAAGGAAAGGAGAACAGCAAATCTCCCCCGATATTGACATTCCCCTGCTTCGCACAAGGGCCACACAATCAGAGGCCCGAGATTATCATGTTAGATAGGCTACGTAAACAGCCCTACACCTATTGTGATCCCTTGGGAGGATAGACAACCAGCCAGCCCATATTACCTGTGCTCTGTGCGTGTTGTTCATAGTAGATTTTTGCCCTCACTAGTTATAATCTGTTTGAGCAGGTGCAAATACGACTTGGACTGAAATGGATGAGAGAGGGATCCTGGTTTTATGTTCTGATCGCCTTGCTGTAAATAGGAATTAGATACTGAGGCTTTCTTTCTCACTCTATCAAATTGTTATGGATAGGGTATTGAGGATGGGGTTTTATGGTGTGGAGTTACAGACGCTAGGGAAAAAGTGTTTGAATGAAGGAGGGCACACTTGTGTTCAAAATCCTTGCTATCAATACCACCTCAAAGTTTATATGTTTACTTTGAACCATTCTGAGTAGCAAAAGTAACAGAAAAATATGCTAGGATCCGCCACAGGCTGAAATAGACAGCACTTGAAAATAATGTAAGCCACAGGTTGAAATAGACAGCACTTGAGAATAATGTAAGCCTCAGGTTGAAGTAGACAGCACTTGAGAATAGTGTAAGCCTCAGGTTGAAGTAGACAGCACTTGAGAATAGTGTAAGCCTCAGGTTGAAGTAGACAGCACTTGAGAATAGTGTAAGCCTCAGGTTGAAGTAGACAGCACTTGAGAATAATGTAAGCCTCAGGTTGAAGTAGACAGCACTTGAGTATTATGTAAGCCACAGGATGAAGTAGACAGCACTTGAGTATTATGTAAGCCACAGGATGAAATAGATAGCGCTTGAGTATTATGTAAGCCACTGGTAAACTGTTCTCAATATTATTGCAGGTTGCAAGTTCCACATCGGAAGAATTAGACTGGTAACATCACTGTATAATTAAAGAGTGTTTAAACAGATAAGAATGCTACTTAAGACTATCTATATACGCATTACATGTTGCAAAAAAATGGAAAGCCTTAGAGAATGCTGAGTAGAGTATTATTTATAAAAGGTAGATATATAGATTAAATGTTTGATGCAACCTGTACTGGGCTCTTTAGAAAGAAGATAGGAATGTGTGTACTAGCTAAGGAGTATCATACTGGAGTAGTTGTCTACAAATATACAAAAACTGTATATAGTACATTAGAATTAAGCTTTATGGAGAGTTAGACCTTTTACCTTGATGGATACTTGCATGTTGTATAGTGCTAATTAGGATAACAGTTACAAATCGGTGCCAAATCTGTGATACACATGCACCTATGAGCTCCAATATCTGTGATTCACTATTCATTGGACTTTCTTGACAATGTCTTGGAGAGATGTTATAAAGATGCCTACCAAAGGATGTCAGGAAGATTATTTCTTAAACAATAGGATGTTCATCAAATTCAAGAATTACCAGAATAGCAAATATGTTTTACATCATATATGAATTACATCTACAGAAATCTGTGTATTAATTACAAGGTTAATTCTAATAGATTTGTTTTCGTGACATAAATTGGGAAAGATTGATAATTTCACTGACTTAAATACTTTAATTTTAATACTTAATTTGATTCTCCATGATCTTCAGTCACATTACAAGTACACAGTGGTTAAAGCAGAATAAGTTCGATCATTCCTAAGTTCCAATAAACATAAAAACATTTGAAAGGATGCTCATGGATTGCACTGTGAATTGTGCAATAAACCAACTGTAATTACAACAAGTGATTTTTGTTAACATATATGTTCCTTTCAGTACTATTTCACCGCCTAACTCTTTGTTTAAATAATTAATTATTTTACAATCTCAAAAAACCTTAATTGTTACACTTTGAACAGAATAATCACTATTGACTCAAGTAAATTGCCATAGGAATGAAGCTGAGAGTCAAAGGACTTCAATCGAGTAGGTAATTTGTTAAGAAATACATGTGCTGTGGATTTGAAGCTTGACAAACAGGGAGTGTTCTGTAGGGGGTCTTGTCTGGATGTGATTTTACATCCAGTTGCACAGAGTAATTACAGGAAATAGAAACATTCGCACATGCTTCTTGGAAAGATAATATGCTTTTACAATAGGAGAAACTGTTTAAGCATTGAAATGCTGTGAAAGAGAAGACCGTCACTAAAAAAGCCAAGGATATGATAAGAATTCCTTGTACGACTGCTGTTAAACGTGTCCCTGTGGTGGAGAGTAGAGTAATTGACATGCTTGTTCACATGTTCGTTTGTCGTTTCAACAAGGAAAATGTTTCCATTTCTCACAAAAAAGTGTTATCAAAGTCTTGTTGTATCACATGGTGCCCAAATGTACTGCTAGTCAATTCCAGGTTCTAAACAAACACCTTTATGAGTTTTGTTTTTTTGACCACTCTTCTTTTTTTATTGATGTATTTTTGTTAATATGTATTTCAATCAATATTCTTTTACAGAGTGATGTTATATTTTCAACTGTTTATGACTATGTTTATTGCTTTGAAAATTAGGATTTGATTTCATGATGCCAGCAACATGTATGACTTAACTAATAACACGTTTGCCTGTTAGAATAAATAATTTCATTCTATAACAAAAATCAAACTTTCAAAGATAGTTTAGGGGACTCATATGACAAAATGTTACAAAAAAACAATCTTAGTCCTAAGCAATCTTTACTTAAGAAAGTTAGTTAATGAAGTGTAAGTCAGTCTTTACTCTTCAGTTTCCAAAGTTTCCATAGTATTTTGTTTTTACAATTTGACATTTGACATTTCATTTTATATCTGAAGTTCACATTTGTAATGTCCTGGTTTCCTTTTTCAGATATTGCCTGACTATTACCATTTTCAACATAGAAAAGTTGCCAAGAGGTCTGTTTACCCCAGCTCATATTACCACAGGAATTTAGCATCAGATCCAAATGTAAGTACATTTGTCAATTCTTCTACATATGTCCTGTTTGTTTGATGTCAGTTGCCTTTCAACTCATGCAGTTATCTGGACTTGTCTCATCAAAATTGAAAATATTCTTTTTCTGCCTTATTGGTAGTTTATCATTCAAAGTTGCTTTGATATTTTCAAAGGATGGTCAGATGATTCAGATGAATTTTTAGTAAAAACAAATCCTCAACTGAATCCAAGGTTCAAAGGAGAGTACACCAGCTGCTTTTATTGATACACCATTGGTAATCATCTGTAGGGGTGTAACAATATATCGAACTATCGATGCATCGCAATAGTCATCCTTGCAATAGTACTCTATCGATAGGAAGCCTCAAAACACTATTGATATATCAATAGTAAGGTAAACTATTGATACTATCGAAAGTGTTATTTTTTCTGGATTAGTTATATTCTTAGTGACTTTTCCAAATATTTCAAGTATGTTTATTTGAATTCATTTCATTTCTTAATGTTCAAGATGAGAAATTTTCTTTTAGAGTTATGAACCCTGGTTGCAACAGTGGACGATTGCTAAAATCTGTTTCATTAATCAGATTATCCTCTTGAAATCTTTGGAAATCACAGCTGAAATACATTTTTATTTGTATCTAAAACTATCGCAATAGCAATTGCAATTGCAATAGTGGGTCACAATAGTCTATTGCGATTGCAATAGTAGACTGCAATAGTCTATCGCTATCGCAATAGTCAAATTGGGCCAATAGTCACCCCTAATCATCTGTCAATTGTCCTGCTTCATTGTAATGTATGACCTAACTTTACAGAACATAATGTGAAACAATTAATTGTTATGTCTGTGGCTTTATCGGGCCCATGTCTAGCCAGTCTGTTATGACTACCCCACCGATTTGCTGTGACCAGTTTCTTGCACATCTTTGGGTGTCCAAGAAATGTCTGGCCTGTAGAGAGTTATCAAGCACATGTCAAGGCGGTTACCCCACTCTGTGCATCCCAATATGAGGTGTATGTTATGTCCTTGTAGAACTTCCCTGTGTATGTAATATGGTGGACAGGGAGCACATGTTGGCATGCTGACTGCTGAATGATCAGACTTTATTGGTTTCTAGTGGACTCATATATGCTATTTCAACATCTTTGGTATTTGACAAGCAGCTGTGACGCATGTTCCTATGTACATGCACTCTAGGCACTCAGAGTAATGACAAGTTAACTAAGTTCAAAATTTTCCTTTGAAATTTGCCCAACTAGAACTGCTGTACAATTTGCTGTACAAAATGACCAAAGATTTTCTTCTCACACTGCAACTTAATCCATTTAACATAATCCTTTTTCCTTGAGAGATGACCTGATCATAGGGCTGCATCAAGCCATGCTTCATATCCATGCTCCCCGAAAAGCACCTATCAATGACTATTTAGGGTTGATGACTCTATCCACTTGGGCTTTTTATATGGCCATGCTGACCCCAAGCACATGTTCATCATTCCTGTGAAATTCTTCTGATCAGCTAGTTGTGTCTAGTCAAAGTGCATGTTGACCAACAAACACCTGTCGATAAAATTCCCAAGAGATGGCCCAATACCAAGGCAGTGTCTAGCCATTGTCCATGTCCATGCTGACCCACAAGCACCTGTCCATAATTCCCCAGAGATGATGACCCTATCATAAGACGTGTCTAGGTATACCACATGTCCAAGCTGACCAACAATCACCTGCCAGTGATGCTCCCCAGAGATGCCTTCCAGATGGCCCCTGGCTGGCTGACTGGCTGTGTAGTTGGGTCAAAAGCAATCTGGAGTGTACTAAAAGAGTGAAACGACCTGGATTTTCTAGGTCACTTGGTGACATAGACCACTTTCTCAAACTTACCCTCAGCTATTTACTAACCTCTTCAGTGCACTCAACACCAAGCTCAATATCCTGTTATTAGAGCAGTTGTTTGGCATCTGCATTAAACTGGCATGCCCCCAGTCAAAGAACCTTCATTAAGACTTGACGGGTGTCCTGACTTACCCTGAGGTGTTCTTCCCCTTGAACTGTGTGCACTTGCTTGGTGGCCTTCTCTTCTTTATGGCTTGATTGGCAGAAATCAATAAAAAAAATCAAAACATCCAGGGAGGCAAAAGCCGAAATTTAATTGTGTAATTCTTGCCATGGTTTCTTGTAGACCTTATTCTCAAGAGGTTCCATGCTACAAATCAATCTGTGCCCTAACATTATCAACACTTAAAGGATTGGTTTAGCACCATGGTTGGTTTGTAGAATAACCCCCAATTCAATATGGTATATTTACTACTTGCGTCAACACTTGTCATGATGATCAACAAATCAGATCCTGTATTATGGCAGATAATTACCAGCTTACTAGATATAAATGATAAGCACCTGTTGTGTTTAATTTCTCGGAAGTAACAACCATGACACAGCATTATGGCATTTATCTAAAGCTGTCTGGAGGTGTAGGTTGGTTGTGGTGCTGTGTGTGGCAGGTAATTACCTATATATCACATAGGTATAATGTGACAGGTATCGATTTCACCTTCCATGTCATCTCGTGACATGTGCCACAAAGCCTTATTTCAAAAACATACAAGAGAATACATACAGAATATAGATACAAGGTTGTTTTTTCAATCAAAATTAGAAAGCCACACAAGAAATTTTTAGAAGTCGGGATTCTTTGCCATTAACTTCACAGCTTAAGTCTTTGAAAATTGATATGATTTTACATGAATCAGCAGAAATGGCCATCAGTGATTTTTATTTAAATCTGTCCTTTATGTTTGGTCGAATTGTGTATGTGGCTGCTATGTCATTAGGGTTGAAAAGATTTCATTCTGTGTCATATGTTGATATCAACAAATCTGATTCTGATACTAGTTACACAGAAGACCTCATTGGAGCATTGCATGTTAATACTCATATACCTGGTAGATATAAGGTACTAGTGTCCAATCACCTATTTTCATTACAGCGGAAACTTGCAAGAGAATCAGGTCTCAGAATAGATTTTAATGGTTTGTCGATGGTGAATTTATGAAAGTTCAGGCACAGGTTAATCTCTCTGCATGCAAGTCTAACATTCAGTGGCAACTTCATTTGCATCAATTTTTCATATATAGAAAGTATTACCCGAGAAAGTGTGCCATTTGACTTTATGAAACAGGTGTTAATGTTTTTATTACCAGAGATGGTGGGATAGCGCAGTGGTTAGTGCGTTCGGCTTCGGATCAGAAGGTCCGTGGTTCGAATCCCGCCAGGGGCTCGGCAACTTTGTCTGCAGTAGAGAACTGTTCTACACGCAGTCAGGTTTGGGTGCAATGCTACACTGAAATTCAGCGCAGTACCACCCATGGTTCGCTAGTTCCAGTCGATGCTCGCAGGTTTCACCGCAACTCATATCCACAATGGTGTTGCGGGCTTTCTCCCTGCACTAATACTAGCAGCCGCGATATAAGTGAAATAACCTTGAAAGCCGCGTTAAACACCAACTCACCTCACCTCACTTTTATTACCAGACGAGAGCGAGGGTTATACACATTTCGCACAAGTTTTATAAAAGTCATATGACACACTTCAGAGTGAATTAATTTCTTTATTTCCGAGTCTATTCAATCTAGAACACATTGAAATATTCAATGCTTCCCTTGCGACGGCCAGCAACAGTGATTTCATGAACAATGGTTTTGGGACATCACAGGTGATGAAATACGGTAACGTACGCTGAAACAATCATTGCTAGGCAAAAAGTGATAAATGCACATGTGCTCATATTGACAATATGTCACCTCTTACAATTAACCATATGGGTAATAAATCAGGATATTACTTTATAAGCTAGGATATATGTTTTCTAAGCTCTCTGAGCACTTAGTAAGTTATATGTAAAAAACAAACTTCGACAAAAGACAATCTAAGAGAGCTTAGAAAATATGAGCCTACAAACCTGTCACTAACCAACAGAGTGCCTCCCAAATTTAAGGTATATCTATGTTTGGAGATGACACACGTTTGTCGTATTGCATGAGGTATCCCATATAGCCTGTAGATAAGTTTAAACCAAGCACCTGTTTGTCTGCAACCAGCCAATAACCAAGCAGCGCTGCCATACTATCTGTTTCTTCCTCGATGGGTGGCCGGGGCTATTTGAAATGAGACGACACCCATATTCCATAAGATGAACTCAATGCTGACACTTCTTCTCCCAGTGCTCCACCCACCCTACTGTTTCTCCGTCATGCTTACAGAATTACAAATTGCCTCTGTCAGGCAAGGACACTGACAATTGCTTATATTAATAGGAAAGTAATAGGAAAATGAGGATTGAGTGAAAAAGAGGATTTATCTAGATTAAGCAATAGAAAATGTTAAATAGGTGTTGATTATGAAATTATAGACGGGGATGAAGCCTAGGGAGAAAGATTGGATGGGAAATTTTGTGTCACTGGGTGAGATTTTCTGGCGATTAGAGAACACAGGACCCACAGGGAGACAAAATGCTTCAGTTCTGAGCTCTGGGCCTTGGATCTGGATATTAAAAGTGTGTCATTAAGAGATATGTTTTATGGCTGTTTGATAGATATCCTCTTTTGTGTATTTCTCTACTGTAATTTAAGCATCACTATCATGAAAAGTTTTTAGCATTGATATTTCATCAAGTGTTTTATTCAAAATTGGTTGTTCTCAATAAATTTTATGAGAAAAATTTAAGTCTTAATACATTTGTTATCAAATCCAAGGTTAGAAGTGGAGTCTTCATGGAACTGTAATTCAAATATGATAAACAAATTGATTTGAAAGATATCATCTTTTATATTTTATTATTAGACATTAATAAAAACAGAACAGTCAGATTATTCTTATAACTCTGAAGAAGAGTACTGAACTTCGAAAACATGTTAGGCTTGTAATCAATTTGCATGCTGGCAAATAAGTTTTTCCTTTAATTTAAAGAAATCACTTTTCTGCGCAGATGTTCTAGAAAAAACAATACAAGTCAAGGGATAGCATATTTTAATCAGAATATATGTGTCATACTGTTTCTTTCTTGAGTGAAATAGGTACAGACCACTACAAAGCATATAGCAGTCTCAATAAACATTGCCGTTTCCCATAACACAAATATTCGTAGGTCGTAAACTCTGCAAAGACTGTGATTATGGAGGCTAATGGTGGTAGTGAGCGCTTCGCTTTTATTATCTGCTGATTTTCCACTCAAAGTTTACAGGAAAAGTTGCTAATGAAATTAATGCCTGTGTGGCTCTGACGGCCAGGTCTGGTTCTCAAAGGTCAAGGGTCGAAAACTGCAATGAATTTCAGTGCTTGAATGCCAAATTGTTTCAAATCAATAATTGGTGGAAAGGAAGTATGCTGTTTCTTGTTCTAGTGCAGAAGTGGAGGAACAATTTGAAACTCAGATAGCATGGCATGAAAATTAAAACATTTAGGAATCCTTGTAATATGAATTCAGGTATTTTATTACAATGTTTGACAAAAGAGTATAATAGTATAATACATAGAGAAACATTGTTATCTTCTTTCATCGAGAGGTAAAATGTTCCTTATTTCAATAGTTATTTTCATGTTGAACATCTTGCCTGTAAAGTATCTTATGAAATTTTATTGTTGTTGCGTGATGTATGATGTAAGGTGAGAGTAATTGTTAGTTTTCTGCATTGATAAAAAATCAACATCAAGAGACTTGTTATCCAATTTCTGTGAGTAAAAATAAGCCTCATTTGCTTGTTATCTTTTATGAATATGTTTACAGAAGTGGAGAAGATCTTATTCTCCTTCCAAAGATCATATTCTAGTGTTGGATGTGCTGTTTAGTTGTGAGTAGAGCCCCTGTCTTGCTTCAGGCTATAGAGCAAAGAAAGAGATAGACTTGTGATCAGTCTACAAAACATTTTTGGAAATAAAAAAATTGGTTGATTTTATGAAAAGAAAGCTTCATAGAATATTTTTTGAACTCAGAAACAGTAGTGGTAGACTGTGACTTCAAAAGAATTTTTCCTTATGTATCAAAAAGAGATTACCAGATTTTATCGTATGAAAAATCCTAAGAAAATCAGACATTCAAGAACCTGGGCGTGCACCAACATTTATTCTGAAAAATATTCATAGATGTTTTTAATGTATTTTGAATCTCATTTCAAATAATATTAAGGGACAGTTAAACAGGCTACGGTAAACAAACTCCACACACTTTCAACAGATGTGGACCTGTTGTAGAGCTTGTACCTGTGAGTAAAGAGAAGAAAAAACCAACTGTTGAAAGGTGAATTATTCATGCCCCATTTTCTCAAACGATTGATAGCTGGAGTTTCACTTAGAAACACTGTAGTTGGAGCTGTACTTCCAGTTATAACTTGATCTTTATTAACAGTGTCAATGCAATACCCATTCGGATTAGTGCCTTTCTGTAGGTTCTAGTCCAAACAATTCAGATAGTCGAATGCAATTCCTTGACCATATTTTCCAAAATTTAAGCTAGTCCTTCTGACTACCAGCTATCACACTTTACTAGTCCAGCTCCTTTTCCACAAGGTACAGGCTACTGGATTAGTGCTAATTTTGAACCCTGCAACTGCATTGTCTAACCAAAGAACTGCACCATGAGTATGCACCAGTGTATGAATTTGGGCACTATAAAAACAGCCATTATTATTATTATCATTAACATTGGTACTTTTCGGTTTTAGGCATGCCATGGAACCCTGAACTATTGAAATCAAAACTAGGGCTTTTGTGATTGATGAAAAGGGATATGAATATAAAAACTGTTGTGATTGATACAAATGGATATGAAAATAAAAATTGATTTGATCGATGAAAATGGATATAAATTGAAACTGATCTTGTTTTCAAAACAGTTTTGATCAGCAAGTGTTTCACAAAGAGGATGATCTTACAAAACATCTGACCACATGGATAAAAGACAAAGTTAATTTTTTCTCTCAGTAATGAAATCTAGATGTTCTCTCAGAGTTGTCTTTGGATGTAACAAGAATGTTGCAGGACAAAGAATCATTATGGCTCCACCAAGATCTTTGTACCCTACTCTCTTTGTCTTTTTATGCAAACCAAGTATTCATCTTTTACCTATTACCCGTTTAAATCTGTTTTCAATAGAGTACTGGAACTACATGCTATCACAATATGAACCCTTTGACCTTTTAGTCCATCATGTTTGTTGACAGAGATGTACCCTGGGATGTTGGTTAAATCCGATTGTTAAGGACCCACTACTGTAATGGAAGTTTTCTAGTCAAGTGATTGTGAACACTGGTTGGGATATTGTTAATTTTCGATGATTTTGGGATCTTTATCCTACGCAGTTACCTAAATCAGGATCCCAACCCAAACCTATTTTCCCATCACATAGGCCTGATCACGTAGATATCCCAGGGGTGTTGAATCAACCCCTATTGTACTGTACCAGGAGGGTAATGGAAGTTTTCTAGTTGAGTGCTTGTGAGCATGTGTGCAGTGCTTGTTAATGTGTGATGATGTTGCTGCGGTAGTGTTGGAGTTGTGTAGCCTGTCAGCATGATGGATGGAGTGCTTCTGTCATTGACGTCGGTTACCGACAGCATCACAAGTTTTTTTCTTCATGTTGGCATGTTATTCAAGAGATGAATAACATGAGATAGCTGCAATCAGAGAGAACAAATGAGTTTCGTGTGCTGGTCTGATCAACGCTTGCTGTGATGCAGGCTCTTCTTCTGCTGTTTACATCGGCTGTGTAAAAATTACCTTGCTGATAGACTTTAGTTGCCTGCAGTTTCTCAGATTTAATGAGCTAAAACACTTGATTAATCAAGGCTAAATCAGTAAAAGAATATTCATGTTTTGTTTACATCTTTCAATCTATGCCACTGTAATAATCAGAATTTTGATAGTTGGTTTATTTTGTTTACTGGTTCATTAAAATTTAAGTATGAATTTGTTGGTTATTTCTTAATTATATGCAGATGGAAAACAAATTGAGAGTCTTTGAAAAGTTTTGCTGTTTTCTTGATAAAGTGATAACAATTATTAGCCATTATTCTATTGTTGAAAATTCTTAACCTTTTTTTTATTTTACTTGGAAATGCTCCTTTTTGACCAAGCAGCAGTCTATTAAAGTTAAGTCTTGGTTTAGGAGGGAAGTATATGAGTATAAAGCATGCATAGATTGCAAGCACAGCTGTGGGTAGGGAGCAATAAACAAACGTGTTGATACAATCTCAGTGGTGAGATTTCTGATTGGAAGAGGACCTTGACAAGTTGAGCCATATTTTTTAGGGTTCAATGATGCGGAACATTGCCAGTGGCCCTGTTGACATTCTGTTCAGAACCTGATCCTGCTCTAGCCTTAGAGTACATGCTGTGGAAATAACCATAGTTGGCTTTGGAAACTTAGCTCTTTGATTTAAAGCACTCAAAGATGAGTCCCTAAGCTCTGTAACCAGTTTAAAGGTACAAGATCGTAGCTCGTTTAGGTACTACCAAATCTCTTCTTAAGTATTATAAAGATCCAAATGGTTTAATGCTTTCACCCCTAAGAAACCAGACACAAGTACATTTTAGCACCTGATTTCTGTAGGGATGAAAAGGTTAAAGAGGATTAGATTGTTTAATGGACTGTTGGTTATGACTCCTGACAATCAACTCCTATTCAGTTTAGCCATTCACTAAAACACTCTTGATTTGATTGTCGAACCAATGTAAAAAGAATGGGTTACAGTTGATATTGGTACACCAATAAACTGCTATTCAAGTGAACAAATAAAACTCCAGTATTTGCCAGTTCCTTGCAGGAAGGCCCTCTCCATACATATGTATCTACTTGGCGAGCTCTATTTCAGCTCACTGTACGGTAGATAGACACTCTACCCTCAAGTACAAAGAGACTCTGCAGATCCTTCTTAGAACAACTTGCTGCAAGATGTGTATAACTACCTTGTTGTGTTGTCTCAGAGAAATCCGGAGAATATTTACCTACAATAGATATCATTCTTCATTTTTACTAACCTCACCTAAACTGCCTATTTCATTTTGTCAAGTTTTGATTTTGGTTTTGATAGAAGTATGAAACACTGGCTAATGAACTAATTAATCACCTCCAATCCGTTTCAATGATCGAAATATTTTTTTTACCAAACATCATTATGGTATTCAGAAAATTTGTATCTAAATAGGGCATGTAACCAATACTATCATATTAAAGATGTAGGTAACTTTCATTTGATATTCATCATTGTCTAACCTTTTTCTGTAACATTGTATATAAGTTATTACGCTTTTTCGAAATAGTAAACCACCTTTAGTTCGCATGTATCTTCCTCGTGTCAAGCTTTTGAGTGAATTAAGATCTTAAAATTCCGACTGAAATATCAGGTAATTGCAGTATAAAACGTGGCAAATGTAAGTAATTTAATGGCAACCACTGTAAACCAATACTTGTTTACTGTTGTATAAAAGTCCTGTATAAATTAGAGTTGAATGAAAGTGTGACACCCATAAGTAATTGCTTCACAAAAGAATGCTTTGTTTATCCCAACTGTAGATGCAGTGTGATTTGATTGTAGATTAATTGCAGGTTGGACCATTTCGCTGCCCATGTTAAATGACACAGCCCATTTAGAGGGACAGACATGAATTAAAGTGTCCTATTGTCTAGCATGCAATTGCGGACTCCATTGACACTTCCTATCCTGTACCTCTGTCAGTGGCACAGACACATGTCTATGTCGTCTTGCATTTCAAACTCAATTATTTACATTCAGAGGTAATTTCTTTTTAGTGAAATGTCTCAAGGCCGGTGAAATCTGATGCTAATGATGTGTATTTTGTTGCACGTGATTGATGAGAGTGTCACAGCTGGAAGAAAGGAATTAGGTAAATAGAGAGGGAATCTTAATGACGTAATGTAATTTATCAACTTTAAGGTTCTAAAGTCGTTAGTTCGAAGTAGATTTTTTTCATATTTTACTTCAATTAGTCATGATTATTTACTTTCTCATGCATTCTACGATTGATTCTATGTCTGTCTGTCCGTTGAGGCAATAGTCGTACTCTCATTGCCCAACCCAATATGAAATATTTAAGTATCATATAAACTGGTATGGAAATCAGTATATACTACTGCGCTATTTCTATGCACAGGCATGCTCAAAACGCATAATTTAATCATTATATAATTAAAGGATCTTACATTCAGTGTAGCTGTTAAGCATTTCGCTTGACCGTGTAGTTTCATACTTTCCAGTGTTCAGGTACCCCAATATTTTTTGGAAGTTTTTCTCAATATGTTTTCTAGAGATATTGACAGTTTGCCAAATATAATGATTTTTTGGATAAAAACACGACAAAGGATCTTCAAAACTAATAAATGTTTTGTCTACATTAGTTTGTTTATTGTGTATTCCGTCTTTTTCATCATTCCCCATTTATTAAATATCTCACTTTGAAAGTACCTAGCTGGAAACTATTATGAACGCTTGTATGAACTTCACAAAACCACAAAAGAAACTGTAAAGAATAATCCATAACCATTAATAGGTTGGTTAAGGGAAGATGTTCAAAGTAGTAATCAATTACTTCTATTGCCAATTTTCCACATGATAGATATAAGAAAATGACTCAAAAGGTCTCTGAATATTTTCAAGCGGAACCTTTTTCAATGAACAAAGAGATTTATAGATAAAGAAGTCAGACTCCAAACCACAAGTGGTGTCCCAGAGTTTGGCTGTAAAGACATTTCATTCTTTAAAAAATTATTTGAACACATGCCATGCACTTTTAAGGAAACAAAAACATATCCTTGGCCTGTGTAAAACCAGTCTTATACCCCATGCCTGCACCTATAGATGAAGAAAACAAATGGTGTTTCTACAAGGGAGACGAAGCCTGGCAAAACAGCACTGTGGGCCTGGGTAATCATTTGTTGACAAATCGTTGTGATTGCAGTTGACACAATAATGCGCTTGCGTCCCACGACCAAATCTGCAGCTCGCTTATATGCTTACTCAAGCTGTGTGAGAGACAATACGGTGCACATGTTGAACAACTATGTTTTGAATTCCTGCCTCAGTAGGAGTTAAAATCAAATGTAAACTTAACAATCTTGTTTGGGAATAAGAGAATTTACAAATTCCTCCTGAATTCATGTATTCAACAGCCTTGGGGAGAAAGTTATTCATATTTCTGATTAACTTGAAATTCACTTGATTTAATGTCACATGTTGGCAGCTAAAAAATCTTAATTTGAAGATGCAGAGAAACTTTTAATTGTCTGTAGTTCAACAAGTACTCCTAGTCATTTACATTATGAAGGTTTCATGGTGGCAATATAAATGACACACAGCTAGATGGATAACTTTTTTCTTGTCATGTATCATGTGTCAATATTTACTTAATTCTAATGAGATCTTGGTAGCAATATGATCAATGTTGCAAAGAAATTTGTCAATTTTGCTCTGAATATGTTGCAAAATTAAAATAAGAAAGAAATAAAAATATTTTTGGGGGAAATTATTTTTGTTTTGGTTTTTCAAGGATCTCTGCATGTGCAGTTAATGAGGATGAAAGTTACATTTTATTTTACTGGTTTCACGACAAATTAAATTCAGTGTAGTTTTGCGGGCTTAATCTTTCCCTGCAATGGTAATAGTCAACTGGATTTAGGAAAAAAATAAATTGAAGTGGCACTAAAACTCCAGATCATTATGGGCACATCATGTCATTGAAAGTTTTATAGGACTAGAATTGTCTTGCATGTTGTTTACTGTTTAGGAAATTCATAATGTACTTAGCCTTGTTTCATTTTTATCAAAAAATGTCTTTCATGCCTGTTGATAGAATATATGAAAACAGGTATTAATCAAAAAGGTTGATGATGAAACATAACCTCTTTTAAAAAAGCAATAAGGTAACCTTAAGATGAAGTTAAGGATGGAACGTGGTTACTTTATGAAGGAATCTTCTTGCATTTTAACTACTTTCTGTACTCAACAATACAAGATAAGGACCATGCCAATATTTCATTTATATGTGTCAGATGAATAATTATTTGAACTGTTAACTTATTTGATATTAAGTTTACTTATTTTGTTGAGTATATATCATAGAAAAGTTCTCGGATAAGAAACTTCCTCTCATAGATTATTGGTTTTCCAGAGAGGATAAGATAAGATGAGAAGTACTATGGATATTACTAGAAACATGACAGGAGTTGTTGTACATCCTTCTACATAAACACCATCAACATCAAAACAAGCGCGCTTATTCCTAGTTGTTTATGTTGTGCCAGGCTGGAAAAACATATAAATAAGCATACAGTCTACAGGAAGTTGCTGTTTTTAAATCCTGATGGGTTTGGTGCTTTTTTATGCAGTAAAAACATTTCCCTGCCGAGATGTAATGGTGCATGGTTTTTCTCTCATGTCAATATTGTTTTATAACTTTCCTTTAAAAATGTGTATGATTGATGTTATTAAAGCTTTTTTATTTTGGATGAACTAATAGTTATTTAACTCTCATAATATGATAAGTCTGAACCTTTGATGATATTACATAGAGAAGATGATTTTACAGGAAAATATTTTCCAGATTGTTTCACTGTTTCTTAAAGTAATTGATTTTATCAATGTTGAAAGATTAAGTATATTAAATTCATATTTCACTCTCCTTTACTTCATCTTCCTAACAGTGCATAGAAAAGAGCTTTTGTAATGTAATCTCAATGTTTTCTTAAGTGGTCCAATATTATTTCTTTTAGAGGTTGGTATGGGAAAATAACACCTCAATGTATAAGTGCTTCAATAACAAAAGCAACATGAAGATTATGACAGAACTCAAAGCAGTAGATCTAACTGGTTTAATGATGTATTGAGAGAGAAGCAAAAGTGAAATGTTTATTATCTGTAAAACCAAACCTCAGTGATTTACAGATAACATTCTTAACCCCTGACCCCATACCCTAGCCCAACGGAATCCACCCCATGTTGTACACTACGCATGGAAATAGTACATAAATCAATTTTGTCCTTACACCCATTGACAAGGAGTACTGTGTTCGGATCTAAGAAAGCTTGTATAACATTCCCCCCTTCACTGTTTTTTTAAACCGTAGATAATTCAAATGACAGCTGGAATTGAGTTAGTCTAGACTCTCTTCCAGCTATTTGAATTATTCATTAATAAGTAAAAAGTAGTGTTTCTCATATGAATATGGACTTAAGATTTTCCAGGTCTTCCTTTGCTAAATCTTTGAGCTTCAGTCCAATCTGCATTTGGTTTTATGACTTTTTATATGAAAATTGACTCTAGAAACAAGTCTATATGTTTGCACTTCATTCTCCAGAAGGAAAATCACTCTACCCTGAGTGTTTTGCGCTAATACCCGCGAAAAGTATGATCAGGCGTTTATTTCTGCTCCAGCGCTTAATGTGAATGGAACCATCACTAATTTGTGGTCATGCAAGACTTAGAAGCAATCTCTCCTTACACTAGCTTCATTGTGTCTTATCCTTCATTGTCAACATACATGTAGCAGGGATTAGTGCAGTGTAACTGTATCGCTGCTTTGTTAACCATAGATATGCTTATTACAACTTTGACTGCAGAGACTTCAAAACTTTGTTTTAGTTCTGTGCAGGAATCATATCACAATTGTGACTCTCTTTAACTGACTGACTATAAGGACTGTTGTAAAAGCATCGCTCTGTTTTGTGCAGGAATCATATTGCAATTGTGACTCTCTTTAAGTGACTGACTACAAGGACTGTTGTTAAGGCCTCGCTTTGTTTTGTGCAGGAATCATAGAAGAAGAAGAAGAAGAATATTTTATTGATGTGTCACATGCTGAATCTATTGCAATTGTGACTCTCTTTAACTGACTGACTATAAGGACTGTTGTTAAAGCCTCGCTCTGTTTTGTGCAGGAATCATATTGCAATTGTGACTCTCTTTAACTGACTGACTATAAGGACTGTTGTAAAAGCATCGCTCTGTTTTGTGCAGGAATCATATTGCAATTGTGACTCTCTTTAAGTGACTGACTACAAGGACTGTTGTTAAGGCCTCGCTTTGTTTTGTGCAGGAATCATATTGCAATTGTGACTCTCTTTAACTGACTGACTATAAGGACTGTTGTTAAAGCCTCGCTCTGTTTTGTGCAGGAATCATATTGCAATTGTGACTCTCTTTAACTGACTGACTATAAGGACTGTTGTAAAAGCATCGCTCTGTTTTGTGCAGGAATTATATTGCAATTGTGACTCTCTTTAACTGACTGACTATAAGGACTGTTGTTAAAGCCTCGCTCTGTTTTGTGCAGGAATCATATTGCAATTGTGACTCTCTTTAACTGACTGACTATAAGGACTGTTGTTAAAGCCTCGCTCTGTTTTGTGCAGGAATTATATCGCAATTGTGACTCTCTTTAAATGACTGACTAACACTGAGAATTTTTGGATTTTGAATTAAAAGTTATGGTTAGTTCTTGTGCGAAGAAGCCTTAGCATTGTACTGTTCTTCAAGAGTGACTGACTATTGGATATTATTGCCTTAAAACTTCTTTTTAACTTTTTGAGTAAATGTGTAGATGTTTAATGTAGAACCTGTTAATACGATACAGGGAAGCTGTCGCTTGTATCGGTGGTGAAAAGTCTTCTTAGATATTCCTTTACTAATCCTTTAGTAGTTATGAAGACCCATTCCAGTGATAAACTTCATTTAAAGTTTTTAACCTTCTTGGAAACTTGTCATGAAATAGTTATATTTTCATCTGATTCACTTTTCATCAGTTTTATACATATAATAAATGACTTCCTTTTACCAAAAAGCCAACAAAATTATGTTCACAAGCTTTCAAGCATGAAAAATAGTTTTTGTTGAAGGTATATCATTAGTTGAAAGATAAATAGTATTTCTAGCTGCATTGGTGGCTTTATTGGCCCACCAAGGATGAAACAGAGATCCAAAATAGCTGACTGTCTGATAAGACAACTTACAACTTAAGAGCCATATTCTTTTTGCTGGAATTTCCAGTGTTTACCAAATCATCCGTTTTTACGCAAACATTATCTCCAATAGTTGCTATTGAAGGTTACCTCACAAGACGTAACAGAAACTGCTCTGTGAAGCAGCAATTAGCGCCTTATAAAGAATATTGTCAGAACAGAGTTCCACTGGTGCCACATAATTGACATGTCTATGAGCTATATTAGCCAGAGACTTTGATAACGACACCGTTATGATGTTATGAGCATGAAAGGTCAGAAGCAGCGCCAATGGTTGGATGTTCTTGGAGCACTCTGTAGCTAATAGCTCTTGTGCTCACTTGGAAGATTGAATCGTCTCCAGAGCTTGAGATCATGCCCAGAAAACAGTCTTTAAATGAAGGGTTAATTATTTAGTGTGGCATCCGTGGTATAAGGTCTCCTTGTTGTTTTGTTGGAAATATTGCAAAAACCTTTGTCTAAGTGAATCATTTATGTATTGATGATTTTGCATGTTTGAAATATTTTTGGTTAGTATTTGTAAGTATTACAGAAATAGTTTTGGATAATTGAGCAAAATGAATTTGAATAATTATTTTGTTTTAATTGTAAATTCCATGTAAAATTGGAACTTAACTAATTATTCCCTTATTGATTGACTTTACAAATTTCAAAGATAGCAAGATAAATTTAATAAATTTGAGAACAGGTTTCTCTGTGCAGAAGACATTTTTTTATTTTGCTGGGAGTAATTACAAGAATGTTGTAAGTAAAATTGCCAGAAAATAACACAATTATTTAATGTTACACTATTTTAAGTTATGATAATGTTGAAAGATTTTCTCTTCTGATTATTTTGGCATAATCTTACCTTCTGGTATGGATCAAATTGTGTTTTAGTCAACATTTTACAGACAAAATTGTCAAACATGGCAGATTGTTTATGTGTAAGTAAGTAAGTGTTTCCAGGTGTTTGTGTGAGTGTTTTGGACATGTACCAACTATCAAGATAAGTGATGGAATTCTTACTCTAGCTGAAAAAGCAGTGGATGAATTGTTTGAATATGTTTTAACTACCCAAAACTATGAAAAACCAGATTTTGAATGTAGCACAGGTTGAATTTTACCTTTAATTCTGTAGTTTGTACGTTCAGCAGCCTTATTAGAAAGAAATAAACCTCTTATGAAAATGTATTTTGTTCGTTACGAGTTACTATTTAATGGAAATATTCCACTTTGCCATTGTGAAGATCTGTAGATACTTTGATTTAAAGAAAAATATTCTGAAGTTCTGAAATTTATTTGCATTTAATTCTGCCTATATATTGAGAATGGTATACCTTTCTGAAAAGATTCAATAACTGATTCAGAATAAATCCAAATCTTTTCACAGGTGAAAAATAAAAGATGATTTTGTTTGGAACCTTTTGAACCAAATCTTATGCCCTAAAGTCTTGTTTTCGAGGCATCGTAAGATTGATAAACTTTGCTGAAGACTTCGGTGCCAAGTAACACATCATTTATAGGTCTGCAAGTGCAGATAACTATGTAAACAGGAAGCCATCACTTTTCCTATCAGCACGGTGACACTGAAACGTGACATCAACTTAAATGAGATTAAATAAATGAAAAACAGCAGAAATTATCGCAGCTGCTTACCACTAGCATTGATTGAACATGAAGCCCCCAGCCTAAACCTTGCCAGTGTCAATGTTCTGTTGGCCTCTAAAGGTCGATGGAAACCCCTATAATCTGCGATGGCATCTCCTGGAAGAATTGATGGATTGTACCATTGTGCCATCAGAAGGTGATAAGGTTATACCAATGTTGACACAGGGAAATAATCAAATTATACTTGAAAATGTGATTACCTTCTTTCAAGCAGGCCAGCTAGTTGTACAGCAAATGAGTTTCTTGTGTGGCGAGTCTCAGGTGGTGCTTGCAAGATGTTACTTTTAAAGTGGTATTGAAAACTGGTCGTATTTTGAAGATGTTTCAAATTGTTGTTGGAATCAGGTTATGAGTACAGGATTTTTTATAGTGTGGTTAGAAACAAATTTTTTTTTTTATGTGACTTATGCAGAATTCATTTTCAAAGCACATAAATTTTCAAGTCCTTTTGCAATGAAATTGTCATTAGTCAATGTTAATATTTGATTCTCACAACTGTTGTGTGACGGTGTCAATTATCTGAAACATTGTTCCCATGAAGATTGGTCTGTATAAGTGTTGACAAAATGGGTTATGGTAAGGATATTGTCCACAAAAAGATTTTTTTAATGAATATTTAAAATCAAGGTGATTCTAGAATATTGCCAAAAAAGGTATGTTTTGAATATGGTAGATACTCTTATCAGCTTGACATTCATGTCCCATAGTTATTTAACCTTCAGAGGACACTGACCATGTTAGCACTCAGAAGGCTTTGAAGATCTGAGGTCTTCTTGAAGATGTAATGGATAAGCTGCTGTATCTCATCACAACCCTGAATGCTTTACAACATCACTGAATGCTCAACAACATCACTGAATGCTCGACAACAGCACTGAATGCTCGACAACATCAATAAATGCTCTACAACATCAATGAATGCACTACAACATCACTGAATTTCTCGACAACATCACTGAATGCTCGACATCACTGAATGCTCGACATCACTGAATTCTCGACAACATCACTGAATGCCAGACATCACTGAATGATGGACATCACTGAATGCTCAACAACATCACGGAATGCTCTACAACATCACTGAATGCTCGACAAAATCACTGAATGCTTGACAACATCACTGAATGCTTGACAACATCATTGAATGCTAGACTACATCACTGGATGCCAGACCAATTCACTGAATGCCAGACATCACTGAATGCTTGACATCACTGAATGCTAGACAACATCACTGAATGCTTGACATCACTGAATGCTAGACAACATCACTGAATGCCAGACATCACTGAATGCTTGACAACATCACTGAATGCTCTACAACATCACTGAATGCTTGACAAAATCAATGAATTCTCTACAACATCACTGAATTCTTTACAACATCAATGAATGCCAGACATCACCGAATGCTCGACATCACTGAATGCTTGACAACATCACTGAATGCTCGACAACATCACTGAATGCTAAAAAACATCACTGGATGCCAGACCACATCACTGAATGCCAGACAACATCACTGAATACCAGACAATACCTCGCCACTGTGAATTTTTCTCTACAACAGGCTTCCAACCTACTCCAGTATTCCTAGAATAATAGAATTTGTTAGGTCTTGTACTTAGTGTTCTTTGTTACAGAAAGTTCAGCTTTGTAACAAACATCATTCTGTGACATCAGCAAAGTTCTGGAGAATTAGAGAAATTAATGTACTAAAAGATGATTTTTGCTTCTGAAAGGTTTAAGGGTTTTTACCCCTGCTGCTTTCAGGATAGTTAAATTTTGCATAACACCGCAAGATATTCCTCATATAATCTATAGTATTTCAAAAATGCAAAGCAAAAGCTATCTTACAGAATAGAGTGATTCCATACATTTAAAAAAAAAAATTCTCTTAATTCAGGAAGAGTCATTAACATGGTCAAAAATGTTTCCGATATTGTTCCAGAAACTTGAATAATGTCACTTTGAGTTCAGGAAGACCTTTTACATTATTTTGAATACTTCCATTTTTTCATGCACCATGAATGATTATCTCTAATTGTTTAGGATATTTAAGTTGAAACTTTCTTATTCAACTCAGAGGAACAATTCTTATCAATGTGTAGTTTTTCCTAAAACAGATGTACCTTGTATTACATTTAAAAATGGGGTGTGAGATGGTCGGAATTCATTTCTAGGTGTATCTTGGTGTGTATTCCTTCAGTTCTCAACCAGTTTGCACTCTAATTGTCAGACAGGTGCTAATAAGGGGAGCAAGTGCTTGCTGCTTATCTCTTTGCACTCACTCAAGTTAGATTTCCCTCCAAGATGATATTTTTTACAAGTTCAACTCTCAGAATGTCATTTTCTTTGGAATTCACTCTCTGAAAAAAATATCTACCAATATTTGATTTATGAAAGTGGTTTTTTTGTGATAATAAAAACAATGTAATAATGTGGATGATCATAAGCAACCTGTAGTTGCTCAAGGCGTTGCCAACATTATCACCTTGGTCTAACCCATATTTGTTGCTTGAAGGTTCCCATTTCCTTGTAGGTGAACATAACCACAAGAAGATTGTTGTTGATGAAATATTTTAGAACTTGTTACTCTCAAAAGACGTTTTTTCAGGTTTATAACTCACACAATAAAGTTGCTTAACTGCAATTTGTCCCTAGCAAGTGCATGTTTGAGATAGTTATTGTTTTTTGAGTTGATATTTTGGACCATTTGTAACCGAAAAACATTTTCTTCAAACTTCTGCCCTATTAAAAAGGGAAAAGTATTTTCAATTGGTTCAAGATTTTTTTAACAAAAGAAATAAGACGCCAAATGAATTTTTTAAATTTACACTAGGCTCAGTTGTGTCATTGCGTGTTTGAAGAAATTATCTATCTTTGAGATAGAATTAGCTACAAGTTTCAACTCTTACAATCTCTTTTTTCTAACTAAAAAACCTTATCTACAACTGGTCCAGTAACAAAAGTGCGTGTTTGAGAAGGTTATTTCAAGATTTTCACTTATTTTTTTCCTGCATGGAAAGGGTATGCATCTAGAGAGTAAATGGAGGAAGTGGAGTTAAAACTACAGAAAGTAAAGTTTTCCTAATGACTTAACTTTCTGCCCAGTGACTTGATTTCAATCTTGTTTTTAGGATGATAGTTTGAAAACAGTTTGAAATCATTATGTCAGATATTTGCTTTGATTTTCAAACTAAGCTGTTTTTTATGTCTTCATTTTTGGGGAGGTGATTAGCAATGTTACCTTCAAAATAAAATCCATTAGTCGATGATGAGTAAGATAATGTTGAATTGGCAGTATTTCTGCCCTGATCCTAGCATCTCCTGAAATGCAATTAAATGTGTAGAGGGGACTAAGCCTTCTTGCATATATCTGTATTTATGATCATCTCATCTCAAAGTTCCTCATACTCAAAACCTTTTTTCCTTTTTCTCTTGAGACATTGCTGTAAGGAGTTTGGAGATGACAACCCATATTGTACAGCTGTCTTTGTAGGCATCTGAAAACCAGACTCCTGTCAAGAGCTGGGTGTTTTCTTATCCTCTTCAATAGATCTGTAAAGAGTTTAGATGTAATTGTTTGTATGGAAAGGGTGTTAACTCAGATAGATGCTTTCTTACCATGTGTTTTGTTTTGTTTGTGAAATTCCACAACCAATTAGGAAGTTAAAATAGGATACAACTTGAAAGACACAGGCCTTTCCCTATCTAAATGTTCTTGAAAGAATTTGAGAAAATATCATTTTAAAGTTGAGTTGTCAGATTTTGTTTCAGCTATGACTTTGGTGTCACTTTGGTTAAAGTCTACAATTATTAAACCTTTAAAAAAGCATGATTTCAGGTTTGTCATCTACTAATGCCCTTGACATTAACAAATGCATCTTGATAGCTTAATTTGTTATTTTTTAAATTATAGTTTTATAGATTCTAAAATTATTAGGATTTAACTGATTTGACAAAGATTGTGCATTTCACTTAGCGAATCAAAACGATTAAAATGTTTTATGTCCTTAAGAATAAGGAATTCAATCTTCTAAAAGGGTTGTGTGATTTGACACGTATTCCATTAACTATATATCAAGTATCGACCCCACCCGTCCTTTTGGAAATTGAGAAAACAATTACCAGGGTGTAAGTTTCAGAAGTAAAACACAACAGCATCTTGTGTGTTCCTATGGTAATGTGCAAAATTTGCCTTACATACACTTTGCAATAGAATAAGATAAAAGCTCTGGCAGGTCTATGGTGAATACTAGAAAGCCTGATTCAGAAATGAAGAAATCTTCTGTTTAATATATTGTTTTTTTAACTGACACAGAGTATGTTTAAAAAATTTCATGTGGCTTAGATAAGAGCCAAAATACCATTTGTCCTGTGTTAAATTAAAATATCCTTCCCCAACTTGCATCTCTATTTATAAAATGCCCAAATTAGTTTATTTTCTTCTTTTCAATGATAATGCAAAAACGCCACGATTGATGTTAATAAGTTGAAATTGTACATTCATTTCACATGAATAATAGTAAATAGACTAACTTAACACTAGCTACCAACCAATATTCGCCTTTGTATCTGATGGCAATACGATTCCATAAGTACATTGAGTCACTAGCATGTGCCATTGTCCGGTTTTTGATAATAAATTACAACTTAAACTTTTTTTCTTTTTTTTTTTAATCTTTATGCTGAACTGATAACCATAACATAAATTTGATGCATTGAATTTGTTTGATTGAAATATATATATGAAGATGAAAAATTAGATAACTGATGAACAATCACTTGATAGTCGATAGTGTATTTATGAACCAATGCTCATTAGAAAGTAAGAAATACTTTAATGTCAGCTTATGAATTATAAGGAATTTTACATTTTGCTATCAAATTCATCAGGGTTAAACTTTTAATTTGTAATTATGATGAATAATTAGAGGATACATATTGCAAATGACGTATAAACAATTAACTCCGGACATGCACTTAAGTCTTAAAGATGAAGATGAAGATAAAGATATCATTTAGCCTGAAGAAAATTTGACATATTGCTTTACATCTTTATTTTTAAAAGATGTCAAAGGTTGAGACTTTAATATATCACTTAAGTCTCTAAAGTATTCATCTAAAAAATGTTTACAGAAGAATTAGATATCTATTTAATTTAAAATCATCTACAATATATCATCAAATGTAAGGAAAGTTTTTGTCTTTCCACAGGCAGTGTAGACTTTCATCATCAATGAAATGGATACAAAATAATAACCTGAAATAAATTGATACGCCAGGGATGTAAACACGCTTCTAAATTCCAAATGTGACACCAATATCCCTAGGTGATTTTCGTTACGGAAGAGCGTCATTGCTAATGGATGTGATCTTCTTATGGACGAGTTTCATGAAATACTTACGTAAATCTGGTAATTGGGTGTGAATAATTAGCTGAAATAAGTAGACATAACAAGATTATAAGCATCGACATCATGTCCTTCCCCCATCAAAGCAAGGAAGATGAGAGGAAACATTTCTTCTCTCGTGATATGTTTACGTGGTTATTCAATAATCTACTATCTTCTGATGTGTGATGATTAATTGAGTGTTTTTATTCTCATGGAATTTGTGTTATGGAGATGAGTTGTATAGGCGTGAATTACCTAGATAATGACATTTTGATATTTATGATAAAATGCAGACTCTGGTAAACTCTCTTGTATTAAGATTGTCTAATTAAATCTTGAAGTGTTAATAAATTTTTGGATGTGAAGTTAAGAACATTATATGTCAATGAACAAATAATTTATTGAAAGTGATTAAACTATGAATTTCAAACTTTGAACATACTTGATTTATGTCATTCAATCAACCATTGCATCATTAAATACTTACAATTATCAACATCTGACTCTTTGTATATTGGTCAATGGACTTTGCAGGAATAAAAGATTTGACTTGACATCACTACTTGACAACTAGTCTTAGTTTTTGACACTATCTAATTGTAGTTTTACATTATTTTTACACAATTTTAGTTTTACACACAATTTTATATTTTACACACAATTTTATATTTTACACCAAGTCTTATCTTAGTCACAAATAATTGTTTCAGGGCGGGGCCCTTATAAGTGGACTACAGTAACTACAGGCTGTTAAACACTTAGCTCTAAAGCAGGGATTAGAGAGTTCCAACAAGCATTAGTGTATCTATTCTGTATCCATGGAGTTATGATAGGATGCTGGGGAGATAATCACTGAAGCCTCGGGGATACAAGTGAATACAGTTTATAGTCTCTCTAGTCACTGAGCATTATACTGTGTTATTATCTACTTGTCTATGCAGTCTATGGTGGTATTATCACCCAAGTCCCTGGATTACACTGATATGAAGGGGAAGCGCTCCTTTCTGCACTCTTCTACCAGGGCTTGTATATAAGTAGCTTCCATGCAACACCTGTAGAGGCTGGTATCATGATACACCGGGATGACCTCAGCTAGATGTTGGGGGACTAGGACCAGTAGGTACAGGAAGTATGAGACCAGAGGAAAAAGGGGACAATGCATTCCTGTAAGCATGTACATGCTTGCCTATCATAATAGATACTAGAGTTATCAATATTGACATTTTATAAAATATAAATTTGTGAATATCATTGCCGAGAAATTTGTTTTGTACCTAAGTTTACAAGTGTGCATGATGACCAAGAGTACACAGTTTAAGCTAAAATTTATTTTTGAAGAAAATTTATTCACATGTTCTTTTGACAAGTGTTTAAATATTTTTCTTTTGGTGAATAAATGTTGAGTCTAATTTGTTGGCTATTCAAATTGTAGCTCATTTGTTTATTTTGAAAGCAAATTGCATGTTAGAGATCATTTGAGAGAACAAAAATTGGACAAAATTGATTTGACCCCAAAAAAATGTGAAATTTGCCACAGAAATAGACAGAGTATAAGCTTTGATTTCATTGACACAGGTATGAGCTTGGTGTCTTTACAGCATCAAAAAGATTGAGACAGAAAGGCTGTCAATTCGAGTCAGTTTGCTAGAAGTCTCCATGTTTAATGAAATTACTTGTGATTATTTTGACACCAAAACCTACACAACCTGCCCACACGAACAGCACAAAAGGATTTATACCATTCTGATATTCAAAAAGTCATGCTTGACAGTTTATTGTGCTAGTTTTATCAAATGGTAGCATTCAAAGTTATTATTTATGAATAGAATTGTATTATTATGGCATTCTACATGGTATTTGTTTAATGTTTTTCATTCAGTCAAGACAAGAGTATCTCCGTTTTCATTCTTTATTAGTAAAGGTCTAACTGATTGGGTAAATTATCAGTTCTTGCAGATGAAGGTAGTTCCTCAGAGTCTTGTACTTTCACACATCATTTTTGTACTAACCATTTATCTGCTGCATAAGTCAGTGTGTATCCTAATATTGGCACAAGTCAGTGAATATCTCTTCCAAGCCAATACTCTGAACAGGATATTCTTGGAACTGAAATATTTGGAAAAAAAAAAGGATCAGAAACATCAAACATTATTATATTTTCAACTATAATAGTTGATGTTCTTTTAATTGTTTTGGACAATGTCATGGAAATTCTTTAACCCCTACCCTTCCAATCAGACACCTATTGTACCAACTTTATTTAGAATTGAAACAAATAGTTAATCATGGTAAAAATTGGAGCTTGGTAAGATTCATGAGCTATTTGAAACATCTTTAGCCTTATACCAACCACAAGAATTACGTAAACAGGCATCATTTTGTATTGTTCTCAACCAATGAAAACTGCCAGCATGCCAGATATCCCAGTTTTCAGATCTCTTTTGATCTGGATAAGTGTGACATGACGTGTTACAGGGAGTAGGTTACGGCACAGCAGAAAAAGTCAGCATGTAAGAGCATTAATTAGAAAGGATTGTCAATCTCCTACCCCCACACCTCCGCTACTGGTTTCCAAATAGATTTATTCTGAAATTTGACAGTTTTAGAATACGTGTGTAGGATGACAATATGCTAGATGCTGAAGTCATCAGTTTCTTAATTTGAAGGGTTTTTGAAAGTCATTTTGATTCTGAAATTATACATTATAAGGAACATGTGTAGGATGAAATATGTAAAGAGCTTTGGATCCCAATTGCCACAGTTTCAAAATATCTTTGACAGTGATGGACGTAGGAATGTTATTTCCTATATTGAAAGACATATTGGCAGGTTTGTACAACATAATGAACAAAATAAGACTAAAACTAAAACTTTGATCATTTGAAATTATGCAGCATGTAAACAATTATGTTTACTATCTAAATAATAACATCTAAAGCTTGATATGTTGTTCCAATTCCCAACAAAACTTAGATTCCTTAGATCACCATAATTATGGACCTGCTACATGAGAATGGCTTCAAAATTTGGGATCAATAATAATGATGTATATTCTGTCCATATTCTGCCCAAGAGAATTGCATCGCCCTGAATGCATGACCAGGAGTCTTGGAAATAAAAGTTGCTTAGAACAGCCAAACCAGGAATAATCACTTAACTTTGTACAAAGTCTCTATTTCCCGTTCCTTAACACTCAGGGAAGAAATTTAAAAAAATGTCATTCTGAAAACAACATCATTTGCAACAACGATTAATCATTTAAGAAATGCATGTCTTAACAACATTACCCTACCAAAAGGACAACATTTTTAACCTGTAATTACTACCTGGAGCTAGAGAACAAGTCCATTCAGTGCTGGTGATGGTACCACATGTGAGAATCCATGCAATAGTCATGCTAATCCTGAGCACTACAAGCAGGTATCTAGTTTCCCTCATTCACTGCCGGCTGAATGAAATATTTACTCCGTTACTGCGTCCACGTGACACTTCTCTCATTCATTAACGCTCCTCTTCTAACGACAGGTATTTAAGCAGAGCATCATCGATGTTTGAATATTAGCTTTGTAAACATCGCCTTTAGAATCTTCTCTTTTCTGCTAATGATTTATTCTTGCTGTTTTTTTATCCCTGCTATTTTGAGTAATTAATCATGTTCAACATTGTAGATCGTTATCTGAACAAATGTTCTGTTAATGTTTTCTTTTTATTGATAAATGAACACAGAAAATGTATTTTAGGTTTTAAGAATTGCCTTTTTTGTTTGCAGGAAGATTATGATGTATTATGATGAACATTGAACATTGATATCTGTTAATCGGTTCTTTTAATTGATATTAAAGGCAGTACATCTCATTCCAATTTTGTTTCCTTTACAAGTCAGTAGCCCATGGCATTGATAAATAGTACAGGAAGAATTTTTCTGGTGGTCAAAACAGCATTCTCGCAATTCTAGCAATTAAGTACTAACTAACAATTTTAGCAATTAGGTAATAACTAACTACTAAGTAAGTTTGTAAAGGTCTTTAGTTTTAAAAAAATATGGTCACAAGCTATGAAAGGAAGTGAAGTACCAGTGGCATCTTTCTGCTCGGTGCTCTACTGTACAAGTATTGTACAAGCACTGTAACGAGTCAGAGGGTCTATGAATGTAACAACAGAGGTGATCCAGTGTGGATACCTGGGAGATGCTCTCTCGTATCATCCAACACATTACGCAAGTTAACTCAACACTGGCCCTTGATGTACTTGAACCTAAATGTCAGCACCTGAGTCAACACAGCAGCAACCTCACCCCTCCTTCAACGCCCCCTTTTGCCCCCTCCCTTCTATAACTCCATGACCCTCTTGTCTGTCCATTTTCTCATCCCATTCTGTATGCCCTGTTTTCAAACACTCTTCTCCCTCCTTTTCTATCGCCCAATACTGTGCATTTCCCCTCCCATTCTCTCCCACAACTCTCAACCCGTATACAAGTTGTCTCCCTCATTCTCTCCCAACAGAGAGACAAATGACAGTCACTTGGGAGTCAACTTTAGTAATTCATTATTTTAGATGTAGCTGTATGTCATTATACCTGCATTATTGATATAGAGTATTGTCTTTGAAGTCTATAGGTATATTTTAGAAATTTTAGAGGGTACATTGTAAGTGCCATTGATACAGGAGAGTTTTGTTCATTGTAGGCTTTCAATATCTCTATCCTATTTAAGGCAGACTGTCTACAGAATGTACGAAGATGTTTCTCTCTTAACCTAGGCCACGGTGATAGAATACAAGAAGTTAACAGGACTGTGAACTCTATGCTAACCTATCAGATTCTATCAATTATTTACCGAAATACTACTTTTTTGCTTAGGTACTTTCCATCCCTTTTCTTTACTATTCCTTTGTTTCCTGGATAGGTTCATATGTACTTCTTGGTGACATTGTCAAGTCACTGCCTTTTATTTTTAAAGTTAAAAAAAAAACGTTTAAGTTTGGTAGGTAATTGCTACGGAAAAGTTTGTTGCTTCATGTTCACCGACCATTGTAAGGTACCTGTGAACACAAGTAGAAAAAATATTCAAGAAGATATTTGTACAAATTTTCCTTGACAATATAAAAGCTATGTGATTGATAATTGATAATAACAATGTTATTATGCATGTGCACTGTAACATTAAAGAACATTTTTCTACGTTTCAAATGTTCCTCTAATGATTATATATGGCTTCATGACAGTGATACTCTAAAAGTTATTATTATATGCATTTCAAGCTGATTATATGCAGTTTGTACATAGAAATGAACCTTTTCAATATAAAAAATGTGACAGTTTCTCCTGTCTTGAGACATCACTTTAGACAAGCAATATAAATTCCCTGTCACTGAGATGTTAACTATGTGTTCCCAATTGATTAAAAAACTTCTTTTAAAATGAAAATAATTTCTCCTATGATAATACATGTTAATAAGTGTTGCTCAACCTCAAAATCTTTTTGACAATATATATTCAACTAAACAAAGACATTGTTTTAGCTTAATAAAACCCCTTTAACAAATATGACTATTTCTCTTGTGATAAAGTATGGCTCTGTGATGAATGAACTCAGTTGGTTTTGATGTACCATATACATTTCTGATCAACTACTCTGAGGTTTTGGCATAGTTCCCTAATCAATATTCGGTCTCTCCATTTTCTGTAGCACCAGAGGAAATTCATCCCAGAATTCCACTCCACAAATCATGAATCTGATTTTGATGTTGATGAATGAAGCTGCTAAAATTAACAGAGGTCTTAATTCAAAACATTGATTTTGTTATTGGTTTAAAGATCGATTTCAAAGTTTAGGCTTGGGTTAAGGTGACCAACTGATTTGTTTCAGGAGGGGGAATATATTCTATTTGCACACTCAGCATTTTTGCTTTCTGAACCAAAGTCTTGTGGTCAAATTCCCTCCAGGGATTTTGTAACTTTGCCTGTGCCAGACGAAATGTTGTTTGAGAAATAGAGTAGCCTCAGCCATGATGTCTTTTCAATGTGGTACAGTTTTGCCCCGAAGAAAAATAACTATTATTTTTCTTTTCCAAAATGCCAATTTTGAAGTTTTTATAATTTCTCCTAAGGTGAATAAAAAATGGTAGTGAATTTAAAATCCTTGACCAGGGTCACAACTTTTGACATCATAACATTATGTCATTTACGCCATAGACCTATGATTTAGTGAGACCTGTACTTATAAATGTGATGAAGGGCATTTGATTTTTTTGCCGAACAACTGCTGAAAACAGACTATACAGTTTGGCCGCAATGCTTACCTCACTACAGGCTTGAAATCAGGCTCGTAAACTTATTTGTGTCTGTGTTCATAGGGATGAAAAGGTTGAAATTTATAGTTATACTACCAGTTATGGTTTGCCAATTGTAAAGTGAGTGAAAAACTTCACATTACCACAATGCTGTTTCTGGTTTTCCTTGCAATCTAATCAGTCATCGTGATATGAATGTAATGATCACGAAAGCCACATCAAACTTCTAGCAACATCACATCACACCTTTTAAAGTTTTACAGCATGACTTTATAGCCAATAGTATCTGCACTCCTTCAGTTTAAGTTGTGATGAGGTTGTTTGGGTCCTCAATCATTGATTGATTGACAATAGCACTTTTTATATTTTATTGAGATATCATTTGATAGTACTTACAAACTAGTAATCAGTGTTCTGCCAAGCATTTCAAAACTTAGGGCCAATGGCCCCACTTCAGAAAAAGGTTGGGGTCAATTTTTATTGGGTAGGGGTCAAGTCAGTTTCAAGCCTTTATTGTTTATTAAATTAAAAATTAAAATCATTAAATTATTTCTTTTGTTTGTATTTACATTATGTGCATGCATTGTGTACATTTTGAGTTCAAAATCTTCAAAATTATATAAGAAAAATAACCTATTTGTTTGCAGCTAGGCCTACCACATCTCTATGTTTCATCTAAAAATAAGAATATAGCAAGATGTTCTTTAGTTGATTTTTAAAACATTCATGTCCCCCAAAAAAGAAAAATCTAAATGATAGTGACCATCACCCAGCCATTTATTTTCCATTATAAAATTGATTAATTTCTGTGAATTATAAGAGATATTTAATCAAGATTACACCGAGACATGTTTAATGTGGAAAAATAATAAGCAACTCGTGTGAAGAAAATAATAAGATATAAATTGTAAAAAATGTTTTATTAGAATGTCAGTGGGTCATCTTTGAACATAAAAAAGTGAAAGATATTTTATCATTTTTCTTTGCGGACATAAATAAGTAACACGATTGAAGGAAATAGTAAAACAAAACGAAATATTAATCTGAATTCGCGTCTGAGAAGTTTGCAATGTCAATGATTATCGCGTTTCTGTATTAAAAATAAATCAAAATAGTCAATTCCAAACAATTAAAGTCTATGAATACGTGATGAATATTTATGCATTAAAATAAATATTTTCTGTTTCTTATACACATAAAGTTTGATAACTTATCTCATTTCTTCGAACCATCGCGATAAGCGTCTGCTTGTTCACGCCCGATTCGCAAGTGATTAGAGTTACTTCCCTTGCATAAATAATGTATCGCCAATCGTGATTGGTGCAGTAGTGAACGGAAACTTATCAACGTCCAATGAAATCAAATGTTATAGAATAACTCGGTCGAAGTGATGTTACGGGCGCTCTTTACCGATCCAAATACGCAGTAGCTCAGATATGAATTGACATTTAATCTTAATGATCATAAATCGATTTTAGATACATTTTAACGCGCCCATTGACCCGCTTACTTAAAAATCATTGCGTCAATTGTAAATTTATTGCGGGAATGGCGCAAGGGCGCGATCTCGGCAGAACACTGAGTAATACTTAAGTATAAATTAACAAATTTGGTATGCTTTTGAAAATTAAAATAGAAATATTTATGATTTGGACAATATAGACAAAGACAGAAGAGATTTCCTTCCTTAATAGTTTTTATTTCAATGCTTTTTTAACTGTCGAGTGATTCATAGATATTGTGGATAAAAGAAATGATTGATAGCTGAACTGTCCCTCTCTTTGTTCAACTAAATGAAAGACAATGCGGTGCTTAATATTCAAGCATGCAAGGTTCCTCTTTCTTCATCTACACCCACATCTAAACAGTTGTCAGGTGATTTGTTATCTGATAAAGATCATTTCGATGACTTGAATAGTGTTTTCAGTGGTATGGTAGTTTATCTCTCAAAGGTAAGTAAAATCCCCATTCCAGATGATACAATGTACCTGTCATATATAAGTTAAATCCCTATTCCAGATGATACATTGTACCTGTCATATATAAGTTAAATCCCTATTCCAGATGATACAATGTACCTGTCATATATAAGGAAAACCCATATTCCAGATGATACAATGTACCTGTCATTTATAAGTAAAATCCCCATTCCAGATAAGAAATGCTGTATTTGAAGATCAATGCCATATAAGCAAATTATAATAGATCCAGATTAGATTTTAAGTCCGACGCATCTTATATTATTTATTTAACTGTGAAATTAAAATTTTCAACAAAGTGCCCTCCATGAGATCGGATGTACTGAGTCTGTACAGGTAGAACAAATATCAGAATAGATTTAACTTCAGTTTCAGTAAATGTTTCCGATTGCAAGAAAATCAGTTAAGCTATGGAAATCCATTTTCCTACCTACAAATGATTAAGAGGTGTTCACACTGAAATGGCTGCCACTTTTGTGTGCTTGATACTAGTTTTTATTTCCATGATGACTATATGATCAGGTTGAGTAATGAGATGTTTTGACCCTCTGAAGATGATACATTTGAAGAGAATGTGAACAGTATGGCTGAAACGTTCGGCTACATGAATACCTTAAACATAATGCTAATTTGGCATTCAATGATATGTAGTGGGGAAATATGAAGGAATGAATCTTCCAACAAATGTGCTACTGCCCTTTTAACTGAAGGATGCACAGTATCAGTAAGAAAGGAATTCATCTTATACACGAAATGAAATATAAGTGAAAAAAACTTCGGTATACATGTTTCTACAAAGTATGTGGTAGGTGTAGGGGAAATGGTAATTGCGTGACAACAAGTCAGAGCTGTTAGGTTTTCTGATTATCGCCCTTAGTCAAACACTTACCTGCAATTAATACTGTTGACAGGTATTTCATATCAGGTGTTTATGGTTTAGATAGTACAACATGGTGACATATGATCTGTTTGCTAGCCATTTTTCTCAATGATTATGTATAGGCTGTACTAACCCAAAAGTTGATGTTATCACTGAATCCGATCTTTTGCTAGACATTATCATGGAATCTTATCTTGTTGAATCTGAAACACTACACCATAAGACTATTGAGAGAGATTCTTTTGAACTTGTTTTATTCTTTTTATCAAGTTTATTTCCTCTGTAATTAAATCATTGAATATCTATTTTGCTTATTGTATATCTTAATGGATGTTGTATAAGTAAACAAATAAAACTTGTGCTGCCATGGTGATGAAGGTTCTGGTATAAATGTTGTACTTATTTAATTCAGGAAGGTAAAGCTGAAAATGAAAGAAACATTTATCTATTGTTTACCTGAAATATTAGAAGTATGCACAACTTAATAACTTATGTGTTAGTTTTTCATGTTTCATATACAGCTCATTCTGGTTTTTTTATTGCATTTGCGCCATGGCATCACTCAAATTGAAAGTATTTTACAAAATTTGCATTAATCCTTGGATAATTGATATATCTCTATATTTGTATACCTGTAGTTATATATGCTACCTCGATTGACAAACATGTCTTTCAGTACATTATGTGAGCTTCTGCACTTTTGTCTTGTTCATATCCTTGACAATTAAAAATAAATCTAAAGGGTATATATATATGTATATGTTCTGTTAAACTCCATTATTTGAATCCATTCACCAAGTTCCCTGAACACAAACGGACACAAACAGGTCAGTGATGTCAAGGTTGTGCCAGGTGAGCTCAGATTGGATAACAATGAACTTCTAGAGTAAGGAATACATGATAAAGAATCATTTTATTGCTTGCAGGTGAGGTGGATTGAACAGCAAGTAGCCAAGAAACGGAAGAAGAGAGATCTCAACTACAAATTTAATGACCCCAAATGGTCTACCATGTGGTATCTGGTAAGTCAATGATACTTTTTTTCCCATGATGATTTATGATACCCAAGGACACAAGGAAATGTGTTCTCTGCAACAAATTCAATGTCCTCAATGATCTACCGTGTGGTATCTTTTAAGTCATACTTTTACAGTGTTGTTCCTAGAGGGGGTCCTGGGGAAATTTGACCTCCCTTTTGGTTTGGTCGGCCCTAAGCTTTTTGAGAAGTAGGATACTTTTACCACAGCTAAGGGTCCCGTCACTTTAAAATTAGCAAAATTGACCCCCTGAATTGATTACCTAGGAACAACACTGCTTTATCCCTAAGGACACGAGGAAATGTGTTCTCTGTGTTGATGATTTCGACATTTAAATGAGAGTTGCCATGTACTCAACTAATCTCTCTGGTTGGTACATTGAATTTATTCTCATGATGTTGGGATACATGCATGGTGCAGCAAGTACATAGAAACATATCAAACTCGTCTTCTTGGTGACCATACAGCGCATAGGGCCACCAGATACATTGAGTATTTGAACTTGCCACTCTTTGTAATTTATACAATATTAATTGAAAGAAATATATGCATGCACATGTAAAAGACAAGTCATGAATGTAAAGCTTCAGGTGATAGATATAAAACTTAAACTTATCTAAGTATTAAATCTAAACTTTCTGTCTGATATTCTTGATCTCTGTTAAACAGTCACTTCTAACAGAATCCTTGACTCGAGTGCAGTTAATTTGTCTGCAATCTGATTCCTCTTGATTAATCTCTGCTTGTTGAACATCCAAACTTCCAAGGCTTTTCTTAAGAGTGTTTGTAAAAACTTCTGAGTACTTGAGAAATGAGATAGTTCTTGTAACTCTGCTGCTGCTCTATAAACCATAGTTTTAAGGCAAACGTTGTAACAAACGTTTCTGAATCAATATTGGATTTAATAAAGGTCACATAATTATTTATGAAATGATTCAAGAAAAGTCTAATGATATTATTCATAATGCTAAAAATATTCCCATATGTAATGACATTATCGATTGTGAAAAATCACACATGCATCTAAATACCGTTCCTGCAGGTACCTTTTGTCTGTTATCAATCCCTGATAATAACTTTGAGTAGTCATTAGTGTAAAAGGCCACTCAGAATACTGAACAGCTAATCCAGTTAGCAATCTAGCTGTTGTAGTTGGTATTTCTTCAGTCTTTTCACTGTAAACAAAATGTGTCCAATGCTCCTGAAAACTGCTGTTAGTCTTTAACCACTTCAAGACAGGAAGAATATGCAAGCCACATTTGAAGGGTTAATGAATGTATAAATGATACTGGGTTGTAGTAGACTTAACACCTGTTCTTGAGTGTATCTGGCTCAGCACTAATCACTCATTGTTTTCTCTTCTGGTATGCACGAGACTCAATATTTGTGTTTCTATGTCAGCAAGGGAAAAATCAGGTAAGCGAAACAGATGGCATCCATATTTTAAATCCATACTTATTTGTTTTACCTTCAACATCAACAGTCTGCATAGGAATAATGCAAATCTAGCAGAGAGAGAAGTGGAGCACATCAGATTCCACACCCGATCTCTGGATGATGAGGGACATGGCTTAGTTTATGTTTATTATATTTCTTCCAGCTTGATGACTCCACCATTGAATGTTAACTACCTCAAGATTTCTCCTTTGTAACTTTGATTCCTCAAGTTTGATGATTTTTCCGACGTATATGACCTCCTTCTAATGTAATGAGTTCTCCCTTGGTTGTGAATCTGCTTACTTGTAATGACTTCTCCCGGGTCATGACTGGTTGCAATATCTCAAAGTTCATGACTGACTTGGGACATGGGTTTGTCCTATTTGTAAAATAACTAATGACTTTGGCAAAATCTATTAACAACTCATTACTTCTCATTTGTTGCAAATGATCCTGTTTAAGATTTTTTAAGACATAATGTTAATAAAAGGGACATACCGGGTAGGTTAAGTTTACGTGTTTCAAGCGTGATAACTTGTCCCTTGATCATTGTTTGCCTTACATTTGTCTGTAGATAACTTTGGAGTTACAGCTTTGGTTGTCCAAGGAATGCATGTTTGAGTCAACAACTTAAAACTAGGCCAGTGAAGAATTACATGTCTCAGGAACCCCATGTCTGGCTCTTTTCATGACATGACCAAGGAACAAGAGTGGAATTTGTCTGGCTCATATCTTGGGTTACAACTATAAACATACAAATCTTCCAACTGGACCAGAGCAGAGTTCCAAGGGTAAAACTATCGCTGATTTACATCCATTTGTCAATTTTGGAATTTGATTAGGCACACAAAGCTGGTGAAGGATTGTTGACACTGAGTCTGATTGGGGAGGGATTGGTACCAAATCATGGTCGACACGCTCCCTATTGTTGCTAGATAAACAGGCCAAGCTCCATTGGTACAACCTCTGCTTAATCAATTTGCAGAACTTGAACCGACTCAATTTCATCTTGGGGAGAGACTTATGATGGAATAATGAAAAACAGAAGGTCTTTTGTTTACAAGGAGTTCCACTCGAGGGAATGTCTTCCATGATTCAATTACATTCTGAAATTGATAATGGTATCATTCAAGGTAGTGTATGCTTGATTATGGAGTATCAAGAACGAGAAGCGAGACAAAGTTTTATACCCTGGAGATGTGTCATTAGGTGCAGTACAAGTTATTGGGGCTACTCACACCATTTTAACGGGTACTGGGAATAAGGACAGCTTTCCCCAAGTTGGAAATACATTGAGGTTAAATATGCTGGTATTGATTTAACCCTGAAGTGGAGCCAGAGAAGAAATGAGATAAAACCACAGAAGCCTCCACTGCTCATTAAACAGAGACAATGGAGTCCTTGTCAATGAACACAAAAATTCATCTCTTTGAACTCTTTTTCTTATATACTCAGTTTTCTATCAATGCAATGTCAATGATCTACTCATTTTGACTTTGAAGTCCTCTTCTTATGTACTCCTTACTGGTATCAATGCTTTATCAATGAATTTGGAACTTTGAAGTCTTTTTCTTACAAAATGCAATGGATCTTTCCAGTAGTTTTGATTTCAACTTTTGATCAGTAATATATTTTGGCTAAAAACTTGCTGTGGTGTACATGTATTTTGTTGTTAAATTGATAAAGCATTGGGAATGTATTTTTACTCATTTACTCATGAAATTGTGAACATATATTTTTTGTGTGGATTCTTTGCACTTCATCTTAAGCTTTGAAACATTTTGAGTATCTGTATGTTCAAATAGGTTGTAGGTAAAAAGTCACATAAAATATGAGTGGTATAATCTCTAAACATTTTGTATCATTCAAAAGTTTAATTGCATTTGATGCAATTGTACTTCACAAAAGAGATAATGTTGTTCAATTTAAACAATAAATGTTCACTTTCAGAGTGCATTAGATTTCAAGTGTGAAAAATCCACATTAAAATGTATTCATTGTTTTTCCTTGCTCTATGGAAAGTATTTCTAAATTTCGGTTGACCTAGTGGGTCAGGACGTTTTGATCGGATTGGATGGACCTCCAGAATATCTGAACCAAGTTCAATACACGTTGCTTAGCAACATACACGATCTACTGCCAAATTTTGTTACAGAGATACAAACTGTCTAAATCAATTTGGGAAATTGCCGACAAAATAGGATATGTTGCATTTATCACTGATTGTTCCTGTGAGAAGAGCAGGGATGATGTTAGCATTACGAGACTATGCATGTTCCATGTCTGAATTAAAACCAATGCGGCCTACTCCTATATTTAGATATGGACAATATTCATAGGATGGGTCCCAAGAAGTGCTGGCTGATTTCGAAATGTTCATCGCTGGAGAGCTCAATAAATATACTTTCTGTAAGCTTGCAACTAAATTGCCTACTCAGCAGAAACTAAACTATGTCAGATCGGGAATTCTATGACGGCAAATTGGGAAAAATAATTTTCATAATTCTCTATCATTGATGTTATTGCAATATTTTTATATCTTCTACAACAACTATTTTGTAATATAGTAGATTAAATATGATTTTGAGTTCTTATATATTTAGAAAAACATATGTTTACTCCTTTCCTAAATCTTATTTCTAACATCTTATCTTTAAATAACTTTTTGCAATACAATTTCCAAATCATTCTTTGTAAAATAAACAGACTGTAAGCCATGTCACTTTACCAATAAATGGATGTAAAAATATTCTTGATTAGAACCAAACATATATTTTAAGATTTTTCTTCTTTATAAATGAAAAAATGTTTTTGACGTTTTGGGAGAGATTATAGATTTGTTGTCATGTTGGAAGCTAAAAGATTGTTTATTGCATATATTGATAGTGTTTTTCATGGCTAAGATTCATGAGAAATGTCAAGTTACTTAGAGAGCTGTTTTTCACTTGTTGAAGAGAGATGGCTCATCAAAGCACTCTCCAACAGCCAATGTAAAATATTGATCGGCGTAAAATTAACCAAAGAATCTACATTATGGCAACCGTTTTAGATGGAAAATAACTACTTGTAGGTTTTAATGTTGATGAAGGATGGTTCTTTGATGCACCCCTCAACACCATTGCTTTTAGTGTCATATTTTCAGTACCAAATCGGTAGTATAAATGTTGTTAGTCATTTTCAAGGTTTATGGTTTATGAGTTGCAAATAGACATACATTATTATTTGTTTAAGAAAGATTCAGAGATGTCAGAATAACATGTTATAATCCGAAAGCTGAAAAAGCTGCAAATAGACATTTCTTTGTGATTGGTAATGTTAAGTTCTATTTGTAGGTCTAAAGATTGTCACTACCAAAAATGAGTATTTTATTTCTTTGAAGAAAAATGTAAATCTAATGTTGAAAATTTTACCCAAAAATTTGCCAAAGAATATGCCATTTAAAATATATTTCCCTTATTATGCCAATGTTTTTATAGAATATTGCTTGGGACGTAGCTCAGTTGGTTGAGCGTATGCTGATCACTTGATGAAGTGCCTTGCCCAAGGACACAACACAGTGTTAAGCCCAGATCACAAATGTTTGGTGTCTCAACCTGTATTTGAACCTGGGCCGTTTGTGTGGGAGGCCAGTGTGCTGACTACTACTGCTGACTACAGCTTCCTTGCTTGACACTCGGCAATATGAGGATAGAACATCTTTGGAACTGGCGCTGCACTGCAGCTACCAGGTGCTGAAAGCACACAACAAATTTCCAATGTATAATGTATTGCAGACAATAAAGTGTTGTTATAGTATTGTACAAACATTAATTTGGTGACTGGCAAAGCTATGTCAATACTGGTCTAAATGTATCTCGTAGGTTGACTTTCCAACCAATTAAGATTTTAATCATATCCCAATTTTGTAAGAATTTAATTAATAATTAATGCAAGTTAGTCTGTGACTGATAATATGCAAAAGTATTTCTGTAAAGGGAATTCATTACAAATTAATACAAGAAAGAAAAGTAACGTTCAACCTTTGTGCCTTTAAGATTGTCAAATACAGTTGTTAGCAAAAAGGTTATCCTAATTTCATTTCATAAGCGTCCATATTTTTCAATCGAGGAAATAATTTTCCTCTAGAGTCACTTCACTAATCAAATATAATAGAGTTAGAAATTTAAATCAAGTGGTAAATTGAGTGCATTTGATAAAGTTATCTTTCATTTGTATGACAAAGAGGATTCATGAAATAGACATCATTCTGTTGCAACCCAAATTTATTTGATCAGATATCAAGTCACAAATATGTGAGCAAGCTCAATGATATGGAAATCTATGAAATGTTGAAATATATTGATTTCAATAATATTTATTTAGAAAAAAAATATATCCTTACTAACAAATTAATTTGCTGAAGGCATCTTTTGTTAGTTGAAATGCAAATGTATTCATTCTAAATTAATTGAAATTTTACAAAATTGAAGTTTATTGATTTCAATCAACTGAATGTAGTCATGTGTGTGACATAAAAATTTACATAAAAAATTATTTGATTTAAAGTCATCATTCATTTTATAATGAAATCTTGAATTCCTTGAACTGAAAACGGTTTGCAGATGGAGAAGGGCTGCCATGATGGTGGTGATGAATCAATTTGTAATTTTTCTAAATGTATTGGCACTCTATTGATAGCAATGATAATAGATTTAGATTATATGTAGAAATATGTTTTCAGTGAACATTGACTTCTCAACAAAATGTGTTAACTTAAGTACAGTAAATAAGTGAATATGATGATTTGAAATTCTCTTAACAACAATTCAAACATTTTAAAGTTTAATGAGCTTACTTTCAAAACTTCAGTTTAAATGTTTTCTTTATTAACTGACTATCCGTTTGAAAATAAATCAAATGTTATATGATCAGTGACAAGATTGTGTTTTAGTGAATTAAAATCTAGCCCAACTGCCGACAGCACATAGATATACAGTATATCCATGCCAGACAGACAGCTCCCCTCTTTTAGAACCGGAGCAGGAAATCAATGAGATTAAGAGCAAATATGCCCTTTACTGCCCAACTATAAAGACGAGTTTTGAGATCTCATCTTAACGCAAATTTCAATTCTGCATGATTCATTCCAAATTTGACTCATTGCCTTACAAGGTTATGTTGAATGATGTTAGTGAGGGATGGCCAGGGGTACAGCCCTGAGTCTTTACCAAGGTCAAAGGAAGGGCTTCTCTGAAACTATGAGGCGGCTACTCTCTTGCAGTCAATATTCCTGATGAATTGGTGTTTGCTGCTTACTCGCAGTGTGTGACCTCTAAAGACTATAAAGATAGTTTTTGTTATAGAAGAGTGCATCCTTTCCTCTCATGATTTTATTAACTCCCGGGCAGATAGCTGCTCTTATGTCTGAATCATAAGTTGTGAAAGATGTAATTACTTTTATTTAAAAATGAGTGTTATGTATAAATCTATTGGTTTGTTATGATAGTGCTTTCCATGAAAATTTAAAGTTTCTTTTCTTTTGAGATATAACTTATCATAAATGAAGAGATTTATCAATTGGTACTAAATACATCTTTTGTTGGATGTAAAATGAATTGAATTTTTAATGATATATGATTGATTTATTGTATATGATTGATTTATTGTATAAGAAAAGACTAGAAGCTATCGGTAACATGTGTTTAGTAATGTAAACTTGATTAGGGTGCAAAAGCGGTAACAAATGACGTCTGAAGTTAAAATTAGTAATGAACTTCAGAATGACGCACATCTGTAATTCAGTATCCTTTAATGTTGAAATGCTTTAGCTGGCCTTTGAAATCTAGAGGTAAGTGCAAAAACAAAGACAATTACAGTTTAATAAATTTCAATTATTAAGTTTCGATAGTACAGACTAATTGTGGTATTCTTGTCAAAGAGCTCAGCTGTTTGAGCTGGTCTGTTAATGGGAATCGTGAGGACATCAAACTCGTCCACCTGGTGCGGGAACCGACCGTCTAAAATACCCTTCTTGTACTCAAGAGTCATGGCTTTGTACCCAATCCTCATAAAGTGTTTGCGTAATAAACTGTCAATTGCTTCAAATGTTGAATGCACCAATTATTTTTCAAATTTATCTTGATTTTGAAGAAAAAATTTTTGAATGATATTCTCACCATTAGTACATCTGTGGCTCAATTTTCTTGTTTTTGGACACATAATGATGTCTAAGGATTGTATCATGGGGATGTATGCTTTAGTCAACAACTTCTTGCACTGTACACAAGCATATTTCATGATTCATGTCAGAGACATTTTAATAGTATGAATAAACATCTTGAAAGAAATAGACTAATTTTATTCCTTTATCTGAAAAGCAGCTTTTAAAGATTTCATTTGATAGTGTTCAAGATTTTGTTTGTTAGACCTCGATTTTCTGTAGGTTAAACAACAACTCTTCCCTTCATCAGTGTTCAGGAATATTTTGACCCATGCTGCCATAAATCCTGACTAATGAAAGGATGTTTCTCAGTGAATTGCCAGAGAAGCAATTTAATTTTTAATCAAAATCATGTTTAAATACTAATGTAAAAGCTGTGACTATGAATTGTAAGACTTGATGGATTTGCCGCATCAGCAGATTTGCAGTGTGACCTACATCGCATCACCTATCCACTATATGTAGATGTATGTAGATGCAACCTATTGTACATGTCCCCAAGGATTCACCCCTGATGTAAGTAGGTTTACAGATGAGGCAAAAATTGCTCTGACCATACTTGTTTCTCGCGTGGCCGGTTTCTGTCATCTCTTGCTCTCCTTATAGGAATAAAGCTTGAGGGATCTGTCAGAACACACTCATAGAAAATGGTATTAAAACTAAATTTGTGTGGCTTGTCAGTAAAGTGTCATGGTTATTGGTAATGCAACTTCTTGTGGGTATTGCTTGTTAATGGCATTGATCAATATATGAAGGATCTATTGGAATTTGATGAATCAGAAACATACTTCCTTCCAAAACCAGAAATCTGGTCATGTTCATGTTCATGTTCAATTCTTCATTAATTCATTCATTTAGACTAGGATTTTACAATACTTCATTCTTTTCGAATGACAATATTCTAGAGATGGCTTTATGTATGGTCATACATTCTTTGTCATTGAGTTCAAATTAAATTGTTTTTCCCCCCCAAACATCGCAACCTCTGAAGTGCGTAGCCATTCATTATGACTAAGTCATCTCATCAGATGTTAAAATAAAGGAAATCTGTTCATATGATATAAGCTGCAGTGATGTTCTGTACAATGTACCGAGATCTTAGTCAGTAACCACATGGCCTATTCTTCCCTATGTTAAGTATAGTTAGACCTTCTTGCAGGTGCTTGTTGCTTGTAGCTAACTTCCTCTTCACTAGCTAGACTTGCAGGGTTTCTGAACTTGTTTCTTGTTTTTTGGTAATGTTTAATTCTTCTGAAAGTAAATAAAGGTCATCATACTTTTCCCTGGAAAATTCCTACAATATCCTCGTTTTGTATACAATACATCGGTTATCTATCACATAGAAGGGCTAAGTGCAGTAAGTCATAGTTCTGATGGTGTATCATTCCCTTTTTTAATGTTTTAATTAGATTGTAAAGTTATCTTTTTCATTTACCTGTTTTTGAGGATAATTTGAAACAAGCATTTTCTTTTTGAGAGCCTTCAGACATACACGTATCCATTGGTCATAATAAAAAGTAATACAAAATACCAGTAGCATAGGGTGTATACATTTTTAAAATAAAATAATATGGCTTATTTTGAGTAGCGTAATGCAACAAGAAGACTGCATGCAAGTGTTTTCCAGACACTGCTTTTGCTCAACACCATCTGTAGACCAGCGATTCCACGTCTGACATCTTTAAACAAGCCTTGGTATCTGGCAAATTTCACAAACTCTTTTCAGGCTTTTTTTGGGTGGCTTTCATAGCTGTAATAGTGTGTGTGGCTAGAGTGGTTTGGAAGCAAATGTTTTTACATCCAAGGAGCTGTTTAATGACTGTTTCTGTTTAACACCTTCTTTTTCAAAGTGTTATGACCAAGCAATGAGAATACTTCAGTCATTATGCAACACATATTTTTCCAAGTCAATTAAGGCTTGCTAGAGGTATTTTGCATTCAGGAAGCAATAGCTATCAGCACAAAGAATAAAATTTTTGCATCTTGTATCATTGGCATGGTAATCACGATCTTGGAAGATGATTAGCAAGTATTTGTATTCCCAATGCATATTTTAAAAAGAACATGTTTAGGAATTCTTATGATTGGCGCCACATTTTGCCATCATGATCTTCAATGAAAAAGACATGTGGAAGCAGAGATCTATGATATTTGCATCATTAACAATTTTAGTTTTAGAAAATTGTTTTTGTTCTTTCGATTTGAGTAGTGTCCTTTATTTTTGAAATCCTTTTTTTTTTATTCCAAATTTTGTCATTGTTTGAGGAATATGTTATATCTTAATAGAAATGTTGTAGTTTTTCTGAATAAACTATAATCTGTCTTCTTTACATCCAATTCTCCCAGTCAAACCTATCAAGCAATGACCACCAGGAAAGAACTTACAAAAAACCCTTTAAGTTACATTGTTGTAGAGTCAAGTTGTTGTATAGACAGGCAATATGTTGTCAGGTGTAGCACAAATAGCACATCCTCTATCAGTGTGCAAGTAACATTATTGTAGTTTACCAAAATAGATGCAACATTTTGATAAGCATTGTCCTACCGAGACGAGGCAGGTCTGTATGCATAGTATTCTCCATATCTTCTGAACCACACACCTCCTGGTGTTTGTCCAATATGGAGCTGGTATGTTCTACCTGCACATCTCCTTCAGAAGGGTGCTTGAAGATGTTCCTCATTGGTTGGATATCTTCCTCCTATATATTTGGTTGTTTGCTTTGAAAGTTATATGAGAGTGGTACATCTCCATTTTACCATTTAACAGGTTTTCATTCTCTTATGATTTCTAGCTATCCTGCGACATCGGTAATGAAATAAGCTTGAAATTGGTAAAAAAAAGTCATCAAGTGAAGTGTTGACTATGATAAAAATGCAAAAGAACCAAAGATAATAAGCACCGGACCTTGGATAAACTTTCCTGAACTTGGCTGTTTCTCATTTTATTTGATTTTTTAAAAGAAACTGTCTGTATTTCCTCATAAGAGTTATACTTTCCCCATAAGAGGTATACTTTCCCCATAAGAGTTATAGTTTCCCCATAAGAGTTATACTTTACTCATGAGAGTTATACTTTCCCCATAAGAGTTATAGTTTCCCCATAAGAGTTATACTTTACTCATGAGAGTTATAATTTCCTCATAAGATTTATACTGATGAAGCTTAAGTTTTTTGCAAAAAACCCTTACCCTTCAACTGGAGTGGAAGTCTTGAGTCACAACACTTGAGTTGTAACTTTCAAACTCAAGATGATTCTTCAAAAAGTATGTAAAGTTTCATGTTGACATTTATTCGTCTGTGTAGAACAAATGTTCCCCAAGAATAGGACAAAACCCTTAAAGAAGAAATATAAAACTTACGATCTTGTTGCAATAAACAAAACTTTAAGAGTAAAGTTTGGTTTTGTCATTTGAATTTTCTTACAGAAGTGTTTTAGTCAAGTTGCAAATAAAGCTTTATGCAGTCATTATTTTCAGAGTAACCTGGAAAAATACAAATATGGATATGGTTGCTGCTTATAAAAAAAGTTTTGACAAAAGCAAAAAATTGTCTGCCTATTGTAACATGACTTCGTTGTATCCTCGATTCTGATTGGTCGGTTCGAAAAAAATTACCCTATGTTGAATGACAATGAATACCCGCAAATTAGCAAAGGGGAATCACCGCGAATTGATACAACATGTTCACTAGTGCCGGCCCGACTCAAGTTTTAATTTTCCAGTTTCTTAGAAAATTCAAGCTGTACTACGATTTGACAGTTGTCTTTGTCTTTTTTTATATTGTGTCTACCGGTAAATATCACAAATACACTTTAATATGATTTATTTTTGAAGAACGAAAATATTTTCAACTGGCTTACTAAGTCAAAGTTTGCCGCAAAGTTTCATGCGGCCGCCTTCTTTCGAATGCCGTTCCCATGGTATGACGTCACAAAGGTCAACCGTTTTGACGTCACAATGTTTGTGTCGCTGTCACAATGGTATTGGGCTAGTTCAAGACTTTTGTACTCGGGGTATTACGATATTTTTCTACGAGCTTTTAAATTGCTGATTTCGGTCTCGAACTAAACAAGTATTTTGTAAGGTCTCGCTGTTACCAATGCCACTATTTGCTAATATCACAACGATGTTTGTAATGTAAATAATGCCGTGAATTCACATTAGTTAGACGTTATCTCACCTCTTACAGAAATAGAACAGTCGCAAAGTCCTTTCCACACAAAAATAAGTACGCAAAAACAGAGTTCGCTCTTAAACTTCTAATAACTAACGGTCATGTTACAATATCGATAAATAGTTGGCTAACGCCGTCGGTTTTAAACTAAATTTGCGGGTGTTGAATAACAATGAATCCCGGAAATTTTACAAACGCAACTATTTATCTTCTAAGTGTCTGCCATTGTTGGCCCCCTATGGAAAGGAAAGTTGTAAAAATACAAAATCAGATCAGGAATTAGAAATATTGTCAATATCAAAGATCAAATGGATTATGGAATGTGAAGCAGAATACAAAAAAAATCATAAAATTTCTTATTCATCCATATGTTATCAGGTAGATTTGGTGAAAGGTGAAAAAAGCTATTTTGAAAACTGAATAAACGCAAACTTAATTCATTATTCATTCAAATTTTTTTCATGTGGGTAGATGTTGACATGAAATGTTAAGAAAGGACCACTTTAAAAAGGAGGCCTGCCTTAACTCGAAAAAGCTTGATTGCAATTTGATACAGTGCAGAAATTAAAGACACTCATGTGTTGTTTGAGCAAGAACAGAATGTCTGAAAAACTAGTCAGGTCAAAAACTACTTAACTCTTTGCGAAATGTCAGATGTCAGAATTTTAAGGTCAATCTTTTTAAAAGAAACTTTATTTCAAAATATCTGGGTAATGAAAAGGCATTTTGAGCAAAAACATTCCTTCCAGGAGGAACTGAAACCTTATATAAATCCATTACAGGAAGAGTTTTTCTCAGTAAATGTCACTGTTCTAAAAGACCGAGTGGCTAGATCAAACACCATGGGGATGTCTTCTTGGGTATATGTGGTAAACTTAAAGGTTAAAGACTTCTTTTAGTTTTTGTGCTTAGATTTATTTTTTAACCTGTTTCAGATTTAGATAAAGCTAATAAAGAAGGACCTATTAAGGATAATCTTTTGTGTATTAAGATGAATACCTAATGAAACTGAACTTTAAATTGGCTGTTTAAATAAGCCTTCAAAATCCATTATTTCAATGAGGGTAGAAGAAATTTTGTTGAGTCAATGTGATAGTTGGCGTTATTATTATTTCTAAACTCAAATTCTTCATGTTTTTTTTTTACTGTATTTAATGAGAAATGATCTTTTTGCCATGAAACTATGAAAGGGAAATGATTTATGAAACTGTTTGTAGACTAGATTTCATGTAAATTTCATGAATTCAGTTCCTAAGAAATGACAATTTCAAAAAATTTCAATGTTCCAATTACAACAATGTAATGAAAGGAAGAATAGTTAACAGACTGATATCACAACCACTGTTAACCGAACCTCTGTCCTGACTTTAGAAAGCTCAATCTCTGAGAAATAATTCCCTAGTCAAGAGATTTCCATGTTCCAATCAAGCATTAAGTGAAAGGAAGGGTAAGGATACAGGCTCGCTCTAGTCTTGTTTACTGAGAACAGCCTCTGTGCTAGTGTTATTTTTGTGAGCCCAATCTCAGAAAAATAATTCCCTTTTCACCTGATTATGTCCAGGAGCGGTTCCATAATGCCCCATTGGCGCCATTGTTGTAAGGCCTTCATCAAGAGGGAGCAGTCATTGTTGGCTGGTCATCAGCAATGTAGTATCATTTCCTCCTTATAGCTTTTCTATGGGACAGTGCTGGCTTACAGCAAATGCATCATTTGCCTGTGATTGCTGTTGGATTGATTCCTGCAGGAATGGCCGGAATTACTAAGGATCTATTATTTTGTCATTAGTTTGCTTCTATGTCCTTTCTTCCTGCTCACTAGTTCCAGAATGTTGGAACAGAGAGGTGATTTATCAGGACAGACAATCCCTCTGTACATGTTCTCAATTAATAAGGACTTGTAATAGCCGGGGAACGGTTCATGGTACATTAGTGGGTTGTTTGGCAACATTCTGCATTGTTCATTGATGATAATTTCAATTTTAATATTGAAAATTAGTATGGACATGTATAAATAGTAGATAAGATGGTATATTAATTGGTGTAAGAAAAGTGTTTTAGAAAGACTGTTTTGTTCTTTCCATGTGAACTGTTATAGGGCAGGAAAAATTATTCACATCATTAATCATTAATGTTCAGTGACTAAACCTTATTTCCTTATTGATATCCGATTTGTTATGACAGACAAACCTGCTAATGCACTTTAAATATGATCATCATTTCACTATATGCATGTTTTCCTGAGAAAAAATTAATTCAGCTGCTGGCATGTCATCCAGAAACCATTATAAGTGCACGGAGGAAGGATTGGAAATTCATCTAGAGTTCAAGAAATAAAATTATTATTCATCGACATTCAAATATTCAGCTATTGAGAATTCAAAACATTGTCATATTTCAAAGATGAATTTGATCTTGATCAGGAATAAAATATGAGATTGGATTGAATTTTTAAATTTTATCGATGATATTTTTTAATTAAAGACTTCCTTCATAGTTTTTCAATTGTAAGGTCAGCAGGGAATAGTTTATGACATTGTTCAGTCGCTTTATTATTCATGTCATTTAACATTTTTACCAAATCTATTGCACTTCTTTGACATCGAGTGTAAGATGCTCAATTCCAAGAAAATCATTATGCTCCCAGATGAAAACTGTTTTATGAAGTTTCTCTGACAGTTTGACAGCCAGTTGTGGAATCGATAAGCGGGGCATACCAGTACAAAAGCTCTGGAATATCAGAGACAGGAGAAAGATATGTCTTGGGCTTGATCTAGCTGGTTACCCACTCCTCTGTGTTCAAATGTATCCAGATGGCTCCAACTTTATAGATATTAACTAGCAGGGGAATAGCTCACTGTAGATGACCTGCACTCAAAGAGACTTTCTGAAAAATGGATAGTTATTATCTTAAGCAAGCATTGAAGACATTTATGTGCAAATTTTAAAGTGTCCTCTGTCTCCATGTTTGATTGTCTTGCATAGCTTGTAATGACTTTCTGCTCCCAGGGGAAACAATTGAAACTTTAATCTTGAAAAAGTGATCTCTGAGTTTTCATTTTGCTTAAGCATTTTACATAAAAAACAACAACAATTTGAAACAACATTTTCCTGCTCTAAAATCACCTGTTGCTTTTTTGTTATGCATGGTGATGTTATTGTTGTTTAGGGTGGTTCATTAATTCCTGAATGTCTCTGGACTTGATGGTTGTTGATAAATCATATGGTTTTAAGAGTATTTGAAAGCAGTAGATAGACAATTGTAAGAATTGTATATTCCAAGGTTAGAATCATTGTTTGAAGATACTTTTGACTTCAGTTTATTGTGCCGTCTGAAACTATAATCGGATGGACATGATAGGAAAATTCTATCTTAGGAATTTGAATCAAAATTTGTAATGATAAGTACTTAGAACGATATTTATCAAGTTTTCATATTGCTATTAACATGAACAGAAGACCAACTTATGTATTAGCATTTGGAGAGAACACTCATTTGTATATCAATACCTTGGGTAGCTTAGATATTAGCAAAAATAGACAGAACAGATAATATCTACAATGGAAGACCTTTTTAAAACTCTGAAAGGACAGATAGAAGAGGTGAGGGAAGACCACCATATATCAGCATCTTGAGAGAACACTCACTTATCAATACCTTGGGTAGCCAAGATATCATCATATATATTATGGATGACATTGAAAGACAGAAGAGTTGAGGGAAGACCATCAATGTCAGCATTTTGAGCAGAACGCTCACTTGTATATCAATACCCGGATATTATCAAAGATGCAAAGAGCAGATAACATGTAGGAGTGAAGACATTGAACGACAGATAGAAGAGTTGAGAGAAAACCAACAAACATCAGCAAATTCCCGAAGTTGCCTGAAGGAAGATTCCATCCAGGAAGGAGGAAGGAAGCTGGCTTGATGTGATCCCAGGGAGAGGGAGAGTCCGGTGACATTGATGGATGGCCTGGACATCAGTAAACTCATTTTCTAATCATCAACTGGTAATTAAAGCTTGTTAGAGAGATTTATACTTGGCACATCTAGTAGGACAACAACATAATTCCTTGTCAGGAGGGTAGGATGGTTGGGGGAGAAAGGAGGTCTTTGGAAAAACTCTGACAGAAGTGTTGGGTGAAGCTTGAATGAGTGATGGAGAATGGAAGAAGCATCTTTGTGGAATGATTGAATACTCTGTTTACTGATGCTATTTCTTAGCTCAGGCCCAATCACTTTCCTCTCGCATCATAGGCAGAGCTGGTCTCAATACACACATTTGTCAATGTCAAATATAACCAATATGTATCATGAACACGTATGGAAAATGATATTGAAAATTGAAGAGTAATTTTTTCTTTACAGAGCAAGAAGTGGTTTAAAGGTTACATGGTATTTTGGTGATCTGATAAAGGTTGCACACATGAGTTATCTACCCTTGTTTTCCATTATTGGTGTTCATTATGGAAGTCTTGTCATGTAGCTATTATGAAGGTGGAGTTTGATGTATGAGGAAAGGGTTTTATAGAAATTGGTAGTATTAATTTTTATTTTTCATTTACAAAATCAGGAAATGTTTTAGTGATTGATTTTGTGCTTGGTTTTTATCAATATGACATTGACTGTCTCTTTGCAGAAGCATCTAAAAAAACTGAAAAAAGATTTTTCATCTAAAGACAAGACTGTATTCAGTTTCATCTTTTTATCAATAAATTTTTACGATACATAGTATTTACTCTGTACACTTTAAGTTACATTTGCCTCATACACTTCTGATCATTCTTTGAATTATATTGATATGAAAACCAACTTTTCCAAAATGACATTCTTTTGCTTTAGCTACATTAATGAAAATGTCTTTAAGAAAATTTTATTTGCTTCTGTACAAATTCATTCGAAGGTAGCACCAGCATAAGCCATTTTTTTTTCTTTTCTGAGTTTCTGAAATTTGATATTGATAGTATTTTTCGAAAATAGGTTTGGAATATTTTAATTAGTAATCTTTCAAATTTAGTCTAACCAAGCACGTTGATGACTGTTTACGGATATTTTGAAGTGAAGCAGTTTTGAAGACAATCTGATATATAAAAAGTTTTGACTCAGAACAGCTACATTATTGAAGTGTCATCCATTTTCTAATTAATTCATGTTCCTATTTTGATGAACACATTTTGAGTTGTTATCATTCTTGTAGTATGACTCCATGGCAGAGCATACAAAAGTGATGTCAAGAAAAAATCAAGATAAATGGTAGCTTTCGTATGAAAACTGAAAGCTATTCACTATCGTTCCTTAGAATATCTAATTTGTGCACTGTTTAAACTCCAAACATACAAAAGCCCTTGATGTTGGGCTCCAATATCTAACATGTAGAGCGAAGTCCAGCAAAAGTTCAGACAATTGAGGAGCTATTGTGGACATGAGAACAGTTGAAATAGCTTCAATCATCCCATTCCAGGCAGATCAAACACAGTAAGAGTTGACCTGGGACAGATTTACACCTCCATACAGACATGGATTCCACAAATTTAGACATTCATTCCATCGTCTTTGATGATCTTTGATGCCCTCTGTCGTTGTCGATGAAGTCCGCACATAAATTAGGAACACCTCTGGCTCTGTCAGTATGGTGCGAGGGAACACAAACACTAAAGGGTGCTATCTTTATTTGCATGAGACATGTAGATTATTTCTCTAAATCAGTGGCTTTAGTATGGACAAGCTGGCCAGAGGTCAGAGTGAGAAGACCAATATAATGACCGTTATCTACATGCTGGCAGTAAACACCTTATGAACTCCTACAGAGATGATCCCTTTATCATGCAGTCCTGAAAAACACTGACAGCTAGCTTCATGAACTTATTGCTGTTCTTAGTACTAAGATTACTGAGTATTTGTCATGTAGTCCTGAAAAACACTGACAGCTAGCTTCATGAATTTACTGCTGTTCTTAGTACTAAGGTTACTGAGTAATTGTCATGTAGTCCTGAAAAACACTGACAGCTAGCTTCATGAATTTACTGCTGTTCTTAGTACTAAGGTTACTGAGTAATTGTCATGTAGTCCTGAAAAACACTGACAGCTAGCTTCATGAATTTACTGCTGTTCTTAGTACTAAGATTACTGAGTATTTGTCATGTAGTCCTGAAAAACACTGACAGCTAGCTTCATGAATTTACTGCTGTTCTTAGTACTAAGGTTACTGAGTAATTGTCATGTAGTCCTGAAAAACACTGACAGCTAGCTTCATGAATTTACTGCTGTTCTTAGTACTAAGATTACTGAGTACTTGTCATGTAGTCCTGAAAAACACTGACAGCTAGCTTCATGAACTTACTGCTGTTCTCAGTACTTAAATTAATCAGCACTGAGGTTTTGATGTTAAGGTATACCATAACCCACTTGCAGTTCTAATCTTAGATGAGAAGGGGCTAAGATCCTAAGCCTATAATGGCAGCTCATTTAAGGAGGTCTCTTGCATGACCAGGGTAACTTATGTGAATCTGAATTTAAAATAAATTTTATTCCCTTTTGATACAATTCATTTATATTTATCATTCAAGGTGCCATTTCTTGAAATGATTTCTGATACTATTTGAAACTTGTCTTTATTTGATTATGTATTATTAGATTGAATCTTTTTTCAAATCTATTCAATGAAATTTAAATTTTGTTCATTATTTCATTTTAAAACCTTTGACACTCAACTTTACCTTCTGACTGTTTAGTTAGACACTATTCTTCTAGTGAGTCTGAGCTTATGCTGCAATGTTTTTGACACATGATTATGGACAGTTAACCTAGAAACTAGGACTGGACTAAGCATTTAATGATGGGCTGATTGTCAGGGTAAGAATTGATTGCATTTAATATCCTCACAAACAGGTAGCGGACATTATCACAGGACATTATCCCAGCATGGGACCCTGTAAACATCCCTTGGAGCTTGGTCAGTGGGAAGCAGGGGAAACGGACACTATTCATATTTTCTTTTCTTTTTATATTTAAAAGGATTTTTGGTTCTGTTGCATTTGGCTTTTAGAAAATGGTATAGTGATTTATGTATTTCAGATTTTTCAGAAGTGAAAATGACAAAAATGAAGAGAAATACATTGTGGTTTGTAGAATTTGATAAATAATGAAATATGTTTATTGAACTGACAAAAGTTTTGATTTTATTTTGATAATATATATTGTAGGTTCCAAGCAAATTGGTATGAGCTAAATTTTCATCCAGAATAGGATTATTATGAATATTGCTGGTTTGCTGTCATACAAGAATATGGAAAACTGTCCCTGTTCTTGTTTTATGTGTAAGTGAAAGCAGTTAGCACATCTTCCTTTTCATTTAATCACAACAGAAGAAGAACAGAAGATGCTGTGTTGAATGTCTCAGAATGAAGAGGTTCACAACAGTCATTCCTTTCTAAATCTTTCTTTTACATTGTTGTACTTGTCTTTAGATTGTTTTTGCATTTTTTCATTTAATGAACACATTGTGCTTGGTCAGGAAAAGGATGACACACCCCTTTAACGTATGCAAGTCAAAAGAAGTTTTCTCAACACACACAAGTTCACTATAGATCTGCATGATCATTACAAATACTATAAATACTATAATATCAATAAAGCTTAATCATTTTCCATATCACTTTCTTATTACAAAGGAGCATGTTTGGTGTCCTCTATTTCTTTCAATATACACTTTTATAAGTCAGTCTTCTAAATGTTGAACACAAAGATGAAAAGTTTGACTGTTTTTTGTGTTATTTATTGGTGTATAAAGTAGACATGTGGAAGACTCCTAGCTGGGATGCTTGAGGGGCTGATATGTCTGGTATATACGCTAACACATACAATAGACATATGTCTGACCTCTTGGACCAGACTGATGGTAAACACTGGTGTCATGGAGCAAGACTTATATTTGGATCTCTATATAGATATGAATATATATTTACACCAAGACATTGAATGAATATTTGACAGAATCTTCAATTGAGTTATTCAATATTTTCATCTGTATGAATTCATAGATATTCAACAAGAGTTACAAGACACCGACACCGACAAAAGCTGCAAATCAGGTAAAACAAGACATAGATCCAAACCTCCAATCTAGGTATTTTTTGGTGCTAACAAAATTTCAAGGCAAAATTTCTCCTTGTTCAGCTTTTTTGCTATTGATGCATATTTATAAGAGCCTTTTTAAATCATATTGGTAGGTTATTTTTTTTATGAGCAACAATAACATATTCTCGACTAACTGCTACGAATCTGCTACCCAAAAAAATGAACTGTGCAAAATTTTAATGAATTTAGGGATGTCAATAAAAAATGAATTTTTGTGTATGTTAATTTATGTCACAAAGATTTGGCTCAGTAGATTTTTTGCCCTCTGTGTCTATGCTTCAGCTCTTCTGGACAAAACAGTTCTCAATTACCTCCAGTAATGAAACAGTTAATGATAAACTTGATCTTTTCCAGTCTTGAAGTTCTTCTCCAGTGCAAAGAGGATACAAACCTTAACATCAATCAATAACACATTTAGACAACGATTAACTGAATCTTTGAGTTTCTTTCTTTTACATACCTAGTTCAATGATATCTTAATCACAATGAGACGTTGAGATAAATGATTAACTAATTCTTTGGGTTCTTGTGTAGAACCCAAAGGTTACGGGCAGTGACATTGAATAGTTAATTATTAAGAAAATGTCTAATTGAATCTTTGTTCTTCTGTAGTAAATACAGTACATGAAACATCTATCAAAGAAACATTTGAAAAATGTCTAACTGAATCCTTGTCCTCTGTAGAACATGTACATAAAACATCTACCAAAGAAACAATTTAAAATGTCTAACTGAATCCTTGTCCTCTGTAGAACATGTACATAAAACATCTACCAAAGAAACAATTTAAAATGTCTAACTAAATCTTTGATCTTCTCTAGCGTATACATTTCACAATTCATCTAGAAATAAGACACTGAGCTAAAAGGTGAACTGCATCTCTGAGTCTTAAACAGACCCTCCAATACACCCAGGTCCTGTCCGGATGGTGGGTGTTGCTCCTCGTAGCAGGTGCTTGCTCTCTCTCTGTACACAAACATACACTTTAATCCATTCTGCCTACACTCTCTCATAGCCCACTGATGAAGGATTCACCGTCACCCATTTTTACATTTCATTTGAATTTAGATTGTAATGAAGCGCTTCTAATGTCAAAATTATAAGAAATGTTCTCTCATATCCAAGCCATGAACTTTAACCTAGACTTTCTCATATTCACTTGAGTCAATTTTCACCTTCATCTAGATACAACCTAAATTTCCTCTTCACCCTATTCTGAATTTGATACAGTTAAGATTGAAATGAGGCTGATTTTCAGTACCAAATTATATATTTGGCAAAGTCTATAGTTTAATCCTTTGAACTTGTAATGCGTTATGAAGCTTTTTTCAAGATTGGGAAGAGTGACCCATTCAATTATTTTCCCTTTCAAGAGGAATACCTAAAGCTTCAACTTTAAATGATCAATTTGAATTTCTTTTTATATAATTATCTTTTCTCAGAAACTTCTTGTATTATATTTTTAAGACATTGGACATGAATAATGGTTGATTACATCAGAAATAGGTCTATAACTAATATAGATTTACAACAACATCTATGTCTCTTAATCCAATGTAAATTGCATCTATGAATACAGCATTCTTCAAAGAAGTTATACACAATATGATAGATGACCGTTTTTCATTACATCTAGATGTATAATTTCCGGTTGCCTGAATAATTGGTTTGTTTAGGGTTCCATGGGCTGAGGAGTTTATTGTGTCTGATGTTTGGAAGAAGACGTCTACTCATGACCAGACAGATTTATTTGCTTAGATCGGCACTTATCGGTCCGAGGTACGATAACAACATCATCCAACACACCAGTTGGGCTCATTGCCATCATGGGCTAAAGCTCAGTGGGCCACAGATAGCCAAAAAAGTTTTAGCTATCATCATTTTCAACACATGTTTCAGGATATGAGTTCTGAAGACATTTTTGGTATCCCTTTTCAAATAAATATTTCAATGATAAGGAAACAGATCTAAAGATATTTAAATAAAATACATTTTCTAACACAATTTATTATCTTTAAAGAAGAAAAAGAGTCCAATTTTGAACTAAAGTATTGACTATCGTATGTAGGAGTAACTAGAGTAAGTTTCAGATAGCAGATAAAGTCATATGGAACAGATTTCTTTTCTAGATATATCGATTTAAAAAACATTTACCGTTTTTTTAATAAATGTGCCTTTGATGAAAGAGTGTCAACGTGTTGGTAAAAGAGTAAACGGGATTTCATAAAAACAGATAATAGTTTTACTGATCATTTTGTAAGTCTCATTTAAAAATGAAAGAAGTTAAGAAGACATTTTGGTATCAGTCTTCAAATAAACATTGCTGTGATGAAAGAGCCACATATAATGTTATCAGTCGTGGAGCGTACAGTACGCTCAAGTTAAAATGGCTGGCTTGTATGGAAGATTTTATCTTCATGTTTTATGTGAACGCTCAAGTTTTCTGTTGTCTGTTTTGATAGAGGAAAACTGCATAATGTTTATGATGTGTGAAATGCATTAGGAAGTATACGCTAAGTTTCTTTCCATGTTTATTTGTGTTATGGAGATTTTGTTTGATGATTTACTTGTTTTTCTGGAATGAGATTATCATGTACGTCTGATGTTGCAAAATGATACCTTATATTGATGAGCTTTTCTTGTCTTCTATGACAACAGCGTATGTTGTATGGTAAATAAGGTTAAAATATTTGTAAAGTTTGTAATAATTGAAACCATACTTGGAGGATGATCGAATAAACAGATGCTCAAAATCATAAAATGCATGTAAAAATAATAATGCGTAATTGGAAAGGATAGATTTTAAAATATTGTTTATATTATAACAATGTCATAGAACAACAATAGTACCACTAACAGTTTTGTAGTGTGATCTATGATGTTTAATGCTTTAGCTGTATGAGTGCTTGGTAAATCAAGCAGTTGAAATTGTAACAATTAGAGACACTTATCTGACAAATCTTCAAAGTGTTCTGATGGTTAAACAGTGCAAATTATTATCATCTTCAAAACAAACAGTCCTGCCAATCTCTGATAGGGTTCTTGTCAAGTGTTTTGAATTGGTCACTTACATTAAAGTGATTATATTTAGTACGGCTATTATCTGTAAGCACAATGCACTGCAAAGTATTGTTACGTAGTGTTCTTGTCAAGTGTTTTGAATTGGTCACCTACATTACAGCGATTATATTTAGTACAGCTATTATCTGTGCACTGCACAGTATTGTTCCTACACAAGCACTTGATACTTTGAACCTCTTCTTAACAAGTATAGCACTCTCAGTTCAAGCACTCTTTCCCTTTATACAGGCAATACTTTGATCATCACAGACTCGCTCATTGTCCCTTGAAGCTTTTTCTTCTTGGGTATCACCCTTGAAAGAAATCATGACACTTCACAATCAGTTGTAGCTCAACAGTCCACATTTAGAATTTGAGAAATGTGGAAAGACAACCATGTCTTGTATTGTTACATTTTATCAATAATATATTGATGATGATCTTTAATGCCTAGAAGTTGTATACCTTTTTCTATCTATACTGTAGGAAAAGTTTTTAAAATCTAAATTTAACTGTCCCAGATCAAATATCCTGGCTTAGTGCCATGGATGTAGGGTTTAACAAGTGTAAGATCTGTTCAAGAACCTTAATTGAGTCTATCGTGATATATGTATTGTTTAGGCCAGTGCTGTATGGTAGAATCTGCTACAGAACCATCACCAAGTCTATCCTGTTATATTTATTGTTAAGGCCAGTGCTGTATGACTGTTCACTGAAGGAGAGATGGTAGGATCTGATACAGAACCATCACCAAGTCTATCCTGTTATATTAATTGTTAAGGCCAGTGCTGTATGACTGTGCACTGAAGGAGAGATGGTAGGATCTGATACAGAACCTTCACCAAGTCTATCCTGTTATATTAATTGTTAAGGCCAGTGCTGTATGACTGTGCACTGAAGGAGAGATGGTAGGATCTGATACAGAACCTTCACCAAGTCTATCCTGTTATATTCATTGTTAAGGCCAGTGCTGTATGACTGTGCACTGAAGGAGAGATGGTAGGATCTGATACAGAACCATCACCAAGTCTATCCTGTTATATTAATTGTTAAGGCCAGTGCTGTATGACTGTGCACTGAAGGAGAGATGGTAGGATCTGATACGAAACCTTCACCAAGTCTATCCTGTTATATTCATTGTATAGTCGCTGTATGACTACTCACTGAAGGAGAGATGGTAGGATCTGATACGGAACCTTCACCAAGTCTATCCTGTTATATGTATTGTATAGTCGCTGTATGACTGTTCACTGAAGGAGAGATGGTAGGATCTGATACGAAACCTTCACCAAGTCTATCCTGTTATATTTATTGTATAGTCGCTGTATGACTGTTCACTGAAGGAGAGATGGCAGGACTTGTCTATGAGGACATGATAGTCATGCGCCTACATGCAACCTGCTTAATCACACACAGGGGAAATATGGAGTATTGCCAGGGTGCGAGCTAACTCTCTAACCTCTGGATATCACTTCCTGCATGCTGCTGATAGTAGGTTATACTTATCCTACTTTTAGATGGTATATTACGTTATCATGCGTATTTCTTTTATGCAGGTAAAAATAGTTTTAAAAAATACGCCTGAAAATAAGCCAGCCCAAAAATGTATTGAAGTGGAAATACAAAAATTAAATTGTGATATCTGGATAAAAAACACAACAAATGCAAGCAAGATGCCATAAAGGCTCTTGCTATTTCAAATGATTAAATGTGAATACCTTTCAATATAATTACATTACTGAATAATAATTTAACAATAGGATTATCATTATTGTTAATCTTTTATCATGTTGTGACATTCTTCTCTATGCTCTGCAATTAAAAGAATTCAAATCAGTTGAATGTCATAAACACTTAATTTTGTGAACTGATATTCAATAACATTTTGGAAAAAAAAATGCACATAACAGTTAGCACTTTAAATGCACCATTTCACATTTGAAAGCCTTCTGAACACTTAACCAACCAGTGCAGTAATAATCTTGAGTAGCATCACTTTATTACAAGTGTCATTTCCCTATCCCGTTAAACCTTTCTATACGAGTTGTTATTTCTGTAAACGGCAGGTTGCTCAGAGTGGTTATTAGATAAGAAAAGAGCAACTAAAGGATAAAATTTGAAGGTTTGTACTGTTACATCAAATGAAATGATTGTTAAAACTTGATGGCCATATTCTTGGATCATCCTATACAGATTAACATATGTATTGTCAACTTTCTTTCTTCTTTTGCCCACAGATGAGCTTTGAGCTTAGAAGAGTATCAATTTCGTTCAGTCGTCATGAAAAAGAAAGTTTTAATGAGCATTGTTAGTAAAATTGCTTTGTTTCTCATCAACTGACAATTGTCTTACTCTGTCAGTCCCAAGGGAGAATACATCTGCAGTAGATCTGCTTGTTATCAAATATTCATAGAACACGTTTGTTTAAAGCTGTACATTTACATGCAGTATTAGCTGTGAGATCCAATAGGGCAACGGTTAGTCTGAATAAATAGATGTTGTGGTTTGATTCTTTACATTTCACCTCTGTTCTACGATAGATTTGTTGTCAGGAACTCAATTGAGTCATCTGGTGTTAACTGAGACATTGCTATGATATTATTGAACAATTCTTTACACTTTTTATTTCCTCTTGAAACACCTATCATATGAATTGTTATTCCTGTTAAAAAAATCAGTCTCATAGAATCTATATTGTCCATACCACTTTGATCCTTTGTTTTTTGTTTAAATCTTGGCACTTAGATTAACCTTTTGATTTGTAAAGATCCAACCATTCCTGAAATATGAGGATTAATCATTGTGTTTCAAACAAGCCATTTAGCATATCCTGTGGAGTAAATTTGATCAGCAGGATTATTTCTGGATAAGTATAGTGTTTAAAGGAAAATGCTTAATATTATCTAATAAAAGTTTATTATTCGATGACATATTTCTTGCCTTATATATCCTATGGTATTCAGAGTATGCATATGTTTTGGATATCGTGATCACAAAATTAAGTAAGTTAAATGTAAACAAATGCCTATTAGATTAACTTTTGCAAAAATAAATGAGCAAATTTTTTGATTTGTTGTAATGAAACTGCTTATGATTGCAAAAAAACTATAAACATGCATGTAAGCGTACTTGAACAAACATAAAACAATTTCATATAATCTTGTCTTTTCTTTTCAAAGATGTACAGGAAATGAAACTTTCAGAATTGTTGCATATGTTTTACCCTTGATATTTGGAGTTTAAACATTTTGAATGCAAGAGCGTTTGATCTGCCTGCAGGCTGATGATGTAAAACAGGTATATATGTAGTTCTAGGCACATAGACATAGACTGTTATCACAAGCACCTGTTCCAGAGGAGGGTTTTATCAGTAACAATTGCCTCTTGTCGAGAGAACGGAAATTCTCAATTCAGATCTTTAGAGTAGTTTAACCTTTTTGTGCAATTAAATGTAAAATGAAGTGATAGTTTGTGTACCTTTTATGACCATCACAAGTATACTTTCTTTCAAGGCATGATCTATATTTACCATAATAGATGAAAAGGAAAAACAGTTAAAGGAAAGTTAACATGACTAAGAGTAATTGGTTTCAAGTCTGTAATGTTTATGTTCTTTACACCTTTATTTTGACAAGCTCTGATATGATTCATATTTTACATTATCTGATCACTAATTTGGAAAAGAAGTCACTGGTAATCAGGCAAATGGTAAGAAACATTAAAAGGTGCAACATTCTTGCAGACTTTAAAAATATATTCATTGCATGTAATAAAGTCACTATTACGTGAGTGTCAATTCCTTTATCGTTGTGAAGATACTGCTGGCAGATACTTTACTCCAGACAGATAAAAGTACATGAAGGAAGCCTGATATTACCATTGAGGGCTGGCCTTGTACACATGGTGGGCAACTAAACCTGTGACTCAAGTGATAGAGGGGGTATCAGAGGCCTGATTACAGGGAATACTCAGACATTGCTGCTAAGGGTCACCTGTAGACTCTCACAGGCTCTCTTGTGTATTCCTCAGTCCCACTGCAGATTCTTTCATCCTACATCTAGACTACAATTAAGTCTTTAAAACATTTTTGAAAAAAATTATGCAATATGTTTTTTAGAATGTATTTCTTTGTCTTCAGTTTCATATTTGAATTGCTATAGTCAAGACTTGCTGAATGAGTAGGTAAGAATAAAATATGTATCAGAACTGCAGTCTATGGTTAAGAATAAAGAATGGGCTGTGATGAGGTCATTGAGGAGAAAGTTGTGTGGTAATCCCAGGAAGGTTCATCTGGGATCAGCTGCCACCAAGCAGAAGGCAAGTCTGGGGTCTGTCTGCCACAAATATTGACATAATATGGATTACATACCGACCCCTCTCCTCATTAGAACCAACACCTCCGATGGCAACATAGCAAAGCAAAAACATTCTTTTGAGTATCTGCTCTTGTATAGTAGTCATAATATTTGTTCAGGATGTCATAATGTGGTTCTTGTATGATGCAGGGATTCCCTTGATAGTATTCTTGTGTATCAATTACACCAGTAAGGGAGTTGCCCTGGAACCTTTCTCACCATTGTGCTCATGGTTTAGATCTTCGATGCCCTAAATAAGCATGCTTTATGGGCACAGTTCTAATTACCTCTGTAGACTGACCACACTTCAACTGGACACCACCTTTAGTGGCCAGATTGGCCCCTATTCAGATCCCAGGTGATTTGGCAGCATGGAGCGATTGATTTCCCTTGTTCCCAAGGTCCATCCTGGGACCCAGTGAAGGTCCTGAAGGAAGTCCAATGGTATGGACTCAATCAAGTGCTGTCAGAACTGGTAAGATAAGTGGATGAGTGGAGGAATCCTGCTGGTACTGCTTCATTTACAGCTCTTACAGGATTATCTCCTGGCCTTGGCTGCAGCAGTGGGACTCACATGCAACTCAACTCCATGCATGACACTGAAGTTCAAGGCCCTACTTTCACATCCAAATTAACTGTTTACATGCTTTTGAAGTCCAAAACCATACTTTAACATGAAGCATAAGTCCATACATGATATTCAAGTTCATGCGCCTTACCTGTGAAACATTTGTAGCTCTTTATACTAGCTTTTCTAGAAAAACTGTTCAGTGATTATTACTTGTCAAAAATATTGAAGGATAGATGTACATTTTGAATTATAAAATACATATTCATTCATTGTCACATGAAATATCGTTCATATGAACTCAAATATCCCTATCGTTATGTAATATTCACTTGTGTTTGGAAATTATAGACTACACAATAACTTGCAACTTCAAGTTGCATGTTAGGTGTCTCATAGTGGGAGAAATGTTAAAATAAATATTGTTCTGATAGTGTTGATGTACCATCCCGCCCCAAAATGATATTTGAATATGTAATCATGAAATCAAAAACTTGATCAAGAGTTTCTTCTATATCATACACTCTCAATATCATCTTTTATAAATCTCTTGAATGTGATTTGAATTTCATGTTGAAATTAGTCAGTCTATTCTTTAAGACTCCATGATCATGGAAGAGAGGATAAAACTTTGAAAAGACTCATAAAAATGAAATAATGCATTGCCTGTAACGAAAGTGTATGGTTCATCCTTTCATGTTGATCTTTGATCTCTTTCTTTTGTTGATCAGGCTTCATTTGATCGAAGCGATAAAAAAGTATTTTCGTCTCTCAAATCTAAAGGTATCAAATTCCAATAAAAATGCTTTTCAATTTTGACAAATTTGGCGGTGGTCTTGATGTAAGTAAATGACGGGGATGCAAGCATTGGTTTCTATGGATACCGATTGACCCATAAATGATACGAATACAATCTTTTTTGACATCCCTCTTTTTATCTTATCGATAGAAAGTCAAATCTTCCAAAAGAGTAACTATAAAGAGATTTCAAGCTGTGCAGCGGACAGTTTTCTTAAAGCTTTTTATATGTTAACTGTGCACATACGTTCAATTGCATTTTAAAAGTGTTGAAATGTGTCCTTTGAGATTACTTAATGTGAACACAAATATTTTGATGGATGGGTCATATCCATCAAAGGAAAGTGAAAGTATTCATTTTTTGTGGAAGATATTTGGGATTACTGAATCCTTTTTGACGACAATCGCAGACAATAAGTTTAAACGTCACAGGCATGTTGAGCTACTCTAGGCCTACGTCTCATAATAAAGGCTCTATTATTACTGGGTTACGTTAACAAGCTTAAATATCTCAAAGTGTTTATATCATATAGGTTGTAAATTTTAATGTCTTTTCATAATCATGTTATTCTTTATGTCAAATGTTTTTGGGGAAAAATGGGATCTTTGTTATAACACTGCATGACAATTACTGTAAAGATCACAGGCTTGTGAAACCATCCTTGCCCTACATAAGCATTTTGTTTCATAATGAATTTCCCCCTAAGTTCTTTAATCCAAATGTAATAAAAGCACTGTTGACCAAGTTATTTTATACATCGGATTTACGCCTGTTTATTGCCATCAAGTCTATAAAAATGACTTGACAAAGCTCGTGTTCTTTAACATTGAACAGAGAGTGATTTGCATTGAAATCATTTTGGAGTGGGTGGTTATGTATCATAACAGGCAACAAGTTACATGACCTTGTGACCTATGTGGACTTATTTTTGTTAGGCACGGAATTTCTCTATTGATTTACTCCGGCTGAAATTTGTGCTTTCATTTGTTAAATAAGTGTTTAATTATCAATGGTCAAATCACATTGTTTTTCGATAGACATTTGTTATCTTTATCACAATCCTAAGATCATCATGGGCATAGATGTTTCTTTGTTTTTACTAAGAGAAATTACGACATTGTCCTGCTCCAAATAGGAGCCTCAGTACAGTCTAGGTCCTCATTCAGCAAGTCTATTTGACTGCAAATATAGATATATAAATTAAATAGGCATTCTAAAGAAATAAAAGGACATGGATAAAGGAACAGTAATTATTTTTAAAAATCCATTAAATTCTTGTCTATAATTAAATTGGACTGTCTCTCTAAAAGTAGTATCAACTGTGTAAATGAATATTAAGGAGTTGCAAAGCAAAGTTGTTTTGGTAAAATTTCTTTATGATCATGTGAGATTAATTACATTTTTAATTTTTTATTGTTAGCTTCATGTCAAAATTCATGTGTTAAAGGTTTGTAAGCCGAGTATTGTGGTTATAGGGATTGTTTGCTGTTGGATTTTTTTTGATGACTTGCACCTTGAGTTTCTGAATACACTGCACTTGTAGGGACTATTTCAAGTATATGTCTTTGAGCGACCGCTGCATGATATTGAGCTTCCTACAGTTCTTATTCACAATACAAGACAAATTTTCTTGTGGTTGATACCTTATTTTATACAATTTCTTAACCAATTTTACATCATAATATTTAAATGATATTTATGTATTATGTGTAAATAGTGATTATTTGTTGAAAGATATTTTGTATTTTTATACAAGATATGTATATCAAAGAACTTTCAACAAAAAAAACCCAATTTGTTTAAGAAACAGAAAATCTAATAGTATCATGCTTTCATGGTCAGAAAATTGTCTAATTAGTAATATCTTCCTGTATCATTCTTAAATCCTTAATTTTCTCCTGAATTGTTTTCACAGACTTCTTTTCACTATTCCATAGAATAGCCCTTTTAGTTACAAATTTGTAGGTCTCTCCGAGACCAGCTATAAGTCTAGACAGTAAGTCGTCAGGACTCACAGTATCTGCTAACTACATCAAATAATGATCAGGGATGGAAATAGAAGCTATCATTCTCATCTCATGACAGTGTTTTTCTCATCAGACAAGCAGACCACCCTATCTAAACCACATCCCCCAAATTCCAGTTTTCCATCCACCTTTGCTCCTTGTTTGACATTATGGGCTAAGGAGCCGAGATGGCACCAGTCCAGTGTTTCTTCTGAATACAGAATTTCAGAATTTTCTACATTTTCTATGACATATGTGATGGTAAGTTATTTTGAAAAAAAAACGCCAAAACAAACCCAAATGTCGACTCAATTTTTCTTAATTTCAACACATTTTAGCAAAAATATTATGGGTATGCTCTTGACCAAATCTTGAACGTTTTTTTGTTAGCCATGTAAGAATCCTGAAAGTCGGCTTCCGATTGGTTTGCAGTGATTAACTCAGCATTTTGAGAGACATTTTGAAAAGTTAATTGGTGACAGATTCCTCAATTTCTTATAACTTAAACTTATAATGGTTAATAATGTATTATTGTATTACAAAAAATTACTTGAGTTCTTTTTCATTGGTAAATAGAGTTCATGATCAAACATCAAGGATAATCTAGTTCCCCTTTTCTTAGACTTATACAGTGTTTAGAAGCAAGTTCTAAGGTCTGTGTAAGAAAGTAATCATTTATCTAATGTCAACCTTCTTTTAGTTTGGATTCTGTAAGCAACCCCAAAACGTCTTTTTAATGTTTTTTAGAAACGGTTTTCTTACTCTCACCTTTCTTTCCAATCCTTAAAATCAAAAAGGAGCTTTGTTATGAGATTTGAGAGTTAAATCTGATGTACTTTGGATGATAACGTGTATTTCCGTCCTAATTTGTGACCTCTTACTTCTTACAAAAGGACTTAGTTTCCCTTTCCAAACAATACTATAAACCATTTGGGAGCATGTTGTGAGATATAAGTCGGTAATCTGACGAAGGGTTCCACGTGCGTAGAGTTGTTATAATTTCCATAGCACCATCACCTGTTGATCAAATAAACATGTGGCACTCTCGACTTCCACACTTGCCCATAGTCTCATGAAACCTATTTTATTGTGGTGGTGTATTCAATATTCCATAGACATGTTCTTTCAGCTGAGATTTCAGTTGTGCCAGGGTTTCTGCATTAATGTCTGCAGTAGAGATGTTTGCAGCAAGGTTAGGAAGTAGTTCTACTCTGTACTTCAGGGAAGTGCATTCAAACTGATAAACTGATACTCACAGGTTTCATAAGATACTCATTGTGTTGCAGCCTTTCTCCCTGAAATCATATCAGCCACCATATATAAAGAGTAAAACTTCATGAAAGCAATTTTATCTTTGACATCCCTCCATCAAGTAGCTTACTTCAAAGGTTGAATGAAAAACAACTGATTCTGGCAGTGTGGATAGACTAAGAGATAATTAAAATTAATCTGTATGACAGACTCATAGTTATTATTCTTACAGTGAAAATTAGAAAAAAATATCTCCTTCAACCTCTTTGACCAAACAAGGGGCAAAAGAAAAAATCAAGAAATTATCTAGATTAAGACTAATATGAGGGCCACTAATGATTGTGGGCCTTCCTCCACAGTTGTTCTCTGCACATACACACTGTGCACTTTCCCAAGAGCCATTACAATAGCTCTCAAACAAAATTAACATCATACTCAGAATTCTGTCTCAAGGAGATTTCCATAACAGAAACTCTATTTATAAGAAATTTGAATCAAGGTTTTTGATTATTTTGACTGAGCTTTTGGGGATTTGCTATTAAGGTATTATGCTTTATGATTTTGTCATCATCATTAGAAATTGTAAATAAGGAATTTTAGGCTTTTGGTATGAATTGATAATTGCAATGTCATTCATGCATTTTCAAAAGGATGTTATTTGTTTTCGTGTTGGATTTATTTATTTTCATATTAAGTCTTGAAAGGTGTTTGCACTCAATGAATAACACCTGATGACCTGTAAAATGTCAATTGCTCTTAGACATCATGAAATGCTTTACAAAGATCATTTCCAGTCTTTCCTTGAAATTCATTTTTAAATGCAAAAACTTTTTTATGATACAATTTTATTATTGCACTTTACAAATTTATTTTTATCTAAGCATGTAGCTGTCGCTATCTTTATATTCATGGGTAGCCTATCATTATCTGAAAAGCATTGGCAGATTGGTCTCTTCGAAAACTAGTTATTGTTCTTGTAAATTGACCTCTCCTGGTTTTACAAATAAATTCAGCAGCTGATATCTTCTGATGTAAAATAAGAGACATCCATTCTTAATTTGAAACTAAAATAAAAAAACAGGCTTATTCCACGGTAAGAATCATAAAAACAATAATGTATTTTGATATTTTTTATATGATTTAGATACACCTGAAGACAAATAAAAAAAAAAGTTCTGCATCACCATCTAAACTAATATAATTAATATAAAACTAAAGAAAACAACAGACTTATTCCACGGTAAGAATCATAAAAACAATACTGTAATTTAATATTTTTTATATGTTTAAGATACACCTAAAGACAAATACAAAAAAACAATTCTGCATCGCCCACTAACCTAATATCCCATACACAAGAAGAGTGGAAGGCACCCATATCAATATCATATTAGCCTACTAGTCCCAGCACGAGGAAAGACAGTGGAGGAAGTTTTGCTACTTAGACTTATAAGCAGGCTGTCTGCCCAACAGTGAGATGAGGTGTTAATGCGATTGAGGCCGGGATGGACATACAACAGGAAATTATTTCTTTATTGCATCGTCCTCAGATGGACATCCCTCATGCTGGTGCTGACAGTGCAGAAATATCCCTTCTAGCTCTCTGTGTGAGGGTTGGCTTGCTTCTCCACCTATATAAGCTGTGATAACTTATTCATACACGCTGAAACAATGTCAACCATTTGTGTGCTTGGCCGGCCAATTCATGAATTATTTGCTCAGTTGGCAAACACTTGTTTTCCTGTATATCTTGCTGTAATCACTTGCTGGCATGACGGGGATATCTAAATGGAAGTTTAATTCACCAGAAAATGACATGAATATTGAATGGAGTTTTCATTTGCAAGTGAACACTGTATAAGTACTTTGAAATATATAATAAAATTAGCTTAGAGTTTTTTTTGTGAGTATAAAGTATGTGTAGTATGATATTTCTCTTTGAACTGGTGCTTCTAGTGTTTTTGCAATAAGGTTCCTAATATCCTATACTAAGTAATAAATGGTCGTTGTGTATAGTTTATTATACTCTGTAGCTCATCCCAGGTAGCCCAACTGTAAACAAATTAACATGCCTGTATCCAGCCTTGCAGGGATTTCTTTCTCCAACTCAGTGTTTAAAATGCTATCTTTGTCAAATTCCCCATCAAACTTGATGACTAATGAGGACGTTATAAATCATTAATCAGGTGTGTTTGCATGGAAGAACAACAGCAGCAATGTATAACATTCTGCCACCATGGAATACAAAATCTGTTTGCCAAGAGCTGAGTTGAGTACATATGTACAGAGCCATCTAATTAGTAGACTAACACTTATATATTGACCCTTTCTCTGTTGTTGTGTACTTATACCCAAGTCTTCAGGCTCTAATTGTCTCATCACACTAGGTATTAGCCTTGTGTCACTAAACAATCCATGCAAAGAGCCTCAGTGTCATATTGTTACACCTTAGTGAATAGGACTCTTCTAAAACACTTTGTCACAGGAGCTAATTTCACAAGTCAATCTCTGCTAAGGCTACACTTAGCTCCTCATCTCTGTACTACAAGAGACTCTGTATGACTGTCAGATATTGTTATCGGGACCTTTTTAACTCTTTAGTTGTCATTGACAAGATATGACCATCTGAAATGGTATGAATACTGTGGCCCCAAAATTTGAAATGAAAACATATTTTATTGATTTAGTTTAGTGAAGGTGTCACAGGGAAATAAGTTTATCTTCAAATGAACTGTTTCATTTTTAAAGGTGCGCAGTATTATCGGTATATCGCACTTACCGGTACACTCTTCTGAAAATATCCAATATATCGTATGATGTAAAATTAACAATTTCCGTGTAAAATTGCGGGGAAAATATTACCAAAATACGTGATTTTGATGAAAGTTGAAGTGTGAACTCACAAAGTGATTATAGCCCAAACCATTCACTGAATTATCTCTCTTTGCAAAAAAAGCCAGTTGAGCATTGATCAATGTTCTTATGGTTGTTATCTAGTTAAAAGAACATGGAAAATTTGAATATGAAAAGTTCCAATATATTGCGATACGTATTGCAATACACCTCTCTGTATCGCAATATATTGCAATACGGAAATGAGTAATGAGTAGCAATACCCATCCTTAGTCATTTCTAAATGGTAGAAACACAACCATTGCAAGCATCAACCACAATTTCATCAACCATCGACACAACAAGTAAAGCAAAATACTTCCTTGGTTGATGGTTTCCTCATGCAGAGCTTGTCCCTCATATTTTATTCATGGCTGTGCCCTATTGAACTCATCATAAGAGCCGTCAGACTATCATCTAGCAAATGATGCCCAGTATAAAACCATAGTTGTCAGTGGCTAATGTAGCATTTTCCAGACTCTAGATGAATGTTAAGAAGCCAACTAGAGTTGTCCAGCTCTAATCCATCAGCTGAATGCAGCTTGCTGCACTAGATCAGGGCCCTTGGCTAAACAAAGAAAGATCTTGTAACTCTAGCCCTCTCTTGTGCTTGTAAATGAGACCTGTACAATTACACTGCCAGTCTCAATGACACAGTAAGCATGCAGGGCAGATTCCGATTGCTTGTTCCCACTTTTTGTCTAATTTGAGAAGAAGGTCGTTCCTGAGAGTGTCCCCAGACTAATCAGCATTTCTTGGACATGGTTCTGGTGCAACAGTTTCTGTAATTGTCTGAGAGTCTGTTTTCTGAAGACAAGCGAGGCGATATTCCCTGTGAGACAGATAAGTGAGGAATATTCATGTTTGGCGGTGTCAGAGGAAAATCCTCTTGAATGGATGAACTCAGGACTTCATTGTCTGTCTTCTTTGACAGTCGTTTGTCTGCCTCTGAAGCCAAAAGTCATATGAATATTTAACAGTTTGACCATCAAGTGGCCAACAAGTCTCAGACATTTTGTAATCACTCCTTTAAAAAGATTTCAGTCAAAGTCTGTAATCAATCTTTGTCTTATAAGGCTAGGTTTTAATCATCAGAATTTTTTTGGGCCTATTTTTTCCATCTTGGTCATTTCAGTCTAATTCATTGTCCATATGTACATAAGCCTTTTAGAGCCAATAAGTATTTCTGGAAATACTCCTCTGTAGCAAGCCAGTAGCAATTCCCTCGGAGTTTAAGAAAGTAATATATGGCTTTATTTGTCTCTATATTACCATACACAGTGTTTGATAAAGACCAGTTTTGACCTCATATTAGGGTCATTAGGTACCAAAGGGTATGTCTGACTTGACGTGACCTAGATATTGATGAAGCTGCCACTACTGACATCAATATGTCCTCCATGAAAGACCAGTTCATTGGACATTGTATCTTATCCTTTGATCAGCAAGTGCCACAAAGACTTATTCTGATTCAAATCTATCACCGGATATCCGCCGAGTTTTGGTATTTACAATACAAGGGTGCACCAGTCATGGGTATGAAGCTGATAACTCTGCCAAGTTTAGCTGCTCGACAAAAATCAATTTTGAACGAGTGAGAAATAGCCATTTATCCATTTGTGGTCCATGCATAGCTGAGGGTTGAACAAAAGTATCCCGCATGAATGTTTGATGTTACATGCTGACAAGTGCTACGCTAGCTCCTAAATCAATGGGTACTTAGGCTTTTAGTAGACTTTATTGATGACACAGAAATGTTCTAATCAATGTTGATAAATTACAGGAGAATCGAAGTGGATGCTTTGGGTGTCCAATAATTTGTGAAGTCTGGGCTTTTCTTGTGAAATGTGTCTGAATGATTTTTCCTCTTCATGAAACAAATTATTTGAACTTTAGAATACCCTTGATGAAAAGCAGAGGAACAAATTGATGGTTACCAGCTTTTATCAAGTGGATAATTCACAAGGTTTACACTTTCATTGTGTGCATGGTTTGATATGTATCATTTTAAAACTGATACACATACTTCATGATTGGGTAGGTTTATGCAGATTTTGTGCAAAAGACCTAAAAGCAATATCTACAGTGAACCTCTTCCTATTTGAATGTAACTAATCAAAGATGTTAGCTAAAAGAAATTATATTGCTTTTAACATATTCTATCAAGATATTTAAGACCTTATAATATGGAACACGAACTAGCTGTACTATTGGGCAATGCGTAATCGATCGGTTCAAGGTCAAGGAATTTTTTGTTCAAGACAAGCCATTTGACATAAATTTCTCTTGAAGTTATATCCCTCAGGAGATTATCATGGTCCATTTCCAACCCATGGCAATTTAGCACAACTTTCTGAATATTCAAAGTCAGTGCTGGTTATGAAAGCTGCATAAACAATGCTTATGAAACAGGAACGTGACTCGAACAGTGCAGCTACAATTGCATGATATGAATATGCGATTGCAATTCAAGCCAGTCACACTCTTGGCGCTGTTCATGTTTTGGCAAACAACCAGTATTTGAAGCACCACAAGCAGCATCTGTGGCTATGCTAAAACCTTCTCCTTGTCTGACATGCTGCATAATAAAGATATTGATTCTACCATGCTGTTTGCTTTATAGCTGACCTCCAATCAGCCCCAAACTTAGCCGCGATATACACAGGCGAGTTGAGTCGATACGTAAAACAAGATATTACCCTTTTAGAGTTGTAAGCTTGCAATGAATTAGACACGCTACAAGCTCCCCGGAAGCATCCATCATGGGTGACCAGTGTAGCAGGAAAGTTCAATAAATGTGCTTTGCTTTTTAATTCATTAGACATGTAAACCACTGGCCGTGAGCTATGGCACCGGAAATCAAGTTTACAAAAATCTTAGCTCAATCAACTCTAGTATTTTAAGCTTCTCTTACAGATGATTCCTCTGGTGTTCCCGCACATGTAGCTTAAATTGAGTTATTTGAGTTTTTTCATTGATGAAATTAAAGTGTAGTTTTGTCAGTCTCAACAGCAAGTTCAAGAAACGCAATTGGCAGTACTAACCTACAAAAAAAAAACCCAAGCTTAATCAGTTGAATCAGCCTCATAATTTAATCATTTGATGTATTCTTGAAATAATGAATAAAAATTTGGTTTGAGATATAGTCATAAACTGTTATTGATTTATTATTGTCTATGCATTTTGATTGGCCAATTTACAGGATTGAAAATTTGAAAAATTCTTTCCTGGCAATAAACTAAACTAGCCTTCTCTTGAGCGGCATTCAACAAGTTTGACATCAAATAATATCAAGGATTTGTGGATAACCACTTCTTTATTTTGCTCATAATGATATAAGAACCTGTAATGGAATGTCATTTTTTTAATGCCTTTTCAAAGATAGCCTTCCAAGACTTAACAGTTAATTTTTTTTCTCAGAAAACACTACTCAAACAAATTCAATAAGTTACTGTGTTTTCAAACATGTATGTGAAACTATATTTAAAGGCTCACTCTCCATCAGGGATACAACAAAATCCATATGACAAAAACTTTATTTTAGAAGTATCAAGGTTTCTGTTAAACTAAGTATGAAAATGTATCTTTCTTTCAGTTTGAGATATGAAACAACAAAATGTAGTTTTTGTAACCCATAAATACTGTTTTTCATGGATGATTTGTGATTTGTGTGTTCTTTCACAACCATAAGAAAAGATGTAATGGCAGCACATCCGATTGGATCTAAACGCACTGCAATCAATGCTGTTCTTGTATTATCTTCAAATGATGCCTAATAAGATCCATGGAATAACAGTTAATATCAGCCTAATGGACAGTAAGTTCCGCTTGTTACCATAGAGTAAAGGAAGCTCACCTGCCCAATTAGTAACCGAAGTTGTCGACAGAAAGACAGCAGAGAATATCTTCAGTCTCATCACTTGTGTTGCTGGTTCATTGACTTGGTATGATATTGGGTTGACTTGGTATGATATTGGATTGACTTGGTATTATTGGGTTGACTTGGTAAGATATTATTGGGTTTTTTTTTTAAGATATTATTGGGTTGACTTGGTGTGATATTTGGTAGTCTTGGTATGTTCAAATCTGCAGAATTTGTTTTTGCTATAGTTGATGGCGAATAATCTGAAATCATTGTTATGTCTTCATTTTGTAAGACTGTTGCTTCTATTGGTACCAGTGTTCAGAATGCTATCCAAATGACACAAAATTGAAGAGTCATAACATTTTATAAGAGTGATAGTAAGTTTGATTTTATGAAAATCATAGCAGTTGACCTTAACGTATGTGATTATTGCATGGCTAGAGTTAGTTCAAAATGTGCAAAGTGGTGTACATATGACAAATCAATGATGTTTTCGTTCAGTCTCATACTTTACTTTGGGTGTCATAAGCGTTGGAAGAAACCATCTTATGGAAAGTGTGTTAATCCCTCGGCACTGGAAATAATGTCAACTAAAGTAGTTTATAAATCAAAACCGCGAAAAAGAACTTGTTGAAATTTGTGGAGAAGGAAGATATTCATCAGGGGTGGAATACTATGTAATCTTTTTATCTTGGAAAGTTGAATAGCTTGCAACTCTTGAAGATCGATGTGGAGATGTAACAATATCATTACAAGAAGTCAAAAAGTGGAGATACTTGCCTCATCTCTTTTTTGAGACCATGAATAGCCTTCGGCAGCCTTGGGGAAGTTTAGTGCTTATTATGTATATGTCATACCAATCTTATTAACAAATTTGCTTGGAAAAGAAATTCTTGACCAAAAGAATGATATGTGATATAGACTTTCCTGAATATTTGTGAATCATGAATCATAAAACTTTGAAAGAATGATAAAGATTTCTTTCCCTTGTTATATTTCTGATGTTCTAGTAATTTTTAAGAATCGTGTTCATGGTATTTAAGCTTTCTGATGTTATCTATTATCTCCTTGATATCATCATAAATAAAAAAACCTTAAAGATCGTCTGAAATGACCCATGGCAACTTTCGTGATTCATAAAATACGTATTCTAATTTGCCAGTAACTTGAGTTTAAATTTTCGAAATCGGCTTATAAACAACTTTAATACGGCTTTTTCCAATCACCAGCTAATTAGCACCAGTGAACAGAACTGAACTGGCCCGTGGTCACTGAGGCATGTCCCGCCGCGTGACGTGCTAATTGGCGGAAGTATAACCTCCTTAATGATAAAACAACCGGAAATCTCACATTCTAAACAACTGTTTAAACATATATAAAGTCGTCCAAGCAACTCAAACCTCCGATGAGTTGATGTTAAATATATCTTTAATTATTTGTATTGTTCCAAGCGAAAGACAGTGTTTAAATGTGATGCTATGCGCATTATCCCATAGCATGTGTACTTCAATTACGACGTTGTCACAACAATCAGACTGGTTTAAATAGTCTTATTTTTTATGACACACAGGTGGCCGTTATATAATCCTATCGCATTCAATTTCAATTCTTGATTTAATGGTCTCTAATTATACCTTTTGAATTTTAACGCCTTGGACCCAGCAAGCGGAATATATGTCCTGTCATAATGGCGTAATATTGGCATTCGACTGCTACTTAGTTTATTGTCACGGCGTCCAGTCATTTTGAACCAGTGAACTTGTAGAATATATATTCAACCAATAAATTAAGAGAAGGAGATTTGGCTCATGCACTTCTACGGACGATGACACACATTTAAAATAGTACATCGTGAATACCAACATTCTTTAGGATTACATAGGATGTTTCTAACGCTTGCGCCAGGTATGTTTTCATGTCATTGATTGTTAAATTCGAAGACAGAGATATTGCAACACGGTGTGAGATGTTATACTAGCTAACAATATAATATACGTTAGTTAAATACAAACGAATCATCCATTAAGTACTAAGTTGTCATAAAGTGAAGTGAAACAAAATTATTTTTTCTACAGTAAACATTAAAAAAGTTTTTACATTCTCTCTTGTTTATTACAAAAACGTTCATTTTTTCGAGACAATTTAGAACTTCATATCGATAATAAATGTTGTAACACTACGTGATATCCCATAGTAATGGATCTCTTACCGACCAAGTTCTTAACCTTTTTGATATAAACCCACCCAAGAAAACCGCGTCCAAGGATTGTCACAGTCCAATCAAAATGGATTTCACGACTAAGAGGGAAAGTTGGTATCATGAAGCAGTTACACATATCGTATTTTGGAATTCTTTCGGTCATGCTATTGCCTCTATTTTGCTGTTGAATTAGCTTAAAAATACAGAGAAAATCAAAGGGCTGGACTTTCAGCTGACGACTAGCACGTCACACACTGGGCGTGGCTTCAAGTCATGCTTCGGTGATTTTGTCTAAGCGTTAGCCAGGCTCATTAGGCGGTTATCCAAAACAGGGGTATAAAAGGTCTCCTAGTAGTCGAATTAAAGCGTATATTTTCTCATTTTTTGGCTCTATTGATTCTTATAAGTGAAGCGACTACAGATGATAATTTGTAATAATCACAATTATGCGTTACGTCTCCTCTTTAAGTACAAGCCAAAACAGTGTCCAATGGTGAACAGATCGAAAGGCGAGACAGTGTTGGTATTAAGAGTTTTATTGATAAGTATAATGCTTTGCTATCTTTTGCATACATACATTGGAAAATCTTTTTGTGGAAAGCAACCCAGCAGTAACAGTGTATCTCCACTTATTTCATTGCTTTATCCTAGTAATGCTGATCGCTAGGCAAGAAACACCAACTAATAGCTGTCTTATAGAAGACTGGCTTTATGGATGATTAGCCATCGCTGTACAAACTAATCCACCTGAATTACATCACATCACCAGTATTGTGGAAACAACAAGTTAATCATGCATAAATTTCTCGCCTTTTCCATGTTCCAATGTTCTGTAAGGCTCTTGTACTGTTCAATTATATTCATTTTCTAATGCTCATCGAGTGTGTTTGCTATTCTTTAATAGTGAAAGCTATTAAATCATTCTCTTATCTTGTTTATATTGATTAAATTGGGTTTTTGAAGATTTCATTTCTCAATGGTCGCACTTTTTTGAGATGAATGCTCTTCATTGGAAGTAAAGATGTAGTTATAATTACACACTCTCTCCAGTAGCTATTCGCGTAGAAATAAATTGGCTTGAAGTGGGAACATGATACCGCCTCATCTTGTATATACAGGTAAAAAGACGCTGATGTGATGAGAGCTTTTTAGATTTCTAACTCGCTTCTGAAGAGTTCTCTCGGGCAGATAACTCCATCAGGACATGATAACCCAGTTCTGGAATGTGCAGCAACACAAACACATCAAGTCTGTGGAATGTTCATTCACTTTGGGTAGCAATTGGAGTTCTTGAGGACTAAAACAGATGTACTATATCTTTTTAAAGTGGCAGTAGCAAATTTTTATTTGATAATGTGATCCCATGGAAACTAAAATAAATGTTACCAGTTTCAATTTTACTAATTGCATGTGTATATCTATAAACAAATTGTTTTGTTTATGTCCAAATAAAACTCCCTTAAAAATTAATGCCAAATAGTACCTCATTTTTCCAAAAATGGGAGAATGTTAAACAAACTTATTTGCCAACAAAAGATTGATATGATAAAACTTCACTGAAGGTCGTTATTATGTATAGCATCAACCCCCTCAGGAATCAATCTTTAATTTCACTTTTCACACTCGCTTGTCACTTTTTACATTCAAAGCAATAAAATCTAGGAGGTCTGCCTTATTTACTACCTCACCAAAGCAAGCAATTCTGTTTTTCAAGATGTATATTTTTTCAATCCTGAGCATGTGTGGGCATTATGCATGGGCTCTAGTGCGCACTGATGCAGTTGGCACGCTTGCGAATTTACTTGTCAAGTTGAATCGGGATCTGCTTTGTAAAACTGCTGTACAGATGTTTGGAAGAAATTTAACATTAAACAGCACCATGTCAATTCTAATTGGATAAGAGAGAGATGCATATATGAGCACGTCGGAACATGGCAGTACGTTCGCTGCTTGGAGTTAGGTGTGCAGCACAAGCCCTCTCTGCTTCACTAGACATAACCGCACTATTGACATTTGCGATCTGACGGTAAAAAGTTGAAGCTTGTTACAACCTGAGTTGTTTGGACTTTTGTTACAATGCTGGGCGTTGCATGCTTATCATGGCTTTTGAAAGCAGTTGTGTTGTTTGTCAAAACCATTCTTGTCAGTTATATTTAGGGGAAATGTATTTAATGTTAAATGGGTTACCTTTTTCATCATATTTCAAACGTCTTTTGAAATAGCGCACACTTGCAGTTTTGATGCAAAGGAGGACTTTTGCAATATTTTATACTCAAGATGATAAAGTTATATGTTAGGATAGTCAGATTTGTATCTTCATTGGTACTGTTCTGTAATGATTTTGATCAACGATTTTGACATCTAGAACTGTATTTTATGAAAGGTTTATCTTTGATTTCACCGAATGTATATGTATGAATGAAAAGTTGCATTTCTTTAAAAAAAAAACCTCAATTAGTTCTTAATGATTTACCTGCTTAAAGGGAAATTAGGAACTTCATTCTTTGAAAACCTTTGTGCATTTTACATTTAATTCTCATCAAGATGACAAGCTGGACATTATTTTTCAAATGGACTATCTACTGATGTATGTAATGCAGACATAAGTATGAGTATTCCATTTATGAAATGTTTACCTGTCTCTGTCAGTCTGATTCTTTGTCTTCACATTGTGAACTTGTCTTCTCTAACACGGAGCTAATCATCGTGTATTTGTTGCAGAACCGTGGCTCTGGGTTGGACATGAACGTGATGCGAGCATGGACCCTTGGTTACACTGGGAAGGGCGTGACGGTCACCATACTGGACGATGGTATAGAGAAGGACCACCCTGACCTCAAGGCAAACTATGTAAGTACAGCACGCTTGCCACTACATTGTTGTCTATATTACTTTTCAGAAATTGTTTTTCATTCATTGAAAAGCATTCTGATTTCATGATTTCCATTGGTTGCAGTTTCCAAAGTAGAAATTAAGGTTTAAAATACACAGACATGATGTCAATTGCTACGTATGGTATTCATAAAATAGTACCAATGGTGACAAACATAAAAGGTACATAGGTACATAACAATCATATGATGTTCTGAGGCAGCATTCTTTCTCCATGTTTGTTTGTGTCTTTATCAAAACAGTGTTATGATGTGATTATATGGCATTCTCTATATAGTTTTTACTTTCTGCCTGCCTAGGGGATATATGGCATCACCTTGTTAGTTGTTTGTTGTAATCAAATTTGTATAAAAAACCAAACGTTTTAAGTCTAAATTTAGCACCCATAATGTTGTACCCAAAGATTGCTTATGAATATCAGAGAAGTAATAATAATAAGAGAAAAGTTTTTTTCTCTGGAAGAAAGAAACATAAAATGTATATTAACTCAACAGTGTAAAAATCAAAATCAATATACAGACTATATTCAAAACCAATTGTCCTTTTCATCCCTGGAAATGCTTTCAGTACATATTCATAACACTAAAATTGTCTTGTCATACCAATAAGCAAAATCATAAGACAATAACAGTTTCACTTATATCCTCGTCGATCTTTTGAACAGACATATGAAGTTTAATGCTATTGTTAAGAGATTTCAGCTTGGGGTGTCAGTTCTTTCAAGCAGACCAACAAAGTTAGTATGGGAGCAATAAAAGTTGTTCGAGCAAACTATTCCGTCAGATCAAAGTTCAGCAGCAACTCTGTAGGTCTAGAATGAGATGCCTGCTTATGTAATTCTGTCAAATACCAATGGAATAAAACTGCATCAATCCTAACAACTTTCTGAGCACAGCCGGAAAGTGTTTGTCAAGAAATGCAAACATTTACTCTTACACGTAGCTCAATGTCTTGTTTCTCTTGCAGTTGAGTGTTACATCACTTGTTGATCTTGGAAGAAGGAAGTAGTTTTCAGGGAGGGTACAGCTTAGTTTTTCATGGTGATTTGATTTTGTGGAAGAAAATTAGAATTATGATCAAATTCCATTTGGAATATTCAAATAGCAATACAATTGATGCTCTTGGTAAGGAAGGTAGAGTTTTCAAAATAGATAAGGAAGATTAGAAAGAGAAATTGCTGATAAATGAAAACCTGAGAATTGGAATGTTCTGTGGTTATTGTGTAATATCAAGTTCACCTCTGGACCATGGATTGATGCATGTGATACGTCAAGTTAAAACTTGGGTTCAATTTGACGCCTTGACTTTCTTTGTTCAAACGCTTTAATTATGTTACTATCGTGTGAGGAGTTAATTACCCAAAACAGTATGAATAACAGTTTGTCTCAAATTTAGATTCCTGTAGAAATCCGAATAATCAGCTTTGATTATTTTATGCCAATAACCAATAATTGTTCTTCTGTATATCACGATTTTGCTAAATTTCATCATTATGTTTGATAAGCAGTATTGATTTATTGATAAGTAACCATGGTAATTGATCACTACTAAGTAAGATATTTTGGCATTTATCAAAAAGAAGGGTACTATCAATTTTTGGCATTTGATTTGATTCCAGTATGAAGAAGTTTTAAGGAAGAGAAGTGATGTTTATTGTAATAATACCCCTTGTTTGAATCAGACAGCAGGTCAGGTGTACCTGACACAGTAACATGCCCTTAGTTCAAGTCTAATCCACTAGGGGAGTCCAACTTTTCTAGCACCAGACACAGCACTATTGAAAAACTCTGACAACAGAACTTTGCTAAGGGTCATATTTTCTTGACATAGCACATTCAGTTGGGGAAACTTGGTTACCGGTATATATAATTGTATCTGGAATAATTTATGCCAAGATTAATCAAATGGTACCTATGATACATACATAGATTTGACAACTTGTAGAGTACAACTTGTTGGAGTCTTATTTGCCTGAAACATTACACTGTTAACTCTCTTAATTGTAAAGAACTAGGCTATATCTAATCAACAATTGCAACAATGTATGTCAAAGTAATTGGAAAACTCTGCCCTTATCTGGTGAATACAGATGCGAGGTGGGGTATGCAGTAACAGAAATGGAATATTTAATGCTGACAAAGCAGATTCAGGAGGATGTGCCTTGGTTGTATTTCCAACCTCTTCAACCCTCTCGATGGTCTCCAGAATAGATAGTGGTTTGATTGCAGCAGTGTTTGGTCCTGGTATTTACAGCAGGGGATCGATGAAGGAAGAGGAGTTCTCTGAAGTGACCATCAGGACCTGCTGCCAATTGGTGTTAATTCAGCAGGACAAGTTGTCTGCAAATAGAAGGACCCCACAAGCATGCACTTCATAGGATTCCTAATGAATTATTCTTCTAATAACTGAGCTGTGCTGACAACAGACACTCAATTTGGTTGCAAATAGAATAATCAGGGTCATGAGCTGGCCAGGAGTTTTATTGGCTGTTTGGACTTTAAATCATAGCCCTTGATGCCTCGGTGGTTGAATTAACAAACCATTCTGAGTTGCCAATTTCAAATTTTAATGAAAGGGAATATGTTCACAAATGGCTACTGCAGTAGCCATGGCAATTAACACTATGGGTCTATTGCAAATGTGTTCCTGGAACTGCATGCACAAATGGTTTAAATCACTAGACTACATTTCATGGCTTTGTCAAAGGTCATTTTGGTTTTCTTTGTGCACTTATACAGCATTTTTTTCATTTTTTTTATTGTGCACTTATAGTCACATTATTCAGAGGAAATTCTTTGAACATATTACTTAAGAAGTCATGGAGCATTAGTATCACAAATTGCTCAATAGAATAACTCTTTTTGACATTGTTTGGCACAAAGAAACCTGTTTTTACTGTTTCTATAAGGCAATGGATGGTTAATCGAACAGCACCCTATGTATCCTTGAAAAAGGACATATAATGGATAGCTGTTGAAATTAAGAACAAACATTCGATTTTTTAATTTCTGCCTTTCACACATCCAATTGTAACTGACTTACAAATGTAATTTTTTATGTGTAATGCTAAGAGTGTGTATTAAATCAGTGACTGAAACCAAACTAGAATATGCCTATAAGTCTACTATCCAAGAAAATGGTTTGACAGAGATCTGTAGCTTTATTTATATGAGTATGACTTCTACCATCAATGTCATTGTTGAAAAATCTCTTGTATTTCTTTTTAAGTTGATACCAACGTAGAATGTTCCTGTATTTCTACCATCAAAGCTTTTTAACTCTATAAAAAGGCATAAGAATCATGTTATAAGGTTAAGGAAGCTTTATTGATGACTAGTGTTCTTATTAACCAATATTTCAGCTTCTCCAACATCTCATGTTCCATCATTGAAATACCAAGAGAAGGTCTATAAACACAGCTACTATTTAAATATCATATAACATTTCTTCTTCGGCTAAAGCGTATCTCTGAACTTTAGAGATGCATAAAAAATCAATAAATATCTCGATCCTGAATTTCTGCAGTCTTATCTAGCTCTGACCTTCCTTTTATAAGGATTGCAAAAAATAAAAATGACAGAAGTCTTTTCTTACATTGAGCATTAAAATAATATGGATAACAATTAATAGACCCTAGGTTAAGCTCCTTTGATGGTGGTTTGGAATTATTGGTTTTTGTGTCTGTTAGAAGAACATGTAGGATTTGATTTTTTCTTGGTGCGATTTTGAGTTACTTTTTTTGTTTAAAAGCAGAATTGAAAAAGGATTCATTCAATTCAAACAGAGTAGTATCGTATCGATTTTGTGAAAAAGATTTCCTGCGTTTATAGTCCCTTTCTTTTATCAATCAAAGAGGAAACTAAATTCTTTCTTGAACATGTAAATCCCCAGTCCTTCATTTGTTGTCAGAGTTCAAAGATTTTTTCTTGGATAAAATGCAATAAATGCAAGTGTAATCTTCATTTGGAATTATATTTTGATATTAATGCAATTTATCAAGTACAATTAATATGTGTATTATGACATTTAATAATCACTTTCTTGACTTGTTGCATCTTAGCCAAATACTAAATCTCAGAATTATCATTTTTTACAAAGATATTATATCCAGGGTTTTACGGGACTCAACTTTCCTGAGTATTTGACGCAGAAAATGTCAGGAGGACCCCCAAAAAATAATAATGTGGGTCCTCTGTGACTCAGTATACAAATATCTAATCTTTCAATGAAAACCCATTTCAGTATGACTTTCATGCCAAGATGGTATTAAAACATCATCCAATAACAATCCCATTATAGACAATTCTTTATTAACCTTTTTATCAAGTATGAAACTTCTTTAAAAAAATTTAAGGACTCCTGAAATAGTCGCCAGGACTCTCAGTTTTCATTGACTATGTAAAACCCTGATATCAATCCTGTTATATCAGATATCACTCATCATTAATTTGATAACTTAAAAAATTGCAAGGTGACACCAATAAAGTTGTCCTTAATCAAACATGACCAATTCAGAGCAATTTTAAGTCTTCTTACCTGTCCTTATGTTTTCCCATGTACCTTCATAAAGTGTAATAAAAATAAAATTGCACCAGATGATGTGACAAACTTCAGGACACTTTCCACAAAGATAAGACAGGTACTGATCTAGCAAAGGCTGTTACTATATATATGCCTTCTAAATATATTTTTCTTTATCACTAAAACATTTATGACCAAGACCACACCTAACAAAGGACTACTGAGCTAGTAGAGGGTGGACTGTGCATAGGTATGGATGTGCCTTGAAGGCCTTATTAGTTCTCTACAGGCCAGTCACATCCCCTTCATGACAGGACCAACACTGTTCATTTGTCAGTCCTCTTTAGTCTACCGCGTATTGCTCTTGGCTATTGGCTTAGGTTTCCTCTGTATGCTTGATTAAGACTTTATACTACTACATTTTCTTAATTGGGCAGACCATTTGTAGGATACCACAAAAAGTAATGCATCTACAAAAATATGTTGGTTAATGCTGTTTAAGTCTTAAACTCATTGATTGATTGAATATATTAAAGAATTGGTTTTCTTTGGGTTTTTTAAAAGTCTTAATGACCTTTTTCATCTTGTTTTGTGATTTTCAGTTCCTTTAACAAATTCATTCAATTGTTTTGTACTGCTGCTACTAGACTGCTTTATTGTTGTTTTGAAAAAAAAACTTTTACTGTATTGACCCAGATTTTCTGTTGGGTCTAGTTGTTGAAGGCAATAAATTCTGAAATTATGCAAAGCAATATGATAGTTTGTTAATGATCAGCTGTATACATAGAATGAAGGTATGAATCTACATTGTACATGAGCTGTATATGTACCCGAATAATGACTAACCAATCTTTAATCATCTGTATGTATGCCATGATGATAAACACCTATAAACACTGGTCTGTGATGGTCTTGGCATATCTTCAGAGAAATCCTGGCAACATCTAGATGAGATGTCGAGAGAGGCCGACTGAAATAAATGAAATGCCAATACCTCAAGGCATTGATATATAGTTTTATGGTAGATATGTTTGATTATTACACAATGGACATCTCAAGACTCCTTACTCATTTTTACGAGTTGAAATGGAATGAGAAACCATTCCAGCAAATTTTTGTTCTTCTTAACAGTCTTTCCAAGACGTAGGAATGTATGTAAATTGGTAGAAATATTCACAGAAACTGTTGACATTGACAGATAATGATGCAACTTGTCTCCCCAAATAGCGCGATTCTGGATCACCGAGGCACCAGACTCCCTCATCTGATGTCTCCCATCGTGCTTTTGAGATATTGTCAGACATATTTTTGCAGCAAGGATTAATTTAGATGAACGGTTGCATCAAAGTACTTGTACCCTCCATGTTTGACAGCTGTGTGCTTTGTACAGAGCTGGCTTGTGACTTATCACCACAGGATCAGGGACCCAGGGAGAAACTGCAACTGCTTTGGCATCAATTGGACATTTTTTTCATTTGAATTTACGATGCAAATCAAACCATTGACAAAATGCACTTGCAGGGGTTTGTGGTCTGTCTGTGCTCAAGCTAAGTGTCATGAAAGATTTTATCAACATAAATTTCTTAATTCTCATGAAAAGTCTGCCTTTGAGTATTGTTATACCCCCGCCTTACAGCGTAAGCGGGGGTATATAGCGTTCATTCTGTCCGTCCGTCTGTCCGTCTGTCTGTCTGTCCGTCTGTCCGTCCGTCACAAATCTTTGTCCGGAGCATATCTCCTAAACTATACATGCTAGCTTCACCAAATTTCTTACACTTATCAACCATGATCCCTAGATGTGCCTTTTGAGGGTTAGACCAACAAAAGATTTTTATTTTTTGCGGTTTCCATGGAAACATGACTAAAACAGCGACTCTATGACCAAGTCCTTTGTCCGGAGCATATCTCCTAAACTATACATGCTAGCTTCACCAAACTTCATACACTTATCAACCATGATCCCTAGATGTGCCTTTTAAGGGTTAGACCAACAATTTTTTTTAATTTTTTGCGGTTTCTATGGAAACATGACTAAAACAGCGACTCTATGACCAAGTCCTTTGTCCGGAGCATATCTCCTAAACTATAAATGCTAGCTTCACAAAAATTCATACACTTATCAACCATGATCCCTAGATGTGCCTTTTGAGGGTTAGACCAACAAAAGATTTTTATTTTTTGCGGTTTCCATGGAAACATGACTAAAACAGCGACTCTATGACCAAGTCCTTTGTCCAGAGCATATCTCCTAAACTATACATGCTAGCTTCACCAAACTTCATACACTTATCAACAATGATCCCTTGATGTGCCTTTTGAGGGTTAGACCAACAAATGATTTTTATTTTTTTGCTGTTTCCATGGAAACATGACTAAAACAGTGCATCTAAGACCAAGTCCTTTGTCCAGAGCATATCTCCTAAACTATAAATGCTAGCTTCACCAAACTTCATACAATTATCAACCATGATCCCTAAGTGAGCTTTTTGAGGGTTAGACCAACAAAGAAAGCCAGACTATAGTTTGAAGCGGGGGTATGTGAGCTGTGCTCACTTCTTTACTTGTTTTAGAAGTGATATGAAATCTTACATGGCAGCAATTGTTTGGATCAAGGTTGTAGTAAAATACAGGTGGTTTTTTTCACTTTGTAAGAAAAAAACATTTGGTGGCTTTGTACAAGAGATGGCATATACAAACAAACTTCACATATTATTTCAATGATGGTAAAAATATTGCTTTGGGTGTTTTGTCAGAAAATCATTGAGAAGATTTGTTCATCTTCTTAATCTTATTGCTAATTGAGTGATATATCAACATTGAATGATATATAAGATTTCAAACCTTTTAAAGACTTTTGTAATACTTTTTGACTAATAAAGTAGAAATCTTTCTATTGGATTGTCTAAGAATAAAAACTCTGCAATTCACAGAAAAAATCATTTGGCTGTAAATGTAATAATATTTCATCATTGAATATTACAACAAAGTCATTCATGTGATTCTTGAAAATGTTTTGGTTCTGTGGTCATAGAAATACTTGATGCAGTACATTCAAACTTTGTATATTTACTAAATATAATGTACACTGCTAAGCAAGTGAACAAGGTCTATGTGAACACCGCTCCAGCCAAATGTACAACACAGGGGATGTTAATGCCCTGGAATCAAATACATTCTTCTTTTAATGGACTGACAAGAAAAATATGACCTATAATGTAGCTTAAAATCTTCAAATGAGCTGATATGAGACACAAACACTGTGTAGAATTCCGCGGTCAGCGTTTTTCCGAACAACATGTGAAACACATTAACACATCAGTGCTGGAGTACTCTCTCAACCTGTATATGGGCACCAATATGAATATGAAATGAAGAAAGTAAGGAAAAACACCTCCAAATATTTGGACAAGAGTAGCCAATAAAGCTAGAGTATCCTGCATCCTGTAACTGGAGTGCCTCTCAAATCACTCTTGTTGTCATTGCATTAGAACCATGGACAAGCTCATGTCAGGGAAATTCTTGCTTTTATCCTCTTGGGAGTTTTCTTGTTCAAAGATTTCCGAAGAACAATACAATCCTTGTATTTTTATTCTGTCTTTGGTCATTTCAAAAAGTATGATGCAGAAAATATCCAATTCTGTTGATCTCTCAACTCTATGAATGATGTTTATAAAGAAATAGAGTAAACCATGTAAAGAATTGTCCATGATGTCTTGTATAATGATCAAATAATCCAGTCTTCTTGCCATTTATTAGGACCCTGGAAAAGCTGGAAAAGTCAGGAATTCTCTTAATCAGATGTGTGTTAGATATGAGAAGAACAAACTTATCCTTGAATGATTTTCTTTGTTTGGTCATATGAAACAAGAAATCTTAAGTTCTGTTTACCCGTTAGTCCATGAATGATATAAAGAATTAATATCTGAAGATAGATAGCCAGAGAAATTATGTCTTGAAAAAATATAACCTAATTGACATGGTTCTAATTATCACTTAACTTATATGCTTCTAATTATGATAGTCACCTAACTGACATGGTTCTAATTATCACCTAACTGACATGGTTCTAATTATCACCTAACTGACATGGTTCTAATTATCACCTAACTGACATGTTTCTATGTTCTTTATTTAGATTCAAGTGTGTTCCACTGACTTAGGAAACATGTGATTTGAGTCGTAATCAGAGAACCACACCAGTTTGATGATACTGAATCATCCTTCGTAAACAAGACAGATAGCATGTCCATGATTTCTCATCATATCTACACATGCTCTGGTCCTGTTGATTCAGACATATGCCAAAATAAGAATATGTAGAAATATGTTGTTGTAGTTTATCTTCTGTTTTTGTTGTCATACGAGATAATGTTCTTACTCTCCGTTTTCTAGTTTTAATGTTCTCCAAACATTTGTCTCAGGATATGAAATATGGTAAGAGACTTTTTGCAATAGAGGAATTACAGTTTCTATTTGTTTTAGAGATTTCTATCAACAAATAGCATTGCAAATTCTAATGTTGATGTAAGTTTTGATTGAAATCTTTAACATTCAGAATCAGTCGATTGTCTTAAATCAATAATTATTCATTGCCAGGAAGCATTCAAACTCAATATGAGACGTGTTTTAATTTACTTGTTTCAGTTGAATAATTTTTGTACAAATGTGAAATTAGGATATTTTTTGCTACCAAAAGTAGGAAAACATTAATGTAGAATTCGATAATTATGATATACAGAACCCTTGGAGACTTTCTATTTGAGACTATAGTTTCATTATATATGTTTTATCTTCTTTGAAATAACTTAAAAGAGTGAAATTGTTTTTGATGCAGCGTTAAGGAGAGAAATAAGGAAGAAATGACTAAATATTTTGCCGAGAGACGCCAACATTCTGAGCAAGCGATACGTTGTCCATATCATTTTTCCTCAGGTTTTGTTTTAATAAGTTTATTTCTGGCTGTACCTCTGTGAGGATTGCAACATCAATGCTTGAAATAAGATTCTCCTGTTATCATCCCAACACATTATCTTGCTATTTTGGGATTCTCCATAGCACATACAAGTTCACAGGTAGATGTTACTGCTGTGCAGATTCTGAATTGCCCTATTATCCGACAAATCTTATTTCTAATTTAATGATTAAACTTGACTCTTCATTTACAAATGTTTGAAGATTTAACTTGAAGGAAAGCAACTATCAGTTGTGTATCAGCTCATTTCTGATAGCTTACATTTATGGTTTAATAGTAGATGTGTGTGTTTATTTATGAATTTATATAGCAATGGATGTCAATTATATTTAGATTCATGCATGAGGGAAATAATTTGAAATCTAGAAAAATTTACCTATATTTTATGATGAATTATCATAAGGTGAATTATTGTTAGATAAAAATTGTATTTCTCAAGCAGTGGTAAAAGACACTCAAATTACTACTGCTTTTAAATTTATTGACATCCACTATTTTTCACAAATTAAGTATTTAGATCAATTTAAAGGAAATCAGTCTTGGTCACTGTGAAGCCTGTCAAATGTTGTAATGGATTAAACCTGTAGGAATGTAATAGCTTCAGGATGTTTATAACAGGCAAGTTACATTGGGACTCTATAGTTACCTAAAAGAGATTCCTTGTCCCAGATCGATTCATCGCGTCCTTGACCTTTGAGAGGTCAGCCCGACTGCTAAAGGCCCAGAGGTCACCTCACAAATGGAATCAAGGAAGAGAGATCTTGTAGCACTCCTGGCAACCAGAGAATGACCAAACATTGGCAGATGGAAAATTCCTCATCTTTTCTCTGCTGATTTGGAGCTTTCCTAGGTTACAGTGCTTGCCCCATTTACAAATTGGCTGCATTTTTATAAATAATGGGTTGATCAATACTTGCAACAAATTATAAACACTTACTGTCCATTGATGTGTTGAAAATGTTATAAATTTGAAAGACATAATGGATTCATACATTTGAAGTCAAGCCTATTCACCATGCTTTTATGATTTATTTTTAAAATTTAGATTTAAATTGTTGATTGAAAGTGCTGCAATTTTGACATTTATGAAAAGCATTATACAAAAGATTAATTTGGGTGTTCTTTGACAAAAACACAATTTGAAATTTTGATGTAGTCTTATATCATGATTCATAATTTGTTTTTTGATGTTTACATTTTTTTCAATACACAATGTGTATATGTTTGACAACAAATGTTTGATGAGATAATATGAGACAAAACCACTCTGTAATTTGGAATCTTTGGAAATATTCCATTAAAAACATGCTTTATAAATCAGTGCCATTAAATTGTTAAATATTATAGAGACGGACAAGCCTAAAAGCCTTTTACTGTACAAATTAGCAATTAAAAAACCTTATCATATAGGTAAAATCTCAACCATATTTTTAGTGTGTTTTTTCTATAAATAAATGTTAACAATATCAAGAGTATGCTTATCGGAGTAAATGGAAATCTCAAACAGCTTGGCAGATTACCATTTGGATCAACAAAAGAAAAACCAAAAACCAAAAAAATCTTAACATGCTGCAAGGTCTTCCCATGCCAGTCAAGTCGGAACATTGTACTTTGTGTGTTCCAACAGAGAACTGATTGGTATTGCCCCATCATGATGAGCAGTGGTTGGGACGATAGCATGTTCTGGATGGCTTCTACTGATACAGCAGTAACTGACATGTTGCTGCAACATCCCATCTGCTATTTAGATTCCTGCAAACAGAATTAGAAGGTGAATCTGTGATAAGAGAACCTGAATAAACCCACGCTGGAGATGCAATCTTCTCGGCAGTGTACACAGAATTCAGGGAGCCTGTACATATGGAACTCTTTTTGGAAGATAGCAGTTGTTGCTCATACATTTCTTCTATACAAAATTAGGTTTTTTAAAAAGAAAATTCCTTTCAATTCTTTCAGATTGATGTAAAGAAAAGTAGTTATATGATATAAGATATATTTAATAATCTGATAAAGGTGATATATTTATTTCTGAGTTATTGGCCATTAAACGATAAATAAGAGAAATTCCTATCATCATCGCACCATCATCATGATAAGTGTTTTATTTTATTTTCATAGAAAGTATTGTAATTTTCACCTGTGTTGAAAGAACATTAGATGTAAGTGTCTGTTGGAGGAAATGAATTTCAAATTCATTGGTATGATTTTTGTTATTTTTCAAATTTTGAATTTGGAAATGTTTTCAATTTATTTATTGTTATGCAGTTGTACATCTGGTCCTTCCATTTACTTGTTCCATGTAAAAAAAATTGACTATTCATCTGTGCCCAAAATAAAAAACAGACATCTATATTGAATTGTCAGTTTACATACTTTTGAGAATGAGAAGCACTCTCAGAAGAATGAAATATCTTAAGGCTTTAATAACATATAATACAGGTCAGTGCTTTAAGCTGTAGTAAACCATATTGTATTGTAAACTAAGTCAAACCTATTTTTGGCGACACATATTGACAAGTGATAGACCTGTAAGACATGGTTACCATGCCTGATGGCACAAGTTGTATAAAATGTTGCCGGCGTACGATTGAATGTGTAGTATTTGACAAAGATTGACAGATAGGGGTGATGGTAACAATTTAGTTGACAAATCAAGATTCCGCTTTATTAGGTTTGACCTATACTGATGGGGTGACATTTCCTAGCCTTGTGGCGACTTTCACTTAGATACTCATATTAGACCCTTATAATTTTGTTATGCTTTTCAAATGTCTGTAGGTTGCAAGTTAAAACCAATTAGGAAAATTACTAGTTTTGAAAATGTCAAATGGTGGTGATGGTTATTGGTTTGAGGTTATACAGATGACGTCATGTTTAAGATCAGAAAAGTCCAATTTTTAAAAACATGTTATGACCATTCAATGTTACTCCTTCTTATATGTTTACTTTTTACTTTTGTTTGTTTATGATTTTTATTATATTTTAAACATATTCATGATCATTCCATGGCATTCCAAAAAAGTAAATAAAAGTCAAATAAAAAAATGACAAAATGTTAGTGAGACTTTGTTATCCGTTTCCAATGCATTAACTCATTATCTTCATACTTGACAAATAAGAAACATTTTAGAAATAATTTTTATCATATAAGCCATTACCTACTCCATATTAATAGCTGTTTAGAATATTTAGCATTTCCACAGTTTGAAACTTGACCATTGTTTTTGGATGATGAAGCCGACCAATTATCAAATACCAATGAACCCCGAGCCACAGATCTGCAGCTTTCACCAAGGGACTACTGCAGTTGCCCCCAGGGCTCTAACTGAAAGTGGCGTGGTTGACGAGATTCAATTTGACTGGTATTTGATCTGTAAAGGTGAAACAGCCTGGTCCCCACTAGTGTCCTGTTATCTCTCCCATATTATTAAGCAGCTATTATCAAATTATCTGGTCATCCAAGCACAGTCCCTGACCATGTGGCCTCTCTTCAACTAATTGATGGATTTGAAGTTCAACTGAGAGCCATGCTAGCCACTTCAAGTCAAACACTTCATCTGACCATTTCAATATACCTCTTAAATTACTTTGTCCATGATTGTGACAAGGACAATGCTGGTTAAGCGAGAGACAATAGAGACATTTATTCTTTGATAAGGCCCTAATTGTTACCAAAAGCATAACTTCACAAATGAGAATGCCCCTGTGTCTTATTTTTCAATAAGAAATACAGTCTGACTGTCCCTTTAACACAGTGACATTATGAAGAGTTTAACATGGTCACTGACTCATGTTCAGTTTTATCAACATGTCCACTATGCTAATTTCACAATAGGTCAGGTAAAATTGGAATTGGTATCTTGGTTTAACCTTCTCTTTCTGAGTCTCGTCAGTGATGTTGTCAGTCATGGCAATCAGAATCTTCAGCTCCACAAAACCCTCAAACCTTTGATTTCAATTTCGTGGAACTCGTCGCTTTGAAGTTCTTCAGTGCTTTCACTTCCTTGAAAGCAATGGTTGCTTTGCCGTTGAAAAAGTGATGAATGAATTTGTTTGACTTTGTGAAGAATTTGTAAATAACTTTCAACACGTTTGATTGAAAAGCAAATTTATAAAGATTGTTTGCAAAGCAAATTTAAGTTTTTCTTTCCACATGATATGACTGTCAGAAGTGTTCTTTTTATGAAAATCATTATTTCATAAAACATATGTTGTTTATTATCACTCTTACTTCCTGCTACTGGGCAGTGATAGGGGCTTCGTGTAATCATAGAACCTGCCTCTAGCCTCTCACTGCAGTTAAAGCAGATACTACTCCCCTAAAGCATGCTTATGATCATGTCCGATATGATAAGGGACTTCATTAAGAAGATAGCACATTTGCGTCATACTGCCCTGAACTCTTTTGGATTGACGTATAGACATAAACAATCTAGCTTCTTCTTAACAATCAAAGAAAGCTGTTTCATAAAAATGGAAGTGTCTTTTGCAAAAATCTTGTTTCAAAGTCAACTTTCATGGGAGCAAAATTAAAACTACATTAGGTTGACTTTATGGATAAAGCCTAAAACTAGCCACTTGAGCATCAACTATACAACAGAGTGAGCACGTTTTATAGTCTTCAAACTGTTTACATATAAGTTGGGGTGTATAATTTTATTAGGTGAGACGAGATCATGTTTTGATTTTAGGCACTGTCTTTAGTTTTACTTTGCCTCTTATACCATGATGGTAGGAGGAATCTCACACATTCCCAATAATGAGACTGTCCATAATTGTTGATCTTGTTGTGTTTTTTGTTTAAGTTAAATTTTTCTGAGTTTTCTGTATTGACATAATGATTTGCAAATGTCATTAACTCGATCAAGTAATCTCAGTTTAAAACCCAGGTACATAATTCATAACTATATGAAAGCCTATCAAAACTTTGATAATTTGCGTGAAGTTGTGTAAAAGGTTTTACATTTAAACCACAGAACACAAGATAAACATAAATAAATCTTTACAGGAAACTGTGTCATTCAGGGTCAGTTTGCAACAAGAAATCAATAGAAGTAAAATGTCAACAGTATATTATGTCAGTCATTATTAGCCGAGATAAATGCCACAAACTCCTGATGGCAATGGTTTGAATTAATTTTAAACTCTTGTATCTGTTGTGAAATTCAATTCGGTTGATGATGAATATTGTGAGTAATGCTTCTCTAGATAGATGTTAATGCCATTTCATACTGAATTAAATGTAATGAATGTAATGATTTATTGGTTGGCAGGGAATTCTGCTTAGGAATGAGATTGATAAAAAACAATTTATTAGATTGTGATGCATTCATATTTAGAGATTGATATTGCAAATTTAATTGAAGTAAGCCCATTTTATATTTGATGATTAGAATTTTGGACATCAACTGCACATACGTTTTTCTTATATGCTAGTGAACCCAGATGAGTGTAGTTGTTAGGTAGACCAACAATAAGACTCCTGATAATGGAAGTTTGTGGCTTGTGGTCAGTGAACATGATAGGGAAGATTTGTACTGTTTGATGAACAGATGGGAGGAGATTAGGACTGTCATCATTTGTCAGGAAGTTGAGGAAAACAAGAGCTTTATCTAATGGTCAGCAATCTCATCCAACTACTTCTAGTGGCAAACTAGCATTACAAATGTGCTAGGTATGCAGGGTTTTTTTATTCTTGGGACTGAGTGAAGTTTGAATCCTTCGACAAACTCCTGGGTATATGTGCTTGATATATTCAATATACAATGATGCAATGCTATCAAGACGACCTACGTGTGTTCAATTTTATAAGTAGCATTACTTATCAAAACCTAATTAACAAGGCCCATGAGTTCAACATAGCTTTGGAGGAATTGTTGGTGTATTTGATGTCATGGTGATACAGTTGTCAGTGTTCAAACAGGACCTTACTAACCAATTGGCAACTCAGCAACCAACTACATGCTGGATGAAGCTAACATGTTGAAACCATACATTTATCTTAAGAACTGATGTCCATAAAACATTCATAAACAGGACCATATTTATGGTGCTAGTAACCTGAACTGGAACAATCTTTGCTGCCTGTAATAAGTTATGCTGATAGTAGTATCTCCCTTACTGATAGCAGTGATAGGAGGCTAGCTGACATGACACTGTCTCATTTGATCAGGGTGCTTCTTCGCAAGAAGATCAGGTCGCAAGTTGGCGTCTTCCCCCACCATCTGCCCCATCTTACGTCTGCTCCTGCTCTTGTAAATAGTTCCGGCAGGGTGAAAGAGTGCATGTGCACTATCTAGGTTATTGAGCATGTTTTCCTTTGGGATTGAGGTATCTCCTCTAGTGAGTTTAGTGTTGGTTAGTTATCTTCACTCACCCTTGTTGACCCTGATTGCAGATCTGTCCTGCCTCCTCCTTCCCCAGACACTTCTCAGCCTGTAATTACTGCTGATGCACAGGAGGTGTTTATAGACTGCATATTGGTCCCCTCATTCAGCTTCCCAGCAAGAGATTCTCTTGATTCACCTTTTTTTATATCAACAGTTCTTACTGATAATGCACAGGAAAATAACATGACTGCATCCTAGTCTCCTCATGCAGCTACAAAGAATGGTACCTTGATTCACTGTCTGTGAGACATCAAGAGAAACCACGCATCCTTTGCATATTGATGATGCATGGACATTTATGGGAGTGGATTGTAATCCTGTAAATGTGCCACTCAGAATGGCTTAAAACTAATAAACCAGCAACTTGAGTGTTGATTTTTTAGCATAATTGGCAGATCAAGAAATTTTCAAAGGATAGGGTTAGGGGTCACCTTGCTACAAAAGGTAGACTAATGTTTCTAAAGAACTTTACAAAATGGAGGGGAGAGTTTTAAGCACCTCGACACCCACTCCTCCTGAATTACTAACCATTCATATCCTGTAATAAAACATTGGCCTGCAAAGATATCTCAAGCCGAAAGATACAATTTTGGGTTGATGTAAGTCCTGTAGGAACTGCAAAGTTAAGTTCAGCATCTGTCTGGAGATGGTTTTCTCCACCATTTTGTGATTATTTTCCTGATATAGACCTTCTGTCTCTAATTTAGAGTGCACATCCTTGCTTTAATGAAAGAAAAATAATGATATATTAACATAAACATTTCACTTAGAAGATGTTTATGTTGGACATAATGCTTGACATAGGTGTTTATCTTATGCTTGGAGTTAAAAATTAAGTTAACTTCCTTTCCTGTCTTTTTTAAAAAGTATTTAATTGTTAAAAACATTGAATACAGCATAAAATGAAAATATAAATCAAATTTTAGAAAATATTTTTATGGTTAAGAGTTTTGTGATTTTCAATTTGGATTTTGTGTTATTATGAACCAATTTTGAAACTTAAAACATTTCTCATTTCAAACTATCTTGAAAAAAATATCAAGAGTTTATTTTAGAGATATTTTATTAAGTAAGGCCAAATGTTTTTTTATGATATTTTGTATTTCATATACTTTAAAACATTAAACATTTATTAGTGAGATTCATTTTGAATAGACTTGATAACAATTCTGAAATGCTTAATTTCCATTCTTCAATCAAAATACAGCACAAATATTCTATTTCAAAGATACAGCGCTGCCTTTATGCCTGAACCAATTCTGTATGCAAATCACTCCAGGCACTTCAATATGTTTGAGCAAGAGAAATGTTGGGTAAATTCAAATGAAGGTATATGTAATGTGTTGCTTGCCAAGTAGTTTTTTCTCTTAATGCTGCCTCAGTCCAACTCCTTGATCTATGTACAATTCACATTTAAGGACAACTCTCGTTTCACTTTTGTCATTTCCATCTGTTGGACAAGTGATTGTCCTTCAGAGGAACCTTCTTCTGCTTGAGATAATCAGATTTCCTCTGTGATTCAAGATGTCACTGATGCATCCTGTAGGAGCAAGTATTCCTTGAATTATTTCCATGTTACGAATCAGTGGAAATTGATTTTGAAATTACTCTTTGTTGGTTTTGCGAGAACTGATTAAATGAAATTAACTTTACGAGACGCAACAGTTTTTCAACGAGGATTGATGAGGGAATGGTGTTGTTCTTCTCCAACTGTCAAAAGTAGTGACGCTAAGCCTTTGGACGGTGATGCTAAGCAATAAGGTAGTAATGCTAAGCCCTAAGGATGGTGAAGCTGAGCTCATAGGATGAATGATAAGCTAATAGGACAGTGTTGATAAGACCACAGGGCCATGATAATAAATGTGTTTGAAAAGTCACCAAAATCCTGCCAGCATGTGCTCAAAGTGATTGGCTGTGAATGAGGAAAAGAGTCATTTTCAATCCTTTGATTCGTTATCTTTACCTGACTGGTGAGTTCTAATCATGAGGAAATTACAAAACAGAAACTCTGAATGTTTCTTTTGATAAGCTACAAAAATGAAGTAATAATGAACTGATTTAAGAGCTATCACAAAATGTCTGCCTCATTTCCTGAATGAAGAGGCTGATTAAAAAATTTCATCGATCAATTTCTGAAAGATAAATCCATTAAGAAGGTTGTTATCTCGCTGATTAAGACAGAACTGTTGCATTTTGTGTTCTATTGATAGAATTAAATGGTAATGTTTTAAATTTCCTTGTAAGATTACAGTGGGATGAAATGTCACATGGTTAATCTGTTCTAACTGATCACATTTTTTTCAAACCTGGTTCCAGAATAGTCTGTCATGACTTAAGTTATAGTTAATAAAAAAAACCAAAAAAATTATTAATGGTCAACAATTCATTATTGTAAAATGAAAAAATTGACTGACATGAAATGTAGATCAAGATGCGAAGGAGACCTGGATAGGCGAGGAAGGGCTAGTGGGTGACTAGTTTCGTCCAGGAGTGGACTCATCAGACAAAGCAAACTAGCAAGAGCGTGTACTATATATACCCTACTAAGTATCAGGGCTGGTTGGTTGATTACCGGTGGTTGTCAGTGGTTGCCGGTGTGTTGCTGGTGGTATTGCCGGTGATGTTGCTGGTGGTGTTGCCGTTGCTGTTGACATGAAACGTAGCCTCAGCATGTAATGAAATGGTCAGTATGTTCAAATCTAAGCATTAAGATTAAGTTATGAAGCCAAGACTTTACATATATATATGTAAAGAACCTTTCAGAGTTGTGCACTGAAAGGTTGATGCCTGTTCTGCATCTGTCTGGGGATGGTTTCTTTGGTTTGGCCACCAACATTTTTAAAATTAAAATCCTTAGAAAGACTTGTCTTTAATACAGGAGACATTATCATAAAGATAAACATTTCCCTTTAAGTTATTTATTTTGGACATATTGCTTGACGAAAGGTGTTTATCAAAAATCCAAATCACATTTTATGAACTTCTATCAGCAAATTATTTATCATTAAAAGTCATACCCAAGGACACAGCCATCAAAATCTTAAAGGGTAATTTTCAAAACTACTTATTCATGTGTATTATGCTCGTTCTTGGTTCTGGAGTCTCATTACTCCATGTATTTTGAGGTTCACATTCCAAAATGTCATTTTAAAATTCTCTATATACACATTAAATTGGAATATTCAACAGTGCTTCAAGCAAGTCATGCACTTTGCTAAACTCAATTAAAACTACTGGAGATTGTAGGAGATGTGGTTCTCTTATCAAAGCAAGGATGGCGCCCATTATTTACTAGTTGTGAGATAAAGTTCATATCTTACCGTGGAATATCAGGCGTTCCATATATCAAAGACTTGCAGCCTATCTTGATCTAAAGTATTCAGTTCAACTTGATGGACTTTGGTCAAGATGGCAATGTAAGGTCAAGTAGTTGACCTTGTATCGACCTTGACCACAAATTTAGATTGAAAAAATTAACCTGCAGATGAATCAAAATAATTTGCATAATTCTCTTTGTTGTTTTCTTGTTGTTGAAATGATAAATTTGATGAATTATTAAGAATTTTATTTTTCATTGTTTTGTCACTGTTCAAGATGTCATATGAAGGTAAACATCATGATATTTAGTGGAACTTGAGAACAAATTTTAAAGTTCAGTTTACAGAATTTGTGAAAAACCCATTTTATGAACATGACAAAAATAATATAAAAGGTTGCACCAAGCTTGTGTCCATCATATGTGTATATCGGTCAAAATGGCCATTGTAAGTTCAAATCCCTGAATCAGTGTTGATCTAACAGAAGAAATATTTGTGAATTAGTTCAAATTCCTTTGCAGAAGATTCATTAATAGTTATGGATGGTTTTTATAAGATTGTTCATGTGATGTCAGGTATTGAAAGGTGCACCAGTTTTGCATATGAGCAGATTAATGACTTATTTTATTCCTTTCTGTTATCATTGTGAATCACAACAAATTATCAGTCTTTTTGGTAACAATGTTTCTATGTAAAACGTTTGGGTCCCTTGATATTCCTCTGTAGCCTCAATATTCCATAACTCTCTGCTCCCTTTTGTGTCCAATCCAAGACTTTTACCTTTGTTGACTAGAAGATATTCCTGTAAATTGGTCACTCAGAATGGATGGCTCATGAATATACAGCTTAATCCTTAAGATGCGGGTCCTGGAATATTCCGGGATGAAATTAGCTTTGCCCGCAAGTCCCCTTAGCGGGATGCGAGTAGCACACTCTATTTTTCTCACGCTAACTAATTATGACCGCGGGTCTCGGTAGCGGAGCCCGGAAATTTATTGCCTAGCAGTAGTCTCAGTTCAACGCTTGTATTTTCGTTCCGGCTCTCGCTAAGCAACCGTGTTTTGTTTCGTTGGTGTTCTAAATAATGCGCGAACATGCTCCGAAAGTTATGAGAGTGTTGATAATGTTTATCGTACCGAAAATAAGTGTTAAAATCACTCAATTTTCCCCCACTCCCCGCCGCATGTGCTAATAGCCTGTGGGCACTTTCTCCCCGCTCGCATGAGCTTACCGTCCCGCGCGTGCTATCGTTTGCTTACAAGCCTGCACTCACACCAAACGTACAACCTTATATCGCACGCCCTATGCTCTGAACATTTGGGCGGATTTCAATACCGGTTTGATCATTTGAAAGAGCAGAAAATTGTCTTCAATTCAATATAAAATACGTAACTACACTACCTGAATTGAAGATACAGCATGTGCCGCAAAAAAGGTGATTTTTACATATTTTTAGTTTAACACCATTTTGTCACACCAATTTTTACATGATGTACTCAACGTATTTTGACAATTTTTATATCATAAGACAGAGAGAAAGATTGTCTTTCTTTCCATGTAAAATGTGTACATGCGCAAAAATAAATAAAGACACAGCAAGCGCCGCACAAAAAGCTAATTTCTCGATTGAAATCATGTAAACTGAACGGCGATTTTGACATGTGCCTTTCTTTCGCTCATATCTTCTCAACAGCTAGGCGTATTTTGAAATTGATTACCTCGTGATAAAGAAGGAATAATTGTCTTCGATTTGATATAAAAAAATTATATACACCATATAGAATAAAGATACAGCAAGTTCCGCAAAATTGTGACTTTTGTTTATTCTTTACGTTTTTACCATTTTCTCGCACTTTATATATCACATAAAGTTCTCGGTAAATTTTGCAATTTCATATATCAAAATATAGAGAAAAGGATGATCTTTATTGCAATATAAAATTGGTATGTACAAGAAAATCAGAAAGGACCCGGCGCGCATCGCACAAACAGGCAATTTCTCTATTCATATTTTGTTGACCGAGAAGCGATTTATTTTCAACTGCTTTTTACACTTCCTATCCATTTAACGGCAGAGCGCATTATCAACATTTTTATATCACAATAAAGAGGAAAGGATCGTCTTCAATTCTATATAAAATTTGCAAATTACAATTAGACAATAAAGGAGCGGTTAGTGATGTCGCAATTATCAAAATCTGTTCTAAAATACCCGAGGGTACCATCTTTGCAAACTTTATATATTCCAAACCAAGTGGTACATATTTATTATTTTCATATCATCGTAAAGCAGAAATAAATACCTTCATTTTCATGTGTAAGTTGCCCATATTTGAATCAAAATAAAACGTGTGGAAACGATGCGACATATGTTGCGGTAAGGCGATTATCAAAGACTTTATTAGTAGCTATACCCACGTTTCGTTGGTAATAACTTCTAATTACAGTGCAAAAGATTGTTATGATTTATTTCTTCATAAAGAAGAATAAATTGCCTTCAATTCCATATATAATTTGCATGTATACAAAGCGAATAACATGATTTATAAAGTTGGAAATAAAGACAATTTATATTGTGTGTGAGTCTATGTTTCAACGGGGATACCCCGCCTGCACGCGCTGAGCGCGAGCGTTTGCCCGGGGCTATTAGCTTAGTAATATTACTGTGGGGGTCAGAACGTTATCGGGATGTATCACTACCCTGTTTTCGTAATTTATATCTTTCGTTTAGGATGGCGTATCATAATAAAATTTATTGTGAAATATAGAGCAAGAAATTAGCTTCAATTCCGTATATAATTTGCATGTGTGCACTCAGTGATTAAATGATTTTATAATGTTTGAAATGAAGACAATTTTTTAAATTTTGTAAAATTCGTTTTAGACATATTTCAAAAATAATTTTTATATCGATGTGAAGAGGAACTATTCATCTTTAGTTTCGTTTTGATTTCGCGCATGCACTCTTAGAATTTATTGAGTTATGGCGCCCGAATTGAAAACAAGTTTACTTCAGTTGTAGAAACCGTTCTAGGGGTGATAGAGACTTCATTCAAAGTGTCAAGTAAGTATCATCCATTTGTAACACGGGATTTGCCGACTAGCGTTGTATCAAACGACGATAATGTCCGTATTTCGCTATGTAAACACGCCATATGTTGTTAAAACGGTCGCATCTGGCGGCGCTGGAAAATTCGGCCACAGGGGCTAATTGCGCTATAACGGTAGCGAGGCGAGTGCTGGAAAATTCAGCCACGGGGGCAAAACTGGTCAAAATAATATTCAGCAACGTAAGGGTTAAGTTTAAAAATAAGATAGTTTTAGCAAGAAATTCCAAGTTTGAAATTGATTTGTCAGCTGATCATGCCTGGAAGAAATGATCCCATTGATGCCGTTTTAACTTTAATGCGGCTCACTCATGTCTACGCAAAGTTTAATTTTGCACGAGAACATTATGATGGAGGAGCAGTGATGTGACAAACACACCACTGGCTTACCAATGGAGAAGTAATCAAGTCATTTCCCCATTTTACACGGCAAAAAATACTTCAAACAACCAGTTATTCATTCCTCATCACAATTCCTCAATGTTGGATCAATTGAGTTTTACTTGATGAAGGCTGCTGCAGTAGAATTATTTTTCAACTAAAAAGTGTCTTTCGTTGGATGGTCTTCAAATTGATTGCAGAGCTGTTTGATGTTGTACATGAAGGGAGCAGAATTCATTGATTATAGTACAATTCCAAGCCATCAAATCATAATTGTACACAAGCAGGGAATACCTCTTTAATCATTGTTTCGACCATTGCTTTTGTATTTCTAAATTTATTCTGTGTCTTGTTTATTAATTTCTTTTGATATGGAAAAGTCTGTATGTTCACTTCAAAACTATAACTTATCCATTTCATGATTGTAGGTAACTGGTATTCTTGTAATTACCTTTTATGATGTTCAAATTGATATCAAGATTTTCAGTAACTTTTCAACCCAACTCTTTACTTGTAGGTAAACTCTCAGAAAAGAACCCTCGGAAGTGAGGCCAATCTTTGCTAAAACAAGGAGAATTCATATGCAATGTTACACTATAAGAATAATCAACAAGATGCGAGGAATTACAGTTTATCTGTCCTGAGTGGATTGTTGTGATAAATTATAAGCTTTAGCGATAGTTATAGTTCTGGCAACCAACCAGATTTCAAGTTATTTTTTGGAAAAACTAATTCCCATGACCAGAATGAAAACTTAAAAACATATTTGTGCTGGTACGCATTAAAAAATTAGTAAAACTAAGTTGGGAAGTTACTGTTTCTGTTAAGTTTTTAGATTTTTCTTTTGCTTGAAACTTGTAACTCATATTTAGTTAGGGTCTTATGTGAATTATAAGGCTTAAGACAGTCCTTTGAGAAATTATGATTTTGATATTGTGACACCTAATTCACGTGTTGAAAGACAAGTATAGTAACATGTTTAACATAGATTTCTCTGATCTTGGTATGCATTGATTCCCAAATTCAGAGGAACATCTGCATGTAAATAACTTGATGAGATTCCTCACAAGTGTCTTGATTAGAAGGTTCTGATAAGGTAACACATTTATTCATGCAAATTGTCAGCAGTTATCTGTACAAATGTCCCTCACTGCTGGAAAGTCAGTGCATATCATCCAACCAGATGGAACACATCTGAAAGCTCCCTTCTTCTGTTGTTGTCCAGATATCATCTGTCCTTCACTCTATCAGTCATTTCAGAGACTTCAGTTTAACAGATGGACAGAGTACGACTTTGTGATGGCCAGAATATTGATATTCAAATATGTTTTTTATTATCATGTTTCAAAGGTGATTTAATTTTCTTCAATTATTTTAGAAACCATTTTCAGTAAAGAGTTAAACTGTTGGCATCACAGAACAGATGTAAATTATTAATATTATAACGCTGCTATAGGCTAAAATATTTCAAAAGGTGTTGAACAGCAACTCGCTCACGCACACACTCTCCTAAAGATTTATAGTGACAAAATCATTTTCAAAACTGTTTGAGTACTTGAAGTGTCATATAATCACTACTTCTCCTCTTTAGCATGATCTCCATGTGTTCAAAATACATTGTATTTCTAAACAACAAAGTTCAACATTAACCATTTCATGTGTAAACTTTATCCAGCCATTTCATATAAAGAGTCATTCAAACTGCTGTTTAAGTTACATCTGCCATCAAGACCACTCCAAGAATCACTTAAACTCTTTCTATCTCTCTTTGATACACAGCTCTCTCAGGCAAGGCATGTGATCCAACTTTTATGGCAAAAGAGTGTTTCCAGTTTTCATGTGAGATTGTTGGATTAGTTTTGTGGCTGATGCCAGTTCTGTTAATGGAAACATTTGTTACTCTTGTCCTCAATGGTATATGCAGGTCGTTAATATCTCATTCAGTTTCTGTCCTCATTTATCATTCCATGTCCCATTCAGTCAAACAACTCCTGGAGACTTGCATATTCAAACTGTCAAATGATCACAACTGATAAATGATCATGCTTAATAAGGGAGTGGCACTTTCCCCAACCATTTTGGTGTGATATTTTCCCCTGAAGTTTACTATCCACGCTGTCATGTTAGTTAAACAGAAACCTTTAACATGTTCAATCTGCTGATCTGTCTAGGATTGTTTACATACATGCTGAATCTGAAAAGAAAATCACCAATTTGTAAGTTGTATTTTATCATAGAAAAGATTATATATTTCAAAAATTTCATTTGTATATGTCTTGAAACGATTTGATAATTAAGAGTTATTTACAATTCATTTTTATAGTAATGGTTGAAGTTAAAGCTTATTGGTATTGGATTTCATTATATTGAATTTGCTATCCATTTTTAATTGGATTTCATACTTAAATTAACCCTTTTATCAAAACATAACCAAGGTAACCTAGATCTAATCTTAGCTAAATTATCATATATTTTACTTATAATTTCCATAAATCATGCAGCTCAGTAGGCTTACTACTTATCATAGTCAGTATTGGACACAGTCACAAATGCTAAACAATCAAATAATAGCCTGCCTGTATTAAGGCTAAGATTGAAACACAATATATTTGAGATAAGAATTGGGCACAGTTATCTGTGTTCCTCCCATTGCAATTTGATCCCTCTGACTCCAAGATCAACCCTGCCCAATGTTAAATATTCAAAAACCTTGTCAGTTGTCTGCTCCCCAGAGTTGAGGTGGAAAATTGGATGTGCCTTCAAGATTGACGTTGCTTGATTAAAAGAAAACAAAGTGCATCGATCAGCTGAACCGAATATTGGCACTGTATACAATAAATGTATAAGTATGTATATGACCAGATCAAGAAACTGACCCTGATCTCTCACCTGTGTTCTGAACAGCTGCATATATGGCCATCTGGTTAAGTTATCACCTGTTGATTGCAGAAACTGGTAATTTATTTGCACAGGTGTTCATCTGAAAGCTTAAAAGGACAGTCGTATCAGGTTATTTTAATACAAAATTCAAGGGAATATTCCAGTTTACACAGGACCATTAAAAGCACATAATTATAAATTAACCAAATTCAAACAAGTTACTGAGGGTAACATTTTGGTTGATTTAGATTTGACATCTTGATAAATGAGAGAGCACACTTGGTTGAATAAAACAAAAATGAGAAGTGAAGCCATTCACCAGTGCTATTAGTGTGAAAAGCCTTGCTATGGCATCACAACGCACTGTTGGTTAGTCTAATCATGAATCATATGTAAATGTGTTCATATAGTCAATTTTTATGATATTGTTAAGTTAGTGAAAGTGCAGCGCATTTTTTCTATGTCATTGTCCTTAAAAATAAATGGCGGACTGAATGCCGATAGGCCAGCCTCTTTAACTACCATCCATGTTTCCAGTGTTTCTGTACTTCCTGTTTGTAATCTAGCATGACAAGTGAGGGAACTACTATATTATTTTCTAACTGGAGATACTTGATCACTGAGGTTCATTTTGTTTTAGAATCGCAAATCAATTCTCGACTGACTATTTTTTAACATGTGTCTTTGACAGGTAGGTCATTCAACTGAATATAAGATATTGGTTTTGTTTGTATTCAGAACTACCGTTTGTCTCTTGAGGAAATTTGTAATTCAATTGATGCTTTGTGTGGTTTTTGCTTTGCAATTTAACAAGATTTGCTTTCTTAGGATAAGGTTTTGAATGTCTTTGTTGTGGAATGATTGTAAAGATTTAAGACATGATTAAACTGCAGAGTCAAGTAAAACTAAAGAATCCAAGACTCATCGAAGACTGAGGGATGGTAGATTTCTGGACAATCACGTTATCCAGAAGAAAGGCTACAATATCCAGTATTCCAGGATCAATTTGCCATAAAATCTCCTCTTTGATGTGCGAATATACTCACATTAGCTTTGAAGTCTAAAGCTTGTATTCAAAATTTGTAGAAGGGGAGCTGATTCAGTTTGACAGGTAATTTGGTAGGAAGAAGTTAGGAGAGAGAAGAGTCTCTGGTAGCTAGGCCTTGTAAGTGATGCTGCAGTATGGAGGAAGGGAAACCTCGGGCAAGTTTGATGTTCCGAGATGGTCGGGTGGCATTTCCTGTATTAAGCATCTTATGTTTATTTTGTATGCTGTATAGTTTGTAAATTGAATCAATTTTGTCAGCTTGGGAGGTATGTTTGTTTGGATTAGAAACAAGCATTAATTGTAATGTACACCTCCGGATTGTGATTGGCCCAATCTAAACAGGTGCCAGACACTTAGATAAATGGACCTCTCCATCAAACTGCTATACAACACTTCCCTTTAATGTGCTGATCCCTGCCCTACTTCAACACCACGTACGTTTGTTGGTTAGCTATTGAGTTGTCATGATCAACAATGTTATTACTGTTAAATGTCTTTTGAATTGTTCAACATACCTTGCTGTGTATTGTAAAAAAGGAATTGCCCATTTGCAATTCTTATTAATGTTTGTTTGAATAAGAGTTCTTCTATTGTCGAGCCTTTCAGCTTATCTGTTCTGATGATCTGCGGAGGTACTGACATATTTCTCGAACTATGAGGGCATTTTAAACGCCTTGATTCTACTTTATCTAGATTATATTTATTTCCCATCATCATCTAACCTTCATCCCATTCAAAATGCAAATTTGTCGCCACTTGATTTTTATGAAAATATTTTCTCATAAATTATCACAGTCCTAAATTGAGCAATATACATCATAATCAAACTAAACCCTTCTTGATTTACAATTGATTTTATGGAGCATGGTAAACTGAATCATTAGGGGAATTCTAATTAAAAAATTCTCTTCAAGGTCTACTGAAAGTGATTCCAAGCTTTCTTCTTATAGTAGTATAAATAGTAAATTGATATCTGTTGTGAAAAAATAAACTAATGCTTTGTGACTTTAATAACTTCCTCTTCCCATTTCTCCCCACTGGGTCACTAGAGCTGTATTCCACTGAAGACAGCCTCATCTATACAAGAAGGAATGGTGTAAATCCTTGTAAAGCTGAATAACTTAGCATATATGCCACCTCTGACAGGTCGTCTCTGGCATGTTCATGTCTTTGATGTTGTGATTATGCATACAGATGGCTGGGCAATATGAAAGCATATATATGTCATGTACAAGCTGTAAAGACTGACTAGTAATGTTTGTGTATATTGTGTTACATAGTTCAAGAGTATTGATGGCCGTGTAGTATTGTCTCCTCACCTTCCATGTTAATGGTTTCTCTCTCTCGCTCTCTTGTTATTGTTTCTTGGTATTCATTTACATCAGACAGAAATGCTTTTAGAGGTGAAATTGTCTGCCAGATGAAGAGTTACAAATAGGTGGAAATAGTTTCTCTTTGATTTTCTTGGAACATGCTTGACACTGCGTATTCTGGTATTTTGGAAATTTGGCTTATTTAAGAGCTTAATCATCTTTGTATTGAATAAAATGGTTCAAATATTTATGTCAACATTGTTGAAAAAAAGTGTGGTGTGATTTTTTGGATGTCTTTTATTTCAGTGTGAAATTTAGTCATAAAAACATTCAGACTTAGAAATGTGGGCTTACCTATTTGTTCTTCTGTTTTTATGTCCCTCAAAAATTTAAATGAAGATTGAATTGTATTGACATTATATCATTTTGTTTTGGAGTAAATCTTGATAAAGATGTATGATATTGGGGACTAGGTATTTCCTATATCTCTCCTTATACCGTTTTCAAGCATAAGTACATGCTCAGTACCCGTGATTTTTTTGTATTTTCATTTATGATATCAATCTGTGAGTAAGCTTGATCTGCTTATGATTTCAGGATGAGAAAGCGAGTTACGATGTTAACGGTCACGATCCGGATCCACAGCCTCGATATGACTACACCAACGAAAACAGGTGAGAAGCTAATAATGTTTAAAGCACCCAGAATTCTCATAAATTAATTTGATTACAATATGATACTTGCTTGCTTCAAACTAGCCAAAAAACATTCAAAACTAGGTTACATAGTTATCAGGGTTTATGGAGATGAAATCTCTTTTTGAAATAACTTATTAACGTGTTATCAGTCTGAAATGTTCAATTATATTAATATAATCCAGTTTTATGTTCAAATGTTCAAAGGATGCTATAAAAGTTGTTTATGGCAACAGATGTGATGATACCTAATGTCATTATCAAACAATGTCTTTCAGCTATAATTTCTAAATAACAATGATTATTTAAATATAGCATAACAATCACATGATTTAATAACAGATGCATCCAGAATATCAAATCTTTTTTTATTTGCACTCAAGATTTAAAAGGTTTACAGACTCAATGCCTACAGGTTTTTCCTTGTGGTATGCAACTGATTTTCTTTTCATGGAGTTATATCCCCTTGCTGATGATAAGAAAGCACTACCATCTTGCCATTTTTACGTTATAAAATGGTTTTGATTACATTGGAAGGTTGATATGTGATGTTTCAGGCACGGAACACGATGTGCTGGAGAGGTAGCCGCCAAGGAAGACAACTTTGTGTGCAGCGTTGGAGTCGCTTACGATGCCAATATCGGAGGTAATGTCAATTAAACAGTGACTGTTAGTGGTTAGGTTTATAACTTCAACAGCGAAATATTTTTTCACCAAATTATGTAAAGTGTGAAAATAAAAACATTTAAAATCTTAAATAAATTACTTGCTGATCAGATGAGGCAGCTTTAGTATTTTTTAAGTTATTAGAACTTCTCAAAGTTAAAGGTGAAGATCTTTTGAAACATGCACCAATAATATCAAATAAAACAAACAGGTATGTTTATGTGTTAAGTTAATCTTGTACAAACTGTATGTATAACTAACTAATCTAGACATCATGTTATCATCCTGAATCAGATGGTGAATTTAAGTCACTCTCAACTTTTGTATTTTAAGAAGGTTGTTGAATCTAGGTTGTTCAGAGTATTGTCTGTCAGAGACTAGTTTGAGGATTTTATGTGGTAAATCATACTGATCATGTAAATAGATCATTAATGGGCAGGGAATAGGTAACTTTCTGTCAAGTCTTTGATGATTCTTGATGGCTTTTAAAGACAACGGAAACAGGAAGCACTTCTTACAGGGACATGCAAGCCAGTACTTTGTAGTCCTCTAGGATATAAGTTGCCAAAGTTAAAAAGCATTTTCAAATTAGACTGTCAGAAATTGATACTTTTTTAACAAAATGCCAAAATTTCACCTTTGAAAATGTAGGGGTATTGAAGTGACTTGGTTGAAATCATGTAAATACTGTTCTGTAAGCAGTAAGGTTTGGATGAATTGGAGCATTGCAAGTTAGTGGATCATCACATATGGTCTGCTTCTGCTCATTTCAACAAATTAATCAGCCACTATGGTATTGTAGGATTTTTTTTAAAGTACGAGCAAATTTCAAATTCCAACATCCAATCAGATTCAAACACTTGACCTCGAGATTTAGAATCAGACGCTGATTTAGCCAGAGTAGAAACGGAACCAGTAAAAAGCTTTTGACCTCACCATGCCACACATGCAATCATAATGTGATTGGTTCTCACAAATGAAACAGAGAGTTCGAAGGTGGACACCATGAATAATAAGCACTCATCTTACACTTAAAGGGTTAAGTATTTAAAGACATTTTTTTTTTTTTATAAATATTCTATTAAAAGGGTTAAAGGAGGACAGGTGCACCATGTAGTCACATCTTTCCATTGATGGTGAAGATGGTATAGGAAAGTGAGATCTATCACACAATAACCACTTTCTAAACTCTAGTTCCTTTAAAGGCCTTTAGAAAAGTTGTTGTTTAAGTGCAAAACTATATATCATTGAAGTGAACTAATTTGGATTGAAAGTTCTGATTCCCTGCCCTTTTTCACCTCCTTGAAGAACATCAAAGAAAAGAAACACTGTGCATTCAATAGTCATTGTCTTTAAGTTTTTGCCTTTTTTACTTTTAAAAGCATTATTCTCTTTACCTTTTGACAAGCTACCTATGACCTACATTGGTCATCAAGATGAACCTAGCTTTGAGCTGTAAGAGAAATTCATTACATTTATCGTTAGAAAAAAATTTGCAACTTCATTTGGAAGCACTGGGGAGTTCTGGATATTAAATGAGGGGATTACTGATAGTTTGAATTAGCTGGAAGTATTCTGATGGAGAATTAAATGTGAGAATGTGATTAGGTGACAAGTCTCTGACGTCAATATGCTCTGAAATATCAGTCGGAATTACGCTCAGAGAAATAAAACAAATATGCTCAAAGCCATTAAGCTTTTATAGAGGCTTTATTGCATTTCTTTTTTCTTCATTTATTACTTCACCTATTTGTACCATGTCACAGATAATCATTTGTAAAAAGTACATGTCCCATATCACTACTGCTAAATAAATATCAGCACAGATGGTAACCTTTTGGAGGAAAGAAGACCACATTAACTTGTAATCTCTTAGTGCACTTCTTTTATGTTATGTGCCAGGTATCTTAAAGGGAGGGTACTACCAACATGTTCTTTGTTAAATGAAATTTATTGGAGTTTGAGTTTTTTTTCTATGAATTAATTTATGCTATAATGCATGATGTAAACAACACAACAATGTGAATAAAATACATTTTGTAGGAGGGATTACAGCGAAATAAACATACTGATGTTTTTCTCAAACCTTTGCTGTACTTCTTATTATGATTACCCTGATATTGAATGAATGTGTTCAGAAACTTATCTAATGTCACACACATTCACTTCTCATACAATACCCGTGAAAAGATGATTGAAGGTAAAAACAATTACTTAATTTCCTGTTTAAAGACCTTCAATAGCTGTATAGTTAGGGGTGTGGCAATTATTTAGAGAGATTTATGTAGACTGAATCGAAAGACCAATATATTTCTACATCTTGGTTTGCTCAAATACTTAATCATAACCCTGCTGTCATAAATAAGACCAATTTAAGAACTGTTATGATAGGAAAAGAAAAAAAATCTTTAACAATGGAAATAATCTTTGACTGGAAACTATTCAATTCAATAGGTTATCTTGAAATATTCCTAGTCTCACAGGCAAAGTTTTCATACTGAGTGATTGGGGAAAAAAAACTTGTTTATATTTGACAATCAACATGGAAGAACGCAGTGGGACGATAGAGGTGAACACATCATAGGTAACAGGATTGAACGGACAAGTCATCAAATAGTTTGGAGAGTAGTGGGCGTCAGTATTGACAAGCCAGCGCCAGACCCCACCTGCACAAGTAACGAGTGCATGCATGCCTCTCTAACTGCTTTATGGTGTCTGTCTCCCGACACTAACATCCCTTGGGTATGCTGGGTGATATTAGAGCAATTTACTCTGTGATTGGTCACTTTCCTCCCACGCCGCCAGCCATATCACATAGTTGAGCAATAAGGTCTCATACTAGATGATCTCCCATAGTGATGCTGTCAGCTAGTATCATTGTTGTCAAACATTGCCACAGGCAGGACAGCTAACTGTGTGAACAAGATGGTCATTTGATTTTTTTATATAAGATATCAAAGTTATTATCTAACTGAGACATTAAAAGCAGTGTGGTTTGTCAAAGTGTTAATTATAGCATTAGTTTTAATGTTGTATTTCTGGCCTCTTAAGGAAACATTTCTCCCTGCGATAATACCACCAGCTGTGATATAGGTGAAATACGCTTGAAAGCTGCACTAAATCCCAAATCACCTCCTCCTTTTCTAGATTCCATCTTTTTAAAGAGTAAAAATATATTTAAGAATTCAAACAAAATTTGCCTGTTATTATTCTCCAGGTGTGCGTATGTTGGATGGAGACGTGACAGACTCGGTGGAGGCCCAGTCTCTGGGTCTGAATCCACAACACATCCACATTTACAGTGCCAGCTGGGGACCCGACGATGACGGCAGGACGGTTGACGGACCCGCTACCCTGGCGCGCAAAGCTTTCTATGATGGTATTACCAAGGTAAGAGCAGATGTCTAGGGAAATTGTCAGTATTTGAAAAGATTTAGCCTGAAGATGTTATGTTTCTCAGTTATGCAGTGAACATACCATGAAAATCTTAATGATATCACAGTGGGATGATAGACATGGAATTGAATTCATATTTATCTTAGAGGCAGTTTCATGATAACTTATGGTTGATTCTGACAGTCATATTTGAACTCGCCGGGGTTTGTTTCATTTGACCATTTTGTCCACATCCTCGTAAGTGATGAAAGCTCCAAGACATTGAGGCTACGATTTTCAGCGTTAGTGTTAATTTGAAAAATAATTCTTTATAAAGTTTAGCCTTAGAGTCATAAGTATTACAGTCAAATCTTTTGTGTTTTCAGAGAAATAACATTTTAACTTGTTAATTTCATATTTTTAGGAAGTACCATAATTAACTTAGCAAGTTACAGAAGTTTTTATGTTACACAAAAAGTTGTATTTCTGGAATGAAATAATCAGTTTCATAAATGCTAAGGCTTCCTCAGTCTCTACAAAGGCAAAATGTGGCATGAATATATTCAACTATTTCAATTAGTTTTCTTGTTGTGAGACTTGATGAGGAACCAAAGTAGGTTGTCACACATTCAAAGTTTTACATGGTAATACTTTGTGACATTTCTTGTTACGAGGGACACTTTATCATCTTCCATGGTGACCTAATTCAAGTTTTGTTGACTTTGCAGTTTTACAGTAGTTTGATAGAAATTCAAAGTGAAACATATTAATGCATTGTGGCATTGTTCTAGTTCTTGAAGAAAAAAGGCGTCTCCAGCACTTTTATTTCTTCTGTGTCCACCTTTTTTCCTTCGCCAATTACATGTTATCAACTTCCTGGTTGTCTTCTGTGGATTCTCCAATTATATTTATGGCGGACAAATATTATAGATATCAATCAATTTCTTTCGAAGTTAATTGAAGTTAAGAAAACCTATTGTGACACAATTATGGAATTAAGAAAATGGTATTAATGTGACTTCATTGTTTTCTACTTGTACTTCCGACCACAGATAGTTGTTTAATCCTTATCAACTTTTGGAGACGCTACATTAAAATTAAGTACAAGACCAACCATTGATCATTGGTTCTGTTTGCAAATATAAACATAGAAACTAATTAAGCAAAACCCGATATGGTTTGGGCTAATTTTCTACCCACTAGATACTGTGACGTCTTGGTGTGTAACTTTTGTAGTTTGTCCTTAGATAGAATTTCAGTTTTGGGATAACATCCAAGGTGCAAACAAAACAGGAAATGCATAAATGAAACACAACAGGAAGTGCATGAATGAAACACAACAGGAAATGCATGAATGATACACAACAGGAAATGAAACGTACCCATATGTTCTTTCAATCGGATGGGCCAAACGGTATAAAATTACCTCTTTGATAGGCATTCTAGAAGTTGATGTTATGAAGAGTAAAGACAATTTTTATGGATAAACAGAATAAAGAAATTGTTTATCTATAAAAAATGTCTTTACTCTTCGGTATAAAATTAGAAAAAACCTTAGTGATTTATTTTAAATTGATACTTAGTTGATGATTTGTCATCTGGAGACCACAATTAACAATTTCTAAGGGAGAGGAAGTAATCTGTTCCCTACTAGATCTCCACAACAGCAGAGTCACATGCGGCATTCATTTTCATGATTTCCCTAATGAATCATGTGTTTGAAAAAGAATAAAACATGTTATCACATGATGATTGTGGTATCTCTTACTCAATATGTTCAGCTTGAAGAACAGAGTAGTGTTAAAAGTCAATCCTGTCTTGCGGTGATGCAAGTTTTATATATCAAACTTGTGAAAAGTTGACAAATTCCCGTTGAGTTTCATTTATTTCTATGTGTATAATAGCTGCATTGGTGTTGAAGGATTTTTTAGAATATAAACAGCCACCTTCTTATTGAAATACTTTGAAAGAAAAATTTAAACTTCAAATCACCCTAATTTCTGTCATTGGGAATAAATTATACAGAGTGATATTGTGTATTTGTTTTAAATTCTAGTATCTAAACAGATCATTTGGGTGGATGTCAATCCCAAAGACGTTGAATCTAAAACCCTTACAATTTCCAGTGTTAATTCAGTATACAAAGCAATAAGTTCCTTGATGGACTGATTTAAAAAAACAAAACTATTTATCCTCAAAAGACACATAATTCATAGTATGTTTTTTTGTCAAATAACAAGTGACATCAAATTATTCTGCTTTATTTTATATGATTTCTGATATTTGTCAGACAAAAACATATTGATTCATAGCAAAACAAAATCAAAGTTAAACCTCACAAAAAAATTTTATGCAACAACTGATCTACTTTTTAACAACGATTAAGGACAAGTGAATGATAGAGATGCAAATAAAAATCTTTGAACTGTTTTATTAATTTTTTTGCCAGTGAAACACTGAACATGGAATAACATACTTTCACAAAAAGCTTTCTGTTTTAGACAGTATTCTCTCTAGTGGAAATTGCAGTACAAATAGCTCCCAGACCAGCAAAAAAAGTAATTTGTACCAATTTTTTTTAAGGATCATCCTTTCAGAAAAAATCAACATCAAGCTTGTCTAAGGAAAGGGAAAATACATGAGGAGGAATAATAGTGTCTGTCTTTCATTAATTTCTTTAAAGTTGCATTTTTTGCACAATTTTATCTGAAGCCCAAGAATTTGGTTGACACAATGACAGATTACTATTTTGTTGTTACCGCTTCAGGCTAACAATGAAAAAATATTCAATTGTTTCAAAGAAAAAAACAACTCTATTCACTGCCCGAGGATTGTCTAGCCTTTTTAGCTCATCAGGTCTGAAAGACCCAATGGGCTTATGGCATGGCAAGGCGTCCGGCGTCCGTCCATCCGTCTGGCCGTCCGTCCGTCCATCCGTAAACTTGTCACTTTTTCGACTTCTTCTCAAGAACCAATCACTCTAGAGAGCTGAAATTTTATGTGCATACTCCTTGGCAAATGGGGATTCTAAATTGTAGATTTCGTGACCCCATGACCCCAAATGGGGTCACAAGGGTCAAAAACTTAAAAATCTATTTTAATCTTCTTCTCCAGTTCCAAAAGGTCCAGAGAGCTGAAAAGTTGTGTGTAGACTCCTTGGGAACTGGAGATTCTAAATTGTAGGTTTGGTGACCCCATGACCCCAAATGGGGTCACATGGGTCAAAACCTTAAAATCCTACTTTCATCTTCTTCTCCAGTTCCAAAAGGTCTTGATAGCTTAATAGTTGTGTGTAGACTCCTTGGACAATGGGGATTCTGAATTGTAGGTTCGGTGACCCCTTGACCCCAAATGGGCAATGGGCCTTTTTTATTTGATTGTGAATAACTCGGACGTTGGGACAGGCTATCTTTCCTACACTGCCCATGACCCCATGGCCTAAACCACAACACCTATTTCTATCAAAAGTCTGATGAGCTACAGAGCCCATGGCTCTATTTTTTTCTCTTCCTGTCAAAAAAAGAATCAGAATGTTTATGAAAGACCTGGAAAGAAAATATTGACAAAAAAACTGTTGATGTATGCATGGTATAGAAAGGTAGAAAATAAGGTGCATAAAGGTTTAACAAGGCTTTATAAAAGAAAATGTACTAGGGGAAAGCCTGCATAGCATTGAGCCCTGACATTGTAGTAAAACCTGTGAGTGTGAGCAGGTACCTGTTAACTGTATGATACAGCACTGAATTTCAGTGTTGCAATGACTCAAACCTTGACGTGTATAGAGCATTTTCTCTGCTTTAGTCCTAATTGCTACTTTTCATAAACTATGAACCTCTTGGTACAAGATTGGACACTCTAACTACTGAATTATTCCAAGAGAGGAGAGGAATATTTAGTGAGGATTGCCTATTGGCTTCTTAACAAACTATGTCTCTAGTCATCAGCAGTAATGATATGTCTCAATACTTAGTATTTCAACTGGTGAAATTTTAAGTGGATTGGTCCTCATAGAACATGCAATCTACCAATCAATTTTACTTTTGCAGACCCCTAGCCATCATAGTTCTGTAAAAATCTGTCATTTACTAAATAACTTCATGGCATTGCTGTAGCCTCCTATCAGTTAGTGATAGTCCCTGTCTCTGTCCAGTCACTGATGAATGAAGGTAGGCTTTAGTCAGAAAACCCATGAGCTTTTAGCAGTCAGACTAAAAGCTTCCATTGCAAATGTTCTGCAAAATATTTATTTGTCTCTAGACATTCACCTCCAAGGTTCCGAAAAGTAATCATTACTACAAATGACAGGACACCTCTGTCTGGGTGTACTGCATTTTAAGCAGCTCCTTTTTTTTTTGAGATAAAACAGTTTGAGTTGGCCGTAGGTCTGTGATAAACCTCCATAACTATGTGCAAGCTTTCCACCAGGGCAGGAAGAAACAGGATGGAATTAGTCGGACATGTGTATTGAGTGCTATCTATAATGTATATCTTATGTCAAACTAACAACATTATGCTTGATTTAGCCCTAGCCCGATGGTCTGTAAGTAGAAGCTTCTGACAGACAGCCTCCCTGTATCAGTTCTCCATACCTTCAGGCTCTTTGTAATGGTTTCTTGTAAGAAGGTTAAGAAAATCTGATTACCAGATGCTTTATCTATGTATTAAGTTAAATTCCGAACTTTCTTCCATCATGGAACTCAAACCTGATCCCAGAAAAAAGGGATGAATGAATAGGGAAAATTTGCTTATTGCCTCAGGTGGAGCTATTCATATTGATGACCTTTCCATATGAAAAAATTGATTTGGAGCAGTTTCTTTAGATTATAGCTTGAAGACAGAATAAAAGTTAGCACTTGATGCTGGTAGTACTTTGGATATAGGGGAATGAAGGAGTATATGGGGAATAATGGGAAGACAATAACGATGTGATGTTTTTCTTCCCTCCAAGCCCTATGTTAAGTAGCTCATGTGTAAAATATCAGTCTTAACCTACCACAGTCTGCAGAACCATATACCATTCTCTACAGGGCAGCTTCTTATGCCTGCAGCACACAGTGGGTTAAGATGGTATGGAAAAAATCAGACCTATAAGCTGTGTATATTTGAATGGAATTGTGCAAGTATTGGAAGATGACTGGTGGCTATGTGTCAAGCACTACCTTGGGAGAGGGTGGAGACCCAAGATGAAACATACTAGTATATAACCTCTATAGTTGGCAGCATGGCTTGTAGTGGTGAGCGATTGCATCTTGTATGGAAAGCATCACCTTTAATATGTGAATATATTTCAACAGGTTCTATGGGTAAATGAAATATAAAATGAACCTTTGCATAATATAAATCAAATTTGGGAGACATAAACATGTTAGAAGTCGTAGGTAACATCCATGATCTTTGTTTTCTGTGGAAATAACTGCTTCTGATAAGATGTTAATATAAGAGCTTGAGACTTATGTTGTCTGTTGTCGGTACTCATTTGTTACCATGTGGGACAATTTCTGCTTATTAACCCATTGGTTGTTATGATCTTTAACTGGATTATTGCAGGTTAGCTACTGGCCTATAAATACCCTTGTGGTAGCTTGTAATTCCTGTAAGTGTACCAATGAGTATGGCTTGGCACTTTGATTTAGCAACTGAAGTTTAACAAAACTTGTGAGTTAGATAATATTGCACTTGAAAAAATTAAGACATACATTTATGATCAAGAAGGAATGATCAATATTGATATATTGTGATTAGTGAATAAATTCTGCAATTTCTTTGAATATGGTCTATTTTCAATCTCAGATTGCCATTTGTCTGGCTAATGTAACTGGGAATGTTTGAAGGACAAAGAGCAATAATGATCACAGCACATTTTGGAGTGTGATTTGCTTATGATTTGCAATTAAGCAACCACCTCCTAATCACACGCTGCATTTGAATGACCACTGTAATTCATCGAGTAATCTCACGCATTGATTCATCAATAGGGCTCCAAATCTCAATTTCAATAATTCATTATGTAATTAATTAAAAGGACATTATGTTATAATCTACAAATGATGAAAGTGAAAGAGTAATTAAAAGCATGATTGATAATCTGGAAGAGTTTTCCTGGGGAATACATCATCATAACTTGGCATGAATAAACAGAGCAGGGCACTAGTGGGTAATAAGTAATCTATTCTAGGAAGGTAATGACCATAACTCACTGGTGGGGAGTCAGGGGTACTTATGTGTCACCGGAACTTGCAGAGCATTGCTATCTTGTAGAACTGACACACGGCTCTGTGTTCTTTTGTTGGTTCTTCATTACCAGTTTTACAGTGTCAGTCAATGTTGATTTCCTTGTTGCGTAAAGAATGGCAAAGCTGTTTAACTATGCTACATGCTGTTCTACAAGCACTCCACATTTAGTAGCTTAAAACTGGTTTGAAGTGTTACTACTTCTGTGTTTTTCCCAAACATAACTGCTGTGTGGGACAATGTTTAACACTGTTTTCTATCAAAGATTTATGTTACTAAATATGTTACACAAGGTTTCAATGTTTTTTCAATGTTTTACAATATTATGTGCACAGTATTCCAGCATTTGTTTGCAGTATGATGTTCATTCATATACGAGTTACATCCATACATAGTTGTCTAGATGAGATCTTGACCATTGGGTGATGTAGTCCACTAAAGCAAATCATCACTCGTAATGAGAATGTATTACCCTCTTAGTGGGAACACATTGCATCATTCATCTGAGGGAATTAGTTGTGGCTGGTTGTCATGGTGTACTATCTCTTACCATGATAGGGTGAGGAAGGAGGGAGGTGGTGGGTGATTAAGGATTTGTGTATAACATCTCTAGAACCTACAGGTATAACCAACAGCTGGACTCAGCTTTATCACTAGATGAATGAGCTCCTGAAATTGGGTTGGAAGCTTTCTTGTTTTGGTAATAAGACTAAAAACTTTGGAATCCTTTAAAATGGATCCTTTTAAACCTTCTATGAATTGAGATCAAGTTTACCTAGCATCACCTTAACACAATCTAATTGAAACCAATCAATCATTATTAACTCTCTCTGTCCATCTGGCTCCCTCTCATGCATTGTGTACTGTAACAACAACCAATCAACATGTACATCAACCTTGTTAATTTCATAACCTTATTACTTCTCTGTAAATCAGCCTACTCAATTTTTCAAGCCTATTCCCATTTATGTCTATATTCACTCTCGAATCATGTCCAGTATCACTTGCTTGTTATCAGTGTTAGTATTTAAACTGAAATGTCACAATCTTGCAATAAAGAAGTGGCGAATCCATAGAACTTGTTCTCTGTTAGTGTTGATGGTCTTTTTGGAGTAGCTGATTAACTTCACAAAGTTTCTTTCCTTGAGAAAAGGTGATTCAGTACCTTTTTGCTATTCTCTACCCATTCTCTTCCAACTCCAGAGGAATATATGAGACTGTTTAAGTCTTAGAGGTTTAAAGTTTTGTTGCTTCTCTGCGAGACATGTTCAACAAAGCTAAAGCTATGTGAAATCCTAATACAGATAACTATTTAGTCTCTATAGACATCCTTATAATCTTCTTATTATAGTTAAGCAAGATACTTTTTTAAAGAAGGTGTGATTACAGATGGGAGGATTTAACCATTTTAAAAACCAATTTGATCAAGTGGCATGTTTGGTTATCTCAAGATGACTAATTATCTAATACTTGAACAACTTTCTGTCAAATTTTGGACATGATAATATTTCACGAATCATTTATGTTGATGGAGTAGCCTTTGTCTTCATTACCTTGTTTCTGACACACTGCTGTACCGAATACACCCTAACCTCTCCATGTTGAACACTCACACAGATCCTGCTAGACTGGTGATTAACTGTGTTTCAACTGTGGAGAGATTATACATCCAACACTGGCTCCTGTTCCGACATGCCTAATTTGAACATCATACTGATTAATATGCTCGGTTTGCAAACCTCTGCTGAAAAACAAGATCCCTTCCATCTGTATAGCTAAGAACTAGCTTTGAAAAGCATTAGTTATGACCCGGTTCATTTTAGATGGCATGCTTGGAAGAAACGGAAAGCAAAAAGAGAAAGGTTTATCTTGTTGTTATGGTGTCTATTTGTAGAGGAATTGTTGAGTTGGAAATTGCTCAGTATTCTGTATGGAGCATTTTTTGGCCTATTGTTAATTTGCTAGGTAAATAGAATGATAATTTTGTTTGGTTTTGATCATTTAAAGTTAATCACTTTAAAGGGGAAATAGAGATATACAATTAGGTGATACATTAAAAAAACAAAATCATCACCTGGGTTTCCTTTTACAAAGCACCAGGGTGATCATAAGTCACTAAGGTAGCCTTGATTCAATGGTAAGTAATTTGAGATAAAGTTAACCTTAGTAAAGGTTGTTTTGTAAAAGGGGCCCTTGGACTGGGAAGACTACTTTATTACTAAACCATTCTAAGTGTACAATTTACTGGAATGACAATATGTCAAAGGGAATGACTTAAAGCTTATTGCCTTCTTGCACAAATCATTAGGGTGATGATACATCCTTGAGGTAACGATAGTGTAACATTAAACTAAGAGAGTTAAGTTCAACCTTAGTAAAGGTTTTCTGGAAAGGAGCCCCAGTGGTCTCTTTGGATGTCAGTGGAGTAAGTGGTGCTGATTATTGCACATATGAGGAGTAGGCCCTATAGTCCTTGATTCATGCTAAACACCCCTTGTGTTTACTCAAGTGAGATAGAAACCCTTGAACAATTGGATTTCAGTTGGATAATCTAAGGGTACCAAAAGTGATAAAAAAATATCTAACACTTTGACAAGCTTCTTAAAATCTTATTGTTAGAAAAACTTAAGTGACTGAATTGATTAGTATATGTCAATTAAAAAAAATTGTATGATAAAATTTTATGTTAACCAAATGTATCAATTATTGTGTCCTTATGTTCCATCATTTGTCACTGTGTAAGAAGTGATCTCTTTCAGAATATTTACAACCTCAGATTTAAAGCAACCAACTCTTAGAATCACTAGTAGGTTAGGATGACTTTTAAAGAAAACAAACACCACTTCAAGCATGGGCAGGAACATATGACAGGCAAGAACCCTTGTGGACCATTTGCATGGGGAACCTTGTTACAGGCAGGCTGTTTGTCTGTCTGGAGTGGTGCCGCTCTGTCGTCCAGTATTACTGGTGGCTGGTTTGAAGACCTACACCGGAGAATCTCCCGAGTGGGACCATCTCCTCCCAGTAACTAGATTACCTCACACTTATTAGATAAGCACCGAACCAACACCATAGCCATGCTAAGCCTTTGTCTGCGGGCACCGATCTTGTCAGCCAAACTGTTCAGTTTGTCTAGAGTTCTATAAATTGCAAGCTTTCAAGTTTGAGTTGGATAAAATAGTATTCAATGCCAATTTGTTGAATTTGAGTTCTAGAACTAATTTTTTGTTGATTTTTATTCATTAAGGTTCCTTCGGGTTCCAATTCATACACATTTTGTTTTTGGTATCTGTCAAAATAGATTAATAGCCTGTTTTATTTCTCTTTAACGGATAATTTTGTTATTTTTGTTTAAACACAACATGAATTTAAAGGGCATGCCTGGTTTATGACAATCCTAATCAAATTATGAAAGTTATTCTCTGAATTTTGTTACATGTGAATAATACTCCAATAACAGCTGGCAAAGGGTCAAAATAGGTCAAAAGCATTATGAATAAAAGATGGTGTTTATTTGCCTTAATACTTTGCTAGTGATTGAGATAATTGAAACTTACGCTGAGTTTGTAGAGAGCACTGAAATATTAATGACTTGGAAGATTGTTACGGATGTTTACAGACAGAGGATCAGTCAGACAAGAGATTTCAGAATTAATCAGAGATTTGTACATACAATATTGATGTAGAGTCAATGTTAATCAAACTGAAATGGCTCTGTAATTGACTCCTGGAAACAAATGGACCAGGATATTGGTCTCTCTTTGGGTTAACTTAATAATACCTCATTTACTTTGAACTTGTAAATATACTATTATTACGTTACAAGTCCTTAATGTTAAAAAACAGAAATCTGTTTTTTAGAATAAGTTCTTTTCTCTAAATTTTACATTCTTAAGATATAATTGGTTTATATTGAATATATATATTGAAAACCTTATCATATTTGAAAATATATTGGATTTAGATCAAGATATCATGTTCATATTGAAAAAAAAGAGAAAAAAAAAGATAGCATGTGAACAATTAAACAACTCAAGAAGATGAGCATTGGCTTATCAAAAGTTCTTATCTAAATAATGTTTATTAATTGTAAAAATAATCTAATACTACATTTGATAAGTCAAAGAGGATATTCTGAGAGCGTAAAAGAGGATATTCTGAGAGCGTAAAAGAGGATATTCTGAGAGCGTACAAGAGGATATTCTGAGAGTGTACAAGAGGATATTTTGAGAGCGAAAAAGAGGATATTCTGAGAGCGTAAAAGAGGATATTCTGAGAGCGTAAAAGAGGATATTTTGAGAGCGTACAAGAGGATATTCTGAGAGCGTACAAGAGGATATTCTGAGAGCGAAAAAGAGGATATCCTGAGAGCGTAAAAGAGGATATTCTGAGAGCGTACAAGACGATATTCTGAGAGCATACAAGATGATATTCTGAGAGCGTACAAGAGGATATTCTGAGAGCGTAAAAGAGGATATTCTGAGAGCATACAAGACGATATTCTGAGAGCGTACAAGACGATATTCTGAGAGCGTACAAGAGGATATTCTGAGAGGGTACAACGTGATATTCTAAGAGCAAGCCAGTATGCCAGATATATTTCAAGTGCTTGTATTAGAAGTAGTCTTGTGAAAGCTCTTAGCGTCAACGTGAACACATGACAACGATGTCTCGCTTGCTCACAAGCCCAGGCTGATCATGGGAAGTGTGAACTTCCTGTATTAAACTAATCACACATGTCCCCTGTATACAAGCATACCTCATTGTTTCTAGAAAGTGCATGCATCCTATCATATGTTTACTTGAACTTTGAACATTTAGGAATGAGGTGACCCTTGTAGTTCTAAGAGTGGTAGTCTTTGCAGTGGAAGTTGAGCATGGGTTCAAGATGGCAGCACTTGTTCTATGTCACCGATTGACTGTCCTTGGACCTCATTTTAAAGCTTTCTCATTAAATGTTGATAGAAGTGCACTTATCTCTGTGGGAATCTGGAGGGATTTCATTAACCATTTGCTTCCCCATGCAACAGTATCTAAGTTTCTTCATGATTGTGTTAATAGGGCTATCAGAATAAGGTATCCAAAATACAGCCTTCTCACCTGAGTGTCGCCAGCTTGCACTGTTTGCACTTGCCTCTGAAAAAGTGGGATTCTGAAGGTTTGTCTGTCACCATTTGCCTCCCCATGCATTACTATCTTGGGTTCTCCATTGTTGCATTTGAAGGGGTGTCTGAATGGTATTCAAAAGTCTTCTCATGCTGGTGTCACCAGCCTGCCAGTATTTGCACAGTCTCTTGAAAATATCACAATTTCTTTACCTGTTGATACTGATATATGATGCAGTTACAATGTTTTCATTTCAGTGGAAGTTGTTCATCGTTTCCAAATACCAACAGTGTCATGCTTGTGTCACCACTGTGGTGGACTTACTCTTGGACTATTATTTAATAATTATTATTTAATTACAAAGTACAGAGTACAGAGTCAAAATCCAATCTTGGCAAGTTTTTGATAACTTTTCAGTGGATGATGTTTCAGTTTTGTGTAGGAAATAATGATAATCGAAAGCGTGAGACAGTCTATTTGTGTGTTTCAACATGGTGTTCAGAGCTTTTTTATTTTGAACAAAAATGCCCAAAATGCTAATGGAGTTTGACACTTTTTCTTTTTTGATTTTTTAAAATCTTCTTTACTATTCAAATAATGGTTGTGTAAGAGCCTTTCAGATGTGGTAAGGGAAAATTCAAAGAACTAGAGTTAACTTATGTTGACATTTGATGGAATTCATTCATAGGTGGTCTCTTAAGGAAATAAAAATGGAAAATGTTGCAGGGTTCCTTCTTTTACTATAACCTTGAGAATTTGATCTTTTTGTTCTGTTCAAATGAGAGTTAGTTGTCAACATGATGCTATTAGCTGCAAAACAATCTGTTATAGCAATTATTAAGGCTTTTTGTACATCTGGGTATTAGAAGAATTCTGATTTGTCACATAACTTGAGTAAATGTTTCCCTGACGTCATTGGAGATTGAAAAAACAGAAGTAAAAGTAAATATCCTAAGATTTGAATGATTTCACTTCCATAATCCTGCTCAATTTAATTCTTAGTTCTATATTTGTCAATCAAGCATGATGTATTTAAATTTGATTTGATAAATGCCATATGAGGGACAATGAGTAAGTTTGGTTTGAAGGCACAAAATATCAATAATATACATTTAGAAGAAGTATGTTCACTTTTATAGACAAGATATAAACATGTTTATTTTCTTTTTGACGCCCATTCAATGAGGATAATGTAATTGCCTGCAATGCTTCTTACGATAGGCATCTTGGCTACCAGGTTACAAGATCGGTCATGTAATGACATGATGCATCATGGTTTGGGGTTGTGCTTTATCGATCTAACTTTAAACGTCTTACTATTTGAAGTGAAAAAATACTCTCACTAGTGTTTGCTTCTCTTTCCTTTATTAGAATTATATATGGTAGTCTGTAATGAAAAATAAAGACAAACTTCGGTATTTTTTGTGGTATCCCTTCTTGTAGACAGATTATCTCCCTGGACATGAATATTATCAAACTTGTCCAATTTCAGAGTCATTCTATCACATTAAAAAATTACTAGCATTCTTATTGGCCTTCAAATACAAATATTTTGATTGTTATTACAGGGTCGAGGTGGCCTAGGCTCAATCTTTGTGTGGGCGTCTGGAAACGGTGGCCGAGATGGTGACAACTGCAACTGTGACGGGTACACCAACAGCATCTACACGCTGTCCATTAGCAGTGCTACAGAGAACGGGAAGGTGCCCTGGTACTCCGAGGCCTGCTCATCAACCCTCGCCACCACCTACAGCAGTGGGTCTGGGGGAGAGAAGCAGATTGTAAGTTGGCAGTCAACAGTTCCTTGCTGTCATGTGGAGAATATTAGATTTTTTCTTTGATTCCTTACAAGAGTTAATGATCCAATAATTATGCCAAAAATTGATAGCAAGTTGTTTCATAAACACTTTGACTTAGTGCAATGTCTTCGAGTATTTGGAGTTAGAAAATTCATCTGAAAAACATCATGCATATATTTTTCTATGAGATATCTTCATGGTATTTTTTTCTGGTAGTAATTGAATCCTTTTTCACCATGTGATACATCTTGCATCACGTAAAGCTGTTATGTAAAGGTGTCATGTAAAGGTGTTATGATCTTGGTAAAGTAATTTGTATGACTAACAATATGATTTCAAACTGTCTGTGAAAGCATATTTGTAGCTATTGGCCTGGCCAGGAACTTCGCTTAGACAGTTGATATTCCTGTTGAATGCCCATCCAGAAGCATAGATTACTATTGTCACTGATCTGATCTCTCTCCAGGTAACAACAGATCTGAGGAAGGGCTGCACTGAGAACCACACAGGAACCTCGGCTAGTGCTCCCTTGGCGGCTGGCATCATCGCTCTAGCTCTTCAGGCCAAGTGAGCAGACTCAGTTATCTTACAACCAATATAGGACACAACATCGTATATCTTAATGACATATTTCTTATAGAAAAGGTTAAAGATATTTCATGTACATACAATATATCTAGAGAATTTTTAGTTTACGTGCTCTAGATTGAGTTGATTGATTTAGTCAACAATATGATCTGTTATCTCTGTCAATATCTTAGTGAAGCATAAGTATCATAGGATTATCTTTTAATTGTGATGCTGATGTCACCGGTAACCATTCTTGTGTATCAAGTTATGAAGAATAAGGCAGTCTGTATTTTCTGATTTCATAAGCTTTCTTTACATTTAACATAATTGTATTGAAAAATTGGGCTAATGTTCTTTACTTCAAACCATCTAAGACAGGACCAACTGTGTAACATGTGTCTTCTCTCGTATTCTGGCTCTTGTTGGTTCAGCATAGTCTCACACCTAAGGCTTCAATAAATATATAAAACGTCATTCTAGTGCATTTTTTCTTTTGTATTGAACTCGTAGATGTCACAAAGAGCACAAAAAAAAGAGTTCGCAGTTTCTTTGCTCTTTGTGACATCTACGAGTTCAATAAAAACAAAAAAATGCACTAGAATGATGTTCTATATTTATTACATACCCTTTTTTCGTTTAATTTACTTCAAATAAAGCCGAACATGGAAGAGTGTTTATATGTTGTCTTGACCTAAAGAAATTACTCCGCCAACCCTTTCACGAAATATTACGTCATCACATTCCTCCACGTATGACGTCACATGTCAATAGAGTGCACACAAAACTGTGATGAATATTTGAAAAAAACCAGACGCAAGATATTTGTTCACATGTTTAAAATTTCTTTAATGGCACGTGCATATCACCTACATATATATCAACATTTCATTCGAATACAATATAAACATTCATAACTTAAAACAATCGTTGACATTCGGCAAAGTTTGTTCACAACGTATTCAAACGTGAACATGTGAACACGGAGAGATGACGTTACAGAACAGTTCAACGGGAGGAAATGACATTTTTTAACTATAATTGTGAAACAATGTAAATTTATTCTGATAAAAACACTCAGGGATGTCTGAATTAAATTATGTGCGTTTGTTTGCATTATTGATATGGGGTTTCCCTTGACCTAAATTCTAAAAAAAGCTGATATGACACCTCTCTCGCTGAGAAAGTAGATCCGTGAGAAGTGCAATACGGATTGAGGAGTGCAATACGGAATTCATTGTATTTCATTATGTATTACTATCGTAAGATTACATGGGTATGTAATAAAGGCCCAGCACTTACTTGACACCCTTGTTTCAATGCTAATTGCAATGGAATTGTCATCGACATTGAGTTGTGTCGTCTTATAGGAGTACTCACTAAAACTATTCTTTTTAAGAAATATCATTACAAATTATTCCTGTTTGAGAATACTCTGCCCTATTATAAAGCTACATCTGCAATCTCCTTAACGCTTTATTTTATTTCTTAAGACTCCATGATATTAAATAACATAAACGAGCACATAGCCAGTGACCCTATTTTAAGAGAAAGTATGGTATGCATCAAGAAAATTCTAATGTGTTTCTCCTGCAGCCCTCTGATGACCTGGAGAGACATGCAGCACTTGGTGGTGGAGACAGCCAAACCTGACCATCTCATTGCTGGAGACTGGGTTGTTAACGGCATTGGCAAAAAAGGTAAAGGGTTTTTGATAAAGTATTGGCAAATTTAAAAATCCAAGGGCACCACTAACTGTTATGTGACTTATGCCTTGACTGAAAGTTGCCTTGAAAGTTGTCTTTGATTAACAGATTTTGTTTGGTGACAATGATAAATCACAACACTTGATCTTGCCCTGTTTTCTTAAAAAATTACGAACATCATCCCGAGTCATGCAGGCTTCTTATCCTGCCAAGGGCTTGGGAACTTGTCTGCAGTAGAGAACTGTTCTACTTGCAGTAAGGTTTGGGTGCAATACTACACTGAATTCAGCACAGTACCACCCATAGTTAGCTAGTTCCAGCCGATGCTCACAGGTTTCACGGCAATGGAGAGCCACAACAGCGGGCTTTCTCCCTGCAATAATACTAGCAACCCTGATATGAATGAAATACTTAGGGAGCAGCGTTAAACCCCAAATCACCTCACCTCAAGAGAGTCTTGAACCAGGGATAAATTATTTCTAGCCTGTTCCTTAGCTAAAATGTGGTATTCCTTTAAGATGACCACCCAGACCCTATCAGGGCTGATTATTAAGATATAAGACTAAAATGATGAATTCCAAGGATTTAGCACTGAATTCCATTAATGTGTTGCAGTGAGCCACTCGTTTGGGTTTGGACTGATGGATGCCTTTGCGATGGTTCAACTTGCTCAGAACTGGACCACAGTGCCTGTACAGCAGATCTGTGAGATCAGATCAAGTGTCTCCAACAGGTTCCACTCATTTCCTCTTTTCTCTTAACTAATTTTGAAAACTTCAACAAATTGTTTTGGCATGTTATATTTATCGACTTAATGTAAACAATGATTTCAGAAGATCTGTATGACCGTCACTCATGATTCCAAGATTCATTTAAATATTTGAAGCAGTAAATGTAGACAATGATGCAACTATGAATCCTCGATCTCTATATTTCAGAATGTTTGGTACGTGTTACAATTTTCTCGGGTATGAACTCAAAGATTTCCTAAGATTGAAAGATTTTGCTCTAAGTTATGCTTCAGTCGTAGTTGATAGGAACAATAATATGATAGAACATTAATACTTACTATTTATGAATACTTTTCTACACTTAATTTGCATACTTTGTAAATGTTGTCTGAATTGGATCAAGTGATTTAAGCTGTCCTTATAAGAAATAAAGATGCGAGGGATTTATATGTATGTTTGAAAGGATACAAAAACAGAAGTAGGAGAAACAATACATAGAAAATTGAAATCAATTAAATTTTTTAATCCCATGCTACATGGCCACAATGCTGTTTATTTTTTATTATGTACTACATTAACAATAGAACTATATGTGATGATTCTATTGTAGACATATTCCAATGAATGGCAAGATCACAGTACCGCTCATAACAGACGGATGTGTCGGCAACGTGAACCACGTCAAATATCTCGAGCACGTGCAGGCTCGCATCACGATGTCGTCAAATAGACGAGGAGAGGTCCAGATATTTCTGACGTCGCCGCAGGGTACAAGATCCACCCTCCTTGCTAAAAGGACGAGGGACAGCTCAAGAGAAGGCTTCAATAACTGGGCCTTCATGACCACACACAACTGGGGAGAGTTCGCTAACGGAACTTGGATACTTGAAATTGAAAATGGTGCAAGTTCGTGTAAGTAATGAATTTTGTGATCATGGACAAGTTTGAATTTGTAGCTGAGGTTTGGGCTGTTTGGCCTGATGGTATTGTAAATGTATTCATTATAGTCGAGTAATGTTGATTTGTTGTACATTTTGTGCATGAGTCTCGGTTATGATTGTCTCAGTACTCTGGCTAGCTTGATATTGTGCAAAGGGGAGTAACTCTAGCCGTAGACTGTTCAGTCAAAGATGAAGGGAGACACTGTATAGACATCAGTAACTTCTTAATTGTACTTTAATGTACATTATCCAGTTTATTCTTGTACTTAAGAGAACAATGTCAGTTATTTCCTGATTTTATTAGAGGTTATCAAAGGTTGTTATTTCACTAAAAAGTAAAATAAAAAATGAAAAAATTGTGAAAACTTTTTTGTGGGAGTTTTCACTATTTTGACAAAAAATGGCACTAAATGAAACTTTTTTCTAACATAAATAAAATATAACTTTGATAGTTTTAGCATAGATAGAATAGGAGTACAAAGAGGTTAGGATAAACAGAGGATAAAGATTGTACATATCAGTAAAAAGTAAATGAATTTGCTTGGCATGGCATATTGCTTGAGGTATCTGACTCTGAACGCATGATGCATGTGCAGAAGCAAGAGCATCCACATTACAGCCAACTGAATACTCCTCCACATTCTGTGTGGAGCGGTTTCCTTCATCCACATTCACATCCACATCCACATCCACATCCACTCATACTTCTTGGCAAGGAGATCAACTGGTATTCCCTTCTAGCATAGGATTCTGTTAAGAGTCGCAACTAAGGATGCAGAATTTATTAAATTCACATTCTGACTAGATCATGTGACAGATAAAAATCTGTTTAAGTAATTAATACCAAAATTGACTGGTCATGATTATAGTGTTATTTTTTAAGGTATTTGGATTTCCTCATCTTCATACATTTCTAGTTGCTTCCTCTTGAAGTTAAGTGTATACAAATAAATGTTTGAATTATTGGATATTTCCCCTGTCATCATTGAAATGACTCATTTTTAAGCAGCACCATATCATCAGGATTAAATCTCACAATTGTCCTTGCAGGACATTAGTACCAGAACATTATGGGGAAAAAAATAAAAGATAAACATACAGTGAACAAATACAAATCATTTGCAATTTATTTCAAGAACATTCATGGCATGGAGGTGAAGGAATAATTTAGACAGAATATAAGAAAACAATAAAAACAGATGGTATTGTTATCCAAGAACGAACAAAATGTTGAATACCTTGCCATGTACATGTTCTATAGCTTTGAAACCTGCCAATGTCTACTAATGATTGCTCCCTGGCTGAGCAGTGAATGTACTTTAGGGCGGCTGTAAGCAATGAATGCTCCCTGATGCTGGTCCTTTTCTCAAACTCTTTCTTTATCCCTGAATGATCTACAGTGCATGGAAGGCTCTTCTCGTACAGATCTTAACTTGTACCAAAGAACTTCAAATGTTCTTTTACAGTTCTCAGTGCATTGAACTCTTTATGTTTTTAGAATAGTATTAAGATTAGGTTCCTTGATTTTTTTTTGCACAAATATGTTTTTTTACTATTGATAGAACATAAGATATGTTCACAAAACTATATACATTAATAGTGTGAGATCAACATTTTAATAAATGAATTTGGTAATCATTGGACTGTGGTCCATTCTGCTAGTGTTACTGATAGCATTTTGATGGAACCTAACGAAGTCATTCTCTGGTTATGTGCAACGTCTCATACCAAGCTTCATCTATTCCATGTGATATATATATATATATATATATATATATATATATATATATATATCTCCACATCCGATGCCTCTTCTTGTAACTCCACCTGACTCTCTGAGTTGACCTTCTCCCTGCTTAGATAACTTTAACCCTTAACCTGCCAATCTTCATTTATCATAGAGTATATGCAAGGTATATTTTAGGTTGATTTTGGATTTCCAAAGCCTTTTTAGTGCTAAGGTATGTGTTTATAACGATGTCATTTTGATGAGGTAGTCTAGAAGATCTTGGCTCCATTCACAAAATAATCTTACCATGGTTTCCTTATCAGGACACTCAGGCTACCTTAGTGACTAAATTTCACTTTAGTGACTAATTTTCACCTTAGTGACAAATTATCACCTTAGTGCCCAGTGAATTAAGCTTTTGATCCAATGTGTTTAAAGCATTCTGTAACTGCCAAGATGTTGTGCATAAATTTTGACTGAGCGTGGAGAAAGTTTTAAAGATTTGGCTCTAGAGTTTAGTAAGGATTAAGATAGCCACAAAGGCATTGAACTGATCTGGCTCAGCACCAAGAGAGGTTTATTAATCAGAACCTCCTGTCACAAAACAATAATTCACTTAGAAAACCTTGTTGTAATGTTAAAAAATAGAAATTAAGTTTAACTTTAGTAAAGGTTGATTTTCTTTGTGAAAGGAGCCCCCTAGATCCACAGGTTTTAGTTTCGGGACAATTCTAGTTCATGTACCAGCAGTTCCTAGAGGATATATCTTAGAGCCGGTTATGGGTAAAATTGGATGATGTTTGCCCCTAGCAGTGAGAGGGTTAACCTCAGGTGCCTTAGCATGTTCTCTGCACTTTTCTGTTTATCTACCATAGGCAGTACATGTCTCATACATCAGTCTGTCACTTTTATTTATGAACAATCAATTGGTATTTTATTCACTACAGGATGTTTGATTATTTGAGAACTAAATTAGTGAGAACATGAGTAATTAATCACTTATTCATTCACAAAATTTGCCTTTTTTTAAAAATTTTGATTTATTATGGTATATTAGTCAAATATGCCAATGCCCAAAGGACATTTGATATAACTATGTTGAAGCTCTTTAATTTTTAAAAGATAAGGTAAATAATATTGGAAAAGAATCACCTAAAAGCTCTTTTTTATATATTACTCTCTGATACAAAAAAAGTGTTGTCTTGAGTTAAATGTTTACATTGCAACTTCAGTAAATATTTTGTAAACATCAAAGAAAATGTGTTTCGTGTCAACATTTTATTCATTTATTCCACTTCAATACGCCTGGCATTTAAGACTTTCTTCAGATAAATTTGAAGATGAATTTTGGAACATGTTCACATTTTCATATTCATCTTTACTAACTTTCAAGCTTTAGCAAAGTAAAGAAGATGAATAGAAATTGAGTAAATACCACACTAAGTTCATTACCAAAATTCAGTTTCAGTCATCTTCATTTTGTTACACTCAAGAACGTTCGAGATCGTTTTGTTTCGTCTTCTGTATCATTTGGATTTTCTCTTGATTGCAAAGTCCACAAGTGTTTGGGCTAGGACTAGATGAACTAGGTATCTAGTGCATGTACGTGACTATATATATATATATATATATACTCTCCATATATACACCAATAGCACTGGGTATAGTCATGCATGCCAGACTAGTTTGCTATCACACCACTATCTCAGCATGCAGAAAGACAAATAAGATTAATTTAATCAACATTTTTAAAAAAAGGTTTTTTGTGAGAGGCATTAAGTTCTTTCAAGACAAATGGCCTCTGTATCATTTTTACAAACAAAATGTAATCATAAGCTGCTTGCCATATGGTATTGATGCCATTTTGTACTAACCAATTAACTTTTCGTTAGAGGAAAACATTACGTAATTTTATGAGATGATTTACAAATAATTTCATTGCAATTAAATTTTGAAGTGTTTTCCTCTACAGTACGTACAAGGTCAACTTAACCTATGTAGATGAGTGAAAAAATGTCATTGGGTGTTGGGTAAATCTATATCAAATCTTTAAAAAAATAGATATAAGTGTAATTTGGTCATTAATTTTTTTATTTTCCATGTTTTTTGGAACAATTCATTTAATTTTTTTAGAATTATTTCAGCAAATATCTATTAGCTTAATCAAGAATTAATTTACTAGACAACATTTTTGTGAGTATACAATGAGAAACTGACGGTATTTGATAAAAAAAGGCCAAAGGCTCGCAATTTAAGGAATTTAGTAGTTTGGCTGTTGACCTTGGAGTGTAGAATGTGTGTGGTGTGTGTTAACTGCTAACCTCTGTACTCCTTATTCATGGTATTGACCCTTTCTGTCTGTTTACAGTTCGAGCTGTTAAGTTACGGGATTGGGTGCTGGTATTATACGGGACAGATAGACACCCGTGGAAAAAACCACACCCACCACCTCGCAACCCTAAAGCGATCACCCCTACTAGGCCTCCCATCTATGACCACAATAATCGCCCTTGGCATACCACCTATTCCTATCGCAATTACAACAAAAGACCCTCGACTCAAAAACCACGGACTACCACATGGTCCAAACACCGTAAGAATTGGAGTGGTCCATTTAACCCTCAGAACTGGGACCAATTTGCTTATTCCCAGTCTTCAAAATCTTCGACCTATGCACATGACAAATCGCAACACTTCCATCACCAGTCGCACATGTGTGTGTACGAAACTCTTGCCAAAAAGTCCAACATGTCCGCTATACAGTACATCAGGATGATTCGCCCTAACCTGACGGCAGGCAAGATTTCGTGTTGTGTACCTCTCAATTACCTATGTGGTTGTGGTAGATGTCCTTGGTTTGGCTGTGTTTTCATTGGATGTTGCTAACACATGCTGTTATTTCATTGGCTGAAATCGATGACTGCTACATGTCCATTGGATATTTGATTTAGTTCATGGCACACCTCACTGTCCTGTGATTAGCTGGTTCTGTTGAGGCTGCCATTTGATTGGTCAAGAATATTTCCCAGCATGCTCCCTCCCTGTGTTGTCAACCAATCAATAGGCTTCACATGCATGATGTTATTTGTGCAGCATGTATGTTTCTCATATTTAATGCATCATCTAACCTCTAAATATCAACTTTCAGGTGAAATACCATTCTATACAACTGGCATGACGTAAAAAATATGCTGCTGGCGCTCGTATCAAGATAATTATGGAATTATCATAGCTTTGATGAAGTTTGAGCCTTTTGAGGATCTCTTCTGAATCTCTCTTGGTTTGGCTTGTTCCTCTCCTTCTCTCTGGTATCCAGATTAAACTTATGTATGCTTGTCAACTTCTCTGGAAAATGCCTCGTACGTGAAATATTTACAGCCTGTTCCAAGCTTGTTTTGGAAATGTTGGGTAGTAGAGAGAATATATTTATCTGGGATCATAAATACTTTTGAAATTTTAATATCTTCATGAATGTAAATTAGAAACATGATAAAGTTGTCATTGCTTATGCCAAAAAGAGATCAATGTGTATGTGTTGTAGAGTTTCATCAACCTTATTGTCAGCGTTAAGAATAGGTATTGAATACCATTGATGTGTAAAGAACATCAATAAGATTTTATATTTGGGACTCCATACAAATATTTATAGGTGTATTGTATTTGAAAATGTTTCTTATTTCTTAGGTAAATCTCAAATTGATTTTTTTCTCCATTTTCATCTGAAAATACTTTAATTTTGGGGTTACATATCTAAATTACTAATGATAAGGGAAAAGCTGATAACTTTTGATAAATGTTAGTTGATATTTGAAATCATTGTGTGAGTGTATCATTGTTGCATGGCTGTTGAAATTCAAGGCAAGGGGGCGATATGATGTGTTTGGTTTATTTTATTTTCTAAAATTGTTGCTAAAAAGACTAAGCAAATTGCTAAAGTTTCAAGCATGTTCATCATGCTCAATTGTCATTTGTTCTGCTGATAGTAACTTGGTTTCCTTTGGCTTAATTTTACTCCTATTCAAGGATATTTTTAATTCATTATCTTTAAAAACTACTGGAAGGGAAGCTCAAGGAACTTTGCATTTTCATAAAAGTTATGTCTCTGAGAAATAAGTGTACACCATAGAAGGTTTTGATGATTTAAAAAGGAAAATGACTACTTGAGTATTTTATTAGGTTGATTTAGATGTTCAGCGAAGCCATCAGTCAGCCCCTTGGTGTCCTTGCTAACTTTGTGCCTGAGTCTCTGCATGACTGTGATTTCTAACAAAACTTTGCATCTGAGAAATTCATTTGCACTCAACTGTTGACAAACTTAGAACATTGATAGATATCTTGTTTAGAGATAGAATCATACAAAGTCATCAAAAATCACTTCAAGTCATAAAAAACTATCAAATCATAAAAAATATGTTTTCAAATTATTTCTAATCATATAATCAATAAGCTATATCAAAATGTGAAAAATCAATTTAGATTTTTAATCACATTAGATAATTTCAAATCTATCAAATCATAAGATCATTTCACATCAATCATATGAATCACATCATTTCCATTCACACTTCTTCATTCCTCTATTCATTCAAATTGTCATTCGTTCCTTTGCATTAACACTGTTAGTTGAATCTAGCTCATTTGTAAGTTGCAATCTGCAATCAAACACTGAATGTTCACTATTTAGGTATTTGGTTTTTATCAAAAGAACTTTGTTAAAAGAAATGAAAAAAGTCAATTGGTTCAATTTTCATAAAGAAAATTCAATTAGTAGTGAACTTGAGATTTCTTATTTCAATCATTTTTAGTTTTAACAATGGACTAAGTGACAGTCTATTTATGAAGATAAGTGATTAAAAATTAATGTTCATACACAAATTGTCTTTCCCAGAATCAAAGGGAATCATTTATAAGAGCTGATAAATTTTATTTTTCACATTGATATTTTTGAAAAATTCACCAATATGATCTTGAAAAAAGTTTTTTATTGTAAAAATCACTGGTCATGCTTCTGTGAATTTACAATTCTTGTTGACTGTTATACATCTATGAAATTAATTAAATAATATGATTTTGGCTTGCATGTCTAGCCAGTGCATGACGAAAGCCGCGAGATTAACAATAATGTTTAACATTATAACTGCAGTCTCACAAAAAGCACAGCTTCTGCTTAACCATATATACTAGATGTTTTCAGTAACCTGCACAAAACAAAATGCAGAAGGGGGCCTCTCTTATAAGTTGGATTAGTTGTTTAAGAAAATGAAGTTAATTTTTTGTACCTTTGTTGTTTGCTGTTAAAATTTAAATCAAATTTTGATGTGCTTTCGATGTTTAATTTTGTTGTAATTTGCAAACCTTCCAAACATAATCTATCATTTTGACTTTCATGAAATTGATTAAAGTCTTCTTTTAAACTTGGCAATTTTGTTCAATAATTACTAAAGATTATTTTATTTTGCTTTTGATATATTTTTTTTATCTCATCAGGCCTAATAGGTCTAATGAGATTAAGGCATTGGCTGTCGTCTTGCGCCAGTCTGGTGGGCATTGTCCACATTTCACAATTTTGCCTTCTCCTCAAGAAAATGCGGAAATTTTTCTTTTGGATAGGGATGTCACCCTTGGATTCATTTTGTACATTTTGTCGACAATGTGAATATAGCAGGTAATGACATTTCTCTCAAACCAGACAGCATTGGAAGCTGAAATTCTCAGAATACCGTCAATGTAACAAGACAACTGTTCACAGTTTGTTCATCTGATAGCAATAAGTAGCTAAAATCAGCTAATATGATTTCTGCTCCATCACTTATCTGCACAATGAAGTGTGTAGTAATTAAAGTTATCCAATTCTATAAAATGATCGATTTAGTCAAACCCGTAGCCATTGTCACCTTTAGGATTTTCTCAAGGTCATTTAGAGGTTTTATTATTTGGACAAGATGTCATGTGGGTCTCATTAAATGACTGTGACACTGGATAATTGAGGAAACCTTAAGGTTATTTTCAAGGTAAATGCAAGAGATGTCTTGAGATTTTAGTCAAACTATTCAAAGCCTGAAGAGCTACAGAGCCATTGGCTCTCTTATGGTTTTTTTAAAAGATTGATATAAATTATAACTTTTTAGGTATGTTGTTTTCAATATAAGATCATTTTCAATCAGTTCAATTTAGTTGAGTTGTTACCCCTCTGCATGAAACTCACCCCAAGTAACACTATTTGTGAATTACCCATTACTTACTATCTACCAAAACCACTAGAATATTTCGAGAGACAGAAATTCAAAAAGTGACATAAACGCTAAAAACTCCTAAAATGGAGTGAGGTAAGTTCTGGTTGGCTACCAGTGTGTGTGAGACTGCCGGCAACTGGTAAATGATTGGCTGGTTTTGTCATGCATTGGTTAAGATTTTGAAGATGTTTGTTTTCTTAAATTGTGTCATAAATTTTATGTTTTTATTTTACATGGCTTGTAAAATCAATGAACTTATCATGAATGTCATATTTATATGAGTGTAAAAAATGAAGATTTTGAAATATATTGCAATGTTATGAATATATTTTTCATTTTTGACCGGAAACTCAATCAAAGGAAAGATATAGAAATTAAAATGTTTTTGATACATGAAATGAGTGCAAATTACACAACATTGATTTAGTTGAGTTGAAAATATCATCGAAATTTCAAATCTTTGTGAAAAAAAACATTATGCTTTATTATATTTTTATTCTTTTCTTTTCCTTTGAAAGACAATTAATTTGACTCTATGTCTACTTACAGCGGAACTGAAGGAATGGACGCTGGTTGTAACTGGCACGGGAGCACACCCGCTGAAGAAGAACATGACACCTTATCCAACTAACGAACCTCCGTTTACCTGCGCGGGGATCACATCTCACGGCATCTGCATAGGTGTGTCTTTAATACCTTGTCTTATTCTTGCAATATTCTGCAGCAGTTTCCACATTCCGGGGCTCTCATGACATTAGCTCCTACTGAATAGTCATTGTCCTCATAAACCCTAAATCTATTCTCAGTTTGACGGAATCCCAAAATCTGTAATTCATATCAACATAGAATCCTTAAGTCCCTCTTTCATTTTGACATGGAATCCTGAAGTCCCTTTTTCATTTTTACATGGATTCCTAACATTTGTATTTAATTTTGACATTGAATCCCTTAATCGGTATTCTCTGTTTGACAGAATCCCAAAATCTGTTTTTCATTTTGACATAGAATCTCAAAGTTCCTATTTCATTTGGACATAGTATCCCATAATGTTTATTTCATTTTTATAAAGAATCATTATAATCGGTATCTCATTTTTACATGGAATCCCAAAATCTATTTATTTATTGTTGACATAAGCAATTCCGCTTGTCAAACCTTTATTGCATAAAATCTTTAGAAACAAATTTTTATTTTTGGAATGGTGTCTTAAAGTTTGTAGTTTCTTTGACATGGAATCCTGTAATCTTATCTTTATTTTTCACATAGACCAAGGTTCTTTAGTAGCCCCAATGCTGGATTCTCTTTTTTCCATACATCAGCCTTTTCTATTACCATTATTGCTTAAAGTCCCAAGATCAACATTTTTTATTTACTATCACAAGTCCCTTCTTGTATGCATGTTTTGTTTATTAAGTTCTCTTTGTGAAATAGGAAGGACAATATTGTTCACAACCTCTTTTATGATTATCTAAATATCTAGTTTCTTCAGATTTGATGGTAAAAGCAGATAAAAGAATAAATGAATATGTGTCAAATTACGGGTAATTGTAGTTGACTAATGCTTGAGTTTAAAGCTAACATTTTGTTTCATATCACATATTACATCATAACCATTTTACAACAAGGGATATCGATGAGCAGCCAGCAAAGGGTTAAAAATGTTTCCTAACAAGAAGGCCTACAGAATAAGTAAGGTAAAATAAGGGTGGGGCTGACCTACGCAATAGACATGGAAATCAATGGAATGACATAGCTGTGGATCAAATATATGATACACAACGGTACAAGGAGATAAATAAGTATTCCCCCCATATAGAATAAGTAAGGGTTGTTGGAACTTTTGTATTTTATTTTGTTAGGCACCACTCTTTTCTAAGCAAACAGAAAGACATAATCTTGTGTTGTTTTATTGGAACGGGTCCCTGTATGATGAATCTATTCTGCCCTCAATACAAAGGTAAAAAGCTTAAGCATTGCAGGTCTCTACATTGCAGGGTTTAATTTGAAAATGGCCATCATTTTGCCAGTTACTCTGTATATATTTGTGTTTTGTTGATGTTTCTTGTTGTTCGACTACAGGAATGATTTCATCCTATTGTCTTTGGCTTACCTCAACTTGTTATGTTGTTACGTTGTTTTGTTTGATAAACATGATAATCTCTCTGAGCGAGCCACCATGGTAGCTATATCCCTGTGTCTAGGACATACAAGGGACCAAACCTTTCTTGCAATAGATCTTCTATGAATGAACTCTTAGATATATTTTGATATTTTTGTTTATCTGTCACATAAACAAACATGTAGGTTGATATAGACGTCTTACATTAATCAGAGTTTGCATGTGTTGTTCAAAATTTTCAAATGCTCCTTACCCCTGTGTGCCAAAATGTTGAATTATGTTTTCTTTGTAAATCTGTGTGTAGCAACATTTCAGGATATTGTTGAACCATATGCCATATCTGCATAAAGTAGGCATGGAAGACAACTCTAATCCTCTCAATGCAATCTTGTATATTAATATTTCAAATTATGCATTTGTTGTGTTTTGATATAGGGCAGAATATATTTTTGGAGATTCTGTTTTTACATATCAGACACAGATTAAATGGAGAACAATTCAAAAGAATTTTCTTTACCATCAAGTTACAAATTGCTAAGACAAGGAACGTTTTAGCCTAATTATAGATCCTGACTAAGTGTAACTGTTTGGTAGATATTCTTAGACTAGATTAAAGATGAGAAACCCTTGAAATCATCTGGAATAGTTATATATGTATAGTTGTAGATGTCAAGTAGTTAGAAGTACAATTATTTCTCAGGATTGTTTTTTACAGATTTAAAATGAAATATTTCTCCTATGTTGAGAAAAAAAATAAATTCAAACTTCTTTTAACCAGTTTGTTACATAATTTCATAATACATGAGAAGAGTAATTAGCTCAAGTATCCATTGTAAGTTTGTACAGTTCTACAGTACTCACTGAGACGGTCCGTGTAACATGTGTACATATGAGGAGATTAATAATTTATTTTGTACTAAATGTTGTGTATTTCATATACTGTTATGATATAATTGATGAAATTTTTAAGAGGTATGATGAATACGAAAAGGTTGCGTAAAATAAGAGCGGTTTGATATGATATCTATTTTAATTTGTAATGCATGATAATTGACTTTTTGGTTCAACAAAAATAGCTTTTTGATTATGATTTATGCATGAGAAGAGTTAGAATGAAATGAAATTTTGGACTTCTTCATTTCTTAAGTTAATCTTTGTGTATGTACATTTCATTTGTACAAAAGTCACCACTTTCATTGTGTAAATTGTGTTTGTTTGTACGATTTTTACACAGAGATGTACATTTATTGATTCTTATTACAAAGATATCACCCAGTTTACAACTCTGAATGCAATAAATGATTTGTACATATGGTCACGCTGCCTTTTCTTTTGCATGCAGTTGATGTTTTGCCATTGATTTGCCACACAAAATTCCATTTGATGCTTTGGTTTTATCAACAGATCTCTTAAATAAATGGGTTAAATCATATTTGTAGAGAGCACATGTTAAAGCAATTCACAGCAAAATAGGATTGGGTGAGGATAGTGCAATTCTACCATTACAAACTTCATGACGAAAGCTAAAGATTAAGAAACTGATCTCTTTTAAAAATGAACAAAGTTTGTGTGCTTTTGCTATGTAATGCAGACTTAATGCTTTAATTGCATGCAAAAGCTAAGAACTGTCTGTTGCTTAATCATATAGAAGTGTGTTATATCAAGCATATTTTTCAAAATGATATAATTTAAATGCGGATTCTAAAAAACCTCTCCTTGCCTTCAACACAGTAGATTCTAACATCTGATGTCTAGTTCTGTATTTCTTATCTACCCAAGATAATAGATTTCTAAAGTTTGTATTTCTTAAAAATTGAGAGATGAAGAAGTTGTGAAGAGTGTGTTGATGATTAAAAAAACATCACTGAACAAAACAAGATCTAATTGGCCTGACCATCCAAGTTGCCATTATGGAAAAGATTTTCAGAACTATTAACAAAACACATACACACACACATCAACTAGAAGCCTTTGATACCATTATGTAATGATTAAATGATTAAAGAAACATCTGAATGCTGAACGAGACAAGACCTAATTGGGCCTGACCATCCAAGTTGCCATTATGGAAAAGATTTTCAGAACTATTAACAAAACACATACCAACACACATCTACAAGAAGTCTTTAATTGAGACCATTATGTACACACTTTTAGCACAACCTGTTTGATTACACTTGAAAACATATACCTGATGACTACAGAAGATTTGAGAAATATATATGCAGTCCTCTTTATTTGCCTGTATTCCTTGTAAATCAGTAAATGTAGATCTGTACATTGTGTGATTCCTTGAAATTCACTTGAGATAAGAAAGCATTAATCTGGTCTTTCCCCAAACACAACATACATTCGCAGAAGTTTCTGAGATAAATAATCACTTTGTGAAAGATATTTTCAACAAAATTTCCAACATAACTTTTCAAAATGCACTTCGATTACTGCAAGAGGTTGATGTGCACAGTATAATGATAATGATAAACCCTGTTGTGAGATAAGTTTTCAGCTTCAAAGGTTACTAGACAAAGATTTTCCCTATGGGCACTACGGGTGAGTTGGCTTGTTTTCTGCATTCACTAACACATGGGATATTACAAGCTTGCCTGCCTATATCAAGCATGGTCAACTTAGAAAAAACATCCTCATTTAATTCTAATTATCAACTCTTGCCCTAACAAAACCATAGCAAAACCTGTACTTTTAAATAGCTAGGTTTGCACAATGCTTAATTAACCTGCTTGCTAAAATCATGATGTGTAGCATCTCTTTATGATTGTCTTTTCCAAAATTATCCATGTAACATGCTCGAAAGTTTTAAATAAGGTTGTATATGATTGAATGCAATTTGAACTTTTTTGTTGTTGTTGCTATATTCAAATATTTTATCATCTGACTTAAAGAAATGCATGTGTGTATGAATAACTCACGTTGCTTTGCTTAGTGCATCACTGACTAACAAATATGCTTATAAAAGCTTTAGTTGCTTAAAGCAAAGGCAAGGTGACTTGTCATCCATTATTTCTTGTCTTATTTTGATAAAAACATACCATTATCTAAAGGAGCCATCTTTTGATTTTGTTATTTTTCACTTGTGATTTACAATGTTGTCAAAAAGGAATTAGAAAAAGGTTTGATTACTTAGGACTATCAGTGTGCGTCTCATCTTACTTTATTGTTGGTGAATGGCAAAGAGCAACAAAATTCATTGTTGATCATCTTTCATTGTTGAAAATCTTTATCCACTAGTTACTTTTCAATAAGATACAAGTAAGTCTCTATATGTATTGTCCATTGTATCAATAACGAAAAATAAACATTCCAATAGTAACCTTTGATTTTACACCAGAATAAAATATCGTTTTACCAAATGAAATGAGACTGGGACTGGTGAAATATTGTATGAACACAAAACACAAAAGACGCTTTTAATTATTAGGAATTTAATTATAAAACAAATGATACTGTCTTAAGTTTAGCCTCATGATTAAGTCTTTTTTGGAAATACAATGGTTACAATTGTCAAACTTGTTACCACTGATTCCAGGTATTCCAGTCAATGTGTCATGGACCAATATACTTGATACTGACATTTGGCTTTTGCTGACTTTATATGCATGACCAAAATGGAAACCAGTATATCTTTGACCACAAATTTAAGGGAAACTAAACGTTCCAGAATTTTCAAAATGTTTGCAAACATTTCCTATGTACATTTCCTGCTGTACTGAATCTGTTATACTACAGTTATGTAGTTGATGTTGTGTTCATGTTGATATTCCATGAGTAGAGTGTGTGTTAATTAAGGTTATCGCCTGGTGATGCCAGTAGCTTTCTTTTAGTTCGTTGTTTGATGGTGTTAAGGATGTGATGAATGTTCATGTTGATATTCCATGAGTAGAGTGTGTGTTATGTCAGGCTATCACCTGGAGATGCCAGTAGCTGTGTCATAGTTTGTTGATTGATGTTGGGGTTTGATGTTCTGACAGCCAATAGACGACTGTTCTCTATTGTATATATCATTCAGCATCATGTGGATGGCCTACTGCTCACTGGTATTAGCATTTAGCATGTGTCCCAATTTAGTTTATCTTTGATTCTAGTTAATCAAACATTTCTTTGTGTAAGTAAACAATGTGTCTGGTATTTGAAAGTGTGTTTGGAAAATTTTAGAATAACTGTTTGAAACATCTTCAATAAACAGTCTGATTGAAATTAACCCTGTACTGAAAAATAATAGTTACACAATATTACCCTAATCCTGGGCGTCGTACCACAAAGCATTTATAGAGTTCCAATCAATTGAAGCCCATTTTTTTAACATTGGTTACAATTGGTTTTAGGCTTACAATCAATGGTAAGTGTTTTGTGGAATGGAACTCAGATATGAACTTGTTTGGTTGTTACCTCTCCACATGGTCTGATGAAGCCTTGTAAAGGCACATGTACCGTATATATAGTTGAGTTATCACAAGGCTTCAAGCAAAAGCTTTTTGTACATGAAGGTAAGGGCTTAAGATAGGGTCCAATAAAAAAAGTTAATGAACTAATAAATATGATATTTTTAGACTCTAGCTTTGACTTTATTTGTTTGGTAATGACTTGCCTTGCCTGCACTAAACTGGTGTAAGAACAAGGGACTCAGAGTAACATAATCAGACCATGGGGAGAGGAATTCAGAGAACAAGTTTGTAATCTAGTGAAGGCAATATTTTGAAACTATTATTAGTTTGAAGAGAGTTGTTTTAATCAGACATCATTGAGGATCGTTACAATGTACAAGATGATGATGCCAATATTGATCGCTTTAGTATTGAATTTCAAGATTTGTTGATCAAAGTTATTGATTTTCCATTTCATGATGAATGATAGTGGAAGATTGATTTTGATCATGTATTTTTTCATACTCTACATTTCTTAAACATCATTTATGAAAAGTTTGATTTGAAGCAGTGCATATGTTTGTTTTATCCAAGTAAATTTCCCATGAGATGAGATAACAGACATCCTACACTGGGATACTTTTGGCAAGAGTGGTTTGAAAAGTGAAACTACATCAATAACAAAGAAGTGGCATCATTTTTCAAAACTTCAATCAAAACAGTTCCTTCCTAATTTGTCGGAAGTTTAACTACTTGGTTTTCATTATTTACACCGGTTATCTTTATTCATATTTTTTCGATGTGTTCCTTTTTCTTTTCTCTTAGAAGATCATTTGCTAAAACTGCTCCATCCCTCCTTATGGAATTTGTTTTCTTTAAATTTCATATTTACAACAAAATCTCCATCTTTATTTATCATATGAAGGTTTCCTAACTTTGCACCTCTGTTTCAGAATGCAAGCCGGGTTACTTCAAGATGCAGGACACCTGTGTGGCCCACTGTCCCCAGCACTATTACGGGATTGTGGAGACGGTGCATGTAACGGTACAACACCGCCGCAACATCAGCAAGCCCCAAGGGGTGTGTAAACCCTGTCACCAGTCATGCCTCACCTGTCGGGGAGCCCTACCTGATGATTGCTTCCAGTGTAACAATGGGTACGAGAGAAAAAGTGATTTATGTGACAAGAAGATGATTTGGGACTTCTTGGACCCCGATGTGATGAAACATTTAGCCTGGGCAATAATTCTTTGTATTGGCGGGATTTTATTGTTTTCAGTCGTCTTTGGAATCTTACAGGCTAGAGACCAAAGTAAGTTATGCTGGAGGGTAAAACGTTATTATGTCCCAGATTTCTCAAAAGGAAGATATAATGGAGTATCTTCAGACTTTTCAGGGGAAGATGTAGAAACTGGTGGAGATTACCCACGGACAGTGCGTATAATTCAGCAGCAACAGCAGCAGCCAAAAGCTTGATAATATCTGTGTATCTAATTAACCAAATATCTCATGTGTGTGCCAGCAATCAAGGTTCATGTAAGGAGATGTCCGTAAGCTACTTCAGAACCGTTGACCAGAATCTAATGCAGACTTTTAGATGGTGTAGAAAAACAACTTTATTTAAACACAATGGATAAAGCTTCCTGATCACCATCCAGACTGACATGGCAGATGTGTGTATAGTCATACAACTACAAAGCTACACCTTGAAATTCACCTACAAGAGGTTTAGATATGAGTGTCCGACCTTTGGTTCTGTATCTTGTTCTGAAGACAATCCTTGCTTTAGACTTTAGGCTCAATGCAATATGATGGTAATGCAATTTGGAAATCGCACAATATCCTATTGTTGTCAGATGTGAAATTGATTGGATCATTTTCATGGAAAAGAGTTTTATACATAGGAACCCCAATGTAACAATTGCTTTCATAATTTGCACAATATTTCGTCACTTAGAGAAGGTTTAAGGATAGGTTGGAAGAAAATATAGTTAACTTGTGCAAAACTACTTGATCATGCTTTGATTATCCCATCATCTGAAAGTTCTTTGTAATAGATCAAGACATTTGATCAAAATCAGTATGCAACAAACTGTTAAACAAACTATATAACTTTTATGTACTATAACCATTGCTTTTGACCATATAAGACGTGTGATATTCATGGTCTTTGGAAATGATGCATGTCTTATTTAATTACCATTTTAATGGATGTTCGATGGAATTTTGCAAAAATATGTGTAGCAAAAATGATGTTTGGTAAAATTTCTTGTCTCATCATGCAAATCGCATGTAATAACTAGCTCTTGACTGAACATTCAAATCAATCTTACAAATTTGTCGCTAATATTACATTTTGAAAACTTTCATATCACATCTTACAAATTGCTTTCCTATACCCGGTTTTATATGAATATTAACCACTCTCTTACAGGATACGACTGTAGCTAATATGGCATTTGGAGAAATATATATGACATCTTACAAAAGACATAATGTTACCAGTTGTTCAACTCTGTATTGCTAGATATGAGTGTAGCCAACATGGCATTTGGAAAAATGCATAAGACATCTTACAAAAGGCATTACATTACCAGTTGTTAAGCTCTGTATTGAAAGATATTGGTGATATGATATATGAGTTATGGTACATATTGAGCATGCTGTAGCTCTCTCCTGCAGGACAATCAGTCTGCTCAAGTGTAGTTGCGTGTGCCTGGTAGGTCTCTGATTAAACACATCTCTGTTACTGTCAAACCTAGTGGTTCCTACAACAAATCTCTTGATCTTGTTCCAATCTGGTGTAAAGAATTTGAAATCTGTTCTAATGAACATCTAAACAAAGACTTCTAAAAATTATTAAGTTTCATATTCATAGAACTTGAAAATGGTTGATTTGTCTAAAATGTCTATTCAGTAATGTTCTGGAGAATACATGTTTCTTTGTAATTTTGTGAAAAAAAATCAACTCACTTGTTCCTTAAAACAGTTTAGTTTTTAGATGTACATATATCAAAATATTTTGATATTTTGAGTGCATTTCCAGCTATTTTGGACGACAGATATTTATTTACAAAGCATGGTCTTAAACCACTTTGGCATGACTAATATTACCAATTGTTAAACATCTTCATTTTAGTATTTGCATAGTATAAAAAACAAATACAATTTTGTAATGACCTTAGATTCCCTGAAATGATCATCCTTGAAGTTTGGTCTCCTTGATCTGATATTTTGAATTTCAATGTTCTTGAGAACATAATGGTTTGTCCTTGTGTTCATCGAGGACACGGGGACAGACATTGCTGCAGGGTTACTTGCTCCTTTCAGTATCAATAAGCAGACAGGGCATTGCTTTACAGAACTTCAGACATAATATTCCTGAAAGTTAAAGGACGCGATATTCCTGAGAGTTAAAGTCTCAGTATTCACAGTATTTCTGAGAGGTCAATCTTAGATTTGGATATCCTATGGAATTGATGTTATATTTGAAAAGACTGTTCAAAATCTAAATACCTACCTTGATAATGATTCTCCTGTTGTTGATGAGCTTAACTTGTACAACATGATTTCCAGCATTTGAAATGTTTGTTATAATCAAGAAATTTGACGACTTTTTATGATTGTAACGTATTTTGAGAATATTTAATTACAACAGCGTTAGTGTTTTTTACCTTCTCAGTAAAACAAGTCTTATCAGATCATCTGCTCAATCTGAAAGGATTTCAATCAGTTTCACACAGGTGTTTATTTTGATGGGTCACAAAAATCTGAATTCATTCTGTAATTCTGCATCAAACTATGCATGGATATGACAAATTGTTCTTCCGAGATGAATGAATTCATCACTACCAACTGGAGTTATGTCCCTTGACAAGATGAGCGTTACTGACAGTGTACAGAGTTCAGTATTGATAACAGGGACCTTGTTGATAGTTGACAAAACTATAATCAAAAGCAGTGTAAATCTTGCAAACCATTTACCCAGTACTCATAAGTCAAACATGGTCAGTGGGGAACGTCAACACTCCAAAATCATTTGAAAATTCAAAATTCTTATGAAACATAATAACTGTCACACGTTTTCAAGAAAACCATAGTCAACTACAGTAATAATACCTCTAACTATTCACCATTTTTTATAGCGTTACCACCACGATTCTTTTCCAACTACAAACTTCTTTTGAAAATTTCATTTGATAAAATTGCAAGAAATTTATAGGCAAACTGATTCACTCTGCACAAACTGAGGAGCATTTGTTTAAAAACGGGCTTTTTATGATCTGTATTCCCGATATTCAACACTTAGGAATTGTAGGTATCTAAATGTCAAATATCAAACAATTCATCACTGACAAATCAGGGTGGTCATTGACATTATAGTTGAATTAATAAGTCGCTGCCATTCTGTCTGATGGAAATCTTCTCTGAAAGACTCATTATCTGGAGTGTTGACGCGTCCCCCATCATCTCACCATCACACTGGAGGAGCCGTGGTTCTACAGCTCCCTCTGGAGTTACTACATCGTTCAATGGGCCTTATTTGTACGTCATTGTTTATATAACCATCATGTATACATGTAGTACAGTGCTAATCCTGTATTAGCAACCGTTGCAATCAATACAAATGGTTCCTCATGTCTTTTATACTTTTTTAGTTGATATTTATTTTGAAACTTAATGAAGTGAGTAGTTGATGATTTCTATATTGATGGTTATGTCTTAGCCTCTCATTAGACAATGTTGCGTGTAGTCTGTATGGATGTGTCTCGTCGCCTCTCTCTTCTCGCCATCTCTTTGGATGTTAATTTATTCCCATTTCTGTCAGTGTCTGTATTTCAGTTCTATGATTTACAGTTTGGACATTATGATGTTGATTGCATCTTGTAGTGGACATCAGTAGCATGACTGTGCCGTGGTATTAAATGTGCTATCATGAATTATAGAAACTGATCAAATAAAACATTCTGTAATTATTGAACTTTATTAATCGTCAGGTCTTTTCTTTGTGAGCGAAAATGTATTCAGTGTTGTTATTACTTAATATGTATTTAATTTGAATTTTTCATTTGTTATTAAATATGAAATTTCTCAAAACATTTTCTAATCAGAGTGGTAATATCATAATATTCAGGCTTCTCAACTGCTACAAGTACAAAATGTCTTCAAATATATCAGGGGCCATATAATTGGCACCTTCATAACACTAAGAATTTTCAAATTGGATCCAAGCCGATGTGTTAAGAATTGGCTTCTGTAAGGCTCGAGCATCGGAGAATAGCTTATATTTATATAGCTCTCTTACTGCTAAGAATCTTGTAAGCCTATATTGATGTATGATGCTAAACATTATCTTAGCACTAAGAGAACTACTTAAAACAGGCCCAGATCTTTACAAAGTATATTTATAACCACTTGACATAATGTGTGTTTTGAATTTTCACGAGAGAAATAATTCATTATCAGTAGAATCATTTATCATTGCAATAGCATTGTATGTATTGTCACATGCAACCATAGTATTTTCATTGCAGATATTGATTAATCATATAATGTTAACATTTCTTTACTCAGGTATGTCATAGTATTTTATTTATAACAATACTGCCTTTACAGTAGCTATTTGTCGTTTCTCAGAAGGTTTAGTTGCAGGGTACTCTCCATGCATAACACAAATAATTATTTTATTCAAAGCTATATATTTTCTTTGTTTTGATTATGCCTTTTGAGCTCATTAATTACTAATCTTTGGATTTGAGGATTGAAGCAAATCTTTAGAATATAAAAATATAACAATGGAAGTTCTGCACACAAAAAATGGAACAGCAATACAAACGTGAGATATGCTAAGAAAATTTGTGGAAATTCTATAGCATATTTTTCAAGCACATTTTGTAGTTTTATTATCTGTCCACTCTTCAAACAATTATGCTAAAAGAGATTGGTGAACTGATAGAAGTGGAATGATTCATAGCCCAAACCAAATAAACACAAACATCTCAGGATTAGTTTAATTTCAAACCTTGAAATATACTTGTAGATATTTTGTAAAGTCATGTTTAAAGCTTTAAAGTGTTCAAAAAATAGTAAAAGATATAAATTTTAACATACTAATGAGATTTATTGTTATTTGCAATAGTTGAATCCTCAATGACATTGAAAACATTGAAAAATCTACAAAACTTAAAATTCATATTCATTTTATGTGTATACTCAACGAAATAATTTAAGGAACACCCTGATTTTAGATGGTGTTATACTCTATAGTTCCAAAATGAACAATATGATTCTTTAATACTGAAAAATGGGGTGGTTCTTAAGTTTTGTTGATGAGTATACATACATTGCCGGTAATTTAAGCAGAGATCAATCTATTTGAACTTTAGTTTGGGAATTTTAGGTGCTGTTTGATTAGAAATACAATTGTCTTAACTCGTGAATGATATTAAAAACAGTAAAGCTATATTGTTTTCATTTTACATGAGATTTGATCATTTCTTTGTTGGTTTTATTTTTGCTTTTCAGTATTCAGTTTTTTACTGTTTAAGTTAAATTTTTTGTTTCTACTTTCTTTATTGTTCAAAAGGTGGTGGTAATTTATTTTATTATTTCTTTTTTAATAATTGAGCATCATTAACGTAGATGTGTTTCTTATGATTCAAGCAGAGATACAAGATCAGAACCAGGTATATACAGTACTGTGGTGTTGATGAGGATGAAATCAAATATTGTAAGTGATATACTATTAGTGAATCACTATCTAAATCATCAGTAATAATTAACCAATTTTGCTGCTACCAGAATATTCCAGGATTATTCTTGGAATGTTCAGTGTCTTAGCCAATCACATCTTCTGATCATGTCAAACATACAGCATGAATGGTAGTTCCATTGACATTAGCAGAGTAGACATATAGCCGAGATTTTGTTTAACCACCTAGATCAAAGAAGTTTGTGTTGTAAGTTTTGTTGATGGTGATATCAGAGACAGATCATGTTCTGGTACCTGCCGAATTCCTCTATACTATATCAAGTGCTATCTTACACATAAACTCATACCCATGTTATACATCTGTAGTTTATGTGAAAATGTTCATGTTCTTTTGGAAAAGGGAGATTTGTAAATATACTGATCACCAATTGTGTACAGTTATATCATGCAATTTGTATCCTGAATGATTTGATGTGTCCTGCTTGGTGTAATGTTAAGTTGACCGCCCGACCACTCCAGTTGAGGATTATAATGAGATAATCTTCAATGGGGGACCACCAAAGCTATGGCAGATACCCTGATATTGAAATCTGGGCCGAGTACAACTTGAGCCCAGTCGTTGTTTAATAATTGAGCGTCAGGTTATGAAAAGAATATAAATGAAAAGGCAAAATTCATAGCTAACACTTACATTAATTACCTTTTAACCTGTTAAATACAAAATATCAAGGACAAATCTTTTAACGAAATCTGAATATCTTCATTTCTTCAATTCCTGAGTACATCCGACAATTTGCCATCACTGTTTTTCCAAAACATCTTTGACAAATCTTAATTGTAAACCTGAATCTCTATATTTCTTCAATTCCAATTCTAGAGCTTCTAGATTCCAATTTGGTATAAACCTGTCTGCCATCTGTAAGAGCCCCCTCCCCCAGACAGCTGGCGGTGGTGGTGAAGCATGGGTATTGTCCTACATGTATGTGTTTTGAATGATGCAGAATGGTGTGTATCTGTTCTCCAGTGGTTCATCATTCAATCATACGAGGCTAAGTATAGATATTGGTTACTGTATGTATCACACATCTGTATGGAAATAAACTAAATTCTTGTGATCTTGCATTTCCCTCATTTTTTTAAAGAAAGTAATGCTGATGGAAATGGTCTAAATACCACAATTGGGTTTTGGAAGTTTTAATAAATTCAAAAGGATGACCCCAACACAAGAGGCCTACCATGTTAAATGAATTACAAGTGGAACAGTTTGTGGGCTATGATTACAGAATGTTAATCAGTTGCTTCAAAGTGAGCATTTGGTCTGTTCAGGTTACATTGAGAAGCTTGCAGTTCATTGATCAGTGCAATGCAATCATGTCTATTTACATGTAAAACAGATAGGATAGAAACAAGGGTACAGAGGGACTGACAGAACAAACGACTTAGGTACTTCGGTACTCCGGGAAGAGAATGGTTGGCAAATGGAACAAAATATATAACTGATGCAACACCAGAAAATTATTTTTTAAAATAATGGTACAACCAAATTGAATTGATTGCACAATTGTCATTGCATTCTAATTGTAGAAAAATATCTGTGTGGAAAGTATTGTTTCAATGCGAAGACTTGCACTGAAATTTCTCTTATTGGAATGATTGCACTATGCAGTTTACTTATTAGTTATTATTACAGAAGCGTTCGTAAAATGATAGAGGCTCCTACCATTTACTCTCTTTTAGTCAACAAGGTAGAGTCATTTCTTTCCTTCCGAATTTTACATAGGTAATGATTCAATTAATTATATTATCCAAATAAAAACCACTATGAAACTGTCACTGGTAGATGACATCAACGGCGTGTATAGGGTTAATATGAGAACATGAGCACGTTGAGGAAGTGATTAACGAAACTATATACTTAAGAACCACTCCGTGAGTTGTTGGAGTCATGTGTGCCAAACTTAATCAATGGTGTAATTTGATCGCGAAGTATCGACTGTTACCAAAAAGACACTTTTTAAAGCGTGTTGGTTTTCTACAGTGACAATATGAAGTAAACGTCGCAATTATGATCGAAAACCGGACAGTGCGCGCGTCAAATAGTCATTCACGTAATTTTGGAGACTTATCTAAAACAGCCAGGAGGGCAGTTAGGAGTTGACAGTGTTTGTAAGGTTAAATAACTAGTATCCATGTATATTGGACGTGATATCTACACATCTGTGCTGTTTTTATATTTCATAGAAAACCAGTATGTGTCATATATATATGTCTTTTGGACATGAAAAGTTAAGATGTTTTGATTTTATATCACCACATATGACATTTAGGTTCGTATCAAAGGTAAATAATATGTTATGAAAATCACGGAGTGGCTCTTTAAATACGAAGTTCATGCTTGAGGTTTTTTTGACACGTTATGGCGTCAGGAAGAGGGAATACACACATTTATAAATACAATAAAGAACACAAATGGGTAAAAGAAAAAAACTATTATTGTAGTCGAACAGACATCTGCGTATTTTCAACTTCATACGTGAAACAATTCAGAAAGAAATTGATTACAGATATTTTGCATGCATTATGACAAGTTAAAACTCAAATCTAAGTTCATTCTTCTACTATCTCATCTGACAAGGAGTTCCTACGTAAAATGGTTACATGAATGTCTCGTCGTATATATGAACGAAAAACCTAAACCAACGATCAATTTTTAAAAAATCAATATTCACATCATCTTCCTACGCAAAGCTTAACTATTGCCAGTCTCGAACTGTTAACTTGGACAGTTCGAGATTGTCGATAGTTAAGCTTCGCGTAGGAAGATGTATACACATCAAATGGTCGTGTCCAGTTTTGGGTCGTAACAGATGTAAGACGTCAGCTGCATGATCCTAGTTATGTAAGCACTGCTAATAATTACTCATGAAGTAAATGTAAAATGACAACTATAAGATAACGATTAGCTCCTTTACAATTACGTATTAAGCACGGTTAATTTTGAAGAATATTAAAAGAATTTACTATGATTATTATAAAGTGTCATAGAAATTTTCCAGTCAACGATAGAGAAAATCGACAATGAAATAAGGCAATTTTTCCAAATTAAAATATGCCCAACATTTCAGCAACAGAGGCCCAAATGATTGGTCATGATACTACAGAAAAATAAATCTCTACAGCTTTTAACATGTGAATAAAAATCACCAGTCTGATGGTCGCTCCTGTATATGTCGAAAATGCCTGGGATGATTAAAAGAAACACAATATAGTCTCGATATGACTTTTATTAAAAACAGGTTTGTTATCCGTATAAAAATGTGTCGCTATCCTCGACCATGCCAAATCTAAAATTGTTTAGATCCAAAGTTTTCAGATTAGAAGGTTACTTATAATTCCTTGATTCCAAAAAGGCGTGAAATTCTTTATAATGTGATATAAATATAAATATGATATATTTGATACTTGTTTTATCAAAATGAAATTGACAAATCAAATGAACCATATTTCACAATGCATATCCAAAAGGTGCACAAAATCGTATTGAATATTGGAGCATCTTGAGTCGCTAACAATTCTGAAGCATTTTTAGGTATTCTCAACTCATTCTTTTATATATTTGATCCAGCTCGAGCAGGAATTAACTACAAACTTATGAATGTTACACGTAGCAGGTACAAAGCAAATACGAACAATTCACGAATTCACGATACTTTCCTTAAAAGCTACGATCGAATTATTTACGAATATCACGAACCAATCCCAAACCAGCTATGAGTGATGGTACATTGGGTATACAATAAATTTAAATTGAAATGCCCGCGGTCCGTCAGTGAAAAGGCCTTAGAAACTGCTGTTAAGATATGTGTATTGATCGTTATAAAGTATCAAAGATAATACCGATCGGTTTACACCAACCCTATGCAAATTCAAAGTTTTTAGATTAGAATGACACTTACAATTCTTTGATTACAAAAAGAAATGTTTTATAATATAATATATGCACGTAGGATTAGAAGAAAGTTGCAGATAAGGTCTAGATGAGCTTGGTTTTCCTACCATTAAACGAAATGAATTTGTAACGGCTTTTAACCGAGTCCTAAGATCGTACAGCATTTCTCATAGATCATTAGATATATATAGTGATCTGTTCTGTTTCCATATAAAGAACTTTGCATAATGAAATGGTCGTGTATTGAAAAGTCAAACATCGTGTGCAAAATACAAATATTTATGATTCACCAATCGATTTAAACAATTTAAAATAGATATAAGTTTTAATCAAGAACACAATAATGTTTTTAAAGCATGTGTTAAAAGTATCTTCATGTTTGTTTCATTATTTCTCACGCATTTAATTGACTCATGTTTTGTTTATTCGGTCACAAACATGAAAACTTGTTCTGTGATAAATCGACTTAAATCTTCATCATTACTAACTTAAATTACCCGCGAAGTTTTGAGACAAAAGCGTTGAATCCATTATACAAGAAGGGGTATAGAAACTACCCAACAAACATTTCCAAACTTTATACAATTCATTTCATAACATTTTGAACTCATCATAACTAAAATTAACAACATTAGTGTTAAAAGACATATGAATACATTAAAACATCACGTCATCACACTTAGAAGGATGAACGCATTGTAACAGACAACCCCTATAAAAATGGACTCGGCCACAACAAAAACAGAGGGAGCAGGAGCACGTGTACGAGAGGCGCGCGGCCTGTCGTCAACTCTCAAAACACGGCATGTCGACGGTTGGTGTACAAACCCCGAGTCCTCAAAACCACCTCAAGTCACCGGCTCGGCCAGGAGTTTTAGAGCGCTGGGTCGCTGTTCCCCTATTTTCCCTTCTCGTCTCTCTCTATGGCACAGTGAAAAGAAAGAGTCCTTACCTGGCGACGGTTTTCTGTCGAGGCGAGAGAGTTTTCTTGCACGCCAAAGAACTTACATGTGGAGAGATAAATCTTCTGAATCCTCAAGCTATTCGTGAGTGTTTGGTTTTTATTGTCTGCATGCTGCATCGGTTTCGATTTATTCTCCAATCGTTGAGGGTGGTATATCAAAATAAAGATTATTCTCACTGGTTCTTCACGGCCTCGTTTATGCAGGAATTTATGCCGACCGTCATCAATGAACGGTCGAGTCCTTTATCAACTCAAACTAAGTAGTAAGTTTTCATCTATTATCATAAATTGAGTTTTGTTTGAAAACATTCTTTTTGAAAATATTTCATATACGATTTCACCATCACTTTATCTCAAATGATCCATCAAAGATGCATCGTACTAAATGAGAGTAATTTACGTACAAAGGACCATTTTACATATGCAAGGACTACGATATGCAGTAGCAGTCGTAGTTCTAGTAGTGGCCTTCAGGTTTCACTGTGATGCATAGCATCAGTAGCATTGCTAAGCTCTTTTAAGTTAGTTTATTTGCTGAAATGATCTAAGTTATGTCAACTCAAACACGAATCACATACTTTATAGTAATTGATTTGTAGTGCTTTGCTGCTCTTTGTTGTAGTGCAAAGAACTGTCTTGATACCCGGGAACATTGTGAAGGTGAAGAAAAAGCTCAGTCGACTCATTATGTCATCCAAAAAGGTGTGTATACATCTTCATGGCATTTAGCATCATCTTCTATCTCCAGAGGAAATGTAAAGGTCTTCTCATAGTAGAGGTCAGTTGAAGCCCGTCTAATTTTATCCTCTCCAGCTTTCTTGTCATATAAATCATTCCATTTCTTGTTGTTTCTTGTTGCCTCTTAAAATAAGATTCCTTTAGTAAGGCAATATGAATAGTATTGGTTTCTTTGAACGTTGTTCTCCTACAGTGAATCATGGCAAGATGATGGGTTTCATAGACCATGGATTTCATCTGTTGCTCTTGGGTAGTGACAAGTCATGATTAATGCAATTGGTTACTTTGAACATAGATTTCATTTGTTGCTCTCAGGTAGTGAAGCAAGGCAAGATGAATGTGATTGGTTACTTGGAACACAAGGCTGGCTACCTCCTGCGCTCTCTCCCAGGTCGGGTCATGGTGTGGTCGGTGGACAGTGTCAGCGGAATTGCTGAGTCTGCACTCTTCCTCGTCAGACCTGAGTTACGCAGAGCCAAGAAGGGGGAAATGAGGAATGGACACAACGGGGTAGTCTCGCCCATGAAGAACAATCATCAGGTCAGTACTTAATCCTGATTTCACTGCTGGCTGGTGGAAAGAAGTTAGATTGATTTATCCACTACTCTTGAGCTTGCTTTAGCAGTTGTCCTGTGAGGTGTTCGTCATTTACTTGAAGGTTCCAGAAGGTTATTGGTTAGTCAATCTTCAGTTTAAAAAGCTAACAGATTATCATTTTAAAGATGTTGAAAGGGGTTTACTGCTTTCTGACGAGAAGTTGAGAAGGTTCAAGGGTTGAAACCCTGTCACACCCATGACATGGTTTAATGAACAAAAAGCCTATTTTGCTCAAATCTGGGGCAGAAGTACCATGATTACAAATACATTATATAAACCTATTACTGTTCATGCTAGTCTTCAAATACTGAGCTGCAGAGCCATAGTAAACACAACATGCTTCTCATATTAGAATTATATGAAACACTGAAAACCAGTTCTATATTTTCTAGTTGTTCCTTTCTCATTATATTTTTTTAAATCATGCATGTTTCTGATGCAATTCGAATTCTGTCGTACTACAATACATAACTAGATTGATTTTGATTTTGTCTTTTGTGAAAAATTATGTTTTTGGGTCAATTTATCTTTTTCAGAAACCAAACCCAGAAGCAAGACACAGTGCTGTTTATGGAATATTTGTTGTATTTACAAAACCATTGGAACTCTTGGTAGGTTGTCTGACAGATGTATGATGAGATCCTTGCAGCATGAGATGTGTTCAGATATAATGTTCTTGTCAAAAAATATTCTACTTTTGATTTTGCATCAGTTTGATATGAGAACATGAGGGTAATAGCAGGGAGGGTTATAATGTGGGCTTTGTTGACTTTGTAAAGTCTTGCATATACACTGCTTATCCCTTGGGATTTACCTACTCCACTTACATGTGTATTTTATGCAAATTTGAATTCATGTTATTTTTGGGTTTAAATGTTTTTAGATGAAAGGTGGTAAAGAATCGTTTACCCTGGTTGCAAGGTGCAAAATATCCAAATCTGTTTTAATCAATATCTTTGGTATTCTGTTGCTCTGAATCAGTTATGAAAGAGCAGATACACAATTTAGTGGGTCACAATGGTCTATCCCTATCACAGTAGGTAATTGCAATAGTCCAGCTAAGTCAATAGTCGCCCCTGAATTGCCTGCAGGTCTATGTGGTGCAAAGTGTCCAGAACTACATCCATAGAGTGGCTGACAACACCGCTCGGAGCTGCAAGAAAAATGGTCCCATGTCTCCAGAGAAAGTATCAGAAATACAATCAAGAAGAAAGGTACCTCGCCGATGTTTTAATCTGAAGATTAATTGTTATTTTAGCTCATATTCTTTAATGTGTATTAATATAGCTTATTTTCAAACATCGGGGAAATAGTTTTTTATGCATTTATTTATGAAATCTGAATTGTGAATTTTAAGTCTTTAAGCAGAGATGCTAAATTACCAGATTGAAGACATTTAAAAATCTAAGTGTACTGATAACTACTTTAGAATATCAATGTTCAAAATAGCCGATTGGCCACCAGCCAATTACTGGTTAGTGTTGAAAGTGGCCAGAGTTGCAAGATTGAGGAAATTGACCAGCAAGTCATTTTGAGAAAAACAACTTATTTACACATTGCAGGGCCTATTAAATATCCGGGTTTCACAGATGAGTTTTTATCCCCATTATCATTAAATACTAAAAATTATTATATACCCAGCGAGAAATGCCTTTATTGTGAGGTAATTATCTGTAGGTATGTGATGTTGCTGTAGGCTGGATGTGTGTTATGGGTGGGTTCACAGTAATGTAGGTCTGTCACATGTGTCTGTGGGTGGTGCAGGTGTCCCCTAGGAAGAAGATAAAGACTGGTCTGGTGAACCAGCTCCAGAGAACGGTCAACTACTTTGGTCTCAACAACCTTGTACCAGGTCTCCGTCGCAAGTTCCACATTGACATCAGTGGATACAATAAGGGTATGCAATTGTCAGTCAAGCTTGAGATTTGATAGTCAGCAAAGTTTGAGATATACATAGAAAACAGGATATTTTTTTATAAAAAAGGTTTGGATTGGTATTTTACAGATACCAATACCTTTGTCAAGTTTCATATACATGATTTAAGACAAGTTAAGTTTCATTTATTACTCATTGATTTCAAACGATATTTATTTTTCAGAAAATCAATTCTCAATTTTAGGCCAAATAAACAGATGTCAGTTCAGTCGACGGCAAATGATGTTAATGTAGTATAATGAATAATATAATAGATGTCATAAAGAGCAGTAGCTTCAACATGTGAATAATAAGTTTTAAAAAACATCTGTCTGTCTGCCAAATGAAAACATGTGACCTTGCAGGCCAGCTGATGACGAGTCCCAACAAGGGAGATGAGGATGAAAAGAAGAGAAAGTATGACGACATCCTGTCTGAATCGGAGTCTGATTCTGATGAGGACCTTCACACTCTCGATCTGGACCGGTACGTCAGCGATGAAGACCCAGACTTCAAGGTACCCATTAATGCCTACTGTAAAATATCTCTCATGATTTTGGGCTAGTTGACAATAATGCTTGTTATGTTTTTGCAAATCTGGTCACTCTGTTTTGCAATTTGTACATTTTCGTATCATTTAGGGTTTGTTTCATGTATACTTTCCATGCCGCTAATTGCAGAAATATTGCCCAAGTTGCATTTAACAATAACTTGCTCAACCCATGAAAGTTAAAACATTTATATTTTCAACTCTGGAACACTGCCAATGCCAATGAATATATAAACAGATTCATTTACTCCACTCTTGACTCTGACAGAACATGTGGTATTATGTTACACTCTTTCAGCCAGGAGGCAATGAGAGCACGGACAGTGAAGAATACAGAGAAGGTGACACTGAGAGTGATATCGAGTTCGAGACGACCATCGGGGGCACCACACAGGTCAAAGTGAGAACCAAGGTAAATACTTAAACTCTAAATTCACAGCAGGAAGCATATGTGGCTCTTGTCGTGTTTGCTATGGAATTCAAACTCCGACATTTTTCACTTTGCTTCATAACAAGATTTTTGTTCAAAACACTCTCTACATCTCACAATTATTTTATTTAACTTCTATGTACCGCTCTTTAGATGCTTTATTTTTCCAATTTACAGGATAATTGTTAATTGTAATTATACCCCCGCCTTACAGCGTAAGCGGGGGTATATAGCGTTCATTCTGTCTGTCCGTCCGTCACAAATATTTGTCCGGAGCATATCTCCTAAACTATACATGCTAGCTTCACCAAACTTCATACACTTATCAACCATGATCCCTAGATGTGCCTTTTGAGGGTTAGACCACCAAAAGATTTTTATTTATTGCGGTTTCCATGGAAACATGACTTAAACAGCGACTCTTTGACCAAGTCCTTTGTCCGGAGCATATCTCCTAAACTATACATGCTAGCTTCACCAAACTTCATATACTTATCAACCATGATCCCTTGATGTGCCTTTTGAGGGTTAGACCAACAAATGATTTTTATTTTTTTGCTGTTTCCATGGAAACATGACTAAAACAGTGCATCTAAGACCAAGTCCTTTGTCCAGAGCATATCTCCTAAACTATAAATGCTAGCTTCACCAAACTTCATACAATTATCAACCATGATCCCTAAGTGAGCTTTTTGAGGGTTAGACCAACAAAGCCAGACTATAGTTTGAAGCGGGGGTATGTGAGCTGTGCTCACTTCTTTACTTGTTGCTGAAGTAACTATCAATCAGTATGGAAAAGAATGTTAGCATGGATAAATGTTAAAATTAAGTATATTAAATACTTGTTTGTAGTCAGTCTCCAAAGACAAACCTCCCTCAGCAAAACCAGAGGAGAAGGGAAAGGTTAGTAAAACTAAAATGATTTTCTTTCACATTAAGAGAGTTTCACAACTGCAAGTCACATGATTAGGCCTGATTTAGATTACCTCATTAATAATGATAATCACTATCCCAGGTGTAGCTTCATTACTTCAGATATTGCATGACTTATCTAAGCATGTTTTATAACCACTATATTTGCAAGTATTCTCACCTTTATATTATTTTGAATATTTTTTGGTGAAATTATGATAATTGCTTTTTAAAGTTCTCTTATGAAGCAAATGAGCAGTTTCCTTAGTGGCCCTCAATTGTTTAATGTGAATGACGGAATGTTTTCTTTTACTGTCTTTTCAAAGTCCAACGCCTCTCCAGTGGTCGACTCCACTTACGCCAAAGAACAGGCAAGTCATGTTTCAAGAATGGTCAAAAAATAAATCTTGCCCACAACTTGGTTACATTGAATTTAAAGCTAGAGATATGTTATGTTTAATTGTTTATAATAATTTTCTGTTGCCAGGAAAGTGAGATAAGGCTAAATATGAAAAAGTTTCTTGGCTATCAGCACACTATGTTTAGATGTGCGTGCAAGTTTTTAAAAATTGTCATGTAGAAAAACACTTTTTTTCAATTATCCTCGTCACTATTGCCTTGACTAATTTCCAATTTGACCCACTTTCAATAAGTAAAACTAGCCTCATATCTTTTGAAAAAAGATTCCCATGAAACATTTCATGAGCTCATCAGGCCTGAAAGAGTATCAATCTGTAAACTTTTCACATTGTCAACTTCTTCTCATGGAACACTCGCTAAGAAGTTGAAATCATGTGTACAGATACTTTTGGCAATGGGGATTAAAAATTGTAGATTATGTGACTGCTGCCGATTGTTGAAAAACGATTTCCCTCTTCTCATAGATGGAAAAGCTGAGAAATATGAAACCTTGTATATAGACTTCTAATACCATGAGAATTAAAATTTGTAGAGATAGTGATTCTGTGGCCCCTAATTCATTTTCTCGAGAACAAAAACCTGAAACATTGTGTATAGACTCCTTTGGGGATTTGATGACCCGCAGACCTAAATGAGGGGCAGAAGGGTCACACTTTAATAATCATTTAGATATCCTTGTAGCTAGAATTCAAAGAAAGCTTAGCGATTCTGTGAACGACACTTTGGCAGACTGGAATAAGAATGATGTATATTTTATCCAATATACATTGTTATTAAGCCTAATGAGCTACAGACCCATTTGCTCTATTCCCCTTTTACGTAGCTTAATAAGATCCTAATGAAAAAATCTTAAATTTTTTCCCCCAAAAACCCTCTTCTCAAATGTACTTGGACCAGGCCAAAATGAAATGGTTTAAATGATAAACCTCTTGTTTCAGATTAAAACCTCTCCGTTTACGACTACACAGCCTGCTGTCGTCACTCCCCCGAAGTCGTCCGTCCCCGCCAAGTCCTCGATTCTCAAGTCCAGCACGCCCAAACCCTCCGGTGGGAAGGAAAACGCTGCACCTCACGACCCCAAGGTCGCTGCTCAGCCCAAGAAGACACCCGAGCCAAAGCATGGACTCTCTGAGAATACAGATAAAAAATCAGATGCAAAGAATAGTGCGCTGGCAAATGGAGATAAAAAAGCGGAAGCTAAAAATGCCTCAAATGGTGGTAAAAAGGTAATTGATATTTAGGAAAAATAGCTAATGCCTGGAAGCTGAAATGAATATTTAAATATCTAAGCATTTAGTCTCACTTTCATGGACCAAAATGTTATTTGTGAACAGTTTATGGCAGTATAGGTTTACTGCCAAGTGGAACATCCTGAAAATGGCTGTTCTTTGTTGTGACTTCATAACCCATGGAATATTTAGAATGAGGAAGTAAGAAAAAAAATTCTGTATTAAATAGTCATGGCAAGATTATTTCCTTTATTAACAATTTGTTATTCCTTTTAAATGGCTGCTCAAATGTTTGTCCTACTATTCCAACAGATCTTGAATAGTCTTTTTGTGTTGCAGGGCGCCAACGGGGACAAGAAATAAAAGACGCAAGGTGTTGATCATCAACAAGGAGCCTGAAGTGGACCTCAACTGTAATGTTGACACAGAAGTTAATCGGAATCTTGGTGCCGTGTCTGGCTTCTCTCGTCTCAAGGAAGGATACGATTGTGCATGTTCCTGTTGTCCTGTTAGCTGATCTAAGTGCTACTGTTTCCTCATCTGAACCCTGATTGACTCGCATCTGTAAATATCACCCAACATGAATGTTGCTCATGCATCTTTGTTTGTCATTATTTTCGTGATTTGTTAGGTAATCAGGGTGCCATTAGATATATGGTCAGTGTCGACATCTTTATCATATTTTCAAATTTTGGAGTGAAGGTTGAGCTTGAAAATATGACATCATTTTAACAAATGTCTCAGTTTGAAATAAATGTCTGTTGCCAGTTAATTTTTGCCTAATTTCAGAAAGAACCTAGACAAGTGTTTGAGATATATGGGTTGTTTTAAAACCACATTCAGTAAAGACAAATATTTATTTACTTCAGTGTGATTAAAGTTCAAGCATTTTATACTGGGAGAGGTATGGCATGGTGCTATCTGAAAAGACTGGATGTAATGGAGGAAGACCTGACTCCAGGGCTTTCCCGAAGGCCTTCCGTCAAAAGAAAGCCAAACTGCCTGAAGGGGTGACCAAGAGATAGGGCTTCAGCTAAATCCCTTGGGAAGTTTGGCTTTCTTTTGACCGGGTACCATCTGGGGCTACAAAGCTCTCTCATACAAATCTAGGATGTTTGATTGGGATAACAGAAGTGAAAGGGTATTAACACATCTATGAGGTATATCAAAACTTGATTTGTGTAACATAGGTTTTTGCCTGGATTCCCTGCGAGACAGTGCTCCTGTCTCCATCAGTAGCTAGTTTTTGCCATGCTGTATTCCATCAAATTGTTTCATGTTCAAGCAGCCCCATGACATGGAGTTAAAAACCTATTGCCAAAGACTTTACTTGAAATATCTTAATCCCTTCACCCTCTAAACTTAAATTCATTTAGTTGGTGACTTATTCACCCATCATGAGCGTAAAGTGCAGAGCTTTTGCAAAGAGATTGATTCTTCTAAAGACCCTTTTTCAACACTTAATAAGATTGAGCTTATGTACAACCATTCACATCTCTGCATTCATATATCAACGTGCCAAAGAGTTCCAATTTTACTGGCTGAAAGAGTAGCGAGTGATTCCAAACAAAACTCAACTACTAATACTTAAGTCTAAGGTTAACATGTTTTTAATGAGATTGCCAGACTTTTGAACCAGGCAGATCAGCATACATTTAAATAAAAATTACATATCTGATTAAATTAGTATTTTTTATTTGTGTCTATCTGACATTGGGTTGTTACTTGTCACTCATCTATGATCTGATGGAAACCAGGACAGATAACTGTTGTTACTTGTCACTCATCTATGATCTGATGGAAACCAGGACAGATCGCTGTTGTTACTTGTCACTCATCTATGGTCTGATGGAAACCAGGACAGATCGCTGTGCACATAAACTTTGATCAGAAAATGACCCAAATATTGACAGCAAAGAATTTTGTAGGGCCGACCATGATCCCACCATTCAGATTCCAGTTTTCAAGAGCACTTTGGCTTGTCAATAAAGATGGCTATCCTCCAATTTAGATCATTGATTAATATCTACAAAGCATACCTATATTTGTTCGACAGTAAAAACGCTTTGATGCGCCATAAAGCTATAATTTATCACTGTCGCTGCCATTCGGGGAAAATTTGGCAAATTCCATGACGGAATACTCTTCGTCACGTTACAACAGTGGTGTTTAAGTCTTTCAGAAATTTGAAAGCACAAATAGTGATATGTTTCATTGTAGATCTAACTTCCATCAGATCATGAGTGACAAATGACAAACCAAAATAAGACTAGGGAGCTAATCGGAGATTTGATTTAAATCTGATTGTAATAACAAACATGATTAAACTGGAATGTTCCTTTGAATTTCGTTTCCACCAAAATACCACATGAGTACTATCCATTTAGAGGTGCATATGACATTCGCTGATGAAATCATTCTTATCCAATAATTAACCAGTATATTTTCCTTGCAACTTTTCTTATTCATGAATGTGTTCTACCTTTACTTTTGTAGTTACGAAAATACAACCATGTGTTGGACTCTTACTAGCTCTACGTCAAGGACGATGCTGGAACCAATGGCGAATGTGGTCTATGTACCCCAATGTTGAAATCTAAGAGCAGACGTCCTTTTGTCGAACATGCTCAATTCCATGGAAATGACCGACATAATCGGTTTCCATCCATGAAACAAATAGCTTAGATGATTGATACGGTGTATGGTGAACATAGGCCAATATTGGTCACCGCAAGTCACGCAAGTAGTGACTTGCTGATATTTTGATTGTAACTGGCTTGCTTATAACCGCCCTTGGTCACAGAATTGACGTTCCAATACTCTACACATCTCATCCCAGGGAGTCTTCATAAGGAAAATTCGTACTCGAGTTAACTGCGTTTGTATCTTGTTATGAAATTAATAGCAAATGGAGGATCTTGACATGAGATGCCAGGGGAACACGCGTCTTGGTGTCTTGATGTTTAAAACATGTTTGGCCCATGATCAGGGAATCTGATTTGAAATTTCAAAGAACACCCTGCTAGGATTCCAATCCAATCTCATGATAAAAACGTCCAGGGATGTTAAAGTGTAGAGTAGCGGACATTCAGCCCTATTCATTGAGGATGGCCTTTAACTAGACGAGTTCGCAAGGTATATTTCAACGTGACGACTACATGAAAGCATCTTTAACCTGCTCTTTAAAGAACTATTTCTTCGTTTCTTCGCCGGACATTTCAATCATGAATACTGACCATATTGTTATTTAAGGTTCAGATTAAATGATCTTGTTAATGCCCCTATGCTAAACTGATCAGTATTTAAATGGTCATTTTCATAAACAACCACTACCTGTCGATAAGACAACGGCAACTACTAAGTTGGTCATATTTGACTACAACGACTTTGTGCCCCTTCAATCCGAATATATATTGTATTTGCTATTGTTTTTTACCTTGAAATCCGAGCATGCTTTTTCGAACGATCATCAGGTCAGTAATGATATTTTGAAAATACAAAGACGTTGTTACCGTCTTCATTGTGCCAAGAGTTTCCGCCCCCAAACAAACATATTCCTACACTGCACTTTCCTCAGTCGACGGAACTGTTGCTCATCCCAGAATTTTTTCTATGTTGTTGGTTAATATCTTCTACCCAACCGACTAGGTTAATGTTGTGACCAGAAAGGTATTAACATATCCTTTAAGGCTCTCACTAGTGGTATGCGAGATACTTTCCAATTTATTTAATCAATTTTATTTAAATGCTTATTTTTTGGACTATCTTCATTTTCAGAGGAAATCTAATGCACTCGTAACTCCAGAAACTAAATGTTGAACTTGACGTGAATTATTCCTTTGTAAAGTTAATTTAAGGCGTCCGTACGCAAACTATGCATTTTATGAACAGCGGACGGGATGTATAAAATGAAAAGAAATATCACAACAACTTTTCTAATTCTGTCTTTATTGCATCGTTCAGTACACCACAAAAATATACATCTACATTTACTTGAATGTTAGGAAAATTTTGCTTTTAGTTTAACAACGTTATCTCATATTAGATAATGCAGATAGTTAACGATTTCAGCATTCAAGTTTCTATCCCTGAGAAGGCAACTTTAACTGAAAAGATCTACAGTTGTGTCTCTTTTCATTCCTCTCTGTGTAACTGGAATCCCTATGAGCCAATTGATAAGAGACATTTCTGCTAGATCAGGGTGCTCAAAACACCTTCTTTAGTGAAATGGTATCCCTTTTTGAATCAGATTATAGAGTTTTAAATTTAAAACGATAAAAGATTTAAGGAAAGAAACCTTTTGGAAACGTTAATAAAATCTAAAAGGTGTACAAAGTGAAGCTTTAAACAGGGTGAGACTACCAAACGATGGTATTGATGACTAGTGTTTGAAGCAAGGGTTCTTATTTTACAGCAGATGAAGGTATTTGGAATGTACAAGTGATTAATTTCCATTTTAAACTAAAATTATTTTCCAATTTGAATCAGCCATCGTCAAATAGTTGCGAGCGTTTCTCAAAACAACAGGAAAAACGACAAATATGAAACATCTATAGCATCATTACATCAGCACATGTATGGGATCAGACAACCCAAGGAAACCTAAATCTACAGATATACATGAGCTGCTGCGCCTCCCTCGTTCATTCACCGGTAGAATATTACTCGAACCAGACTATGATCATTCAAGAACGACCCAATACTTAAATGACTAGACATCTACCATTGTATCAACAAAATCTTTTTAAGTCAGTGCTTCTTTTGGTGAGTGCATTTATATATTCTTGTAGATCACAAACACGTGCTTAATTTTATAGTTGCGTTTGATTACACCCAAATCCATTATATGATTTATGCAAGTATCAAGAACTTCTGTTATATACTAAAAGTTGAGTTCCTAAAAATGACAATTTTATGGTTATACAATCATGACAGTTTTATATACTGTATTATGTATACAGTATAAGGGACACCATAGCTAACACTTTGTTGACAATGGCGTTAAGATTTGTATATCTAATATATATAATATGTATACCAACAAATTATTCCTGATTAATACGGTTGTGTTCTAAAGCTTAAAAAGTATGCTTCATATATATATGTCAAAATGTTCCATACAATAGCATTTGTGTCAGATTTATTCCATGCCTGAATGGTAGGATATACCGTAACATTGCCATTGGTAAAGTATATTTCATTCTTCATCCATATCTCATGGCATCTCCAAAGACTATCAGGTAGTCATATAGTCATCAGCTCTTTCTCCACACGGTCATTGACTTCTCAACCAATCACCTTGAAATATTTTGAGAATAATACAAATAGTTCAAGACTTGGACAAATAATTCAAACATTTACAAACAGGAAGATTTGATTTAACAGTGCATTCTAAATATCCCCGGAATAAGGGGAGATACATCTCTGTACAAGAACCAACGATAAGACTACACAGACCAGGAACAAGTCTATACATGTGGTCTTCAGTGCACGACTTCTTTCTAGACTAAATCACAGACAGTGAGATAAAATATTAATTTGAACAACAAAAATAATTTATTTCTGTATTCTTTTTGGACAACCTGTATGAACAATCGTATTTTCTATCAACATTTGGAAAAAGTGATTGACCTTTTCAATGTTTCTTTTAGATTCCAATTGCACTCAGTTAATGTGAAAAAGATTTTCGAAAGACGGCCTAAATCTATGAAATAAATGAGAGGAAGTTCTACCATCAACAACAATCAATTATATATGTAGTGATAGTACAAACCAATCATTTACAACAAACATGACATGATGGGATTTTTCACCATTTGAAGAGAAAAGAAATGGAATCAAATTATCAGAACAGATTCTCAATAAATCGTAGTTTTTGTATCAAGTTGTCCAATTCCTAATGGCTTGCTCTGCCTCTTTCTTTAAACCATGATGGAAGGTCTGCGTTCGAATTTGATCGCTCTGTGAGCGGCAACGTCACCGACATAGACGTCACTTCCGTCGGGGGAGACGGATACATCATGGGGAAGGCTCTTGGACTGTGGGTCAGAAGGGTTAATGTCATTTTGTTATTAAAAAAGAGAAAACTTTAAAGAATATTGTACTTTGAACGGCTGCTAAATGACCACTTGTTTTTAGACAGTTAGAATGCATTGTTTCTCCCAATTTTATCTCAACTGAATAACAGTTTTTTTCATAAGTTTCAATTGCATTTTAATGATTACATTACATATCTGAGTTTGACCAAGAATTATGCAAACGCTTTCAGCAATAATGTAACCTATTATCAATGCTACTCGATACAAGATATTGGATGTAAGTCTGATATAAGATGTAAGAAAGACTAAACCTCTTCTAAACTAAACCACAAATAGCGCATTAAACCTACACCGACTTTCGTCTTATATATCTATAGCATTTTCGTAAACAAGATGGAAAGAATCACACGCGGACATTCCCGCTCCTTGGGTCTCCGGCTGTTGGTACTTACATCTCCCTGTGGCCACCACTCCTCCAGGACGGTACCATCAAGCCTGACAGTATATCCTCGAGGTGCTCCTGCTGCTGGCGCCCTCACCACCACGTACAGAACTTCAGCTGCAGGAGAAGAGCAACACGTGAGGAGGGGGAGGACGTAACAGCATAAATCCTTAAGAAATGTTATTGTTCCTATAATAGATGATTCCCCCTTGGTAATAGCTATTGAAGTGTACACCTGGAAGAAATTATGGGAACCAATTGTTCTTTATTTCTTCCCAGGTTCTGACAAACATCTCATAACATGTGGTACCAAAACGGAATGGAACCAAAAGCCTCTCACACAGCTCAGCGTTTTGTTCAGTAAAACAGAGGCGAAAATATTTGCTCATTGTGGTTCCACCAAATAATAACTTTATTTTTCTTGTGTTTGTATTTAATCACCACTCCAAGTCAATAAATTTCGTCATCTTTCTCTTCTAAGCGAGCCTTGCTTTTACACAACACTACTTAAGAGTTTGGTCAATGGTAAGGGTGCGCGGTAGTATCGGTATATCGGTATATTGCAATACGGGAACAACACGATACGTACCGGTACACTCTTCTTGAAATATCCAATATATCGGAGTATTTAACATTAACAATTTTGTGTGTAAAGTTCAGAAAAACGTAACAAAAAAAAGGTGATTGTACTGAAAGTTTTAAACAAAGTGTGAACTCGCAAAACGTACAGACATGTTAAAATTCCAATTAATCCATGAATTATCTCTCTGTTTAAAACGACGGCTAGTTGAGCATTGATCACTGTTCTAATTGCCTGTTTTTTAGTCAAGCGAGCATGGAAAACTAAGATATGAAAAGTAACAATATATTGCGATACGTATTGCAATACGCTTTTCTCCATCGCAATATATTGCAATACGGAAATGAGAAGCGATACTTAGCGATCCTTAGTCAATTGCCGTGTTTAAGATTTTAAAGTAGGTAATTGCTAAATAGTTGTTTTGTTCTTATCTTCAGTACATGTATGGTTTCACTAGAAACAAACACTTTAACATAATCAGATCCTTATCAATCGAATAGCATAGTTTCAATTAAATTATGGCAGTCATTGACAAAGTGGTTGTTGCAATACTTCTGTCAAGGTGTATAATCATTTATAATCATTACAGTCAGAAAATCTCATAAACGAAAAGTCCAAACAAGTGTTAACAAAATAATTTATAGCCTTGAGGCAGTTTTTCGTAAAATGTCGTAATTCTTATCAAACCAAGGCTCTTTCTCTTGTATATTGTTATGATTCAACACCAATGCATCATGGTTGGTTTGTTGACCTGATGATGTACGTTTATTTATAAAAGGGCGAACCAAATTTCCCTAGGATGTCAATTCACCAATAACGAATAATGAAACATTATGGCTGACTAAAATGAAGAAAACCGTATCCATTTGAGTCAAACATACTATGAATTTAGGTGTAGAATAAAAATTTAACCTTAATTGGGTTCAAGGGTCACCATACACGTTTTATAGTCATTTCAATATGACAATACTACAGTTAAAAGATGAGAGAAAATTGAGACCGTTTTGATCGTAGTCGAGTGCGAAGACGCCTCCCCTGTTTGCAAAGGGTGTATAGATGAACTCTCCTGTCTTGCTGGGGTCTTGTAGTCCGGCGTTGTAGCACTGCACTCTGGAAGTGAAGAGATAATATGTATCAACTTGGTTTATCTGCACAAGATAAATTACAATGAATACATAACACACAAGGGGGAACGTTTGCAAACATGAATTGACTAATAATGTTAGTAAAGACCCACAATGTCATCGGACACATCGCACATTACTTATGTATTGTCAAAAAAAGAGTAATACGTTTGAGAAATACAGACGATGAAAAATGTACATTTTCGGTTTAAAAGAGGAATAAAACATTCTTCTTGGTTTGCTTTGAAGTGTTAACACTTTGTCTAGGAAAATGAGTATATACATTTTCAAATTATAGCATATTTTCAAACAAAACCTCGGAAATGGATTTTACACTTCACTTTCAGTGAGTTATTGTTTAATACCGCTTGGGAAATATTTCAGCCATTAGCGGTCGCTTTCACAGTATGTTTTACGTTATATGTCAGTAGAAGATTATCCTTACCTTTGGTTCTCTCTATCTGCCACACAGACCATGTCGTAATCCTCCACCAGGGTCACACTGTGAGGGAGGTTGAGATCCATGGGTCCAGGCTGAGTCGTACCAGGAGTAACTGCAATCAAGATCATCTTAATAGCCTTATTTCAACTTGAAGAATACCCATACTTTTCATATCTAATAACAAAAATTCAGTTATCAAATGTCCTATTTTAGCTATTTTAGTTGCATGTGAATCATTAAAGGGATGATGAATCCGAGTCGAGAAATTGTAACGGGTCACAATTAATAATGGATGATTCAGCATGGTGCACTTGTCTCTTTCACTTACCCGCCTCGCCCCATACTTTGGCGACTGTTCCGTCCTCGTTGAATTTCATCACACGACTGTTGCAGTATCTGAGCGAGACACGAAGCGTTATAAATTCACGTTAATCTTATTATCTATAAACTTTATCCATTCTTTTTTTCATTTCTTGATATGAAATAAATAATGATTATTGTTATCAATAATGCTTTGTATTTTTTATTCTTAAATATATCCATTGAGAAATATTTTACTTCATAAATCCTTTTTTTAAATAGATGGATATATAGACCACCTCGACACTCAAAGTTAAACATTCATTGACGGCCAGGTGTTGGCTATAATGTAACGAGATATAATTTGAATTAGACTGGTGTTTTCCCTACCCGTCAGACACAAAGAAAACTCCAGTACTGGCGACAGCAACATCTGTCGGTTTACAGAAGTGTGTGTCGTCACTTCCGGGAACCAGCTTTTCACCCAGAACCATATCCGGTTCCTTGGAACCACGTGCGAACCTCATCACCTGCAACAAAGAACCAAAAGTGTTTTATTTTTAAGAGGAACTCAGCTTTGTTGAGCCTTTAATAAACAAAAATAGTTGTGTTTCTGTTACCGAGAACGAAATAATTATGTCATGCTCATGAAAAAAATCTAACATATATTTGTATTTATTTGGAAACGTTTTGTTAAAATTTCTAAAAAATATAAGAATTGGTCTCCTAAAATCTAATGACAACAACTTTAAATCATAAGTCCACATAATCCGAAAGAGAACTCTCATAAGTTGAAAAAGCACTGGTGGTTTGATTTGTTAGGCCTATTTTAAACCCCTGGTGTTATTACTAAATAAAGGTTTAACAGCATAAGAATCAATCGCACGGAGATGTCCGAGCATCTGTTATAAATTGTAACACACATTGATTCACAGCTGCTGGCCACGTGACCTACCTGGTGAAGCGCAACATCAGTCACCCAGATGTTTCCTTTAGCGTCAACTGTCAGGCCGTGGGGCATGTAGAATCTGATAATTTCAGAAAATTATTAATAAATTGCAGTTATCATTTATCAAAGATACTTCTAATACGATGTATGGAATCTATTTATTGTATCATTTATATACTTTTGATAACACAACAAATTGAATCTTTTACAAACCGAGTGCTTAAATTGATTTGTCATAAAAAGAATATTGACTAACACTCAAATTCTAATTTTATTGATTTAAAAGATTTATCATAGAATTCTTCATGTCCTCACTTTTCCTCGCCCAGAGCCGAGATCTCCTTGCCTGTCTTAGCATCGATGATGGAGATGGTCTTCTCCTTGATGGCTCCGTCCTCGGGGTGAGTGAAGGTGTTGTTCTCATCGAACGTGCTGGAGTATACATAACGTGTTAATTAAACAGATTAAAAGACATTCGTATGTCCTACTAGATCCAATGGTCACACATCAAAAGATCTGGTTTATCGTTATGTAGATTATTTTGTGCCGGTACAAAGATTTGCATGATATGCTTGACTTGCGGCATGCTTATTTCCTATAATATATATATATATATATATATATATATATATATATAAAATAGATATACAATATCAGAGGAAAAATGTAAATATTGAGAGAGGAAAGGCGGATCGATCCTAGCAATTTTACTGTTTGAAGTCTATATATGTACACATAGAACATTAAAACTTGCTATCTACAACGTGAAAATTGGCTAAACTTATACTTTAAACATGTTATAATGTGATGTTATATTGATACAAATTCATTTACATTTTCAGTGTTAAACATAAGCATTTCGGTAAAACACTAACTTTTTATAAGACGTTAAATCAATTTATAGGCGCCGAAATTATACACCTGCAAAATCAGTAAAAGCCCTCTGTTTAATTCTCTTTTCAATCTCTTTAGATTTGAATTAGATTGTCCCTGATATACAGTAGCACTTACTCGAAGCCCCATTCGACACTGCCCCTGTGGAAGACATACACCTTGTTGTCCAGTCCTGCTTCTATCCCGGCCACTTGACCAAACGCCACTGACTTGTCCGGCCACTTGCTGTCAACTTCAAGGCCCTGAAGAAAACGTGACGAAACGAAAGGTGAATTTTCTCAAATTATAATATTAACAATCATTTCTCCACTATGCTGCTGCCAGCCGGTCTCTAGTCTAACGCCAAACTAGTTGAACATATTTTGACCTGAAAGAAACCGCTTGAAAAGCAAGTCTAGATTTGAATTCAACTACGTTTCTCTAAGGCTCATGTCTTATATCTAATGAAATAATCCCTTTTGCTCGGGCACATCCGTCTTGCGATGACGCCATAAAACTCGCCTTTCACTAGTTGAAGTAACGTAGCTCTAATTAAAAAAGTGACATATACATAAATCCACTGTTGAATGGGATATAGGTCATTTTACGTTGGGAGTGATACTTACCGATGTCACTTTATGAGTATGTTTATAACATCATATATTTTTAAAAAAATTGAAATGATCACATGGTATCCTATTCGAATATATTTTCAATTTGATCAACATGTTTTTTGCATACGCTTTTGATTATCCTAATTCCCAAGTTGAATATCATATCCGTATTTGTTGCATGACATAATTAATAAAAAATGAACTCGTAGGAAGCGTTTCATCAAATGAATATTTTCATTTTGTTATTAGCCAAAATTTGAATTCGCAATAAAATAGAATGCCCTTTAGAATAAAAACGGTTTCAAATCAATAGTTGTGGAATGAAAATAACTGAAAGGCACAAACAAAAATATTTCAGATATTCAGACAATAAGTCTTGTTTTGTCATACTGCCAGAGATTCAAATAATTCACCTTACTGTCTGAAAAATATTCAAATTTCTGTCCAAAAAAACCCCCACAATTGGGAGTGTGAATGGTATATGGCGAGAACCTGGCTATTGTGTAAGAATTCACATGTTCGTCTATGTCTGTTGTCTTTCCATGAGGATCATTTACATCACAAAATGTGGTAAAGATTTGAGAAAGGGAAGCAATAAATTCATTCCATCAAGACTGATATTCAACACTTCAACAACGACACATCACGATTAATATGGAGAATTTTAAATAAAGTTTGATAGAATAAGGTTACTTCTATTTGAGAGGGTAGACTTCAAATTCTGTAGTTATTTTCGATCGGGGCTTCTCGGTTTAAAGATCTCCGAAGGTAGACAGGGTATTAACCGAGTAACAAAAGAAACGTCACAAAAACATTCAAGGTACATTTGTATTTCAATCCAAGAGTAGAAACTGCGACTGAAACTGTATCACATCTTGTCTTCGGAAGCCATCTCAACTGAATTTTAAATAAAGACACAATGAGCATGTTCCTGAAAAATGCGCATTTAAAGAATTCTCCATTTTGGAATTTCCTTAAATAGACGAGTTAGGAGAGCCAAAATGAACTCTTCAGGCTTGTTTTATGGCGTGTTACAAAAATGATGCATCAATAAGTTAATGTCAAAGTAGGTCATATATATGGTTAACATCTTTTATTAACTAAATTTTCAAACATTTTTAGCTTAAATTCCAAATATTCTGGCCAAAAATCATTTTGAAAAAGGGATTTCAGGACCTCTAGAACAGATACAAAATAAAAAGTAATATACTCTGCTGTATGAAATTGAGAGTATTTCTTAACAAAACATATGCCTATCACAGACATTAAAAAAAATCAGCTTTCTATTGCCAGAGTATTTCATTTTCTACTCTGTTAAAAATGTGTAGATGTTACTCAGTTGTTAAAAGCCAAACCATGTCCCAGCTTTTACAATTTTAAAGGATATTTTAGACAATCCAAGCACCCGTTATTTATTCATAATTCCTTGCCTCTTATTCTCCAAGCATAGTTTAACCATGTTTACATTGTAGCCACAATCGAACTGACCGATACACCATTCCACTCATCCGCCCACACAACCATTCTAACTGCAATTGTCAGAAATAACGGTTCCAATCCGAGAGCTGCGGGAATAAATGATCTATACGGTTCGATCATGAGCGATTATGACCGAAAGAGTGCCACCTGAAGGCAGATCTTGGAGGTTGTATGACATTTAGAATAGAAATATGACGGTTCTATTTCTTACAAATGGACTGTGGAATACTGTAAACACTATCTTTCAAATGATGTTTGTTTTAATACGGTTAGAACAATTATATGTTGTCACATTCTTTTTCATGACTCGATATTGCTTTGGTTAGGGGTATAATGGGAAGCCGAACATGGAATATTGCCACTAAGCATATTGGAAAGACTTGAGGATGGCGATTGCCTTTTTGTTTTTCCTTAGGCAAATACAATCGCATGGTTGCTCAACATGGACATAAAAATTACCAGTTGGAAAAAGTCATGTTATCTCTGCTATTGGAAACCTTGTCATTTTCATCTCTACTGCGTAACCCATTTGCGCTACAATTTGCCTATCATCGAAATTTATATTATGATGTTTGCTTGCATTTAAATGTTTCACTCTCTGATATTCCAGACGTTTCACGCATATATGCTTCATATGGAAAAACGAATGCCTCATATATAGAGATTATTACCCGAGGAAGTGTGTCATATGACTTTTACGAAACGAGTGTGAATTTTTGTATTACCCGAGCGAGAGCGAGGGTTATACACAAATTCGCACGAGTTTCGTAAAAGTCGTATGAAACACTCTCGAGGGTAATAATTTCTTTATTACCGATTCTATTCCATTTCAAACGCATGGAAATATTCAGAAAATGGCCTCCTTCCCTCGCTACGGCCCGCTACAGTGACGTCATGAACAATGGTTTTATGACGTCACAGACGACAAAATACGGTCACTCGCGCTGAAACAATCGTTGCTAGGCAAAAGTGATATGTGCACATGTGCTCATATTGAAAATATGTCACCGCTTATGATTTACCATATGGGTAATAAAGTACTGTACGTATTCATATGTTTCGCGGTGATTTAAATTTACATGAACATGAATATACTTTAGCTACCACACGGAAGAGAGTCTAAACAAATAATTTACATAATGAAGCATGTGTCAATAGGGATAATTAAGACCAAAATAAGAAGAGATTTATACGTATTCGCTGCTTACGTTGTGATAATGTCATAACATACTGAAAAACTGAAAGCCTCCTAGGACAGGAAATAAATGCTAATGAAGAACAACCAACGCTGCATGATAGTGAACATAACTAACTTGGATTAACAACGATGAACTATCCTATAATATGATTTGAAAAATATTTTACATCTGTTTAAAAACTAAATCTTAACATTCGTATCTTAGACTTATAAATATTCTGACTACATCGTTAAAGGATGAGGGGATTGATGTATTTTGAGGTTTCAATTTAATTTATTAGATAAGACGTACAAGCTGTCATCCCTTTTCGATGAATCGGCCCAGTCCATCAAACATCATTTTCTGTCGAAATCGATGTCTGGTACTGAAATATCTTATTTTTATATAATTATGCAATATGAATTCAGAATTGTTTAAAAAGTTAGACAGACAACTCGATGGCTGACACCTGTGGCTTATAAAAGCGAGAAATCCGGAGCTTGGAGAATGTGACATGTTTATTAGCTGTGGGGTGTTCCGGCCATGAGGAAGTAACACTGGTTTCACTGAACTAAACATACTCGTCATGGTCGTCATGTAGTTCTCTCTACATCACTGTCATGTGTTCCGTGTTGAGTTATACACTAGAGTAAATATGTACATATTCTTAAATGTATGTATGTCTGTATGTATGTATGTATCTATCTCTCTCTCTTTATATATATATATATATATATATATATATATATATATATATATATATATATATATATATATGTTGTTGTACGTGAGAGATCTATCCATCATTACCATCAATGTAATAAAAACACCATAAGGAAAGGCAGACAATAATCCCCGGCCAACACTCGGTCCTATATATATATATATTCTTAGAAATAACAAAATAGGGATGAACCTTCATATTACTTCAACGTCAACCCTGTTTGTCTCACACATAAACACACATTACATAATAGGTAGACATGATAGATAGATAGATAGATAGATAGATAGATACCAATCTATCTATATGTAATTGCAAGCACTTTGAAATAAATATGTTTACTACTAATTTCCTTACACAGTGTGGCGGTCACGTTAAATAGTATAATGTGACTTCTACATGAAGTCTGTCCTTGTCAACAACAATCAAACTCGATAAAAAGTGAATCACAAGTTTTATATCAAGACAGTCGCTGTAGGCGATATAGACAAGATGGATCTGTTGTCATGGTGACACTTGTGTTTAATTTTAGTTAGCGTTTTGTTCCCAAAAGAAGGACACACGCACTAACAATGACTATACTGTTTCCGAAAGTTGTTAAATATTTTCAATATTTCTTCCCCAATAAATACCACCGGTGTTACTCACACATGTTTAAGCATATATACACTGTAAAATATAAAAATATAAGACAGATAAGGCCAAAGAGAAGAAAGGCTTGAGGAATTATGATAGATAAATATGTACATTTGAGTGACGTCTATCACGTCTAACACTGAATGTACATATCTGTCAACAACTTGTCTAGCATGGAAAACATAACACATTACCCCTAAGGAAAAGAAGGACTAACACATCTTATTATAATATAGTTACTACAAGGATACCTAGCAATATTAACTACTACCATGTACACATATCTCCACGTGTCACTGTCTCACTTGACATGTAACAGTCATACATCGTGGCATGACACAACATATAGCATAATCCTATTAGGTAGGGAATGCAGTGATATGAATACCAACTAGTTTACAATGTTCAGGTGTACTGAAGTGTAACGACGGGATTACATAACAACGACTACTAACATTTAGCCATCAGTCTTCATCTGACACTGACAGAGATGTACGTGAGAGATCTATCCATCATTACCATCAATGTAATAAAAACACCATAAGGAAAGGAAGACAATAATCCCCGGCCAACACTCGGTCCTATGTATGTGCTACATGTACTCAGTTTGATGTCCAAGAGACGATGGAGCAAAATAGAACAGTAACATTATTATCAAAATTTACCATTACCATTTAAATTTCTTCGTTCGTCTTACAGACGGACACACACAATGACAAAAAAACTGTACTGTACTGAAAAGGAAAACAATTATCCCTGACCAACACAGTATGTATTACTTGTAAACATAGAGTCACAAGAATGATAAACGTAAACAAAGACTAGAACTGCTATAAAGTATCGTCCTTCCTAATACGACAGCCAGAGACATATATGTAAAGTTTCCACATCCTTATCAATTAACAAACAAATCACCACAAGAAACAGGAAGATATGAAGCCATGATCGGCCCCCACACTATATTGAGATACTTACATATGGCTCTTCTGTGGCCATCAAATCCAGGATTTCATCGGTGATATCTGGATAGGCAGGGTAAGCCAGGCCACAGGCGAGGACACAGGACAAAATGAGGACAGCGTAAGAGGACATGTTGAGTCCTGGTCAAGACGAGGACCTACTTGTTTATAATGTAGGGAGTGTGTTGTGTAGATAGATAGTGGTGTGAGACAACAGATGGTTCAGTCAACACACCGACTCAGCAATGGTGGACCCACTATTATCATAATATCAGAGATTGTGAATGACGTATCGGGAGAACCGTCGCCTGGCAACCAGAAGTAATCGATGGCTGAAGTCTTGTATGTGAAGACAGAGATGGTATTGATTTCCAAGGGAGATAATTCATGTGTATTAGATGTTTGTTCATGATGACTTTCTATGTATTTGATGATTGGCGTAATTGTGAAATACATTATGTAACGTGCCTTTGTATGTACTTGTGAAGAGATTGATTTTTGTTAACCTCGATTGCTTTAATTATTAACGACCTCATCAACGAGATTCAGATCTGGTATCTGTCACATGGTTTTATTTCATAATCAATATGGATGTGTAAACATCACTTTTCACATATTAACGATGTGTGGTTTATTGGTTCATAACGATTTCGCTTTAGTCTGGCATGCAAATCCACCTTGACCAGTAATTTCAATTTAGTTGAAAGAGTCGGTTTGTTAGTGGGATTTATGCACTTATTTTAACAATGAATGAAATAACGTAATTTAGGAAACTAGGACATCTATTACTGAACGATACAAACAATGTACCACAGTGTGGTAAGAGAGATATCAGTAGATATCCAACCGCAGAAGTAAGTAACTGTATATATGACATAACAGTGATCAGCTTTAGGTGCATTATACGATGATGAAGGAATTATTTGGGATACATGTTATAATGCATATGTCATCCTATGGACAGTATATAAACGTATGTTTTTGTTCAAATTATATTAATACTGCAGAATATTTAAGGCTTAGAGATGAAGGTTTGTAATCCAACATTGAATAGTTAATATGAAACATCAAAAAATTATCATATTGTATACAATGCTCATTTAGTTCACATACATTTTGTATCTTTATAAATATGTTTCCTCTTGTGTAGATAATACAAAGTTTCCGCAAAATATTATGAAAAAAAAGGTGTGAAATAAAGTACTATTTATATAAGCAACCAGTTTCGAGATACGACAATTTCTGTTTGAAGCGTTCGTAAAAGATTTGAATTTTTCTGAAATCAGCCTAAGATAACCATTCATGTAGCGACAGTTGACTATCTAAGTTAGATAGTAAAACACACTGTGAGATGTCGGGTCATAATCTTAAAAATGTCAGTTAAATCCCGAGAGCTTTGAATTGAACACCCTAATCAGCGTCTGTTTGTTTATATAGTTCATGTTTCAAAAGTTGAAGTATTATCACAAGCACGGGAGACATCGATACAGGTCATATACAATATATAACAAGGCAATTCATACAGCCATACCAAGCTCCGATATATGTGCTGTTATAAACATACTCTTAAAGTGAAATCGGTACATATCACTCGTAACGTATTCATTAATGACCTACCTCCAATTTAAAAGTAAATTACGTCTATGTCACCTTCTTAATTAGAGATCGATGTAAAAAAAAAAAGCTTCGTTCAATATGCGACCTCACTTCTCATTCGACGATTTTCAAAAAACAATAAAATGCACATGCTCTGCTTTGATACGTGCATTTATGAATACGTTACGAGTGATATTTACCGATGTCACGTTATGAGTATGTTTGTAACAGCACATATAAAGGAGCTTGATATGGCTGTGTGAATTGCCTTGTTATATATTGTATATGACCTGTATCGATGTCTCCCGTGATTGTGTGATGGACCGGGATGTGTTTTAAACATTGTGTTTCATATCGGAAGGCTCATAAAGCGTAATATTATAATTTAAAGCGTAATATTATAATTTCGATTTTTAATGAAAACAGACTTATTTTTTAATTCAATTTTAAACAGTTTATTAAGATATGATTTACATATGATTGATACGTAGCAGTCCAAAGATGTACAGAAGACACAAACACTTGTAGTTTGAAATAGATCTAATGTTGTGACACCTGGTCGGCGAGATGGGGTCTGAATCTGAACACGCTGTTTCTAACGACGTCACCAACATACACATCCTTTCCGTTGGGGGCGACGGACACGTCGTGAGGGATGCTTTTAATCTGCGGATCAGAGAGATACAATTTCAATGTAGACACAGAAATGAACTCCGAACAGCGGAGCACGTTACTTATATTTAAAGTTTCATAAGGAAAATGACAACGGATACAAAGGGAGTGGTAGCTTCTGTTAGATGTTCAATTAGAATCAAAAGGTACTAGTTGATTTTTTGCTGTACTACGAGAAAAATATGATCGAAACATCTGAAAACCATAATTTTTATGGTTATTTCATGAGAAAATGACGTCGACTTAAAGTAAAAGTTTACTTTCGATATATGTATTATCAAAACATGACAAACACAAGGAAAAAGTTGGGTACCTCAAGAAAAATAAACGCTGAAACTGTGTAAGGTCATTTAACTTTAAAACGGTGCTTTTTGCAATTGCTAAATTGAATGATACTAAATATGGCACATTATCAACACTTAAACTAGTGACGAATTTCCTTCAAATAATATCAATTAGAAATATACGACCCTAAAATCATTAAGTTGAATGGGTACAAGCAGTAGTTAATAATCAACCTGTTGTGTAGAAAGTTTGGTCCCAAAATTGGTCATGTAATGTCCTACTTCAGAAAGTCTAATATTGATTTGTTATTATTTGTTATTATTATGTTGATACGTCATCATAACGTGAACTCATGCTAACGTAATGTTTTACCTATTTTACAGAAAACTAACTTTAAACTTTGATTCATGAACTGGTCATAAGTATTTACGTTACTTTCATTGAAATAGTTTCATTACCATAGGTTCTTTCTGTCTTAATATTGTGATTGCTTGTGCAAAAATTCGGGATCTTACACAAAATATGAGAAAGGAAGTCATATGCAATCTGAGCTTTTTGAAGAAAGTATAAACTGATACTAGTTCTATGTACATACTTTGCCCTGTGGAAACCACACTTCTTGTACGGTTCCATCCAGCCTGACTGTGAAGCCTTTAGGAGCTCCAATAGCCCACGGCCACACACCCACATACATCAGCTCGGCTAACAACATCATAGCAAATAGATTTGGAAAATTAAAATGTTCCAAACACGATGTACAACATAATTATATACAACTATCCAAAACATATATTACTGCTTTAAAGTCAAGAATATAATTGATTCTAAAAATATCAAATGTTTCGTAAAAGTGAACATAATAAAGGTAATCATTAAAAGTGTTTGGTACGTAATATTAAAGGATGCTGGCAACAGGGAATCATGTGGCGTTATACATATAGTTTTATATAAACATATTGAATGTTTAAAAAAAAAAAATCAAAATTAAATTATTCACGGTTTAATTCATGTAAATGGGCAAAGGTAAGGAAATAAAGAGAACCTTTTGGATCATAGTCGACTGACAAGACGTATCCCTTGTCGTCCAGTCCCCAGTCCTGCTTGGGTCCTGTAGTCCCGCGTGGTAACACTGCACTCTGCCGGTAACGATACACCAATGTTAATAAAAACATCTCACAGAGATAATGCATAATTCTTGGCTCGGCATGCTTATTGTACTGCAAACAGTTCACTTATAGAATCTAAAAATGTGACCTTTTGCGTTTTTAAAGGCTGCTTAACTTTCAAGTAATGACATTGATACCGTAACAGAAACGATGATCGTTTGTCATCGCATTGTCGAACAGGAAAATAAATAACAAGACATTTGCCTAATCTCAGCAAGACTGTTTTTAAGTGAATTTAAAAATTTCAAGTCTTGATGTTGGAGTCCACAGCAACAATCTCTAATTAGGCTCCTATCCTTCTTTTTGAGAGAATACGACAATAAATAATTGAATCCTCGGAGACAGATCAGTGGTGTATAAATGTTCCGGTTCCTGTACCTGGCGTTCAACCTATCTGCCACACAGACCATATCGTACTTCTCCACCAGCACGACACTGTGCGGGACGTGCAGACTCATAGGACCCATCTTACCAGGCAGTGCTGGAACCGGTAGAATTGAAGATTAGCATAGATCAAGATTGTGATAGCAACAACACGAGGGATTTATAGAACTGGAAAGTACTGAGAATATGGTGATCATTCTGTCAAAGGATATGATGTAGACGATGTGTTTCAACACTTAATTTCAAATGGAGAATTTGAAATTGAGAACTTTATGTCAAAAATGTGTCTAAGTAACAAACAAAGCTAAAAATGATTACTTTAATATTAACTTGGAATTTTGTATATAACTTTAAGTTGTGGTTTTGCAAGTTCATGTTTGAAACACTAATTTACAAAAACTCATCGGTTAAAACTTCGATCGAATGATACGAACTTAGGCATGGTTATGACTAAAGTGAAGGTCAGCCCAAGATAAACAAGGGTATAAAATGTTAAAGGTTTCGCAAACATTAACAAATTATAAATATGAAATGTATCACATACTGGATAGCGTCTACCTACTTTCTTCGCCCCATACTTTGGCGATTGTTCCGTCCTTGTTGAATTTCATCACCCGGTGGTTGCAATATCTGCGAGAGAAAGTTAGTCACTCCATTAACTTTATTCTATTTTACCTTTTAAACTGAATGTATTCACTCGACTTTTACAGTTACTATGAGTGACATGGCATGACATATGATTAGACAATCGGGTAATCTAAATAAATCGATCACATCCACATGGAGTTTCAGCTAGTCATTACTAAACTGTGAAAGTCGGTTAGGATAAAGACGTTATGATTTGTACGCTCAAATTCTGAGCGATAAGCCCCGATTGGATTAATGAAACTGAGACAACAAACACCTCCAGAGGAATCAAGGGTAGGAGGACAGGCGTACAGAATGTTCATGGTGGGTTATCAAATTTGGGAAGTAAAATTGCATCATTTAGGATGATTTGATTTTGGGAAATTATCATTAACGATATGTACTATTTGCTTCAATATCCTTCCATTGACATTGGTGAATTCCTATTTTTCATCGAATCATACAAGAAGAAAATTATTGACAATCGAATGTATATTTTTTAATTTAACCAAACGTAACGAATTTCAAATATAAACTTATTATTTTTCTTTTCTTTCAGGTAAACGAAAGGACCGACGGATTGATATTAAGAATACTTGTGTACTACTTTCATTTCGCAAGGGGAGGGGTAAAAATCCATGAAATAATATTGAAATAAAAACAGAAAATGTACGGTAAATTTTCTTCCACACCCGTCCGTTATGAAAAAATCTCCAGTGCTTGCGACAGCCACATCTGTCGGTTGGCAGAAGTGTGTGTCGTCACTTCCGGGAACAAGCTTCTCTCCTAGAACCATATCCGGTTCCTTGGAACCCCGCGGGAACCGCATCACCTGCAGTAACGAACCACTAGTGGTTTACCCGTGAGAGGCACTCAGCACTATCGCCTTGTTTACACAAAATCAAACGGAGATGGACTTGTTGGCAATTGTAGATTTAGATGACATCAGTGTTCATTCTCAGATTCAACGACAGAACGTTTGGTCACGTTTACCTGCATATACATGCTAGCCCTTATTTGAAACGCCTTGTTTATGGCAACATAAATGATTGATTAGCACATACATTTCTAAAAGACATTTCACAATTGAAATTCATTGAAAATACCACAAATCTATTGATAAAATTACAGCATTAAGTTGCTCATTCCTACGGTGACTTCAAAGTTTTTCATGTCAGATCAAGTAACTATAAGGTTGTGCCATCAGATTTGTTTGGAAATCCATATTGTATTACATTCTCATATGATTAATCTCGATAATTAGGTTTCATCATTATTGTTAAATGTTTACTTGTTGTGGTTATATGTACCAAAATTCATATATCCTACAACCAACCTGATGGAGTAATCATGTACTCAGGAACGTGACTTTTAAAATAATATTGTTAAGCAGAAAATTTTGTCTTCCTTATGTACATATCACTTATAAAAGCCCTATAAGGATTTCATTTTTGTTGTCTATGGTGGACCTGACATAAAAAATGTTGATAAAGTTTGCTGTCTGCAACTGAATGACTATCGCTGTGAAGATGAGTCAAACAATGTAACATGGACACTATCATGATACCATCAAAAGCCTAGAGTATCATACAATGCATTTCAATTAGCAGGAGGCTCTTTGGAATACATCTCTGTTCCAATGTCTGTTGTTCTTGTTGCTAATGAGAGTCATAGTTCGACTCTTGCGGATGGGAAGCTAGAGCCAGTGCGCTCTTCCTAGAGAGTTGGTCGACATCAAGGCCCCGCAACGTGACAGCTTTGAGGATGATAATGATGGTTGTTGTGGTGTGTGGTGTATGGCGATGCTATTGATGATGATGCTCTCTCTTAAAACTATGATTTTGATAAATTGTTGATGTCCAAAAAGCAGCTGAATCAAACAGTCATATTGAGATTGAAAATGAATAATTTGCAAGAATGTACTCCTATACTACATGCCTGTGATGTGTGTAATGACGAAATTAGTACCTATGTGTTATCTTTCTTCTTTGTACCCTTTAAATCTATCCCGTTAAATCCCCAATGATTTAGAAGTAAAACAACACATTCAAAATACAAAATTGTAAGTTTTTTCCAAGGCTGAGTTGGTGTATTTCAATGATAGTAGATTAATGTTAGGTCCCTTGGTTTGCTTTTGGACACTTAACCTGGATTGCTGTAAGTACACAAGTACACAAAAGAGTTGCAAGTACTCATAATTCTATTCTCAGTGCAAATAATGTAAAATAAAATGATATACATTAACTGTAGAGAAGAGAAAATAGATTTTTTTCCAAGGCTGGGTTGGTGTATTTCAATGATAGTAGATTAACGGTAGGTTCCTTGGTTTGCTTTTGGACACTTAATTTGTGTGTTATAAGTACACATAAGTACACAAAAGGGTTACAAGTACTCATAATTCTACTCTCAGTGCAAATAATGTAAAATAAAATGATATACATTAACTGTAGAGAAGAGAAAATAGAATTGTTACCAATCGAAGTCATGAATGATGAGTTTTTGTAACGGAAACCTAAAGTTTCGTACAAATGACTCATGGTAGCTATCTGAAATGTCTGTCAATGGATTCAGTGACCTTCTAAACATACATTTAGATACCAAGATTATGGTTCTATGATAATTAGAACCAAAGATATGGGGACATCCACCTTTTGGTGTGATGTTTCAGCGAATAAGTGGCTGAGGGGGGTACCCATGGAAATATGTAAAAATGACACATTGCATCCCAGTTTATACACTGTTACCACTCAAATTTGCATAATAGACATGTCAAGGCTTCCAAAAAAGTTAGTTTCGTTCTGCCATGGGGGGGGGGGGGGGGGGGGTGGGGGGTGGGGTGGGGGGGGGGGGGGGGGGGGGTGTTGAATGTTGACCCCTCCTGGCCGGTGGACTATATAGTACTATTGACACATGTCACCTTATACGTTATCACGTGACATACTTGATGTCTGTCACCCAGATGTTTCCATCGTCATCCACTGTCAGTCCGTGGGGCCGGTAAAATCTGTGTAAATTGATTGAATATTCATTCTCAATACATCATTAAAATTGAAATTAGGACTCAATCTCATTTAAATGGATCAAGGGTGGCTTGGCTTCTGTAGCGAAGTTACCTCGGTCTTATTTCAATGACGATGATTGGGTTTTGGAAACAACCTTTGGAGTTTTCAAAACGGGGGTTATTTTAAAAGTAATGTTCTTTTGTAGACGACAAATTTTAAATGAGAATTGATTTTTTAAAAGCTGTTTAAAGCAAAAGAAACGTTACGCACTTGTTCCGAGTATGTGGGTTCTATGATTTAAGCCAATCATCACTCTCCATTTAACTCATTTAACACGCTATTTATATATTATAGATGCCTCTCTGCATACACCTGTATCTATCGAACGACACACTACAAGTACTAGTATATATAGCATGTACTGTAGACTTAATTGAATGCATATTTTGAGTAAGATATATATATATATTTATAGTTTTTCCCGTTTATAGTAACCATGAGTTTATATAGATATTGTATATATCACATCTCACATATCGTATCGGCAAGGATATTCATAAACCTCACCTGTCCTCGCCCATTGCTGAGATCAACTTGCCAGTGACAGCGTCAATGGTGACGATGGTTTTTTTCCTGAGGGGTCCGTTCTCTGTGTGTATAAAGGTGTTGTTCACATAGAATCCGCTGAAGCAGGGAGCACAACGCTACTGTTTAACTTAAGTGACAGTGAGTAAGTATCAATGAAAACAAGACAATGCAATAATTTTGGCATTTCAGAGGTAAAGATGCAAGTTTAGGGAGGTGTTTTGAAATTAATTAAGAACACTCTGTACTTTGGCTCTTATTCAAATGTGAACCAGACTATAAATTATGAGACAAAAAGTCATTTTAAGTGGCATTTACTGTTTTTCATGACATTCTATTTTAATTTTATGCGAATATATATGGAACACTGGAACATCTCATAGATTAATACCAGATTGTCGAATTCATATTATATATATGATAAACAATATTTTTAAATATAAAATCGATTTCCATAACACTCAGAAATACATGCACCTGTCACGATTGTTGAAACTATGGTTTGTTCACCTTTGCAACACGCACATACCCGGTAACTTATAAAGAAAGTTACAAAGCTTTTAACAATCCACAGGTAATGTTAATCAGGTATACTACTTACTCCATTGGGGAGGATAGACTACCCCTTAAATAGGTTATACTACTTACTCCATTGGAGAGGATAGACTACCCCCTATATAGTTTTTACTACTTACTCCATTGGGGAGGATAGACTACCCCTTAAATAGGTTATACTACTTACTCCATTGGGGAGGATAGACTACCCCCTAAATAGTTTTTACTACTTACTCCATTGGGGAGGATAGACTACCCCTTAAATAGGTTATACTACTTACTCCATTAGGGAGGATAGACTACCCCTTAAATAGGTTATACTACTTACTCCAATGGAGAGGATAGACTACCCCTTAAATAGGTTATACTACTTACTCCATTGGGGAGGATAGACTACCCCTTAAATAGGTTATACTACTTACTCCATTAGGGAGGATAGACTACCCCTTAAATAGGTTATACTACTTACTCCATTGGGGAGGATAGACTACCCCTTAAATAGGTTATACTACTTACTCCAATGGGGAGGATAGACTACCCCTTAAATAGGTTATACTACTTACTCCATTGGGGAGGATAGACTACCCCTTAAATAGGTTATACTACTTACTCCAATGGGGAGGATAGACTACCCCTTAAATAGGTTATACTACTTACTCCATTGGGGAGGATAGACTACCCCTTAAATAGGTTATACTACTTACTCCATTGGGGAGGATAGACTACCCCTTAAATAGGTTATACTACTTACTCCAATGGGGAGGATAGACTACCCCTTAAATAGATTATACTACTTACTCCAATGGGGAGGATAGACTACCCCTTAAATAGATTATACTACTTACTCCAATGGGGAGGATAGACTACCCCCTAAATAGGTTATACTACTTACTCCATTGGGGAGGATAGACTACCCCTTAAATAGGTTATACTACTTACTCCATTGGGGAGGATAGACTACCCCTTAAATAGGTTATACTACTTACTCCAATGGGGAGGATAGACTACCCCTTAAATAGATTATACTACTTACTCCAATGGGGAGGATAGACTACCCCTTAAATAGATTATACTACTTACTCCAATGGGGAGGATAGACTACCCCCTAAATAGTTTTTACTACTTACTCCATTGGGGAGGATAGACTACCCCCTAAATAGGTTATACTACTTACTCCAATGGGGAGGATAGACTACCCCTTAAATAGGTTATACTACTTACTCCAATGGGGATGATAGACTACCCCTTAAATAGATTATACTACTTACTCCAATGGGGAGGATAGACTACCCCTTAAATAGATTATACTACTTACTCCATTGGAGAGGATAGACTACCCCTTAAATAGGTTATACTACTTACTCCAATGGGGAGGATAGACTACCCCTTAAATAGATTATACTACTTACTCCAATGGGGAGGATAGACTACCCCTTAAATAGATTATACTACTTACTCCAATAGGGAGGATAGACTACCCCTTAAATAGGTTATACTACTTACTCCATTGGGGAGGATAGACTACCCCCTAAATAGTTTTTACTACTTACTCCATTGGGGAGGATAGACTACCCCTTAAATAGGTTATACAACTTACTCCAATGGGGAGGATAGACTACCCCTTAAATAGGTTATACTACTTACTCCATTGGGGAGGATAAACTACCCCTTAAATAGGTTATACTATTTACTCCAATGGGGAGGATAGACTACCCCTTAAATAGGTTATACTACTTACTCCAATGGGGAGGATAGACTACCCCTTAAATAGATTATACTACTTACTCCAATGGGGAGGATAGACTACCCCTTAAATAGATTATACTACTTACTCCATTGGGGAGGATAGACTACCCCTTAAATAGATTATACTACTTACTCCATTGGGGAGGATAGACTACCCCTTAAATAGGTTATACTACTTACTCCATTGGGGAGGATAGACTACCCCCTAAATAGGTTTTACTACTTACTCCAATGGGGAGGATAGACTACCCCTTAAATAGGTTATACTACTTACTCCAATGGGGAGGATAGACTACCCCTTAAATAGATTATACTACTTACTCCAATGGGGAGGATAGACTGCCCCTTAAATAGATTATACTACTTACTCCAATAGGGAGGATAGACTACCCCTTAAATAGGTTATACTACTTACTCCAATGGGGAGGATAGACTACCCCTTAAATAGGTTATACTACTTACTCCATTCATGAGGATAGACTACCCCCTAAATAGTTTTTACTACTTACTCCATTGGGGAGGATAGACTACCCCTTAAATAGGTTATACTACTTACTCCAATGGGGAGGATAGACTACCCCTTAAATAGGTTATACTACTTACTCCATTGGGGAGGATAGACTACCCCTTAAATAGGTTATACTACTTACTCCAATGGGGAGGATAGACTACCCCTTAAATAGGTTATACTACTTACTCCAATGGGGAGGATAGACTACCCCTTAAATAGGTTATACTACTTACTCCATTGGGGAGGATAGACTACCCCTTAAATAGGTTATACTACTTACTCCATTAGGGAGGATAGACTACCCCTTAAATAGGTTATACTACTTACTCCATTGGGGAGGATAGACTACCCCTTAAATAGGTTATACTACTTACTCCATTGGGGAGGATAGACTACCCCTTAAATAGGTTATACTACTTACTCCAATGGGGAGGATAGACTACCCCTTAAATAGGTTGTACTATTTACTCCAATGGGGAGGATAGACTACCCCCTAAATAGGTTATACTACTTACTCCATTGGGGAGGATAGACTACCCCTTAAATAGGTTATACTACTTACTCCATTGGGGATGATAGACTACCCCTTAAATAGGTTATACTACTTACTCCAATGGGGAGGATAGACTACCCCTTAAATAGATTATACTACTTACTCCAATGGGGAGGATAGACTACCCCTTAAATAGATTATACTACTTACTCCAATGGGGAGGATAGACTACCCCCTAAATAGTTTTTACTACTTACTCCATTGGGGAGGATAGACTACCCCCTAAATAGGTTATACTACTTACTCCAATGGGGAGGATAGACTACCCCTTAAATAGGTTATACTACTTACTCCAATGGGGATGATAGACTACCCCTTAAATAGATTATACTACTTACTCCAATGGGGAGGATAGACTACCCCTTAAATAGATTATACTACTTACTCCATTGGAGAGGATAGACTACCCCTTAAATAGGTTATACTACTTACTCCAATGGGGAGGATAGACTACCCCTTAAATAGATTATACTACTTACTCCAATGGGGAGGATAGACTACCCCTTAAATAGATTATACTACTTACTCCAATAGGGAGGATAGACTACCCCTTAAATAGGTTATACTACTTACTCCATTGGGGAGGATAGACTACCCCCTAAATAGTTTTTACTACTTACTCCATTGGGGAGGATAGACTACCCCTTAAATAGGTTATACAACTTACTCCAATGGGGAGGATAGACTACCCCTTAAATAGGTTATACATGTACTACTTACTCCATTGGGGAGGATAAACTACCCCTTAAATAGGTTATACTATTTACTCCAATGGGGAGGATAGACTACCCCTTAAATAGGTTATACTACTTACTCCAATGGGGAGGATAGACTACCCCTTAAATAGATTATACTACTTACTCCAATGGGGAGGATAGACTACCCCTTAAATAGATTATACTACTTACTCCATTGGGGAGGATAGACTACCCCTTAAATAGATTATACTACTTACTCCAATAGGGAGGATAGACTACCCCTTAAATAGGTTATACTACTTACTCCATTGGGGAGGATAGACTACCCCCTAAATAGTTTTTACTACTTACTCCAATGGGGAGGATAGACTACCCCTTAAATAGGTTATACTACTTACTCCAATGGGGAGGATAGACTACCCCTTAAATAGATTATACTACTTACTCCAATGGGGAGGATAGACTGCCCCTTAAATAGATTATACTACTTACTCCAATAGGGAGGATAGACTACCCCTTAAATAGGTTATACTACTTACTCCAATGGGGAGGATAGACTACCCCTTAAATAGGTTATACTACTTACTCCATTCATGAGGATAGACTACCCCCTAAATAGTTTTTACTACTTACTCCATTGGGGAGGATAGACTACCCCTTAAATAGGTTATACTACTTACTCCATTGGGGAGGATAGACTACCCCTTAAATAGGTTATACTACTTACTCCAATGGGGAGGATAGACTACCCCTTAAATAGGTTATACTACTTACTCCAATGGGGAGGATAGACTACCCCTTAAATAGGTTATACTACTTACTCCATTGGGGAGGATAGACTACCCCTTAAATAGGTTATACTACTTACTCCAATGGGGAGGATAGACTACCCCTTAAATAGGTTATACTACTTACTCCAATGGGGATGATAGACTACCCCTTAAATAGATTATACTACTTACTCCAATGGGAATGATAGACTACCCCTTAAATAGATTATACTACTTACTCCATTGGAGAGGATAGACTACCCCTTAAATAGGTTATACTACTTACTCCAATGGGGAGGATAGACTACCCCTTAAATAGATTATACTACTTACTCCAATGGGGAGGATAGACTACCCCTTAAATAGATTATACTACTTACTCCAATAGGGAGGATAGACTACCCCTTAAATAGGTTATACTACTTACTCCATTGGGGAGGATAGACTACCCCCTAAATAGTTTTTACTACTTACTCCATTGGGGAGGATAGACTACCCCTTAAATAGGTTATACTATTTACTCCAATGGGGAGGATAGACTACCCCTTAAATAGGTTATACTACTTACTCCATTGGGGATGATAGACTACCCCTTAAATAGATTATACTACTTACTCCAATGGGGAGGATAGACTACCCCTTAAATAGGTTATACTACTTACTCCAATGGGGAGGATAGACTACCCCTTAAATAGATTATACTACTTACTCCAATGGGGAGGATAGACTACCCCTTAAATAGATTATACTACTTACTCCAATAGGGAGGATAGACTACCCCTTAAATAGGTTATACTACTTACTCCATTGGGGAGGATAGACTACCCCCTAAATAGTTTTTACTACTTACTCCATTGGGGAGGATAGACTACCCCTTAAATAGGTTATACAACTTACTCCAATGGGGAGGATAGACTACCCCTTAAATAGGTTATACTACTTACTCCATTGGGGAGGATAAACTACCCCTTAAATAGGTTATACTATTTACTCCAATGGGGAGGATAGACTACCCCTTAAATAGGTTATACTACTTACTCCAATGGGGAGGATAGACTACCCCTTAAATAGATTATACTACTTACTCCAATGGGGAGGATAGACTACCCCTTAAATAGATTATACTACTTACTCCATTGGGGAGGATAGACTACCCCTTAAATAGATTATACTACTTACTCCAATAGGGAGGATAGACTACCCCTTAAATAGGTTATACTACTTACTCCATTGGGGAGGATAGACTACCCCCTAAATAGTTTTTACTACTTACTCCAATGGGGAGGATAGACTACCCCTTAAATAGGTTATACTACTTACTCCAATGGGGAGGATAGACTACCCCTTAAATAGATTATACTACTTACTCCAATGGGGAGGATAGACTGCCCCTTAAATAGATTATACTACTTACTCCAATAGGGAGGATAGACTACCCCTTAAATAGGTTATACTACTTACTCCAATGGGGAGGATAGACTACCCCTTAAATAGGTTATACTACTTACTCCATTCATGAGGATAGACTACCCCCTAAATAGTTTTTACTACTTACTCCATTGGGGAGGATAGACTACCCCTTAAATAGGTTATACTACTTACTCCATTGGGGAGGATAGACTACCCCTTAAATAGGTTATACTACTTACTCCAATGGGGAGGATAGACTACCCCTTAAATAGGTTATACTACTTACTCCATTGGGGAGGATAGACTACCCCTTAAATAGGTTATACTACTTACTCCATTGGGGAGGATAGACTACCCCTTAAATAGGTTATACTACTTACTCCAATGGGGAGGATAGACTACCCCTTAAATAGGTTATACTACTTACTCCAATGGGGATGATAGACTACCCCTTAAATAGATTATACTACTTACTCCAATGGGGAGGATAGACTACCCCTTAAATAGATTATACTACTTACTCCATTGGAGAGGATAGACTACCCCTTAAATAGGTTATACTACTTACTCCAATGGGGAGGATAGACTACCCCTTAAATAGATTATACTACTTACTCCAATGGGGAGGATAGACTACCCCTTAAATAGATTATACTACTTACTCCAATAGGGAGGATAGACTACCCCTTAAATAGGTTATACTACTTACTCCATTGGGGAGGATAGACTACCCCCTAAATAGTTTTTACTACTTACTCCATTGGGGAGGATAGACTACCCCTTAAATAGGTTATACAACTTACTCCAATGGGGAGGATAGACTACCCCTTAAATAGGTTATACTACTTACTCCATTGGGGAGGATAAACTACCCCTTAAATAGGTTATACTATTTACTCCAATGGGGAGGATAGACTACCCCTTAAATAGGTTATACTACTTACTCCAATGGGGAGGATAGACTACCCCTTAAATAGATTATACTACTTACTCCAATGGGGAGGATAGACTGCCCCTTAAATAGATTATACTACTTACTCCAATAGGGAGGATAGACTACCCCTTAAATAGGTTATACTACTTACTCCAATGGGGAGGATAGACTACCCCTTAAATAGGTTATACTACTTACTCCATTCATGAGGATAGACTACCCCCTAAATAGTTTTTACTACTTACTCCATTGGGGAGGATAGACTACCCCTTAAATAGGTTATACTACTTACTCCAATGGGGAGGATAGACTACCCCTTAAATAGGTTATACTACTTACTCCATTGGGGAGGATAGACTACCCCTTAAATAGGTTATACTACTTACTCCAATGGGGAGGATAGACTACCCCTTAAATAGGTTATACTACTTACTCCAATGGAGAGGATAGACTACCCCTTAAATAGGTTATACTACTTACTCCATTGGGGAGGATAGACTACCCCTTAAATAGGTTATACTACTTACTCCATTAGGGAGGATAGACTACCCCTTAAATAGGTTATACTACTTACTCCATTGGGGAGGATAGACTACCCCTTAAATAGGTTATACTACTTACTCCATTGGGGAGGATAGACTACCCCTTAAATAGGTTATACTACTTACTCCAATGGGGAGGATAGACTACCCCTTAAATAGGTTGTACTATTTACTCCAATGGGGAGGATAGACTACCCCCTAAATAGGTTATACTACTTACTCCATTGGGGAGGATAGACTACCCCTTAAATTGGTTATACTACTTACTTCAATGGGGAGGATAGACTACCCCTTAAATAGGTTATACTACTTACTCCATTGGGGAGGATAGACTACCCCTTAAATAGGTTATACTACTTACTCCAATGGGGAGGATAGACTACCCCTTAAATAGATTATACTACTTACTCCAATGGGGAGGATAGACTACCCCTTAAATAGATTATACTACTTACTCCAATGGGGAGGATAGACTACCCCCTAAATAGTTTTTACTACTTACTCCATTGGGGAGGATAGACTACCCCCTAAATAGGTTATACTACTTACTCCAATGGGGAGGATAGACTACCCCTTAAATAGGTTATACTACTTACTCCATTGGGGAGGATAGACTACCCCTTAAATAGATTATACTACTTACTCCAATGGGGAGGATAGACTACCCCTTAAATAGATTATACTACTTACTCCATTGGAGAGGATAGACTACCCCTTAAATAGGTTATACTACTTACTCCAATGGGGAGGATAGACTACCCCTTAAATAGATTATACTACTTACTCCATTGGGGAGGATAGACTACCCCTTAAATAGATTATACTACTTACTCCAATAGGGAGGATAGACTACCCCTTAAATAGGTTATACTACTTACTCCATTGGGGAGGATAGACTACCCCCTAAATAGTTTTTACTACTTACTCCATTGGGGAGGATAGACTACCCCTTAAATAGGTTATACAACTTACTCCAATGGGGAGGATAGACTACCACTTAAATAGGTTATACTACTTACTCCATTGGGGAGGATAAACTACCCCTTAAATAGGTTATACTATTTACTCCAATGGGGAGGATAGACTACCCCTTAAATAGGTTATACTACTTACTCCAATGGGGAGGATAGACTACCCCTTAAATAGATTATACTACTTACTCCAATGGGGAGGATAGACTGCCCCTTAAATAGATTATACTACTTACTCCAATAGGGAGGATAGACTACCCCTTAAATAGGTTATACTACTTACTCCAATGGGGAGGATAGACTACCCCTTAAATAGGTTATACTACTTACTCCATTCATGAGGATAGACTACCCCCTAAATAGTTTTTACTACTTACTCCATTGGGGAGGATAGACTACCCCTTAAATAGGTTATACTACTTACTCCAATGGGGAGGATAGACTACCCCTTAAATAGGTTATACTACTTACTCCATTGGGGAGGATAGACTACCCCTTAAATAGGTTATACTACTTACTCCAATGGGGAGGATAGACTACCCCTTAAATAGGTTATACTACTTACTCCAATGGGGAGGATAGACTACCCCTTAAATAGGTTATACTACTTACTCCATTGGGGAGGATAGACTACCCCTTAAATAGGTTATACTACTTACTCCATTAGGGAGGATAGACTACCCCTTAAATAGGTTATACTACTTACTCCATTGGGGAGGATAGACTACCCCTTAAATAGGTTATACTACTTACTCCATTGGGGAGGATAGACTACCCCTTAAATAGGTTATACTACTTACTCCAATGGGGAGGATAGACTACCCCTTAAATAGGTTGTACTATTTACTCCAATGGGGAGGATAGACTACCCCCTAAATAGGTTATACTACTTACTCCATTGGGGAGGATAGACTACCCCTTAAATAGGTTATACTACTTACTTCAATGGGGAGGATAGACTACCCCTTAAATAGGTTATACTACTTACTCCATTGGGGAGGATAAACTACCCCTTAAATAGGTTATACTATTTACTCCAATGGGGAGGATAGACTACCCCTTAAATAGGTTATACTACTTACTCCAATGGGGAGGATAGACTACCCCTTAAATAGATTATACTACTTACTCCAATGGGGAGGATAGACTACCCCTTAAATAGATTATACTACTTACTCCATTGGGGAGGATAGACTACCCCTTAAATAGATTATACTACTTACTCCAATAGGGAGGATAGACTACCCCTTAAATAGGTTATACTACTTACTCCATTGGGGAGGATAGACTACCCCCTAAATAGTTTTTACTACTTACTCCAATGGGGAGGATAGACTACCCCTTAAATAGGTTATACTACTTACTCCAATGGGGAGGATAGACTACCCCTTAAATAGATTATACTACTTACTCCAATGGGGAGGATAGACTGCCCCTTAAATAGATTATACTACTTACTCCAATAGGGAGGATAGACTACCCCTTAAATAGGTTATACTACTTACTCCATTGGGGAGGATAGACTACCCCTTAAATAGGTTATACTACTTACTCCATTGGGGAGGATAGACTACCCCCTAAATAGGTTATACTACTTACTCCATTGGGGAGGATAGACTACCCCTTAAATAGGTTATACTACTTACTCCATTGGAGAGGATAGACTACCCCTTAAATAGGTTATACTACTTACTCCAATGGGGAGGATAGACTACCCCTTAAATAGGTTATACTACTTACTCCGTTGGGGAGGATAGACTACCCCTTAAATAGGTTATACTACTTACTCCAATGGGGAGGATAGACTACCCCTTAAATAGGTTATACTACTTACTCCAATGGGGAGGATAGACTACCCCTTAAATAGGTTATACTTACTTACTGTGGAAGACATACACCCTGTTATTTGGTCCGGCATAAATTCCCGACACCTGGCCAAAATTTAAGTTCTTGTCCGGCCATGTTCTGTCTTCTTTGAGACGCTGTCACGGAAAGGTGAGTAAAGATTACGACGATTCAAACCCGTCACGATTAGACAGTAGTATTTAGTGGGAGAAAGGTGTGACAGTCACAATTAAAAATTGTATAGAGAATTTTAAAATGAGAAACAATATCAGGTATACATTTTTAATGGTTTCATCAGCATTTTATTTGTCGTACTCACGTGAAGGAGGATCCGGGTTCGATTCAAGTCAAGGATGGATATAAAGATTGAAATTTAAAGTTTTAGATTAACTACTGGATTTATCATCTCAGAAATGTTATTTGCTTAGGGGAAATTGAAGTTAAATAATTTATTTTGGAATAGAACCTTTAATGATTTATTCCCTGGTAACGACGTCACGGTGATAAGTTAACAGTGTATTATTTTTAAGAATCTACCGCACGCTGACTGTCCCAGGCAGATGGGTTGATAGGTTTGTTATTTTGAATAAAATCGAATTAAAACTAACCTAAAGAACATGGTCTGCAGGCACAGAGCACATGTAATCAGACGCCTTGGCTGTCGAGCCTTTTGGGTGACTTGCGGAGCACGTGCAAGGAGAAATTCATGTCATGAGGTATGTAGCTTAGTGACCCGTGGCCATATCCGATAAGTGAAGATCGAAATTTGCTATAAAGCTAAATTAAAGGGTATTGAGGGGCACGATTTGACAAATCTGCAACCTGATCACAATTGCGATACCTTTGGAGTTTTACACGGATGAAGATCAGTGACGATCCAGACATTTTGATAGGAAGGGGAGAGGGAGTGGTTCACCTTATTTCTTGGTCAGTCAGATAAGTTCCCTTAACGCTGGAGATTGCATTCGGAGTCGTTGATTCGTCAAAAATATTCAACGAGGCCGTCGTTCATTTTACAAATGCACATCTAATCGTTCGTTCTCCATTACATCTTCAAATTTACCGGCCCGTCAAACAACGATTGATGAGATATCTGTTGCTCGTTTTAGAATCATTTTACAAACCGTGTTTATATAATATGCAATTCAAAAGACTAAAAAATCTAAATTTCAGTGATGTGTGATGTCTTCTGATTTGATCCAAATATCTAGTTTAGTTAATGGAGATTATGAATATTTTGAAGCAACAATAATTTGAAAAATATATTTCAGTGGGCATCATACAAACTTAAAAAGCTGGTTATGATAAGACCATTACCGAAATATATTTAAATTTGGTACGGAATGGTTATCAAATTTTTGATCATTTGAAACAAAACAAGAAAGCTACTGAAGATTTTCTGTTTATCGTCGTATTTACTTCCATACATGTACACCCACTGTGCTGCGTGTTGATCCACATGTTTTCGATTTGCAGGTTTTGCCAGTGAATAAGCGAGGACACAGGACAACAGGAGGACAGTAGGAAAGGACATCTTCGTTCCTCGGCAAGTCGACCAACATGACAACATTGTAGGGCCCGGCAGGGGTGGGTTATGTTGGGATTCGTATTGACGACGACAGATGGTTAAGACAATTGAAAATTCAGCAATCAAATTGAACTTAATTATAATTGATAATGTCCAATTAAACACACGAGAAATAATTGATTTAGAGATATCTTAGAGTAAACGGTACGACATCATGATTGCGTAACTTCCTGAATGTGCGGCCAGGGTCCGGCACAGGAACTCGTAAGTAAAACGTAAGTAAACAACAGATGAAAAAAACTACACACTCTCACTCTACTGTGTAGGTTTTGTAATCTGCGTTTTACCTACGTTTTACCTACGTTTTCCTTACGTTTTCCTTACGTTTTACTACGAGTTCCTGTGGCGTCCTGTTACACAAAATGCTCACAAATAATTATAAGACAACAAACGATTGTAACCAATGCTGAAAGAATGGACTAGGATGTATTGTAAGTGTAACTGGAACGGTACCCGTACGGTTTTGTTAGCGGAGTCCAACGTTTAATGAGTATTCTGTACCTCTGCTTTTACAAATTATTGAACACATTCTGTTCTATTGTAAAGTATCAATATGATAATATGAAAATACCATCGAATATCTTAATATATATATAACAACTGCATCAATCATGATAAAAGCTGAATCGTTATCTAAGACTGTGGGAACATCTAGGAAACACTAAAACGCTAAGGTTACCTTAAAGGCACTAGTGCACGCTTTTACGGTTTAAATTGGCTATTTTAAGGTTTACGAGGACTACTGCATTCACTTAAACTTTCTATCGATGCAATGAAATACTAAATATTCCCTATAATTTACCTGCAATCAACATTGAAAACGTTAAGACAGCCGCTGTCGGCTTGGACATATAAAAATCTATGGTTAGCTGTGCACAAAACGGATAAATTATTGACACTTGGAAACGGCTGAACTAGTACTGTGTGCAGATATTGAATTTACCTAAACTCTGAATTGAGAACAAATCATGAAATATGTTTTATGAAAGCAATGTTATAAATTAACCGATTTAATAACACAGTTTCAGCATTGTTAATAGATTGACCTTAGCGGCTGCCGTTTCCGCTTTTCTGGTTGTGACCAAAATTCTAATATTTCCGATATCGTAGTTCATGCGGATTTTATGTAACGTAACGTTAAATACTTCCGGCCTTAAAAAATCCACTTTACTACCTGAATACGTAAATATTTATTAAATAACGTACGAGGTAGATTACTTGAGTGAGGATAGTGAGTAATATCGAGAGATATGCAGTAGCTGTACATTCGTTGTGTTTACGAAATATTGGCGTGCACTAGTGCGTTTAACCCCCATTATTTAATACTGCACTCAGGTACCTTAGAGACTTATGATCATATATTGTCATATATCTTACTTCGGACTGTCACCGGGAAAGTTTGACAATACTTGCCTTTGAGTCCTGATAACAACCAATTAACTGTTTTGAAAAGGTATATGTTTTCGTAGCGAATCATTCAGCGCAAGCCCAGGGACTTGAATTTAAAGATGGAAGTGCAAGTCAATGGAAGTCAAAAGCGTTGTAATATGTCGTTTGAGAGGTTCGCAAGACTAATGTATCAGTTTGAATGGCTTACCCTAATCAATGGCAGGTCATTTCTGTACGACCTTGATGATGAAAAGTCCGAGGGGTTCTAGCATGGAGCCATAGGAAAATGAAAAAATAATCACTATCTTATATTAAATGTTATATAGATAATAACATCCCTTCCGTCCACAAATAGGCTATAGGACGGACAAGCGCCGGTTTGTCAGTGACTCGAATCACGATCTTGCTCTCGTGGCCTATATTTCAAATCATATACTAGGTCATCTGCAATTACTTACCTATTTTTATTTGGCTGCATACTAATCGTCGACCAGTGAAGATTCTCGTTAATGAGCTCACTTTCGCCAAAACCCTCGACCGAACATCGATTTGACCTGAACGTTTGATGATTATTACCGCCTGACAGCTACCTAGACGTGACGTGGGCAGATTTAAACATTGAATCAGTATGCAAGTTGGATAACTGACACTTACAGTCATGTTTTTCGGGGTTTATCTGTTATACATATTAATTAAGATAATGATAATGAAATGTGTTGAATTACCAGGTTTAAATTTGACCAATCGGAGTCATTTCCGTTTCGAGCAATTTTGACAATAAGGCACTTGTCTGTACTATAGCCTATAAGTATAGAGGGTATATTTTTAACTAAAAGTTATATAAATTTAGATAGTGATTATTTTCAATCTGCTTTGTAAGTAGACCTTGTTGAGCGAAGATATGTCGTGTTGAGAAGTTATTTTATCTGTGCTTTGAACTTGAAATACTTAAAGAGCCACTCCGTGAGTTGTTGGAGTCATATATGCCAAACTTAATCAATGCTGTCATTTGACTGTTTGTGTTATCGACTGTTACCAAAAAGACACATTTTAAAGCGTGTTGGTTTTTTGACGCTCGCCACTATCCGGTTTTCGATCTAAACGTGATTGTGGAAACTTATCTAAAACAGCCAGGAGGGCAGTTAGGAGTTGATAGTGTTTGTTAGGTTATATAACTAGTCTCCATGTATATTGGACGTGATATCTACACCTCTGTGCATTTAAAAGGCTGTTTTTAGATTTTGTTTATAGAAAACCAGTATTTGTCATATATATGTGAAAAAATGTTTAGATAAAAGATGTGGAACATGCCCATATCTAAAAGAAGGCTCGACAACAACTTTTGAGAATGGAATAGACTTTCATGTTAAAAGCAACATGTCATGTAAATCTAAAAATGTTATCTATGTCATTTCTTGTGAAAAGTGTGGTGTAACATACATTGGACAAACGAACAACTTGCAAAACAGAGTAACAGTTCACAAACAACAAATAAGAGATGATAATTTAAGACACTTAAAAGTTAGTAAACATATATCTCAATGTAGTAATGGTGCTTTTAAAATATTTCCTTTTTACGAAATATTCATTAATGGAGGTGACATTACATCACAATTGCTAACAAAGGAACAGTACTTCATTAACAAATTTTCTCCTTCATTGAACAGCGTCATAAATCCCTAATCCTATCACTGCCAATTCAAACCTATTAGATTTAAGAGGGGATAACTCACCAGGACGATTGTTGATTATTTTGATGTTTGTGTTGCATTGTGTTGTTACTTAGATACACTGAAGACTATTTAAGACTGCTGCTGTGCTTCAATCATACATTCCCTGAAGAAGCTTCGAATCAAGAAGCAGAAATATGCATATTGGAAAAAAGATAAAGTCATGATTGTGAAAGTTGATTTACATCTTCTCTGTATTTTTTAATACTTTCATATATATATATATATATGTCTTTTTGACATGAAAAGTTAAGATGTTTTGATTTTATATCACCACATATGACATTTAAGTTCGTATCAATGAATAGTATGTAATGGAAATCACGGAGTGGCTCTTTAAATGTATTGTGGTGTAGGTATGGAGTCAGAAAGTAATGGTTGCTTTGAGTTTTCCAGCGTCGGAGATGACAGTAACCACGGTTGAAAGCAATAAATAACTTTTCATTCGTTGAAACCTTTTCATATCGTCAATATCAAGCAACGCTGCTCAAATGGTTGGTTTCCCCGCGTTTATTGAACCTGACGCTTCATAACACACTATTCATCGACATCAACTCCTTTCGGAGCATCAATGTTCGCTGTCTTTTTTCACAAGTTTATCCACCAAGTTCAAAATAACGAAGTACCTATTCCCAGATGGATGAAATGGAAGCAACACTTAACTTCAATGATATTTTTTTACAATGTTTTAACGAATTTCCTTATTCATGAACGTGTTAAAATGTTGTTATGAAAGTGTATAGTCAAATCTGTGTCTATTTTGTCCATCAGTGCCTTCCTCCTGAACGTTATTAAACAGGCAGTAGCACGATAAATTCAGTCATCACATGTTAACAAAAAGAAATATTAAAACTGCATTAAACTTATTTTTTATCAAGAGAAGCAGTTCCAGAAGGAACAGATGATATTCACTTACATGTACGCTATACAAATGCATTTCCCTATATCTGAAGAATTAAAGGCGTTCACTCAAAAATGGGCGCTATTGGTTTTCGCTTGATACATGATAATTTCATCAACGACTTCGGATGATCGAGTTGAGTTGTGACTAACGAGTTGTTTTGACCCTCTGAAAATAAGCACTTTGCCTAAACAGAAAGCTATTGGGGAAAATTTGAAGGAATACAATTTTCGAAAAAAAACCCCGTGCTACTGCTTCTTTAACACAAAAGACTTTTCTCTCTCGAGTCAAAGTTATATATGACCGACATTTCATGAATAATGGTAGCTCATACACCACTAAATGAAATAGATAATAAAAACATTTCACTTTCAAAGTCGCAGTTTTGTATTTTTGATTATTCAAAACTGAATGTTTACTTATCGTGAAATGTATCGATGAAATAAAATTGAAATAAAGGAAATAATTGCCACGACGAAATGGTATAAAGATATCAAAACGTGTGACTGTGCTGACTTCATTTAAAAAAAACCAAACACTGGCGATTGTGGAAAAGTGACATTATGAGATTTCTTCCATACATGAAGTTTATTAGTCTTCTTATAAGCCTGCATAGATTTTTATTTTATTTCAGGGTGTTTCTGACAGACTATGAAAACTTGACAAAGTACCATAATAACCATAATGATATGGAGAAGGCGTGTTTTACCTGGTTGTTCCGATCGTTTGCAAGCCTTCGACCGTGGGTTTTCACGTTAATGGTTCAGGGCAAAACTGTACTCTAGTGCCAAACACATGATGATCGAGGCTATTCTATTTCTTAAAGAGTACGTTCGGGATGATCAAAATGCCAATCATTAATTTCCCTTCGTTAAAAGAAGGTTAACTATTAACTATTACTACACTTCCTTTTCTAAAACACCTTAGTAAACGTAAATGATATGAACCTAAATTAGCAGTGAATTGAAAATCCTCGACTATGGTCATTGCTCGTGACGTCATAACATTATTGTCCTTGACGTTACGGGCCACTGTTTCTTGACGTCATTCAAAAACAATACTTTAATGCGTAAATAAGCGATGGGCGTCGTCTCTGATCTTTTTTAAAACAATGCTAAAATTAGAGTAATAGAAATTGAATAGCCTCAACCCTCATGTGTTCTGCGATTAAGTACAGTTTTGCCCTGAACTTATATAATTAAAGCACGAAGGCCGAATACATAACCCATTATGAACCCGGTTGAATTATATATTATTCTTAATAAACGTAAATTAGATTAATGGAATTTGGCCGTGAATTGAAATTGCTCGACTAGAGCCACAGCTACTGACATCATTACGCCATTGTTGATGACGTCAAGGGCCTTGTTTCGTGCGTCATTCAGTAACTATACATTATTACGGAATAAACGAAGGGCAGCGCCTTTGATCTTTACCGAAAGAATGCTAGAAACTTCATTATAAAGCAGATAATTTTCTAAATGGATTTATCTAATTAAACTTTGATAACTCCCATTTTCTTCCTTTCAACGTTAATTCGATTCCAACCATGTTATTAACAATATCAGTGTTTTACATGGTATACATCGAAAGTTAGAACAAAGCGATGTATTTTTTCTGTAAAATTACGAAATTAAGTCGTGTCAAACTACTGGCACTTTTATTACACGAAACATACTCAGTACAGAAGGGACGTAACTCTGGGTGTCAAATGCCATGATTCTCTTGTTTTTATTTCATATAATACAAACCTGATCACTAATAGATCGAATCATTATTTATTATTAAAAAATCAGCGTTTAAAATTTGAAATAAATGTAGAAATATGCTGATTTGCTGACATGCTGAAATATGAAAGATTTCATTGTATAAAGTTCACTATCGTGAAAGCCCGAGGTAAAAATCATGTTGATCGTGTAGGCCGTGCTGATCGTGAGGAGTATGTAAGATCAGTGAACTTATCGTGCTATTTCATTCATCACGTACTGTATGTAGCCTGGCCTATAAATGTCAAGATGTAAGTAACTGTCCCCAATCGCATTCATTCACTCTCTGATATTACGTCTCAGATATACCATTAACCATGCAAGACACGTTTGAATGTGCTCATGTAAGCTTCTTCTGAACAACTTTGCGGAGAGCATCTTTTAATGTCGAGATTAAAAAATAATAATCACTTGTATAAGATCATCCTAATACCAATGCAATACGTTATATGTCTTGGGATAGTTTATATCGTATATTTATAAAATGTTCACCATTGAAACACACCTCAGTAATCCTCTCTTCTAAACAACCAAATACAGGAACTTTTTTAAACATAAATATATCGATCCCTAAATTCTTTATTTTGGATTTGTAGCAATTTATTAGAGAAAAGTTACATAGCATTTATTCCTACCTCTGACATATATCTCTTTCATTCATACTTGGCCAAAATGTTTCCAAAATTAAGAAAGTAATTTTAATTTCATTATGCCTTCAATTTGCAATACATGTTGTTACGTCAGAAGAACAAAAAAATCTATCAATTATATTATATTTCGCTATCGGAAAACTTGAAGAAATTGTAAATAAATTAAAGTTTTAAGCTAAGACAAAAGAAACCTTTCTTTCGGTTGCTTCCAAAAAAAAAAAAACCGAAAAAACATGAAAAATAAGAAGTATACACAAGCAACGATAACAATTTCAAATATATTCAACATATTTAAAAACATTCTTTTTATGATTCTTCATGAAGCGACCTTTATCCAATGATTGCCAATAAGAGTGTAGGGTGTGTGTCTGTCAATAAACTGAAATAAACCAATTGTATTTATTGAGATAAGCATTGTCTGCCTTCACGCCATAATATACTATATCGAATGTATATTGATAATCTGGTTTATAAGTCTAATAATAGCTCAAATCCCATTACGTACGTTCGGTAAATATTCCAATGAAAAGTTAGTTTTTTCGTTCTCGGAAACTCAAAGTTTATCTTCATATACCATATTATGATAACATGTATAATTGTTTCTTCATTGTCCAACAAAAGTGATTGCATTCTTGACTTTTATAAAGTATAACGTTTTTTTTTACATCTTTATAATGTATAGAATGAGGAAATTCCATTTAATGACTAGTGTCTGTGTCAGGATAAAGTGATAAATGTTGAAGATGACATTTAAACCATTAGAACTTAACTACCTGACATTATCTTTATGACAAGAACCTTATTTTGCTCAGACGCCATGCCAACATTTTATTCAAACTATGACTCAAAACGAGCTTGCAGTTTACATTACTCATTAAAATCATTTCAGTAATTTCAATATTCAGTAACTAATATGGTTATTCGTCATTAAAATGTATAAATTCAAGATAATGTTTTCCCAATTTATGTTGAATAACCACGACATAATATCGGAGTAACATCCAGTGTATTATTACCCGCCCGTGAAAGACACTGCACTGAAACATATGAAGGATATAGAAGTTTTGCTATATGGATCTGCAGATACGACGTCGACATTTTTTAGTTGTGACGTCATTGTATTGCTCGCAGCGCCGTGTAGATATCAGGCTTAGAAAGAATCCATATAAGGTAAACATAGTCACTCTGTCACTGATTCCCCTTTTTTTGTTTAGAAATGAAATGCATACTCATGGGAAATATCCTTCTTTTGAATGTTCAAGTCTTCTGCGTTTTTTCGCTTCGCTCGTTTGATACCCAATCATCAACTCGTTTGATAGAAATTGTATTACACGGGATGTCGTGATTCGGAGATAAAAGGAAAGTCAACAATCTGCCTTGTCAATGTTATAATTTCGAAAGTTGATAGACTTTTGCTAAATGGATACGATCTTTTGTGTTTGTTTTGACACCTTTATGTTGTCAAGGAATAAAAATAATTATTGAACGACCGATCAAACATGACATGAACGATATAAAATCCAGTTTCATGCACCAGGTTACTAAAAAAACGTTTGTTTTGTATTGACACTATGACATTCGTTTTGACGAAAGAATTATATCGTTAATCCCAAAATGGTCATTTAGAAACTTGGAGCTTTGTCATTAACCCAATAAAGGTTTTGTATCAGGTTTCTAAAAGAAGGTTAAAGACATAGAACATTTTGATATTTAAGGTATCAAGATAATTTTTTTTACATGTATAATGTTATAAATTCGAAGACATGTGTATTCAGTGTATATGTTGCGTAACATTAATAAAAGTTTTGCTCCATGAAACTATTTTCTAACGGAAAACAAAGACTGTTTCTGTTCATTTAAAAAATAGAATAGGAATGCTTTTAAATCTAAAGAAAACATGAATTTATTAGACAGAAAACAAACATACCAAACAGGAGAATACCCTCAACTAAAAATATTTAACGGAAGAAAAGATAACAAGTGTTATATAAAATATATATTTTGGATATTGAGAGTCATTAAGTATGTTTAACCAATTTATAGCTTAACAAGGCTTTTAGGATAACTTGATTGCATAAGTGCATACGTTTTGCTTGGTCTATGATAAGATTATCGTTACACACTATTATAACCTAAAAGAAACCCTATCACCATAGAAACGTGTGTACATGATCCGTTAAAAGTGGCATTGAGTATGTTTCATAATGATATTCAATTTGGATTTGATATGTGATCAAATACTATAGGTGTTCTGTTTTAAGTTCAAATTGCATCGCTTGAGTTTTATCCCGTATGTAACAAATATGTAACGAATTACTTGTGTTGAATGAATAAAAAACAACGGAATTGTACATTGCCTATCGCAGTTACTAATATGTTATATATATAACCTTTTTAACACTACCAACCAAAAACTCTTTCATTATCTTCAAAAGAAAGGTAAGAAAATTAAGTTAGGCTAGTTGGAGAAGGTATAATGTCCGCATTTCTACCCCCCCCCCCCCCCCCCCCCCCCCCCCCCCCCCCCCCACCAAAACACCTAAACCATTCTATTCTCACTAACCCGAATCAATAAGCATTACAATTTGGACAATAGTCTTTTCGAAGGATGTACACAATTCAAAATGTTTATCACATTTTAATTCAACAACATTCTCTATGTCTCTTTAAATTCAGAAGTTGGGGAGAAGGCGATTTGAAATAATAATAGAAAATAAACTATCCACTCATTACTGAAATTTCTTTTCGTACGTTTCTTGAAAGGTTAAATATTTGCTATCAGGAGAATATAACAATTACGATTACCGTTGTAAAAATAAAGCGTGACTACGTTATTTCTGTTCAGTTTTCAAATGATAATGAAACACTTTTCAGGAACAATTCAGGAACTATATTCTTTAAATAAGCATGTCACAGTTTCAATTCTACGTTTTCATCTTGAAATTTATTTTTTCATTCTCTTGACCATGTACCAACTAACATTTTCAGTGTAGCGAGAATGATGGAAACTGAATTTCTAGTTTTGTGATTTTTTGTCGTTCAGCTCCCTTATCAGATTCAAAATGAGATAATTTCAGACATCTTTTACCTTTATGTAGGCGTACGGGCAATCACAGCATTTTCCAGAGTCTACTGCTACAGGTTATCCACTGAATGAAAATATCCTTCACCAAAACAACTAAACACATCTGCTTCAGATAATGCCATGTGGGTTTTACTCTGCTAAGAACTTTGGAACCTCAACCACAGTCCATTAGCGCGAGATACTAGCACTGCCAGGGTGCGAAGAAGGGTAGTTCAGATACAGGAGTTGGTTCTTCCATCCATTTCAACATTTTAGCAATAGAAGTAATATACACGTCATTCTTTCGACGAATTGCATCAAGGAAACCGATAAGTCCTTCCAAACTTTCAGCATAATGATTGTGGAACCACATCTGGTTGAGTCGTATCCCAAAGGGCGCCCTATTATTCAAATAGTATCTGTTGAAGTTGTCCATGAGGTAATTCAGGGTCGTGGTGTAGTTCATCTGGTCGTAGGTGCAACTGTCAGCATACTTGCACGTTTTGTTGTCTTTGTCCAGCTTGAGTGGGATGATCGGAACCTCCCACATACCGGCATGTGATTCTTTAGGACATGTCTCAATCATACACCGCTCATCCCATCCGTAGTCTAGAGTAAAGGGCCAGAAACGCTTCTCTTCGGAGCTCTCAACGAGGAGAGTCGAGTCGTAGAAGCCTCTCAAATTGAGCTTCCTGAACTGTTCATCGCCCTGTGGATGAAGTTGTGGACTACTCCAGCCGGAGACCTTGTTGGCGGAGATCCCGTATTGTTTTAAATGCTCCAACTGATCGTCGATGTCGTATTCGAGGAGAGTCACATAGTTGTTGTTGTTTGGCTCCATACCTGCCAATGCAATCTCCACACCCAGTCTGTACAAATGTTGGACTACAGAATAATTGGAGTATTTGTGCGAAAGGAACACTGTTCCTGAGATCGGGCAGTTATTTGGGTTGAGTCTCGGTCTTTGGAATATTGTCTTCATTTTCTCTCCTACCATATAGTTAACCACGCCATCCATTACAATATAGACAATTTGGGGCACCTCTGATAATGGAAGTGATGCTGGGTAGTGATTGGTAGACTTACACAAGCAGTTGGGATGGTAACAGTTGATTGTCTGAATGCACCTGTCTAGTCTGCTAACTGCAGTTGTAGTTGTGGGCTCTGTTTGAGGAGTGAATGCGCGGTCATAGATGAAGGGCGCAAAGGTTGGTACAGTAGTTGGGTCATTTATTGCAGGGACTTTTGTTACCACCGCTGTTGTGGTTTTTACGGTTGTTTCGCCATTAGATCCTGGCAATACAGCATTACGTCTTGATTGCTCTTGTGCTGCAAAAAATGCTGATAGTTTTGAAGCAAATTCGCTTTCACCGACGGGAGACTGTGCGTTTTCCTTTGGAGTGCCAAATGCTAGAGGTGATTGATTACCCCCTTCTCCAAAAGCAAAACTGGATAATCCTCCGATTTTCATAAACCGTTTAGAGAGAGGATCTGGTGGAGTAGTTGTCGTTGTTGTTGTGGTGGTGGTTGTAGTCATGGTTGTAGGTTCGGTCAACGGAACAGGAGTGTGGAAATGAAGCTTTGGTCCAAAATTTTTAAGGCCAGAAATTGCTGTTAAGGGAGGTCCTGCCAAAGGTTGGGACTGGTCACCTTTCATTTTGCTCAACATGTCAAGGAATCGCTGCTTCGAACTGTCAACTGGCGGACCCAAAGTAGTAGTGGGGTCGATTCTCTTCTGCGAGAGCCACTTCTTCATTTCTTCGTGCTGTCTCGCCTCTTCTGCCAGATCCCTAGAGATTGTTTGAGTTTGTTGTGATGCTGTTTGAGGTGCTGGTTGTAGTGCTGGTTGACGTGGTAGTTGTGGTGGTAGTTGTGGTGCTGTTTGAGGTGCTGTTTGTAGTGCTGGTTGACGTGGTAGTTGTGGTGGTAGTTGTGGTGCTGGTTTTGGTGCTGGTTTTGGTGCTAACTGAGGTGCAGGTGCCGGCGCAGGTGCTGGGGCCGGTCCATGAGAATGGGGAGCGTTTTTGAAGGCAAATGTAATCTGTGAAATATCAGGTGTTTGTGGACCACTTGGTTTGTCCTGAGGTAAGAAGTTTGTCTCAGATTGGAGATTTAGTTTATCAAACGGAGACATTTTTTGTTGAGAAGGGGGAACAAAACTTGATCTTGCATTGTCAAATAAAGACGACGATTCCCTTGGGGGATCGGTCCTCAGTGATTGTCCCGCTGTAGGTGTTCTTTCGAATGGACTAAATGAATCTCTTACAGTATCTCTCGTGTCACTTGCTGTAAAAAATCCTGGATCAGTCCTTGGATCTGGCCTTGGGGCAGGTTTACTTTCAAATGGAGAGAAGGAGTTCCTTACAGGTTCTCGTCTTTCAGCATTTGTAAAAAGTCTTGGGTCAGGCCTAAATTCAGGTGCAAGGTTAGTTCTTCTTTCAAACGGAGAAAACGGCTCTCTGACGTCACTCCTTGGCAACGAGTGATGTCCTTGATCATGCAGTTCATCAAGGCTTGGTCGTCGACGATTTGTATCGCCAGTCATTACTTTAAAAGGAATATGATCTACATCAGGAGCTCGTCTGTTGGACGGTTTGGTGGGCTGTTTTGCAGATATTTGTCCTAAACCACTTGCTGGATCAGCACCAAGAGCGGGCCAAACGACTGGTTCGCCGAAGTTGTCAATTGCAGCTGTTGTCTTTGGACGTTTCCTCTTTCTGGATTTTCTTGTTGGATCACTCTTTGTTTTCGCATCGACTTTAGCGTGAAGTGCCTCTAGCTGTTCAGCAATTTTTTGTAGTTTGTCTCGCGTCGTATCAGCTTCAGTTGGTGACCCTAAACTTACACCTTTCTTGTTCTGCTCTATTTGTTGCGGTGGTCTTGTTCCTGGATTTATCCGTTGTGAAACTGGATCAAAGCTGGGAACTCTACTTTCAGGAATAATTATTGGAGGTTCTTCATTCCTAGGCTGCTGAAGTTTCTGCAGTTGCTCGGGAGAAAGGAATACCGGCTCATTTCTTGATGGAGAAGAAGCCGGTTGTTTTTGGGGCGTAAACGGGTCGTTAAAGCCAGTATCAAACAGGAATCTTGACACTCCAGTATTTCTATCATTTTGAGCTGGAGGCGTATTAAAAGGCTCTGTATTACCAATGGACCAAAGGACAGAAGCAGAGCGAATGTCCTTCTCAACCCTCTTCAATGGTCTCACTGACTGATCAAGCGGGTTGGAAGATTTGCTTTGTTTGTTGGCATCCTGAGCCCACATCATTCGGCCAAAACCACTTGGCGGAGGATTGTCCTTCTTAACTTGATCTACAGTCACATATGGAGGATTAGGATCATTGGACTGTTCAGTAGCCTTAGTTGGCGAAACCGGCCTTGGTTTGTTTACAAAGACATGACTTCCACCCCATATTGAAGTGTTTTCAAGAGGATGTGGATTCTGATGCTTTGCACTAACCTGCTGTTGTTTCTGGACAATGTCCTGTTGAAACCAAGGGACAGGAAGTCCTTTCCCGGTTTTAACTGCTTTCCTCACTGTTGTGTCAATCTTTATGGGTTGGCGATACTTGCGTCTGCTTTGTGGACAACTCCATGGCTCGAAATATTTGATGCGGTCTAACGGTGTTGGGTTCTTCAGCCACTGTATTACTTTACTTACAGTAAGAATGTAGACGTCATCCATTTGACTTAATTCATCAATGAACTGGTCCATTGCCTTCAATCTTGTAGGATCGTAGAACCAGCCGGCGTGCATGTTGAATCCGAGAGGTGCTCGGTTCCCCTCATAGTAACGGTTAAAGTTGTGTCGAAGTAGATTCAAAGCAGCAGAGTTGTTTCCCCACGGAATGGGACAGGCATCAACATATACACATGGTCGGTCTCCAGTCATGCGCAGTTCAACAACAGGTACTTCCCAGAATCCCCGATGTGGCTCTGTTGGACAATGGTTTATCCGACAACGGAACGGCCAGCCGTAATCCAATGTAAAAGGAATCGGGAAGGTACTTCCATAACGGTCGGTTTGTGCAGTGGACAAAGTCGCATCGTACATAAATCCGAGATTAGATAAGTTTTTAAACTGGACATTACCTTCGACTTCCAGATAGGGACTCCTCCAACCTAGAATATCCTTTGAAGGAATTCCAGCCGCCATTATCTTCTCCTTCTGTCCAAGTGCTTCCTTTGCAAATGTTTCGGGCGTGAGATGGTTGTGTGTAATACTGTGAACTCCTATCTCCATTCCTCTGTCATAGAAGTCCTTCACCTGGCTGTATATGGTATCATTGTCCGAGACGAACAAAGTCATTGCTATAGGACACCCGTTAGGATTGAACCTAGACGGGGGAAAGAGCGACTTGTAATAAGGTATGATCTGGCCAGCCACGGCATCGTCGAATGTGAAGTATACCATCTGCGGCGTTTTCTTCCTCGGGAACTCCATTTCGTCACTACAACACACACATGACGGTGGTTTACACAACCCTGTCCGCTGGCATCTCCGACATGCTCCAGGAAGTACACTTCCTACGGCGTTTAGACAGTCTAGGAACACTATCAAACAAATCCAAGAAAGAAAAACTTTCATATTTTTTCAAGTACTAATGTATTGTTTTTGCAAGCCACTTTTGTTAGCTTGGATGAAGGTTCCTGTTGCTCTTCCTCTTCACCGATGTAGAAATATTCCTTGATCACAACTTCAATCAAGTGTCGAAGGACACTGGTCTCTTGTCTGAATCTGCTGATCTATACCAAAGGCCTTGTCTTCGCCTGCCTTCCGCGGAGTGCCAACAATCCACGACTGCTGTGACGTCACATGATGGCTGTCACGACCTCTGACCTCAGTTTGTCGTCTGCTCCTGAGACACGCAGACGGTGAATTGACACGATCAGTGTCACATTTTTGAGTTAGTGAAAACAAAAGCTTGAAATTTTACAGGAAAGTATTTGCCTATCAATCTCGAAATGTAAATCAATTAAACTAGAAAATTATGTTATAGATATAAACTATTGCCAGGGACCACCACATGCTTAATATTAACTGAGTTTGGTTGACGAGATGATCACGGAGAGGGTTGTGTTGACACCATACATGATCTGCTGCAGTACAGCAGGAAGAGTCATGATAAGCAACAATTCGTGACACAAATTAAAGATGACCTGTCACTTTGAGATAAGACTCACAAGATTTTAATACAACATTCATATCCATTTCATAGGTCCTTAAATCCACTTGTAATATATTATAATTTATTACGGAGCTTCTCTTGTGCACTTACTAAACATAAAATCATATCAGTCTTAGACAAAAACTATTCTGCATTCATTTTGTTTAAGCAACTAGCATATTCTAAACTTTCATATACATTTCAGAACCACAAAGAAACAAAAGTAAACAAATGTTATTGCTTAACTAATAGTAATAGGATTATTAAGCTTAAGAATAAATTCCAAGAATTGATTTCTAATTTTACTTGACTTTGGGTACCGTTCTGTGAATTAACGATAAATCCCTCTTGATGTGAAACCATTGGTTTTTCTCAGATTCGACAGATTGTTTCCTAGCTGCAGGTATTGTTATTTGTTCAGTTGGATATGACTTTTTATTACGACACGTAATATGCTCTCATGACTGGAATAAGATATATGGATTATACTTGGTGATGTCCGTCTAAAGCAGGTTGTACTTCATCGAGTGACATGTGTAGATATCAACTTTACCCACGTCATGAGATGAAATCAACGCGGTGTTTGACTAAATTAATTAGGTATTTGGTTTAATAGATAATTCCAACATTGGTGCCGTTTTTATATAATTTACTTCAATGAAACTAAGTGATTCTCATTTGCCTACATAGTAGCCAGTAGTTCCGGCACCCGGTCACAGTGAGTGTAAACTGTAGCTTGATAAACAGTTTATTTCATGACAAGTTTTATGCTCATTATATAATAAATGCCATAAAATAAACAAAACTTAATAACCATCAAGGAAATAGGTCTACGATATGAATCATATTTTTTTACCTGGTTGATATTTTGACACCTGTAACCCGTCTCCATTCCCCAGTTTGACATCTATCGCGTGTTGTGCGCGACCATTTGTCCGTCATAAAATAATTGTGTAACTGTGTAATGGATACAGCCGTGTATGAGCTAATTCAAAATATCGTGTAAATGTTTAAACTTTATGATGAAATAATGAGAGGATATTCCAATTATAATTATCCGTGTATATATTTTGTCACAGTGTCACCTCATACTGGTGCTGACCAAGTTATCAAAATAACAATAAGGGACAATACACTCGCCCAAAAATAAAATGCAATATGAAATTTTTTTGTACAATGTAAGTAGAATCAATTAAATATATGACGAAAAATATATGTATATGCTGCCACTTAATCAATAAAACATACCATGTTGTGTACATTAACCCTTGTTCTATAACACATCTCAATTTAAAAAATCTAGATCACGACCTTTTATTTTCCTGTAAATCGGCATAAGCAATGCAAAGACAAATGTATCGACGGGTATTTTTATTATCATTTCACGCGTTTGCAGGACAAATACTTTTCATCGTGTGTTCAAATTTCGAAAATGTCGCAAATAAATAGTTAAAGATCTGAAAGTTTCATTTATCTGTTACATATCGCTTCCATATTACAGCTTTGAAATAAAAATGAACGATTTTCAGAAGTGACACAGAACTAAAGGTTAAGGTCATCGTACAAATTTGTTACAACATACTTTTCAACCGATGCACTGTGAATCTACCTGCATCTGATAGTGTAAATAAATATCAAGGCTCGGTCACACGTAATACAAAGTTTTTAATTTGAGTATGAGGAAATTGCCGTTGTGCACAAATATTTTATGGTTGTCATCTTGTCTTACTTGTCATCTGTTAGGGTATCCTATAAAGGAACTTTAGCATCTTACCGAGAATTTAGTTCAGCATTAAAGAGCCACTCCGTGATTTTCACAGCATATAATTTACCTTTGATACGAACCTAAATGTCATATGTGGTGATATAATATCCAAACATCTTAACTTTTCATATCCAAAAGACATATATATATGACAAATACTGGTTTTCCATGAAAATCTACAAACAGCCTTATAAATGCACAGAGGTGTAGATATCACGTCCAATATACATGGATACTAGTTATATAACCTAACAAAAACTTTCAACTCATAACTGCCCTCCTGGCTGTTTTAGATAAGTCTCCAAAATTACGTTTGACTACTTGACACGCGCCACTGTCCGGTTTTCGATCATAATTGCGACGTTCTAATGCACTTTATGCACCGATGCACTTTTTGCACCGATCAAAATAAAGAAAAAATACTCCAAACGGGAAAATGATCGATCGAGGTGTAGATTATTTAGAAAATATTGCTTAACAGTCAGAACATCAAACCGCTTTTACATCATTCTAAATATATTGATATAATCCTTACTTGTACTAATACTGGGGTATCGTGGCCAACGGGTTCTGATGGCATTAGTAATGTATTCTGACGTTTACAAACGTCACGAACGATTCAAAGACGATAAAGGTAAAGAGAAACTGGTCTAGTTCCCGGGATCAATCAAAGATGCGATTCGTATATGAAGTAGAAGTCGTGTTGACGTAAACTTAGTCGCTGTCGATGGAAACAAGTCATAGTTACATTAGAAACGTTAGAAGGTATATTTTTACAAATGACCATCATCATGTTAAACAGATGTGCGTTTTTTTGTCATACTGTTTTATACAAAAATAAGTGCTTGTTTCAAAATATTATACTGCTGCGTTTCTTTTTCTTAGTGAGTACAGATCAATTATAATCAATCCGATTTTTATATTCTGTATTCAAACTGAACTTGATATGTCTTGTTTATCAGAGGCATTAATAAAATATCCAATGTCTTACTAAAACATAAATTGCTAATGAGGTGTTGTAAGGTCCTAGCAACTTTGACTACAGGAAACTTTTTTTAAAAACTATTTTTTTTAAAAATTGCATAAAGTACACTTATCGGTCCCCATTGAACTGTTAGACATACCTATATTCTATTTTTATCAATCTCACACAGACCATGCCGATTTGCCTTGCGACAGAAATGTTTAAGATTTCTGCGCATCCACCGGAAGTGCCTGATAAACGTCCCAATGTCCATGAGAAAGACCAGAACAAAGATGGCGGCCATGATGAAGACCCCAAAAGCTCCAATCCCCACAGCGCTAGGTCGGTTGTCAGGTACACTAGCAGTGTCGGACTTCTTCTTCACCCAAATCAGGTCCTGGACCATGTCTGTCAGCGATTCTGTTTAGAGAGGTAATTATAAATGTCGTTGTTTATTATAAAGTCTTATTTGCCTATTATTCTGACTGTATTAATCGAGTGTATTAGACCGTATCTGACGATGAGTTTTTCTCGTCGCCATGTTAAATGCACCCTTTTTCTAAAATATTATGAATATAGTCTTTCCGGCAGCCAGATTGTTCGAATAAGCTTCTTGTTCCCATAGGGACACATGAGTGAGATTTCCTAAAGTGAGTTTAGAGTTTCTCATCAATGTACATACCTTAGAAAGCTAAAATCCTCTCCATGATTAAATAAATAGGTAGAAATGGTTTTGATAGGTTGTCATTCGCCAGTTATTTAGAAAAGAGGTACATGTATCACATTTCTGGAGAACCTTGAACGTAATTCAACATTAATGGGGACATTACCCCTTTTAAGAGTTGTTGTTTTAGCTCCTGATGCTGTAGTGGTAGCTAATGGTGCTGTTGATGAAGTTGTTGTAGTTGTGATAGCGGCTGTAAGAGCTGCAGCTGAAGTAGGCGGATACATGGAAATTAATCTGGAAGTAGCAGCTGCGGAAGTAGAAGTAGTAGAAGTAGCACTAGTTGTTGTAGAAGTAGTAGTTGTAGAAGTAGTAGTAGAAGTCGTAGAAGTAGTTGATGATGATGTCATTGTTGTTGTCGAAGTAGTGGTAGTAGTTGGTGATGGCGTAGTGGTATATGTCGTAGATGAAGTAGAAGTAGTAGACGATGGTGTAGCAGTAGTACTTGTAATTTCTGAAAAAGAAATAGCATCCATTTGACCATGCCCTTAAAATGAAGAACTGAGGTGGGTCGCTTTAGTATACATCAAAAGTAAGGGAATATCATCCATAACCTTGTTGATTATAAATGTATCTCTCTCTTTCATAGAACATTCCTTGATGTTTATGCAGTTTGAACACTCATTGCTCTACCCTCCAATATTACTCGTCTGAAATGCTGCGTTGTTCCTTTAACATATGTAACACAGTATCACTGTTCACCAGCTGGTTTCTTGCATATGAAGTAGTAGAAGAAGTAGCAGGGTCTGGTAACCATGGTTTCCCCTGCCACAGCACCACAGTCGCGGTTCCTGAAGGCAATGTTGCTGGAGGCCCATGACGTCATTGCCGTTCCATCAACCCAGGTGTAAGCGCCTGAAGTCCTAAGTAACCCTATCCAGAAGTTGTTGTCCGCCTGCCTGTAAGAGGATTGAATACTATCTCTAATAATATGTCTTCCGACAACAACTTATCAACAAGGCGTTGTAGGGCGTATTATTTCTAATTATTCCTTTTCAAATTACATAGGAAGCATTACGGGGGACACGGTATCTGTGACTCCCGTCACATAATGGTATTTGGTTTTAGTACCCATTGGTGAATCTAATAGAAAAGCGCGAATCCGAAACTCCGCATAAATCGCTAATTCCTTAATATCGGACAATTTGGCTGAACGGTTTCCTGTGTCGAGACATGAGATAACACATTCGAGGGAAAATAAACTTTGTTGAAATACAGAAAATGGGTCTGTAAGTTACCAATCGGAAATAAGTTGTGAAAAAGGGAAATGTTGAAAATGGATGAAGTAGTCCAGACTTTTTTTTATATAACAACAAATCAACGGTCAGCATATTCATCTTGAGAGTACACACAGGCACCAGGCTATAATGTAGATATTGGTCTAATTCTCTGTTTATTACATATATTCTAGGTAAATCAAAGTCAAATAACTTAATAAGGTGTAATGGAGCTAGGAAAATCATTTCCGGTTATAGAAGGGAACCGACCGTATTTTACCTTGTTTGTGTGTTATACTGAAAAATAAGTATCGATATGTTATATCTTATATCTTAATTTAGGGTCTGGTCTCTGTGACGATACACTGTAGAGTGATGGTCAGATACACCAAAATTTACATCTATAGAATAATACTTACCCAGCTGAGATAGCAGTGAGAAAGACGAGCTCCGCCTTTGAGTGGACACTGGTCAGATTGGCTCGACTCCGGACACATGTGTCCTGGGCACCAAGGTAGTTGGTCCGAGTCCTGAATACTCTGTAGCAGGAACCACGGAACTCCGTCCATCCTCGGTCCGGGCATCTAGCTGACCCTTCATCTGTGGGGAGATAGTGGTGGAATCAATGTGGAAAAAACTCAAGATGGGTAATAAAAGAGGAGAAAACTCAAACCTTAACTACAGTGTTATGTGGTGCTAAGGCCTATCAATCAATCAATCAAAACTATTGTCTCTATTCACAGAAGATCTGTTTCGGAAATCATGATGTATATAGTGTACTTTAAATGCTTCAAATGCCCAATATTGTTGTCATTCCGTTGAAAGGAATATTAGTATACTCAAAAAGTGAATAAAGTGTGATGATGCCTCATTGCAAATAAGACGAGAAATGATTGCACTCTGTCCACACTCGAAAATTCTCGAGAATAAATACATCGCAGATTCCACATTTTAATGTTCTCTACGGTGATGCTCTCAGTTCCAGGATGCCTTTATATATATATAACAGGACCAAATGTTATTGTTCCACCCATGACTGTTTGTGTGTCGAGGTATTATGCAAGGGTTGTTTTTTCCTAGATTAATGTAGGATAACCAAGATTTTTTTGCCGTAGAAAAGTTTTTTTGGTAGGTATTGCTATTGAAGTGAAGGATATTAGGTCGTGATTAAAACATTTACAATCCAGTTCACGTTATGCCAATGGATTCACTTCGAAAAGAATACACTATTGATTTTAGATAAAGATGAGGTGTGCAATACATATCTTTATTACCCATATGGTTAATCATAAGTGGTGACATATTTTCAATATGAGCACATGTGCACATATCACTTTTGCCTAGCAACGATTGTTTCAGCGCGAGTGACCGTATTTTGTCGTCTGTGACGTCATAAAACCATTGTTCATGACGTCACTGTAGCGGGCCGTAGCGAGGGAAGGAGGCCATTTTCTGAATATTTCCATGCGTTTGAAATGGAATAGAATCGGTAATAAAGAAATTATTACCCTCGAGAGTGTTTCATACGACTTTTACGAAACTCGTGCGAATTTGTGTTTAACCCTCGCTCTCGCTCGGGTAATACAAAAATTCACACTCGTTTCGTAAAAGTCATATGACACACTTCTCGGGTAATAATCTCTATTTATCTCCCTTTTGGATCCTAAATCAAGGCCAATGATTTGGAAGTTGAATAGTACACTGAATTCTGATCTGTTCATGGGATCTTCATAGACCCCAGGTTCATAGTAACTGCTTCTGATTGGTTGATGGATTCTGTGAACGGGGTCGTAGAGGAATGAAGTAGCTCCTATCACTACTCAAATTTAAACATTCGTTGATTACGTTTGACTTTATGTAGCATTAGAAGTGAAGGGCAAGCGGATTTCATATAAGATGGCTGACAGCAGTATCAATAAAACTGTTTGGCTACCACAGATAAAATTTCTCTGGAAACTTAGTAGCAACTAAAAGCTGTTTGTAACAAGGCAAGTTTTTTGAGTGTCTTTGTTACTGTTGCTTCCAATTGTGGCACAATTGATAATCAAAGTCATTCAAAATCAACTCACTGATTCGTTCCCTATTCATATAATGGGTTGTTACTTGTCACTCGTCTTTGAGATGAGTAGCAAGTATCAAGCCGATATAAGACTAGGGAACGAATCAATGAGATTGGTAGCAAGTATCAAGCCGATATAAGACCAGGGAACGAATCAATGGTTTGATTTTAATCAGGTTGGATTGATAATGGAACTCAAAAGCTAGGAAATCTTCAGCCGGGGTCAGTTGGCTATAAAGTATCAAGATATGTAAATATGAAACATGTTAGTAAGTCCAAATGCACCTGTCTTCAAGGCACACTTGATCGTCCATGAAAAGTCCAGGTAAAAAAGCAGTGATCATAATTAAAACTGCACACATCTAAATTGATTCTATAATTGCAAATTACAATTTTCTCTAACAAGTTTTTAATGTGCATTTGAACGTCAGTCACGACGTCAACCTGTCATTTTTTTCATATTCCAATAAACCTTTATAAAAGTTTCATAACAAATATGAATTGTAAATAGAAGAAATCGATCTCACCTGAGAAGAGACAGATAAGAAACACAATCAGCTTTAAATGAAACTTCCTCATACAAATTTCTGCTTCTACAACTCTTTTACAACGTCATTGGTTCCTCAATTGGTTCAATTTGTAGGCTTCTGTCCAACGCTGATAATGATTCAGTCATCCGGTATCGATTATGCAGCGCGTAATTAATCACGGAGTCAAATATAACAGGTATCATATGCAGAATAAACAGAAACCATCCAATTAGTCACATACACAAACATGAGTAGAAAAACAAGACAGGAGCAAATTAGAAACGTTTGTGAATTATAACCCTTATAGTATGCATTCTTATTCCATAATATGGAACCAATCAAATTTTTTTTAAATATCCCCAATTTACAATTTATGAGAGCTATATAGAAACACATTCATTATGTAACCATTGTTTCATGTTGATATGTGATGACTTTCATTTAATTTAAACAACTTTTAAGAATGGACAAAAGCAAATAGTTTACAAGTTTACAAGAGCTAGAAATCATTTGACAGTAGAAATACAAACTCTTTATAACGAATTTGAAAATCATAATGGTAGATAAAACAAATATTGTCATAACAGTGCAATAAGAAAGCAAATATTTGAACAACATTTGTTATAAATCGAAAATAATGTTAGGAAACTTAGGAAAATATAGGCAGCATCATATATAGTCTCTCAGTAGGGAGTTTCGTAACCTAAAAGGCGCACAGAGTATGTTTCATTAGTTGTTTATGTGGCTTAATTAGAACCAAAATACTTTTAATACAGAATACTCTTCCCTTACTTAAGTTCAAATATCTCCTCTAAACGTTCATCTTTATCACTAAATTGGCAAAACTATGATTTTTCTTATTTTCAATGGTAATACAAACACGGCCATTTAGATCTTAAAAAGTCAAAATTTTACATCAAATTAAATCTACATGAATTTTAGTTAAGTGACCAACTTAACGCTCCCAACACATATTTATAAATAAGTTTTTAAAATCACGTTTGCATTATTGGCGCGCTCAACTGTCCGGTTTTCGATCACAAATCACGACGTAAACCTGTTTATTGTCCTTTGGATGCTGATTTTCATTAACAACCATTACTTGTTGATCAAATAACACCATATATAAAGTCTGACATATTTGACTCCAACAACATACTCTGTGCCCTTTAAAACTTGTGGAACAATACAACTTCACGCTAAGGTAGGACTAAACATGATTGAATGTCTCATCATGTGTTGGAAACCCCGAGTATATATGCATCATGGAGTCATAACTGACCATCAATCAAACGAGAAATTTATTATTTGTACATTCGGGGTTGAGAGATCTCCTTCGATAAGTTCTGGGTGTAAACTTGTAGAAGATAAACATTTGCATGTCCAAATAAATGTAATTGCCGATATAAAGCAATTGTTTTGATCACTAAAAACAACTAAAATATGATTTGCATGAATTCAAGAAACATGTTTTTTGGAGATAATTATTTTACGAGATCCTCAAGCAACTTCACTGTTTATATGATTCCCCTTTTGTTTCCTCGGAGGGTTTCGACTTCGGGTTTATCGTGGATATCACTATGTGTTTCTTCTTGTTGAGTCCCAGTCCTTTCCGGGCCCGTGTGAGATCGTGAACAATATTGGGCAGGTCAATGATGAGGACGACCACGAATATCATCACCAGTATTGCTATCCCGAAGGACCCTAGGAAAATGGCCGAGGGTCTATGATCCATGACTGAACCTTGAGTTAGGTTTGACTGGTGTCGCTGCAGCTTCACCTGGACGGTTTCTTGAAAACAAAGGACTAAAAGTAAGACATCTACATAAATTGTGACATCCTGACGTAAATGTATGATAAATGGGTTTTTTTATAAATATGATTTTTAATGAATTGAAAGAGAAATATTTGATCATTGAGTTCGGAAGACAGGAGAGGGTATCCTTTCAAATTTCAGTGTGCATATATAGATAAACCTATAATCTTAATTGAAAACTTTAGCCTAACAAATTAGGTGTGATTACTTTTCTTTCCAGTCAATTTGCTGTAAAAATGGAAAGTAACCTCGAACAAACATATAGAAAACGTATAACTTATCGACGATGAATTATCACTCCAAGGGTGATTCGTGTGAGGTATTCTCATGGTTATCCTGTTCACAATGTTTGGTCCATGTATCACATAGTTCCGACACTCACCTACAAACGTCTTGCAGATGAAAGGGTGGTTCTCTCTGCAACCTCGCCCAATGGTGATGCCATATAGTCTTGAAGTGTTTGCCGCCACTGATTGATCGAAGGTGAACATGACGCAGCTTCCGGTTTCTGTCAATCCCCCGACCCAGTAAGTCCAACTTCCGTTCCTGAAGAAGATAAAGTATAAGTTTTTCATAATACTTTTTATAACTATAATTTTTTCTGTATATTTGTTGCATTTTTGTACTCTTAAAGAGAGTTTGTGGCTTAAAGAATCTCATTAAAATACTAAACTCTATAATATCATAATCTGCGTAACAAAGAGCAGCAAAAAATACGATCGTATTTGAATCATATTGTTGCTTAAATAATTCATTGAAATGAAATCTTAATAATCCACTACATTACGCGTGTAGATCTCACCAGGCTCCGGTACGTAAGCCGTCAGGTTTGCCTCTGACATAATTCAAATCAGCCAATCAGCGAATTCGCCCCGTAATCTATGGTGCAGGCGAATTGCATTTCGCTTGTACGCTTTTCAGATCTCGGAAACCAAAAACCTTCCGACTGTTTAGCTTAGTAGCAGCTTTGAAAGTACACAGGTAGCGCTTTGAGAATGTCTTAGGACGTGGAAAAGGCGCCATATAAATATCCACATTATCATTATCACATTATTATCATTAGATGGTACCTCTCGCCAGCTGTTAAATCAGCCAGATACATGATTTCTGTCTGAGACACCAGGACAGCAAGGGATGAGTTGAGTTTGCTGCAGACACTTGAAGCACCCTGTGAGTCCTCGGAGCAGTTGTGGATCAACAGGTACAGGTTCGAACCCTGGGTCACTGATTCACCGACTGTGCAGTCTTGGGGCGTCTCTTTAAATGAAGAATTCGTAACTTTTATACTTGAAATATGAAAATATTCAAATAAGAAAACATTAAAATAAAAAAATAATTCATTAGTTATAAGTATTTGATATCTACCTTAGAAGGCATTTACGAAGTTTTATGAATAGGCAAATTCTTTATTGCAGTAAGAGGCGACTGTTACTATTGCAAATATGAAGTTTTTCTTTTTGAGACACATGATAATATATAGGCTTATTCCTGGATTTATCATTACTTATTGGATCCTTTACATCAGTGTATGATCACATGTTACATTTCATCACAATTAGCATCTCTTTTCAAGTATCGATAAACAACAATTGCTATTGATGTCTGTGAATTTAACTGGAAGAAATTCAACATATGTTATAACATAACATATTTTATTATTGAGTAGAAAACCTGTGTACTTGTGTTTATCAATTAAGACATCAAATAAAAATCATGTAAAAGAGAACTTCAAATATTGGACACAGTATAAAGAGTTATGCAGTCAATGCTTATGTGACAGGTAAAAGGTAATACATCAAAGACTAAACATAAAAACATTGATTTCACATAAAACCACGAGAGAAGGCTTTAGAGAAAACTTGTTATAGATGGAACGTGATTTGCACTTAATGAAGTCTGTTAAATTGCAATATTGAATAATTACGAGCATAGGGATCGATAAAAACAAAATAATAACATGCCATGCAAACACTTCTGCATTTGAACAGGGGACTTTTGTGATGTCAAAATCACTATTGCGTATTGAATCAATTCAAACATCCGCTTTAGCATCACTCTAACAGTAATCAAATAACAGTTGCTGTGGCTATATAAAAGCATGTATGTTGAGACGATGACTAAGAGCAATATGTATTCTAATGCTCAGAAGCTCATCCTTTGAATATGAATAACAAATGTAGAAATTTATAAAATATGTTGGAATATGGAAACACAGAAGCATACGGACTTATTTTGAAGAAATCAATTGCTCTAATAAAATGTTAGAACTCTACGTCATATAGGTATATAAGTGATATATGTTTAGTAATTGAATCAAGTGATAAAATATGGTTAAAAGTGCGAAACTATTTTTATAGCAAACAAATCTATCTTTAAAGTTCTTTGGGTAATAAATTTGATGTTGAACCTTACAATATGTTTTTTGATGTTGAATCTATTGAATAATAACTATTGACTATGTTTCAAGTTTCACGATGTCAATTACCTTAACAAGAAGTTTCATAATGTCGAGTGCCTTAACAACAAGTTTCATGATGCCAAGTGGCTTAACAAATTTCATAATGTTGAGTGCCTTAACAACAAGTTTCATGATGCCAAGTGACTTAACAAGTTTCATAATGTCGAGTGGTTTATTTAAGGATTAAAATTTAAATGGTTTTTTTTCGAGAGAGCCCAAATAGTAGTCTTACGAGAGATAGTTGATGTAGTTGTAGTTGTTGATGTTGATCTTGACGTAGATGTAGATAAAGATGTAGATGTACTTGAGGATGGCATTGGTGTCGTTGTTGTTGATGTTGTTGAAGTTGCCGTTGTCTGCGTTGTTGTTGTGGTTATTGTCGTGGTTGACGTTGTTGGTGATGTCGTTGTTGGACATGGGATGCCTAATATTTCAAATAACAAAGAAAATACAAGTCATTCCTTTATGCCTTAATCTTATAGTCAGAATGAAAAGAGAGAGTATGGATGATTGCTTTTTAATATTTCGTTACTCTTCACCTAAAGCTATAATTTTATATTTTTAAATATTTCTTGGAAAAAAGTCCCGCTGTTATCATACATGCTCTATGGTTTCTGACGTACTTCATAACCTAATTACGCCGCTAATGGCTGAAATATTGCCCAAGCGGCGTTAAACAATAACTCACTCATAACCAAGTTTTTTTTCTCATAATCGGTATCTTTCTTTAACGAAAGCAACCGACGAGGTAACACAAATGCGGGATGTCATACAGTTGTCAATAACGTCAGGACCTGAGAGTGATTGGAATTTTTTATAGTGAAACCATATGATTAACCACGATAACAATTCATATTTAAACATAACACATGCATGGCATGGCAACACGAACACATAACACATGACACTCTTAACACGAAACAAAATAGTGTTGTACATACTTGCAAAACTTAGATAGTGTAAATATGGAATTTAAAAGGTTTAACGAATATTTTGTACTTTGTAAATAGCACAATGTGCATAATGGCAAGAACCCAAATGGCAGAAATGAATTACTAGTAGTTACTTCAAAACAACACCAAAGATCATCTTCATTGTCTTGCCAAAGATGTTAACGATTTGTATTTTATTTCAGTCCATAGAATCGTGCTCCTTATTTTCTTCACTTTAGCCTTTTAGGTAACCCACTTCACATATAGGATCTGTTTTATCAGAGAGACTTACGGAATGAAACTCAGTAGAATGTAAATGTTTAGGTATTATGTGACGTAGCTACGATAAAGAACTATTTACCATTTGAGTGCTCACAGATCCAAGCGTTTAGAGTATCACACTTATAGGTCAGCCTGAAATAGCTTGTGGTCACTTCGCTGGACACGTTGGAGGACATCTGAGGACACAGGTTTTCTTTGTCCGTTAGATCCAGGACCTCTGGACAGACGCCCCCGATCCAGAACATGGAATTGTTGTACCTACAGAAGCACCAATCTCCTTACAGTCTATTCTTCATTCCCATGATATACCTATCTGCGAGGCCCCTAAGAAGTGATCGCCACCTGTATACAAGCAATCTCTCCCACAGAGGTAGCTCCGTCATAAATTCTCTCCCCACAGAGATAGCTCCGTCATAAATTCTCTCCCCACAGAGATAGCTCCGTCATAAATTCTCTCCCACAGAGGTAGCTCCGTCATAAATTCTCTCCCACAGAGGTAGCTCCGTCATAAATTCTCTCCCACAGAGGTAGCTCCGTCATAAATTCTCTCCCACAGAGGTAGCTCCGTCATAAATTCTCTCCCACAGAGGTAGCTCCGTCATAAATTCTCTCCCCACAGAGGTAGCTCCGTCATAAATTCCTCTCCCACAGAGATAGCTTCATATTAAGACAGAGGTTGTATAGTAATTTATGACGGAGCTACCTCTGTGGGGAGAGGAATTTATGACGAAGCTACCTCTGTTGGGAGAGAATGGTATACAAGTTAATCACACCTCTTTCTTGCATAAGTGTCCAGTCCGTTCTGTCGATATAGCTCATTTAAAGACTTCTGTGTCTGGTTATTTGTAGTAGATACGAAGTAGATATATTCGAAAATAAGGGCAACCAAAATGTCCCGTTTCTAAGAGTTTTGTTAAGAAATATCAACAATATGTAATACTACGTCTACAATATAAAATGGTTCATTTCTGAATTGACAATTGGTTGATGCTCAGTTTCTCGTTGAAAACATTAACTTAGAATTAATTAAGTTAGCATGCACATTTGTTGTTAAATTTTTATCCAACTTTTGAATTGTTAGTATCCAGATTGTCTTGAGACTCTCCGTGAGTAAAATTGCAAAGGAATACTAGTATAGTGATCAAGATCGCCATATGTCAGAATAATCATAGGTGTCCTAAAGGGGTGGATTCAACTTTAGAAATAAAATTTATATTTGGAAATAATTTGCTATCTATTTATGACATGTGATGTACATGTACAATATGCGTTCAAAGAATGATATATAATAAAGCTCACTCTAATCTAATGATGTTGTCTGAAATGAAGTTTAACTCCTCCCGTGTCTTGATGAAGAGAAGCTGCATATCCCCTGAGACGCACTGGTGGTAGGCCGCAGTGTAGTTGAGGGCGCAGTTGTACACCATACTGTAGTTACGTTCTTCATCCGACAACTCTTCTGTTATACACTCACCAGTCGCTGAAGCGGAGGCATAATCCTGTTTGTATTGTGAAAACTTATCGAAACCTTCCGTTCTTGGTATACACGATGGAAAGAGCACAGAACGTTCAACTTATATGTTTTCTAGAAACGAACCAACTTGAATCTTCTTGTAGTAGGGGTAACATAATATTTCTCGAAATGTAAATTTGGAAAAGAATTTCAAATGAAGGGAATCTTGTTCTATTCTCAATACCTATTTGCACTTCGTTTATCACAATTTACGTACTACGTATTGTATTGCATCTTACCAGGGGAAGATATCATCACAACTTACTTCAAGTTTGTAACTATGTAAGTCATGTTTTATCATTCATTTTCATAAATGGATAATTCGATATCATCCACTCCCAGCTTTATTAGTGAGCATCATATCGAATTTCTCATATATCGAAGAACATGATGGTGGAATTTCTCATATATCGAAGAACATGATGGTGGAATTTCTCATATGTCGAGGAACATGATGGTGGAATTTCTCATATATCGAGGAACATGATAGTGGAATTTCTCCTATATCGAGGAACATGATGGTGGAATTTCTCCTATATCGAGGAACATGATGGTGGAATTTCTCCTATATCGAGGAACATGATGGTGGAATTTCTCCTATATCGAGGAACATGATAGTGGAATTTCTCACCTCATGACAAGCAGAGAGGTGTTTTATGAACACTATACCGCGCATTAACATCTGACGTTTACTTTTTGTTCTGAATAAAAGGGTTACTGATTTCGAGTTTAGTTTCAAGTAAGGTTAACCCTTGAATCGGCAATACGACCTCGGCGTTCATGGTTCAAGTGCGTATAATAACATTTAATCGAGCCTGAAACATGCTTTGACAGTTTTTAAATGTTTGAACATTCAATCAATATCTTCATAAAATCATAAATATGTATATATAAAAATCTGCAAAAAATCGAATTTCTTAGAAAGTCTTAAAAATAAAAATTAGCCCTAATTTCTGTGGTGTATACATGTATATACACGCGAGTACAGAATCAACAAAAACATTCGACACGGACTTGTTTCCAAGGTTTACTTAAACAAGATTTTATATAAAACTCTAAGATACAGAATGATAAGATGTAATTTTGCCTAGTATTTCTTCAATAGATTGAAGAATAGATTATCTTAAACCTTTTCGATCATGTTCATCGATGAAAACATCGATGTATCAATGTTATTCGTAACTTTGTCGTCTAAGGATCTACGCACACAAAATATATCACAAAGGACATGCAAGGGTACTGAACGATAAATCCATGATTTATTTACTTTTCTGTATTATAATAAACATCCTCCATAGAGCATCGGAGTGAAAATCTGGAGTAAGGTGAATATTGACGGATATGAAATGTAGTTACGTAAGAAAGCGAATTTTGAAAGGAAAACATTATCTTGTTTATGGAATAATAGCATCTTTATCAATAAACTACGTCACACTTTCTTGACGGTATTGACATTCTTTCAATTCTTTTTATCTGCACAAATGTTTTTAATGTTTTTAGAAATAGAATGAGCTTGAAAACGCCGAGTAATGTTTTCCTTACAGAGGATAAAATGACATCTTTGTGTTCTTTGAAGGTTCCTCCGTCCTGTCTGATTTCATTAGAAATTAAAGTATTAGATATGTGGATTTACAAACACGTAATATTTAATTATGTTTTTAAAAAATATGAGGTTTGTTTGAAAACATTAAGAAAGATAAGAAAATATTAATCGTGCACTTTTTTTGTAATAAAAATTAATTTGGAAGATTTCGTATTACCATTCTTGAAAGTTTGGTTGCACTTTCAATTTATAATAACATGTAATGTTAGTTGGGTTGACTTCAACTAAAACATTGGTAATCACACTGACGAAAATAATATAAGGCTTGTTACAATGAGCCATGTACAGCACAATTTCATCGACATGACCTCGCTTTTCGTGTTTGTAAAGATATCGCAGATTAATTTCAGACTATACAAACAAAGTTTATATAAATACAAATTAAATATCACCTGGTTATAGTACTGGAATATAAAAAAACTAGTGGGTCCACTTCATGGCGAAATTACTGTCAATCAGAATGTTTTTGCGACAAGAGCAAGAGAAACCTTTGATTATCAAAACTCTTAGGTTGCATATTTCTAAAATCTTTATTTTTTAATCTTGAGTGCATTGTATTGAAGAGTCAACAAATGCTATGTTTTGTTAAAATTTAAAATCATCTATAAAGCTCTAAAAGAAAAGATTCTGTTATGATCAGATCTATAAGACTTCTATTATCAAAATTCATTTGCTTAAATCAACACTTTAGATATTTCTCAACAGAGTAATATAAATAATCTGCTTCTTACCTGAATCCGCCATAAATATGAAAATTAGCAATAAAATATCCATTTTAATGTCGGTCCGGTCAAAGGAAATATCAACCTGTAAAAAAAAACTACGATCACACTTTATGGCACAAGATAACACAAGAAGACGGCAATCTCCCCTGTGTAGTGCCGAGGACGAGTCGTACATTAGTATTTACAGTTCCTCATTACTGCTTTAACGACGACGGCTGTATGAATAGGACCACAATCAATGGGAATTGAAAAACGTGTCACATCGATTTCGGGATCCCTCGTTTCCATCAAGCGTATACGTGCCCATCAGTGCCAGGACTTTCAATGGGAAAACATCGGATTTCTTTGCCGGACTTCGTGTCTCGAATACTTTATTGCCGTTCATTGTTTTTTACATTGCCGTTTATGCTGTTGTTAAGCATTTAAAGACGAAGTGAGGAATAACTATTGTTCTTGAAGATTATCTGGTTACAAACTGGTATGGGGTGTTGGCATGTACATGGCCTGTTCTTGTAGTGAGTAACTGAATGGAAATGTTGTATTATTAAGATTCTTTATATCAATTATAGTTGACTCTTTATGAAAACATATAACATTTGCTAGTTTACGCTTTATTCTACTGTATTTATCCATCATTTGTGACTTGTTTGTTGAGATTCGTCTTCTCCCAATATATAAGAGTGTTTTTGCAAATTTCCCAGACATTGTTTACAAACCAAAATGAAGACATTTATGGACAGATAAAACTTTTATAATATTTTGAACATAACCACCTGATAAAATTCATGACCTTTAATCCTTGAATGGTATCAATTCAAGGATTTCGATATATTTTTCCCTCTTTTTTTTTTTATCAGATTGTTCATCATCAACCCAATCTCATTAAAATGAAACCTAAATCCTCCACTACATTATAATTTGCGTAAAGTAGGGCAGCAGTAGTAGATTTTATTTAAATGAGATTGATCATAAACCCAATCTTTATATTCGTAGGAACATCATGGCGCCTGATTTTAACTTTAAGGTTACAAGGTGGATTTAGCGTAAACAATGTTTCTAAGACAATTGAAGTTCGAAATTTAAACAAATTTCATATAAAAGTTTAGTGTAGGGGCATAATGATTTGACATCTTTAAGAACGAAAGTCTTGAAAAGGAAGTTATCACGGAATAAAGTATCTTACATTATGCATGCATTTTTATTTTAAATTCTGATTGTAAATACTTATAAAAACTGATCAAATATTGCATTAAATCCGCATGGACCCGTGACATCGGTTTTCTTTCATCTTTGCGGCAATCTGGAGAAAATATCGCTATAGTAAACTATATACCTTCATGATATCTTTTTTGAAGATTCAGATATATTGAGCCGTGTTTAGAATACAAATTCTAAGCTATATGATGTGTGATATCAATGGTTTAACTTTTTACATTACATTACAAAGTAACCCATCCTCGATCACCCAGGGCTAAACGATCAATAGACCAATAGCTGTATCACTGAGAAGGAGGTGAGGTGAGGTGAGTTGGTGTTTAACGCCGCTTTCAAGATTATTTCACTTATATCGCGGCTGCTAGTATATTGCAGGGAGAAAGCCCGCAACACCATTGTGGCTTTGCACTGAGAAGGAAGGAATCATTGATCTGTATTCTGCCAATCGTCCCAACGGCTGAGACAAATCAAAGACGTGAATATGAGTTTAGTTATTTACAGAATATTGTTGAAGACTTGTTCTCAAACCTGGATAATGTAGCACAATCGCCAGGCACACACTTCGTAAGATTCAAACAAGAAGACGAGACGTTGATTTTCTTGGCTTTTATTTCCTCTAAGTACTTTGAACCAATCTGGCCGTCGACACTTCCAGCCCGCTTTCCCTGGGCACCCTCACGACACCCAGCAGGTCTCCGCTCACATGGCTGGTCGTGACTGTCAATAGCCCAGGGCTGAGTCCTGCCTGGGACACAGCTCTTCAGTCCCGTGGCTGAGACCGAACCCTCTCTCCAGGTCGATGGCTGAGAATGAACTTCCCCTCTACAGTCAAACCTGGGCCTTAAATACTTAACAGACTCAGTTGTCAACACAATGACACTTGACAACTGCTAATGGATTATTTCTTAGGGATTACCTGGGGATGGGATTAGTAGTTAATAACATAGTTTCATAGCAACTATGTTACACTAACTCCCTTGACGAGTTACAAATTGGCACATCTATCACCGATCAGCAGGAAGGAACTCCTTTTTAAAGTAGACGTATTCAGGACATGCGATAGAAGTCAGTGTAGATAAGTATAGATAATTCATGCTACTAAAGAGAAACCAGAAATCGAAGTACCAGTTTGTGATCAGTAGTTCTCGGACTCAAATGACCATGTTGATGAAAGCGCCAGTAACATTAAACGAAGAAATCAGATTGAGAAGTCTGTTCTTGAATCAGTGGAGCGTCTAATCTATACTGTTCGGGATCCACATCATCAGGAATATACGTCTGCTTAACTGAGGATGAAACAGTGCATATAGCAAACAAACTTTCACCTGGTATATGCTGAAACACAGAGGGGAGAACAGGTGTCAAGTCCGACCGACAAGCAAAGTTACAGGTAGCACAGTTTACAAGGAACTCGGACTAGAAACACAGAATGTGCGAGAAATTAATCTACTTAATTAGTCCTCAGAGATAAAAGCCCCCGAAAGAATGAGTTCGAATTCAGTTGGAGTAAATTTTAAAAAAATGTTATTCTCGGAACACGAAATGAAATTTATTCTTTGAAGCCGCTTGAGAGTTGTATGAAAATGTATAGCAAATTAAGAATTTCCACGGCTACATGAGGTATACACGTTTAATGATCTTATTTCATATCTATAGTCTTAAGACATAAACTACTTCATAACTTACAAAGCATTACGCAAATATTCGATGTAAGCATTCGATGTAAGCGTAAGGCAAATAATCGCCATGATACCAGTTGTCATGGCATTACGCGGTCCAAAGACTCCATATCACAGGGACGAGAGCCCACTGGCATAGACCACAATATAATTTGACCGAAGCTCAATGCTACCATTTTAACCTAAGAGTTCCCCGAGTCCATAGTGGGCTTTATGTTTTTAAGTAAAGATCAGTTGTTGCATAATATGGATTTCTTCATTCTATTATCACACAACTAATTTGGATCTTATTACAATCATTAGCTTAAGTGAACACGTTTGCATTTCGAAGCACTTTATATGATAATGAAACTGACGAGTGTTAATGTCAAAGTTAGTTGGATAAGCGTAGCCACAAACCAGATGACAAAATGATCATATTTACACAAGAATAAAAAGTCACATTAACATTGTATTTTTAAAATCTGTACGAACCCTTGGTTTTAACAACAGCGAATTAGTTAAACAACCATGAATTAAAGACTGAAAACAAGTTCTTTATCCGGAAAAATATGGACGAAAATATTGAAATGTTGCCTGTTTCTTTTCAAATCGTTGCTGAAACAAGAATTTGGCAAGAAGAATTCTTCTTTCTTTTAACTTCTATCAACATGGAATTTGAATAAGATTCGAGATAGAATATGACCTTGATTATCTACTTCTGAAGGTTGGTTGCCTTTATGCCTTGTAAACTATTTTCGGCTTGTCACATCGTAACCCTTTTCACATTTTTCATTAAAAGAGGAAATGGAGACAACACAAAAGTCAAAACTTTTTCACCATTTTTTTTCACGCATGAATTCAAAGTACTCGTTTAAACACAAAGGCGACATGAACTATCATGGGTTTTTGGGTGATAAAACTTCTTATTTTTTAAAGAAATCTCATACATGCCCAATTTATTATTGTCAAAGCTGACACTTAGTGTCAGAACACCTACATACATATACATGAACAGCTTGCACAGGAGGGTGTGGTTTACCTACCTTCAGATTAAGGTGATAGGTATAAAAGATTCCATTGTACATTTTTAATGGAAACACAGAGCCATGAGCTCTGAGCTCATCAACCTTTCTATTGTTTGATATTCAAGACTCAAGATACATAGTTCTCCAGGACAAAAGACAATTGGACATTAGAGGGTGGAGACCCTGCCATGCCCATTTGAAAGGGAGGTCAAGACCAAACATACAAACTTAAGTTTCTGCTTAACAAAGAATTTATTCCTTTTTTCAGGAATTTAGGGTAAATGCCTGCCACGCCCCTATTTGAGGGGAGGGGGTCAGTGCATAAGTTACTCATTGAAATAAACTAGGTGCAAGGTACATCCTCACAAAATCTCATCTGTTGAATTGGGGAGCAGCAATTTAGGAGAAGTAAAAATTGTGAACAGTTTATGGACGACTCCCCTCAGAAGCCAGAATATGCCCATCTATGATAAGCTTTAATGTTGCAGACAGCTTCTTTTTTTCATAATATTCGGACATTTCAAGTATCCTGTTTAACTACTTAAGTATGAGATTGTTTTTAACCTCCTAGCAAATTATGGTGACAGATGTTAAAGATGAAATTCTAAAACTGAGTATCATCAATGTAAGTTCTGATATTTGGACATCGTGTTGCAATCTCTGGTATTAGTTGTCAAAGCTGTAAGTTATCAAATATCTGTCAATAATAATTTTAAATCACAATTACGAATGTTTTTAAAAAATTATTATCATCATACAAAACGTCTCTATTTTAATATGAAGGCCTAGCATACATGTTTCTTTTGTGAAAAGTTCACGGTTAATTCATTTCAAATGATGATGTTACATTATCAAGAGAGACTTGTCATATGTTTACTCATTAAAATATGGGTTATATAAAAATACACTGAATGCTATTCCATAAGGTGTAATATAGTTTGTGTTTTCCTTTAAATATCACCACTGATAAATTAAAGTTACTTTCACAAATGCAGCTGAAAGCCTAACCCTAAGTTCTGTTTCGTCATTCTTATTCATAATGTCATTCTCTCCCCACAAAAGTTAGTTCGGTCATAATACAGGTGTATAGGAATTAATTACTGAGCTACCTCTGTGGGAAGAGAATGCCGTGATGTAGATAAATGACATTCTACTGAAAAAACATTCTACCTATTTTCTGCGTCTGTCCTTGAATTATTTTCTTTCAAAAAACTTCTATTGGCCTTGTTAAATTCAACATAAATTGTACAGTAGCAAGAGAAATTCTTCATTTATTCAAAATGAAAATAACATACCAAAACAAGAAAATCAACCATATGCCTGTAAAATAAATTATAAATAAGTTAAAAATAAAAAAAAATGTTTAAAATTATGATCATATAAAATGTATGTTTTCAAAAAAACTGAAATTCTTTTACTTTACTTCTTCTTTGAAAAGAAATATTTCAGTGTTTTTTGATTGCCTTCAGGTGACCTTTTACTCTTCTTTAAAGGCTTGCTTGGCTTTTTTCCCTGTTTTCTCTTGGGGGGAACTTGATCTTTGATTTTATCTTTTTTCTCAAAGTCAACAATAACAACATCACTAGAACTTGATGATCTGCGCTCTGGGATCAAACTTTCTGTACAGATCATCATGACATCATTACTTGATGAACTGGAATCAGCCAATTCTGTTGGTCGAACTCCACTAGAAGAACAAGACTGCAAGTCCCCGAGTCCTAAAGAATGAGGTTCTGCTTGAGTTCCGTTCCCAGCACCACCTTTAGATGTTCCTTCAGAATGAAGGTCTTTTTGGCTATTACCATTAGTCCTTAACGAAGAAGATCCAGATTCAACCAATTCTACAGGATGAACTTCACAAGAAGAATCAGATTCGGAGTCTCCAAGTCCTAAAGAATGGAGTCCTGATTGAGATCCATTTCCGAAACCATCTCTTGAAGATCCATTTTTATCAAGAATGTCATCAGAATCTGTCAAATTGTCAGCAGGTACATCACACATCAAAATGTCCTTTTCATGAAGAGCAGTTTTAGCCATAAAGCCATAAACTTTTGCTCTATCAAATCTGTTAGCTTTTGTTTTGTTTGAATGATTTCCTGAAGTATCTTCCTCTACAATCTCACAGTCAGAATCCTCATCTTCAGTGCTTACATTTACAGGGGAGGCGGCTAAAGAGTTATCACTAGTAGAGTCTCCTTCACTTGCGTCACCACTTCCAAAGAGATCTTCTGAATGGTATGACTGGACATCAGTTTCGTTACTGGAGTTAACCACTTGTGACTGTGAACTGGATTTTTCACGACCTTCAGAATATTCACAGCTTTTTACCGAGGATGGCATGGAATAAGATGTTGATGAGTTGTTAACACCAACTTCATCTTGAGAATCTTTGTCCTCAGATTTGGAGGAAGAAGGAAAAAAGTTAAGCTTCTTTTTCCACCCTGGGTTCATGATTTCAGATTTATCTCCTTTCCTTGGTGTTAATGGAGCAGACCTGTTCGATATTTTCACATTCTCTGGCGATGAAAACATCTCCTGGATTAACTTCTGTCTGCAAGGGGTTGATGATGTGCTCTTCTTTGCTTTAAATATAAAGTCATATAATGAGATAGCAAAAAAAGATATTAAAGTTGACAGTTATATTTTTGAAATATGACAAGAAATCTTCATTCTTAATGCATCAAGCTTCCTTTATTTAACAAAGATGGTTATAGGTTGATAAAACATGATGGACTGAAACTGATATCTTTGTTTTCTATCGTAAATGCAGACCTCTACTTGAGTATTTATCACAATGACCACTCAGTTCAGTCATTCAATAGAAATACTAACAAATTTTTCATTTCCGTTGAATATCAATATTGGAAGAAAGTATACCTGAAATGTCCAGGAACTTTGAAACAATATCTGCATGTGTATCTGCAAATAGTTTTTGCTCAACATCCACAGAGTAAGTTTGATCACTTGTCCATATATCTTCTTCTACAATAGAACAAGACAACGCATAGAAACCAATCCCCCTTATATGAAACTAGTCAAGGCATGATTAAGTAACTTACAACAAGCTTAAGATATTATTAAGAGTAAGCATTTACTGAAATAAATTCTTCACTTTTAAGATTAATCTTTTATTTAGCTTTTAAAATCCTGCTGATATACATGTATAAATAGAAAAAGCATATCAAAATCTGCTTAACTACAGTCAAGTATAACAGGTACTAAAAATTTGCATTCAAATATAAATGTACATACTCATCTTGGTCCAAGTTGTTTCATAACAAGCAACATAGTTTCTTGTGCAGGATTTCTCGACACTGCAACATCAAACTCAGGTAGAAGAATGAATATGGTCTTATTGTTTATTCTTCATGTTAGTTTATCATCTGACATGCCACAATATTGTGCCTAACCTAAAGTATGGTAATCTGTGGATTAATAGCACTCATGAGGATTTCATTCATAAAAATTTCTAACATCCAGGATTGCAATACTTTTGCAGCTTTGCAACATGCAATTTTGAAGTGAAGGTAACAAAAAAAAATGGGTCCCTAACTGTTACTGTTGTTCTTAAAAGGACAGCCCTAGATGGGTATTTTTGTGGAAATAAAATTCAAAGAAACATTTCCGTTGACACAAGTATTTTATTAGTACCCGGTATATGATTTTATCTCGACTTGGACAGCAATGTCGGCTACTCATTGGCTAAAAGCGGTCACGTGCCGTAGGTATATTTTTCTATGTTAAACTGGGTCACGCGCAACAGAAACGACATGCTGCCAAGAGTTATCTCCCTTGTCCCACTGTTAGGTAAACAAAGGCTACACTACGCTGGTTTGTTGAAACCTATTAGTAGCTCAGTGTATTTTCCACTAATTGAAGTCATTCGCATTTCTTTAATGGAACAAATAAGTTCTTGTAAAAAGGAAATGTTCGTGCGAAAATACCTTGACAAGTTACAAGACTTTTCATTGGCCTACCAGTTCACTTGCCCGTAGCGAAGTTGTCAATCAGTGAGCTGAAGATTGGAATTGTGAACTAGAAAACCAATCTCTATACACATAGTAGTCGAGGTCATCGCCGACTTTTCATTCATATCGAACATTCAAACCAACCTAAGCATTATTTTGTGATGCCTGCATGTTCTTTGCGTCCGACACATTCAAACTCAATAGCATCTTTCACAGTGGTCCGCCATGACAGTCAGGAATTTACGACGATTTTAGCGCCGCTTCAAATCGAACGTTTCCAAGGTGGAACGTATATATGAGGTCACGTGACCAAACAATCAAAACTTAAAAAGCCTGGCAATATTCGTTATATTTATTCAAGTTCGTTAGTCTGTAATTTCTGTCTAGTACCGCTGCATGGTACTAGACTATACTTTTCTTGCTCTAAATGGTGATATAAAGATCATATTTGTAAATTCATAAAAAAAAGAATAACATTGAATGATCAGCCGCCATTTTGACCCATCCAATCTTTCAAGCCATATTTATAGCATAAAATAAGGGTCCTCGTCGAGATAAATACGTTACCATGTGTCCACGAGTTTGATATGGAGATATATCATGTTCGTTCTCGTTTGATATTTAACTCGAACTCATGATATATCTCCATATCAAACTTGTGGACACATGGTAACTTATAATAACATTACCTAGCTAAAACTGAGGGTAACATTCTGGTAACATTCTAGTTGATTTAGATTTTACAACTCGATGAATGAGAGCGCACACTCAGTTAAATATTACAAGAATGAGAGGTGCAGCCAATCAACGGCGCAATGAGCCTGAAAAGTCTTGCTACGGCATTGTTGGTTAGTCTTATCATAAATCACTTGTTATTTTGTGGATATTCTATCCATACATATTGATAATTTTTATAATGTTGTTAAATTAGTAAAAGTACAGCACCTTGTCATTTCCCCTCTAAGCAACATGGTGAATGGTAGCCATTAGGTTTGCCTCCCTAAGGTCTCTAAGGAGGCTGGTATACAAGCAAAATTCCGCAATGTTGTTTTGAGGGAAAACGACATGAAAAAAGGTGCTGTACCTTTACTAATTTTATAAATAAACTAAATGTATGGATAGAATATCTATGATGATTATAAATCCCAATTTTTAGCCAACCCCACTTACCTCAGTGGACGTAAACCGTCCCATGTGAACTCTTTCCTCAGCTGCATGTTGATACACACGGGAACCAGTTTTGAGACCACGTCTGTCTTATCCAGCTTTATTGTCCTTGAGACTAGACCGACTATTTCTGTCAAATTAGGACATTTGCTTGCTAGGGATTCTGTGTTTGCAATTTCCTTTGTTGTGTTCAGGAATTCCTCCCTTATCTGTAGCAAAAAAAACCCTTTAAATATTTTTTTTCATCAGATTAGGTTGAATATCTCAATTTGATTGAATAGAATATCAAAAGTCTGTATTAGGGTCAATAATAAAAACTAACATATGTTTGTTTTAGTCATAGTTGTATTTATACATATCTTTCTGCCTTACTTGAAGAACTGACACCATGAAGCTCCAATGAATTTCCAAATTACTATTCTACACATTTCATCAAAAGGTTTCTGTCAAACCTCATTGATCTATCATTCTGACTGCCCTGGCATGAAGGCAGAGTGTCTCCATAGCTTCTGAGAGGTATGTGTTTTAGTCCTGTCATCATCACTTGAAAAGATACATCTTACTGTTACCTTAGCACTTAGCAAAAATAGGACACAACAGCAAAATATAAACGTAAATTGAATATCAAAGAGAAATATAAGTGAACATCATGTCAGACCCACCTGCCTACACCTGTCTGAGAAGCTAAGGTCCTGTAGAGCCTTGTCCCTGGCACCCATCTCTCTCCTGTAGGGTTCTAACTGATGCTCCAACTTGTGCCAGGAACACTCACACAACTTTGCCAGGGGGTTCTGACACCCCTTCTCTGTCTCACACACAACACATCCCTGTCTCTCATGGGACGGGCAGGTACCTAAAGGATGTTATCAAATGTTGAGACAAACATCCCTGTTGAAAATTCCTGTCTTCCTAAAAAACCTTTGACATCTGCCATGAGCAGTCCCAGAACTCTTTTCTAGACTATCACACTCAATATTTCCCTTCTCAAAGAATACAAGGAAGGAATCTTGATCCCTGGTTCTTTCAAGAATTTAAGCTTGTATTGATATTGAAGAAGGAAAAGCTTCCCTGTTTTGAACAGCATAACACTAAAATATTACTCAAATAACTCTATGCTCTATAGTTATGCGTCTAATAATATAAACCTGTCTACCTGTGTGGTCACACTTAGAGCAGTGTGCTGACCTCTTCATTCCCTTTAGTTCGACCTTGACCTTGTCGAGGTGCTGCAGGTGTCCATCCGCCTTCCATCCACAGATCCTGTCATGCAGAATTGAGTTTCATAGAAGTATGTCAAAACAGAAGTATCACAATGCAATTACTGCATATTTCATGAAAAACATTTGATAAATTTTACAAATTACTGTAGTTTTCAGGTTTCATGGCAGACCCTGCCTGTCAGGCAGAATTGAGTTTCATAGAAGAATGTCAAAACAGAAGTATCACAATTCAATTACTGCATATTTCATGAAAACATTTGATACATTTTACAAAGTACTATAGTTATTTGTTTTCTTTAAAGAAACAGGTTTCATAGCAATAAGTTGCAAGTCTAAAAAGTTATTAAGATCTCCAGCTTTATGAAACATGTTCTGATGATCCATGAGCTTGTATGGGCAGGCTGTTGATATGATCAGTGATGGAAGTTACTGTTTTACTCTACTTTGTGGGAGTTTGAATCCAGCAAGGGACTCAACCCGAAAAAGGACATAAATTTGATCAATTACAGATAATGTGAGATAAATTTTAACAATGTAACTTAACACAGTAGTGATGTCATGATGACGTGAGACCCTTTCTGACCTCTCTGGTTTGATTACATTTCAAATTAAACTGATGATGTTATTATTAATTTACACTATTTATTCTACAAGCCATGACCGCTAACCTATCCAGGACATCTCTATCATTTCCATGTTCCTGCATCTCCTTGTACATCTCCTTGATCTGATCGGGCCCCACCCCCTTCACGCCCCCAGGACTATAGTCACACCCCGACAACAGGGCAAACCCAATCAGACTCCTCCTGGTCAGGTGGAGTCGTGTCTCGATGTCCTGCAGGCTTATACTGGTGGCGGTCTTCTTCTATAGATGATGAATAGAGGATGCTTACAGAGTTTGTTGAATACATCATTGGTAATTGTTATTTCATGAGTTGTATCATAAGAATTAAATAAAACTGGTACTGACTAATTTAAAAAAATGAACCCAAGGATTTCGCAATGGCAAAGTTTCTATATAGATAATCTTGAAACAGATATCGTTATAGAAGTATATAGTTATACCATAATGGCGCTATTAGAAAATAAAGAAATGTTCACCCAAAAATTACTTTTTTTCCCTTACTTTACCAACTTCTCGAAAGTCACTGAAACAATTCAAATCTATGGAATGTTCAATATACAATTGTTCTATGATTTCTACAATAATCAACCTGGAACAACTTCTTCTTAGTTTTCTACTCTATAGACGATCTGGCAAGAATGGACTTTTAACATTCTATTTTTACTGGTACAAATTTGATTTTTATTGGCGGTAAATAAAATATATGTTAGTATTACACGAAAAGTGGGACAAGAATTTTCTTTAGGTACTTACATTGAAGTCGCAGTTCCTATAGACTTTCTTGGCTCCATAGAGAAGAGCATCGCCATCATCAGTTATAACCGCATCTACAATCTGAATGGCAAGGATATATTGTACAATTTGTACAAATTTGGCCTCTAGTAATCTACTATAACACAATCAATCATTTGAAATTCTGTAGGCCAGTAAAGTTACTTTAAGACTAAATTGGCTAGATCAGAAAAAAACTTGAAATTAACTAACAGTTTTCCATTCTCATAAGGTAAGGATGAAACGTGACCATTTTGGTGAAAACATTCTTTAGAATAAGAGACACTGATCCCTGAATCCATTTCTTCAATGGCATTTAAATGTCACTGTTGTTGTGCAAGACAAAAGTTGCAGATGACATGTCCTTTATTCAATCCATATACCTTTCTCGGCTACTTCTTGCCCATTCTTCAGGCAACTTCATATGGAATATGCAGAATGAACATTGAAAACAAGATTCTTGATAGAGAATTTGCTAATACTGTCATTCCAGATAGTAAACCCTAGACCAACTATCTTAAATTCACCCACAAACAATAAACTACTAGCAATATGTGCATGTGATGCACAGTGATGTCCCCCTTCCATACTTTTTATCCAACCTAATCATCTTATTGCCACTTATAACAGAAACAATCCATACCAAACATGAAATAATAATAATAACCAAAATAGCAAAAGGCACCAGGCCACCACTAGACCTAACCATATACCAAGTTTCGTAAAAAAAATATTGAATGGTTTTTGAGATATAGTCTGGAAACGAAAGCATTTTGGAATTACTGAATAACAGAATTACAGAATTTTGGACGGAACTGAAAACATTAGGCTTTGCCGGGGACATAAAAACAAAATTAGAAATCCAGATACCAAATGGTATGATCACATGAAGAATAACAACATTGTTTGTTATGGTAATGGTTTATAAATCTTTAAGGCCCAGGTAACTAACATACTATCATAACCAAACCAAATATTGTTCTTAGGTAGAGTCTTTATAGTGTATCATTTCACATCGCTTCTCCTTCAAACTTTACATTCTTTTACATTTCCTTGGGGTACCATAGAGATTTCTGTTAACATGAGTACTTTATAGAAAGCTAAATAAGGTACCCCAGCTGAGTTGAGGTAAGCACACATCTTCTCAGCCTCCCCGGGACTCTCCACAACCGGCACACCCAGACTCCTTAGTAGTTTCACCACCTGGTAGAAAGTTACCAGAAACCATTATACTTTACAGCTCTTGTTAGAAATTATCAATTTAAAAGCCTTAAAGCATGATGGACAGTTTGATCTATTCAATGAGGTGTAAAGTATTTCCAAAATATCACTTGGAATAATGAGTATATAAAAATAACTGCCCTTGCCATACATAACTCGTGTTTGCCTCCATTACTAGCTGATTCAAGCCTTGCAATATTGCATCAAAGTTTGTGGATTAAAAGCATTGCCTTCATGGGCAAGTAGGGGCAGTTAGTAGCAAGATCCAAGATACTTCTGAATGGACTATCAAGTTCAGGCACAACACACTAAAGAGCAGGCACAGAAGGGAAAGGAAAATGCAGCAAAGCTTTAATTAGCCAGTGATGAAGACTGGCACAAGCTGAGCCTTGCTAGGGAAGCTGGTAATGGTCATTGTTCAGGTATTTTATATATAGAGGATATTATATGAGTGTCCATGACATACTATGTTTACGACACAAGTGCTTAACATTAGTATTTCCTGAGTGCATTTCTGTATATTACCGAAGTCAAGAAATCTATGAACTAATCAAAATCAACATCCATGCATAGGCATAGGTGCATTTGGAACACAACGTCATAGGCGAATTGTGATATCAAAGCATTGTTTTTGACTTGACGTCACAATGAAAAAGTGATATTTTACACTAGGGCATCGATATGATTGACCTTGTAGGTAATAAATATCCTTTTAGAATACCTCCTGGTCATGCTGCTTGAACCTTGATCTGTCAAAAGACTGAGCAGGACCTTCTGACTTGCCAGGAGAGCCGTGACGTTTCTGGAGAGTCTTCAGCTTCAGATCTGGAGCTACTCCATCCAAAACAAAGATGAGCTTCATTCCACATTTCAACAGATCCAGTGTCCGGAAGAAGATAGTTCTGAATTGAAATTTAAAACAATTTTACAGCGTTTACACTGTATATACTTCGCTAAGGAAGAGATGAATTTGTGATCTATGTATATTACAATATCCATCCACATTTACAAATGGGTTACATTCTGATACATAACAACTTTGAATTATTTTTATTTTTGTATTTATTGAAATATAAACGAAAAATTCATACATACATAGTATGAAAATGCTTGATCAATTTTGCAAGAAAGTAACATATAATCAGGATTGAAAACTTCATTAAATTTATTAACTGTACATGTAATTTTATTTTACCTGGTTATATAGTAAGATGATGAGGATTTCTTATGAAAACTGGCACAACTTGCTTGATGTATCCAAGCACTGAGATCCACAGCAAGCGTTTCTCCCCCTTCAGAGAGATCCTTCAATTGTCCGACTTCTGACAGAACCTGCCACAGACCTGTAACTCCCATTCTGTGCTCTTCATCCAAGTGTATACCTTTCACAAAGGGTTAGCACTTTATCCACAGATCCTTTACAAGATAAAGATCATCTGGTCCACACATCTTTACCAACATCTGAAATGGTTGTCATTAAAGTTTAGATTTTTCAGGATTAATTTCTGAGACACGAATCATGCCATATTTTCTTTACGGATCTGTTTACATGTATCCACTGGTTATCATCTGATCAATTTGTTTTAATACCTTCAGTTTAAGTTTCAATTTAGGCCTATCTAGGGGCCTACTTTCGTTTTCACTTCTAACTTCAAAGATGAGACAGTCACAGTGCACCGTGTACTTATAAGGCTGAATAATAAAGCATCAAATGATAAACAATATGGCAATCGTGTTTTAAATTTGTATGAGCAATGTGAATTATAATGTCTTGATCGTAGAGAGACATAGATCATCATTTACACATCTACTAGTTCCATTTCAGACTCGATTCGCAGACGCAGGTTACATTAATCAGCTCCTTGCCGCAGTCAGTCAGAGTTGCTTAGTTTATAAACCTTTCGCAGAAATCAAGCATTAACTTAACTAATTAAATAAAAATTATACTTGTCAAAAATAAAACGGCTAAAATTAAGTCCCCATGCGAAAACACACATTGTTGACTAAATCCTGGTTCCTTCCCAGAAATGAACGCGTTTCACAGCGCCCTCTGTAAACACAACAACAAAGGGGGAGTAACTCCTACATCACAAGAAACTAAGTTATCGTTTGGATAAATGTTATCGATTTACTGTTCAAATATCAATGAATGAATTTGTAAATGACACAATATTTTGGGTCAAATTGAAAAGTGTGAGCCTTCTATCATTTGTGAGAATATACAAGAATGAACTATGTAGATTATGTTTACTGTCAATAAAAAGAATTTCTTTATACTGTGACAATTTTATGTTGGTTTCTTTTCAACTTTTGCATACACAATCTATGCCACATTCTAGTTGCATTCTAGAAGATTTTATGGATTTTATGGAAATTCAACTTCTTTCATTAACATCATCATTTCATTTCATCGTCACAGATCTGTTAATAAAAGAAGTTGAATTTCCATAAAATCGTGTACTTCATCGCCTCAACAGACATTCTAGATTTTAAAATCTAATCATGCCAAAAAAATTTTTTTTAAAGTTTAAACTCACATTCATAAGTTTTAAAAATCAAAGATGTGTGCCAACTCATTGAAGTTCAGCAAGACAAAACAGTCAACACTTTCAAGGATTTTCCCACCCATTGATATATCTAATGTCTTCCAAAAGGCTCGAATCAAGGAGCCTGGTGAGATCTATTTGCCTAAAGTAGTGTAGCAATTTAAACTTCGTTATAATCAGTTTGTGCAAATTCTCTTATTTCTTTGGTGAATAGGTGTTCATTATGGTTGCTAATGTGTTTGCTACATCACTAAACAACAGACATTTGACTATTTTCAACTTTGTGAAGTATATTACTAAATGTATACTATAGACATCAAAACAAACCAAAATAGCTTTATTGGTATTGTATTTATTACATTTTTGTAAAGGTTACATTTGAATTTGCATGCCCTGTAAATGAATAAAAATTGTAGAATAGACAACAATTGACCTTATATTTTCTCTCTACATTCTGGACACAAAATGTCCACTTAGCATCCTTTTTTTAAAAAAGATTTTGAAAATCCATACCCACAGCAACCCTCCCCCCTCTCCCCCACTGGATCTGACACTAAACATATTGTATTTCAAAAACTTAAATAACCTTCAGACACAAGTGAAACATGTGAATACTGTTTATAAATATTTAAAATTGAAAAAATTATATTTTTTAATTTAGACTTTATAATATTGATTACAACATTAAGATCTCTAAATCTAAAAGAGGAACATTTATGTGTATGATGATGAGTAGTCTAATCAACAGAAGTATTCCAAGACATTTTCCCTGGCCCGTCCAGCAGTGAATTGAATGAAATACAATACTTACATTCAGTTCAATATAGACAACATAGACAATTCAATATAACTTGACACTTTACTTCTACACCAAATAACATTCTCACTACACCATCTTCTACTACATATCAATGACTTCACAGGATTATATGCAACAGTATATATGATGGGGATCAGATGAGTCTATCTACTTTCTGAGTTTGACGTCCTCTCACAACTATGCTACTGTAAACTTTTTGAAATGAGAAAAACTACAGCTCGTACATTGCTGTCTTTCTGATCTGAGTATACTCAATATGGTTTGAGCCAGGTCGCTTGTCTGCGACCTTTCATCTTCCATGAATTCAAACTCTAACATGCATGCTATAATATAAAATCATGACGATGACTTTCGAGCTGAGGGAAATCTCATTATAATGAAATCTAAAATGGTCCACTACATTACGCGAATCTGCGTCACATAGTGCAGAAATATTAGATTTTATTTTAAGTGGATTGGCGTGAGTGCGAAGGTCACCTGACATTTGTAATAACACTAAACAGTTATGTTCATATTAATAATAATATTATGGGTTGTTAACTGATGATTTTTTAAAACTCATCTGACTGTATCTTTGAATAGCCACACATGAATGTGATAACATGAGTGATAAAAAATAAAACATACATAACACTGTATTTGTAGGCACTGATTAACAAACAAGGCCCCATTTGAAATGTCTATGTATAAACTGTTTGTTAAAAACTGTCAGTCAGAACAAGTTCAGGTAAGTCAAAAAAGAAAAAGAAAACACCTGAAAAAACTTTTTAAATATATTATATTTCATGATCTCATTAAAACCCTTATTTAATTGGAAAACGTATACAAATGAATGAACACTTGGATAATGCAAAAGAACTAAATATATATTGTATAATTTTGGTTTTATGTTTTGAAATGCAGCATAATGTTTTTTTCCATTAAATACATGCAGTCGGTTAAAAAGTTAAGACATCGACTTATCTCAAAAAAGATAACACTTAGACACTTATTTAACAACATTTGTATTTGGGGATGAGTTTTATGACCTATATAACACAATACAAAATTTGGCAAAAACAACTCGACCCGTATTGGGAGAAGTATTATCACATGCACAACAAAGGAAGTAACCAAATATTTTTACAATATACCCTGGTGAAGGAAACCAGTCATCTAACTGAACAGTCAACTAACTGAACAGACAACTTACTGAACAGTCAACTAACTCAACAGTCGACTAATTGAACAGTCAACTTGCTGAACAGTCAACTAACTGAACAGTCAACTAACTGAACAGTCGACTAACTGAACAGTCAACTTACTGAACAGTCAACTAACTGAACAGTCAACAAACTGAACAGTCAACTAACTGAACAGTCAACTTACTGAACAGTCAACTAACTGAACAGTCAACTTACTGAACAGTCAACTAACTGAACAGTCAACTTACTGAACAGTCAACTTACTGAACAGTCAACTAACTGAACAGTCGACTGATTGGTCAACTAACTGAACAGTCGACTAACTGAACAGTCAACTTACTGAACAGTCAACTTACTTAACAGACAACTTACTGAACAGTCGACTTACTCAACAGACAACTTACTGAACAGTCGACTTCTTCACTGTTATGAGTGAGATGTTTCGGTGTAGATACTAACATTGTTATCAAGTGCTGATTACCTGTCTCATCACTTGACATATAAAGGTGTCAGCATCTCCACTGAAACAGTCAAGTCAGTGCAATAAAGAAATGACTATCCATAAAACTTGGTTTTCCTCCAACTCTACAACTTCTAAATGCCTTATCAGAATATGATAATCCCTGATACTTATAATTATTGCACTATGTACATCAACAAACTTTTGTATGAATGGCATACAAATCTAATGGACAGTGTTTGAAAGACAATCATATAACAATTATCACTTAAGTCTCAGTGTCCTAACATCTACAAACCATGCTACAACATTCAAGAGAAACTGGACACTTTTCAATGGCACTGTCAGTTTATCTGCTTGTAGAACCCTTATCTATATCAGGACATGGTACTTGAACACACATAACGCCAAATATAAAGTCATGAACATCTGATTATGTTTTTATTTTACATAAAAGTAGACTTCTCTATAGTGTCAACAAGCTTCGCAGTATTCACTAAACGGTGTGATCAGCCTCTGCGTTAGTTTTTTCTTTGGAACTGATAGTGATTGACAATAATAGTGAAATGCATCATGGTGAAAAGAAGTAAACTAAATGTAAAACATATTGCACAAAGCCTCAGAAAGTCAACAACAAGGGAAACAGCATGGAATCATATTCATAGTGAGTCAGAATAAAAAAATTGAGCTTTTGGCTATGTAGTTCATCAGGCTATCAATGGCTATGCTTGATTGGTAACCTGGCGAAGTATCTGGAGTACGGCGCTGGAAATGACGAAAGCGGCAAGTCACTTTATTGGCAACCGGAGTACGCCTCAGGAGCACGCCGGATTCGCTGGTTTGAAGTGACAGGCGAACCCGGCGTATAATGGCGGACAAATATTTTCGTTGCGACTATTCCACAACTATTTTATAGGCATCATTATTTTTTTGAATAACAACTCAAAATAATTCAATTGGCAATATGTTTAATTATTAAAAACCATCCATAACTTGATAGTGACATTTAAAGTCACATTTCAAAATGTTTGAAAAATATTTATATCATATTGATGAAACGTATTTTGAAACTAGTCTGAGGTATGATGACTGCTTCCTGTGTGTATGCCAACATACTTGATTCAACTTGAGCCCGTTACTGACCCGGCGTACGCCGGTTCACGGACCTGGTTATACGCCGCTTGGACCAATCAAGCATAGCCTATAATTTGTTTGTCGCAAGGTTACCAGGAGATGAGCCGCCACAAGATAAAAATTCTACATTTTAAGAGCATGGTCCCTAAGGGCTTATTTGGGGTAACAGGGTCACCATAACTAGAAATTAAATTCTCATCAACTAAAGAGTCTGTACACAAGGTTAATTTTACATAAGAAGACGAAAATTACATTTTAGGGCATGGACTCTGTGGCCCTTATTAGGTTACCAAATCTACAAATTAGAATATCCATAAACAATGGAGTTTGTACACAAAGTATCAGCTTTTAGGTCTCTTGCCTCTGGAGAAGATAAAAAAAGGTTTTTAAGGAGAGGTCTCTGTGGCCCATATATAAGTGGTCACAGGCTCATCAAATCTTTTAAATAGAATCCCCATCAGCTAAGGTGTCTATACACAACGTTTCAGCTTTCTTGGCGTCTTGCTTTTGGAATAGAAGTTTAAAATACGTTTTCAAGGTGTGGCACCTTTGGCCCTTATTAATTGGCACTTATTAATCTATTTATCAAAAACCTTATTAGTTAAAGAGTCTATACACAAGACTTCAGATTTCCTTAATGAATGGTTTTGGAGAAGGAAAAGAAGAACAATAGTGAAAAGTTTACAGATGGCCAGACGTCGGACAGCATGCCATGCCAAAAGACCATTGGTCCTTTCAGGCAAGGTGAGCTAAAAAATAGTGCAAACAAACACTTGAGGGTAAACAGTGAAAATAAAGTGAGTAAATATCTTACCTGGAAAAAACATCTGTGACGTTAAACTATTTCATCTTCAGATAATTGTTTATTACTTGCCCATGTAAGATACGGCAATCTAATATTTATACGGCGATATCAAACTAGTGTAATACCGCTGCAGGTATGACGTCATAATATTGTGTGGTTGTGACGTCACAATGTTGGCACCGCTGTCACAATGGCGGCCAAGTCGCGGAAATGTTTTTTCTTTTAGTACCCTTCATATTCACTAGTGTAAACAATATACATCAAAACTGCCTAAGGAGACAGTTATTAATCTACTTTGCAGAATTATCCATAAAAACCTTGACATTGTGGTTTTACAACAAAGGAAAAAAGGAAATATGGTGTCACATGGGCTTTACATACCTGTAAAAACATAACACAAAATTAACATGATCAAAATTTTGCCTGTTGCAACTTCAGTGTAATAAAAACATCTTTGAATATACATTTGAGAATGATAAAAATGAGATCATAGTTCATAAACCAATAGATAACAGGAAGTCCATTACAGAGGTTTGAGCATCTGTTAAGGCAGAAATGACTAGATAAATTTGAACAGAATTGAGAGGAAAAGAAATTCAAATGTAATCTGCTATTCTGAGTAAAATACTCAACACTAGCCACATAGAGCAATATTTGTAGACCTTAACAAAACTAATATTTGTAGACCTTATTAAAACTAATTTTGGAATATGCTTTTTAAATTACAATCAAGGGAATAACCTGGGATCAGAAAGAGGCTATAGAGAGACTTTAAGGGTGAAATGATACACTTGAGCTTCAGTTTGATTCATATTGAGGTACAAAAGCCTAGCTTGGTTCAATAAGAGTGAAAAATGTTAAGTGGAAAAAATTTAAACCTAAATAAAATTTGATAAATTGATGACATAAAATACAGTATTCAGTACAAACAGAAATAACAGGGCGCATCAGACTGAAAGTAAAATACTGTGGTTCAAGTACTGCACAGACTATTATCACAGAATATAAAGAGACCTAAAAAATTTAGCATTACAAGCATAAAAAATGAGAGCATCTACTTGTGTTGTATGAAAGTTCAATACATAAATATATATATATTCATCTAAAGAAAACTTTTAAAATCCGGCATTTGTCAAGAAAATATTTTTATCTGTCAAAAGTTACTCATGAAAATATTTTATTTGTATAATGGAAGAACAGCAAACTGGGAAATACCTTGAAACATATGGACTAAAAGATAGCACATATTATAATGAGATTCTTGTATAACAATAAAACTTTAACAAAAACAAGTTTAGGAAAAAAATATTTAAGCAAGTATCAAGTTTATGAACGGTGATAAGTTTTAAATGTGTTAGAAAAATCACTCAAAATAAGAAATCATTCTTGTTGTCAACAGCACCATAATTACTTTGTTGGTATTTGAGATTAAGGAGTGACGGCAGAAAGTTTTTCACTTCCATGATGGAAGGCATTATCTGCAAGGAGAAATGTTGCTGTATCAATGTAGCTATGAACTGCAGTGATACCTGCAAGCGTCGGCTGAAATTATCAAACCCTATCAACATTAATGTAGAATTACACCCAAATCTTCTTTCATGTAAACCAGTTCGTAACGGCATAAAGAGTATGTCCCTTTCATCAAACAGGGAGAGAAGAACAGGAAGCCGATTGAAAATGTCTCAGTGGTACATGTGAAACCTCAATCTGATAGGCAATAGCCTATTTAAATACTTCTCCTGCTTCAGAAATGAAGGGCTCCTTCACTTGAACTGATGGAATATTGGCCAAACCGAGCCATTTGTGGACAACCAAGTCGCAACGAATCATGCCTCATTTGGTAGGCATATGTAACAAGTGGCAAACTTCATCGGTAGATCTGCCTTTGTCATCAAGTAGACTCTCCTTTCTCTTTCTTCTCCTCCTCTTCTGGTGTGTATGCCCCGTGTCTGTGTGACCCTCTGCTAGATGTGGAGGTGGAGGGCTGGTTCAATGGTCGGCCCGACATGTCGGTCATCATGAAGCACTCTGTGTAACTGGGCGGTGCTGGAGGGAGGTAAAGAAAGCACTTTCTTATACATTTGGTTTCATAACAGTATCATCACGATAATCCATTACCACATAATCATCAAGGTAATCTATTACTAGATGCAGTTTCAAGCCAGTAAAATCAAATGGGACCATGAAAATATTACTTATCCAAAAATTAATGGATGGGCTGTAGAAAAGTCATTAGTTATTCATGAATTTCTGCACATAACCAGGTCTAACATAACAATTTGTCAACAAGTATACATTTTGAAGTTTTTTAAAGATTAAAAGTAACCCAAAATCAAAAATATATGAGTCATTCTCAAAATACGCAGGAATCAGATGTTGAAAAAATCACAAAAACAGAGTGTATTAAGTTATAATTTGACTTTTATTATCAAAACAACAATAACTGGAAAACATAAAAACAAAAAACTGCAACCTATAACTAATCATTATTTAAAGATATATAATCAATTAATTAATTTGCCCGCTACTTTATGTCCTTCGTGTAACAATACATTATCATTAAAAAAAGAACACATCTTGTAGAATTTAACTTCTTTTGAGTTAACATTATTTTGATTAAGTTGTTTTCTAGTAGTTAAATAGGCTACATTGATAAGTTAGCTGAAAGAGATGTTTAAATAGACACATTAATTGTAGCATTATCAAATTTTACGCTCAGAACAGCATTGAAGATAGTTATTTTTCGATACTAAAACATTATTGTGACAATATAAAGACTATAACTCTAAACATCTTACATAAGCAAGGGAATAGAAGTTTGGCAGATAAAAATATATATTTCTAAGATATTTTTTCATGAATAATATATATGTGTTACACGAAGAACATATCTGTTACATTAGGGACAGGAAATGTTACATAAAGGACTTGAGAGCCGAAAATAAAGATTTGGTATAACAGTCCGAAAAAGTAAAAAATTGCATCTTATGATAGTCAATAGTCAAAGAAAAGGCATTCAAATAATTTTGTTCTGGTAAGGATATGTGGATATTATGCTTTATTCTTTGCAAAATTCTGATGAGATGTTACATAAAGGACATCAAGGTGTTACACGGAAGACATTTGAACGCCAAAATGTCAATTGTAGCAATATGTGAACAATAAAAATCTTTAAAAACAATATGACATCAGAAATATTTAGTAAACTTATTTGTTCAGGTCCGTCCTGATGAAGATATGAAAATATGGTAACATACTCATGCGAAATCCTATGCAGATGTTACATAAAGGACGTTTAGGTGTTACACGAAGGATATTCCAAACTTCAAAATGACAATTTAATCAAAATGTGAACATTAACAAACTTTAGAACAATATGGCATTAACATTATTTAGAAGACCAATTTTCTCAGGTCTGTCCTGATGAAGACATGAAAATACAGTTTCATTTTCATGCAAAATCCTTTGCAGATGTTACATAAAGGACGTTTAGGTGTTACACGAAGGATATTCCAAACTTCAAAATGACAATTTAATCAAAATGTGAACATTAACAAACTTTAGAACATCTTCGTCTTTGCTGTCTTTGTTCACGTTTTGTCATACTATCAATATTTTTCCTTTTCCCTTCATTTTTATCCTTTTGATACTTTTTTCTTCCTGATTCAAGAAACTTCTGCCTCTTTTCAGGATCTTTGTTCCTATTCAAACGAAACTTGCGCTGTCTTTCAGCATTTGACATGCCCATTCTGTTGCTGAAACAGTGTTAAATGACAAGTATAGTTACTTAGGCATTGTTAAAACAAGGAGTAGGACTTAATTCCTCATAATTGTATCATAAATGTTATGACGTACATATATATCTACTCATCAGTGATTAAATAGTTAAATATTAGAATAAGTTAATTTATGAAATTATCATATTTGTCTCACAAAATGTGATGTTAGTATGTAAGGAAATCATATACATATAAACATGTATACATATTTGTGTATGAACATTAAAATAAAATTTTCAGCCATTTCCTTTTTTAAATTTTACATGCTATTTATCCTTCATGTAACAGTTATGGTCCTTTATGTAACTGCTGATATCAAAAATTGAAAATAGTAATGATCACACTTTTAACCGGACAGGCAACAATCTCACTGATTTTTTTATTGATGAATCCATTCAAAGATGCTAATATCTTACCCTTTTTTATTACAGATATCATAAAATAGTTGTTTTGAGTATCGAAAGTCATTCATGTAACAAAATCTGTCCTTCGTGTAACAAATAGTCCTGTTACACAAAGGACTGTTACATGAAGGACGGCATTCACCCCCAAAAAAATCTAATGCATTAATGATGGCATCAGTATCAAAAAAGGTCATATGTTGGTCATCATAATCACAGAAGTCACTTCACAAAAAATGCTCATTTATGAAAACAAACAATAAGGTTGATAAATGGCCGTTACATAAAGGATGGTACTAAAAGATACTCAACAATTTCTTACCTTGAATCAGGATTTTTAAGAACACTGAGATTCACAAGCAGCTAGCATCACATGGCACCAGCATAAACAGGATACTCTCAATGAGCAGGACAGGAAGTAGATAAGATTTTTTTTAGTGGTCAGATAGTATTTTGGTATTTTATGTGGTTGTTACATGAAGGACACTTTTCTGAGGGACAGGTATAAAATGACATATTTAATAAATATATGTTATCATAATGGCAATTATAAGAATGTCAATGCTTATTTAAGCTATTCATACTTCAATTGCATATATATTTTTTTTAAATGACGCGTTTTCTGGCTCTGGAGGGGGTGACTTTGCTGAGGGGGTCGACCTGGGACAGTCATAAATGGGTGTTTTTGGGTGGTAAAATAGCTTGTAAGTACCGAAATTAACTAAGTATTTTTTTTTATTCACACAGCAAACGTAGAATCTATCCCAGTGTATACTATGATATAAAGAAAATTGACCCCAAATTTTTTTAAAAAAAGATATGCCCTCAGGACAAGCATTTACCCCTTTTTTGAGAATGACTCATATATAGAAAATCCAGTTTGTCATTAAACAAATACTGGAAGATTATTTTTATTTTATTATGTATTCAATACCAAAATTAACAGAAACACATGACTGACTTACGCGGCCTGGCATCATCTGCAAAGGGTTGAGGAGCTGAATAAGGCTGGGTCATTATAGGAGGAGCAGAGGGCTGGGCTGGAGAAGCACTGTAAGGCAGCTGAGAGTTACCTCCCTTTTCACTGTAAGGTAATTGAGAGTTGCCTCCCTTTTCATATGGTGGTGGAGGCAACATAGGCTGTGTTTCTGAAGTGAGATCTACTTGAGGGTAGACATAAGTTTGGTCAGGGCTGGTCATTATTGGTCGTGAGTAGGTCGCGTAACTTTCAGGTAGATGTCCGAGAAGCAGGGGCAGGCCATAGGTCAGCGAATCACAGTTGCAGCCAGATGGTTGATACACAAACTGCAAGATATTGATGAAATGTTTTGGATAGAATGTTCAAATGCCACACCATGTAGACTCATTGAAAAAAAAGGAGCCTGTACACGAGATTTCAGATTTCCCGAGTTAATGGTTGTGGAGAAAAAGATGAAATAGTGAAGGACGGATGCCAGACAATATTCCATGCCAAAAGCCCATCAGGCTTTTCAAACCAATGAGCTACATGAATAAATTTATTGTGAACTTGCTTATAGAAACAGTTTTTGCCTGTATTGAGGTCTCAGGCTAAAACAGGATCTGACATGAAAGCAGCCATTCGGTGTTATTTATTTGTTTTCTTTGACAGATCGAGCATATCCGTAACATCCATAGAAGCATAGCTCTTACCACCAGCTTGTACTCGACGTGAATGTAGGGGCAGTGGTTGAAGACAGACGGCAGGAGGTTATCTTTGAGCAATATGTCTACATCCCAGTCGTGGGTGGAGTTGACGTCCACCCGCGTTGAACTTTCACCTATCTGCTCCTTCTCGTCTTTGATTGTTGTTGAGGGACTGATCTCATACACAATCTCCTGGGAAGAGGAAAGAGTAAAACATAAAACAGTAAAAAAATTAAAGCTTCAAAGAGTATGTTTCATAACTTTTGTATTTTGCTTATATGAAACCCTAAACACCATGTGCTTGAGTTAAGTTAAAATCACCTTTCTAAAGTTGCATCTTTATCTCTGAAATGACAAATGTTTTATTTTTCCTTATTTTCAATTGTAAAAAACAAAACAAACCCATATAAATGATAGATAGATAGATTCCCCTATGTTGAATGGCAATGAATACTCACAAATTACCTAAGACAAATCAGTGTAAAATAATACATCATGAATACATTCAAACTGACTCATGATTTAAATCTAATAACTTTTTGAATATCCAAGTCTTACTAAAATGTTATGCTAATGTTATTTTCTGAAATGCATTAACCTGTAGACATCAGAAATTATTCTCAATATGATCCTGTTTTTATTTCATCAAAATATTCAATCACTCTAACTTTGTAAAATTTTGAAGTCTTGTTTCATATGACTACTTTCTTTCAAATGCCGTTCTTATGGCATGACGTCATAAAGGCACACCGCTTGATGTGACAACGATTGAATCACTGTCATATGAACTTAGGCAAGTTTAAGATTTTTTTATCATGGGGTTGTCAATGTTTGCCAATGAGTTACACATTTCTTTAGCTTGGTCTAAAATGATATAGTGAATATTGTAAGATTCCACCTATATGAGTAACACTGTTCATTACTGCATGTATACTGTTTTGAAAGTATATCAAGCTTGAAATTCTCTTTTCTTTTCACCTTCCTATACCTCTTACGAAAATGGAACAGTCACAATGTCCTTTCCACTCAGGAGTTGGTAGGCTAAAAGAGAGTGTGATCTTAAACTGCTAATAAGTTACAGTCATGTAACAATAACATTTAATAGTCGCGTTTGTAAAATTCCTGTGATTCATTGTTATTCAACACCAACAAATTAATGGAGTCTGTTTTCAACATAATTTGTGTATGTTGAATAACAATGTATCCTGGAAAAAGTACTAAGACTCCATATAGAACTATTAGCAGTTTGCGATGCTTCACGATACCAATATCCACCACCTCTAAGACCACAAACCCCTCCATTTGATTCCTGGTGATGCGGAAAAAAAGATAGAACAGTTTTGTGTAATTTGACTTTACCTTTTTTATCTTTACAGTAGCCTCAGTCTCTGTGGGTGTTCCATTTCTCAGCTGAATCCTTGGCTTGATTCTCTCCCCGTGTGTAAATCCCTTCTTGTTCAATGTGAAGGTGAAACCGTAGGCGCCATTGGTACAACACAGACAGCAATAATTCTCCTCTTCAGTGTGCTCCACTGGGACCTGTGCAAACATTGGATATAAAAACCAAGTAAAACTGAGACCAAGTCAAAACATAATGTTTAATAACATTGACGTGACGTGACGCCAACGACCTCAGCGCTATCACGTCACAGTACTACTGCAAACTCCGCCAAACACTGCCCGTACTAGTATATAAGGGATGTACACCTCCCAATCCCTTCAGTCTGATGAGTTCCACTCTTGGAACGAAACCGGTCACTCTTAAGGCAAATCAGAAACCTATTTTCCGCGGTGAGCCCACACCGTCGTCTTACTTATAATGTTTGACTGGTTTTACATCAGGGAGCAAAAAAGGAGTTTCGGTAGACATTTAAAAACATAGGGTTGCTGAACTTTGAATGAAACATAAAACCCAGCTTGCACAGTTTTCTTTTTGATTAGGACACCTGATGGTTTTTTGAAATGTCAACCAAAACTCAACCAGAGGGTTTTCTCTGCCATACATACAGTTACAAAATTACAAATGTAAAATACATTTTGAATGCAAAAGATGATAATGTTTTCAGTACACGTTTCAAATGAAAATGTAATCCCAGTTCTAGTGGGGCATCAATATACACAACAATCAATTATTTCCTGAACACCAGTACTTTGTCGTCTTCTGCCTTTGGTACTCAAGTACCAAATTTCCAAGTGTAAATATAAATATAATGTAAATATTCAAAGTTGCAAATGCAGGTATCAAATATGAAACCACATACTTAAAAGCGAACATATAAGTGAAGAATTGAGAGTAATTTTGAGTAAATATTCAGGTCTTACTAAACTTTGAAAGCTAATCTGGTAGAAGGGTTAATTTCAATGGTTGCTAAAACCTCTTGTTGTAGTAAAACCTGAAACTCCTGGTTAAACCTTCCATGAAGTTATTAGAAGAAATGTGGTAACCTCAATACAAAAAGAGAGATCCATGGATTGGCTTACCGTATATGTAACATTAACAACTTAAACATAACATTCAATCAAAATTTCACGTTTCTGGAAGAGATATCTTTAAAATTTGCACCATTGGAACTGTGTAAGGCTAATTACGATAACTGAGTTTCAACAATGTTTGCAACCAATCAGGAATCTGTATTGCCGACTTAGAGAGTGTTTGATTGGTCACAGGTTACAGAGGAAAATTGAGGCATTTGCTCTGTAGCTCATCAGTCATGATTCATTCTCTTTATATGAAGACTTATAAATAACTTACAAGATATCAATGACACACAAATTTATCATTAGCTGCTCATGCCTGTTGACACAAAATTATTTTTCCCTCATTATGAAATAAAAAAAGCAAGCATGGCACACATACCCCCGCAATCTGCTATCCACCAAGAGCCATAAAAATCATAATTTCAAAAACATTTTACAAATTCCAACATCTTCAGGAATACCCATGTGTATATTTTATTTCTCTATAAGTATAGTGTAAGTAATCATAAGCTGTTCCCAAAAAAAATATTTCATTCATCTAGATATAATATAGTTTCTTAGAAAACGTGTCCCATAAGGCACATAAAATATGTCATTTGCAACATGTTAAATCATACATTCAAGGGCCATTAACTTTGGCATTTAAACTCAATCAAGAGCATAATCAGAGATATCCATAACTAAAATGTAACAGTTTCCAAAAAATATTTTCCCCATTGGAGCATCAGACCTGTCATTTGTACCAAGTTCGATCAAACATTCAAGGGTCCTTACCCCGTCAAAATTAATATTTTGGAATAGGCTTTTGAACTTGATGAATGCAATCTTCAGAAGTACCCAAATGCATGCCATGGAACTAATTCCAAAAAGGTCATGTTTAACAAGTGTGCAAAGTTTGGTTGATATACACCTAAGAGTGTCTGAGAAAATTTACCGGACAGAAGGACGGTCCGACTGGAAATTTTTTAAGACATATCCCAATAAATCGGGTATCCCTCTCCTCAATCCTACTGTTAGCCTAGTAAGCCAAACTAATATGTTACTAATAGGTATGAATGAAGCAATCTGTTTTACATGAGAAATCACAAAGGTAAAATGTTTAAAGTCAATGGATCTCAAACAGACAGTTGAAAGATGGACCATCCTGACCTTAGCCATAGGCCAATCTCACCTATATGAGCCTGATGATCTAAAACTTCCTTGAGTAACTAGTACCTAGAGATAAAAAGTAAATCCTACCAGTGCAGTTGAAACTGCTGAGAGATCATAGACCCCATGTAAGTCGATGCTCTGCTTCCTGATGATGATGTGACCATAAGGGCTCTGGTCTATGCTTGCTTCCAGCCAGTACTCAATGAAGCCAAAGCGACCTGAGAAGCTGGAGGGGATGTTAGTTGGCAGCTCAAACTTGAAGGGGAACTGATGGTCTCCCGGAGGTAGACACTGAATCTGGCCTGGTACTCCTGAAATATACGTACATATAACTAAAGCTGCATATATATTTCTAAATGTTTCTGAGGCACATCTAGATGTGGGAAGAGAGCAGAACTTTATCATACTTTTTGTTGGAAAAAAAAATGATAGTGAGGGAGAAAAAGATTTAAATGTGTTCATCATTAAAAAGCTAGGAGTGCTTCCAATAAAATTCACCTTTGTTGCAAACCGAAACATATTCTTGGTGGACGAAAGAATGATCAGGATAGAAATAATGACATTAAAAAAAATAGAGCCATTGACTCCGTAGCTCAATAAGTGATCTATAAATCATTTTATAAATGGTCACAGGGTCACCATATGAGCTGCCACAGGATCACAAAATTCATTAATCATAATTATCATCAGCATAGGACAATGCACACAAGATTTTTAGTTTTTGAGGCCTTTTGTTTCTTGAGGAGAAGATGAAAATAAGTTTTTAGGGTATGGTTCCTGTGGCCCTTATTGGAGGTCATAGGGTCACCAGATCCTCAAATTAGAATCCCCATCGGCTGAGAAATCTTTTCACAAGGTTTCAGATTTCTAGGCCCTTTGCTTCTGGAAAAGATGAAAATAGGTTATCAGGGCATGGCCAAAATGACCCTTTGTGGGGGTCACAGGGTCACCAAATTTATAAATAATAATTCCCATCAGCTTTGGAGTCTGTTTGCCAATGTCATACGCACCAAGAATCTGTTTCCGTGGAAGGATGACATACTCTTTGCTAGCTGAGTGTTCCTTGAATTCCTTGTTCTGGCGGATTATGTAGTTGTTTCTGACACCTTCTGAGTCTTCACCATCGAACGCAATCAGCATCTCGCCGCTCCCACTCAAATAGATGCCTATAATCAAACACCATTAACATACAGCCAATTTGGGTAAACATACCCAGAGGTATCATTATTATTTCATAATTTATTTCTTTTTGAATACATAGACAAATACAAGATGTTCCATTTATAGATATAAAACACATAGAAACATGGGTACAGACAAACTGCAGAGCAAAAGATTGACAATAGAGTAGAGACTTCATAGTACGTCAGCACCTGGCGTTTTAATAAATTTGCAGTGTATCTTAATTAAAAAGATTATGGCATACCGACCAGAATCTCATGAATTCAGAATACTTGCATTGTGAATAACAAATGAATTTGTAATTTTCATAAACATTCTTTAAATCTTGTTTTATGGAATTGAAATGCGGTAAAGCTCCTTTTATTTTCGATACATATATGTTATACTTGACTGTTATTATTATCAGGTTTAAAATCTTATTTGGTCTTTCAGGATATCCGAAGCATAAATTACGTATTGAAAAGTTGAAAATGTTTTAATCTGTTCTTTGCTCTATCAATGTTTTTAGTCTGTCCGAAACATTGTTCACTATCGGGCAATCAAACAAAAAATGTAGAAAAGTTTCTGTAGCAGCTTTGCAAAAGGTACATTATTTTGTTTGTGTCTTTCAGTTTCATTTTAAATAAGAGGTCATTCGATGGAAGAATTCTATGTATTATTGTACACTATGGAACAAAGCCCAAAAATTTATGTTTCCATGGAAATGGTCAAAAAGTAAAATTCTGGAAAGTTTTAAAATGCCTCATTGTAGAGGTCATATTTAAGTGTGCAAAGTTTGGTTCATATACATATTATGATTTTTTAGAAAATTGACAAGGAAGGAAGGACGGACAGAATGACTGCTATACAGCCCAGCTTACTTCGAAGTGGGTGCATGATAAGTAAAAATGGACATATCTCCTAATAAACAAGTTGTCATCAAATTTTCCCACATACTAAATACTAAAACATTGCTACCGTCATTTATTAGAACTTTAAAAACAATTTAAAACTCTGGGAATGTAATATATGCCAACTCTTTCTTTGTATCTTTAGCAACACTTGCACACACATTGGAATATTGGGGCTCACATGTGAGAAGGTTCAGTGTCACTGACAAAAGCAAGTTCTCTACGTAGACTCCATCACTTCTTATTTCACTGAGACACAGGTTTTTCACTGAGGATGACTAACGCTCTTCATTTCCATATTGCAATATATTACGACACGGAAAAGCGCACTGCAATACAATATTTAAATGAGTCAAACATGTGCGCATACATATCACACATTACATGAAGTGAGATCATTTGGCTGTATCCGCCAGTAATATCAATATTGTTCCTGTCTGTATCTAAATATGTGGTCGGCAGCTGTGTCCCAGTGAAACAAAGGATGGATCAGTAGTCAACCATTCTCTTTTTTTGTTTCTTTTGCTTGTAGTTCCTAATATCATAGAAATAATGAGCTCTTCATACATACCTTATGTATCTTATATAAAATACAATTGCGACATTGCAAATAATTTCATTGTACATGTTAGTCTGCAATAGGGCAACACAAAGATTTGGGCTAGCAACAAGGCACTCAGGAAAAAGGGAAGGGCGGAACAGAAAAAGGGCAGGGCGCATACTCAAAAGGAACGCCCTGCTAAAAATGACTAGGGGAAACACCATGGAAAATATATCATGTCACAAGGATTTACATGATATATTTTTTCATAAAATGCTATTACAGAATGTTTCATTGATGTTCTTGGAAATTAGTAAATTCATTTCTCCTAAGTCCGATCGACCGTGTTTTCCAAGGAATAGAAGTTTTAGAATATTGAGATACTAACTCATTCCAGCAGTGGGTTTCCTCTTCACTTGGTGTGACTTAGTGGTGTAACGATTCATTGATAGTATTGATGTTTACATCGACCCTAATGCACTACGAGTGCTTTGATACAAAACACATTAAGACAATACATCTGGATATTCATATCGTGAGGGTCCATGATACATTGATGTATATTGCCATTAGAATCAATATATCCTGATACTATTAACAATAATTTGTTTCAAACAAATAAGTATATAAGCTGACAGAGTTTCTATTCTATTCTAGAAATATCAATGATTAGACTGACAGAAAATTTATAATATTTCTGTTATTTTATCTGCAATTTCACAGTCTGATTTTGTGATTTCAATTCATGTAATGGTTTTGTTAGTTTGGTTGATAAGAAATAACATTTTTTAACTTTTTTTGTTTATCTATTTCTTTCATTAACTGTAGAGAATTGGGATACATATTAAATCACAAAATTGATATTGAGATGATTATCGTCTGGCATGTTCCTTGGCAATACTCCCATGGATATATAATTTCGTCTAATAAAACTGAAATCAGTATATTGTCTTGGCAGTCACATTTATGTTAATGGTTCAAACTAATCAGTTTCAATCTATCAAAAAAAATTATTTTCAACATTTTCAATTTTTAAATCCTTGCCGCAAAAAAAAAAAGGATCAAATGTCATTACAATCACACTGTCTAATGAAGCTGATCAAGGGCAGATAATTTCAAGAATAAAATTGTTCAAAACTAAGTTCAAGATGGTCCTAATCAGCATGTACATCTTGCTTCTGCTAAATACTTGTTTTGGTATCCTTATAGATTATAGAATTTCAGGTGCAATTTTTGTTTGATCGCTGTCATTTCCAAATGCTTCACAAGGCATATGGTTTTCAAGACAGTTATGTTTATAGGCTAATCAAAAACATAAGCCCCTCATTCTTGTCATGCCAAATGTCTGTGAAGTCATGATTATATTCCTTTTTCCAGATAGTAAAAGACATGCATGTGCTGCGTGCAAAAGGGAATTCCCAACACATCTCAATTTTGTTTCCAAATTTTGTTTTAAAAAATACACTAGTTCATCATACATAACTAGACGTAATGCACATACTTTAATGTCATGTATGTACTCCCTGACTGGAATACGAGTTAAATAGATACACTAAAAATATCCCTCATTAGCGTACTCTTCTGCAACCTAGAAGTCTACCTTTTTCTTAAAGAAAAACAACTAAATAAATATCAATATAAGTGGCTAAAACTCATGTACTAAACTTTTTGTCCAAATCAGTGATCAAAACCTCAGAACATTCTTCGATATTTTCTCACCACTAAACCTGTAGGGCTCCACAACAACAAGTTGTATAGAGCCTTCAACGATGCCACCGGGTCTGTAAACAATCGGTTTGGTCTCGCTCTCGGGCTCACTGGAATTGGAAACCCAGACATCTTCGAAAAACGTTGCATCTAAAGTAATTTCAAACTTCTGAATCTCGGGTGGATCATCCATAACTTCAAGAAGACATAGGTTAAGGACAAGATTTGGTTATTACATTTCCCGACCAGTTTATAAAATCTGTGTTGATAATGAGCAATGAGAGTTATCTGCCCCTTGTCGAACGGGATGCGGTAAATTCGTATCCAAAATGCAATCGTACAAACAAATTTAAGTAAAGAAGGAACAAGAGGTGTCGTAAAGGCTATATTCCTCCATGTCTGAAAAGAGTGAATCGGACAAAGTAAACGAAGAGATAGCTAACAAAATAAAATGACGCGCTGATGTTATTTCTGCAGTGTCGCATTTTGAAATTTGAAATGAAGACATTTCATTTCCATCGTTATCATACCTTTCCGCCAACATCGAGAATTTTAATTAAAATGACCACCTTAGTACAATTTTGGACTTTATAGCGGAAAACTTAAACCATATGAATTTGTGAAAATTCAGTATAGGAACATATTTGATTTCATACAAATTGAGATTCTAGAAGGGCAAACTAAGAATAACGAAACCAAGACACATTAAAAATAGAGAAATATGACCCTGAACATCAAAATATAGCATAGTTAACTTACTTTCTCTTTAATATTATCAGAATATCATATATTAAAAAAACAACCCAATTATATAAATATATATGTGATCTCCATGTTTGATACTATATAGCATAGTTTAAAATATGGATAAAACACATGTGATCTCTATGAAATTTACATTAGTGTCTCATCGTATTGTAATGAAACGTCTGAACAGGGTTATTACAAAGTGTACATATTCTGTTTTCACGAGTAATATTAAACCATCTTGCCGTCTTAATGGGAAATATGTCGTTAGATATGTAATTTTGATGGGAGATTTAGAAGATAGAGTTCTAAAGTGAGAGAGGTTTTGTATAAATGATAATACTTTCCTTTCGAGGATTTTTTAGCATCGGTATACCACGATTGTTTGAACTGGTCTATAAATTAGGAGATAAATCCATTCTGTTTTTTACTTTGGGGTTGCATGTCGTGCATTTTTCACCCCTAAATATAATTTCAAATCTGACCTTTAAGCCAATTGATGCTAAGAAAATGTTGAGATTGCCAAACTTTTTCGAGAAAAGTCTTTACAAGTTGTTCGAATTCAGCACCCAGATGAGTTGACCGTAGCTTCATTATGTTATACAGAATGTGGGGAAGTTTGCCAGTTTCAATCACTACTTTACCCAAATTGCTGACAATTTTAACTTTAATGTGAATATCAATAGGGTTCCTGCCCAACTCACCGTAAACCATACAATTTTAGGTACATTGTTATGCATTAAGAATGTATTTACAAAAGTTCATGATCAAGTGTGTTCTTTCCATGATAATTGTTTTTTCAAAACCACACACTTCCAAACGTATAACATAATCGGTAAGACGCACTGATCTAGAGGTTTAAGCTGGCAATCTATTGGTAATTGTAAATTCCGAATGATTTTGAAAATTGAAAACATAGCTCTTGATCCTGTGTCTGAAAGTCTCTTAATTGCCATAGAGAATTTACCATTAGCATTAAATAATACTCCTAAATAAAGATAACCTCGAACAACCTCAATTCTTCATTACATTTGAAAAATTTGAATTTATTATTAACATAGCATTTTGAAAAGATTACAACCTCAGTCTTGGTAATGTTTAAGTTTCCATGATGCAGAATATTCTGAAAATGTATCCAAAGATAACTACAAGTCTTGAGCAGTTTCTGCTAACAAAACAGTGTCATCTGCATATAATAAAACCAACAACGTAAATATACTTTCCGAGCTCTTCACCAATCAAATTATTTACAACAGTAAGACCGTGTACATTTTTTTCACACAGGAATGATTCAAGATCATTAGATGAAAAAGTGGATAAATTTTCCTCCTGTCTGACACCAATATTGCATGAAAATAGCTGTGAAGTGATGCCATTTAACTTTACACATGATTTGATTTGTTGGTACATGTTATGAATAATATTAAAACATTTATGACTTATATTTGCTTTGATAAGCTTTAACAACAACCCATTTCTCCAAACACTGTCAAAAGCTTTGCTAAAATCAATAAAGGCGCAATATAACTTCTTATTACAACTTTTGTATGAGTCAATGATTGATTTGAGTACGCATACATGATCTATAGTTGAAAAGGATTTACGAAAGCCTGCCTGTGATTTACTTATCAAGTCAATGGAGTAAGAGTAATTTTGAAGCATGTTAACAACGGCTGGCTGCATTTCCCCTGAAACTGAGTGAGGTGGCACACGTCATGCGTTTTGTTCTTTGATGTCTTGATATCATTTCGCGTTTTTCCATGAGTATTTTTGGTTTTTTGATAAACTTACCGGCAAAAGAAACGCTAACATGTATTTAAATTAAGAGTGCAGAACAAATACAAAAGTGAGATTTAAAAAAAAAATGTTTATTCAACAAGAACATGTGACGATATCATATTCATAAAAACATCGAATGCCCGTCGAATGCCCTTGGTCATCGGGTAAGCAGACGCACAGTGGCCAGATGTCTAAGGTCCCATGGCATCAGGTCATACAGACCGTTCTTGGGACAGCTGTTTACTCTAGGTCGGCCTGATCTTGGTCTGTCTGAGGTCTGTCCCGAATGACGATAACGTTGCATTAGTCTTGTGAAAGTTGTTCGGTGACAGCCATGCGTTCTTGTAACATGGGCGTGGGTGGCTCCCTTTTCAATCACCCCGGTTGCTAGCTCACGTCGTTGTATTTAAAGTCGATCTTGTCATTCTTCAAGAGTTTTTTTTTTAACAAAGTGGGTATCTGCCAACCAATTCGCATTGGTTTTGTACCCGTCGGGCATGGTGCTATTTTGCTTTGCAGTAAAAAGGTTAAAACCATAATTTGACAAAATTTGGGAAAAGCATGCGTTTGATACCACATGTAATATGAAAAAATCGCCATGTGTAGTTGTGCGTTTGGTGGTTTTCAGTTACATGGCTTGTTTAGTTTCACCGAAATTACCTGAAACTCCTTACACATTTTCTGGGTGTTGCAACTTGATTAACCCTAGTTAGTCTAAAACAATATAAGTTTACCTTATACTGAGATACTTCCTCTCAAAAAAGTTCTCTTTGTCTCTTAGGAACAAGAGTGAAGAAAATATAAAGTATTTATGACGATGTTTCTTCTTCTTATGTTATGCTTCTCTTCTCTCGTTTTGTGTTCATCTTTATGTTTATAAATGTTAATCAACATTGAACAAACAGAGGAGACGGCGTTCTTAGTTGGATAATATATATGGATCCAAAAATGATCACTGCATGGTGGGACAACGGTCGGGGATTACAAAATAATTTCAAGACTTTTGTTATACATGTATTTTTTAACCAAACCAGACTAAGGGCCTTCAATTTGATTTTGTACTCCGGTGGCCGTAATGCCCGATTAAGCCATAGTAACAAATATAATCTTTTTAAAACTTTCAATTGCCATTAAGACGTATGACTCAAAGTTTTTTCAATGTTGTTTTTTTACGACTGCGAATTTAGCATTGACAAAAGTTAAGGTCCATTTTTCTTCATTTCCTATACAAAATTAGTATACATAAGTAGTACCGTACGGGTAAATGTAAGTTTGGTACAGTTAAGTACAACCTTATTCAATCTTAAAGACATGTAACGACTATGGAGCAATAACGGCGTTGCAGCAGAAATCTGGGTACAAATGACAAAGAAAAACGCGTCAATTGATATGTTTTATTTTCAATTGTTGCTATTACAACTTATAATCTTTAATTATTTATAACAAGCATGTTCACAACACTGATAGATCAGAGGTCATATATCATGTACATAAAGCAGTCGATTCATTTTTATATAACGTATGCGTACATTTGATAATCACATCACATTTTATTCGCTTATTATTTTATTTATTGAACAGGACAACAGTTTTGTAACTTTATCTTTATTATAAGCATATATAGTAGACATACTGATAAGTGTGTTGCTTGTTAAAGTCTCTGTGTGTTACTACAGTGTAATCTATTCTATATTGTGGATATCGTAGAAAAGAGAATTTATTATTATGATCGATATTTGAAGTATGAACCAAATTGTAAAATACAACGTTACGAATGTTAGATTTCATGAAGCTTTCACCATATTTGTGTTTTCACAATATGAAATTCAAACATTTCGTTCTCTTGAAATAATCAAATCTTTATTTAGTATTTCAAACCTATTCTAAGATTTTTACAACATCGACACTACTACATTTCAGCAAATGATTACAACATACGTGATAATTTGTTCCTAGACGATACTCTTATGCATGAGAACAATTTGACATACTCTCAGGGAATTAAGCAGGCAAACGCGGAAGGCATGCTCTTATAACGTAATTGAACAGAGGGTAGTGGAGATTGAACATTTCCTTTACTGTTACATATATATATGTACATACATACATATATATATATATATACTTTTGTCAGCTGATTCATCATACTGACGTTGACAACTACAGCTGTTACTGTTGCAACACAAAAATACTATCCTTTCAATTTGGCACGTGGTGGGATAGGCTATAGATTGTATATATATAATAGAAAGCAAAATCTTCGTCTTTTGAAATGGTATATAAGGATTTCAGACAGATTAAGGTTGATATTCATGAACGAGCATGGGAAAACAATTTTACATAAGGACATGCTTGGCCCCAAATAAATGAAAACTATTGGGCTACCTTGCGAGTCCGTTGCGTTGTATTTATAATGACTTTACTATCAATGTAAAAGTCGTACTTGCTTCAGCAAAACATATGATAATGAAAACAATCAATACTTAAAAGGTAGATACTAGAATAGTCGCTCCAACATCAGTGACAAAATAGCAATAGTGTGGTTATTTCGAAGAGGGTGTAACAATCTATTATATGCTTTAAAATTGTGATTTTTCCCGATGGATGACCCAGAGATGTGACCTTCATCTTTGATTTTGATCAATCTTATTTCAGAATGAACATACAAAATTAGCGAATCTTACTGAAATCAACATACCGGGGCCTAAGCGCATTGACGAAACATTAATGACAATTTTTTTCTAATAATCAAGATGTAATTTGAAATAGTCAGTTCTTACAATATTAATTTTATCGTATATATCGTGACAGACAGAATGTCTTCAAGAAGAGCATCTCTATGAGGTTCTTCATAGCATCAGGCGTCTCGGAGTCGGATAAATCCGGATATACATTTTCTTGTTCGTGGTTCATCCACTGCTGCATTATGTCATTTATTACCATCTAATTTCTTCGTTTCCGAACTTGAGTTAGGGCGTCAAACTTCATCAATAATGAATTCTAGATTTTATGAGATTTCATAAATCAACCTTTTTGCTCTCAAAAAAACTATCATGTAATTCATTTTTTACCAGAATAGCGAACACCCCCCAAAAAACATTTTGGTTATTATATTTCCAAATTCATCTTCGGAGAAGAAAATGGCCTCTGCTTATTTCCGAAACACAATAGCAAACCAGCCTGGATGGGTGGAATCTGTTGTATGGAAATTGTATCAAGAGAAGCGAGGTACATTGGTGACTGCTTGATAATGATGAAACTCAGAGCATATTATGTCTCTGTGATATTAAACAGTCTAAGAATAAGCAAATCCCCGGGAAGCGTATCCAGGGGAGTGCTCGTGGTCAATAATAACTCTTTTAATGGATCTAAAATTGTCTTATTGTTTCGATTCATGATTCATCGATCAATACTTTAGTATCACACAGCTGTAATTCATTTTCCAATAGTGTTGTACCCCATATAGTCAAGTATTTAGATCTCCTTCAATTCACCACACAAATAATTGCGCAAAGTATCTATGAATTCCGATAATCAGGCATTGTGTGCCTGTTTCATCTATACTTTATGGTTTTAGACAACTCGTTTCATTAGAACATATCTTACATTACTTTAACAGTCAATGATGATGTGTCAATGTGTCCACCGTGCAATCAATAACTTATATGAGTGTTGGTTGTTTGAATTGTCAAAACTTGCTTTGAGTTGTCTATAATGGCACTGTTAGTTAATGTCAGCTGTGGCCTGTAGGCCTAGTGAAAATGTTGCCTTGGTACGCTATTAATCACAAGCGCAACAGGGCCGGTAATCAGATAGACTTCTAAAAGCCAGATGAAACTGTGACCCGTAGGTTACGTCCTTCCATCCCTAAGCAGACACCGGTCTCTCTGACACTGGTTTTATGTAATCAACGTTTCCTTAATGGTTACGAAAACCCTCCATCTGCTTTCCAACCAAATTAACTTTGTTTAGATAGAGTTTTATCACAGTGGAAACATAATAAAAAAATCTGTCCTGGTCTGAGCCAATCTAGAAAAAACTAGCTGTAATGATCTTATAACGGATTTCGGGACGTATTATATTACAGCTAGTTTTAACTAGATTGGGTCTGACCCTGCGGATGGTTGACAAGTTGCGAGTCCCGTAGATTGTTGATACACGGAGGCGCTAAGGCTGGTTGATACACGGAGGCGCTAAGGCTGGTTGATACACTACACATTATGGTGTATACGTTCCAAGGCCTGACGAAGGTTGAACTCGACAGACCCAGTGGCTGGTTGATACACTGAGCCCCTAAAGCTGGTTGAAACACTGCAAGCTCCGAGGATGGTTGATGCAATGAGGACATAAAGGAAAGATAGCAAAAGGATGGTTAACACAATACAAGTTTGAGGCTAATGATCGGAGATGGTTGATTATTTGCAGGCCCCGGAGATGGTTAAAACACTTCAAGCCCGTGGAATGTTGAAACATTGCATCCCTAAGGATAGTTTATATATAGTAGGCCAAGAGAAACGTATACGACAGGCCCCGAGAATGGATGATACATTGATTTGTATAGGCCGATACTAATCCTTGATCTACCTATTCACTCAGCACTCACTGGCTCCTCAACTTCAGACTATAACGTCTATTCAAGCCGACCAATAGTTCCAACCTAAGCTCTCAACAATATCAAGCAGTCCGCATCGCACCAGCTTTAATCATCCTTCAGTCAGAATCTGACGCCATACCAGCGCCATCCTCCTCTTGTCATCTGCCCCGGGCCCTGAGGATACTGGAGTTAGTGCTGGCACGTGGTCGGGGAGGGTCGTAGGATGGTGGGTGAAGCATCTCTTGGGGCCTAAGGGAGCGCCGCCGACTTACCTCGGGTGACGCCGAAGGGGACGAGGTGGGAGACAGAGTTTCGGTGTAGGTCGGCGGAGCTGAAACGCAGAAAACGGAAAAGCTGTGATGAATTCATAAGAGTTTTTTGGATATCAATACTAAATATCTACCCGTATGATAATGATAATAATAACAAGAAGAAGGAGAAGAATAATGATTATTATAACTTAAATACCATAAAAAACCCTCCATATTTTGTTTATACATTATGAAATCAAGGATTACTTTATTATTGTAGCAATCCGCAGATATGACACCGCCATTTTCACATATATAATTCTGACAGTGCTAATATAAGACAAATTACTGATTATTTGTTAGGTTTGAGTTGAATTAGTATTGTTCGTTAAAACAAATTGAATTCTTCTCTGCAAAAAATATCACATGGCTTTCTCTCCCAACAGAGCTACCTCTGTGTGGAGGGAATGGTCACATGAGTGGTGTGTCATAAATGTGGGCGTAGCTAAATTCCTATATAATAATGAGAGACAAAACGGAAAAGCTGTGATGAATTCATAAGAGTTTTTTGGATATTGATACTAAATATCTACCCGTATGATAATGATAATAATAACAAGAAGAAGGAGAAGAATAATGATAATTATAACAATTGTTTTAAGCTTGTATTGGTCTTTGCTTGTTTCCAAAAGTAGATTAAATTTTGGAAAAAGAAAATGGAATAGAATGGAAGTAAATTAGAATACAGCATGATCCGCCGTTGGTCCAGAAATCTTTTTAAGGTGAAACAGAGTACAATCGATCAATACAATGTCTAATTTACATACTTCATTCAATATATGTATCCAATATCAAATTTATCAATCCATAAACAATAACACGTACATAATTCTTTGAAGAATTCAAAGACTACGGAGTCGTCCGTAAAATCTTTAACTCAACGATCCCAGAACATAATATCACGCGATCAACAATCGTTTTGGTTAGTTAAGGAAACATGCGAATCTCGATTGTCGCTGTTAATGTGGTCTTTTGGTCTGGTTCGGTTGATTTGGCGTGTAGGTTCGAGACAGTATCTCTAAAAGCTTTGGCAGATGGAAGGCTACAAATATATTTTCACTACAGTAGGCGAGTAAACACCCTGACACGAACATTAATTTGCATATCTTATGTCTTATTTCTTATCTGCTTATATATATCATAAAATATATATCATGTATTATTCAAGACAGCTTCACATCGTGTAGTTATAATTATAATGTTGATAGAATGTCCTTAAAACACATTAGCTAGCGAATGATAAGCCAGATGAGTAACTAATGATTGGTATCATGGCTAGATGGATAACCCATGAATTATATCCGTACCAAATGATAGCCACCGAATGATATACGGGCTAGATGGATAGAGAATGATATACGGGCTAGATGGACAGAGAATGATATACGAACTAGATGGATAGAGAATGATATACGGGCTAGATGGATAGATAATGATATACGGGCTAGATGGATAGAGAATGATATACGGGCTAGATGGATAGAGAATGATATACGAACTAGATGGATAGAGAATGATATACGGGCTAGATGGATAGATAATGATATACGGGCTAGATGGATAGAGAATGATATACGAACTAGATGGATAGAGAATGATATACGGGCTAGATGGACAGAGAATGATATACGAACTAGATGGATAGAGAATGATATACGGGCTAGATGGATAGAGAATGATATACGGGCTAGATGGATAGATAATGATATACGGGCTAGATGGATAGATAATGATATACGGGCTAGATGGATAGAGAATGATATACGAACTAGATGGATAGAGAATGATATACGGGCTAGATGGATAGATAATGATATACGGGCTAGATGGATAGAGAATGATATACGGGCTAGATGGATAGAGAATGACATCAGGGCCAGATGGATAGAGAATGAATGAAACCCGGACCAGATGGATAGCTATTATGAATGATATCCCTGTCAAATGAATACATCGCGAATGAATTGCACGCCAGATAAATAGCCAGTGAATGATATCCCAATCAGTTTAATCAGTCGGTAATAACCAGAAATATATGGATCAATAGCATGGCGTCACTTGAAGTTTTTCGACTGCTTCGATTCTGTTTGCGTCCGTTACGAAAATAATTGTTTACCCAATAAATCATTATAGTGTAGAACACTACACTGCCATGTAATATTTCCAACTACAACATGAACTGATGTGAAGGAAACTGAAAAAAGGGAAAATTATATGATAATGAACAATTTACATGTTCAATATGCCAAGTCTTGAGGGTTAATTAGCACTTAACTATGACAGAAAATGATTGTTTTTGACCGCACAAAATTTGTCAACGTTTAGACATGATTTAATGTGTAAAAAAACCCAATAACCCGATCTGCGAGTTCGTGATACGCTTCTCGATGTCGCCTGGAATTCGTCGTTCATCCTGGATAGAGCGAAAATTAAATTTCACTTATTTGATCATTTGTAAGCTTTGAACTAAAAAGGACACAAAATCGATGAGGTATTTTCGAGGCTGTAAAATAAACTTTCTAACAGAAACTCAATACCAAGTGATTTGATGTATAATAAACGCGGGGCACGCTAAAGTAAGGGCTTATCTCATCAACGTTCGGAAATAACTTCCACGGTGCGAAACCTTTCATCACGTATTGACATAACGTAGATGGAAACATCTTTATTTGATAACTTGTTGATAAAAAGTAAGTGTTTCCATGGTTACGTGATATTATTCATTCTGTCAAAACGTTTCTTTGACATCCTCATTCCGAACCCGTGATTCTGAATTTAACAATAGTTGTAATCTTTCACATTTTCCTTCTGATGCAACTTTCGATCGATTTCACAACGGACCTAAAGATGAACCCAAAATAGAACAGCGACTTTCTGGAAATAGTCCCGTCAGCGCTTGTTCCTTGATATGTCAGCAGTTTTACATTTTCCTTTTGCCCGGAATACCTTTCTTCATGTGGACGTAGCGTTGGTATGTCATATGGTTACAATAAATATGACAGTTTCATTGAAAAAATTCTCCGTTGTTTTGTTACTAGTATATAATCATTTGAAAGTTGTATTGTCGAGCTGCAAGAATTATTTTCATACACGCGAAACATATTTCCGTACCTACAACGACTACGTAACACACAACAGAATCACGCACAAGCAAATTTCTGAAGCTGCTCCTTACCCTATATTCAAATGAGACTCACTAGCCCGATATACAATGGCGTGTGGCAAATGTTACCATTTGATTTCAGCGAGCCGACAGTTGGAATTTTTAAAGGATTGAAAACAGAAAACTTACGCAAAGAACGCCAGACACTGGTTGAAGTCTGCATGTGTTCAACAGGAATCCTGTGCATCCCCAACAGTCCAACCTGTGACACTGTGCCGGTTATTGACCCCTCTCTTAAAGGGACACTACCAACAATCAGTTCTACAGGAACCTTCAACCTCTTGAAGGATATTGCTGACGGCTTGACCTTCAGCTGGAAATAATGAAAAGAGTGCATGCTACAATGTTGCAGTGGCTCGGAAGCTATTAATGATTGAAACCGATATCCAATATCCTTTAAGGCGCCATCTTACTTAAACTAGCATCAATGATAAACGTCCTGTAGTCCGCCATTGCATCTAAGAATTTATTTATTGAGGCCACGTTCAGCTGACCTTTGACGAACTCGGACCGACCCAAAAATTAGGAATGGCGTCAGATTTGAATCAGTCACAAGCGCGTTGCTTTGACGTTATGGTTCCATTAGGACTTCGCGTATCCATGAATACTTCATCTGCATAACGCAGATATTCAATGGACACTATATGCACAAAGTTGACATATTTTCGATGTTATTCATGGAGAAACATATGAAACATTCAGAATCTAAATCAAGGCCTACAGGAACAGCGAACAAATCACATTGACTCTCGATTCAAAGAGCTAAACCGTTTTTATTATGATTGGCTGACATCGCCACACGGAACAGTTGGTAATTTCCTAGATGTAAATCGGACAACAGGAGCTTTAACATTATAGCTATTTGTAACGAGGTTGTATTGGGCGAATCGATAACCGTAACGTTCTTTTTCTACTTTGTTAGGAATATACGAGTTTTTAAAGTGGCGGACGAAATATTATGCATCTTAACATATCGTGGAAGCAAAATAAAATGCCTTAACGCGGATACCAAAAAGCAAGAAGGCAAACGTGAAACTGAAAGTTCTCACCACGACATGGTGTGAGGTGTAGATGAGTCCACACCCCCTGAGGTGGTCTGGAGGACAGGCCGGAAGTCGCAAGGAATCCTCTCCCTTTTCCAGTGTGGTGTGAGGGGGGACGGATCCCAGTTTCACTTTGGTGACAACCCTTTCGGTTCTCTTGTCCTGACTTCCTGCCTTGTAGTCAGTTATCTCCCTTAGTTCCACCCAAACGTTGTGGATGACTCGTGCCGAGTCGTTACGTATGATGAAAGTGAGGGGTATTATCTCCCCTGGAACAAATCCTTTCCTGTCTAACCGCAGGGCGGCGTAACATGTTCCAGATGGCGAAAACAGAGCCGAGATCTTCATTTGATCCGAAGCTTGCACTTCCTCCTGGTAAAGAAATCAGTTTCTTGTAATGATATGCAAATCATTACAATATATTGTGACTTGTAACGCTATCGTCAGAGAACGCCACATTTACATTACAAAAGTATTTGTTAACATTTGATTTCTTAACAGATATTTACCGAATTTGTATCCAGTTGCTCATACATTATATATAATGATCAATGTTAAAAGAAAAAAAATTGTTTAGATTGAAAAGCTTTTGTTATGTATTCCATTTTGATGATGTAGGGGAACATAATCCCATTGTTGTGGTAATGCTATCATTAAAAGAATTATCTGAGATGGAAACTATATCCACGAGGTTAAGAAGCAGGCAATTTGAATGAGTTACGACAGCTAAGCTTTCACAAATGTATATTTTGTAATAAAATAAATAAAAGAATTATTATGTATTATTTCCATAAAAAGACAACATACTTTCTTAGGATATTATGCAATGTAATTCCCGATATGGCATAAATCGCAAATTAAGAATTGAAGACAAAAAAGGTGAAATGTTTATTCGTACTGCAATATTTGCATAATTATTCCATTAACCGCCTTGAAATATGGTTAAACCTTATATACGGTGTAGTCAGGAAAGAAAATTTAAGACCAGACACATACACTCTCTTAAGGATTCTTACAAAGTCTGAATATTCAAGACAAAGGCAGTTTAATGAGCAACACGAACGTGAAGACAATCCATTAAACGGCATCTAATTAATTCTTTATCCCATAACTCGCTCCACGTACATTTGCCCCTGGGATTTGATTAAGGTTCACTTTCGCCACGACTGTGAACAACCTTGTATTTGTGTCAGTCCGCCAGGTCCGGTCGATGTACACCTTAATCCAGTAATGCACAAAGCCAAACTCCCCGTCGAACGAGCTGGGGACGCCTTCAGGAATGTGGAAGTTGAAGGGCAGATTGTGTGAGCCCTTTGGGAGGCGTCCGGACCCTAGAAATCACAAGGAGTAGCAAGTTAACTTATGCATAATTGGTATCTTTCAGTCGTAATTCTTAATCTTCTCTTCCACTGAACAGTTAGCAGATTACATTACATGAAACGACGTTCGATATTTTGACGTTCAGCGGAACTTAATGTTCAACATACGCAATAGCAAAGCAAAATACTAATGCATAACTGGTATCTTCCAGTTGTTTTGCTAAATCGATTAGATCATTTCTTTCACTGCACAGTAAGCACATAACATAAACATGAAACAGCGTTCAGTATTTCGATACACCAGAGCAAAGCATACATATGTGGTAAAATCTTAAATACAACATAATCAATAAATAACAAATGAATTCCTCAATTCGGTATGAACCAAAGACTTCAAACTTACATTTACATGTTATCATATTACGTCTTAAACTGGCTAAGTGAGATCAAGCGTTGTCTACATTGTACATGTTGCTTTAAACGAATCGTCATTATGTTATAGCAACAGTTAATGACCTTAAAATGCAACATCACTTATAAAATTGATAAGTGAGATCAAGCGTTGTCTACATTGTACATGTTGCTTTAAACGAATCGTCATTATGTTATAGCATCAGTGAATGACCTTAAAATGCAACATCACTTATAAAATTGATAAGTGAGATCAAGCGTTGTCTACATTGTACATGTTGCTTTAAACGAATCGTCATTATGTTATAGCAACAGTGAATGACCTTAAAATGCAACATCACTTATAAAATTGATAAGTGAGATCAAGCGTTGTCTACATTGTACATGTTGCTTTAAACGAATCGTCATTATGTTATAGCATCAGTGAATGACCTTAAAATGCAACATCACTTATAAAATTGATAAGTGAGATCAAGCGTTGTCTACATTGTACATGTTGCTGTAAACGAATCGTCATTATGTTATAGCATCAGTGAATGACCTTAAAATGCAGCATCACTTATAAAATTGATAAGTGAGATCAAGCGTTGTCTACATTGTACATGTTGCTTTAAACGAATCGTCATTATGTTATAGCAACAGTGAATGACCTTAAAATGCAACATCACTTATAAAATTGATAAGTGAGATCAAGCGTTGTCTACATTGTACATGTTGCTTTAAACGAATCGTCATTATGTTATAGCATCAGTGAATGACCTTAAAATGCAACATTACTTATAAAATTGATAAGTGAGATCAAGCGTTGTCTACATTGTACATATTGCTTTAAACGAATCGTCATTATGTTATAGCATCAGTGAATGACCTTAAAATGCAACATCACTTATAAAATTGATAAGTGAGATCAAGCGTTGTCTACATTGTACATGTTGCTGTAAACGAATCGTCATTATGTTATAGCATCAGTGAATGACCTTAAAATGCAACATCACTTATAAAATTGATAAGTGAGATCAAGCGTTGTCTACATTGTACATATTGCTGTGAACGAAATGTCATTATGTTATAGCATCAGTGAATGACCTTAAAATGTAACATCACTTATAAAATTGATAAGTGAGATCAACCGTTGTCTACATTGTACATATTGCTGTGAACGAATTGTCATTATGTTATAGCAACAGTTAATGACCTTAAATGAAACATCGCTGAGAAAAGCTGACAATAAAATGCCATTACAATGCTGACGACATTGCGATGTTCAGCCTTAACTTATTGAGATCACGGCTGAATAAACCCCCTTGTGGTTTTGTACATCAATAATGTTCTTTGAATTTCTGCTTACTAGTGAAAATATAAGTATCCGAAAAACCAATTTGACTTCCTCCTAGGTTCTGCAACCCACATGAGCCCATGTAGTGTTAACCAGTTATAATCACAGCTCTTCTGACAAATGTATCATCAAAACGGAATGGAAAAACGGCCTCATAAACAGTTCAGCGTCTTCAGTAAGGGAGACGAGTTATAGCGGCAATCATTCGTGCTCATTAGGGCGACATTAATCAATGACTTTTCTTCTTGTTTTTTTGTGTGTCTTCAGTAATCAGTTTAAGTCAATAAATGTCGACACCCATCTCAACTTTTACAGTCGAATATTTCGTATATACTAGAACATATTTTAACCGTTAAACAGGTTACTTGTATGACTGTTTTAGAAATGATAAATTGGGTGATCACTGAAGAGTTTGTTTTCATATCTTCAGGCATGGTAAAACTCTCAAAATTCAAATGAGATCATTAACGATAAAATTTCATTAATTTTATAGAATAACAAATTGACAATGCAATTTCCCAACAGGTATATATATAATTGTTGAATCTTTTCTCAAATAGTGTAAAAAAGCTCATTTTATCGTGAACAATAGTCTCAACGATTGTCTCAAACATTATCCACATTAAACATCATGCCAACTTATTTATCTGTTCGGGTGTTGTAAAACTATAAAGATATATACTGACACAACTTCCGGTTGACTGCTACGTACTCCTCCTCGTCCAGATGGTCGCTCACGTGAGTGGGCGTGGCCGCCTCCTGCATCGCTCCCCCTGATCCATCCATCCAGAATACACGTGCAATTCCGCGGCATTCTATCCTGATTTCTGGAACAATAACGTTAAGTTCAAGATGTTATCGATTTCGCTGAAACAGATTGTATATTTCAAAAAGCCGGGCATTTTTTCAACAGTGGCGTGTTATCCAGCTCTCGTTCAGACAGTGTGCTTCTATAAAAGGCGTATTGCAATATATTAATTGTATACGGAATTGTTGGTGAAATAGGTTAATTGCAATCACAGTTTAAGAGCATCTCCACACGTTTTCTAGATCTAGTCCAATTGGAGAGGCCTATTTCAATAGATCCTACCCCTAAAAGATAAAGCAGAAGTAAGAGGCATGCGTGCAAAAGAGAAAATATCACATCTTTCATTGCCCTAAGTTACAGATTTTAGATATGCTTTAAACAGGTGTACACTAACAGAAAATATTACACACCCTACGTACAATCGTACGTACTTTCAAACAAAACCTTTCTGTTCAGATAATTATCGGATATGGTAAAGACAGTAATACATAGGCTTTCATCCTTTCTGGTATTTGTTGATTGGTAGAGCGAGGTTCTGGAAATTTTATTCCAAAAGTTGAAGAAGTCATTATAAAAAAGTTTAAGCTCACTCATACTTGTATTGTGTATAAAAATATCATTGAACATGAACAAACATGCCACAACGATTGACCCGTCCAGGCGATTCAACGTTACTAGACTTTGAACGGGTCTAAAATCTAAACCATTAAGTCACAGTGTCAAGGTCCCGTAGGAGTTTCAAGGTAAACGTTAGGTAAGTCACGCCATGTAAGTACAGTAAACCCTGGTTGTAATGCCCCTGGTCATAATGACAAACTGGATTTATAATGCCATGTTTATGCCAGAACGGATTTCCTGCACTTATATTTCACTGGTTGTAATGCCAAACTGGATATAGTGCCATTTACCAATTGCAACTCTTTATGGAACAAAAGTCTATTTTCCCTGACTATAATGCCAATGAAAGCACACTATCTAAGATATTGTTTTAAACTAATTAAAATTTGCATGGCTCAAATCAATTCACTTTGGGGCCATGTTGTAGAGGTACATTAATTGGTGGTTGATGAACATGAACTACTTGCGTGACATTCTACTTGCCTCAAATTAATCAACAATTCTCATCATTTCTTTGAGTAGTGGCTTGTACACCAGTTCCTCATGACAAAATAATGGCAATAATGACATGTTATCTTTGTAGCCAACATGTTTCTCAGTGCCTTACCTTAGTGTAATGCCAACCTGGATATAGTGCCAAATTATCTCACGGACAAATGGTGGCATTATAACCAGGGTTTACTGTAGAAGGAATACCATAGCGCAATCAATATCTCCGACACCAACTGTTTTCCAATTGCATATTCCAGAAGCAAGAAAGAATGTGAAAAGAATAGCCCATTAGGATCGCTCTTGTTTTGTCATCAAACAACAGCCACCGTTGCTAAGCTTTACATCTGTTACCATACCTATTACACATGTGCATATAGGTAATTGGCAACACAGTTTGCTAGGATAAGTCCTGAGTTTACGCCCTGATTCCTACGTGACACAACATATGTACAATATTGTCTCGCTTCATGGAATATATTGCTGATAATGTACAATCACAATTTGTTAAGTAAAAGCTCATTAAGTAATTAACCTTATTTAATAATATGCTTTAACATTCCTCTCATTGCTGTTAAAACACATATTGGATTAGTAAAAAGATTTTTTCATTGTCCCGTGAAACTTTACTTTCAGATTTGCGACTGTATAGATTGTAAGTGTGAAAATTGTATTTAACCTAAATAATTCAACACTTAAATTGAAGTTATACTATTTTAATTATTTTTTTCATACTTGCCAATGAAGACTTTTTCCTTTGCAAATTAGAGTGAACTATTTTTTGAATTGATATTAAATGTTAAGTTTTAATTATTTTTGCCAAGACGATTTGATTTACTATACCGAACTTCGATGTCATGTGACGACGACAATGTTAAACATGCAGACTTTGTTTTTCTTTAAAAGGAGAAAATCCCCCTATAACCAATTGCTTTTTGGATCCAAGGTAAGGGATTACGTGTCAGATTAGCTATTCAGAGAACCAAAACCCCTTCTTCCCTCAATATTTCATTCTGTAATGTCTTTATCGATTGTAAACCAGATAATAGTTCACTTCAAAATCGATGCACAATTTACAACGTGGCAGTCGGTCGGCTAAATTGCTTTGTTTTTCTCAAACCCATTTCTTGAAGATGCTTTAGAAAGTAAATTGGGATAAAGAGAGAGGAATAATGGATGTAATAAAGGCGAATTCAGAACTCTACGAGACAATCAGTACATCACCCAGACAGCCAGTGTGCATGTTACACGTTTATCTGTCAGACCTCGAGAAGTAAGTGGGAAACTTTACCATGTAGCTGGAACCGATTCTCTTGAGAATAAACCATCATTAAGATGAATCAATTTACGATTGAAAAAAGGTAGTAACTCATATCATGGTAATAATAAGATTCATGGTTTCTTGATAGACGACTATCAGATGAACAGTACTACACAGCAAATACAAAGTTATGAGATGCAATTCTAGTTGTTAATACGATATAGGTCAATGAACAAAGGCGCGCATGCGGGGTTGGTATAATCATGTAATAAATACCATTTTCTAAGACTTTTCAAGACTATGAATGACATAGAACACTCAATGGAGTGTAAATCCTCAATCGTCAAGTCTAGGTTTAACCAATACACCCTGAAACCTACAGAAATAACTCACATCGACGAAGGTACAGTATTTATCGAAAAATAGAGAGACAGGCTCTATATCTCATCAGCCTCTGTCGTGTTGATGTTCAAGACAAAGATACACCCGTTATTTAGTTAGTTTGGTGGAACATATCACCAAAATTTTCCAGTGTCAGTGCATTAGACAATAATGTCTTAACACAAAATAGAAAAACTCATATCATGTTTGGGAACACTTCCAGATAAATACAAAGTTAAAAGTTAAAGACTTCTTTAAAAAAAATAGCAGTTAGGGACTAACTATTCATTTCAGTAGTCCGAACATTTCACAATCCGAACGTTTTTGATGAAAAACGGAAGTGTTCGGATTCACGAGGTCTGACTGTAAATATATTTTTTTCAATTGACCCACTCGTATATATTTGTTCTCATTTATCTTGTGAAAATACTCTCTGTGATCACTAAAAGCATTTAAAAACTAAAAACATGTTTTAAATCACCAACATATCATTTCTAACCAAAACCCTACCTTCATCTTCTGACTTCCCCCAGCCGAAGTTAACATCAAGCAAACACCTGCGAATACGCATTGTCTTTGGCTACTGCATGGGAGCCCAGTGCAGTATTAATACGGTACAGTCTAAATGAGCTCAGTCATATACTACAGCAGTGCTGACCAGTTAATCTAATGTTTAAATTTTGTGCTTGATTGTTTAAAAAGCTTTCGAAAAATGGTAATTCTATTTGCAATCCTGTCACACCATTTAAACACCTGTCACACCCTAATTTTTTAGGATAAGACAATGAATTTTACATATTTTGGTCTCAATTCTACAAAGATGATTTTCTCAAAATTTTAGATTCCTAGCATGATTTGTGTCTGCAAAACGACGACATAAGATTTGAGGATGGTTACCCTGCAGGGCGGTCAAGACCAAATCTACAAACTTTAATCTTTATGTAACAAATATGTTATTCTTATTTTCAATGGAGGGTCTGTCCCAAATGGACAAATTAGGATTACCTAAGCGCAAGTACTTTCCCACAAAAATTTCAGCTTTGAGAGGGGGGGGGGGGGGGGTCGAAAATGAGAAAGGTTTACAGACGACAAGGCGGACGGCGGACGCCGGACAACGGGCCATGTCATAAGCCCATATGACATATTATAGCGCACATATCCACACCGAATGCATGTTTAAGGCGCTCCCTGTATTATTACCCTGGTCTAACCCAAGCTGCCGATTAAACGCTTAAAGGTCACCTCCAACACAACCACACCTCGTACCCAATTTGTACTGCTGGGTGAACAGAAGCACAGTTTGAATAAAGTCCCTTGCCAAAGGAGACACCACAAGTTTCTCAGCTCGTGTCTCAGTGTGGGGTAGGGAATAACCCTTGAACTCTCAGTTAATACAGCAATAATCGGGTAACCCACCCATCAGGCGGGCCACGCCAGATATTGCTGAACTTCACTGATAGCGGTTAACTGAGCTACGCACAGGACCACGAACTTAACATTTTAGTCGAGCATCATTCGAAAAATTTATTTTCGATTTTACCTACTTTGAATAGGGATAGCTACAACAGCTACACTGCATGCCGATTTCACAACGAAAGTAAGGAAATAAGAAATCAATGCAATATTTGATGAAGGTACGATGAAGCAGATTGTATTGCAAATGACGTCAATCAGAGGAAACAACTTTAAAAATCTTTTACATGAAACACAATAGGTTAAATATGTATAACTAATGATACATATTTATAGCATTGGAAGATAAAATAAGTCCTGGTTGAGTAGAGTAACACACCAAGTCATTAAGAACTAAAAAGGGACATCAATATAATTTTACCACAACAACAAAAGCTCGTCAGTTGCTACACCATTGCAGTTATTCACAGACTTCAAAAGACTGCAAATCCTTTAAAAAGAGACGGGGATATTCGTTCAAGGACAAAAACATCAATAGACAGTATCAGGTTTCAGCAATGCAAACAAGGGTTTATGGCTAAGTTTCTCGTCAGTCACAAGTGAAATGGACCAGGAAATGAGCGTCTAGAATCCTAGCCCGACAGACAATTTGTAACCTCTCTAATCAATGATAGTAAGCAAGTGATTGGTCTAGCGATGCAACTAATGGCTGGTCAAATCCATCTCAATACAGCCCATCAAACACATTTGTATCACTCCACTCTTCTCGATTGAGTTAGGCAGGCTCAACTGCGTGGTCAACCCCTTCTCAATAAAGTGCTTGAAGACTATTGGAAGGTGCTTTGAGCGCTTGTTTACAGTTAATGTAAGATCAGCTATAGTTTGAATGGTCGTGCAAGGTAGTGGTGACAGTTAACATTCTTCCTTATTGTTTATTTACCTGTCTTTAAGGTCCTGTGTTAAAAGGACTGGCCCTTTAGGGAGTGAGAGAACTCTGTAAAAACTGAAAGCTGACCAAGCTACGTCTCCTAAACAAGCAACCGTTTAAGTTTATCCTCTAAACATTCCGGCTGATTTGGCCTGCTTTATTTGAGATTTAATTTCATTAGGTAATGATGACTCGCCTGGGAGTTGAATGTTCTACTCATTTCATTTTCATTTCATTTTAGACAAATAGACACGTTTATACCGGCAATGAACTGTGCTCTGAGGTAGCTTATATTCTGAAAAGGTCAAAATTGATGATACATTATTCAACCAATATTCTAGAGACACTTCCGGAGAAACATAATACAAACTGACTTTTACATTCTTAACGCCGCGCGTAAGTCATATTAAGAAACCGTCTGGTAATCCAACTGGGTAAAACAGTATGGTGATGTATTAAAAAAAGAGGGAAATCATCTATAAAACGAATATAGATTTTTACGACAAAAAACAAAAGCAAAGGCTATGATCCATCTGAATAAGTCTCGGCAAGAATAATTTCTCTGTACGTTATAACCAGTTACTATTGCAACTTCCATTGCTATAACGGCTGCCAGACGGACATCATCGAGGACAGAATAATTTACCAAGAGCTTACTGCTTAGTTTCAGCTCTCGAAGTGGACATTAGACTGCGTCGACAGCTATTACAACTAATTGGCGCCCACTTCAAATCTACAGAGTCTGGACTGTCACAGACACAATAAAGGTCGAATTCTTCGGGGCAAACATTGGTCACATGATCGGTATGTCGTTTCGGTGACATTGTGCACGTATGCGGGTTCGATTCCAATGTCCTAAGGGGCGAATAAACATATTGATTATCGTATTAGGCGATAGATATGTTCTAACACTTCTTTCTTAATTCATTTACCGTTTCGATTTCCCTATTGAGAAATAAACACTTCTCATTGCACAGGTCGTATATCACTGAAGCTATAAAGGTTTTTCTTATTCATTACCATTGAAATAGTCACAAATGCATCCTTAAGGTTAATGGATATCGCCCAGACAATGAAGATGGACTTTTAGGCTCACTAGGGCATTGGGCACGCGTTATAGATTTGCTGTATGCTATTACGTAATAAAAAAACCTTCTTCATTTGTAGCATCGCAAATAAAGAAATGAACAAACTTGCCTTTTGAACAAAGCACAACATATTGACATAAAAAACGAAGTCCCAAAAAACCCCAAAATAACTTAAACAATTCATTCTTCTGATGTTTGCAGACATGTAAAGGGACAAAGAGGAAAACGGAAAACGGCAAAGGATTAGGGTGGCATGGGGAATTAGGGTATCTGTATTTCATTATCACAGTCTCTTTTTGAGAGTGGAAACTTACAAGGGTTGCACAGTAAAACAATTACAATGTGTTATTGAAAATCAAGATATAAAGCATGACATTCTTTACCAATTTATATCTAACAATGTTTGTATTGTCATTCCATACACGATAGGTTATCAACTCTCTGGCACTTGGTATAATTTCCCAATGGGTTGTAAGAGCAAATCAACTACCAACACTCTGCTGGTTTTATCTTACTCCGTACATGCATGTATAACAGTCTTGGGACATTTCAATTGATGACAGAAGTCGTAAGGCATGATTGGTACGAATTTGATTTATGGGAGGCCATTTAACATGTCCTGCAGCAGCTTTAGGCTTACTTTCTTCTACAACGTTATACCTTATGATTATTTTCGGTTTTATGTCTGTCAGTGATAATCAACCACCGGCTATGTGGTCAAGACCCCGAGTGGCCCAATGCATACAAATCACTATGTTGAAGATTTTACGTCAGTCATTTGGGCTATTGTTTCAATCAATGTAGTTTTGTAAATGTGTGTGCTCGTCGTAAATATTGTGCTTCTGAACAAGCAGAAATGGTCAGCCATGAAACCAACCCAGTGACAAATAGTTGTTTTGATTATTATTGCTATGAACATTTATTATTATTATGAAAACTGTCTCTAGGACACAACTTTCAAAAAATAAGATATTTAACACTTGAGAAAAACCCAATAATGTTTGTATCAGAGTCGACATAGCTCATTAACTTGTAATCAAATAAAAGAACCTTAGCCTACACATTACTAATAATCAATTTAACATGCATAAGAAATATATGTACATTGTATGACAACGCCAAAAATGTTGTTTACATAGAAAGGGCGAAAAATACCCAAGTATTGTTATACATTCAAATTTCAATAACACAACAAATACATTGATCAGAGAATCCGATACGACTATATGAAATGCATAGATTAATTATGTATAGATTACAAGTGGTCACCTATTAATTATCACGTTAAGTTTCCATTTCAGGCTTATGTTTCTAACTTAGGTATGTCGTGGAAAGACCCTGTTGGACCTGAAATGAATTACAAAAGAGCGCAATGTGTACGATGACATATCATAAATACAGTTTTACCACTCCCATTGGTATTTCTGAGACAATTTGTCACAACAATGTATTGACATGAAACAAGATTGTATTATCATATTGACATGGGACATGTACACCGCATAGTCAACAAGTGAGAACGAGTTTTACGATGAGAATTTGATATGAAAATGAATTCATTTCCTTACAGCTGCATATGAATTACTGTTCGGATTTAAGATTTTAAACAAAACTATTCTATTCTGTGATAAGGCCTCAAGGACGAAGTGACATGTAAGATTTGTTCATTGCTGTAAGCATTGCAGTCAATAAATCGTATTGTTAGATTTCATTTTTAAAGATAGCAAAGACATTTAATTGGAGTTTCCAGACCAACTAATCATTCTCTTGGGCCTATTTTTCGAATGAATGCCTGACATGTTAAAAAGTCATTTAAAGTTGAACTTTTTATAGACTTTAAAGAAAGATCCAATTACGATATAGAATAGAAGAGGTTCCTCCTACCGGTGTTGAAATAATGTCTCAGACTCATCAAAGGAACTAATTAGTGTTTTCCTAACATTTGGGCAGCATTTATACACAGTTATTGGTCTGTATGGGCAATAACACTGTATCTGATTCGAGTATTTCTTCAGATAAACAAAACAGTCAATCTTACTGGGTTCATAAAACCAATAGCAGTGCAAGTGTCCATTAACTCCATTATTGTTTATGGAAATATATAGTCGTATTTAGTTTAACGGTAACTGAGATATTTCCATGTCTAAATATACAATAAGCATAGACAGGAGATACCGGTAGGGCAGACATGTCTATCATTAATACCAACATCTTGTGTCATTACTAATATTCATTAAGTTATTAACACTATTATCCTCCTTGAAGTTTTTTTCTTGTATTTGTTGTCGTCAACGATAATGGATTCAAGGCTATGGCATTGTCGTTGCTAATTGAATTCGCGTTGCAAGCACACACCCTTATACACAAAATAACTTAACATTACAGCTGATTACTTCATTCACAATTACGTTGATTACTATTGATTATTAGCATCAAATAAAATGAAGAATGTTTTAAAGCACAGTGGTATTCCACTGTGTTACGTGCAGTTGAACGTTAAGGCCTAAAACCAAATAATAGAATCAAAAACGCACGCAATCATGAAAATCTAACCAATTTCGGCCAGAGTAAATATTACTCTAAAGCTATGTCAGCTTTGTTTTCAAATCATGTATTAATGACATTTTACAGTTGATTAGCAAGCACATCTATGGATACACGCATACCTTCAGTTTTGTACGGAAGGGGACCGTGTACTGTGCTTGTTGTTACGGACAAGCCTTGCGTGCACGAACGTTGTTAAAGTAGTGTGTGTGCACCGTGCTTGTTGTTACAGACATGTCTGTGTGCATACATGTGGTTTAGGTAGTGTTTGTGTACTGTGCATGTTGTTACGGACATGTCTCGACTGCGCACTCGTTGGTTAAGGAGTGATCGTGTACAGTGCGTGTTGTTACGAACAAACATGCGTTGTGTGCATGCATGTTGTTTAACGCATGTTTGTGTCTTAACTTATTTGCATATTGTTTTAATTGTGTCTTGTGCACTTTGAACGTAGTTACGATTGTATCTTGTTAGCTTTAGCATTTGTTGTCTGAAGAAAAGGCACTCTGAAAGTTGTTGTGTTTATTATGGTTTTTGTCAGTTGTCGAAATTGCGTCTTGTGTAGTATCATTTGATAAAAGTAGCTCCAATGGTTGTGGGAAAGTTTGACACATGCTGTTTTACTAAATTGTGCGACTCAAATGACTTACATAACAAGTGTCATGACAATTTGATAATGTCAATTAACTAACATCTGCAATCTGCAGCCATACATATTTTCGACATGAAGCTCACGAAACTAAGCGCTTCAGGAAACTTTCTATCGCGTTAATTACGAAACATAACAGTCTAAATTGAATCATTTGCCAGGATCCCAAGAGATGAGAATCATTAAATACCGTGAACCTATATGTTAATGGGAAATTACCGAGTACACCTGCTATAAAAGAAAGAAACATTGGCTCTGACTCTAATTCATGTACGTTTTTTTTCTAGACAGCATTTCTACTTAACTCACGTGCAAAAGCCCCAAAATACTTTTATTTGTCATTTTCCATATAAAGACTGTGAACATGAATTCTCAATTTGAGAACATGAAAAAAAGTACATAAGATGCACGTGATTTGCGAGAAAAGTGTTGATGAACATTTGAATTGTTTTTTATGTTGTTTATTTGCCGTAAGTTCAGGATTACCATAACGTCATACCAGGCTGATTAACGATGTAGTTACATGTAAGCAAGGTATTCACAACTATAAATAATTGAACAGTGGGATCACTTGTAAATTCTTTCATTATTAATTGAAGAAATTTATATGGACAATATGATACTAATTATATAAGCTGAGATAAAATGTATGATACGAAAGAGAGTGACCTATTTATCACTAATTCCTTCGTTAAGAAAACTCATTTATATTCTAATAACCTTAATCAAATCCTAAATTCAAAACTAAAAACTATTTGCGTTATCGATTGACAATGTCCCCGGTTTCCTATTTCTATGCCGAAGACTGGGGGAATTATGTAATGATTCTCATTAAATTTATGTTTTTCTCGGTAACATCACATTTGTTCTGCAATTTAAAGCGTTATGTTTTTTTTAATAAATGTTCAGTTGTAATTGTAAATTCCCTTGTTCCCTTTCCCTATGAAACCATCGTTACTCAAAAGAGCAAAACCTCATAACGAATAAACTCCGTCATCTGCTGCACACATGCTGAAGTATCAGCAGAGAGAGTGACAAGACGACTGCCTAAACACGGCATCCCACTTAATCTTCCGTATAGAAGGATAACGACAAGTCGAAGACTGGCTTTGGCGAGAACAGTTCGTCAATGGCAGCAGCGACAATTGAGGCTCGTGCTTTTCACCTTTGAGAATAGGTCCGACGGCCGGATACGTAAGAGAACGTCACGTTGTTGCGTCGCAGAAGTTGAGACTCACGGAGACGGAAGTGTTATGGTAAGGGGAGACATGACTACGGATTTGGTTACCATTGCTGGTAATCTGACAGCACGCCAGTATATTGAAGAGGTTCTGCAACCCTTCGTTGTTCCTTTTCTCCGCCTAAACCCAAGAACACAATTCCAACACGACAACGACACGCTCCACAATGCTGACACGACAAGGAGCTTTCTCAATACGAACAATATGCATGTTTAGCCCTGTCCAGCGGAATCACCGGAAATGTCCCCGATTAAACATCTGTGGGACAGCCCCGGGCGCTGTATTCGACAACATCAACAACCTCCATTGACAGTACAGGACTGGTTAGGCGACTTAGAAACTCTGCGCAACGTCTTGATGCGTCAATAGTTGCATCACGAGGGGGGCGCACCCGATATTAGGACGTTTTAGTGATCCTGCAGTGTGATTCATGTTGTGACAGGTGATCGAATACCGGACAATACACCCCTAGTCAACAGATCATCTTGTAAAACGGTCCAAAAGTGCACTGTGTTTTACGAATTCTTTCGGTAATGTAGATCTACAATATGTCAATGCTGGAATTTACAAGTGTTTTGTACAAGAAGTTTCTTTTGCAAGTCATATCATCGTCTATGAACATACATTGAAACTACCAATTGGTGTCCTCTAACATGTTTTACGAATTCTTTCGGTAATGTAGATCTACAATATGTCAATGCTGGAATTTACAAGTGTTTTGTACAAGAAGTTTCTTTTGCAAGTCATATCATCGTCTATGAACATACATTGAAACTACCAATTGGTGTCCTCTAACATAACTGTTTGTGAAGAAGTTAAAATGTTAAGGCGTTAATAATGTGAAAATTAATGGAAACGTTGTCCCAAAGGTCACTAGAAGAATTAAAATAAACCTACAATATGCTTAAAATGAATTAAATACTTTCACACGACTGTCTCCAACCCTGACGCAATGTAACCCCGACATTCAGTCTGACGAGTAATGGGGCAAGCCAGCTGTAGGTAGCTGTGGCACAAACGTCGTCATACATCTTTTACATGACACATTTCTTGCCAAATTCTACAACATGATAAAACCATCAAATAACTTCGTTCAATAATTTACGTCAAGGCACACATTTCCTCTAATACCTTTTGACATGATGCCAAGATATCATAAACAACGTCTTATCATTTCTGACATTGCCCAAAACACTTCAGTAATATCAAACACAATACAATGTTTGCCTTCAGCCTTACAGTGTAGTAATTACCCCATTTGAAGTGATATTGCGACCGGCTGCAAACCGAGATAGGGATATTGATTGCCCAGAGTGAATACGCATGTTGAGAAGGGACTTTCAGCTGAATGGGCTGTCAGTTTGTATGCATACAGCAACAGTCACTTGAGGAGTTTAACATACACGTATACAGAATCAAAACAATGTACCCTAGGAATATGATTATAATACTGAATGTTTTGTATTTTCATGCACTTGATAGAACATTTACACTGAAGTGAGTTAATCTTGCATTAAGTTCTTTTATAATTCAATATGTAATAATGCATTATTTTGACTAAAAACTTAAATATTGGAGTTTATCACATTGTCAAGTTATGCTTTCTGAGTAAGAATAAGTTTAAGGAAAATGTTCTACAATGTACAAGAGAACGCCGAATATACCGATAGATGACTGTGCTGTCAATAACAACGACGGGAATGATGTATACGACGGTGATGCCAATGAACCGACATCTTGTTTTGAGAAGAGCATGCAGTGCTATTGATTATGCTTTATAAACGATGAACTCAAAACATCGTATTGCGAATACGTGACATAATACACCAAAATCGTGTTTTTGAGAGGAGCAATGAGACAAATAAAGCTACACTAACGATGGAAGTAAAATAAACCACTGTAGAGACAAATAGTGCTACACTAACGATGAAAGTAAAATAAACCATTGTAGAGACAAATAGTGCTACACTAACGATGAAAGTAAAATAAACCACTGTAGAGACAAATAGTGCTACACTAACGATGGAAGTAAAATAAACCATTGTAGAGACAAATAGTGCTACACTAACGATGGAAGTAAAATAAACCATTGTAGAGACAAATAGTGCTACACTAACGATGGAAGTAAAATAAACCATTGTAGAGACAAATAGTGCTACACTAACGATGGAAGTAAAATAAACCATTGTAGAGACAAATAGTGCTACACTAACGATGGAAGTAAAATAAACCATTGTAGAGACAAATAGTGCTACACTAACGATGGCAGTAAAATAAACCATTGTAGAGACAAATAGTGCTACACTAACGATGGAAGTAAAATAAACCACTGTAGAGACAAATAGTGCTACACTATCGATGGAAGTAAAATAAACCATTGTAGAGACAAATAGTGCTACACTAACGATGGCAGTAAAATAAACCATTGTAGAGAAAAATAGTGCTACACTAACGATGGAAGTAAAATAAACCATTGTAGAGACAAATAGTGCTACACTAACGATGGAAGTAAAATAAACCATTGTAGAGACAAATAGTGCTACACTAACGATGGAAGTAAAATAAACCATTGTAGAGACAAATAGTGCTACACTAACGATGGAAGTAAAATAAACCATTGTAGAGACAAATGGTGCTACACTAACGATGGCAGTAAAATAAACCATTGTAGAGACAAATAGTGCTACACTAACGATGGAAGTAAAATAAACCACTGTAGAGACAAATAGTGCTACACTATCGATGGAAGTAAAATAAACCATTGTAGAGACAAATAGTGCTACACTAACGATGGAAGTAAAATAAACCATTGTAGAGAAAAATAGTGCTACACTAACGATGGAAGTAAAATAAACCATTGTAGAGACAAATAGTGCTACACTAACGATGGAAGTAAAATAAAACATTGTAGAGACAAATAGTGCTACACTAACGATGGAAGTAAAATAAACCATTGTAGAGACAAATAGTGCTACACTAACGATGGAAGTAAAATAAACCATTGTAGAGACAAATAGTGCTACACTAACGATGGCAGTAAAATAAACCATTGTAGAGACAAATAGTGCTACACTAACGATGGAAGTAAAATAAACCACTGTAGAGACAAATAGTGCTACACTATCGATGGAAGTAAAATAAACCATTGTAGAGACAAATAGTGCTACACTAACGATGGAAGTAAAATAAACCATTGTAGAGAAAAATAGTGCTACACTAACGATGGAAGTAAAATCAGAGATGGAATATCGAAGTCAATGTTACTATATATCATATATAAGTTGACCTGTTGGTTAAGCGACTAGGATGAATACAATCTTTATACTAGTGCCATCCATAGTATCAGTAAGTGATATATATTTTGTGTATGACATAACGTAATTTACAAAAAAAGGTTTTTGTTAGATTTTCAATTTGCCTTTCACCACTCTTACTGTGGTCATTTATCCTGTGATACAACACAGGCCGTGAACTATATCTCATATATGTTATATCGCGGCCATTCAAAAACTTTACCTACGTTAAAGTGCTCCCAGGGCCTCCTTTACCAAAACCCTAAGGCGATTGTAAGTCACTATGATAAACTTAGTGCAATGTTAAAATATGGGAGGTATGGTTAACCTTAGTGAAGATTGCTTTGTGAAAGGTGCCCAGGTCGATGAACCTGTTGTCATGTATGTACTAGCTGTATGACAATGTGAGTGAAATGTGACCCTGACCTTGTTTGCATCCAAACATTCACGGTCATAAAGTTTCCCCATGCGTGACCGTAGAACTATTAATAACATTTGACGTATTATAATTTAAACTGATGTTTTTTTAAATCTGAAATATTACATGTTCATAAACTTGTATATCGTAGCAAGAATATATAACGATATGTCGAATATGGACCCCCGCTCCGATATGCATGTAACATGAATACAAGCTATATGACAAGAGACAACGTCACGGGATCTGAGGAACAAAACTCAATCATAATGTTTTGTTATGACTCAAAGCATTGCTTCAGTATTCGTGCCTTTAAGTAATCTAATGCTAAAGGGGTTCTAAAATGTCAACAACATTGGTTTTGTACATACACGTGAGACTCATGTGGGGTCCTTATTACAAGCAATAACTTTAATTGAATCTATTACAGACATTCATCGTTACTAAAATAGACATCCATCTTATCTAAAGATCGTAACCTAACTGGTGGCCTAGTCGACATTGTACCGCGTCCTAGTTTATATGAGTACATTAAAGTCACATACGACACTAAGTCTTGTTGTAAATGACAACACCTTTTACATTTGATATTATGATACATAAATAGCAAACTTGATATATTTCACCTTAAGACAGTCTCACCTTTCGTACCGAGACATTGCAATACGTCAAACACTCACGTTACAAGGTACAACATGTACACACACTCGCTGTATAGAGTACACTAGTTCTTCGATAACATGAATACAACACTCTCACCTTTCGTATCAACAGGTTGCGTTGCTTCCAGAACTACCTGGCCTCTCAGTGTCCCCCCGCTCGTGCACACTCCCCCGGCGTTGTCGATGAATATCTCGAATGTTTGCAGTTTCCCCATATCGATATCTACATCAGTAACGAATATATGATCGCGTACACGTCTTCAACGGCAACGTTGTTATCCTTCTAGTTTTTACAACTACAGTAAACTACGCATGGTCACGAACACAGCTGTAGGCGCATTAACTGTTTCAACTCGTCAACAGATCTACATCCGACTTGTGCAGCGAGCAGGCCTTCAGTCGATTGCTATGCACAATCCGAGCCGCCTCGCAAAGTTCATAGTGGACTCGGCCATCCGTGTATAAAGAAGAATTTTACAAGCGAAATGACCTTTTTACCCGGATATGAAAATTAAGCGTTTAAGCTGTTGAATGATGTTGCGACGCCCGTTACCACGCACATTCATACCTTATAATTGGTATATTTCGTACTCGATGATTGTGTTTGCAGGATTAACTTACCCACGACTTTTCCACTATTCAGCTAATGACAAAACACTAATACAGTGCACTTCCTCTGAGATGATATATTTATTTGATCCAAAATGTAACCTTATCACACCGGAAATTCCCTCTGATATTGTATCGATCAAAACTGACAGTTTTACCCGCTCTCAAGCGATCGTTTGAGACAGAGTACACTAGAAATTTCGTTACAATGCAGTACTATATAAAAACATGCCTTTTTCTCCTGTCTCTAATACTGTAATGTATTATAGTTTATTTTAATGAATCATTAAAACCTATTACATTTCGTCACATTTGATCTCAATAACTTAATTGCTTGTGAATCACCAACGGACACGGATCAAATGCCAGAAGTGTGCGGTCATAAAATCATCATCTAACGTTTAGGTAATCTGATTCATAGCATTTGGACTAAAAAAATTCTAACACGTCAATAAATGCTAAATATCGATAGGCTGTCACGTACAAAAATCATATTCATGTTCTTTTAAGCTATAAACAGACATGGCCTTATTTCCAGAGCTGTGCAGTCGTAAATCATCATTAGGAAGTCAGTAATGGTGTTGCGGCTTTCGCCGTTATATCTTGTGGGAACAACGATGGAGAAAATGCGAATTCATAGACCCTTGGGAATACTTTGCTAATCGAATCGGCGTTAACTAATTCAGACTTCATTCATCCTGAAAGCTACAATATGAAGTTATTTTGAGAATCAGGGATAGGAAAACGAGTTAGTGTCCTAATTTTATCGAGGGATTTGTAACCAACAAAACGCAATTTATCTGATTTAAATTTGATTTTTCTTAAGAATTTATGAAATTGTATCCTATTTACAAGTTATAATGTAGTTTCAAACCGTCTTCTCTCAACAATTTCGATATCAAGATCTTATCATGTATCGATGCTCTCGAGGTTAGATACACAACATTTGATCTGTCCACCCTAATTGAAATGGGATACATTGATGCATTAGGGATACTTTTACAAAACATTGCACTCAATTATAGATAACCTGTTTCAACATGTGTATCGATACCCGAGTCATGGATGTCTATATTTGAATATACGTACATGAATGGAACCAACATTATTGACACTTTTCGCAAGTAGAATGTTTGATAAACTCTAAGCTTATAGGGAGACGTTATTTTGTCAGATGTGATTTTTGAAATACATATTTTAAATAGTTCAAATACTTCTTATTGTATTCTACTTGCCGGTATCCATTTCAAACTCAAGTAAATTACAAAAGCTTCCTTGTTATAATTCAGTTATGTAATTACACAAAGTTGTATATTCTGAACATTTAAGTTGCGTTATTTAAGACTATTCTGTAACAACGTTAACTAAGCTGTCTCAAGCGAAACCTCAAACAGATCAGGTTTTTTCATAAGCTAGCTACGTCTTACCCTCGGTGTAGATTTTCTATTGTTATATTGGGACTAAACATACCTCACTGACAAGACAAGGCAAGAAATCATGTGGTATTTTGGTTTTTAGGATGGGTCAGTAGTTCCAGTTGGATCATAATATTGTTCAAACATTCTTTTAACCTAGATGACGCTCCATTTGAACAAATTGGTAACCATTTATCAACACTCCCACATTTCAAATAGATTATGATCGGGAAAGTAACCACTGTTTAAATCATTGTGTCGAAGACAACTCAGTTTGCAGATATCTTCACTAAGATACAACACAACTGTAGTAGTGAGGACATGGAGGAGACGCAAAGTCACAGCTAAACACATCGTAAAGTCAAGGAAATTGAGGAATCTTCAAAACTTGTATGATGAACATCGAGGTTCGTAAGAAGACAAATTTTCAGACGCAATGATTCTTTGTGTGATGAAGATTTTGTTGCAGCAGGAAGACTTCCCCAAAATTTTTTCCGAATTTTGTCAAGATGAGTTATGTTTATATCTGAGAATCTGTGCATCAATACAGAGCTTTATATACATTTCGAACAGCATCAATTGGAAAACTTAAGTTATCATGAATGGAAAAAGTTAATTTTATCAGGTTTATGTACTTTTGATCATGTGACAACGTGTTTTCCAGTGTACAGTTGACTCAAAACGGAAGCTGGAAACTCTATGGAATTTCCTGTAAATATTTTCCTGTGTTTTTATATGGAAATCAATTTTTGATAAACTACATGGTTAAATTGTTCAATATTATTTACGCTACAGGTGTTTTCCCTTCAAAGTGGTCAGAGGGTATCATTGTTCCGCTGCACAAAGGAGGTCCTCGTGACTGCACAAATAATTATAGAGGCATAACATTATTATCAATCTTTAGTAAAATATATATTGGAATACTTAACAGTAGGATAACTAAATGGGCTAATGATGAGTCACTTATTTCAGAATCCCAGTCTGGTTTCAGAGCCGGTTATGCTACGGCTGATAATCTTTTTATTTTATGCGCACTTGTGCAAAAGTATTTATCAAAGAACAGGGGTAGACTTTATGTAGCTTTTGTAGACTTCAAAAAGGCCTTTGATAGTGTCAATAGAAATAAGCTGTTGTTACTTCTTCACAAAATTGGTCTGAAGGGAAGGTTATTCGAAAGTGTTAAGAGTATGTACAGTGCTTTTAGATCCTGTGTTAAGACAAATGAAGGGTTTTCTGATTTCTTTGAGTGTCCGAATGGAGTTAGGCAAGGCTGTGTCTTGAGTCCTGTATTGATTTCCTTATTCATTAATGAGTTGGCAGAAGAAATGATTCATTCGGACAGCAGAGGTATTCAGTTGTATCCTGACCTCATTGAAATTTTCTTGCTTCTTTTCGCGGATGATGTAATTCTTGTTGCAGATAGTGTTAATAGTTTACAAAAGCGGCTTGATATTCTTCAAAATTACTGTGGATCATGGGACTTAACAGTTACTATGTCAAAAACTAAAATAATGGTCTTTAGAAAAGGGGGAAGGTTGTCTCGTTTCGAGAAATGGACATATTGTGGAAGTAATGTTAATGTAGCTACTAGTTATAATTATCTAGGTATGATCTTGACAAGTAAACTTAGTTTTTCTCAAAGTTGTAATTATATTGCTATAAAAGCCAAGAAAGCACTTTTTGAAGTTCTGAAGACTATGTATTCTTATGGACAGTTTTCCTACAAGGTATTTTTTACAATATTTGATCTGCAGATTATGCCCATCTTGTTATATAGCTCGGAGTTGTGGGGCTTCCAACGTATGGAGAGCATAGAGAGAGTACATACTTTGGCTTGTAAACGTTTTCTTAATATTGGTAAAAGGGCTCCATACGTTTTAGTTATGGGCGAATGTGGCAGATTGCCTGTATACTTGACCTCTTTGATGAGGTGCATTAAATTTTGGCTTAGAGTTATTCGCATGCCTGCTCATCGATATCCGTTGAAGGCATATGAAATGATGTATTCTTTAGATGATGTTAATCGTCATACATGGGCTTCTTCGGTTAAGCATGTCTTGTATAGTTATGGCTTTGGCTACGTCTGGATATTTCAAGGTGTTGGCAGTGTTGAATTGTTTTTGGCAGAATTCAAGCAACGGGTTACTGATGTCTTAACTCAGGAATGGAATTCTACCTTACAATGCAGTAGTAGATATGAATGTTATTCATCTTTTAAATTAAATTTACAACCAGAAATATACTTAACTAATGGTGATTGCTCTCTTTACCGTCGTGATATGACAAAACTGCGTATTGGCATGGCCAGATTGCAAGTTGAACTTGGGCGATACTGTAATGTTATCAAAACAATGAGGTTGTGTAAAGTATGTGATTTAAATATGGTTGAAGATGAATTTCATTTGGTTATGATGTGTCAAGCATTTAGGAAACTTAGATTTAAATATTTACCATTTATTTGTACCTCATATAACCTAAAAACTAGCTTCATCAATTTAATGGCATCTTGTAAAGTGAATGTTATAAAAGCTCTACAGTTATATACCCATCATGCATTACGTCTAAGACGACAATTGTTATAAGATTATCCAACCTGCTCACTGTAACCTGTATATGGGCCGGAGGCCACACGTACTGAAATAAAGAATCTGAAATATGAAATTCTCTGTAAATAACCGCACCGCTGTTGTTTTATCAGAGTGCGATTTATCGAAACCTTTCTTTCTCAAAAGTTCATAGAATTGAAGTAGACCTTGGTTTTTAAGAACCATGCTTCTTGCGTCATTAGCTATATTTAATGAGAAATGGTCAAGCCACACAGGTTCTTCAGATCTGGCAGCATTTTCTCTACCATTTTCATCAAAATCCTGATTTTGACATTTTTCTGTGCAAAGTCGTTTAAATACTCTTTTACCGCGGACGCATGGAATATGGGAGCATAGCCTTGGTTACTTTCAACTCTTTGGTAATGGTTAAAGAATAAGTGATAGTGTCCTTCGCTTTCAGACCGGAAAGAATATCAAACAGGCTCTGACTGTCGTCTCCAGGCGTGACCGGGAGATGGTGATGACGTCACCGAGATGACGATGCCTTTGGGATAAAATCATGTTACATTTTATTGATATGCTAATAAATCAAATTGTTGCAGAAAATTAGTTATTTTGGGAAATAACTAACTTATGCAATAGAATGTCGGCAGGGCTAAAAAAGATAGCTAGTTATGATAGAGCGTTGCATTGTTAATTTGATAAACGTCTCAGCCCGCAACTAATTCCGTATGCAATGGACCGTGACAAGGCAAAGGTTTAGTAATAGCAAGAAATTATGATACAACGCTCTAAGTTTCTGATGATTAAAATTAAAGTCAATATCAATCTATATAAACTGTCTTATATTCCTTGATGCAGACGAGTTATTTTTATGGACAGAGCAATAGATACATATTAACATACCGGTGGAACTAAGACAATAGCGAATTCAATTTATGGACACACAAAAGACGTGTAAGCGTTCTGCGTCTGTTGGAATAACAATCTAGTTAAAACTAGCTGTAATATTATACGTCCCGGGATCGTTGTTACGGATCATTTCAGCTTGTTTTTCTAGATTGATGGAAAAAAAAACGTTATCTCTAATAAAAGTTATATTTCCAAACATTTCAGTGACCTGATCTCTTGTACTTAACTATAGACCAGGTCAACGAAGATATGATATGTCGACTTAAGTTGGAAACCTTGAAGAAGCCAAACACTATACCAAATACATAGTTTCGTTAATAATCACAAACTTTGATTTAAGATTCTACATGTCTCACTGCCATAACACAAACTTAGCTTTACCACAAGAAAGATGCATACCCTTTTCTCACCTCAGAGGTAGCTAAAGTCATACAACCTTTCACTAACCTCTGTTCATTTACGAGCTCTTTTCGGGCTTCCGGGGAGATACAAACAGTTCAAACTAGCTGCCACTGTTACAACTCTTATGAACCATTTTGTTAGTGGCATCTCAAGTATATATCCAAGTTTGCGTGTGAAGGGTTCAATTTACCAAAACATATAGGGGCTTAAGTGGCCGACCTATCATAGTCATGTAATACAGGAAATCGAAAATAATCGAATTTTAAAACAGTACATTACATCAATCGACTATAAGAATAGCATGTGCCATATCTTCAAAGTTCTTAAATCACTACCTTCAAATACTGCACCATTGCATAAACAGCTTAAAGGCACTATCACACTTTATTTCGTAATTTATAACTAATGCACAATAACGCATACCTCTCGATATAACTAACGACCCGCACTCAGGTAATCCAACAAGTTATTTAGCAAATGTATACATATGAAAGTTATAAAATCAATTCTAAAAGATAGGAAGTATTTAATACAACGCTGCAATAAATCCGCATGAACTACGATATCGGAAATATTAATATTTTGCTTACAGCCAAAAGAGCGAAAACGGAAGCGGCTAATTCAAGCCAATGACAATGCTTGTACTACATTTTAAAAATTTGTTAAGTTACAAGATTGCTTTAATAAACAATATATTATTCTTTATTCTCAGTTCATTTCTCAGGGAAATATTCAAATTTTGCTTACAGTTAGATAAGCCAAGCGACAGCCGCTAATGTTTGTCCAAAAACAATACTAAACCTGTGAAGAGAAATCAGTAAGGTTTTGGGTTAACTTAAATATTGTTTCAGAGAGATTATGTAAATCAAAAAGCTGCACACATTACTAGTTCAGCCGTTTTCAAAAGATCATATTTATTTTTTCGCGCACAGCCGACCATTGAATTTTTATATCTCTAAGCCCGACTTCGGCCATCTTTCTTTTTTCAGTATTGATTGGAGGTGAATGTAAAGAATAATATTTATTTCATTCCTTCGACAGAAAGTGCCAAACATTGACGGAGAACCTGAAAGCATCATCGTCCATCGGTAAGAGAGGGATAAAGCTAATCAGAATTTGAAATTGTTAATCAGTAATATATCATAATAGAGGTCGAAATATAGAGAAATATTTACCTAATAACTTATGATGCCTATGGTAATGCTCTCATTTCAGGTTTGGATCAGCAAACTATATATTCTGATAGTGTTACCAGAATTGTCCAATCGGTGTCACGTCCATCTGGCGAGAATTTTGAAACTAAGGCGCATGCTAGTAAAAAAGTATAATTTCCTTTTTCCTGGCCTATCGAGCGTAGATAGTCAACAACATACTATTTATCAAATACACAGAGAAACTGGCTAATTGGTCCAGGGTGTAAGTGAACAATTATCGGAACTAATGCCCTGGGATGAGGCTGTCGTCTTTAGGGAATTTTGAATCATTTAACTAATCAGATAGCTTGATTTCACATAAGCTTGGAAAATCCTGTCTCACACCAAGTTTATAAGCAAGCAGCCTTTGTTCGGTAGGTAACCGTTTACATGTGATTTAAAGATGCCGTCCTGTTTACCGTTCAGGTAAGAAGTGTTTGTATAAGTGAATTGGTATGGTCTTCATTAACTTAGATATGTTTAAAAATACATATAAATGGCGTAAAACAGTAAGACGCCACAATGCTAGCAGGAATAATAGATAGATAATTAGCCAACAGTGTCCATATTGTCATAAAGCTGCCGAATTAATTTCAAATGACGACTGACAAAACAACAGCTTTTACAGTTCCTTCTAAAATCTATGAAGGCAAAATTTTGGCCTTGGTGTTGAATAAAACATCATCTTAAAATGGGCATACAGATTTATCTTAAAAGTGCTGATATTTGCAAGTCCCCATCATCTCAGATGACCCCCGTTGGAGCTGTTGCAAGCAGAAGAACAACACGTCAGCTTCTTTGATGCATCTTTTAGTTGGGAGAGTCACGTCAAGTTGGCAATCGATATAACCTGTTCCCTATCATCATACCAGCTGGGTCATTCCATGTCGATTCGACCAAAGCCTCCCAGATGATGTCACCGATTTTTTTCGTTTTCACACCAAACAGAGTACATATACAGGACATTACAAAAACAATACAAAATATTTTCAGTTTGCATTGGTTTTGCCGTAAGGGGACTAAATTTGTGACACACAACGCAATTCTCGCCAATACACCACTTTCATAAAACTGTTCACAAAAAATTATTTTGTTTACTTCTGTAAGTTATTTTTTTGTCAGTGTGTTGTAGATATAATACTGTAGCGGCGTACACATATGGTTTTCAGACATTTAAGAAATAACCTGAAGTTTGCATATTACATATTGGGTCAAATTTCAAGCAATTTCAGAAAATGGCCCCTTTTCCTTAAGATATATCAACAAGATGTGAGGGCTTGAGTGATATTAACGTGTATGAAGGTTGAAAGTAATAATCAGACAGCCCATTCCATAATTCCTATACTCTTTCATCCATCCGTATTTAGTTTGAGTGAATTTAAATATACCCACCCTCAGCAAAACACTGAAATTTTACTATATTCAATTGTCTCTGTGCAAAAAGGCGCACCTCACACAGTCATGACATTTTTACAGTTTATTCCTCATTATATTAGCTCTAACATATAAAAAATCCCGAGGGTAAAATTTCCTGTTTTCAAGAAATAAATGTTAAAAGATATAGCCCGTTAAAAATCAAATAGGGATTTTAAGGGTGCTTCATTTTGTATTGTTCCTTCGTTGTAGGATGCAAACAATACAATTTAATCTTTCTTTCCGTCTTTTCCGTTTGCTTTCCATTCCTTCACCCTCCTTTGGATGATAACATTCGCGTGCTTAAAAAATGAAATATTCTCAAAGCAGTTAAACCCCAACTCACTCACCTTTTAACGAGACAATAGGCAAACAATTTCTGCGAAGGAAGGTACGTTCGAGTGAATGTTTCTGTCAACTACATATTTCAAAATACATTGCTTCTGTCATGTTAGGTGATCATCAATTTCCTGACTGACAAGTAGAAAATGTACCCAAACGTAACCTGCTTCGCGGAAAACAAAATTGCACAAATGAAAGACATACGAGGCACTGTGGTGTGGTTCTTTTCTAGTACTCTGACACGGATCGGGAGAATAACATACCTTTCTTTTATCACTTCCTATTCACTTCAGTCGCTTGTTGCCAGTGTCTCGTTGTTTTGTTAACTTGTTAGTTTGACAGGTTAGTTAATAATTGACAATTGATTAAACGGATGCTGGGTATCAATCTTTAGTTCATTGATTAAGAAGTTTATTTTTAAGCCGGGATGGTTGTGATCATTTAGTTGCAATGGATACTAATCAATATTAACAAATCACTTTGATTATCACTATAATTTCTTTGTATCACATTTCTGTGTTTCAAAATATGGCGTTGGAGAGATGTTCAATTGGTTACTTAACCAAAACAGATTGTCATAAAAGTGCATACACAAAACGAACAGGTTTATTGACAATTGGTAATCTTACAGAAAATGAACGCAGTCTACTGTGTGCTCGTGCAGATATGGTGAACAACACTGACACAGATACTGTATGTTTTCATCATCATACATACTTCCTGGAGAAGTATTCTCTTTACCAAACATCCTATGTGGACCCATTCGAAAAGCATTTGAACACCGTTCGCAAAAAGGGTCTGAAAGTTGTTTTGCCTGATAAAGCAACGGCCATTAATGATCTTGCTTCTAAGAGGGTTAAACCTGGCCAGAAGTTGTGTCCCTCGTGTTATATCGAACTTGGTCGAAAACAATCAGAGGTGACCGATCTTGAGCCAAACTACGAAGTTGAGCAGAATGTTACAGAGCTCAGTGAGCAACTGGAACCCTTCGATCCTGGATTGACTGCTGAAGGATTGACCCCTTTTCATCCACAGACAATCAGTAAAAGAGATCGTGAGACATATCTCAAACGGAAAGTTACCCAAGTAGAATCAGCAGTTGTCACCAAAGTTGCAAAAACATTTGATATGAACCCATCAGAACTCTATCCATCTTCAACCAAATGTCCAAAATGCAGAGATTTCAATGAACTGATAACAGAAATGAAAACAAAATTTAAATCATCTTCACGATCTGTCAAAATGCAAATTCTCACAATGCTTCCTTCATGTTGGACAATAGAACAAACTATGAATAAATTTGGTACAACCAGATATATGGTTAAGCAAAGCAGAGCTCTCAGGAAACAATGTGTATTTATGGCAAGTCCCAGATCCTACATTGGCCACCCTCTTCCTCAAGACGTGTTATCGAGAGTTCAACAGTATTTTGAAAATGACAACATTTCTCGAATGTGTCCAGGTATGAAGGAGTTTGTTAGTGTTCGCATTAATGGTGAAAAGGTTCACAAACAGAAAAGATTACTCTTAGGAAATCTTAAAGAACTCTATGTTTCTTTTAAAGGAGAGACGAGCAATCTCTACAAATTTCATTTTCAAAGTTTTGTGAACTGAGACCGAAATGGTGTATTTCTTCTGGAGCTCCTGGTACACATTCAGTGTGTGTATGTCAGATACATCAAAATGTCAAACTGATGCTTGCTGCATTGCCAGGGTTGAATTTAAATATTCAGGAACTTCTACAGAAGGTTGTATGCAACACCCAGGCACAAGAATGCATGTTGTACCGTTGTGATAACTGTCCTGGTATTAATGCACTGAAAAGTGTTATCCAGTCACATCTCGAGGAAAGAGGTCTAGATGAAGAGGATGAAATCTTCCATAAAGTTTGGGTACATACCGATAGAACGAACCTAATTACAACATCCTCAAGTCCTCAAGATTTCCTTGATGTCCTCTTACGAAAGATTGATGATTTGACAGTTCATCATTTCACTGCAAAATCTCAGTCAGCCTTCATGGCGAGGCTCAAAGATCAATTGGATGACGATACTGCAATAATTCTTCTGGACTTTGCGGAAAATTATTCTTTTGTTGTACAAGACGCAGTCCAGGGTTTCCACTGGGACAATTCCCAAGCAACTGTTCACCCAGTAGTCGTATACCACAGACAAAATGACGAACTGAAGCATTTGAGTGTAGCAGTCATCAGCTGCAGTGACCATTTGAAGCATGACTGTGTGACGGTCCAAGTGTTTCTGAAACATGTCTTACATCACGTGAAAACTTGCCTTCCGGGGATCAGAAAGATCATGTACTTCAGTGATGGAGCAGCAAGTCAATATAAAAATTACAAAAACTTTGTCAATCTCTGTTTTCATGAAGCAGATTTCGGACTCAAAGCAGAGTGGCATTTTTTTGCAACAAGCCATGGCAAAAATGCTTGTGACGGAATAGGAGGGACAATTAAAAGACTTGCAGCAAAAGCAAGTCTTCAAGCACCTCTCCAAAACCAAATTACAACGCCACAGCAGCTGTTTGATTGGGCAGTGATTTCCATTCCTGCTACAAAAATATTGTTCGTTTCAAAGGAAGTGATTAAGTTAGAAACTGAAAACCAAGACTTGCGCTTTTCATCATGCTCAACAGTTCCAGGGACAAGAAGCCACCATGCGTTCATTCCGATAGGTGCAACAGAACTGGCCATTAAACGTGTGTCACAGAGCACTGAATCGACACTAGTAACGTTTAGAAAGAAAGAAGTAAGGAAAACTAAGATAACACCAGGAACTTACGTTGTTCTCGTGATCGATCATGATTGGACAATTGGAAATGTCATATCCGTAGATGAAGACAACGAGGACATGATCATTGATGTTCTGATTCCAAGTAGAATCGAGCCCCAAACGTTCCAAGACTCCAAGACAAAAGGCAAAGGTGACACTGCCTTTTGATCATGTCATCTCCAAAGTTGGCGTTGACATCAGCCTGAGATACTTCAAGCTTTCTCCCGAGAGCCACAAGTCAATTTGCCAAAAATTTAAAAAGTTTGCTTCGAAGCATTTCGGAAGTAATTAATTTGCTTCAGGACATTTTATATGGTTAGTTGATATCCAATTGGATTTTAAATCAAGTAAGTTATCATGAAATCACTTCACAACAACATTCAAAATTTCTCAAACATGGACAAGGCAACCAATGTGAAGCGTCCGTAAAATGATCTGAGGTTTGCTTTATTTAATCACCTACAGAAGATGAACAGAAAATTTTACCTCTGGCAAATTTTGATATTTTATAAAATAGACAATAATCTACAAATGTGCCAAAAATGAAGCCTCTAGCTGGTGCGCCTTTTTCTACAGGCAGCTTTAAAATAGGGGCATTTTTTACATTTTTCTAAACAGTAGGTACATAAAGTAAGCCATTGTGACAAGACAACAACACAAATTGTCACTAATTTCTAGCATCCACCTCTTGATACCCCGGGGAGACTAATCATAGAAGGAACGTTGCATCACAAACCTTACATTTCGAAAATAAGGAAAGAGAAAATGACCAAAACAACAGAAATTCTAAATTTTGCAAAGAAATTTGAGGTTTTTTTGTCTTGTCATTATACCATATAAATACAGGTTTCTTCAATAAAATATTATATTATTGGATCAGTCATTCTAATGTCAATTTGACACAGAAATTGTAAATCTCAAAGTCAAAATCTGTAATTGTAAGAGACAACGAAATATACTAGGGGTTTATCTCAAAACCATCACATTTGATAGACCCCTATGTCCTAAAACACAATGCCAATCACAAATTATTTTGAGTATAAGCAAAATTCCTACTTTCCCCTTCAATGAAGATAGAGTACCATCTATTAAAACTAAAAATTCTAAAATCCATGACATCAACTGGGGGAATCCTCAGATTTTGGTCGATTTGAAATGGAATTAAAGCCTCTTAAAGATTGTATGATATTCAGGTTTGAAGAAACATATTTGACTTTAATCCTATTTCCCTTTAATCTTATCAAATGATAATGTAAATGTAGTAATACCGTTTACCTGATTTATTATTGATTGCATTTGTGAAGCTGGCCATCAAGTGTTAAACTTGGCCGGAACACCCTGTTCAAAGAGCTTAAATACTGACCCCCTGTCTCTTTCCTTGTGTGTATTGGGGCAAATTAGATGCCTATATTTGGATGGTTTTTAAAGAGAATATTGGAAAATGATTTCTGTTTATAAACCAATCGTCAGAATTCTCATATCTGCTTTTGTGTATATTTTATAGACTGAAGAACAAAGAAGGCATCACATGATACCACTGATACAACCGAAAGAATCCAATGAATTGCAATGGATTTTCCTGCTTCACCCAAACACTATATTCTCTGGGAAAAAACAACAAATAAGCATTTGCTTTCTGCAAATAGCCAAAATCATAAAGCTTCTATAAGTTTTCAAACATTTGTACAACCCTTTTAACGCTTGAGACGCTTTGAGGCATATAACAATCCATTGTAAGCTAACAGTGGCAGCAAACAAGAGTTACTTATTTAAAAAAGTGAAATTGAATGATATAGAATTTGTGTTTTTTTAGCCATTATTTGTTTAGACTTTTGCTGTTTCCTCGTTTTGGGTTGATCGTACAATCCCTTTTCTTGTTTAATCAAAGAAATTGATTCTGTACTTACTTGAGTTGGCGTTATAAATAATTAATTTACATGGCGTTTTCTTCCATGTTGTTTGAGAAAATCTAAATTAAACTCATAGAAAATTCATAGAAAATGAGCTTAAACACGTCAAAAAAGATTTGCACAAGCAGACACCCAGAAGATATGAATCTTTTACGAACGCTTACCTGAAATTCCTGAATTCATAAACCTGTAATGCGCGCATGTACTGCCTCAACAAAAACAACAACAAAAACAACAAAAACAAAAGGCGTGATTATTTTACAAGAAACACTCAAGCCTCTCGGAAAGGTTCGTAGTGGTAAAGTTTATTGTATACAATTTCAGCAACATGAAACAGATGTGTTAAAACACTTTATTGTGAGGATAACTTTGAAAAAGATAAAAATCACGTATATACCGTACTCATGTAAATCGAACATCATAGAAACTAGACAATATACATATAATATTATAGCAGGCGGAAAGACGTAATGTAAGTTCAGTTGCAGTGGCATTTACTATCCATATAGCGTATCATATCATCACCGTTTTATAATTACATATAAGGGATTTAACTCGTGTGGGCTTATGGGATAACGCCAGTACTTAATACGCAACGAGATACAAGTAAGGGTTTCTATTTGATTTCAATGAGATGCGTGTAATTAATGTATCACCACACTCTGTATCATCAGATACGATTCATACGAACCTCGCGATCTCACTATGTACTATATACCGTAGAAAAATCACGCTTTTCATCGTAATCATACTTGACAAAATTATTTTTTAGGGATATACGAACATTTTGAAGTTATGAATTCGGATATCTTCCCTCTTTGATCAATTTATATAGTATGAATAATTAAACATTAAATATTCCCAACTTATTTTGTCCAGTATATAAGGAAGGAGAAAAGAGGACAAAGGTAAATAATTCAATTACGTATTAAGATTGGGAATTGATGTCTTACTTTTCAAAACTTTTCTATCGTGTTTAAATAAAATAAAATGCTTGGCAACCAAGCCATGTGATGAATAGGCTATTCATCAGCCATTTGTTTTTGCTCACTTGGCATTCTTAAATCTAATTGAAGTGCGCTATAAACTTAATCACACGTACGTTCGGTCACAATTAAATAAGAGCTGATGAAATTTCCCTTAACTTGTTTTAAAATTCGATAAAATATTTCCAATTTTCACAATTTTCTTATGCCAATATCGATTCCGTCTGGTGTTGTAATTATTTTTAAAACTTAAAGAAACATTGAGTCATTTTATTGAATAAGCTAATTAGATAATCAATAAACATGACGTGTGAGGCTCAAACAATAGTTAAAGGTAAGCTGATGGACAGATCAAGTTTATTTGTGCATTCCTGTAAAAATTTTGATTTGGAAAGATTTGGCTATAAAAGGCTTGATGAGAATTTCTTTAATTTTCTAAGATGAGGATCGTTATTCCAAAATTATTTTGTCATTTAGGTAATCAGGTGCAACATGACAACAGTTCTTTTGTAAATCTTTGTCACCGTATTTATCCCAAAAGATTATTATGAGTTAATTAAATTAAAAAGTTGCAATGTGAATTACCACTCAAATAATGCCTCATGAGCCGTAACCATGAGGTAACTATTCATCGCAAATTTGATCAGAGGAGAAAGCCCGAAAGACTGTTAAATTGAAATGTTTTATTTAGATTTCTATGTTAAAAAGCGAAGTAGTATGAATTATGAACAATCTTATACTTACATAGCCTTGATGACTAAATTCGTTAAACTATGACAAGACTCAACCCATATTTCTTGATGTGGTTATTTCATGTACCTTATTTAGGCTATAATGTATTTGACGCTCATTGCGCTCATAAGAGCAGGGCGCTTATCAGGAATAGGTTCAAACTTTACTCAATATCAAGCACCTGTTCATACTACTTACTCTCAACTTGACGAGACATTTGGGGCCGCTAAAGAGATGATTGAATAAATATCCCCCCTGATCATTTTCAAAGGACTATCGAAGGTGGTAAGGAAGTACTAGGATTATGGTTAGTCCGAAGAACTAACAAACAAATGATAGATATTTGTTGTTTTTTGATGTCTTTAAAAATAAAAGCATTGCCACACGTGATAACGCTTGTATTATTTACAGGTCTATTAACAGTGCAGCTTGTTGATATAGATAGTGCTGGCCAGCATGCAGAGTGTTATCCCGGCACTGATAATGGGAACATTTTTCAACTACCGAAGAGAACAGAAGAAGATGCAATGTTTTGTGTTGACGTAGCAAATTAAAAATAAGAAATTAAAAAGTATCTATTCAACAGTGAGAAAGCAAAGGTAAGTGCAATAGAAAATTACAATGTAATTATAATAACGAAAGTTCCTGGACTGTTGGGTTCTCTGTAAACATTTATTTAGTGAGTGAGTGAAAGATCTGGGATTTAACACCGCTTTCAAGATTATTTCACTTATAACGCTGCTGCTAGTATTATTGCAGGGAGAAAGCCCGCAACACCATTGTGTCTATGCATTGCGGTGAAACCTGCGACCATGGGTGGTAAGGCGCTGAAACTCAGTGTAGCATTGCACCCAAACCTGACTGCATGTAGAACAGTTCCCTACTGCAGATAAAGTTGCCGAGCGGGATTCGAACCACGGACCTCTTGATCCGAAGCTGAACGCGCTAACCACTGCGCTATCAAGACCCCAAACATTTATTTAACTTAAACAACTGTTTCTGTGTTCTGGTTCCATAACGATGGAATATATCCCCATAGAATACAAGAACCGATTCGTTTCTAATACTTTCGGAAGATCCCTTTTAAGATATTTAGACACATAATCCTCTAAATTTTGTTTGTTCACAGGGAATTGCGTTTTTTAATTTCTCTTTTTGTATTGGAAAGGTATGTAGGAGGCAGGAAAATAACCTGTTAATCATCAAATGTAAATAACGCATTTAAACTATTCTTATTCCAGGACAATAAGATGTATTGTTATTTCTATGAACAATTAAGATAATGAACTGTCAAGAACCTATTTGTGTATTATTGTGAGTAATTAGTTGAATTTTTTTGTCTGATGTTTTAGTCGCTGATCTATTGTCATGATATCTCAACGCAGGTTGTTGATATATATGTTTAAATAAAGCGATGGTTGATGGTTATTCCTGTAAATACAAACTGTAGCAAAGATGTTTAAATAAAGCGATGGTTGATGGTTATTCCTGTAAATACAAACTGTAGCAAAGAAGGAAACCGAGCTTGTAATGCCACTGACGTAGTTAGTTGTCTTCAGCTAAATACCAAATGAAAGGCGTTGAGGAAATTCAATCTTGCAATCTTGCCGACTAAAGGCAAAGAACACTGGCCGTAGAAAAAAAATATTACACTTTTTAACACAAAAACACACAACAGGGAAGGAAAAATAGCAAATGTAGCGAGACCATACATAACATGATAGCAATTAACCTTTGCTGCGGGTATATGTCAGTATAAAGTCTGCAAATACTTCAACCTGTTGGAACTGACCCGGAAAAGCAAACATCTTCCTTCTGTAGACATTTGGTTGAGTTAACCTTCAACTATAACCCCGGGCTGTCAGGTAGCACCTGCTTGTGATCGCGATGAAACACTTTGGATTGACGATTTGTCTAATCTATCAATGATACAACGTTTTAAATCCGTCACCTGGAGTTGATTGGAGAGATTGTATAACACAGACTGGGTGCATTCTCAAGATATTGTCGAATTTGGTCTAGCGGGCATCTAACGAACTTCCTGAACCGCCAAACAAATTTGATTTGATCTTTTTACTCAATACACTTTGCACAGAATAAAAATCCAAAATGACTTTGAATTCGTACCCTTCAAACATTATAGTTTGGACGTAAACTTTTGTTTCACGAGCAAAATGAAATCCTGGTAGGTTTCAAGTATACTAAGTTGTGTAAGCTGCTTCGTCGCTTGGAACAGAACATTTTGTATGTTCTTAAACAATGAGTGTCCTGGCTGAGTCACCAACCACCGGAACTGATAAAATTTCATGTTTGACACAAAACCGGAAGCTACAATACCAGTTGGAATCATACAGAAGAACTTACTTATATCCGGTTGAAAAGTAAAAGGCTTCACTCTGTTTGGTAGAAGCTGTAATCTTACTCCTTAGAAACAGCCTTTCCAAGTCAATCCTTCCCTTTAGAATATTTACTTTAAAAGTTTTGAAAGGAATTAATAGAACTATTGCAACCAATAATATATTGCAAATAATATGATAAAAATTGTGATTTAGGATTGAGGATTGAGGATGCGATTTGATCGATTTTTACTTAACACAACTAATCAAAGCCTTTACGAGAAATAAACAATAATTCCGTCTTGTTAATGTGTATCAAATGGCTTTATTATGTTTGAATATCCCCCAAGTGTTCTTGATAGGAAAAGCAGATAATCAATTTTTTTAAAAGTTTTACGGGAAATGTCAATCAATTGCAAATTTGTCCACACCTGTTGTACATGTATGCTCCATGCAATCTTTGATAACCTTCAAGGAAATGTTCCGATAAATCTCTACTCATTCCCTGTATTCATCCTTGGTTATCAACAGGAAACACGTTCCGATAAATCTATAATCTATGATTCCTTTCAACTTGATGTTTTATTGGTGAGATCGAGTCAAGAGGAAACGGGGTAGCATTAGAATTTGTCCCTGAAGTATATTATCATATATAGCAAGGAAGTCAGATACCATTTATTAGAAATCAACACTCATGATAGCAATTCATTCGGAACATGCAGTATTTGAAGAAAACTCCAAGGTTGTCTTGCGAACAGTCTATATCGTGTATTATTTCACTATCAACTGATCTCGCCTGAACTGTAACATATCATATTTTAAACATTCGAAAAGACAATACATTTCATGTCAGTCTTATTCTCTATATTCAGTGACTTAGCCCCAACTATAGCTTTATAGTTATTCATAGTGTTGTTAGATATTGGAGAAAGTCTAGAAACAAATTTGAAACTGTACGCATGTGTATACTGATTATCTCTTCCAAATGACTTGATTCTTTGTAGACAGTATAATACGCTCAAAGAAGCAAAACGTTATCTTGTATTTAAGAAACTACCACATAGAGACAATCAGTTCTAATGTCTACCACAAATTAAAGTTCACATGTTGCTAGATCCTGATTATTGGTTTAGATTTGGAAAACTAACATTTTTGTGTAATCCAAAACTGAAAAAATATTTCTGACATTACACCGGTCTTGAAAATTTGTAAGTAACGTAAATGTAGTCCCAAACGTTGAAAACAAAGTGTTTTCAAGGTATCGCCAAAGTGGCCTGTCAGTTTGTCCCACAAAAATAGAATCATCAATCAAACAGTATCCAGAACACGCAACAAAAACAATTTAACCTTTGCAAGCGTCACTTGATTAACAGAAAGTTGGGAGAAAAGTATCTGTAAATGTAGACGCATTAAAACCTCTTAGAAGCAAAATAAAAAAAACGACTCATAATGACCTTTAAAATTTTAATCGTTCGAAGACAATTTTAAATCATATATATTTCGGAAAGGGGATTTTGAATATACTTTAGTAGGCAACACTATCCATCAATACAATGAGACTTGCCAAACCTTCTGCAAAATACGAAATATAACTCTTTTCTAAATAAACACGGTTTACCGTCTAAAAAACCCAACTGAATTAAGAGAATGGTATACGTGATTATAAAGGTAACCTATTGCAATAAACAGATAATTGATACGGATGTAAGCACTTCATTATAGTAAGTGTTTTTGGGATGCCATGAAGGGATTTTGATTAAATACCACTTCAAGTTGATGCTGCACCAGTTAATGCGAAATTCTGTTTCCATGTCTTTAACACCGTTAGACATGGCTGATATGTCAAGCAATCATTTTAAAAAATGTGGTACAGACTAAAACAAAACAGTGTGATGGATAACAACTTCTCTATTTATTTCACATGACGTTTCTGGGCTGGTAGATATAAAAAAAGTGTTTGGTACAGTAAATAAGATTATACAGGAAGCCAGAGATTAAAAAAACAATAAATGAGATAAGGGATAATAATACATAACGTTTGTACATAATCAATTGAATCTATGGTTTCCTGTGTAACTGTATGTACTGTTACATCATTGTGGCAATGTATTGCGGTGAAACCTGCGAGCATCGGCTAGCGAACCATCGGTTTGAAAAATACGGGTGGTTTTGATTAAATGTGAATGCAAGAACTTATCGACCTTGTAGGTGTATATATAAAAATGAGATGATGAACATCGTGTGCGTTGTCGTTCAAGGCAATAATCAACCATATTTTCATATGACCAACCCTTGAAATTGTAGTGCATGCTTATACTGTCTGTTGTTCAACGCTCATGGTTTGAAGTATTGTATGCCTGATTTACAATAACATTTTGAGAAAATTTTCAAACCAATGTGGATAGAAGACATACACTTCAGCAACTATTACTTATTTAAATGTAACAGTTAAAATCTGGTATAGTCAAATGTTATGATGCGTTAGTTTTTTAAATTGCCTGGTGGATGATTGAAACGAAATGCGAATATATGTTTAATAAAATTGCGACTCACTGCTCAATTACGAACAGAGTTTGCTGCTGACGTCAAGAGTATTTTTCTCATAGAAAAGAAGAGTATCAAATCAGCAAAAATAACTCGGGTGTATGAAAAGTATTTTTATTTTGTCAACGAAATGCAAGCAAATTGCAAATGTGCCCTGAGCTTAACCAGTCCTCACAAACTTAAGGAACAGTTCTCTACTGCTTATCATAGGCTGATTTCCATGGCAAAACGCTGACCAATAGCTTCCAAGACGTGCTCGATAGGGTTTATGACATTTAAAGCACGATGTTGTCATTCTTGTTGACGTAATCAGCTGGAGGATAAACATTGAAGAATGACAAGGTGTTGAGTGATGAGTGTTTTCAATAATTTCATTACTTCTCTACATCACCATTCTTAAGATGGCCTAGGTAAAGATGAAGGTAAATGTGCGAGTATCTGACCATTTCTAAAAAGTAATGGAGCCAAGGCCCTTACAGGGCCAGGGAGCATTATTCTTTTTTTTAATAAATGTGGATTTAATGGTCATTAACCTTCTTAAATTACACTCTAATTGATGCTTTTTCAATGAATTCACTTTAAAAAAAAAGAAAAATTAACTTTAGCTTTCGAAGAAGGTGATATGAAAGGAAACTCTCTATAAATGAAAAATAATGGAGAGTGAGAACAATAGGATGAAGTCACGTCAAGGTTTTCTGCAACCATCTGAGGATTTGGGTCCTGATCTGACGTGCCACACTGAACTATAGTCTGTTGTCCTTCACATTAGTTTTAGAGATTTACCTTTATATATTTGTGTAGATAGTTAAAGGAAGTTCCTGTTGCTTGCATGTGACTAAAAAATAATTCTCTATCGTCACTGGCCATAGTAAATATTTTCATTACAGTTAGATGCAATGGTAAATGCAACATAAACAAAGACTCGATTAGATTTTGTTTTTCTTGCAAGACAGCTGAAATAAATCGGAACATATAAATCCGTATACATGCTTAACGTATTTGTTAAACAATCTATCAATAAAAGATTATTGCGCGAAAAATATATCCATCCATCAGGTATCAATATGTTGTCTTAATTTTTTCTGAGGAAAAATCCATAAAAATATTTCCTTTGAGACGTGGAGGCTGATGTTACACTTTTTGTGGTTAATTTTTTGTGATCTGAAAACATTTGCACAACATTTGAAATACAAATTATTAAAGTATTTCATATTCATATATGTAGATCTGTCCTGTTTACAATTTGTATGATAGAAATTTCTTGTAGTAAATTACCATTTAAATTCTGTAAATGGAGTAAACGGAATTGTTTCAAGGGTAAGAGTACATGCGCGTCCTTGAGACTGCATTCGCCCTATCTCTCAACTGAAGATGTATCTGGATTATATAGTTTCTGACATTCAATATTATTATCGTAATTGTTCATGAGATGCCCTGAAGTGACCTTGATAACATGCCGATTCAAGTCGATGCTGAACCAGTTGTTGCAAAATGAGGTTTTCATTGATTCAACACCGTTAGAAATGGTATAGCCGGTCAAGCAAATCACTTTTGAAAATGTGGTACGGACTAAAGCATATTACTTCCAAGGTTAGACATTATTTGTAGTTATGTCATTATTGTCTTAATGAGATACCTCAATATTTGTGTTTGTTGAAATTCAAAATATAATTCCACCCATATCTTTACTGAATAGTTACTTAATTCTTCCCTTAGCAGGTTTCCCCGTTTCTTTAGAATATTTACTTATCATCGCCTTTCTTCGTACATGTGTTTTATCGAACCCCATTTAGAGCTATACTGATACAAGGTTAAGGGTCTTGAAGGTAGAAGATTGTGTTTTAAGTGTTGAGAAGGTTTTACAAGGTATCAGCAGGACCTGCTTAATTAATGTTGAGTTGATGATGAATAATGATTTCTTGACTTGCTCGTCAGTGCAGATATAGAAACAGCAATAAATCTGAAAACCGAATCATCGTTTTTGAAGATGAAATGGCACAAGACGATCATATGCAGAACTTAAGTAGCGCATAAAAAATGTAAAATGTATCTTGTTCATACAAAAAGAGAACCATCACTCAAACAGATTTTTCAAAATTCTAGTCTATACGTACAAAGTTTTCCATATTGAACAACTTTGAAACACTTAGAAAGTCATGTGATAAATGAGCTGGAACGATTAAAATGTAACCAGATTTAGAAAAAGAACTATAAGAAAAATTAACATGGTAAGAGCCGAGATAAAACCGCCACAAAAATGTAATGCAGCGCTGTCAAGTTCACTATGGAATAACAATAGAATAAGCGATTAAACACGGTGAGCGTACGTTTATGAGTAAATCGTTTCGTAGATGCAGATGCTGTATAAATGCATTCAACGTATGAAATTTTATTACCGTGAGCTAGTGTGAGCAATTATTTATTGTAAGCAAATTTGCGCCTTAATAAATCGCGATTATTTATTTCATATCCATAAGTAAAACTCAACGTTTCAACGCTCAGAAAATTTACACTTGTCAATTATTTGTAAACTCTTAAACGCTTAATAACGCTTCGAAACTTGAGGTATTTTCTAGTATAAAGCAAAGTTTTTCATACGAAACATATCTAAACACTGTTCTCCAAATTCTATGATTTTACATCACACGTATAAGGATATCATGTCATAAATTAAAAATAGAAGTTGGTAGATATTCAAATGTGGATAGAGCATTACGGTTATGTCAGTTTTGTCTTCAGCAAGGTATTTATGTCATTGAAGACGAATATCATTTCGTTTGTGTTTGTCAAAAGTATCATCTAAATAGAGTTAAATATATTGATAGATTTTATTGGCAATGTCCATCTAAATATAAATTATTTCAGTTGTTACAATCTCAGAATAAAATAACTCAGTTGTACTTATCTAAGTTCATAAAACAAGGCTTATATTCAAAACCATTTTGAAATGTCCTGCCTCATACTCTGTAAATGTGTTTGTAATGTTGACGAGGGGCTCTGTGAGCACAAGTCACTAAATTGAATAAACTTTTGTTCTGTTCTTAAAAAAGAAATTCAAAAGTAATTTTTCAAAGAAATTTTTGTTTAACCTCGCAAGCAATAGGCCTACATGTATGTCATATAATTTGATAAGTAGGAAGGTGAAAATTCACATATAATGTTTTTCATATTAGTCCACAAGGTGGTGTTAAAGTCAGTGCCCTGTATAGTTATACCATTTCAAGCAATGTCCGATGACGTTATTAATATACTAAGTTTTACTCCCTTGATCCGGTATTAAATGAAAGCACATATGCGCATTCCCCCAATGGTAAACAGTGTTATGGCCAAGAGACAAAATTATCAAAATAATGCAAACTTCGTAATAAGAACTGCTTTAACCTTGATACACTTATTTAACTACACTGTGAATCATTAATGCATCAAAGAAAAACTTTCTACATGACCTTATTAGGACCTACTATAGATTAAGATGCATAATGCACATATAGAGCTCTCAGATGATGAAGGTGGTTTTCTATGCGGCGCATCTGTTTACTTCCAAGGCCTTAATCATGCTACAAGGCAAACTATATTGTATTTGAAATTCTAATATATTTATTCATAATATCAACAAAATTTTCTAAACTTTCCTAGGTTTATATATTTTATTGTGTGCGGTATTGCGTCGAAAGTATGTATAATGTATATAACTAAGTAATTATTTATAATTGGTATCTTCAACTGTCATGAGAGCAAATAAAGAAATTCATTCGTTCACTTTAGAATAAAAAAATACAATGATTGATTAATTCGTTGCGACATTACAGCTTAAGGACCTTAGTTTAAAAACATGGTTGTTTTGATTAATTGTGATAGCCTGTTATTTTCCACCTTGCAGGTATATATAAACATGAGATGAATAATCAACCATATTTTTTTATATGAACAACCCTTAAAATTATACTAATATAAATTACATGTTTATAATTCGACTCTCATGGTTTGAAGTGTTTGCTCGATTATTTATTAACATATTAATTAATATTTTCAAACCAATGTGGATAGATGACAACTTCTACCATTGTTATGGCTTCATACATTTTCATATTCTATATCATCTATAGAATTGGAAAACCCTTTTTCAAAATGGAAATAAAACCTCTATGAACGCATGGCAAAAGTACTTTGCATACCTGTGTATATTAACTATAATGCATATGTGAAAAGTTCGCCGTTTAACTTTACTGTTACATTACTGTACATCCTGATAGACGATAAATGTATTTTTCATACGCTACATTATTATACCATAAAAAATTTCAGATGTGTGTTAGATTAGGAAATTGCCGTGTGGATATCTGTAATGATATGCGAATACATGTTCGATGAAATTGAGACTCACTGCTAAGGGACAAACAGAGATTTTGGTGACAATTAAGAAAATTTAATCCCGTAGACCGAAGAGTATCAAATCAGCCCAAAACAGTATTATGAAAGGTACTAATGTTTTACAAATTACCAAATCCATCATGTCTATGTGAGCGTAGAATGCCCGTAGAAATAACGGAGAGTGAGAACAAATCGGTCTTAGGGCGTACCTCTACCAGATCAGCGACGGCCTTGACCTTACTTGTTCTGCGTTGTTGTTTAAGCAACCCTCTCTTATAGCAAAAAAAAAAGAAATTAAAATGTTTTTTTGAGAACACCCCCTGATTAGAATTGTACTTTTGTTAATAGTATATGGAAAGGCCAGACACTCCATTCGCCCCCACCCGCTTTCTTGACCGAATGCTACAATAAATACGCACGCAATCAATATAAAACTTATGCAGACATGTTCTCAAATGATTTGCCTTTCTACTCCATCTCACTTAAACAAATAAAACTTTGGGGTTATTTAATGAGGACGGTCGAAAGACGATTTTCACGCCCAACTTAATGCTGATGGGACAAATGGCCGCCCGTCACCTTGACATTACGGGGGTGTGGCCGCAGCGAGAGATCTCATTGGTTTGACGCAAAGTTAGGAACAGGTAACTCTAATTCTCCGTCTTGCAACCAATGAGATCTCTCGCTTTGTTTAAGTGAGATGGAGTAGAAAGGCAAATCATTTGAGAACATGTCTGCATAAGTTTTATATTGATTGCGTGCGTATTTATTGTAGCATTCGGTCAAGAAAGCGGGTGGGGGCGAATGGAGTGTCTGGCCTTTCCATATACTATTAACAAAAGTACAATTCTATTCAGGGGGTGCTCTCAAAAAAACATTTTAATTTAAAAAAAATAAATTTTTATAACTTTTTTTAATGGCCTGTGGTTTCATCTAGCAGGTTGAAGAATAACCACGATTCTGACAAAGCAAAGTTAAATTGTGGAAGATACCTGGTATACCTTTGAAAGTAATTGTTGCTATATTGACATTTATAGCATTTGCTGTCGGTAAAGGGTCATAGTTGGCGCCTATCCTTTATGCCTCAATATGATATAGATTTTGAATGACGTCACGAAACAAATGCACATGACGTCAGCAAAAACAGTGGTATGACGCCAGTAGCTATCTCCGCCATAGTCGAGGATGTTAATGATAGAAAAGAATTTTAACAGCTTCAACAATATTCATTTGCAGTAAAGTACTGTTTTCTCTTAATTATTGTTAACATTAAACCACTTGTTCGTCAGTCTGGTGCTTTTACTATAATAGTTCAGGGCGAAACTGTACTTTATTGCAAAACACATGGCAGTTGCTAAAATAGTCGGCGAAAGTATTGACAAAACCACTTGAAGTAATTGACTAACAAAGAAATTATCGTTTGTGTAAATAGTTGAAGGAAGTTTCGTTTACTTGAAAGTGACCAAAAAATATTTATCGTCACTGCTCCTAATCTAGACTTGCTGAATGTGGACCTAGACTGTATAAAAGGCTCCTTTATATACACATTCATGAAGCAGGACTATCCAAGGTATTGCATATGCTAGTGTTTATTTTTAGAGAGGACAACTCCATAAAAATAAACTCTGTTTATCACGCACTTCTATCTATTTAAGTTTTTGTTATTCATTAACGTCATTCAATGCTATAATAAATCATTTTAATGTCAAACTGTGATATAAGGAAGATATTATGGCTACATTAGACGTAGTCTGGAAAATGGTAAAAAAACGTAAGTATATAACAATGACGATAGTTAAAATATTACAACAGGTCTTTGTATTCATTGATTTATTTCATTCATCTGTTAAGACGATAAATGAAAGAAATAATATAAATTTCCAAAATGGCATCTCAATTTTTTTGTTAACATTTAGCAAATTATCAAAAGAGCTATGTAAAGATCATCTGAGTAAGATGATTGATTTTAAGATTCGTCGGTGTTTGAGGTCTTCATATAAATTTTGCATTGTATATACATGTACGTGATGCAACAATAATTTTCTAACAAATCAATGTTCCACGTTGTGTGGTTATTTTTTATGAATCTGAATACGTTTGAACAAAATTTAGATCAAGATGAAGATCAACGAATTATTTCATGATTATATAATTTAGATATGTCGTGTTTACAGTTTGTATGATAGAAAATGTTATTGCATTACCATTCAATTAACTTATTTCTACATATTCTGTAAAGAGAATTGTTTCAAGGATAAAAATACATGCGCGTCATTGAGACTGATTTCATCCTATCTGTCAGCTGGGGATGTACCTGGGATATCGGTTTGCGACATTTGTGTCCGGGTCAAGAAAAAAAGATCATGTAAAACCTCTCTTTCTGTCTCCTCATTGGTTATGTAAAGGCTTCTTTGTCCTGTTTTGTTTGATTCTGTCTGGATGGCGGGACAGTGTTCAGTTAGAACAAATATTAACAACATAAATTTTTTTTTCTCGGTTGTATCTTTGAATGTAGGCGATAAGAAAGCAATTAGAAATGCTGACATGTTGTGTACAAAGGGTAGATATACATTTGCACAGTTTGAGTGTCAGGGACTCTCGGTTTAATAAAACCACACAGATTGTATGATGCACTTATGTAGCACAATCACCAGGCACACACTTCGTAAGATTCAAACAAGAAGACGAGACGTAGATTTTCTTGGCTTTTATTTCCTCTAAGTACTTTGAACCAATCTGGCCGTCGACACTTCCAGCCCGCTTTCCCTGGGCACCCTCACGACACCCAGCGCGTCTTCGTTCACATGTCTGGCTGTGGCTGTCACCAGCCCATTGCTGAGTCCTGGCTGAGACTCGACTCCTCAGTCCCGTGGCTGAGACTCGACTCTCTCTCCAGGACCACGGCTGAGAATTGAACTTTTTTTCTTAAGACAAACCTGGGTCTTAAATACTCACAGACTCAGTTGTCAACACAATGTCACTTGACAACAGCTTATGGCTTATTTCTTAGGGATTACTTGGTGATGGGATTAGCAGTTTATAACATACGTTTCATAACAACTATGTTACACTTATAGCTTATGTTTCTATGTTTCAATGTGTTGAAAAGGGTATGAAGTATGAATTTATGCTTTTTCGTTCAGCACATTGACAAAAGGGTGTTAAAACGTTTATTCATAATCTTAATGCTTACCCGTTTAGTATAGTTAAACAAACGCTTAACGATGTTAACTTAGAAACATGAACACGTCATAGAGCAGGCGATTAAGTCATTAATATTTAACAGATGACGTATTGCCACATCCACAATAAGACACTAATAGGGTGTATTTGTACATTAAAATACTAGCAACACGTTTGCCGCATGAGAAAATAAATATATGTCTGAAACAGCGGTCATGGGTAGATGAAGCAGGCCACAAAGCTGTTTTATCTACTGTAAACCAGAAGGGCGAGCATTCTGATATGTGCAGATTTGTGATTGCTGCATAAAGTACATGTCAAGAAGAAAGTGAGCTGCAAGCAAAGGTGTTTCCTCACTACATACACAAACTGCAGAAAAAAATGTCAACATACATCAAAAGGAGGACAAGATTTATACCTAGCAACACTTGTTTCAGGGCGTTTTCTGAATATTTTCATGTGTTTTAAATGGAATTGAATCGGAAAAGAAATTATTACACTCGGAAGTGTGTCATATGACTTTTACGAAACTCATGTGACATGTGTATTCTCACCTTCTCACCATTGAAATTAAATGATATTTTTTGTTCTTAGTGTTAAGCAATAATGTTTTTGAAAAATGGCTTATTTGTGTCTTTTTTAAAGGCTATATTTAAAACTTGTGTTGGATTTCCACTGAGAACTAAAATTGTATTACATTTGTGATGTTTGGATAAATGTGCAAATCAAGTCATATGTTTTGACTTCATACCAACAAAATGCAATATGGTATATGGCACGTACATGTATCTATATAAAGCAAAATTTAAATAAAATCACGTAATGACCCTTTCACAAGAGGAACGATGTCGTACCGGTTTTGATGAGCGAGCTTATTTTGCTATATGGTGCGTAGTTGAATTGAAAAACTACGTGAATTGAAAAACTACGTGATGCATCACCTGTTTGCTTTGATGTTGTTCTGAAAGTCCCTTTTGCATTTTGATTGAAGCGCTATCAAAATCATTAGATATTTTCTAAAACCAACCCGAAAATTAATTATCATTTCTTTAACTTTATGAATGATTACAACTTTTTAAAACAACTTTGGTATGTATCATTTGGTCTTGCAGGTATCATTTTTCCTATTCAAGTAACTTAATGGAGTGAATATAATTCAAAACAAAATACATTTTTTCTGCATTGATTTCCTCTACTTGAAAAAAGGATAATATTAAAAAACACATTTCGTTTAAGCAATACTCACTGATTTGTAAATTTTAAAACATTAATAAATGCAAGAAATACTATAAAAGATAACAACATGATTGTTTCGATTTCAGTTTGAATGATCATTTTATGTCGGTCGATAGTTAACATGTGTCACTTGATCATAGCAGTGGTATCACTGTCAACATTCTTAAATCATTATATTCCTAAGTAAAGTTTGTTTGATTGGTTTTTGTTTCGGATTTCATGAAATGGTTTTGATGATACTGAGGGTGTAATTACGTAATGCGTTCTTAGCAGTGTGTTCACTATGTGGAGGTTTTTGAAAAGTTAAATGGGCAGAGTAACAGTTATCTAGGTACTGTTTGATAATCAGTAACAAAAAACACCAATGAAGAATAAATTAAACTTGTTTCAAAAGTTCATAATTCATTTATTCTTTTATGAACAGACGAATATATTTCGACGAAAAATCAATGCCTTGATTGACTTTTGAGTATTTTGAAATATTTTTTTAAAAAAGAAGCCATTTTGCCAAACGGGTAACCTTGAACTTCAGAAGAGGTGTCAAAAGTTATTGCCATATATGGTAGACGAATGCGAGACGTTTAATTCACATCTTCACTTACGAATTATATTGTCAAACTACAAATTATAACCAAATAAGGTAAGTTTTGTTTGATTAAGATCGTCTCCAAATAGGGACACAGAAAGTTTGTTCCGTAAATTGAAAGCCGGGTAACGGGTATATAAGCGGCCGCTTTCGTGACATCGAGATGAGCGTCAGTTGCACAAAAGACTACACACTTTGTAAGTATTATCTTGCATGTATCAATTAGCTTATCTAGTTTTTATAAATATATATGTTCATTTTCTTTCACATTCATCAACTTTTTAGTCTTGGGTACCAAACATAAATCTAAATGATAGTACGATTACCTCTTTGTGATTTTGTGATTTGTTTTAACACAATTCTAAATACAAATGTAGTAGAATACTTTCAACCAAGTTTTGAGTTGTTTGAAAGGTTACGAAGCAAGTCATGTGCAACTCTCACTTCCGTTTATAGACATACTTCACGCTTACACTTACCTTCAGGAGATTCAAAAGGTCATATGAAGTGCTCGTTAGCACGTTGAAAACGTTGATGTTTTTTAAAAGTTCTAAGTGCCTGTAAAAAATAGCGCTATACATGTACAAATTGGGTGATGAGGAGTATAGATATTTGATATTTTTAGAAAAGTTTAGCTGAAAGTCGTTCATATTTCTTGGTAGGTTTAATTTTGGAATCAGTATTTCTGTGATGTTTTATATTATCCAGGAAACAATGACTGCCCTCGTTGCTACCGTTGCTGTGTTTCTCCTGCTTGCCGCAGTACATGTACAGGTACAAACATCCTTATTTTGAATTATATTGATTAAATATCGTCGCCTTTTATTGGTAACACGAGGGTAAATTACCAACTGTCATAACGTTTTCTCATGCTTCAAAATGAACTCTGTTAGTCCTGTGTTTATGACAGTTAATCGAGTAAATATATATACAAATGTATTACTTTATGTGTTTTACGAATTATTCCAATGCACATTGTCATGATATTTCATATTGGAATATCGGGAATAGTTTTCTCTGTCCACACCCATAACGCTAGATGGGATTGTTGAGGTTTGAATTCGCTTTCCAAGTGATTTTGCCTTACAAACGCATAGAAGATACTTTACAAGTGCACAATTACGCCATTTCATCGATAAAAAGATTGGAACATCACTCATGTAACCGATGCGTGTAAGTACACCGATAATGAAGCCGTCCCATTTGTGATTTCCCTTCAAGAATGATACGTCAAATAGAAAGACAAAGTAATCCTTTTTTAATTTTTTGCAATACTTTATCCATAGTCTCATTTAACCTAATGAACTAGTTTAGGGACGGCATATTAATGTATAAAACTTCGAATGACTGATCTTTCGGGATAAAGATTCTTATCATGTTTTTCCACTTTAAAGGCACATAAATTGCACGGAACATTCGGCGGGGATACTCTTCTATTCACGATCGAGTTCGGGGATGACACGATGCTGGTGACAGTGAGCGCCGCACCCGGTAATACTAATCCCAGCTTCCGGCCAACTTCCAACTTCCATGTCTTCTCTCTTGTAAGTATTGAGACACATTTACACTGTGCACTTTACTGACAGTAGGTCATAATATTATTACCTACTACTGACTATAGAACATTTGCTCAATGTATTCTTAAGATTTCATGACTATATTTGTCAGTGTACATGTAGAATATGATTTTTAGTTTATCTTTGTTTGCGTTTACCATGGTATATGGAGATATAATCGAGATTTGTTTTTATATCTAGGGACTACTGGCCATGAAAAGCGACGAAGAGAGAGAATGCTACGTCAAACGTTTTAATGAAACAGAGAGTGTGCTGAGAGGCCGAGTAATGAATGCTTTAAGTGTGAGTTGATATTACCCATATTCTATACATGACATCAGTAAGATGTAACAATACCATTATTGCAGGATAACGCCTTGTTTCGTTTAATCATTTCACTGGAAGTTTTATTCATGGATGATAAATACACGTAAACTTGACTAACAGTGTATAACATGTATTTGTATTCGAGAGAGTGACAGAGAATAACCACTATCTTAGTGAATAAATAAAACAAATATAGAATGCTTTCTGACATCTTGTTACAAAAAATAGTCCGAAATTTGCATGTTTTCCATGTTGATAAATATCGAAAATGTATTGGTTTTACCTCTGCATTAAACTAAATTGTAAAAGACAGTTTTGATCAATAGCACGGTTTTAAATTAGTATACGATAAGGATAACAGCAGTCTAACCAAGATGATATAGTTTATAATTATTTTACCTTAAAGTCACCCTAACCGAAATTGGATTTTTGAAAACAAGTCTAGATTTGCGATGGACTATATTGAAAATCAAGTTTTTCTGACGCTCCTTTCTTATATCGAATAATCTTCTTGTAAAAAATATTTTTTCACAGAGAAAGTGTAAGTCTAGCGTGTCAGTTATTTACATGTATACAAAATTGCATATATTACCCATATGGGAAGATGGACACAGGGTAATATTTTTACACATAGTTACAATAGAGTTACACATTTTCTTGGCATTTTCTTGGTTGTTGTGAACCAATGAAAAGAAACGTAGTGCCGGGACTATTTCATTCATCTTTCAAACTTGTCCCGACTGGTAAATGTTTACCCTTAGACAGAATTTTATCAATGTTTATTTATTCCAAATAGTTGCCAGTCGTCATTTCTCAGATGTGGCGCCACAAACAACGCGAAATAAGCCTGGCCCATTGCACAAAAGCACAGAAATTAGCAATTATTGAATAAGTTCTACATCACGTTAAGCTAACAGTCACGAAGAAGCGCCTGGTTCCGTTCGATCGTAGTGACGTCATAGACACGAGCGGCTATGACGTCACAGTGTCATCAGTTACGTCACAAGTTCAGCCGTCTTGTAGTATAACCATAGGGCGTCGCTGACTTCTTCAAATTAACACAAAACTGTTAAATGTAATTAGTTTGATTGACGGTTATGAAAACAGGATCAAACGTTCGACAACAACTACATTTAGCTATTATTTTGAAACTTTTTTTCACAAATTACAATTTAGCCGTGCGTAGGTAAGTGTCAAGCAAAACCACAACACACGGTATGAATTTGGAAATTCGCAAACCTAATCCTTTATAGAAGAACGATTATTTCTATCATATTCGAGTTTTTATATTTTAACATATAGGTAATATAAACAATAACCAACTCGTGACGGGAAATTGCCATATTGTCTCAAAAGGATCGTTAGGCCACGCTTTCACGGTCTGTAATCGTACTGAAAATCAAAATCAAGCGAGCTTTTGCCCTTATGCTCTACGTGAGGTTTCCGTCCTCACTGAGCTCGCCTTAGGACACCTGCCAAGGCTCGAGAATTACGAAATTAATATAACTCGGGAAAGATAATCTGTCATTCCCCGTCACGAGTTAGTTATTGTCTATGTATGTGATAGACCAATGGAGAAATAGGCGATATCGTGGAAGAGACCCTGTCTACAGAAGGTCTCGTTCCCCTGGACAAGGCGTTCTACACTCTACTGGGAGACGGGATCACAGAGTTCTGCGGGGACTACAAGGTGTATGTAATGGAGGACGTCAAGGAGAACCTGGAGACACAAGGTATGGACACCAGAGATTATTAAAACGAATAATAAAATGAAATAAAATGAAAACCAGCTGAACTATTTAACAAATTGAACATAATATGATTATCAGGGATAATAATCTTCCATTCTAAAATTATTATTAAATATTTTTCATTTTTAATGAAAATAACATTTAAAAAACCTCTATTATAATCCAACAATTCCATCAGTTTTTAAACAAGCAAAACAGCCAGAATGTCACTACTTAGCCTTTCTTCTCTAAAAGAAGAATTTGCCTAATTATAATTCAGTATACATTTGTAAATTAAAAAAAAGACATTTGAAAGGATTTTATAATTTTCAGAATAAATATACAAATAAAAACTTATGTGACTTAAATGTGACTACCTTATCTGACCTTACCGCAAAAATAATAAAGCTGAAAGACTGACTGTCCTATTTTAGGTTAAGGATACCAAACTCAAGGTTGAACCAATGAAGTACTAAAATGTCACTGCCATCATAAATCTGTCCCAAATATTTCAAACAAGTCAAATTCGAGGCTAACAGCCTTATCTAAAATATAATGTTATCGTTTTCGTTGTGCATGAAAAACATGATTTCAAACCATTTCATCATGTAAATTTAGTTTTGTTGTAACATAATACATTGACAGAAGGTCTTTATCGTAATCAAATCTGTAGTTGTACGGTATGGACAGCCTACAGCAAACTGTTTTTACAATGAGATTTCCCAAGAATTACTGAGCAAATTGTGTGAAGTGATGTGCTCAACTGGCGAAGGTACTTGGCATTGTTTGGCTTTAACTAAACCAATCTTGCATGAGATAGGTATCGTAAAGGTAAGGACAAGCAATAATAAATGGTATAAAGTTTAAAATACTTTATGCGTCATTCAATTCAGAGATATGAAGCTTCTTTGCCTAATTCACTGACAGTCCATGATAGCAGAAAGTATAAGAAGAACACTTGGACTTGATATTTGTTGCGCTTTATTATGTTGCTATTAGTGTAGTGATTACAATGTTCAAATGATTCATAGACTTGATAGGAAACCAAACGTTCAAGGATCTCGAAATGACCTTTACATGTTTATGACAATCACAGATTGAAATTGGCTTTTCATCATTCATTATTGCGATGAAATGTGTTAGATATATGATTTTGGTTACAGGTGGGCAAAGACGAAAGCGAGCTCCTGAAGTTGATTTAAAGATCTTTGACGTTGGGAGAGTTTGTTAGTAAACTTGCTTGATCTACAAAGATGAAATAATCGTGTAAAAATTTACATGACATAAATTTACTGTCCTTGAAGTTGATAACAGCAAATAAAATACGACAGTAAGCGACACTGTATTGTTTTACTTTTTTTGTTAACTAGTTTCAAAGTGATGAGTTTTTTTATTCCAAACGGGAATGCAAAAACAATTCAATATATGTTTTGGAACTGAATCTGTTTCACTTTCTCGCCTGATTAAAAGATAGGATACACAGGAATGTTCTTTGTCGAAATCATATGACTATGGTGATATTTGTTTTTTTTGTCACTAACAAGAACACTGTTTCTAACTGCCACCTCCTAAAAATGGTGATCAAATAAGATTGTATGGTAATTAAGTTTTTAAGTATGAATATGTAAATGTTGTAATTTAAGATTTCAGTTTATCCTTTTTCTCAAGATTAAAGATGGTAAATGGATAAACTGGTGGTCCGAGACGCTTTAAACATTAACCACATCATCATAAACACATTATTATAGAGATCATGTTCTAGTATGCCTATGCACGTGTAAAGGAATAGTCAAATGGTGTATTCTCGACATATGACATTTATTTCTAAATGATCCGATGCATGAGCAAATTTTGCCAAAACAATATCCGCTACTTACTTAAACAACAAGATTTAAAAAAAGATACATCATTTTCATAAGAGACAAATGTCTTTTTATTGTCCTTGGTCCACGATTGATACTATTGACAATCCTTACACGAATGAGGAGGCCAACTTGTTCATTTCAATGCAGAGTTGATTTTTTTGTCGTGATAATGTCACCATATCCTAGGTTGTTCAATCTTTAACATTGTATGAAAGAAGTGGATGTTTTTTCTTATTTAACAAGTTAAAGCGAGAGTGAAGTGTATAGAGTATACTAAATGACGTCCCGTTTAATAACACCTTTATGGAACGAGTTTGGTATGTAACGAGCAAAAGAGAGTTAGATATCGATACCACTGACGAGTTTCATAAAAATGTAATTAAACGGGACTGAGTTTAGTATTTTATCTATTACCCGCAGAATTATATCAAATAAAAAGCATTGAAATCGCCTAGTCTACCGTTGCCACCGCTAACAATGTGACGTCACAATGAAAGATTATGACATCTTGTGCGCTATATTCAACGGGCGAGTAATAATGCTAGTTTCTACATCACTTCCAAAACTTGGTCAAAATAGAAAACAACAAAACTGATTTTACAAAACAAGAATAGAAAATGATATTAAATTAATGAAGGTTTGCATGGTTTGGAGTAGAAAGGCACTTTTACATTTGGGAATCAATAGCACTTTTTCGAAAGTTGCAACCACAGCCACCTCAATATTTGACAGAGTCGTTCCTGGAAATATAACAAATTCTTTTGCCGATGTGTTTAAAATGAACAATTCGAAGCATTTGCCTCCCAAGTCGTCTGGAGCTTCCCTGATACAATTACGCTGATTAGATTAATTCACAGATTGTTCCAGCCTCGGTAAAACAAGGTTTATATGTGTCGATCATCTACACTTTATCACAACTGGGACTCTTTATGCGGAACATCGTTACTCAAATTATTTGCCCTTAAATCTATTTAGGAAAGAATACTCTGTCATAAGATGTCTTTCAAAACAATCATACAATGCAAGCTTAGGGGCTAAACTTTGAAAGTCAGATGCAGATTCGCCAGCTTATTGGTTGAATAGAAAAACCTAGGAAAGCTGGAATTGCACGCCAATTACACAAACGGAAGACTAGCGTGATATAAGGTGTCATTTAATATTAAGAAGGAATTTTCTGATAAAAAACGTATATAAAAGGATGACATACTGTAGAATATCGGAACATCCCGTCTTGCGTGACAGAATGTATGAAGGGGGTTTTAAAAAATGAAACCACTCGTTTTAATGATTAAATGGAGATTTTGTGCATGCATTATCTATTTTTTACAACATTAATTTTTGTCAACACTTTCTATCCTGGTACAGTTTTAACTTATCATAAGCTCTTATCTTTTCTCAAATACAATATAATGTCATGTTAATGAAGCAATAATGAGTCGACGTTAACACTGTTATATCGAAACAATACAAATAATTCAGAAACATACAAAATGTTTTCCATATATCATTCCAGATATTTGGGGAGGGGGAGGGTTTAGTATAGAAGTAGTGAGTTTTATTAGAAGGCTTTCCGATTCGCTTAGATCCTTTGATTTCGTGTACATGTACTGAGAAAAAAATAAGAAACTAAGTGAACGATTGCCGGTATTTCTGATTCACATAGCTATATTCCCGTGTGATGAATTATCGTCTTTGAAGTTATTCACAAGCATTATATCCAGGCGCACCTTCTGTGTAAGGTGTCTCTGTAGACCGGGATCTCACTCTGGTTTTTGTGTACTCTCTGATCATGTCGGTAGTTTAATCCTAACTTCATTTGCCTCTGAATAAATCCCCTATGATTCAATTACAACGTTTTCAATTATAACCTACGGAGTTTTAAAAATTAGATATGGGATGATTGCATTGTTATTATGTTACAGCGCGAGACCAGTGATCAAAGTTCGATATAAAAGCCTTTCCTCCCGAGGGTGCCATTCTTTAAGATTCACTGACAGATGATATTTTGAGCGTGCAACTCGCGGTTTAAGTTGAAAGGAGCAGAACAAGTACAAAGGTATCGTTTTTCCTGTCTCTATGATTAATTATAAGGTATTGAATGTGAATATTTTCCAAGCATGAGAAACTTGTGAGTAGTGGTTTTATCAATAAATGTCCTTTGTAAATCAAACGAACATTTTAACCCTAAAGTCTATATGTGGATTTAAATTACTTCCGTTTTTAACATTTTTATCCCACTGGTATGTTATACCGTGATAAATAGTAAAAGATTGTTTGTCCGTTCGTCCGTCCGTTCGTAATCATTTCGTTTCCGGAGCAGAACTCGGAAGCCGTTCATCTAAGCCGTAAGATCTTTCGAACTTTGAATGACTTTTCATGACTGTTAATCACCTAACGGCCGGAGTGGTGCCTTTTGACATATTTAGAACACAATTACTTTAAAGGATGTAATGAAAGAAACATATTACAACCAGGACAAGTAATCAAGCGAATTATTGTTTTGATATATAACATATAACTCTGATGCCTCACGAGATGGTATTTTTGTTAAGAAAAGACAAGTTTTCTATTCAGTTTATGACTCAATATTTTTATCTTTACCGACACTATGCGCTTAAGCAACAATATGACGTCATGGACGTGTCTTTACGTCAGTACATTTTTCGACGACCTCATTGTTGATATCAGTCACATGTGACCCATTATACGTTCAAGTGTTAATTTACTAGTAAATTTCAACATGGTTGATTTCCTTTGAGCACGTTATACATAACTAAACTATAAATAATTTTGATTAATGTACAGCTGCATACCTAAAGTTTTTTAAAATACCTGTGTTTCCTAGTGCAAATATCATATAATTTGGCATATCATTGAGGAATCGTAGCATTGAGAAAAAGAAACTGATGATTTTGAATTTTCAATACAGAAGTGAAGATCCATTGCACCTTAACGTAATCGTATATCATACCCAACAGTTAACCGTAACCGAAATCGGAATTCCGAAAATGTGACCCCTTGTGTCAATCTATTGAATCTAACCATGTCAAATGCTAATGTTTGCACGAGAGATAAGCTAGACAATCCAATAAGTTAAAGAATGGCTATTTGATACATTAACAGTGGAAGATCATTTGTCTGTTCTGCTGAAGTTATTTTATTGACGTTCAAACTTAACCTAAATTACATGATTGAAGCACTAAGATTCAGTAGTATGTGAACAAACTCTTGATATGCTGTAAGTTTGATGTGACATATTAGAAGTTGTTTTTAAACAGATTTGATATTTATCATATCGAATGACATAAATAACAAAGCATGTCGGGTGGAACAGCATGACACGGCTAAAAATTAAAAACAATAATAATATAATGTTACAGAATGGTAGTCCGTTTCTACTTACTGATGAGATAATCGTACAGTGTATTCACTGCCTAACACCTCTTTTGTTTAGGTTTGCTTATGCATAAGAGGCTAACAACTAACAAGTGTACCACTGCATAAGAAACAGTGATATTCTAAAACGAAAAGACATGGTGGCACGTGGTCCTGTGCGTAGCTCAGTTGACCGCAATCAGTGAAGTTCAGCAACATCTGTCGTGGCTCGCGGGATGGGTGGGTTACCCGATCATTGCTGTATTAACTGAGAGTTCAAGGGTTATTCCCTGCCCCACACTGAGGCACGAGTTGAGAACTTGTGGTGTCTCCTTAGTCAAGAGACTTTATTCAAAATGTGCCTCTGTTCACCCAGCAGTACTAATTGGGTACCTGGTGTAGATTGTTCCTAAGTGTACTAAATAAAAGTAAAAAAATCATTGAATCATTTAAAAATTTCATCAATGTATTGTTATCCCGAAACCACAAAGCAAAGTCAGCCTATCATAAATTGTTTCAGAGAAAAGTTGTCCCCTCTGATTACACCCTCGAATAGAGTCCAAGAACCATAACAAGGTAGAAAATATTTGTACACTAACTTAAATAGTTTCTGAGAAGAGATGTCCCTTATGAAGACGGAACATGGGAACAGTAAGTAGCCCTAGGGGGATGATACTGAGTCACTTTCATAAATGGAAATGTCGGAGAATATTTATATTTGGAATTCAGTGGCACTATCCCCTGACAATTAAGGATTGTTTTGAGCCTGTGGGAGCAAAGCGGTAAAGAATACTGATTTATGCTTACTTCCTGGTTACCCTTTCACGGAGATTAGCGGTTTAGTGCGCAAAGTACAAAGAATTTCTATAAATGTATTGAATAAAACGAAACAAATCTGACAGCCTGTCATAAACTGTCATACTACCTACATATAAACAGTAATTTCTAAATGGAGAAAGGGTAAAAAATGGTAACTGATACCTGTTATCTCAAGAAAAATCTACTCTTTGAATATGGTTTTAGATATGAGGCAAAATCAAGATGTTGGTTGTATTGGTTCCTTTATGACACACTTTAAGGAGAGATGTATATGTATTGATAGCCAAAGTTGGCTAGAAGCTCTTTCTAAACATTCCAAACTTCAAATGTATAGACATGTGAAGGCTATTTTTGGCTGTGAACGCTATTTGTCAATTGTTAAAATTCGTGTATACAGAGTTGCTCTAACAAAATTTGATGTTCAAACCATATTTTAATGATTGAAGAAGGTAGAAAACTTATTGCAAGAATAGATAGACGTTGCCCATTCTGTATCATACCATGCATTGAATCAGAATACCATTTTTGAATGATTTACCATTTTATAATGACTAAAGAACCAATATTCCAAATTATCATATTGAATTTCCGTGTTATGACAAGTTTATTCAATTGCTCTCATCTATTGACCATGAGGAAGTTAACTCTTTAGCGAAATTTGTCTTACACGCCATGAAGAAAAGATGTAAACAACTTCAATGTCCTCAATCTTGACATTGTATAACACGTACAAATGTATAATGGGACGGTGGCTTCTTTACTTAATAAACTCATTCTCTCAAGAAAATTATTTTGTTTCTATCATTGAAAATAAGATAATTACAAAAAGTAGATTATAAGAAGTACAATCTATTCTTTTCAACCACATCATGTAGACTAAAAAGTACTTCTATATGTTCTGAACTAATTTCAGGTATCTACGTAGATCTGTATTACATTTAAAAAAAACCCAGAAATATTTTCTATTCTGTATAGGGCAAACTTTAAGATTATGTGCAACTGTTTAAAGTTATGTCAGAACTGTCCGAACCTCAGACGATTTCATATATGGGCAATACCAACCGTTATTTTCGGATAATTTACGAACAATTCTGCATTTTAAGATAAAAATCCAATTCAAATATGACTTTTTGATAATTTGGTTTGCTCATATTTACGTTATTTTAATTATCTTTTATTATGCAGAGTTTCAAAATATTTGAATCACTACACCTCTGTCAGTTTGCCCCAAAACCCATTAGTATTCTTCATTCAATAAATAATCTTATACATAAAAATTCCCTAATGGTATCTAAACAATACATGTAATCATAAATAGAGACACTGTGCTAACTTTATGCATTGCTCTATATTGGCATGTGATTGTTAACATGTCTTTAAATCTGTCATTTACAATGACAAGGCAATAAATAGAGTGATGTTGTTTATTGTATGCAAGGGCATTAGGTTCAAATTCATACTAACCTACTGAACGAATAAAAAAGGGTTGTGTTCCAAATTTCAAACAAATTCCAAGTTTAGCAGCATCATAAACAAACTTATCTTCTATAAACAAATTTCTGTCATCAGCACCATCAATCAAACAAATTCTTGATGCCAAACATGCCATGGCTGTCTTTCATATTCCATCTCGGCGTAAAAATGTTAGTGTTAAAGAGGTACAGAAAATGGTGACAAGGTTATCAATCATGATGAGAAAAGAACCCATTTATAAATAGAGTCTCTGTTTTGGAATACACCACAGAGTTTTTAATCGTGAAAAGTTTAAAGAAAACTATGAATAGTATTTAAAGGCTTGATATGTTTCATTTCACGTTAATGTACATTAACTTCATCATATTGACAATAGTGTCTGTTGTGTCCTAAGTTCTCCAGTGCGTCTTCTGGATATCAAGAAATAAAATTTTCAGTAATAGGAGTGTTATCAATAAGTGTTATAGTTCGATATATTGACATGTGATAAGGAAGAGAGAGATTTTAAAGCTGCTTACGATGAACCAAATGTAATTCAAAGAAGTAGTATACAAATAAAACAGTCCAGTTGCTAAGGAAAATTATGTCTGTGTTCTGGGTGTCAAAATAATACAGAATGCTTGCATTTTGTGTCTTATCTGGACAAGTATGTCAATAAAACGCCATACATGTGGTATCACGTGTAAAGTTATCAGTCACCTTCGATGGAAATGAGCATGAAATGTCAGTCAAATATGTACATGCAAGTCGGGTTGGCCAACAATCTTCCTCGACATGGCTTTAATTTCACCAGTCACCGTCAAACTTCGTGTTTTGAATGCAGCGCCCTCTTTTGCGTAAAGATGGAATTCTCATACGATTTCTCTTTGGACTATTACGATTCGTCGCAGCAGCCGAGACGACAAGTTTAGGGAAAGGTTGGTGGAAAGCGGCAAAGTCTATTCCATCAAGTCAGTGGGGCTGACGCAAGTATAGGCCATACGTTGATAGATGGCGCCACCTTACAGCAGAAACATGGCCGCTAGTGGTAATGCATGCTATGCCAAAAGATTGAACTCTGCACTATATTCATGCAATCTTCACAACGTCACGGCCGAAACGAAAAGATTTCTAACTCTTCCTGATTCGCCCTTGACATCACGGCCCAAATTTTCTGTGCTAAGATTTTAGCCTTCTGCAGGACCTTCTAATAGGCCATTAAGAAGGCAGTTGCAAAATAAGCTTCCGATGTAAACGATAAAGATAGCGGCAGTGACCTGTCGCGTTTGAAGAGGAGACAATTGAAAATATTAATTTCAAGTATAATTTCAGGCATATATTTAGATGGATACACGCTAAATCTATCACGTTTGTGGTCGATCGATATGTACTGTAGAATGTGTAGAGTTTATAAGTATACGAAATTATCGTACGAATAGAATTGTAGAAGTATAGTCATTTTAAGAATCTGGAACATGTAACATAGTTTTCTCTCTCGTTAATTCTCCGTATCTCAAGAAACATAATTTCAATTTGATTGACACACTGCAATTTATGACCATTAACAGTTTTAAGGAGATTGTGAAGAAGTTAACTTATCAATTCAATATAGAGACAACAAACAGGTTAAGTTTTAAGCTGTGATCGAAAACCGGACAGTGGCCTCACCAATAACTCAAACGTAATTTTGGAAAACTATCTACATTAGGCACATAGACAATTATTGTGTACAGGAAATTATCCTATTTGGGTAATTTATGTATAAAGAAACAAATTTTGGGAGGATATTTCAACTTTATTCAGGGTAGATGGTATTTTGTCACTTATTTAAGACACAAAATGTTCTGAAAGATAATCTGTGTCACGTTAAAGAAATAACTTGTGATTAAATATGTATATTAACGTTATATTCCTTCTGCAAAAGAACTTTCTCCTACTCGGCATCAACCAAATGGAACAATTTACCAGACCACCTGAAATCTGCTGCCAGCCTTTCATCCTACAAGTCTCAACTGAAAACCCACTTTATAAAGAATACTATCTCTAATATATCGTCCTGGCCCATGAGAGGCCCTGTGTGAAGTTCTGCGCTATATAAATGAATGTATTGTTATGATTATTCTGTATATTGTCTTTGTTTTTGTATTAGTCATTTAGATATATCCCTCTATTTGGGCCAAGGGGCCTATATACTTGAATAAGGCTGATGATGATGAACATTCTTTTTGTGCAAATGTATAAATTTCAACGTTAACTATTCTAAAATAATCCTTTGTATATATTATACCATCATTAATTCAAAATAATATTTTAGTTACCATATCAGATGTCATTAGGTTTAGAAATGAACAAGTAAGTCAAAAGAAAGCTTATTAGTTAATTAAAATCGTAGATTCTACTTCTAGAACACTAATTGGTCTGTTAATTTGTCACATAAAACGCAACGAGCTGAAGGAGCTCGAACCCAATTAGCTTAAAAAGAACCTGTGAATTCGATTGACTGTTACGTTGTCAAACTCATGGTTAGATACAAGTTTTAGAAATAAGCTTCGGCGAAATACTCTAACTTTATTTGTTTGTGTGCTTGATTTCAGTGGGATATGTGCTATGATACCATCTTCAGCAAATGTTTTTGTCGCTCGTCAACTTGGGACCTTAATTATTAATCACAGAGTGAAAGGAACTTTTCTTGACCTTAGTCGATGTCAACAGTATCATAGCTTTAGTCACATCGTGGTGACACCCCCGGTTATGAATCATATGTTTGAAGATTTGATTTGATCAAACTTATGTTTCACAAAAACTAAGGGTTTGAATCACTTGATCTATTAATATGGATACTTCCTCAATAGATTAAACACCTGATATGATCAATGTAACTTAAGTAATCTAAGATGATGCCGAAAAAGTAACTGGAACAGAGCGAAAACGCCCAGAAACCTCTAGAAATACGTAGATGAGACCCGCCAATTCAATTGGCGTAATCTTGTTTAATTGCTTTGTCCAATAATGACTACTAATGATGAAATGACCAACTGAAAACATTACTGTGTTCACTAATTAGGTTTGAGACAATTACAGCTGTACAGCCTAATCATATTCTATTTTGATGTAGACAGTCCTAGCACGGTAAATTGGATTAAGGTACTGGCCGTGTAAATTAGAATAATTACTCTAAACTCAGTTACGATCTTGGCTGCACTTGATTAAGACGAAACGAAACGTTTTGTTTGCAATGTAAACCGTATAGCATTGTTGCTGAGTCAAAACGATATTGACGATCGCATTAACACAACATCGCATGCTTTATTAGAAGAGTGCTTCTCGATCTTTCATGATGGCATGTATGGTCGTATATGACCCATAACGACAAACATAATAATGATTTCGTTGTATTTTGGAAGATAGTTTTGTAACTACTTTTGCAATGTAATACTCAATAAATCTTTTTCCTTGTTTTATGGATTAATACATATACATGTTTCTGTATGTCTGCTCATAATGTCCATCAATACTGAAAATCTTTATGGGTCTGGACCTCAAGTGGAATTTGTGCTAGAAAACGTCACATGTAGTAGATTGGAGGCCGTGGGGGCTCTATGGGACCAGTGTGTGAATGTAGGTCTTGTTCTCAAGATGATTGCATTAATAATCCTCTAATAGATTCTGTGATAAGTAGTCATTCCATTACTCCTCCCGGGCAACTATCAATCAATGTGGGTCAAGCTACATATAATACAAATGCGTTGCCTCTAAACTAAAATCGCAAACATATGTACGATAAGGCGATCAGTGAAATGTTATTCTCGCAACATTGAAATAGTCGGCTTACGCATACTTAACAGCATGAAAGACATTATGTAATTTGACATTCTGGTTCAATATCAATTTCAATTCAATTCAATTTAATTCAAAATGAGGCACCGAAGTACCTATGTCGTGCAATAAGAAAATCCTGAAATTTAACTATATGAATTGATGGTCTATGGTAAAAAAGTGGTGACACTTTGAAGATAATGGACGTGTATGCTCATGATTGCAATCATGGTTATCTTAGCACAAATATCAATATCCTGATACCTCATTACTTTTCCAGAATATTTCAACTGGCGCTGCGGATGATCAAATGAAATAATGAACTAACACCGAAAAGGGACTCTTACAGTCAATTCATAATTTGCGTTTTTAAGGAATTACTATCAGCGCAATAAGTACATCATCTGCCAAGTCAATAATGGTAATAAGAGTCTTTTTCCAATTTGAGAAATTCCGAATTTCTGTGTTGTTTTGTGATCGAGGACTTTAATACATATAAAAATATAAATATACAAACATTTAGAAAGCGCTAGAATCCAACAGAAGCTGTTAAAAGCGCACAAGAACTTTGTATTCCCAATATTCTTAATCAAGAATTAGAATTAATGTCAATTATTAGTAAATAACCAACGAGTATAAAGGAGGGTATCAATAATCCAGACCCCAATCCTTAGGTTTAGAACATTCTTGAATGCCGTACAAAATAACAACAAATCACATTATATCTGTTATCGAAGTATCCAATTTTATCATCAAATATTTATGATGAACGCAATGTTTGTCTAGAATTACTTTAAACACTTCTAAAACAGGATGCAAATGTTGCCTTTCAAATCTGTTTGCCTCGTTAATCATACAATAACATTGAATATTATATATCCGTACTCTTTCAGCGTGTTTATGATTGGAAATTCTTAATGAATAGAATTATCCTTTACATCGTATTTCCTATTTCTATTCATGTTCTCTCGAGCTGATACTGTACAGCAGTGTTCGTACTGAACGTACCCGGAACACTGGCACACAGCAGCGTATATGGTCATGGGTACAGATCGTTTCAGTTTTATGACCACAATCAAACAAGCTTTGGTATGTGACTGAAATCATAAAACTCTAAAAGTTTCATTCCTCGTAATATCACATTACACAGATCGTTGATTTCAACATAATTATCTGTTTTAGTAACAGTTCAGTTGAAACCATAATGTAGTAAAAAAATGATATGTCAAGGCATTGCTGTTACCTTGAAAACTGAAGAATGATTTTCATATTTACTCTAATTGTATATTGCCATTTGTCCATAGGTAAAATTCTATTAGAATTTGAAAATAGGACAAAATGACTCGAAACATATTAACAAAATAACGTAATTCGATTGGCAAAGGTCAGCTCATGAGCCACTGTTGATAGTTCCTTTCAAAAATTTTCTCAGATCAACCAGCCCTTTCAACAAAGTTTACAAACTTTCTATAGTACCTTCTTGTTATACTGTTTTTATATATACTTTTAAGCGGCAAAGTATAGTACTACATCAATGCTTCCCTCTAGTACTTCCAAATGATTGGATTCTATGATCAACTCTATTGTTTATTTGGGATTGAATGAAGTTTCTACAAAAGTATTTTAACGATATGTTTTATGATTAGCTGGATCGTTACTCTATGATCGAATGTACTAATATTGATGGTGGGATGAAACTATTTTTCATTAATCCTGTATCCTCAAAACAATTTCTATTAATTCGAACATTTAATCTAAATCTGCCTACTTTCAACATATTTTAGCAAAACTGTATGCTGTCTTTATACCTAAACAAATTTATGTCAGTTTCAAGTCAATTTCAAACTGAACATTTTATTAATCTCCCTTTTTAGCTTGAAACAAACACTAGTATTATGCGCTAGGGACTCGCCTTTCACATGCTAAAGGAAAGAATCTCATGTATATACGTGTTTCGGTGTATGTCGGAGATCTAAAGCTTTTCATGATCACTTCCTCCTGCAACAAACACTGTATAATATCACGTGTAACATTTAGATAGTATGTTATCCCAGTAAATAAACTTATCAAGAATATCAAGACAGCTAAATGAAGAATAGGTTTGATATGGATGAAATCTATGTTATTCAAGGTTATTCCCAAAATGACATTCAAATACTTCTTCAGTGTCTCATCAGTTGTGAGATTCAAATAGGAAACCAATAGCATAGGTCCATCTAGGTAATGGAACGAAAAGAATTCGAAGTTAGATAGGGATGTGTATTGATGTCTATACAAAAATTGGTAGAGCAAAGTAAAAATGAAAAAGGCAAATATGAATACTGAATTAGAGAAATCATTTCACTCTCGTGTATTTAAAATTTCAACATTTCAATTTGGGTATGGTTTCATTTGCCCGTTGTATCAAATATAATATATATATATATATATATATATATATATATGTTAATATGTATCGCTTCTGTTCCTGATTCTGACTTTCTAAATAACGTTGATGCCTTTTCCAATATCTAAATTCATTGAGGTGCCAACAAACTAATATTTGAAAATTTCATTACTTATAATATGAAGTGCCAAAGTATTTAATCGAGCAACACAAGGGGCTTAGCTTCAAATGGCAGAGAGGTCAGTCGTGTGATTAACATGACATTTGTTGTGTGTTTACAGTAGAAGGAATCGATATTGGCATTAGTGAAATGCATCTGGTTGAACGATATTTCCGAGTGAATAGCTTACACCACTGCAGACCTTGATTGAATACTGAAATGTCTAATGGTTATCTAATAAAGAACCCTCTGCAATATTTATAATGTGTCTCTTGCTGATTTTGTAGATATTTCGTATCCTTCACGGGCAAAATTATATACTAATAACCAAAATCTCAATACTGTTACCAAAAAAGTAATACAATTATAAACATGTAATAAAAAATGTGAAAGAAGCAATGAGTAAGCATGCTTTTGTCGGACTTTCATATTTAAGTTGACACCACCTAATTTACAGTAAATATGAAATAAACACGATCATTTGAAATGATGTGTAGAGTTAGTTTATCTTCTTATGGATTTATGGAATGTTTTAAATGTTAAAATGACGAAACAATAAAATTGTATAAAAATTGTTGTCTTCCAAACTTTTGAGATGAATTTATGTTTATATCTTTTATGATTTCAATGCAATATAGTGCAGATTGGAATTTCGATTCCGAGCAAATGATGCAAACAAGACGAAGAGGCTCTTTGTACGAGTGTCAGCAAAGTCAGCAATTAGACATAAACTTGTACAACTGCAAAACAACACATCTTACAAAATTTGTTTTTAATATTGGTAACTTCTCGTTTAGCATTATCATAAACATGTCATAATTGTAACATAAATCTGTCATGAAGGTTATCAGTCAAACGTCTCATGATGAAACTATGTCATGACCGCACTTTATTGTGACAGATTTTGCTTATCACCAAGCTAGTCCCTGTGTAAACTGTAACTGTTAGTTTGTATATGCTTATGCTATAATACAGAGACACCCGGAGGAAAAGGTAACTGCTTGATACCAAAATAGAATGTGTTTGTTACCAAGAAGTAAGTAATTGAGCATATGTTGAAAGACATGTTCAGAAGGAAAGATAACTGTTTTCCCTTGTGATGTTTCGTTATAGACATTAAGTTCTTCAATGTATGCATGTAAGGAACAATAAGCTTTGTAGTCATGCCAATTCTCGCCTTTAGAGGAACAGGAAGAAAATGAGCTGACAAAGTTATGTCAACGTAGAACGTTTAAAAAATGACCGGAGATTTATATAATACATTAGAATAAAACACTTCAGTACTAACAAAGAAGGCGTTGAATTTAATTCATGATAAGAAAGAAGTAAAATAATTTTTCTCTCAAACTTACACTCTCTGATAACTTTCTGAACATGGTCTTACTGACAGCAATATGTACAAGTGATTATTGGACACAGCACCAAATCACTTGCCTCCTGAAGTACTCTAGATGTATTACAATATTAGAAGTGTATTATGTTAATTATTTTAAGTAATTATGGGACACAGAACTCATGCACTTCTCAAGTACTTTATATGGAAATGTATTACAATATTAGAAGTTTACAAGTAATTATGGGACACACCACTCACTTCCAAAGTACTTTATATGGAAATGTGAATCAGATGCATAATTCTTACATTTTGGAATAACACTTCAGACATCACACTGGCTAATGGATCATTTATGTCCACATGACTGACAAAATAAATTTTGAACAGACAATTTTTCTGGGAAGATCTTGTCGATGTATTTTGAGATTTTTCACAAAGAATTTCACAAAAGAACAAATGAACAAGATGTTATCCTAAAATACAAAGGAAGTTTCTTCAAATCTTCTGGGGATGTAAATATTAATTTCAACAAGCTATCAATCGAAGCCCAATCAAGTCGCACTGAGATTAAACTATTTTGTTTTATATAAGATTTATACATGTCAAACAAATGGACGTAGTTATAGTAATGGAGCCTTTCTAAATTGAAAACCTAGGAACTGCAAGATAAAACCTTGTGCTTAAAAACGCAATTCTGAGATCTTTTTATTTACTAAAATAGTTAAAGTCAAGTCCATTTGAATACCATGGTTAAACATCCCACAACTGACAATGGTCGTAATACGATAACTAACTTGCACAAATAATTGTTTTGACACACCATGAATATAAACTGAAAGTTTTTGTTATAATTTGACTAATACAATTTCAAAGGGACATCTGCACAGCCATAGTCATTCTAAAACAGTCCTCTTAAAGATTGTAAAAACTTATATTTCATAGGAAATACAGTTTTAGAATGACATCTTTGAACTGACTAAAATACAAAAAAAGTATTAAAACTATTTTTGTGGACTGATCTAATGTCACCATAATGTTCAGAGATGAAAATATCAATTATGAAATGTGCAATCTAATTAGTTACAAACGTAGATAATGGGTTCATGATGTCTAAATGCTTTTTCCGACACACTAATTAGCTTATTAGTATCGTATGAGAAACTGAAGGATGATTTGCGCTCGAACCAAAAACACAATGGACTTTTGAACGTGATGGAATTTACGTTGTTTCAAGAATAGGCACAGATATTGTATGAGGTTTGGGTATTTGGCAAAACTATAGGGGACCATATATATGGCATCTGTGTCTCTGTGTTCAATGGTTATGTGCATTAAGAAGTGGAAAAAGTGGAGAAAGACAAATTTTGATAGTAACATTGTTTCCATTCATGATGCATTAATTGGTGGATTTGTATATATAAATAATATCTTTTTCAGCGGATATTCAATTATTCATGCGACATTAGGCGTGTCCATATATGTCACGTTTTATAAGAGCGAAATATTCTACATAGGTACCATCCTACTCCGTCACGTTAGTTGGAGACGGCAACAGTGACCAAGCAACCTTCATGAAAACTAAAAGGGAGACTCCGCAGATGATGTTTATTTAAGAAGATTTCCTTATTTGAATACAGAACATTTGCTGTTGCTATGTCTGTTAATTAAAGCATATGATTGTTATCAGAGTAGACTGTTGTAATTTCATAATGATTTTCGCAAATTACTCAGCTACTTCATTTGTTTAATATTTCGAATTTTAAGAATGTTTAGCATTTGTGGACGGTGTGGGTAGACCAAAAATGCCTGGTAAAAGAATTTTATGCGACCTTTCATAGACTGACTACAGGACACTAGCCTTCATGTTGAAATCATTGAGGTCACTCATTAGGTATCAGATGATTACATCCTGATTGTCGGTTCAATTTAGAATCAGACAGTTATCTTCTGTCACATGATATATGATGACAGAGGTACATGTTAATATTAAATATACATACGGAAATATGAATGGACATGTGTGACGCAATGGTGAAACCACGAAGTTGACATTTGACCACCAAAAATATTTCTAGAGGAAATGGAATGTTGAAAAGAGGGTTGACACAACGGGAGGTTGGTGAAGAACTCGGTGTAAGCCACAGTGTCATCAAAAGGGCTTCCAATCGTTTCCAAACTTATAGTACTGTTGTTAGACGACATGCTGGAGTGATGCCACGTGATACCCTTTCCTTCTGCTCTGCGACTTAACACCAGAAATGCCACCGAGCTGAGATCTTAGGCCTGTGTCTTCAGTAACTCTAACTGTTCATGTAAGTTTCATATGTATTCGTAAATATATATGTATTTGTATGTAAACTTTATTCATTCTGCCCATTGAAAACGTCATCTCTGGTAGATTCGAAGTCTTGCGGACTCTGAGTGATTGTGTTGTAAATGTAATTTTGGTTCCCAAGATGATAATGCTCTCCTATATAGATTGTGATAAATGGACGCTATATTACCAATCCCAGGAAAATATCAGTGTACATACTATATGCCAAGTTACAAACTAATATAAGTCATTATCCTCTTATTGGGATAATGGCAAACAAGTGTACCAAGGATGGTTTGGGAATGGTTGGTCTTTGTAACGACACTTTGTGTTTCCTATAAATGCGACCTAGAACAATCATATTAACTTTCAATTATATTCAGATTTAGTATCAATCCTAATATTTAAAAAGTATCCTATTGGGCTGGTTGGAACTCACGTGCAGCCTACAGCACAGTGCCATTTACCTCACACACGTCAATATCATGTGTATATTGACAGTTTGGGTGAGTTAAGTGCCACATTAGCGTCTCAAATAGTCTTTTGTATTGTTGTGCTATATACTGTGTTAGTGATACCTCTGGTACAAGTTCTATGGTCCTGACACATTAGCAAATAGCGTATCATATATTTCGGCACTGTGGTAAATCCTGGATAATTCATTTTTTTCTGACAATTGGTTTTACATCCCATTAAAAATGCTTTGGTGTATGACTTAAATCTAGAAATAGCATTCCTCATAATATCACAACATGAACAATCATATCTAAGCAAACAATGCGTTTTTGTACCAGATTAATTAAAACCAAATTAGTAGAATATTTTCGCATTTCAAACTATTGCTGTCACCCAAAGAAAATCAGTAATTGTCCAAACTTGAATATCCTTCTTGAAAGAGATAGAATTTTGGAACCGAATCAGTAAAATAACCTGAATCGTTTCGGCAAAAGCAAACTCATGATACACAGCTTTGAGTTCCATTCAAGACGTATTTCAGATAAGGATTTAAAGGCTATTACAATCAATATTAACACAATATTGATTTAATACCTAAACTTACCTCACGGATTTTCTTTTTGTTGTTATTTTAAATGTTTTATTATAAAATCCTGAGGATTTGTTTGTAATAGATTATAGTTATATTGGAGGTAAAGGCACAACATTCCTCAATAACTACCCGATCTTATATTTCAAGGCAAGCTTGGACGTTTTCCGTTTATCTTCATATTTCATCTTTCAGCAAGGTTTCCTTTAACCTTTCAGTTGTAACATATACTAATATTTCGCGTTAGGGGTTTCCCTCTAAAGCCTAGAGGAAAGATTCTCCTGTGCATGACTTTCAGTGTGTGTTGGGGATCTAAAGATTTTCCCCTGCTCACGCTACACACACTGTATAACGTTACAAGTAACATTTACGTAGTACGTTATCCCAGTAAATAAAAGTATCGAGAGAGATCCAGACAGCGTAGTAGACGATACGCTGTATGGACTGATCATTTGATAACAATTTGTGAACATTTTCTTTCATAAGCGTTCATTTACAAGAGATTATTCACCTACAGGATATTATATCCTGTAGAGTTAAATATCTTTTATAGTAAACTGTTAGAATGATTGCAATCAATCTAGAGGAATTTTTATAAATTTCTTACTTGCGTACTCATTATTCTAATGAAATACTCTATTTTAATTTTTAAAACTGTGTTAATTTGTTTAAGATTATTGATAAAAATTGAGCACGGGGAAAAAGTATATGCCATTTCATTTGTTAATGAAACATAATGATTAGAGCTATGACGATAACTTATTTGAAAATGTAATAACATAGAGTTAGTGCAGTGGTTTACATTAGTTTACACGTGATACGTTCCCTTTACCAACAAGTAACATCCAACCAAAGGTTATTAAATTTATTTCTTGATATAAGAACGATATCTACACAAGCACCGTTTAATGACATTTTGTACTATATTAACTTAACTCTTGACTGTACGAGAAATTGATATCTACGAAATAAGGTCATGCCCTTTTCATGAAAACGTTATGTCACTGTGACATGGTTGAGAGTGACATACAAATGGTATATACAATTATATATGTAAACCCCAGTCTCTCCCCCTTTTTTCTAACCTACGCCAGGTTAGGTTGTCAGGTTACAACCACAAGCACAGGCTATAACCAACATCAAACCCACGCGACCACTAAGTCTTCACTGTTTTACTATCTAAATGACTGTATTACTAACATATGATGGCAGCCCTTTCCACATTTAGTAGTGAAGAGCTTCTTAGACATCCTATTAGCTATGCAATTCATATAAAAAAAGATGTCCCATTCGTCATTTTCAGTTGATTACCGACATAACTTGAAGTTGTATATAGCAAGTACCTTTTTATTTCAGAAGGAAAAACAGCCGTGTGAGAAAACGCATTGGTTTGAGTCAATTATAACGCCTTACCAACTCTAGTGAAAATAGGAAATATCATCCAAATCATAAACGTCCAAGTATCGGACTGCTTGACTGAGTAAACAACATTTTAGAAAATAGAAAATCTGTTTTCAAAATGAAATATATTTCTTTGCCAAACTGAAAATAATAGTCTAATCATTGACTCCATAATTGCGCTTATTTATCATACCTATAGAAGTCCCTCTTAAAGTTCAGTTAAAGATATTGAAGGGATCGTTAAAATGACGGAAATACGTAGGACGGCCAGTGGTTAATTATGTTATTTTCAAGTCATTTGATAGTAACTAAGGTTGAAAAAGAAGCTCACCATATTCTTCTGTAGATTAATACAATATATTCAATGAAATCATGCCGCTTTGTCGAATGAAAATAATACGAAAAATAATCAGTTACAAAACTATCATAAATAAGAAAAATAGAATTTAAATAAGAAAACATGTATCAATGACATATACTTTATTACTGATGGGCAAATAGGGACCTGTTTGTTATCCCTCTGTAAATAATTTAGTTGACAACTGCAAGCTTATAAGAGGCATCTCAAAGAAATCACGACATGCTGATAATAAAATTAGATTTTCCCTTTACATATTTCAACTGAATTGAAGATGATATGTCTGATACCAAACAGTGATAACCTATACTGTAAATAGAAACATAAAGTTGGTCGCTTTGTTGTTTTAAAATCATAATAGCTTGTTTTTGTGTTAAATGCAACGGGGAAAACTATAGCAAATCGATTTAATTTATGCCCTTGCTTTAGCTCTTTCAAAACAATCATTGATATAACCCTTATTTCCAAACAAACACACACATTCGCCTAAATTAGTTTTGAGTATTTTACTAAATGAAAATTATGTCAATTTGTACAGTTAAAACCACTTCATTGCATCATGAAATGTTTAAAGAATATAAGATGAAGAACACTCTAAAATTATAAAGTCTTTTTAGTTTATCGAGATCAATGATTATCATGAATGCCGAAACATGTAAACACAGAAAGATAGTTATTTATATCAGCAAAATGTACACAGAAGGGGTTGTAGTTATTTATAACCAATGGTAGATTAAATGCAACCGGTCTAATTAAGTACGCTTTGAAGACTTCACTATAAAAACTGAAAACATATATTTCAAAATAATGTGCAGTGGCTTCTTCATTGACATGGATAAACGTTGACTCCATACCCTAAGACAACTCCATCCAATTTCAATGGGCTGAATAATTGGCTTGCTTGTCACTGGCATGTTGCAGGTTTTCGTGAACACTTGTACTGATAGGAGATCTCAACAGGTGTTGAACTAATGAGAACAAACGAGAACGGTTGACAGTGTTGGCGCTGTTTCCGTGTACAACAACTCTGACGGATTTTGAACGCTATACATGAAATCCTGTTGTTCGGAAATATACATTGACAGATTTTCCTCTCATTGACACTAGGTGCTCGTTAATAATTTTGGAAAACAAGCAAACGTTTTATTACGATAATTTCTTCAATTGAAAACAGACGTTGAAACGGCCTTGTGATATATTAAACTCCTGTTGAATTTGTTTGCATTTACCATTACTTTATTTGTATTTAAAAACTGATCATTTTCCGTTAGCTGAAATACTTGATAATTCTGTACAATTGTGAATGCCTGTTCCACTGACATGTGAATGTGTGAACTGCAGATTCTCCCACATAACTCTTCGAAAGACATGGATTGCATGAAATGTTCGTCATTGTCATGCTGCAGATTTCGACAACACTTGTACTGATAAGCGATCTCAACAGGTGTCAAACTAATGAGAACAAACGAGAATGATTAACAATGTCGGCGGCGAGTGAACCTGTTGGAAGGCTATAAGAAATTTTAAAATATAGAATAAGAATAAGTTTAAGCGTAATTCTGTTTGTGTTAGAAGCAATAGATAAAACAACCACTGAATTGAAAATATGAGTCAGATGATAAGCAAAATAGAACCATTTCAATCGGGAATGAAATGTATAAATCTAATATGGTTTCATTCAAACACAATGATGAACAGGGTTAAGAAATTTCTTGATTATGTTTACTACTTGAATTATACTATAACGATATCACGTTGGAATGAATAACCCAAATGTAATTTATTGAATAAATATTCTTGTGTTCCTATAAAAAAAGTGAATAATTTCTTCAGCTATTTTGCTTCAATCAGAATTTATTAAATTTGATGTGAATGCGTGAAGTTTATTGTTTGCTGTTGACAGAATAATTATTTATTAGCTGCAATGTCACTGCATATGTCGTATGTGGTATATTGAGTATTGACATGGATTGGTGCTTAAGCAAATACATCAAATGAAATTTTGTTTCCAACATAGATTAAATTCTCTTTTACGAGAATCGTAAACACAACCATCCGATATCAACATATATCTGTCATGAAGCTTATCAATCAAATATCCAGGGAATCTCATGATAAAACGTGCGATGATCATGTTTCTACTTGAAATATTGTGCCTATCATCCAATCCCTGTGCGACCGGAAGAATTAAAACTATAAGGACTGACTGTATATGAAACTTAGAATAAAATGTGTTTGTATCCGAAAAAGAAGCAATTGAACATACGATGGGATACATGTTTGTAAGGAGGAAGTTATTATTCTAGCAGTGGAACTATAGTGCTATAGTCCTTAAATGCTGCATTGTTTGTAGTATACAGTTCTTACTGAAAGCTTATGCAACACTACAGAAAAAGCCGGAAGAACAGAATAATACCAAAATAGAATATGTATGTTAACAAAAGGCTGTTTTTGAGAATATAATACTTGCGAAGGCATTGAGTATAAAAGGTTCAAGTGCGAGATTTGGTTTTGCCGGAGGCTTTACAAGCTGACTATCTAATGATGTCCAATGAGTTTATTTAAAGAAACTTTTATTATTGTCATTGGATAGCATTGCGGAAGATGTTTTTTCTTTTGTGATCACTTCCGTGTACTACCAATCACCTTGTGATTATCTAAGGAACTCAGTTCCTGTGTTCCTGTATTTTATGTGTGTATATAGTATCTACACCTCCCGTTCTTTGAAACTGTATCAATACTGATATAATTTATTCTTCCTGTTCAATATCTTTATGTACGATCCTATACAAAACTCTTTTTCCTAATTATCTAATTCACCAATAGTGTTTTAATTGCATAATGCCATCGAATGGAGTATTTTTTACAGTAAAAGATGTTTTTCAGAAGCATCTTTAGTTTTGATTGTACCAAATGGGGAAATCATGTATCAACGGTTTTGATTAAGGTTTTGTTTTCATGTTTTCTTGTCAATACATAATTTTCATATTCATTCTTCATATTTAATTATAATGCAACCATTAATCACAAATCAGTTAGGAATTTTGTATTAATCACAAATCGCGCAAATCATTTAACTCTTTTAGTTGTTTTGAATTGTAGACCAAAAACTCGTGTAGTGATCTTTGGACTGTTATAATTGTTTAAGATGTTACATTACACGTTTTCATGGCGATGGTTATCTAAAGACCCAATTAATAATAAGGGTCCAGATTCACACTACCTCCTGTCTGTGGGAGTCGAATTCCACTCTGAGTATTGAAATATAACCGACATTTCAGCAAAGACTTCTTTGTCTCTACAGCTTAATATTGGAGTACATGTACGACTACAGGCAAAGAGAAGGATCTGTCCAGACAACCTATGCACTTTGAAGTTGAAACGTCAGATGCTAGTAATTACAACATTTAAAGTTTACATTATAAGAAATTGATTTAAGAAATAGAGTAGCCTCAACCATCATTTTTTTGCAATAAAGTATTGTTTTGCTCTGAGCTATTATAGTTAAAACACGAGGCCGAAGGCCGAGTGGTTTGACGTAAATGATTGTTTAGGGCAAAAGTGAACTTTATTGCATAACACATGATGGTTGAGGCTACTCTATTTCTTTTCTATCATGTTGATTTTAACTCGTGTAAATTATATTTCAGCCAAAATTAACTTAATAGAAATTAATCAAATTTGGCAGTGAATTGAGAATGCCATAGGGCCATTACAAGTGACGTCATAACTTTATTGTTGTTGACCTCATGGGTCATTGTTTCGTGACGTCATTAAAAAACTATACTTCATTGCGGAATAAAGGATAGGCGGCGCCGAAACAATTCTACAAAACTTTACATTGGGTAATTTGTATTGCAAGGTACAATTTGTGTGTTTGAGTTATATCATTAACATTGCGTGCAAAAAGTACAGTTCCCGTTTTCGAGTCTCCTTGGGCATCTGCAAGTGTAAACTGTGTAAACATCATTGAAAATTAACCTTTTACAAATATTGCAATTCTTGGTTACACAAAGAGAGAAAAATAATTGATTTTATTTTTTGTTAGTTTTGAAAATTATTGTACATATCTCATGTTTTTAAAAAATCAATACTAAGAATTTAAAAAGTAAACACAAAATAAATTTTGAAACAATAGCAATATCAGTCTTTAACTGAAAAAAGTATATGTAAAGTATATTCCCTAACTTTCACTCAGGAAATGATTATTACAAATGGTAACATAGTGTACAAGTGATATTTGGACACATCACTTGTCTTCCCACGTACTTCATATGGAAAAGAAATGCATTCTTAGATTTTGGTATTAACATTTCAGACCATTCAGACAGACAGGCTAATAGTCCATAAGAGTGCAATTTCCTACAACAGAAAATGATTACCAATATCGAATCTTAAATAGTCGATAGTTCTTTGGAGATCTTGATAGATATTTACAAGGTTATTTGAGAATGTTCCAAACGTATCATATAGTAGTAAAAGCTTCACTTACAGTGAAGCTACAGTGTTATTTATGTTCGTATTTGTTTTTTTGCTCAAAGTACAACGTCAAAGTCAAACGTAAATAACAATGGTTTTGACAAGATAAATGCTAATATCATTATAAGAAAATTAGCACATGTAGCTGTGAGTGTCAAACATTTCTGATTGCAATCATTCAATTGTTTCTTTATTACCATTTTGCAGGTAATCTAGGTTTTCTGTGACTCCGCATGATATGAGGAAAGCATCAGAAACACTTCATCGACGCTATTGATCAACAAAGAAGATTTCTTGTGTATCATTTGCATAGTACATTCACTAATATATATTGAAAAAACATATACCTTCTATATACATATGTAAAACAAGCACGTTGATGTTCGGCATCATATTAATTCACAATGAGTCAACTACTAACACTTGCCTACAATATTTTCAGCCTCAATCATTAGATATGGTGAAATTGTAAGATGAAAAAAATGCTTGGATCGTTATAAAATGCGTTTTTCACAACCAATATATTGATAATGGTATTTTCATTAGACTATAATATAACGCCCAATCTGCACAGTATTCCGCTTTTAAAAGAGTCGATATACAATAATATTCTGTTTTCCTCCAAAGTCGGCGACTTCCTTGTGTGAGAATTTTATAAATACAATGTTGGTCATTATCTTGCGATGTTTCCATATTACCAATTCCCTAACATCATCAAGTCAAATGTGTCAGCTTAACTCTCTTACAGAGACTGGTCCTGTATCTCATTATTGGTTTGACCCCAAGACTGGTGACGACATCCATTAATCAAACAGCTGTATAACACTGTCAAAATATCTCAAGTGGCACTGACCCAATTCTTAATATTCAGATTTGCCGCTTCGAAATGCCTGGCAAAATATTACCATTTTTAGCAAACTTCTACTGAGTTACCAAGAACTATAATGCGACAAAATATATGCTTGTTTTCACAAAGCCACTGTGTGTCGGATTTGTTAGAAAATGACATATACAACTTAGAAATACCAACACTGTTACGGGTATTCTCCATTAGTTTCTGTCAGGAAATATTCATTCTTCGTGCATAGATCGCTCTTTTATAATTTGGTCGATTAATCTTCTAAATAATCATCCTTTGTGACTGACGATGATATGCTAATAAGTATATCTTAACAATGAAACAAACCCAACTCGAATTGCCATTTAGTCCAGAACTACTGCTAACGGTCTCAACAAGATGGGATTTTGTCAATTTGTCTAGCAACTGTAGCAGTTGATTCTTAGGTTGATTGAATAACGAGAGAATCGCGAATCAACTAACATTTTGGAACTGAAAATCAGGTGTTATGTTTACTAAGTTTTAGGAGAAGTATATCTCATTTCTAAAAAGTAATCTCATTATTTTGGCAGTTATGTCGTAGACTATCATATCGAGTCAACAAAACAAGTTCTTGACGTATAAAAAGTTATGTGTCTTTTCTATGACTCATTCATGCATGCATCCCACACAACACACCTCGAAGTCTTATATACTTTTTTGCATTTAGGAGGAAAGATACAGTAGACATAATAAGTGAGTGTTGAATATTGAAACTATTCCATCATGATAGTTTTAGAATAAAATTCACGGGAGAAAGCGAGTGAATGAATTAAAACTTTAAAAACATTAAGCTCGAATATTTTTTAAATGCAACATTCACGATTTATGTAACCTGTTCATTACATACAAAGGTTGACATACATGTGTCCACCATCAATCTGTGAGTGACAATGTAGTATACTACAATAACAGACTCATGTATATAATACATTATTTAAACAATCACTCTTTATATATACGCTTTGTTGAAAAACAAAACCCTTGCAAAGCCGTTAAAGGTACTTTATTACTAGAAAAAGACACTGTTGACATCGACAGGGATCGCCATGCATTCAGGCCGTGAGGTTATCTTCTTGTATCTTTATAATGATAAACTAAACAAAAGAAAGGTTGAGAATTTGGCATCAATGTTACACTATTTGAAATATATGATATCTTTTCACTTAGACGAATGATTTTTCTAGCGATTGATATTATTTACATTTGTTGGCAAAATATTCTTTACCAGTAACGCCAGATTCTTCAAGGTGAAACACATTTTGATAACGCAAATAAAGTTTTGGAATACGCATCACGATCTTATCATCGGAGATCTAATTACAGGGCAAAGTATTTTCTTCACTATGTCATTTCCTTAGATTGACCACCTAGATCTCCTCTTGTAAGGAGTATATCAAATTAGGAGAAATTCGTCCAACGAGCCCTTATTAGTGGCTTTGACAGATATATAAAGTAGGCCTGTCTTAAGGGTATGTGAATGCCTAAGGATGGATATTGAATCTGATGAGCTCACTTTGTTTACAGCTTCACACACAAGGTTCAAGGATATCACCTCCTTGTTTTGTCACAGTTAACGATTTTACATTTAAGTTGTCACAATTGAACTTTGAAAATATTTATGTGATAGGAACTTGAATTTAAGCAATTTAAAGTGTGAAGACTCTTGCCATCACTTTCACACCTTGAGGCGCAAGATTTTCCTGTCATGTAGAATATATGGAGGTTACTAAACGCCCATCCATTTCATACTATTTTAATTAGAAGTTAATGAAAGCGGTTTTGATTCGAAATCATTAAAGAGTTTAAAAAAAACAATACTGAATTGAAGAAAGTTTTGTATTTTATTTATCATTTAACACATAAATAAAATTAAGCATAACTATTTGACTCCCCGACATGGCTACCACTGTGAACGCGAAATTAACATGGTGGCATCTTAACTACACACTTTTTGCGACATCATGCGTGCATGGTTATTTGCTGATATGTACATTTTACGCTGCAGTATCTTGCAAGGGCGAGTAATAATATATATCAACTCAGGTGCTCCTGACACCCTTGATTTGAATGATTCCCTACAATGCACATTTAACTCTTCATCTGTTAACTGTTTTCAACATAAAATTGAGAAACGTAAGACAAAACTTTACATATATATATATATATATATATATATATATATATATATATATATATATACAAACGTTCTTTTAAAGCAAAACGGTATATGAAGTTATTTTCTGTGTTGATGGTGGATAGACTTGTTTGGAACCAAATTGCCATAATCATTTCTTCATGTACAATATTGATGAGTTAATTAGTGCCTTAGAAATGTCAAAATGGGATCGCGGCACCAATTGTCTGAGATAGATTGCTTTCAAATGAGTCTCACCAGAGATGAATATACTTATTTTACCTTTTTACACCAAGACCTCAGTAAAATAATAAAACTTTTAAAAAAACATACTCAGTAAGTTAACTTGCTTTGAACTAAATTTACATACAACAAATACAATTCTCATGGTATTCTCATTTTGGAATATTTTCATTTTTTGTGTGTCTTGCTTCAACGTCTGTATTGTTTGCCTTTACAATATTCTGACGAAATCATTTCCGCTATTGATTGTTCTGCTCATCGTGTCAACGCACATCCACGTGATTATTAATGTGGAAGATACACTTGTATGACCGCCAGCAAAACTCCTGAAGACTCATTCTCAAAAATATCTATCCAAGCATTATGACCAGATTAAGATATTAATCTTCTTTGTAAAGCCAATCAGCCAGTTTCTAGCAATGGAAGTAAACGATTTTAATTCCAAACTTTCCAATGAACACATTTTCTTGCAATATTCAGCTTTCAGATTAATCAATTTGAAAAGAGTTAACCAGATTGATTTTTCCTTTTCTTTAACACCAGAATAGTATTGAAAGGCACAGGGCTTATTAGTGTCACGCTTGTAACAGAAGCTAGCAGATGTATTGAATTGAAAACAAATTAGGAAAAAAAACATTTCAAAAAGTGCTTTTTACAGTGTTGATGTTAAATATCGCACTTGCATAGCTCTGCAAAATGAATTAAGGTCTATCGAAACTTAACTGAAAAACAAATAAGGAACTATTTTACTATACAAAGTTTAGAAAGGCCCCAACCCCATTGTAATTCTTTTCCCATCAGTTGAAGTTTTTAAAAATGAGAAATGTTTGATTAACCAGCACATGAACTTTTTAAGTCATGTTTGAAATTTATTTAAACATTGCAAGTTTAAAGTCCTTTGCTTTATTAGCTATAGTAAAGTGTTAGATTGAATGCAAAGATGTGTTTGTGTTCTGGAACCGTATCTGAAACAAAAATAATGACGGAATTGTACATGATCCACGATAGTGTATTGAAGATTTTTTAAAACCGATTTACAACTGCATGTTAAACCAAACGAATCACGGTTGAAGATTTTGAAATGTTTCCTCAATTAGTACTGTGCTGCAGGAAAATGTAGACAGCCTGTTTTTGTGATAGCAGACATTCAGGACAGGTGAGAGATATTCATCATGTTTTGGGTATCTCTATCAGATACATCAGCTGTTCTCAACATAACTGAACCTAGTTCACAAGGATCAGAAATATCGTAAGAAATGAAACAGCTACCCATGTTAAAACCTAGCTCATTTTTTATTTAATTCTTCTTTTCCAAAATACAATGAGTAAAATGATTTGTCATCTGATACAGTCTTTGCAATCTGAATTATTCCATCTGAATATAATATAAAAGAAAACTTTAATGAATAAATATGTACAGGTTAGGAAGAATAACAGTAAAGAAATACCGTAATGTAAGCAAATGCTGGCATAACGTTGACTGACAGATAATACAGAACTTGCATCAAGGACCTATCAGCAGTGTAGATGCTTGAAGGTAACAGTTGCTCCTGTGTATGTGAAACTGTTAACTACTCTCAGATCGTTCACAATCCAAATAGAAAGTGTTTAAATTAGTAGCAGTGGTTTTGATGAGAGAGGCGTAGATCGCACCCACATCTGTGATTGACATTCTCTGCAGCTGATGTTCATGATGATTTACATCAGGTAGTATGTTTGTAGTCAGAAAAGCAGCATCAATAAATGAGTTCGATTCATATATTCGTCATATAAATTTATTTCACAACTTTCTGAAACAAATATATATTATACACGTTTTCGACGATATACATAGAAGGAAAAATGACACCAAATATCAATTAGTTACATATCTTGGATTGGAGAGATGTTATTGATATCTGGTTCAAAACCTCGTACGAGATAATCTATTTTCCTTTTGTTATTTATTTTACAATATGATTCAGTAATTGTGACCAGGTCCATCGATTAAGGGAAAGGGATTGGGTTATGTCACTATTTTTTCCAGAAACTTTTCTCATCGTGTAACGTTTTTTTCAGTTAGGAACTAAAATAGTTTGAACGTAGATATACAGTGAGTGATTACCCAAATTTCAACAACTGTTGATAAACACCTGTTCATGTGATGTTTCCCTACGTACCTTACGAGTCGTTGGAAAGATCTTCTAAGTGGCTTTATTAGTGCTCTCAGGTTTATATGAATATTGAATAAACAATGAGAACTATCAAATTATTGGCATTGATAACTGGGCAACGTTGATCATCGACTGAAAAACCCACCTGGGCTAGGGGCCATAAAACTCGCGCGGGCGTGACGTCATAAAGAGATTGCACGGTACAGAGTGGCGCATCATTATTTCAACTGAAATACCGCCTTAAATGATTGTTTAATTACCGTAGATGTGGATATCTTTTTTACATCAAACGCTTAATAGTGTTACATCTTCAAATGATTTATCTAACTGAGTTGAAAAAAATCTCTCAAAATCGTTAATGATTGTTTTTTTTCTGTGATATTGCTACGATAGAAGTATAGATCACGAGGCAATGATTCTGTTTATGACGTCACAAAATGGGCGTGGGCATTCACTGGTTTGTGGCCAGATAGATCTAAGCGGCGCATCAAAAGTGGCATTCTAAAACGGCTTTCATTACCAAACTGAACATATTTGAGTTACGACATTTGACGCACTATACAATATTGTAATCAGACATTCATATATTCCAGAGCAAAGACTGAAATATGTTTGTGGTTATGTAAACTTTAATGTTGCTTTCAAGAGTATTTCGCTTATATCAAGGCTGCTAGTATTATTGCAGGAAGAAAGCCCTCAACGTTTTTGTGGCTCTGCATTGCGGTGAAACCAGTGAGCCACGGCTGGAACTAGCGAACCATGGGTGGTGCTGCGCTTAAATTTAGTGTAGCATTTCACCAGGTCTCTACCACAGACGAAGTAGACGAGACCCTGACGGGGTTCCAGATATAGACATAGGTGCATAAACCACGTAACGTAACAGATGCTATTACAGCCTAGTTATAGAGTTGAAATCTCGTTTACAGATGCCTTGGCCAATTAGCAAGTTAAGCATTTGAAAACTCAGATAAAAATGTTCATCCTACAAATGCATATTTGAGCATATTCAACGCTGTAACGTTAATATCAGGCAAGAACATTGAAATTGGGGGACGTAAACAAGTGAAACCAACCATGTTATTTTCAAACTTTCAAACTTGAAATTGGATACCGTGAACAAGACTTTTGTATTGCCTGCCTGATGACCTTATAAGTAATCTTTGTGAACAATATATAATTGTTTGATGTTTTGCTACCTGCTGCTGTTAACAAATAATGAAAATGATATTGGATTCAATAATGAATATAATGGACTAAAGGTTAGATGTTCATACTGCATTGTCATCAACTGTCGCTGTTACTGCAAGTATTGTTGTGTTGTTGTTTTCTATTTCGCCGCATTTGCGTGTCATGTAACCTTTAAGAAGTTTCAGTTTTGCGATCTGTTCTTATAAAGACTAAACAAAACAAATTTTGAATTCTTTTGAAAGTGTTATGCCGTAGAAATGTTTTACATTCAACGTTGAAATAGATTACCCTTTGATTGTGAATTAGAGGGTCAAAATATAACTGTTGTATTTGTTCTTGATTTAGACCATCTTGTAAACAAATCTATCAAATCATTATGGACCTAAGACATTTACTCAGTAATAACGCCTCTCTGAAAGTACCAAATATTTCTATGAAACAAACAACCTGGGATAAAATATAAAATCTCAAATCGTTAATCAATTACATTTATTTTATAAACTGATTGGCATGAGGGGATTACATTTTTAATCTCTTTTAAACAGCACGTTGACAGAAATTGAAATTGGAAGAACATGACAGCATTTCAATTATACAACAGAAAGTCCCATCAACGATGTTTTCAGCCAGCATGTTGATATTCGAATAGAAATCTCCGTTTGAAATCTACACACCGATCTTTGTTGAATGGTGCTGGTTAATAGAAATGTACTTATTCGAGAAATAAGGCGACGGATTGATAGTTTTTTAACACAAGAGTTTTATATAACATAATTTATATACAAAGAGTTTCGGATACCACACAGATACGTCTCGCCCTTTTATTGTCAATTATAAATGAATTTATGAATCCATATAAATTATCATATATCTATAAATCATGTTGACATTTCTCCGCTTAATATGTTAGAATTTACTATATACAGAATATCTCACAGAAATGTTTTCTGATATAAAATATAAATAAAATCTTTTTAAATTCCATTTACATGAAACGTACATTATTAAACACTACACTGCCCTTCACCTCCCAAAGCGGTGTTGTCATAGTATTGTTATGTTGTCATGTTTATGACGTCAAGGCACTGTAATGTCATCACCTGAAGATATAAACCAGTTGTGATGTTTTATAATTTTTATTTGACAATGGCAGAACATTGTACATTAAAAACGATATCTCCTTGAACATATGAATTGATCTACAACAAGTTAGTCTCTTGTGGAACGGAGTTTTGGATGTTAAATTTTAAAGGACAACTGATTTTAGGATTAAAATGAACCACTTTTATGACATAGTGAAAGCAGATGGTCGATGCTGAATGGCAGCTGAAAAACTTGTTTTGTGCCACACTCGCTTCTGCCTTCATATGAACATCTGGTTTCACATGAATTCAAGAGCTTGTAAACATGGCCTTAAATCTTATTGATTTGTCAAGTATCACATAAGGTTAGTTTGCTTGAGATTTAATCAATCGGAAAATATCGGAGGAATTTACGAGACTGAATGACATAGAATTAGATTTGTTGAGAGGTGTCTGTAGTAAAAATACAGTATATTAGTTTATAGTCGTCGTGCTGCGTTTTAGATTGAGTTCGCCCGTTGTACTTTACTATGAATTTGTAACAATTATAAGGAAATGTCTGGTATCACATGATGATTACTTAGCCGATGAGAGAAGTTGAAAGTTTGTCACTTTCTAGGGCTAAACGATCCAAAAATCAAAATACCTCACGACAATCAAGGTATTCACAATATAACATTAAAAAGGGTTTTCTTAATAGAGTTTGAAAAGTTATGTATCCCATTACAACCTAGATAAGCGTTATTTATTTTAATTGTTTCAAACAGTCCTAGTGAAATATATAAAGCGACCTTATAAATTGAGGTGATGTAAATTTCGTGTGGAAACTTTTCCTGGATATCTGTCTGTAGGTTTGATGTAATACATATCATTTATCAACTTAGACCCCGTCAAGAACATAAACAATGATTGTTGTGATTTCAGAGACTTGGCATTTTTTAAAATTATTTACTGAATTTATGTACAAAATAAACTTCAAAATACTTCATCTGCTTCGTTATCAACCTTAAATGATTAAGGCATGCCACAGTCATTACCATTGTTTCAAAAACGACCGGTAGAGAGTCTGAGGATGAAAGGTTGTTTATTCGTTCCATTGGCCAACATTCAGTTGCTTCATATACTCAGAATTTCTAGAATGATACATATATAAAACATACCGTTTCTGAATTGGGCATGAGTGTGCCTCAAGTTAAATTTTTATGATATTTATACTGGCTGGTGATTGCTTGATTTGATTAAGAAATTTTCAAACATAGTTCCGTCATTTTATATAAAGCAAGACTTGCTTGTGATGACAAAGGAGAACAGCGGGATAAATCTTGTGAATATCACGAAATACGTTGGTTGATGGAACTTCAAATGTAAATCCCAGTAAGAATATGAATTTATTTCTTGACTATCAAAATAACAAACAAAACGAATCACGAAATTCAAACCAAATATAAACAGTTATTTACAATGAAAGAAATTAAGCAACTAAAATATTATTTCTTGTGTTACAACTTCGGAAATTTAAGATAGATTTTTTTCTATTAAAGCGTGAAAATGCATAGCCTCCATTATTGACATGTAAGTGTGTACATATATTCTGAAACCAACACCATTTTAAGAAATGAATAATTAAGTTTGCGACTCGTATACTGCCGGTTTCACGAACACGTGTTCTGATAAGAGATCTCGACAGATGTTGAAGTGATAAGAGTGAATTAGGCAGCGTTACGTTGAACAGAAACCCTGACACATTGACGTAAGATGAAAGGAAAATAAATTCAAAATGAACACCACAATCATGTTATAATATTTTGAAAATCTTGATACATGTGGATATCTTGGTACATGACAATGAGTGCAATATTTGAATAATTGTCACGTTTCATTTGTTTTGTGGAGATATATACTCAAAGTTGACACGTTATTTGCAATAAGTTATTAAGTTAAATATGATGATATATGAACACTGAATTAAGGTGTTTAATACATTTTATAACATTGAAACATTAACATTTTTCGTTCTCATTGTATGGACCTCCTTCTAAAATAGTTGACATTCACTGGTGAGGGTTTGCGGAGGCGTATGTTGTTTCTGTAAAATCTCATGAGTGTGTTTATGAATAAATATCTGTAAACATTTGTGCTTCCAGTTTCAGCATTCCTATGTTCACAACAGTGATAAAAGAAGAGTAATTTGCTGTAAAATAGTAAAAAGCTGCCCATACATGAGGACAATCCTCTAAGGAACAGAAAGTTTTGATGTCTGGTTGTTTTCAAATAGTTGGGATGACATATTATTGTAAACAAGGGACATTCAGCGAATGATGAGATGAAACAATTAATCTAATAGTTTTACGCTATCTTGCACAAATCAGATAAAGCATAAAAGCAGATGAAATGAATCAATAAAATGTTTAGGGTCTTTATCTGGTCAGTTCGGTTTATCCAAAATTTTCAATCTGAATGCAAGTTTAAATTTCTACATTAAAAAACAAACGACCTAGCAAACATAGATTTAATAAAATAAACCGACATGAAGACGTTGTGTATCTTAAACAGTATTTCCTATACAGTCGGTTTCCATCATGGAATGAATATTTCTGCTCATGGCAAAGTTTTGTATCAATCATAAGAGATTACATTATTACGTGTTTTTTTTACTGATGCTCATATGCGATACGATGCTATGTTATGTTCGTTGCAGCCTAAGGCAGGATTACAGAAGTAATTTTGTATATTTGGATAGACTTCTGTGTCTGAGTTCATAGCAAAAGTGTTATCAAAGATAAGCTGTATTTACAGTAAGTTGTATAACGAGATAGGTTGTATTCTTATCTTGAAATATCTTCTATTAAACGTTGAAAGGTCAAAAGTACAAAATTATGTCTAACTGTTACCTGAATGTAGTACATTTTGGTCAAAGAATGATATACAAATGAGTTTCCTGTAGCACTAACGAAACCTAGTTAATCACATCACTTCCACAAGACCAGTTATTCAAATTGCTTATCAACACACTTTATCCTGATTTAGTATATAGATACTGATTTAGTACTGTGGCCGTTGGAGATAACTGAACATTATTACACAATATATAACAAAGAGTTTCCAATGGGAGAATACGTTGACGTCCACTCACTACTTCATGTTACTGTACATATCACATCAAGTTATATAAAATCAAAACAGGTTGTCATTTTATCTAACCCCTCTCTAAAATGTTTTTTTTCAAAAAACAAACTCTTTTTTATGTTTTCCTTTGAGAGAAAATCGAACTTTCATTTTTCTGATAAAGATTAAAAATATAATACAATAAAAGATATTGACCAAACTCACTAGTCAATAATTCTTTTGAATTTTTCTCAACCAATCCGATTACCCAAAAAATAAACTTGCATAATATGCATAAGTTTGGATCTTCAATCTCTAATCACACCTTTCACTAATTAAACAAAAATAATTGAACTGTTGCTATCAAAACTTTCAAAATTTCTCATATTTTGAGATAAATGATATTGCATAAGACTTCTGTAAGACAAATATTACAGATGACAAATTATTGATATTGTCCTTGCCCTTTATTCTTGTAAACGTTTTTTATTATAATTACACAAGTTCTGCCACTTTTAAAACAAAATATCCAAAGAAAACAAGAATTTAAAAAAAGGCCAATGTGTTCATAATCATAGAATAGCTCAAAATTCCTATTTGTAGAGATTAGGAACTTATTTACATTCATTAATCAGTAAGGGTAAACTCAGACGACTTCCTAAATTAATCCCTCCAATGAAAGCATTAATGAATACTGACTCATTTCGCAAGTACAAGATTAAAGCAAAAACATATAGTACAGTGAAACAGGTCAGAACAGTTTGACCCAACTATTACAATGTAATTTGCCCAGAATCTGAGGAAGAGCCTAAATCTGAAAACGATTATTTGCAATACTGGCTTATCTGATAGATATACTTTCAAGTGTTGCCATGGTTTTCACAGTGTGACATGAATTATAAAAGTATTTGTGCAATCATAAACGTCCCTCGGGCAAAGAGACAAAGCTCATGCAGTGCACATTTGTTTGTGATTCCAGACTCTAAGGAAGATTGATGCTATAAGGTCAGGTGACATCACTACTAGGTACCATTTTCTTCATGACTTTCATTAGGTTAACTACTGACAGATTTTCCATCGGTTTTTTTCACTTGAATAATGGGAAACAATTGTAGCAACAACTTAGAGTAAGATTCAGATGAATATCCAAGTTGTCAATACATCTCATCTTTTGAAGATGCTGATATTGAGTTACACGATCAGCACAATGGCTTCCCTTCCCAAGCATGAAGATTCAAGTTTATTTCGTCAAAGGTTTAATGGACTTAATGACGAAATAATATATGCAATAATGTGGTGATTGATGAAATCGTCGAAAAAGCAAATTTTTAAAAAGCCAGTGGGTTTTACAGCTTATGCGCGTTTCTTGAGGTTAAGAGCTTTAAGCATGAGAGACTAAAAACTATTATCATAGGAACTGGCACTTACAACAGGTGTTAGATGTTCATCATAGTCGGTACCGTCTATCAGCTACATCAGCTGTTCCATGGGTAATTAAGCCTGGTTCTACAAGATATGGAAATAACATAAGAAAGGAACATGCAAAAATCAGGTAAAAATGTTAACCCATCTAAAAAAACATATCAAATCTTTACTTTATGCTATTAAGTAATTGACTTTTATGCCCAATATACTTATGTCTATTAACAATGACGTGATTTTAGTGATTCCTTAACGCCTTGATAATCTCCATTATAACATGTTCCGAAGTCATACTTTTCAGTAATATAATGTCACATGATTTTTGCGTACAGTTCCTCCGCTGACTGTGCACATAGATGTTTTTAGATAACTGAAGCAGTAGTTAATGTTTTATGATGTTTAAGAATTATCTTTATTTGAAATCTTTGAAGGGAATTCAATATGATTGTCATCACTGATATGTCTAACTGAAAAATCAATTAATATTTCCTTTTTCAAGATACGTCAAATTAATGTTTGAAAGATGTTTTAACATGGCATAAAGAAAACAAATCATTATCAACATAAAAAGTTTGTCTGCAAGGATAATGGGTTAAAGGGCTAAACAGATGTGCCGTGGTGTATCTGAACAGTGAACGTGGATTAAAGACGCATATTTCCCTGCATGATTACATATAAACGATTCCTTTGACAGATCTTATTCATGTGGACTTTGAAACATGATGAGAAGAACACTTTGTGCTTTCAATATGTTTACTTGCACTTCTGTAAACTCAAATTATAAAAGAGTTAGAAGAAACAAAGTCGACTATTTTAAGCTCGACATGTTTACATAAGCTTGGATATTTCCGGTTTTCTGTGAAGTAAAGTTAACCTCGACCACATAGCTCATTCATCAGCTGATCTTCACACACGTGTTCACAGATGAGAATTACAGCATCAAGTCTAAATGTCTTTCACCGCTTCTTTTTTCCTTTCATCACAATTCATCGGACACTCACTGATCTGTGAACCATCAGACTTCACCTAGGGTCTCATCTTCATTCATGCTGATGTATTTCTTTCTCTACACCGACCATTTCATTTTTATAACACAGAATGTGTTCTTTAATCTTAAATAACACATAGATTATATTACATGATTTTGTTATTATTAATATTGTATTAATATTTGAATGAGTGAAAACTATAATTTTCAAGTGAAGTTATAATGGTGAAGAGGGAAGAAGATGATAAACATTTTCATATTTGTCAATTAAGCAGTTTTTGACTAAATGATAATTTTCATATAGTCATAAAGTTCCTTCTGATTATGAAAATTAGGAGATTAATCCCTCCTGTTTTTTATTTTGGGGTTGTATGTCGTGCATTTTTCACCCCTGAATTTAGTTTCAAACGGGTCCTGTTAAAATATAACTGAAATTACCATAATTGCCTCCGTATTTTCAAAATTACACTTGACTTTGATTGTGTGAACTAAAATATTGAAATATGACCTCTTGGAGGACATGGATTGGCTTGTTTGCCACTGTCACGCTGAAGGTTTGGAGAACACTTGTACTGATAGGAGATCTCAACAGGTGTTGAACTAATGAGAAGAAACGAGAATAGTTAACAATGTCGGCGCTGTTTAGCAAACCTGGAAGATTTTGAATGCTAAATAAGATAGAGTTTTTCGAAATTATACAATAAAGAATTTCTTCTTACTGAAATGGCTGCAAGGAAAGGACGTTAAATGTGATTAACGAAATACATTATTTCGCACTAGAAAAGGGATAAAGCTTATAGTACGAATTCTTAGGATTCTTCAAATCGCCTTTATATGCAAGATAATTAATTTACTAAATATCATATACCGTTATATTCTATATATTTTATATTAAATATTAAGATACAAACCCCAGAAATCCGATGTTAAGGTTCCACTTTAGCTCCCATTTCAATGATATGAAATGCATTTCTTCTATTATCTTTGCAATAAAAAGCTCATTTATAAAATCGAAAATAGGGTATTTAATATTTATTTGCATCTTGAAAGGTACTGTACTGTCAAAGATTTTTTCTCAGTTTGATTATTGAAGTTCATAATTACACGTGTTGACATACGCCTTCATGCAAGAGTGAGCCATATGAATCATTATTATTTGAAAGTAATACACTTTTCCTATTGCTGTTATAGCGGGTTAATCATTTTGCCCTTGGCAATGCTTCTCATTTATCGGATGTCGACAGTAATTACAATATCATATCGAATGATTTGCTACCACACTTCTGAGGTATATAGCGTTACATGGGTTATTACGGCTACAAACATACGTATTGAAATTATTTTGAATGTAAGATGCCCGAAAGTGATTTATCTGGAGGCTGCTAATGTCATTGCTATCTTATTGCCAAAAATATCAGCTCTTGAAATATGTCTAGAATATCATGGGCATATATGAAATGAATTCAATAAATTACCAGATATTAAATATGGAATTGGATGTCAGTTACAGCTAGTCAATATCAATGTCTACTTCTAATATCATTCATGGGAACAGTACTTGTATGAAAATTAAATGTTTAGTAACATAAACCTACACGTGAGTTCTGCTATGCTTAGTCTATCTGCACCATATCTATCTGCACCCTGTCGTTACCGATGCCATAAATTTCTGGTTAATTAATCTCGTCGATGTCCATTGTATTGTTCAAAATTCGAAATATGCAAATGCCCTTTTTTCAATTTTTACCCAGCTATTGCTATGTTCAAGTTTATAACCGGGTGTACTGTATTAAATCATGCATCCTATTACTTTCTAGTTATATTCAAACAAAACCGTTACTATTTGCCATACATTAAATGGTGTCCAAACATTGCAAACGATCATCAAGTTTGGGCATCCTCTCATGGCATTTCGTGAATTCAAGACTCTGTCAACACAATGGATAAAGTTGTTATAAGGTCACGCAAGGATAAATCAGATCATAGACTGTGGTAGTTGTATGTCTCACCACAGCAATGATCAATGAAATTAGATTATATACCAGGAACTAACGTAAGCAGATCGAAGTTTTAACATTGGCGACGAAAGAGTATGGATACGATCACTGTATTATGATATATTTGTATAATGTATGATTAAGCCTACATGGCTACAAAGCATTGATCTTCTCAACTGCTTCTGCGCCGTGCATCTATGAAGATTACACCTCTAAATTGGACTTCAAGCTGAAGAGTTACAATCCATTAAGCCACCTACAAATTAAGTAGTATGTTTTTCACGAGTTCGATACTGGGGAAAACTTGTTATCGTACAGGAACCGTCTGTTTAGAATCGAATCACGTTCAACTACAATCCGATTAGTGAGCAAAGTAATTTCTTCAACATTTAATTTCGATTCGTCTGGTAAACAAGACCTTTTCAGTGACTATGACACTTCTAGTGATAATTCTTGAGTACTTCTGAATGTAACGTCACCAAAAGTGGTAGCGGAATAACAATGTATATATTTTATGCAGAATTATCCTCCACGACAGAAGGGGGTCAAAACATTTTGCTTTTTCATTTTATTAGTGGTCAACATTACAAGTAAAAGCTATGTATTATTTCTATTTTTCTGGTGTTGTTCATGACATAATGCATTCTCTCCCCACAGAGGTAGATCCATCATAATTTCCTCATAAATTGCAAAAGACACGCACCAAGTACCCTTAGATAAAGATAATTGCATTTACAATAAAATACCTTAATTCAAGAAATATGATGAGCGCCTAAGTATCCCATGGGCAAATGTCGTTCAATGGTTTGACACTTAACATAATGCAATTAAATTTCAGCATGTCTGGTTATTGTGATCGGGTTATTTTGGTGCCAATTTTAATAATTCAATTTAAAAAATAATGTTTCTTATTCAATATTGATTACCTAATATGAGTTAAGAATTGTCGAAATAGGAGCATTGCACTCATTATCTGTGCTTCGCTTTCAATTGAATTTTGCTTTTGTTATTGAATTATTGTGTCGCCGACATTGTCAATAAAGTAACTACATATTTTACAGCAAGGAAACAATGTACTAAGTTAAGTTACATGTAGCGTTGAACATTGACATTTAAAAAGCAGGGTTTTCTTCTTAAAAGTTAAGCACTTTCGAATAATTTCACGATAAACATGTAGCTTTCATTTATACTCTTAATTTCCGTTACATTTATTAACATCTTAAAAGACATTGCTTTTCTTAGTTCTAAAACCATTCAAACGGGTATAGTCTTATAAAATACTGAAAATTTAAAAATTGTAACACACAAGGTAGAATGACGATTTAAACAGTGCTCATTATGTTAGGTAAATGCCGTGTTGTTATGCTTTTTATTGCTATGTATCTCTAGTAGTATAACTTCAATAAATTGGGGTTTGTGGTTGGTGGTGTTTAAAGGTATGAGAATCACTTTAAATGGAATGTATAATTTTTACTTCTCCACATGTATGAAATAAATATTGCTGTAATATGTGATCCACATTTTAAACGTGAACGAAATGCTTATCAAATGTGCATATTATGAAACAAATATTACTTTCGTGATGGAAGTCTTGTGACAATTATTAACTTTAATGTTAATGAGTGAGTGATGATAGATTTGGGAAATAACGTGGATAAAGAATCATCAAGAAGGATTTGGAATGATCAGGAAGTAAAAGGATCGAAAGAACGAGGGAACAGATAGAAGGAAAGGCTGAGTGAAAAACAGGTTTTTGAACGAATCAAATATGGTCTACCTTCTACCCGACGACCTGTCCACCTCAGGAGCATTGAAACTCCGGCTAGCATAACTCTCAGGGTCTCTGATTCTGAAAATTGCTATTATAAGAATAATCAACACGATGCGAGGAATTACGGTTTATCTGTCCTGAGTGGATTATTCTTACAAATTCCGAGCTTTAGCGATGAAATTATCACAATAATTCACGAGGGATAGATAAACCGTAATTCCGAGCTTCGAGTTGGTTATTCTTTTTCTTACCCAAGTCAAATCTATGAATATTTACGGTACTTTTGAAAAATACCTTCGCGAAGGCGAGTTGCAAGTAAACTCGGTCATTGTATTCATGCGCGACGAACAACGATTATGTCATGGCGCAGTTAAATGTAGTCTCTGCAATTAACTACATGTTTGTGGATCATACATTAAGCCAGACAATCCTAAATGAACGAAATAGTAAAACAAACCACATATAAAACATTTTATGTTTCATATTATTCCAAACGAATAGCCAATCAGATCTCGAGTTATTTTTTAGAGAAACTGTAATTCCCGTGGCCATTATGAAAACTTTAATACCCGGCATATTTGTGCCCGCTTTGGTAAGAAATACATGTAGATGACCTGTCGGTGAGTCTCAGATATTTGATACGACCCCAAATATTGCCAAAGTTATACCGTCTTTGTGTTTCAGCGGCGAAGACAAAATATTTGGAATGTGCACATGTGTTTGTGCTTCCAGGTTTGTATCCTCAAGGTACACGGATAAACAAAATGATATTGTCACGACTGGTTTTCTTCCTTAATTAGAACCACTTGTTTGATTGCATACCTTAGCTGGACGAACTACTGACGAATTTATCTATTGTCTATTCATCAGCAGAGTTCTTGTTCTACACATACAATAACATAAAGTCACTGATGAGTGTATAAATGTCTGTCCATAACAGTAACTATTATACACATACTTATAAAATAAAAAATTTGTAATGAACCAGAACCATCGACATTTACCAATTTACCATCAACAGAAAAGTTTAAATTGTATTTGGAAAACATCTTTACTTTTCTTCAGGTAAACGCATTGTGAATATTCATCATACTCGTTAACGATATCATGTAAGTGAGTTGAATTACGATTTATGTAATGTTTGAATTAAGTCAGATTCAACATGCAAATGTATTTATATATGTGAAAATGTTTGTCCCTGTATGTTTGAGTGTCCATTTATGATTATCACAGACGATCAATGTTCAACGTTTTAAAACTATAGCTATATGTGAAAGAGTGTGTTCATTTAGGTTTAGTTTTGGCAGTCAGGACGTATCAGATTTGCACAATCAAGCAATCTTCAAAGCTGTCCAACAATTTATTTTAAACAGTACAGCTGCATGCCAAAAGTTTGTTCACATTCCTGAACATACTAGTGCAAATATTATGTATTTTGAGATGCCTTTGAGGTGTCGTAGCGTGGCAAAAAAAGAAACGTATAATATTGAATTTTAAATAAACATATTCAGATCCATTCTTCTTTAAGGCAAACGTTTATCGTACCCCACAATTACCCGTAACAGTTTTGGCAGATCATTGAAGTGACCAGGGGTCAAAATTCCGAAAACACTAATTTTTATTGTTCTACATAAAATCCTTTATAAGTCATCAGCTTCTGTAAAAATAAGTCACGTTTGTTTCTTAGCACAAAGTCAATGTACTTATGTTGGCTTTAATCCTAGAGAGTCGATATGGAACATTTTATTTGACATTTAACGAAATCGAAATTTCGAAAATGTGACCCCTTCTGTCTATATCAATATGCCAAAATTCGAATTATTGCACGAGTAACCAGACAATCCCAAAATGAGTTCAAGAATGGCTATTTAACATATGGACAGTTGGTGATCAATTGTCAGTCTTTCTGAAGTTATTCTATTGACGTTGAAACGAAACCCAAATTACATGATATTTGCACTACGATTCAGTGGTAAGTGAACAAACTTTCGGTATGCAGCTGTAAGCGTTTCTCCTAAATGCAGTTCGTACAGTATGTAAATTACCTAGTATATTTCTAACTACTATGTCTGTAATATATCACTTTCCATGTTACATATATGATATTTTGTATCTTACATTTGTAAATACTTGGGAGATGGTTACTCTAGTTGGATAACGTAATCCTAACCTAACCTTTTTCCTTTCTCCACTGAATAAAATATGTTTAAATCAAACCAGATGCGCTGAAGACAACAATAGTAGCAGTTATGCGAAGGTCATCTAATTATTATACAGTGATGAATGTATTTTTATCTGAACGCATAGATTTATGTGATCTATCAAAATTAGTCTTGCTGGAAGCAAAACCAGGTTGAACAATGGTGGCAAATACCTAAGCAGATGTCATGTTTGCTACTTAAATCAAAGTTTCTAGACAAGACGTCTCAACTATTTATCAAAATCAGTCATGGGTCAGCGAAGGTACATCTTTAAGATTTTTGGCTTCAAGCATCGACGTTCGTATCATTACCACGGAGGCTTGTTGATAATTAACGGGATCGTTCTCTGTTAAGGAATAGTGTTACAGTTGATTAGTCAGTCGAGTCATTGCCTTATTTATCTTCATAACATTATACTTGTATTGTTTCACATGACTGGATGCAATGTATATTCTACAATTGTATTTAGCACTGGTCACATTGTCTATTTGGCCATTTTTTCGTTCGTGTTTTTTAATCAATTTCATTTGAAAAGGATATGAAGTTTTAATTGCTGAGAATATTTGCAGTAGAGTCGTCTTGTGAAATATCATAGTTATTTAGTCAGTTTAAATTAACATAATTTTATTTCAAACTGCATGTTTGATAATGGCGTTAAATCATTGGAATAATTAGCTATCTTCTTTGCCGTTTTAGTTCTTTTGGTAAATTCAAAGTACTTTAGATGGCACTTGGTGCAGACAGTATGTCTACATTGTGGATTTCAGTCACAAATATTTCTTATAACTTACCAGCAGTATTAAACAAAACTTAAGATGTCTAGAAGCAGGATATGTCTACGTTTCAGTCACAGATTGATACAATGCTCTGGAGATTTCTATTCTTAATTCTAGTTGTTTGATGGGAATTCATGCCTTCACGCTTCAACATGTTCCCAAAGGTTTCATATATGATTAACAAGAAACAAAACGATTATTTGAAGTGGTTAATCTTTTCGATTATGATTACATTAACAGAAAGAATTTTAGCTATTCAGTCTTTTTATTTGCACTTCTTTAAACCCTATCAATAAAAAGAACTACAAAAAGCCAACTCCGCTATTTAAAGTGCTACCTGTTTATATAACTGTTTTTGTTTTCTCTGATGTTTTTATAACATGGACCACAAAGACAATTTATGACTTGATCCTTTACACACGTGTTCACTGATGGGAATTACAGCATTAGCCAAAAGTGTCTTTCAATGCTTCTTTGTTTTCTTTTACATCACAAAAGATTAGAAACCCATTGAACTGTGGTACATCAATCATACTTTAAGTTTATATTATATGTGGTGCCCGATTTTCAGAATTGCCAATTCCAAGGGTTTGGGCAAAACTTGCGCCCTATCTTTGTCAATGGTCCACTAGTGGTTCTTCTGATTGATGAATGGCTACTCATTCCCTAGGAATGACACTACCAAATTTTCTATCTTATAAAGCTGTGCTAAATTTGTGGTGAACATTTCTGCATACAGAACTTAGCTACAGACTGCACATGCGGAACATCCTGGTATTGATTGCTGTTTCTCCTAATATATTTGTTATGCATTTGTCATATACTTCACAACTGCAGGTACCTCTTCTTACAGCGTGAAGACTGCCTTTCAGAATGAAAGCCTTAATCGACGGTGATGTAAATTAAGTATAATTTTATAAACGCTAAACGTTAAGGGAAATAACACTCGTCATTGACATAATATATAAAATCATTCATATTTGTTCCATTTCCTCCAAGTTCTGTGAGTCAAATTCTTTAGGTAAGACTGAAATAGTCTCAAACGAGATATTCTGGCAGTGCTTAACAAAATTGAAGAGAAGATATCGTACACCACCTGTTCTTCTCGTGTTTTCCTTACCTCTAAAACATTGCCTTTAGTAGCCTTATTACTAACATGCCCACAGACAAATGCAAATGAAAGAGTCATATATGAACTCTAGATTTGGAAATATACTGTGTTATGGCGTAGTAATGTGATTGCACAGTTGTATTTAATAGAATAGTCAAGATATATTTACGCGATTGCATCCGGTGCCTCTCCCTTTCAGCAATTTACAAGGAACCACATTCAAATTGATTTATATTTATGATTTGATTTTGATTTTGTTATCGTATATTTATCACAGATCAACATATTCTAAACATAAAAGTGTTTTGAAGGTGTCAGCAGTTATATGTGTAAAATTTATGTTGCTTTTGTCTTTGCCTAAACTCGGATATTCCGATACCTTGAGAGAATATTGAGAAGGTTTGTACCTAACAACTCGATCTTTTTCTGCTGAATCGGAATAGTTTGTTTAACAATACCCCCTGTTCCAGCACCTGTCAAACAGAGAATTGCTCACAGCACATTGGCAGGGAAGTAAAGTATTATGTGTAGCCTTTGGTTGGTAAGTATGTCTGCACATTCGTAAACATATAGAAAATGATTCTCTTAGGAATTACATGACCTACAATTCCGTTTTGGGAATTGTCATGTAGTAATTGCATTTAGATATAAAGATCCATATTTAGGTTGATTAAAACTTCCATTATTATCTTTCAAATTATGCACATATAACAAACTGGCGAATATCTAGTTTACCGAATTCTATCGTTCACTATTCAAAATGTAGTTTTTGTAAAGGGGAAGGTAAACAACTATTTCATGTAACACGATCTCATAACAAAATACGTATCAATCATGAGTCATGTGAATTAAATGCATTTCGACTGACGTGTGGAAAAACAAACCACTTGATATTTTTGGTAGACATATTTTACAGTAAGTTATCGTCATCCAGAGAGATGGAAAAACTTTTTATATATGTTGGCAAGTCTGTGGAAATATTAAGGATTTTTGTTTTTAAAGCAATGATTTCACTTTCAATAATATTTTAACGGAGACTTCTAGTAAAGTCAAGGCCAAAGTTATGATCTATCCTGAAAAATGTCGAGTACAGGTTACATGTTTAAATGCTTCAGCAGAAAGTTAAAAATCTTTATGCATATATGAATTAATATTTTATAAGGCTGACTTCATCCTGCATGAGTATAGTCCCAAACAAATACTTAACTTCAAAACGCTTAGGCCTATTGAAGCTCTCAGCTGCAATTACATGAAACCAGGCGAAGAAAAATATTAATACTGCTGGCTATTAACATATCCTCTGGAGAGGGAACACACGTGTATAAACCATCCCCCTATCCAGTTCTGAGACACTCTAACTGGCTGTAAACATTGGAAGTGTTCGTCAGTAAACATCAAGCAGTAAGACGGAAGAAGAAACGATGTTGCAATGTGCACTGAATGAACATGGTTTGATCCCAACATTTTCTACAGAGTTTGTGCCTGCATGAGTGTTTCGGGCTTTCTGTAGTCAATACGAGGATGATTGTTCATCAGAATCAGAATGTTAGCATCTTCAGAGACTGAAGAAGGCTTTTGGTGCTTAGAGTGATCATGAATTCATACCTGCAAACCCAAATCAGAACCGAGTGTCCTGCCAGAGGAATAGATTATTCATAAGTTTGTAAACAGCTTTTGTGTCTATTTCATGTCGTATAACATGTTCAAACTGTGGTCTGCATTAAATGAACTACAAAAGAACTTGCTATCATCTGCTCATACTCATGCCGACAAAAGAGATAAAAGTCACTGATTACCAAAATTACAAACTCAATGGAAAAAGAAGTGCCACCACATAAAATGCAGGATAGTTTAATCGACGAAGGGTAAATGCAATTAGCAGATGGTTACATAATGTCTTCGGAAACCAGCTCAAAATTTTAAAACAATAACTTGGCTAGATAGTAGCGTGTAAAATAACTCTTTAGAATATTTTAGGTCTTCCAACGTCTTTGATGCGTCAACGAATTAAAGTCCAAGAAGGTACATTACATTGTCGCCTAACTTTTTTTTATCAACGGCTTTTGCTTTATAAAAAGGAATAAACATTCAAGTTTACTAATTTAGGTATTCAATATTAAATATTCATACCTATTCCAACACACAAGGGGTGGTGTGATCGCTGTCTTAAAATGTTTTGTGTTTGACTTAAGTTAAAAGAAACATGTATATGGATATCAAGTAAATATAAGATGTTGTTAAGCGACGTTTCTTTGTGTTCTTTCTGTTGTGTGTACTTACAATAACGCATCTGTCCCAACGTTCTTTTGACATATTTGTACATGTACATATTTATAAAACATCTACTGACAGAATTACCCTTAGTTACAACAAAGTTGTGTAAACATAAATTCCATCTTGCCTTTTTCATTAGACATAATAAAGTAAAGAAGACTGCAATAGTTATCAAAATATGTCCAACCTCCAATAATTTATTCAAGGGTTGCAAATGCTTTGTGGTAAATACATTGAGGAAGTAAAATAAACACATAAATTTTCTAGTTGAAAGCAAAATAAGAAGATTTTTTAAATGAATTTTCTGTGTTTCGACGCTTAGTTAACGTAAATAATGTACTGGGTAACTACCTCCAATCGTCGGGATTGACTTTGTTTTAAGTTAGATATGGACTCAAAGTCACCATTAGTTTGGCACGCTGGCTTGTCCTCGGCCTGACGGCTCTGGACGAGTCCCGTGTACCAACTAATGGAAACGTTTTCGGACCATATCCTACACGTAATACGGATCTGCTACAGTCAGATGTGGTCAGGACAGTGGAATTATTACCATTTTGGTGTGATATTGAAAAATAATAGTTCTCAAACAGATCATAAGTGGTGCTAAAATGATATATTGGGCAGATCGTTACTTACTCAACATTTGTAGGCTGTGAACGCCTGACATTCACCAAAATGTGTATTTTTATTTCCTGAGCTTATGGTATAGATATTTAGAGGGTGTGAATCGTTTACATTGCCCCGCCGATAGACAAGTGCGATAATGCGATCCTTCTCTGGAAAACCCATTGGCACCTTTACAGTTGTACAAGTATCCATGACATTAATCCCAATATACCTCACTGATGAGGGACACGAACTGGGTTAAGACGGAAATAGGATGAGAGATTGACCTCCTTCCTGTTACGTCCCATGCAAACTGTATGGACAGCCCTACAAGTATCAGTTTCAGTCTTGTAGGAATTTGCTATTGATTTGTAACAATCACGTCAAAAACAAGTTTGGGGTCACCCTGCTTTCCATCTCATTAAAAAATCTAATATTGCTGCACTACGTTACGCAGCTATAGCAATGTAGTGGAGGTTTTACATTCAAATTTTAATGAGACTGACCCTGCCTTATTTTGATAGAAAAACATCTTCGGTTGAACTGGGCTTAATGTTTTTATACTGTGATAAGTCAAGATTGTTGAAATATTCAACCCTCGATGACAAAGGGCAAGGAACGTGTAATTTTATAATGACAGAAATAAAATACATTGATAATTATAATGTTGGAATTACAACATATTCTAGATTACCCTTTCTTATTTCATTAAAACACCAACTTTGTGATGCGTTGTTATAAAATTTTATTACTCATTCTACATGTATGTCAATCAGGACTTACTGTTCAGATGTTCTGTTATGTGAAGAACATTGAAACATTCAACCCCATGGAACCAAGGATGTTTTACATGTACTTCTTGGTTAATAAATAGAGAACATAATGATAATATTAGAATAGGAAGAAGCCCAATTAGCTAGAGGTTGGAAATGTTTCCGAAGAAAATAACTTTTTCATTCAACTTAACATGTATCTACCACATTTTATAATTGTATTCAGTGAACAAATAGCTTTATCTACAGCCATACTTATTATATTGCTCAAAAAGGAAATTAGAAACTTTATATTCTTGAGAAATTTCTTTTGGGACAATATTACTAAAATCAATTTTTAACAGTGACATAAAACAGATCCCTACATTATTCCCTTTAGCTGATACATATAGATTCACTTTAGGTAATCGCACTTGATAGAACATGAATAAAAATCAATTTAGCTTTGACTATTTACAATGAAATAACCGCTCGGTGTTCGAAATACCTACTGGGGAAGGTAAAGTAGAGACACTCCTAGAGTCACATTTTAATTCAAAACATGGAAAGATCCTCTTCGGGGAGAAAACCATATGCATTATGAAAAATATAATCATCCTAAATATGGTGGACGGTAACAGCTGGCATAGCATGAAACATAGCACTTACTCTACACTTACAAAAGATCAGCACCTTGCGTTTTCAAAGACTAATGTTCAAAGAAAACTACTTCGTTGTTGTAGGTAAAAACATACACGTATTGTTGTTATTTCACCGTGCCAGGTGTGTCTCAAGGTATGTTAAGTAGACCACCAACAAGCTTTAGAGTATGTACCTGTCTTTATAGAGTTACCATCCATCGCGTGATATCATTCACTGTACATGCATGTGATATTTCAAATACATGTATGTCTTCAAGAATTCAGATTTGTAAGGCACCATAAATAAATGAAACTCCGCATACTCAAGTAATTTTTCAATGAAGGAATGGCACTATCCCAGGCAACAACATTGAATAATTATGGCCTCCGTCCGTAAGTTCATAACATCGTTTCCGGCTCGAAATATTGTAACTAAGCAAACTTATTAATTGTTTAATTGATATTTGACATGGCAATGCAAAGTCTCTCTTCGATTATTAAAATTTGAAAATGTCATTGAGTTTTTTTAAAGTGATGTACTTTGTTAGAAATTGTAAAAGACATAAGTTGTTATCTTACTTATTGTTGTTAACTTGTTAACTGTATTGGCTAAGTCTTCTCTGGCTCATACATCATTCCCAGTGGCTTGATCATCGTCAAATTAAGTAACGGATGACAAATAAAGTATATCATAATTAAGAAATAAGAATTTTATATATATCCTTATAATATTTTGCCGAAATTGTGCTAATGTTTATTATGTTTATTATTATGTTGGACAAATATTTATTCCGTTTTGCGCTTTTATTGTAATGTAAATCAGCAAATTAATACTAAGGAATTTTCAATAGTTATAAAATCATTGAACAAGCTTGGATGAAGCATGTAAAATCTAAAATCATTGTGTCATTTGTGGGGAATATGGTCCGACTCTGTCAGTCATTGATCTCTAACAACTACATCATAATGAAAAAACCTCAGACAAAACTCACTTTTTAAAGCACTACTCTATACTTAGCAATTACTACCTTTATACGTGACATATAAATGTACTTATGTATATCTTGGGGGAGTTGCCATGTCTCATAAATCAGAATGTTAACGTGTTCAGTTAATGTTCAGACTCATCGTCATTGCACTTCCGGGCATTCTGTGTGTTCACCAGTCATACCAGCTAGCTAAGTTTGGTCTCAAGTATGGAATATACAATAGCTGGTAACTGCGAACATTGGTTAAAAGTATTACGATGCTCCAAAAACGAATTCTGTTAAAGCATGCGACCAATACCAGTATCTTAGGTATTTTGACATGCTTTCTAGCAATTGCAAACAAAGATTGAAAATATCAGTGTAAGGATGAAATTGAGGAGACAACTGGTTCCAATCAGTGATAAAAGGCTAGGCAATTCAAATCACCTGCCTCAAAAGCATCTGCCTTTCTTTAAAGGACGGAAATTGTGAACATATGTTGCTGCTACAAAGCTTTTATCTTGTTCCAATAGACGTTGCTATAGCTGTTCTTTATAATATGCCAGATTTTCATATTTTATCATATCAAATATTAACAAAAAAATTCAATGAATAATCTTTTACAGGCACTACACGTAAATCTGAGGCATTGAAACTCAGACATTTAATTTACGTTAATTACTTTTTTTGTTTTGAAGTAAAAATTTGAATATGATTTAAAAAACAAAATAAAAGTCATTGACGTTTTAATAAAACAATAAGGATGATTTTTTATATTACAGAATGAATTTTGGTAGGATTTACTTATCAATTCATAATGTGCAATCAGTGCAGCTAAGTAAACCAGCATGGTTATTACAAATAGACGAATATACTTTCCAGCAGTTAACATGAGCGACCAAATTGTTAGAGCAACTTAATAACTTTAACATCCAAATTTTTCACCTCTCAAAATGTAGGTGAGAAATGCAATCTTAATACACAAAACGTCAAAGTGATGAGAATGAAATCGTTCAGCAAATACAATCATTTCTCAATCAAATCTTACCTTGATCTCCTTATTCAACAATTTTTGAAAATAGAAACATTTCTGATATTGCTGTTTGTATGCTCCAAACATAAGGCTTTAATGGAAGGAAGGATGTGATTACGATCTATGTTGCCTAACTTGTAGTCCTGTATGTCTAGAAGATAATTGGCTATGGGGCATTCGGGAAGTGATTGTCAATTAGGATAGATAAACAGATGGCCTTGATTGGTATAGGTAAAACGTGTTCGTAGTTTGTGCACATGTTCATGTTCAAAATAATCTTAAAATATTTTGTTTGATATGACGTTAGGGCTAATCTATGGACAGTTAAGGATAATGTCAACTTTTTAAAGTGACTTGATTACCAAGTGATTCAGAGAACGTTGGTTTTGTTCTGTTAATAGGTTTTTATGCTGACATTTTCCTCCTTTGAAAGGAACACGCTGACATAATTGCCTCAAGAAAATCTTGATCATCTTGTCATATTGTACGAGAATTGGTCTGATATATTTGTCGCATCACTACAAGCAACCTGTGCAGAGACGAGCTTGTTTTGGCGTTCATTATCTACAAACAAAACGTGTACAGATTGAATTTATGGTTTATTTATGCTTGAATTAATCTTATTTTGAGGTAACAGTGACGGTAAATTTGTTTTATTCTTTTCTATGGATATGTCTATTGATGGTTGTTACATTCATTGGTATCTTAGTAAACTTGGTATCATATAAACAATCTGGATGGTTGGTTTGACTGGAATTTCCACAAACATTTGAATGTTACAATCCACACACTCATATTCAAGTATAACCATAAAACATTCATCTTGACTCGCACACAATGTAGGTGTATTGCATGTAATCTCAATTCTACATAAACATTCTTAAGTGAAGAAAATATTGATCATTGCACCTGGCATAGAAATTCACTAAGATAATTATACAGGTGAATGAGTATTGGAGTTTAATGTGCCATAAGCAATATTTCCGTCATTCAACACCTGGATGAAGACCATCGAAAAGAGAGGACAGACCATAGAGGAAAGAGACTGAAAGGCTATGGATACAGACAGAGTGTAAAGAAATTGAAAGGAAGACAGCAGGCTTGGAGCGACTCAAATTTGGTTTGTCTTTTGTTTTATATCAGCCGATCTTTACGTTATATTCCTTACCACAATATATCGATTGAAAGTATAATTGCCGGACCTTTACTCAATTTGTTTCATTCATCTTTTGAAAGAAAACCGAGGTTATATTTCACTAATTTAACATGTCAGAATACCTTGATCCATCAACTTTGACATGCACATAGAAGTTAGAGAAGCCTCTGAATATGAAAACCATTATACACCACCCCATATGTATCTTTCCGGTTATTATACATTAGATAATGTAAATGTAGCTCACTCTGTGTCTGAGAGCAGTGTGGATTATTCAAACATTGGCTTCCCTTGGCGAAATAGTGCACACGTGTTAGTGATTCCGAGTTTTAAAAACTTATAATAACAAGGGGCTTTGATATGCCATACACTGTTTTGACTGACCTTGTCTTCCCTTTTAAACATCTAACAAAACAAATACAACCATTGCATGTATTACAATAAATCAGTTAGACTGTCATCACTGAAAGCTTAACATACAAAGTCCCTGCCTTTAAGTTGCTCATAGGAGGTTACAACGATCTTAACATTTGGGTGTTACATTCCTTCTTAGTCTTGTGACATGACAGTTCTTCTCTGATATTATTTAAGACTTGTATCATGATATTATATAATAACACATATGTCATTAGTTGCGTACGCGTATTTGAATGCAAACATCGTTGAATATTTGAGCGAGCAGAAATGAAATCAGATTTTTTTTTATTATCTAACTTCAGAATCAGTCGATTTTTTCCCAGAATGGAAAACCCTGAAGGCTTAAGAACGGAACTCAACAAACCTTATCCTACATTTTCAAATTTCAGTTCTTACATCAGCTTCCTTGACAAAGACATAATACTTGATTAATGTTTTTCAATGCTCTTTAATTTGTGTTTATTGATCGCCTCATAAATATAAGTATGATGAAATTGTAATGCTCTAGAATAACTCTGCCATGAATAGGGAGCATTTTAATTTGTATCATGCATTCAATGTATGTGCATGATTACAGTAAACTGCATCTTTATCATCCATTTAATGTGTGTCAAAGATCATAGTAAACTGTATCTTATCATGCATTCAATGTGTATGCATGATCATAGTAATCTGCATCTTTATCATGCATTTAATGTGTGTGCATGATCATAGTAAACTGAATCTTTATCATGCATTCAATGTGTGTGCATGATTAAGTAATTTGCATCTTTATCATGCACTATAAGAATATGCATGATCATAGTAATCTGCATCTTTATCATGCATTCATTGTATGTGCATGATCATAGCAATTACGCTGGAAACACAGTCATCTTTTAAAAAATTAATTGTTTTATGGAGGAACTGTCTAAAGCAGATGTGGTTACTTGCTCAATCAAAGCTTCTTTACACGAAGTCAAAGCTATTAATCAAAATCATTCACGTGTCAGCAAATATTATCACTCCCGATTACATCTGGCCAAGCATCGTTTTGCTGGAAGCACTCATCCTCAAGTTATGACCATAGGGAAATGTTGTTAATCAGCGGGTCCTACTATGGTGCGGAATTTTGTTACAGTTGATTAGTCAGTTGAAACATTGCCATATTAATCTTCATTACAATATATTGGTAATTATTCACATGGATTGATACAACACTATTTTATCACAGCAACTGTCATGTTATGACCACTGTTAATTGCTTTTTAATTTGTTTGGGATCAGAATGATACTGAGAAAGTTAAGTTTTCGTAGCTGAGGGTTATGGCAGAACAGTAGCCAAATCAAATATCACTGTTTATAAGTCCGAATTATCAATAACGAAATTTTAACATTAGGTATCTATTGAGGTGCATACATGTATTCGATATATGTACAGAAGATAAAATAACCAGTTGTGATCATACGAATGTTTTTGATAACGTTATTACACACTATTTAAAGAAACAATAACATCAATAATATGAAGGTTATTCACCTGTTTTATTATGATGTTTATATGCACTTCTTAAAACCCTATCGATAAAAGAACTAGAACTCCACTATCTAAAGGGCTACCTGTTTACATAACTGTTCTGACTTCTCTGATGTATTTCTAACATGTCCCACAAAGACGATTGATGACTTAATCCTTTACACACGTGTTCACTGATGAGGATTTCAGCATTACCTCAAAACGTCTTTCATCTGCATATGAAAATATGATGTTGAAGTTGACAGGCCATTGTGATAAGTCAAAACGATTTGGCTGCTTTGAGAATTTTATTTCACAAATGCGAGTTATCTTGCAAAACACAGCCATTGGTGATAAAGAGCTCTATTATAATGGAGTACATTGCTTAGAAGTGTAACTTTTCAAGCATTTCATTTTCTATGTGATTTGAACAGATACCGATAGCCTTTATTACCTAAAGTTAAATGATAAATTAAGTTACATAACATAATGTGCATGTTACACGGTGAAAGATAGCTTTTAAAGTTATTACAGGTATTTCAGGGGACGAAGCTTATTATTTTAGTTTTTAAATTTGTTTAGGTGATTTCTTTCTATCATGTTTTTCTTCCATATGATATACACCTAAAATCTTAATCGATGTTCCTACGAATTGCTCTCATTTCTATTCGTTTCGAGAAATCGCTCTTTCAAATCCTCCACATTTTTTCAGTAAAATTCTTCAGGTAAGACTTAAATAGTCCAAAATAAGAGATTGAGGCAGTGGTTACCGAAATTACACCTGATGACAAGATCTCACGCAAAACCTATTCATCTGGTATTTTCCTTCCTTGGAAAACAATGAAACTGCATCTAAGTGGCCTTATTTGTAACAGAAATGCCCATAGATGAATACAAGTCTGTCAGTCCTGTACCTTGAAGTAGGTAATGTCCTATGATGCAACAGTTAAATGTTATAATAAATTCATATATTGTGTACGTGTCTACGAGAAATAAAGCATGATGATGAGCATAATCAAAAAGTAAACGTAATCCTATTTTCAGAACAGAATAGTTTAATCCTGTAAGTGTCTCTAGTCATAAACCTGAATATAATTGGAAATGAATAGACAGTATAAACCGAGAGAGACCAGAGTCCAACTTAAACAAAGGTGTGACGCCATTTCATGAGATACACAAGACTGATGTATAAAATTCTTCGGGCTAAATACTTTTCACCATTCTCTCTATATAATAAATGTATATTCTGTACATCCCAAAATGCCTATGTTGAACATCTATTTCCATATTTCTTGTACATAAGCAATAGACCACCTACAGAATACACCTGACGTGGTAGCAATAACACTGTTGTTTAATTTCACAATTAAAAGAGTTGTTATAAAGATGTCCTATATTTATTTGTTTATGCCCCTTATACAGCTGTACATGCATTTCAAGAACTTGAAAAAACCTGTACATCAGCACCTTTTTTTTGTTACACATTCACAGGCAGGATACGTTTAGAAAAAAGTTTACTCTCTTAATCTTGCGGCAGTCATAGGTTGCACCAAACGCCTCTTTCCCCGTTGCATCGGAAGTGGTTGTTTAAAGACACCCACTGTTCCAACACGTGTCAAACAGTGAACCATTCACAGTACATTGGCATGAAAATAAACTGTTATGTGTAGCCTTCGGTTGTGATGAGTGATATAGCTATTACGTCAACAACTGCACCACACATGTACAGGAGGATTCTCCCAGGCTAAATGGCCTTTATATGTTATTTGACAAATGTCATTTTTGAAGTTTCTTTACCTCAAAATACTATGACTTTGAATAGCTGTAGCAGGATGATGCGTTTTTGAGTTCTGCTATGGATACATTTCCATTCATTCTTCATAACACTGAGTATCTCTGTCTGAACATTTGATTTTTATCTAACAAAATGGTTGATGAAATGGGACATACTTTAGGGACATACGTTAGGGGAAACAGCACGTTTATGCTGATCGTTCAAGTTTGTAATACATTTCATGAAAAATCCATTTTACTAAATACATTTGTACTGTAAGTATGACACATATGGAATGAAATTTGTATGAGTGACATAAAACAATCTACATGCACACATCTACAAGTTAAGATGCTGTTGAAACTATGTGGTTTATATATCCTGGTAGACATAGTGTGCAGTTATCTGCATTTCAAAATGGTGAAATGCATAATATTGTTTAACATGTCTATACTGAGATCAGGATAATCACATTCAATTATTTATTGTGGTAATTAACGTTATGCTTTTACAGTTTCTGTGGATAAAAGTTAATCAATTAATCTGGCATTTGAGACAAATAATCATTAACTTGTACATAAAATATATATCCTAAAATGTCACTATCCGAATCTATCTGACCAAATTAAAAACATAGTCCAAATGATTGTATGGCTATTTGCATAATGGTATGCATAGATTAATTTTGTATCAAAATTGTATATATATATATAATATATATTTAAGTCTGGGTGCGTTTTCACCCGAAGTACCCTTATACACTTAACCGCTCGTCAGCAATGTACATAATAAGGAGCAAAAGCAACATCAATATGGCTTGCTCTAGCAATTGCTCGAGAGATACAAACAATCTCTCTATCGAGAATTTTGAATCATTCATTGAAAAAATTGCGAGCTGATGTTATATTTTTAGCAAGTCTTAAGTTAGTGCATGCATTGATATTTTTGAGTTTTTGTAGTGAAATAATGCATAGACTTTCTTGATAACGGTGAAACGTCGCAATCCTGCAATAAAGAAGTTGTAAATCCATAGACTTTGTTCTATATTGTTCACTTATAGTCGAACCCAAGTATAAACGAATCTAGTTTTGACTTCAAATTGTACTCTGTATGCATGGTAACTAGCTACATTCCCATGTAAACATTGGAGGCGATTTTGATTATGAACTATGGTGTTTCATTTATGACTGATACTTGAACATCGATAACATACGATGTTTAGAATCGTATTCATCCTTTAGTGGTTCATAAAAGTTGCTAAACATAAACACAGGATGATGTTGCCAATGAAGATATGCTTAAAGTTGCGTCTTCCAAAATACTAAAGGAACCTAGTGTCTTTACAGCTTATATTAAAGACACATGCATGTTAGTTGTTCTCTTAATACGTGTGTAATATTGGTGTCTATACAGTTATGCCAGTCAGGCCACCTATAAGCTTCAGAGCAAATACCTGCTTTAGAATATTTTGTGTAACTTATGAAACTTTTAAAGGATGATTTATTATATGGTGCACTGTATTATACACATAATGCTCCAAAGATGTAGATTGGAAGATCAAAGTGCATATAAAGTTTGTCTTTATCTAAACATAACTGTAACATATTAACTCTTAGAAAAATATCTAGCTAATTATCACTATGACATTAACACATATATGTTTCTCCTGTACATGGTAATGGCGCGTCTTACACCTATGCCTCTGCTTTCTTAGATACAATCACGCACATTTATGAAGAACAGGTGCTGCGTTTTATCGGAAAGCTGGAGTGGGATCATCTTTTAAAGTATATTCTTCAGTCTCTTTCTGAAATGACTGCATGTCGACCGTTACATCGCAATGCCGGAACACAAAATTTAAAAACTAGACAATATTCGCACTTTATCCAGAAAATAGTATGTTTAAACTAGGCACCTAATTTCTATATAACTTAAATGTAAACCTCCATATTGTTATCTCGCAAGAAGCGCAATGCCACATAGGTACACAGGTTTTCCTACTCGCTCATCACATTCCTAGATTTGGTACATGTAAATCTAAAGTTTGTCCGCCAGTTTCTCATAAACAATCTATTGTAATGACCTAACATAATTAACTTGCTAAACAAGCTTTGAAATTCATTATATATGTGTGGGGTTTTACTAATACATTTACATAATGAACTTACATGGTACATATAAACTCACACTCAATGTTTCGAATTATATAACGTGTGAGAAAGATATTCATATACTGGAGGCAATATAAACTATATGGTTGCTTAATAATTTAGTTATACTATTGCACTTATATGATATTATCATGTGTTACACTAACTGCACTTATTTGATATTATTATGTTGTATACAATCAATTGCAAACATTAGTTGAACGTATCTGTGAAAGGATATCAATGACCGTAGACAACTGGTTCCAGTCCGAGTTTAGGCTTAGCAAGTCATATCACCTGCGTACCATCTTTCTATCTTACACATCGGATATCACAAACACATGTGCCTAAAAAAAGCCTTATCTCTTTGTTAGAGGGAAGTCGATATTTAGAAAGTTTCTCTGTATCCTTTGCATCTTCTATTTGTAATATGTGATATTGTTTACTACAGTTGGTACAGATTTGGATTCTGGCACATGTGAACGGCAATCTAAATATCATAGTTAAATCTGGGAGAACCGCTTGAATTTGTATGCATTTGGTTGTAGTTCCTTAAGCTTTTTCAGTTTCCCCTTTGTTGACGTGATGTCATTAAACAGATCATCCAAATCCTAGGGGAAATTGTAGGTTCTTTCATCGATCAAGAAATTCTTTGGAAGATCTAATTGCCTCAGATGTAGGGATCAGCTTTCATAAAGGTTTGTAATGATTTCTTTTTTCATATCAAATATTTAAAAAATTGACATAAGTTATAAACCTTATGCAGATGTTTTCTCACTGTTCAGTCACAGTTGCTAAATATGCTTGTTTTGCTAAGACATGCACAAATATTCTCACATAGTTTGACGCGATACGCTTCCACACGAATGAAAAATGATTAATGAAACATTTAAACATGTCTGATTTTAATTCTTTTGAAGAATGTGGTTGAAACTATAGAATTAGATCTTCAGTGACAATAACGCAAAAAGTGTCAATTATCAAATCATGAGAATTAGCAATAAACATGTTTTGCTATGGACAAACTGACCTGTCAATCAGCGATACATTTCTTTCTGCATGCGCCATTTTCAAATTCAAGATCCAATTTCCGCAATGAGGTAATACCTCTATCTTCTTGTTTCCTAAAGATTGTGTTGAAACAAATGTTTAAGTCATCAGAAAAGAAAATCACAGTTCAAATACAGTGTCAAAAATCCGTAATAAACTTTCAAACGGAATTCATATCATATTTAAAAAACGAGGCAAATACTGAAACCGCATTTTCAACTGAAGCCTTGGGGAAATAATCAACTTATTGGTAAAGTGTTAATTGTCCTGACAATTATCCACCAAATGATCTGTACCAAAGTAAAATGTGGTTCAAAACCTTACCTTTTTTCATTACCTACTAAATATATAGTCATGTTAGGAACTACAAAGGTTTCACCTATTAACGGAAGTGTTTTCATTTAGACTTTAGATCATTGTAGAGAGAGAAAGTGATAAAAATGCTCATACTACTCATTTACACCTTACATGCATCTTATCTTTCAATATCATTAGCTATTTCATATCTACTTCACAGTTAATGTAACTTTTTCTGTTTACTGCTGTTATGTATTCGTTCGTTTCCTACTATACTGTCCCTCTTGCATCAACTTTTGACACCCAAATACCTTATCCTCAATATGGTTATTTCTATCTAAAAAAACACGTGTCTCTCAGTGTTGCACCTTTATTTAGCAAATGTACATTGTATGTCCCTTTTTGAATCACAATGGTCACACAGATGTTACAGTGCACTAAGAAACACGATAGTTATTATCTTTAGTTAACTTCGAAGTTAAGGGTGCATGTTTAAGAGAAGCATCACTTTAAAGTGTTAATGGCTAAATAATGACAAAAGGTTGTTCAAATTGATAAGTTAGATGTTCATCGTGCTAAACTTGCAACATATGATAATGAAAAGTCTTACTGTTGTTACTTGTATAATGGAAGGTTTGTTTGTGATTTAAATAGCCTAAATTGTAGTCGTATGTCTATCAGATAATTGGTTATGGAGAATGCTGGAATTGGTTGTCAATTAGGTGGGATAAACAGATGGCTTACATGGAAGACTAAACGTTATCAGCAAAATGTGTTCCTATTAACCACGATGTTGTTATAAATACAATGTGGACCTTAATCTTGAATCTTTACAACATTTGTTGGAGAATGTAGTACGAGCTGTTCTTTGAATAGTTCTGGCTAATGTCAAGGCTTTTTAAAACGCTGTATATATGACCTGATCACCCAGTGATACAACGAGTTTGGTTTCAAGTTCCATGCTGACATTTAAATACGTTGAAAGGAACAAGCTGACATGGATGTTAGAGTAGTCGCATTCTAATCTCAAGTGCATTGTACTAATTGGAGGTTTTTGATAACTAACAAAATATACTGATATAGCATTACAAAGATTTTCTTTCTCTTTCATCCTCTCTCCCATTCTCTAGATCTATATTCCCCCCCCCCCTCTCTCTCTCTCTCTCTCTCTCTCTCTCTCCATTAGATATATATGTCATACCAATATATCAATATTATTATAATATATGAAGATATTCATATGATATATTCGTGTCAGTTTCACAGATGTATACATCTGAAATAATATGCGTAGCAATATCATATCACTGTAAAGGCAATGTTAGGATTTAAGGTTTTCACTTTTCAAAGCTTTAAGTAAGCTTCTGCGCTGTAAACACGCAACAGCAATTACGTGAAAGCAGGCAAAGGAAAATATTAATACTGCTGGCTGTTAGCATCTCCTCCAAAGAGTGAAAACACGTGTAAAAGCCGTCTCTCTACTCGGTCCATAGACTCTCTAACTCCCTCTAAACATGGAATGTAGTAGACAGTCAATATCAAGCAGTTATCTGAAAGAAGGATGGATCGTGCACAATACCCCTAAAGACTCTTTTATACTTCTTGCAACAGGAATATATGCTTGATTAACTTCCTGAAATAACAATCTTTTAAGTGATATATACCATGTTAAGTGAGCATTGTTGATCATTTATTTTTAGTTAATTTTACTTAATTATATATGTAGATTGTAAGCGCACAGTAATAGCACACATTTTAAAATCAGACAGACATAAAATCAGATCTGCTCTACTGATCAAAATCATCTAAAGTTATTCATATATACGATTGAATGTTGATGCATTATCTTTGAGTGAATAATGCACGTGCGTTTACACTTCACAAATGCAACTCTAGGATACATGACCAACACACAAATTTTAACTTTAATTTCTGATTTTTGTTGTTGTAAATTTGACAATTTGAAGTCGAGTGCATGTTTAATTTATTACACAGTGATCAATATGGCCTCAAAAGTGTTCACCATTAGTGTAGTGTATGATTATAATCAGTGTAATTTGTTGAAGGGAACCTGTTTGTCTTTTTCAACATTTTGCATGCAATGAGTGACCTTTGAAAGGGTTCAGTGATCTTCCCAGAAAACAGATTAACTATCTGTTTGGCAAAACCTGAAAACGTTAATGACAGAAAGCTCAGTGTGTAAATTGTCTCTGCGACAATCCACCCTCATGCATTCCCTACAGTTTTAGATTAACATTTTCATTTTCGTTATTTTGAAAAACGACAATTTGAAATTTAAAGGAAACTCTTTAATCATTATTTTTTCTTGAGCTGAGTTTTCTGTTATTGTCTCTTTTACTCAATTTCAGGGTGACGATCGATGACGAACAATATAAATAGTAACATTTGTTTTAAGGTAGGCCAATTTGTTATAGATATAAACAGCTGTATACTTAATCCTCAATGGTATAGAACTTGGCTTGTTTTGTTTGACTTGGTAGCTCATTTCTGTTTATTTCAATTATTCATATATTGTTAACTTCAAAGAAGAATTCTAATGTAATATCAATAATATACTTCCTATCTCGTTTTATATTTACATAATCGCGATATTCATTATTCATCTTCCATGAATTTATTGTTGTTAACAAGGGGGCAGCGATAGTTCGTTGTATTTTGAGTACAACCCCGGACACTAACTGAACTGATTTGACACTGAATTAATGATCTAATAACTTTTATGACCACCATGGTTAAAAACTCTTATACGTAATCATCTACAGTTGAAACAAAATGATTTATACTTTTGAAGGAAAGATTAAAACTTGGGTAACATTAACGTTACTCACACAAAAAACTGCCACAAAACTGTCTTGAGGACGCCAACAACATTCAGTACACATCATGTGTTGATATAGGCATGTCCTGTACACTGTCTCTGCAGTCGGGATTCCAAGCTCCACATATCAATGTTATGCCGTCGGGGTTATGCCTCTCAGATTTTCTTGCTAAATTAGATTTATTTTAAGCTGTTGCCAGTAAAACGAGCAAATTTGTTGATACAATAATGTTTGTCAGTTGCCAGTTTCTCCTGTTAGATTTTCGCCTAGATTAGAGGCCCAAGTGAAAGAATACTTATGACCCATTTCACACAAGGGCAAAACATATTGCACCCAACACATTGTTTAAGGGTTTTCACTGTTCTTAATTAAAAACATTTCATTGAAGAATCTATGATTGAAATAACCACAAAAACACATGGATAATATACAAGTCAGGAAAAACAAAATTATACTATAAACGATGATATGTTTAAAAAGCAAGAGAGATGTTAGTGTTTTCTTTAAATGGCATTGTCTTCTTAAGCCTTCACGATATAAAACAAAACAAATCTGTCTCGGCTTTCTTCTCCCAGCTGGTAAAAGAGCTAGAGTGATCACTCAAAACATCCTATGTTTACATAATAGTGTCTCTAATGTGTAAGCGTGTTCTCCTTGCAATCACATTTCATCCATGTAATATCAATCATTTACGATTCACTATGACTTTCACTGCATCTGCAGTAACAAGGGTAATCAAAAACACAAATACTTTTATAAATAGAAATGGCAAAGTTTGTTTATTCTAAATCTGTGTTTGACTCTAGATTTGTTTAATCACATAAAGAATATCTTAATTGCATAGAAATCAGGTTATACGAATTTATGTAGCATGATTAAATACAACTGCAATGGTAAGGGGCAAAAAGTTCATTTGAAACTGCTCGACAAAGTGCACATGGTTATTTAAAAACCCTGCAGGTATTCATCGAATACATTTATTTATATCATGTAAAACAGAAACTTTAAAGAGAAGCACAACCCCTCCAGGGCTTTCATGCATGAAAGGAAAAGGCGTTCTGAAGACGTTTGTGCCTTTAAGGATAAATAGGAAACCTTAAAAATGCTTTCCTTTTCACAGTCGTGGTTCGCTTTTTATTCAATAAAAATGTATCATGCATGAGAGACGTCTTGAATATCTCATTTTAAGATCATGTCCGGTTACGATGCGGATGAATTTGCATTTGAAAAGTATAGCTTAGAGTGTTAAAAAGAATAATATTCTTGTTTATGTCAGATGAATCTCATTTTCAGATATAAAGAGGGAATGAAAGCGACAGACGAGTACCTCATACATACTCGGTAGTCTGCTGAAGTCTTAGGTTCAGCGTCCCAGTCATTACTGCAGTGTGGTATCACTTTCCTGATATATACGAATGAATCAACATACACAACATACGTAGTTTGTTGTTACCGTAAAATCTTCTTCAAAAAGCTAAGTGAACAATTAAGAATACCGATTTTGAAAGCTCTAAATTATCCATTACTGACACTTGAATTAGTTATTTCGACTTCTTTAAGATACATTTCTTAATCATGTACTGTATCTATTGTTGAGTAAACCGTTACAAAGTTTGAATGCATCTCGTCCATCATCAACACCTTTCTCAGTGAAGTGCACAACATTGAGTTTTCAAATTCTCCTTAGCCAAGGTGAAAGCTTCATATCAAGCAATAGACTTCACGCTAGGTAAAATTAATTTCATCTAAATTACCACAGTCATTGAATGTGCTCTCAAAGAACAAATTGGTATGTACAACGCACATGAAAGTATTTATCACGTGAGCTCTTACGAAAGAGATTGATATATTCCACTCATTTGAAAATATTTAATGTATGAGCTCTCACTTAGAGTTGTACATACGAGTACACAAAGCATGTGACTGTTGGATATGAAAGAGTGCTCCAACGCTTTGACTCAACATAACCTAATTTGCTGAATGGGTTAGGAAGCAATATTTGTATTGTTAACTTCAGTCACCTTGTCAGGTGTTCTTACAGGTATGTTAAGTGAACCACCAACAGGCTGCGCGACACACACCTGTCACTCAAAAGCTGTTTTGACTGAACGTCATTCGAGCAAAAGCAGATATTCAATATCTAAAGTAAATAGGTTATTTTTATCTGATATCGTTGAGAAACCTTATCTTCTCTCAATTTTATCAGTTTTATTCGGAATTTGTTTTTAATGGGTTTTTATTAGCTATCGAATTAAATCAGTTCTCTATGAGACACTGCCTGAGGGTACTCAAATATCTATCACGTATTTATCTTTACTACTGTATCTTAGAGTAGCATGCGTTATGTGCAACTCGTACGACTGTATATGAATGTCTGTCTGTCAGCAGTCAAATGTCTATGGACATGCTGAGAGTGATATTATGTGTTAATAAGATGAGATGAACAGATGGCATGTGTGGAAGGTTTAGTCTCAACGTTTTAAACAAAACATGTTCATATTTACCATGGAGTTGTAATAAAATGTGAAACATCACACGTGAAGCCTTGAGGTTAACTTTTCATTGAACTCATGCTGCGGCTGTTTCAATAGTTTTTAAATGTCTCTGGATAATGTCAATGTTTTTCAAAACGTTTCCCGATGGATCACCAAGCCATACAACGATGTGTGGTTTTGTTCCAGTATCAGGTCTCATGCTGACATTTAACATCCTAAAAGGAACAAGCTGACTTGATTGTTTAAAATAGTCTCAAGATGAGCCGTAGAGTCTTGTATCTATTGATGTGTAGAAATGAGTTGAATGGTCAGGCATTAAATACAACGAAAAATTGTCAAATAATGAAATCACATGGTCTTTGTGGGTCTGTAAAGCTGGTTTTAAGTATTATTATGTTACTGTTCAGTTTAGACTAAAATTTAGTCTATGAAATATTTAAATAATTGACTGTTCCTTTATCTATATATTCTTTTCTTCGGGCTCCTAATTTGATACTATATATATATATTTCAAATTGTGTATTCAGTCAATCTAGACTTGCTTAATGTGGACCTAGACTGTATTAAAGGCTTTTATTTAAATACACAGTCATGAAGCAGGACTATGTTCAGTTCAAAGATGCTAGTTATCTCCCCTCTGATTAATAGGTAATCCCACACATCTTATCATGTTATCTTAGCTTCAAGTTATTATCCTTTTATGTTATCGTTACCTTATCCTGTTATAATTCTTACCTCGTTGTTCCACCCATCTGTAATTTGTGTATATGATGCTGTATCTCACCATATCTTGAAAACGTCATATTAAGCTATACCGAAACGTCACTATCAGTACAATAAAGATGTTGATAATTCATAAAATATTCCTTGTCTTCCTCAAAGTGACAAATTCTAGAATGCCACTCAAACAGTCTAATAGTTGTACATAATGCATGTTGGTACTACTTTAACCTTTTGTGATCCATTTGAAATATCAGCAAGTTAATGTGTTTTTTTGGCCTTTAATGTGGTTATGTGGTTGTGACATGTATTGGTATCTGTTAAACAACCAATGTTGATTTTGTGTCGAGGGTTTTTTCCCTCATAGAAATATAATATAATGCTCCTACAACTCTCCCTTTAACCCTCTGTCTCTCTCAATCTCCCTGTTTATGTCTCTGTGTCACTGTCTTCGATCTCTGTTTCTATCTGTCTGTCGCTCTCTTTCTGTCTCACAATATGTATCCGTCTCTGCCTATCTGTATATGTGCGTGGCTCTCTCTCTGTCTCTCTCTCTCTGTATCTCTGTGTATCTCTCTTTCTCTCCCTCTCTCTCGCTAAAATGCTGATATGCAAACACAATTATTCAATTTCACGTTTTCAAGTTCCAAAGCTATTATTAGTCTTCCGCATTGTTGTCCTCCAACAGCAATTACGTGAAACAAAGCCAAGGATAATATTAACATTGCTGGCTATAAGCATCTCCTGGAGAGAGTGAACACACGTGTATGAACCGTCTCTCTATCAAATTCATAAACTCTCTAACTGTCTGTAAACACTGGGTTTGCTCGTCAGTAAACATTTAGCAGTGGGCTGGACGAAAGTAACGTCGTGCACCACGGGTTTGTTCGATCGCTGGAGAATGTGTATGTAGCTGTGTTGACTTTTAACTGTCTATATCATTTGAAAATATGTTCTCGACCCGGAAAAAAATAATTCATATCACTAAGTTTATAAAGAGACAATGTCAATGACAGAAATACGAAACTATATGATCCTCCATTGCAACTTCTATTACCTGCACACATATAACTACTTCGTGTGAGTGAAATAGTTAGTCCTGATTTTTTTAGTAAGACAAGAGTCTTCGTTTATGATAAAATCAGCAAACAGGTTTTTTCCTTACTTTATCTAAACAATAGCATAAGGTACTGCTACCCACTGTGTTACCTAAAATGCGATGTTCTTCATCATAAAACTTCTATGTATAAAAAAACCCAAAAAAACCCAACTATTTATGCCTTCCCACAAAATCTACAAATTCAAATTTTATGTAATCGCTACGAATAAGACTTGTGGGATTTAATATGTGTACGAAAAGTTTATCTACCTGATTGTTAGACATATATGATAAGTAGAAAAAGCTCTGGAAAACTCATTTACGACTTTACACCAATAAAAGTATGCATGATATCATTTCCTATAAACAACTCACGAGCAGACCAAACTCAACAATAACATCGATCAAAGTCCGTATAAGTTTTCCTTTAGGCTTTCTGATCTGAATCAAATCGTTTTGCTTGACATAAGGTTGTTAGATGATCACATTTCATGAGTGTTGCATTTTTGTATTCTAGCAAAGTTCTGTTTATTTGACAGGAAACCGTTTAGTATGCTAACCAAAAGGAAATGTATTTCTCGTAGATACAGTTCAGGATTTAGCGACGATTCCAACATGAAAAGATTGTTTTTGATATTATCAGATGTTCATCCTTACAAGAACTATAACTTTGAGCCAACAATAAACTTAATGGTTACATGAGGTACGAAAAAATGATACCCCTTCAGACATAGAAAATCTCACCCTCGCGTCTTCTGATATCAATTATATCAACACTCTTTGATACAAGTGTTGATATATTTGATATCAAAAGACACGAGGGTTAGATTCTATTTATCATTCAAAGTCATTTTCATTACATATCCAAGAGAAATGTGCATTTGAAAAAATTAAAACAGTTTTGGATGATAAATTGTCATGTCATATAAATATGTCATATCAGAAAAGCATATACAACAATGATTAAAATCTAGTATATACAATGTTAAACCTTAACCCTTAAACTTCCTCTGCACTGATCTCGTATTCTGTACAATTCAATATCTGTTTAAAACTTGAAAACAATGGAACCTATTTTAGAGAATAAAATGTTAATGCCTCTCATTGTATGTTGTTCACCCAGAATAGTTGCTTCTTTAAGGGTAAGTGCGAGTGGATAAAGTATTTTCAAAATGATTTGGCAGTTGGACCGGGATCTACTACTTGCAGGACGGAAAATGGTATGATCCGTTCTGATGCATTAGGTAGATGTTAATTGTCCTTTCAACGACAGGTCATTGTCTGAGTTTGTCAGTTTGGCATGTGGATGCCCTGTCGTAAGATTCCCTTCGTCGTTCATTTACATGATGTATAAAAGGGACCAGCGATTGCTCAATGTAGCGTGGTTACAACTTTAACGTTAAACTGAACTGACTCAACCAACCAACATTGCATGGCAGGTCAGGTTCTTCTCACGTGAAGGACCACCGCGGTGAAACAAGTTTAATGGGTATCCCGTTCAGTTTAAACTAAATGTTTTAAACATTTGTGGGAAAGAGTCAAGTATGAATTGCATGTAAAGACACTGTCTCAAAACTATTAAAGGAATTCTTGGAAGTCTGAAAGGACGCAAACAGGGCCATGTGTACACTGCATGTGTTTATATAGACATGTTCTGTTTACAGTCTCACGTCAGGTCCCGGGAGGCCATGTGTTACTCCTGCCTGATAATGCTCCGTCACTCAGCTTGCTTTCAGAATTGTCTTTGCCAGTAAGGAGTGAGTGTGATGTATAAAATCAATCCTATTTTTTTCAGTTGGTAGTTTCCACATGTCCTTTTACAAGGAAATATACCAAATGTCCTGACTGTCGTTTAAATAACAATCCTCGTATGTCTGTACAAGGTAAGGACTGGAAGTTGCAAGTAGATGTGAAATACTGTGTTTTTAGAAACGAGATGCTTGCATTCACTGTTATTATGTTCACAAGTATACCAAGACTAACAGCAGGCGATGTACACACTAGGAGGAAATGGGCTCAGTGGTGTGTCTCGTATTTTCTGCAATATTTGCAATAGCCCCATTCTGACTAACCTCATGTGCTTCTTAATACACAATTGTTCCTTCATATTACAATGATAGCAAAATTTTAGAAATTCAGAAAAATCAGGAAAATAATTGAACACAAGCGAATATAAAACATCGCACATCGTTCCAAAAGCTTACAGGTTTAACATCCGACGTATTGTATCAAAAGTCATATAACACCTCTAATATTTATAGGATATCAAACGAGCTTCCCCTTTCATATCAAGTTTATGTCCCAAGTGAAATAATTTTGCTTTTTTCACGAGCCTTGGCGAGTGACAAAACAAAATTATTTCACGAGGGACAAAAACTTGATATGAATGGGGAACGAGTTTTGTATCCTATTTATTACCCACGTTTATTACAATGAAAACATCGTCAAATTAAAGTAAAATCTAGCTTCCCTATAGAGAAACGCAAAACGCGGATTAATACATTACACTTGTGCTTGGAATGTCGGCCCCTTCATTTCGGAAAACGTACGCTGCTTTGGTGTAATGTAGTTCATTACATTTGATAAAGAAACAAATGAAAATAAACTACAACTGAAAACAAAAATCATTTAATTCATTTCATTTGAAGACTAGGTTTCAGCTACAAATATGTAATTCAGCATAAACACGCGAAAACTGTCAACATTTTGAACTGATAAACGTGACCTAAATCTCGGCTCAACGTCAGTCGGCCGTCACTCTAGACGTGTCGTGACGTGGAGAACTTACTGTTCGGAAACAACGGATTAACAAGACACGTTTTGAATGGCACACGTAACATTTGGCCTCTTAAGGGAATAACCTTAAAATTTATGTCTCAAAAACTGTCAACTGGTAAAGAAACTTTTCATTCAATTGCAACTATTCTTCATCAGATAAAAGGACAAGTCACTGTAAACAATACGGCGACGCTTTGCGAAACAGGAAAAACAGTAAGTCTATATCTAGGTACTTGCTTTCCCCCCTGAGAAGTCTTGACAACATATATGCTGAAAGTGTTTAAAGGCCGAATAACATTCACAACTCGTCCAATAACTTTTCCATAGATTTTGAGCAAATCATTGTTTTTTTACGGGTGACGCCATCTTTGTTTACATGAGTCCCGATAGACCTAGACGAATTTTGTTACTTATTTAGATTGTATAGTTATTCTATTTATTTACGGACATTTCAGTAATAAAAGGAAAGAAAAGCCTTGCATGTAACCACAATTAAAAATACATTTTATTCGATTATATGAAAATTCTCGTTTTTCTTGTGCTTAGGAACGAAAACTTATGAATGGAAATCATGAATGAAATAGCTGATGAAAGTAGTACCGGTAACGTTAAAACTCATGTATCAGCCAATCAAATCACTCGAAGGTGTTATGACACATATGTCATGAAACCCCTTTACGAAGTCCCATGTGGGTAATAAAAGCATTTTGATATCATTTGTGATCTCCTTGTTGTCATGGAATGCCTATGGTAAGCATAGAATGGGGCAAACTTGAAGTGAGGGAAAAGAATCCGTTTTATGAATATGTTCCATGTTGAAATATATTTGGACACTTCCAAAGATAAGAAATTGAAAATTTACAAAAAAAGCATTCATTCGGAAGGTAAATAGTTGCGTTTGTAAAATTCCCGGGATTCATTGTTATTCAACACCCGCCAATTTAGTTAAAACCCGACGGCGTTGTTCACCTGGAATCTTCACTATTTCATTTTAGACGGATATAAAAATGTATGTGTAAACATACTCCTTAGCAAACACCGTTGACCCTAAGATAAAAAAATCATTAAAAAACGTCCATTGAGAAAATGACGCGATGTCAAAACGGTTGGCCTTTGTGACGTCAAGCCATGGAAACGTCATTCGAAAGAAAGCGGTCGCTTGAAACAAGGCGTTAAATTGGAAAAATAAAAAATAAAAAATAAATCATATTGAAAATAATTTGTATGTCTACAGAAAAACGCCTTTAAGAAAATAACTATGATAACTGTCAAACTTTAGTAAGGCTTAGATATTAAGATAATCAGAACATTTAAATCTTGAGTCGGTCCGATTGTAGTCGACATGTATCATTTTGCGGTGAATCGTCCGAGATAATTTGCGGGTTTTCCTTGCCATTCAATATAGAAAAATCAGCCAATCACGATCAAGAATGAAACCAAGTTATGTTATAATTCACAGTTCTCAACATCAAATACATGTAAACTATATCGATTTTATGAATGAAGGTCTTTGATGAAATTCTGGGTCCCATGTACATGTACTTTGGTGAATTGACCTACTAAACGCTAAAATTTTACGCACTTTCTTTACGCTGCATTACGTTCCGCTGAATACGACAACAAGTTTATAAACAAACAATAGGAGAATAGCAATTCTAACATGACACGAAAACTAGAATGAAAATACTGCTTTCTGATTGGTTACCAAAATCAATTTTGGAGTGATTATTACGCTGAAAATCACCTCTAAATATTTACGACCGATTCACATTCATACACGCACGTTTACAAACTCCATTCGCTGAACTTACTGTTTTCATCGCCTTAATTACAGACAACTGTAAAATTAATTTTAAATCAATTCTATAAAAACATTGAAAATACCGTATTTTTTGAGTAATTTATAAGATAAATCCATTCTTTGGTCATTATTCGTTGAAGTAGATCTAGTTTATTTTTTTATTACTAGATTTAATTTAAAACCAAGCTCGCTTCGTACCGTAACGCGCGGCAATAGCAATTCGTCAAGTGAACAGATGAGACGTACGTTATTCTTCAACTTTACAAACTGCTTCCCTTTTACCCCCTCTCATTCATAAGTGAATTTCCAGACAGTGTATTCAACCATGACAAACTATACAGCTTTCTTGATCTTTCATTCAATCAGTTTACTTGTTGCGTGAGGAGTTGGCGCTAGCAGTAAACAACTACTTTTAGAGTAACGTCCCTTGATTTGGTCAGTCCTTATCGGTATTGTAGGGATGATAGGCGACTTTTGTATAATTTAATTACGTGAAAAACGTATCTCTGACGGGATAAAAAAAATCTGTCTTTTGTTGATATTATCGTCAACAAAATAAATACTTAAAGGGTTCTATTCTATAAACATATTGGTTTATTTTTTAATATTTTTTTTTATTGAAGCGTGTTCTTTGAAAATGGAACTGTACCGTAGTTTCGAAAGCAAGTGGAACTGGTCTGTACTGGTTTGACCTAATCACATTGTTGTTGCGCAAGGCAAATAAGTTCCTCATTATTATTCTAATTAGTCATGTTTGAATGGAGATAAATCCATTCTGTTTTTTATTTTGGGGTTGTATGTCGTGCATTTTTCACCCCTAAATAAACATTTCAAACCGAGCTAGGGGTGAAAAATGCACGACATACATTTATCTCCTATTTAAGATAAGTTTATAATATTAGTTTTTTTTAGTTACAGCTGCATACCGAAAGTTTGTTCACATTGAGCGCTTTGAGTCCATTTAGTGGAGATTTTAAGCGCTATATAAATGCTATTCATTATTATTATTATTACCTGCGTATCCTAGTACAAATATCATGTAATATTGGATGTCTTTGAGGCATCGTAGCATTACGAAAATGAAACGAATGATGTTGAATTTTCAATACAGAAGTGAAAATCCGTTGTAATTTAACGTAATTGTATATCATACCAAACAGTTAATCGTAGCAGTTTTAGCAGGTCATTATAGTGACCAGGGGTCAAATTTCCGAGAACAGTTTTCGCTACAAAATCCATTTGAAGTGATCAAAGGCTTTAAACACAAGTCAAGTTTGTTCACTAAGTCAATTTGATTGTGTTGATTTTTTCTCTGCGATTGGAAAAGGAAAATTAAATCTGAATTTCATTAAATCGAAATTTCGAAAATATTTACACTTCTGTCTCTTTCATCATGACAAAATTCGAAAAATTGCACTAGAGACAAGACGATTCCCAAATAGGTTAAAGAATGGCTATTTTACACATGTACAATACGTGATTCATTGTCAGTTTTGGTGAAGTGGTTTTACTAACGTCCAAACTAAACCCAAAGATACATGATATTTGCACTCCGATAACGTTTTATGTCAACGAACTGTTGGCATGGAACTGTGCATATGTCGCTGTATAATTTATCATTAACAGGGATGCTGGGTTTTATATTCAAACACAAAACATATTGACATATAAGAATATCACATATGTAGCAAAGTAGCGAGAATGACAATAAAAACATTTACCAGAAATGTCTGGTAAATGTTTTGATTTAAAAGGGTCTTACCAAAGCTGTCCAAATTCATAGAAACAAAAATGTAATTTTAAAGTCTAAATGGCTCAACTGTTTTTTCCAAGCTGGTTAAGGCGATCTCCTAACACGTGTCGTTTTGATAGGTGTATTTGTTCTCCCAGTATCTATATATTTCATTCATGTAATATTACATACTCGTTATAAGAATCAACTTAAATATAGTTGATTCCGCAGTATTAAGGGAAACACTTTTCCTTTAACGGAACACATAGGGCTGTTGATGCGTTTGTCAGCATGAAGTATGCTGGAAGACACTTCTCAATTACATAATTCATGATGAGGCCTGGTTTTAGAAGATCGGTTGTTTGGAATGTAAATAAAAGGAATTCAATAAATATTAATGACAAACTGTTATAGTTCACAGAGTGTTTGTAGATTTACACCTTATCAGTCATATTATCTAAATAAGATTTGTTTCAGAATGTCATTTGTTGACATCACATCACTACCAATCGTATCATTAATATCTTATCCAAAATGAACAGGGACACCTTTTTAACATTTCCTTCTATAGTTTCCTTTCCCTTATTTCCATTTATCATATCAACATACACTTTCTATCCAAAATATTTAGAATATAAAGATTAAATGCAATTCAAATGTTTAAGGTAAAAATGTCTAGTCATTTCATGACAAATGAAAAAATACAAAACTATGAGGTTGTCTGCAGCTACAAGTTCACAAATTCATTAACGAGTATAATCTATTGATCTGATTAAATTGTATAAATTAACAACATAATTATTTCTTAAAACATATAAAGCAAAAAGCAGTGATATAAAATAGAGAATTATTACGAGGATGAATAGAAAAACATTCAAATGCTCTCATTTTCTGAGTTATGATTTGCTTTAAACCATTTAGATGGTCGAATGTTTAATGATTTTCAAGTTTTTGGTTTTGTTCTATGAACCTATGTTCAATGCCAACTTAAAGCACAATTATTTTTCTTTTGACCAATAAGATAACACGTTACGTTGTCATATTCTTACATGAAATGAACATGGTACAGGGATACCAATAAACATCTGTTTATGCGTTTTGTGCAATGTTCGAGTATTAAAGAGACACAGAGTATGCTGTTGGAGTCAAATATGAAGTTTTGAAATGGTGTTATTTCATCGAAAGTACTGGTGTTTTCTGAAGATTACCATATGAATGTCTATAAGTTCCATATAGTGACAATAAAGCGCTGAACTGGTGATTTGTGATCGAAAACCGTACAAAGGCATACGCCGATGGCCCAAAGGTAATTTTTTAAATTATTAAATGCAGACACAGAGAGAGTTGTTAGTATTAAGTAAATCATATAACTAGTTTTCGTGTACAGAGGACTAGAAAATTTGACTTTGTAACATTTATATGGCCGTTTTTCGATACTAATTGCAAACAAGTATATAAAAATGAACGTTTATCGATATGATTTAAATTTTAGTGAAGACAGATTGTATGTCGGATATCATTTAAGACACATTGAAATCATATAACATACTCTGCGTCACTTTAACTAAAGTCTTTTAACTCTCAGATAGCTGTTTTCATCCCTGCATTGATATATCTCATTTTTTATTGGGAACTTATCACTTTTAAAAATTAAGCACACATATCAACAACATCAGTTGCTTTGTCACAGTAAAAAGCTGAAAATGTACAACCACCAAATCATATATTCGATGTTCTGATATATCTAAAAACATTTTCAAATCATGTACCGAAATAATCTGCTGGTTGCATAGATGCAAAAAATCTGGTGATAGGTTATGAAGAAATAACCACATCACACGTGTCAGTGTAGAACTCGAAATAAGTTTTACAAATTCTCTTCAACCAACGATGAGGGCGTCATTGTAAGCGATACACTTCCGCTATTGTAAGTGAAATTCATACCAAATACAATAAAATCTACAAAGTTATCATATGAGCTTTCGAAAAAGAGATTGATACAAACCACACAATGATGATACTTTGGTTATGAAATACTGCTCCAAAAGTGTGATTCATAAACATACATATATATATATATATATAAAGATTTCTTGGCTCCCTTTGGCCCAGGATATTAACATTACAAATCTACAAATATATGTACATGATAAACTTACAGCAATTATTTTCTGTGAAGGATCTCCACACTTATTAAAAACATATACTGGTCATCGATGGCCCCCAATCCATCATTTCAATAATCAAGGACCTGTAATAGAAAGGACTGGTCACCGGCTCTGAACTCTCCGCGACCTTCGCCGCGGAGGGAAACCCTGTGGCGAGACTATAACGCGTAACGCATGCTGGGTAATGAATGGTACGATACAGACGTTTATTGTCGAAGAAATTTTTCAATTGGAAGTAATTTTCAAGGAATTAGAAGGTAATTTTACATGTTTGACATTAACTAGGACATTGATGCATTCGTTTATTCATATTTTTACGTTGTTTACATATCATGTAGTGAGTTAGACTTAAGAAATTTAACAACCACTCTGATGGAAGGGCGGTCATTTCAAAACAAGATGGCGGACCCAGACACTTAGTGATTCGCGAGTGTTTTGTGGAACATATAACAAGAGTTTTACTTATAAAAGTCCTTAGTTACCAGGCTCCATTTTCAGTATAAATGTTATTCTATCGACAACTGTAATCTATTTATGATTCTGATGATTGTATGTTAAGTTATTAGTGTATAGAAAGTGACGAAAAGTGGTAATTTTGTCAAGATTTTCTCCGACTGTCTGACAATTACGTGACTTTGTGCACAATATAACTCAAAATTATGGCAACGTATGTTGTATCAAATTTTATATTTGTAAAGTTAAACATATTAATTAATACTTAACATAAACAAAAATTGCGTTTGTTGTTAGGTTTTTGTGCAGTGAAGGAAATATATTGACTTGTATTCACCCAGAATATTATATGAATATCACGTTTAGGAACAATAATTTGCACTTTAAAATAGTGAATAAAGTATGTGATAAATACTTTTGGTAACTGAGTGCTTCTTATTTGGCATTAATTCACTGAGTTTTCCATTTATTAGGTATAATAGAAAAGTTTCATATTTATTTTTCCAATTATCTTTTCATCTGAATATTTTGGAGGGCAATACATAAAATAAGCAATGACATTGGTGACAATATCTAATATAATAATGTGTTGTTTTTTTAAAGATGCCCCCCAAAAAATGGAAAGTCGCTAAAAGAAGATCAATAGGTCCGAAAAAGAAGAGGCGAAAGACAAAGCCCAAGTCAGAGGTCTTTGAATTAGATTCAAGGAACGATGCAGAACATTCACCTTCTAACCAGACTGAGAGGTAAGACAAATTTTTAACAGTCTACTAAAAATGTATTAAATTCTTTTCAGCAAAATGCATTTAATTAATCGTCTTTATATGACTTATTGGCAAAATTACAGTTTTACAAATGAAGCTTAATTTTTATTTTTACTTTTCAAATTGTAACTTCCATTTGTCAAATTCATGTTACACTTGAGGTGACAGGACTTTAATTTCCTATTAATTTGTTTTTATTGTAAAACTATTTAGGATTATACTAACTTAATGAGTTTATTAAACATGATTGGGATGTTGAACTTGTGGAAATTACAGTTGTCTTTTATTTTGCAGCACTTCTCCCAGTGATGATATTGGATGGAAAAGTGCCTGGAGCTGCTTCTTCATAGAGAACGACCAGCCAGATGAGGATACATCCAATCTTTCATCTGAGGAACAAGTTGATTCAGACAATTGTGCAGCTGATAAATTTTATGTAATTTTACATAAAGTTTTCGAATATTCTCACTTGGATGATTTAGACATTTTTGTGAAGAAATTGAAAAGTGACTATATATTCACCAAGTATATCCTTTTACAGAATTCTGTGAATGACAACCGCTCAGGCTGGGGAATTTTACAGTACGTGAATGCTGATAATCATGGCTTGCATTTTGTTGATTTTTATAGGCACAAAACGCCCATGTCAATCAAGTTGGAACTCATCATAAAACCCTCTTTAAAGACAGTTTTATTTGTGCATGGGCAGAAGCTAAGAGAAGATCATGATTTCTGGATGGGTTTACCAAAGTCAATTTTCACAGTAAAGGACATAGAGAGAATTATCACAAAGCTCACTTCTTGGGATATTTGCATTGGAAATCATGAAGCAGACTATGTGTCAATGTTGCCAGTTGGAATTTCATTTTTTGAAAAAACAGTTCCTAAACCGGTGGCCTATAGGGAAGATATTTCTGCACATCGTGATGACCTTCATTACACATCAACGATCAGGTCAACAAGATGTTCCATGCTTACATCATCCATAACAAGATGTAAGCCGTGTCAGCTGTATAGGAACACCCTAAGAAAGAAAGAACATCGCCAAAAGAACAAAAAGACTGACAGCTTAACTTTGAAAACTACACCACACAAGTATATGTCAAAGGATAACCTTGTGAAGAAAATGAATATAATCAAAGAGGAGAAGAAGTCAGTCATAGGAGAATTGGAAAGGTTGAAAAAAAAAATTTCAAATATCATCAAATCTAAAGGCCAACTTCTCAGTGAGAGTGAAAATGAAGAACTGATGGAGCTATTGGAACAACACACTGGTGATGTAGAAAAAAGTTTTCCGGATACCAACTCAATCCAGCGACTTTTTTGGGAGCAACAAATGAAATACGCCAAGCTTGAACACAAAAGCAAAATGAAATGGCATCCTATGGTCATTAAGTGGTGTCTCTACCTTCGAAGTAAAAGCCAAAAGGCTTATGATGCAGCAAGAAACTGTGGTTTTATATCACTCCCAAGTTCACGGACACTATTTGACTATTCTCATGTTCTGCCAACTTGTACTGGTTTTCATGAGAAATATACTGAGCACTTATTGCAAGAGGCTACAAAGTGTGGTATGTTTGATGAGGATTGGAAATCTTATGTAGGGATACTTCAAGATGAAGTCAAGGTCTCCCAGGGACTTGTTTATGACAAAACTAGCGGCGAGCTGGTTGGGTTTATAGAACTCGACAAGATAGGTAATGACATCGCCAATATTGAGAATGCCCTCAAAGAGGATGAAAGGAAGTTGGCAACGTCCATGCTAGTGATTATGGTGCGAGGAATCACATCTTCTCTCTGCTATCCCTTCATATGTTTAGCAACAAGTGGAATCACAGCAGCCCAACTGTTTTCACCTATATGGGAAACAGTGAGAATTTTGGAACTAGATTGTGGACTGAAAACCTTATTCATTACTTGTGATGGTGCCTCTCCAAATCGCAAATTTTTCCGTCTTCATTCCCATGACGATATGAACAATGCCCATTGGACCTGGAATCCATTCTCAGGTACTGACAATAGAAGAAAAATTTACTTCATATCTGATGTCCCACATTTATTGAAAACAACCAGAAATTGTTTCTCAAACTCCGGAGCACATAACATGGCTCGTCATTTATGGAAAGACAACAGAAATATTTCATGGACTCACATCATGCGTTTGTATGAAGATCATGTGGAAAAGTCTCTATTTAATAGATGTCCAAAACTAGACAACAACCATATTCACTTGACGTCTTTTGCAAAGATGAAAGTAAATTTAGCTGCACAGGTGCTTAGCTCAACTGTAGCAGATGCTTTGGAAGAACTGTATGGGGATCATGTTTCTGAGACTGTAAAGTTTATACGTCACATGAATAAATTTTTTGACTGTCTAAACAGCAGGAGTATCAAGGAATCGCACCAAAAAAGAAACCCTAATTTGGCGGCTTTTACCTGTGTCAATGATCCCCGCCTCTTATATTTAACAGATGAATTCCTAGCATATTTTGAGGATTGGCAACAATCTGTTCAAAATCGTCAAGGGCATTACAAGAAAAGTGATCGTCAACGTATGACTCTTAGTAAGCAGACCTTAGATGGGCTTCGTCTGACTGTTAATTCAATTGTAGAATGTGTAAGGTTATTACTTTCGGAGGGAGCAGAATTTATTCTCACACATCGCTTTAATCAGGATCCCCTTGAACAACATTTCTCTCACTACCGCCACAAGGGTGGTGCGAATGACAACCCAACAGTATATGATGTCAAGAATACTCTTTCTCAGCTGAGGGTGATAGGATCAAGTGCTCTTTCCCCCATTCGTGGTAACATCACCAATAAAAGAAAACAACCACTGACTGTAGACAACACACCTCTTCCCAAAAGAAAAAGGTGAGTTTATTGAATTCTAATTAATCATTTGTATATTTTAAAAAATGAAAATGAAAATTTGTAAAATAAACAATCTTTATGCATATAATTATGTAACATATAGCAATATATATACATATATATATTTGCACAGACATGTGACTGTCAAACAGATGATGGATTAGCTTGATTTCATCTTTCTCCTAACTCTAAAGTCTTTGAAGGCTCTTCCTCAATGAGAGGGATTTCTTCTTTTTGGCTTTTTTAGTAGTCTTATGAATTTTCCTTTCGACAAGTTTGGCCAAAGCATTGCCTCGAACCTTTAGAAATAAACTTACAATGTTTTCAAGGATGTTTGTCTTAAGGTTTTCTATTAGAATACAAGGCACAAGTTTATAGAAGTAATATTGCACTGTTACGTCTTCCAAAATTGCTTCTTTCAGATGAGATGTTATTGTTGATGTTGAAGACAGATTGTTAATGTCTACCTTCTGTCTACAGATAGACTCCATCTTCCGAACTGTGAAGAAGAAGTTGTCCCCGCAAATCCTCAGGCCGCCACGACTCACTTTCTCAGTCCAAATCTTGAATTTCTGAATGAACAGAGGAGAACTTTCCGTAGATTTGAAGCACAAGCCTTCCAAGACATTGCTTACAAGTGTGTTGTCGTGTTGTGCCGCTTTCTTTGACAAGGCTTTAATGATAAACCCGGAGATATAAAAAAGAACACTGTTGTCCTGTTCCGAAAAATGTTCATCAACAGCCTTGTGCTCAATGTTGTCTGTAAACTCAGACAAAATCACCTGGATAAGATCAGTGAAGAGCCCTTGAATAAATCCTTGAATGTGGGCAGAACTCTCTTGTGAAACTTTAGAAATTAAAAATTGCAACTTCTTGCACAGTTCTATATCAGTCCTCATGATATGAAATCTTTCCCACATCTTTCCCACATCTTTTCCTGGTCTATCTCAAAGGACATGTTCCGTCCATATACTGACATGATATCCAGAAAGTGTTCTTTAATTAAGTCCTCTATTTCTGTCAAAACTTCATCAGACTCTAAAACTTGCTGACTTACAGCTACGATTGAAGGTCCAGATTTCGAAAACTTGGTATGATGATGTTTGTTTTCCGATACTTTATTCACACCTTGATGAAGAAGTCGTGCGAATGCATCCTCTGTGACAGTCTTAAAGTCGTTACTCTGTGAGGACCGCGACTTACAAGTGGAAGCTGTGGCACAGTCGGTGGTCCTATCATCAGTCACCTTGTTGTCGCAGGCTAAAATGAAACATAAGATATAAATTGAAGTTTCAAGCTTTGTGCACATTACTGTCAATAGATAATATGACATGTAAATGTTTCCATAAGAATTTTAGATCATTTTACGAATATTCTAAACATGAATTCAGCTTGCCAGAAATTTCCTTACAAAATACCCTTGAAGAGAAAATTTTTTAATTTTGACATAATGACCCGGACAACAAACTATAGATTTAAAACATGTTTCGGATTTTTAGATATCTTTTTATACAGTGTATTAGATTAGGGAAATTAGCTAATTAGCCATGCAATAATCAATATACATTTTCAGATTTTGTTTTGTGAACTGTGATAAAACTTTGCAAGATTAAATCAACTCTACTTAGTGTCTCTTTATGATTCATTCTGTAACTATAAATTAACAAATACGTTACATTTGTTTTATTTATTTATTTTACTTATTTTGTTAAGTCAGAATTTTGCCTGATTTCCAAAGAAAGTCTCCAAATAAACTACATTCAACTACAATCTTATATTCATGTGTCAAAACGTCATATAGAAATAAATATTAAACTGACCTTTAATATCTGTTTTGTCGTGTTTCTTGATCATGTGACCTCTGAACCCTGACACAGATTTATAACGCTTGTCACATAACGGACACTTGAACACTGTCTTGGAACCTCCATCTTCGATCTTGCTTCTCTTGGTGGTTGTGTCAGCGTTGTCTTCCGACCATGAATCAGAACTAACTTCCCCTTCGTACTCGGTCCATTCCCCCAACAATTCCGTAAGATCTATATCAGAATCCTCCCAGTTCAAATAATCAGACATACTTGTTGCTATTCAAAAATTGAAATGAAAATGAAAGGACTACAGTCGTCATTCTTATTACTTTCTACATCTGTTTATTACATAACCAAAAAAACGTCTGTACACGTCCTTGCATAACCGTAATGACATTCCATTTGAAATAAGTTTATTTTAATCTGGTACACGTGAAATCAGCTTGTCAGGTGAGCACATTTTGCATAATACAGAGATGTATCGCCTAAGTTTTATTGCATGCATGTCGTCTGCTTCGCTAATCCGGATGTTTGGGTAACGAAGGAAGTGCTTGGATTGAGCCAGTGCACACGCGCGAGATGCTCGCACCATGGAACAGGAGTCGCACATATCGGATTACCGAGTAAATGATCCGCGGCCGACCTCTCGCATGGGGCTTAACTTCGGCTTCGAGTCCTTCTATAATACAGATCCTTGCAATAATACAATACATCAAAAAATACCAATGCGCTCATTTAACATGTAACAATGAGCTAACAAAGTCACCACATGGTGAGATAGGGTTTCGAAGAGTCTCGGTTCAGTCCTGGTTAACGTAGCCCACCGTCGGGTACAGCTTAATTTCCACTGTTTTCCAGAAACATTGGTCATCCTACATGGAGGCACAGATGTATTCCATCTACTGACGTTCCCCACGTCCCCTGCCTAAGCAGACACCGCCATGTTAGTGGATTGACCAACTGCTGTTCCGACACCGACGTTCTCCATGGGTTCTCGATCTCTCAGGTCCAAACCGATCATCTCCCGCAGTCGTGCTGGCTTTCTGCATCATTGCATCCACTGATGGATGGAGGCACCAACTGTCGTTTCCCCAAACTATCTCCTCTGGGTTCTCCTCTCTTAACCTTACAAGTACCCAAACCTCAACTTAAATGAGAAATATTTTCTTATCTTTCTAGCTGCATATCTACAGTTTCCTGAAACAACATTGCTCCTTACTACCATATTGCCTTGAATAATTTACTCAAGAGAGCTAATTATCTGACCGTCCCAAATAATTATATTTAAGCTTCAATCTCTTTAATCCAAGGAATTAAAGCCTGCAGTTAACCCTAGCCTTTGCGTTGTGTTTTTCTCTACAAGAGTTACATAATAAGTTCCATTTCAGAAAACCTTAAACCCACCGTTGCCTAACCTACTGCTTGATAAGATTTTGTTCGTCTATCCTTGGCCTTCAGACCCAGGGCTAATCCACAAGAATCCCTCTAATCCGGTCTGTAAATCAAGGCCATTCAAGTCAATTTATGGCAGGAGCTTCGTCTCGGGTTACAACATTATATGCCCGTCTGCTCAGTCTGAGCTCCATCCCATTTGATGTCCCGCGGGCTTACCATATAATGTACCCGTCCACTCGTCCACCACTCTCTCAGACTTTAGGATTTCTAAACTTCATCTTAATTCAAGCCCTCCCCATGATCTTTGCTGATGTAATTCACCTAAATCGTCCCTGCCAATTAATTCTAGTCTTCTTTCAATACCCCTTTCCTTAACTTTTTTCATTTTGACTCCTGAGACGGTAACCCTTCAACAGCCCATACTATTTTCTTACTACCAGGCTGATCCCTCCAAAACAGCAAATCAGCGTTCCTGTTATAACGTTCCCCGTGAAACCCCTGATATGGGTTTGTTCTCCTAATGTCCTTTACCTCTACTCCTTACTGTTACGCTAACATACCTAAAACTATCAATAAAGTTTAATTGCAAACACTTAGGGTCGCCCAGAGAAGCGGGGAAGGTCGACAACAATCAGTATTCACCAACCACCAAGTCCAAGTCCCTCTGTCTTGCTGAATCCGGGTCACGGCACCAAAAGGATCCCCTGTGTAGCACAATCAGCAGGCACACGAGATGCATGTGGATTTTCATGGGTTTACTTCTTCTAAGTACTTTGTGCCAATCTGGCCGTCGACACTTCCAGCCTGCTTTCCCTGGGCACCCTCACGGCGCCCAACACGTCCTTTCTTACATGTCTCGATGTGACTGTCGCTAGCCCATGGCTGAGGGCTGGCTGAAACACAGCTCCTCAGTCCCGTGGCTGAGACTCAACCCTCCAGGACAATGGCTGAGAATCAACTTCCCACCAACTTAAATACCCATTAGACTCAGTTGTCAACACATTGTCACTTGACAACAGCTTAATGATTATTACATACTTAGGGATTACTTGGGGATGGGATTAGCAGAGTATAACATAGGTTTCATAACACATATGTTACAAAAGAAACAATCTCTTTCCACGCATTAAACCATTGTTATAATCTTTTTGTAATATCTTTGAAAATCTACTTTATTCTCGAGTCATTCCTTTTTTGGTTGTTTTATGTGTTTAAAAATCTAATTATTATCAGTTACGAATCTAAATAATCAAAATTCGAATTCTGTGTAAGAAGTCATCAATGAAACTCGAATATTTATGGTACTAATATCCGTACTCATGTATGAAAATTAGAATTGAATAATGCATATATGTATAAAAACGTCTTAAATGTTGCCTAATTACATCTAGTAAGGAATTGTGATCTCAATATTCGAATCCATCTGTAGTTAGCGAATTGGCGAGTTCCACTTTAAATCGTCATTAAATTATCATAAATTATCTCGAAAGATAATTGATCAATGGTCTGGATTGGATGCAAGTCAAAGTAATCCCTCATCACTATGCCTCGTTGTTTTTTTACCTCCTGTTCGAATTTACTACACGTGTGTTGCATATAGAACATTATGTCGTCATGACATAATTCCAATGGTATGGTAAATAAATGAGAAATATATTGTCCAAAACATATAGCAACAACTAACACAAACATGAATATGTACCTCTCTTGACCGATAATATATAATTATCTATAAAGTATTACGTGTATGTACATTTATAATACAAATAAGAAATTCAGTTTTAAAATGGTAGATCCTAAGATCTAAGTTACGTTACTTAAAAGAACTTAGCATGACCATTAAGAGAAAAACTAATAACTGAGGTCCTTTTATTCTCGAAAAGAGTTGTGTAATAATGCTCTTGATAATAATGTAAAACGTTTGAAAAGGAACACTTTCCTTACTTCAGTGATGTTCGATTCATATTAGTAGCTAGGTGTGTTCGAGATTAAGGCTTACATGTATAGTGTAGAGTTTTCAAGACTTTAATGGATGTAAATGGTTTAAGGGCTACGAATATCTAAAGAAATGCTCATCATGCTACAACGAATCTTCAACCAACCAGAAAATGTGTTAACGGAAGTAGCGTGATGCAAGAAAAGGAACATGCCTTGCTTCCTCAGCTGTCCTCTTGCTGATAAAAATGCTAGAACATCACGGGAGATCCTTCATCGCAGCCCTGTGTTTACATAGCGCTCTCTGTCTTCCTATAATGTGTTTGTGTGTTCTTTCACCTGAGTCATAGTTCATACACGTTGTGTCATTTATGATCCATCTCAGATTGCATGTAGTCGGGTCTGTGGGAATAAGGTTACACTTTTATGATCTTAAGACTGTATATACGTGCATGCATATGGTTATGTAAAAAACTGGGTTATCTTAAAAATGTTCACAACATTGAATTAATAGGTTGTCATGGATCAATCATGAAAACTTGGCATTATCTAAAAATAATTTCAGAACAGATAAATAGTTTTCGTTTTCTTCAGTGGTCCAATATTTAACCAAAACATGATTTCCAGACCGAAATATGACCGTATATCTACAATGATGTAGTCAATTCAAAACGGTATGTCTCATATCACAGTCTCTAAATAAACGCTGTCATAGCGCGAAAAATCTCATACATGCAATGGAATAAAATGACTACGTAGGCATAGATAGTCACATATATAGCAAAGGTTGATATGTGTCATAAAATGAGTAATTGATATTCCCGAACGCAAATATTTACATTAAAATAAGGCTTTCCATATCAATCTGCCTCAATGAATATTTTTCCTCCTTGAAACTAACCATATGCTCAATAGCTTGAGATGTACAATCTTTTAACAGCAGCAAGCAAATATATGAAACTGGTTACATAATTTATACTTTCTTTGTGAAACTCAAAACAGGCATTACATCCTGGTTATTGTATCTCAATTAAACAACTTTTATTAAAAATATATTGGCATAAAACAACCCAATCGGAAAAACTGGACATGGTTTAAATGAATCTTGGCATCAACAAAACGAAAACTGATTTCACGGCATTAACGATTTATAATGGTGTTTTTAATGTTGATAGAATATTAGCTCACTGTAAACATATTCTTTGAAAAATTCTAACATTTGACATTTCTCGTCGAATACCATGGATAACTCATCGAGTGAAGTAGAAATTTATATTTTCACGAGTGGCGTAGCCAAGAGTGTAAATATATGATTTTCTACTTCACGAGATGAGATATTCATGGTATTCGACGAGAAATGTCAAATGTTCTATTTATTATGTTTCCCCAAACCCCGTAAATGACCCTGAATAAATGAATTGAGAAGCTAAAACGCTTCGCTAGCGTGGCTGTTGCATGACGTCATTCAATTGTTTCATGACGTCACAGACGACGTCATATGATTGTTGCATCATTTTACAGAGTAGACTGCCATTTTTATTTCACTCAGTGACAATACGGGTTTTATTTTCACCGATAAATGGCATATTTCACCATTCCAAATATAATAATTATCTAATATCATAGTTTGTAATGTCGTAGCAATAGTATGTAAAGATACCAATTTTGAGTCCATTTTGAATAACATTGTATATAAATATCCAAAAATCATCACGAAATAATATATATAACTGTGAGACGGTATATAGTTGATGAAAGTAATTTACGTATAAAAAGAACGTTTTCCTCAGGGAATCTTCAATAACTTATGTCTCTGAGTGATTTCAAGATGAGACTGCACAGGAGCTACGAGAGGCCAAAGATAGACTCGAAGAATGTTTAACGAGACGTGTGTGATATTTTTATATCTTGGAAAGCTTCTCCTGTTATGACTTAATTGAAAAGGCTCAGCTTTGTCAAGAAAGATGTGTAATTCTTAACTTTAAAAGAACCATTAATAATTAATTTAGATAAGAAATGTGATGGCTATTCTAGAAACTATGACGATCAATGAGTAATGGTAAATCGGTAATGTTATGACTAGTCTAAGATTAAGATTCCCATAGGATAGCTGTCTTTATCACGTGTCATGGTTAATGTAATGATTGTGGAAGAACAAAGATTCCAAGATCAAAGAACTAGAAAGAATATGACATTTAACATGAAAGACCCCGGAAATCACTGGAGTGGATAGCAAGCTTTGACTCAAAAGTTAATCAAATATTCACTGTCTCTAAAGAACAAGGTATATTGAGTGTCTGAGACTTATCTGGAAGATGAGAGCCATTGCAATCACTACACTTCATCATTAACCAATCTTCTCATTGTCGAGATGTTGATTCTGATTTTATTTACAGACTGTTCAAGCAATGTGTATATCAAAGAAACTAATGTAAATGTTCTTCGTACATCGTAATCAGCTAACAAGGATCTTCAGATTTTACCAAAGGATAAGGTGGGACAGAAATAAACAGAAAAAATCTACTTCATGATGACATTATTATAATATGTTTGTAGTGGGATGAACGCCTTTAATGGCGCAAGAGGCGCTAAACAATAACTCACTCTCTCACAACACACAAGTTAGGAATTAACCTTCATGACTGACGATTAATAAGATACTACAATGAAGTTCTTCTTTCCAAGATCTCAGGGCAATTCGATTGAAATCACTTCCATATGACGAAGAAGACGGATGAAGACATTTCTTACTTTTTGAACGGACTAGGCATGGCCAAACCTTAGTTGCGAATCCTCTGTAGTCCGACAGTCGACATATTGCAACTCTGGAACTACCTGCCCATCTCTTTACAGTACAGGAACATCGATCTCTTGTTCGCCGAGGATAAAAGCAGTCATCATTCAATACATCATAGTGTTTTCATTAGGGTTTTTTGTCTTTAATATATTTTCTGTATTTTTAGTTTGTTGACATATGACTTCACGCACATTTCTTAACTCATACATATAGGAAAGTGAGTTATGATTGTAAGGTCCTGTTTTTCGATCTAGTAAAAGACTATCCTACTTTCATCTTGCAATGAATGACACCTAAATATAGATCAGTGTTACTTTTTCTTACAATTAAGAAAGGCTTGTGGGTTAATAATAAATTTTTGAATAAATGTACAGCAGTCGAGGTGTGAGGACGTGTTTTTTCTGCGCTCTGCGGTGATCTTAAATGCTTTCATCACACAACGCTATTCTACGAACCCAGGTGATATGACTTCATCATGAATTGAATTTTTGCATATGACCAAATGTGAACTTTAATCGTTGGAACTATCCATAAACTATACTTTGTATATATTTTCATATTGAAAATTTATTCACTAACACGAAATTGTAAACACCAATGCAAGCTGTCTACTAAGGTCGAACAATGGCCGACGCCCTGGACAGTGAAGACAATGAGAGCACAACAATAAGTGATTATGCAAGTACTGAAGTTACCGATGTGGACAATGACGAGGTGTATAACACACAGCCGTGTGGTTACATAGATGAGTCAATCTATTTAGAAATCAAAAGAAAGGTTGGATCTAAAGACAAAACCAGCTTCATTGACAGTGTTCAAGATATCTACAATTATAACATCAAAGAGATAAATGACGTAAGAGAAAGCCTCTATGATTATGGCAAGCACACATGTACCAACTTTCCTAAAGGTTTACTAATCAAGCGTAAGAATACACAGGCAGCAACACCATCAGTGGTTTACAAGTACGCACAAGATGTTTATTATCTCTTCCACTTTATAGAAGGGTCTATTACTGACTTTGTACTCCAGAACAAGGTTCTTAGCAGAGCTAGCGTTCGTCATCTCTCAACATCAACACTACAATTGCCGGCTTCACCTTTGACATTATCATCTGTCAATAACAAGAAGAATGGATCAACATCACAAACGCTCGGCACTCCAACACCGCCTGCAACGACACCATCCACCCTATCAAGATCCACTACTTCAAGTACACAAGGTGAGCAAAGCGACACATTTGCATTATTGCTCAGTCATATTGTTCAACTAAAGCAAGTTGTGAATGATGGTTATGAAGTGTTAGAGAACAAATTTGAGAAACTTGAAAAGAAACTTAAAGATGACATCAGATGTTTGCAAGAGACTATCAAAGAAAAAGATAAGAAACTAAATCACTCAGAAGAAAGGCGCTCAGAGTTAAGAGCAGAGCTAAAGTTATCCAATCAAGAGAATAAATCTTTTCGGGATCATATACTACACTTAGAAAATGAACTTCTTAATACTAACTATTCTGTTGATTCTAAACTGAAGACAATTGAATCAAAACTCACAGCTGTTTCCAAACATATGCACAATTCTAATGAAAACCCTAAAGCCAACTTACAGCCACCAAAGGATACCCATGATGCTTCCACGTCAACGCCAACGTCAACTGCAGCAGAAACTACGAATACTGAGACTGAGACAGCGACAACGAAGTCAGCAACGGACAACAGCGAATCACACCCTATTCCGGTGCTGACAGGACGCCATCAAGAGAACGCCATCACATCAACCAGCAGAGAAGATCTAGCAGCTAACTACACTAGCATCGACATCAATTACAACGACTACGACACCGACTTCCCTTCCCTCCGACCTCAACAAACAGGCATCAACGTGAAGCAGAAAGTAAGCCATCCCCATCCAAACAGCATCACAGAGAAAAAGGTAAAGAAAGATACAACTCATCCTATAAGATCCCTATCGAAACAGTATCACGCACTACAAGGCGTACCGAAGGTAAAGACTAAACGAATTGTATTGTACAACGTCAGTGCAGAAGATTCCTTCGACTCAGTTAAAGACTTAATTTATGAATATGCTCATGACCAGAGTGTTCGAGTAACATTTGTGAGACTGATGAAGAAAAACGTTCGTAATAACTATCCTGATACCTATACAGTTCAAGTTAATCTCGATTTCGACGACTATGAGGATTATGTGTCCGGTGTCAGAGACTTCTGGCCCCCAGGAATACGTATGAGAGACTATATACCCAGGAATAAGACTTACAGTGACAATGTTGACAACCACCATATCTATTAAATATCGTATGCTCCCCCAAAGTAGAAATGGACACTTCATGTATATAATATTTGTTACTATGACTCTCTCGTTGTTAACATGGAATGTGCGTGGTCTTCAGCATGGTACTGAATACATTAAGCAGACTGTATCCCAGAATATGGATATAGTGGCTTTACAAGAACACTGGCTTTCTCCAGACAAGCTTTATCACCTCAACTCTCTTCCTGAGCTCAATCTTGTAACTTATAACTGTATGAGTGCTAGTTCCACGTGCTCTCGTGGCTCGCATGGACTTGCTATTCTAGTAAACACCCACTCCCCTTGGCGAGCAGAGCCCCTCACAGTTAACTCTGAATATACAGTAGCAGTTAAACTTACCAGAGACGGATATTGTGATGTTTATGTAATTAATTGCCGATTACCTTCAACCAATGTATTATATGCAACCTTCCACAATGCTTTAAATGAATTTCTTGACTTGTATGATTACTTGTCTGAAATAAGCACAACAATTACTCTTGGTGATCTCAACTCGGATATATGTAAATCGCTATTATCACAAAGAGATAAGGCCCTCAAAAGTGTATTATCAGAAAGAAATCTCATAAATGCTCTAAGCAACTCATATTTTAACTTACCAGATTATTCATATAGATCAAAGGACAACTGTTTTCAAAGCATGATTGACTATATACTAGTTTCTTCATGCATAAGCTGTCATATAAGCGATGTCCAAATAATTGATACCTGTCCTTACAATGTTTCAGACCATTTACCATGTTTGATTTCGTTAGACTTACCCCCTATTACACATTATAGTAGTGGAGACTGCTTTGGTGTACCTAAATGGGACAGAGCCGATGAAACCAACATTTGCTGCTATCAATATTCAATTGAACAATACATAAAATATCATAGTTGTTACCATGGTAACGAACATCAGGGAGACCTTGTTGACACATATAATGATATTATAACCACTGCTTTATTACATTCGGGTGTGAACTCCATACCTCATAGTAAGTATAAGCCCTACTTGAAACCATTCTGGAAATCGGACGGTTTAGATAATGCTCACTATCGTATGCGCGTTGCACGACGTGAATGGGTTGGCAATGACAAACCTCGAGACAAAAGATCCCCTTTATATCAAAGCTATAAAACTGAAAAACGCACCTTTCGGCGCCTCTTACGAAAATCAAAAAGGCAAAGTAAAAATGAAATGCTTAAGCAAATTGAACTTTCAGCTGAATTGGATGTTAACTCATTTTACAAAAATGTTCGTAAACAACGAGTAAAGGTAACTAACGCTAACGTTCTTAGTTTCGGCGGAGAGAGTGCAACGACCCCTCCGGAAATATGCAAAATATGGGGTAAATACTACTCAAATCTAGCTCTACCTCATAACTCAGATAAATTTGACTCTAACTTTAAAGATCACATATCCAAACGAGTAAAAGATATAAAAAACTCAAATCACATCTATGATGAAGAGCTAGAAAAAGAATTTTCATCCACTGAAATTAAAGATTCTATCAAAATTCTTAGTAGGAATAAATCTCCAGGACCTGATAGAATATCCAATGAACATATCATATTTGCTGGCGAATTTATCATTACTTATCTATGTAGATTATTCAATCTTATCATTACCTCTAAATATGTCCCCAAAGAATATAGATTAGGTATGGTTATACCTATATATAAAGGCAAAAAAGATAAAACCGACCCAAGAAACTACCGAGGTATCACTTTAACATCTTGTCTTGGTAAGCTCTTTGAAAAGCTTCTACTTAAAAGAATTGAAAACAAGTTATCTAAAACTCAACCAGATTTTCCTGATAAGTTACAATTCGGATTTCGGCGTGAACATGGAGCAATCATGTCCGTTTTTACATTAATGGAAAGTATTCAATATTACATGCATAGAGATTCAACCGTCTTTGCCTCTTTTCTTGACAATGAAAAAGCTTTTGACAGAATTTGGCATGATGGGTTATTTTATAAATTATATAAACTTGGTATAAGAGGAAATACGTGGGACCTGCTATACCATTGCTACACTAATAGTGAATGTTTTGTCCTGTACCAGGGTGAAAGATCAGACAAGTATTGTGTCAAGCAAGGTGTAGGTCAAGGAAGAGTTATCTCATCTTGGTTCTTTCTCGTATTTATCAATGACCTAATAACTTCCCTCAGAGAAGCCAACTGTGGTATATGTGTATATGGCATGCATGTTCCTGCAGTCTTGCTTGCTGACGATACCACTCTTGTTAGCGCATCACCTAAAGGTTTACAATCATCACTTGACATCGTGTCCTCATATGCCTGTAAATGGCGCCTAACCTATAATCCCTCTAAAAGTGCAATAGTTATCTTTAGTAAAAGAAAATCCAGTAATTCCAAATTTCAATACTGCCTTGGAGATACAGTAATCCCTCAGTCTGAATCAACAACATATGGTGGTGTCCTCCTAACTTCCGACTTATCAACAAAAGCGCGAATCGAAAGGTACTGTCAGAAAGCAAGACAAAATGTCAATTCCCTTAGATCTGTAGGATTAAATGTTTCTCAACTCCATCCGCTTACATGTGTTAAAATCTGGCTGAGAATGGTGTTACCAACAAGTCTCTATGGCTGTGAAATTTTACCGAACATTGGGGGTCAGCAAGCTGATGCACTTGAAATTACGCAAAGATATTTTGCTCGTATTGTACAGGGGCTTGATAAAAGATCATCAACAGATTCCACTATTGCAAATTTAGGACTATGGTCACTTGTTGGCTACATTGATAAATGTAAGCTCATATTTCTTGGACGTCTATGCAAACTTTCTTGTAATAACTTTGCAAAAAGCATATTTTGTGCAAAAATAGCAACCTCTTCAAAATCCTCAATCTGCGATGATCTACTTTCAATACTCTCTAAATATAATTTGAATGTACATATCGAAAAATATATATCAGATGGTCTATTTCCTTCCAAACTTAAATGGCGTAAAATTGTAAATACATCCGTACATAACTATGAAGAACATCTATGGCAAATGCAAACATCTTTTAATGCAAACATGAGTCTTTATGTACATGTGCACAATAAACTAAAATGTCACATTCTTTGGCAATTATCTTACTTGCACCCTAATTATAAATCTGCTTTACAATTATGCATTAAAGTCTCATCACGTGGAAAAATATCTAAAGAATGCAATCTATGTAATAATTATACTAACGACTATGATTTTCATATACTACTACATTGTGAACACTTAAATCCTGACCGAAATGCATTCTTTGTTTTTATGATAGATCTTCTTGAAGTTGACGCTTATGTGGCCTTTGAACTACAAGATGAAATTAACATGTTAGCCTTTTTATTTGGAGGAATTACTGACTTCAATAAATATATTGAACACAGCACCTGGGAAACCATTATTTTACAATTTTCACTATATGTTTACGCCTTAAAACGTCATCTTTTACAATGTTACCCGGAATAATCAACTGCCTGTGCATAAAACATTAGTAAATGACTACACTGTCTACTATTCTATAATACTGGTACTGTAGATATGTCCATCTACTTAATATAAATCCCTATATTTACTTAATGTCTTAACATGTATATTCAATCCTCTTATTTATTGTGTTTGTATATATAAATGTAACATTGTATTTGTATAAATTGATGTATTTGTATATATGTTTTTGATCTTCGGTTCGAACTGGAGGAAATAAAGAATCTCTCTCTCTCTCTCTCATCATAGTGTTTTCATTAGGGTTTTTTGTCTTTAATATATTTTCTGTATTTTTAGTTTGTTGACATATGACTTCACGCACATTTCTTAACTCATACATATAGGAAAGTGAGTTATGATTGTAAGGTCCTGTTTTTCGATCTAGTAAAAGACTATCCTACTTTCATCTTGCAATGAATGACACCTAAATATAGATCAGTGTTACTTTTTCTTACAATTAAGAAAGGCTTGTGGGTTAATAATAAATTTTTGAATAAATAATCTTATTTTGAGTTTGTTCTTTCTGACATTATGTTTCTTAATATACACCTGGAGTACTGCAACACCTGCTTTTGCAACTTGGCTGACTTGGTTGATCTACACCACATTGAATATTATTTGCATGATCACTTTAAAGGGGCAGGAACACGTTTATAAATGAGTAATCTAATCTCAGGAAAATGAAAACCATCGGTACCAATTGCAAGACAATGTGTTTTAATCAAAAGAAACAGTTCTAAAACTAACGTACCATTATCAGTTCAGCTATGGGAATCCATGTCTCTTCCTCAAATGATTAAAATCTCTTCAAACAAAAGTGGCCACTAGTGGATTGCGCTTGATATTTGATAATTTCAATAAAGGTCAGTATTTAAGTGCTGTTTGTGTTGTTCTTCTCTGTATTAATGTTTTATCACTGAGCAGTGGTCGTTAATATGTTAAGAAAAACCTTAAACTCAAATGCAAACGCCAAGTGGCCGGTTATATATTCAAACCCTACTGTTTACATGCAATTGCCAAGAAAACATATGAAGAACAAAGTAACGTGAAATGTGTAACATGTACCATAAACGTTTACATCTCAAACATACTGGATAAATCGTTACTCACTATACTTCGACTAGTTATAAACGACAAAAGAACGTGTAGTGTGTAACATGTACCATAAAGGTTTACATCTCAAATATACTGGGTAAATCGTTACTCACAACGACTAGTTATAAACGACAAATGAATGTGTAGTGTGTAACATGTACCATAAAGGTTTACATCTCAAACACACTGGATAAATCGTTACTCACTACGACTCACATAAACGACAAATGAACGTGTAGTGTGTTTATGTAACGTAATTCAAGCTGACAACAGCATTTAAATGCCAAGATGGCAAAGCGAAACATTGACATTAATGAAACATAGGTGAACAACTGCCACAGGGAGTTTTCAAACATGCAATAACGATTTTCCTGTTAAATGCACATCTCTTAAAGTGCATGTAAACACATAAATGAGTCGTCAGTGAAGATATTTGTGTAATTAATTTGAGGTTTATTAGCCTGGGAATGGTGATTCTAAATGAAGGGAACACCTTGCGGATGATCTGAGGGAGCGATTACGCGATAAAGTGGTATTCAGAGGATATATGAAGAACTTTGTTGTTTTACAAAGGAATTAAGGTTCTTGTTAATGTAGTTAGGAAACAAAAGTATGCAAAGAGAAGGTCAACAAAGGTCATCTGTTTTTTTACTCCATTTTTGATATTTTTCATTCACACATTAATTAATGGGTTTTTTTATTCCTGGTTCTGTAAGAGCTAATGAAAGCTCAGTGATTTGTATATTGCCCTTTCATGCAAATTGTACTAAATGAAACGGAATAAAAAAAAATTGGTAGAAGTCTTCTAAAACGTACGTTTGTATTAAAGGGGGTTGATGTTGCAACAAATATTCAAATACCATACATGTAGCTAATTGTTATTTTGGGAATTAAGAGTGAAAAACAGATTTTAGAAATTTAAAGAATATTGCATAGAGGTATACACAGAATAACAACAGTTTATATACTAGCCAAAAACAAATACAAATAGGCGTTCAGTTGTAAATGGGTATCTTGTGGATGACCGAACAACGTGAACTTGAGCAAAATGTCATCAATGGCTGTGTGATCGTAAATAATATATAAAACCAATATCATTGGGCAAATCAAACGCCAGTAAGCATTTGTTTCGACTGACATTGGATCCAATTGAACTTCGTTTAAATCATCATAATTATCACAATTTCACACATGCTTAAGAAAAGAAATCATAGCTAATATTAATTTACAGATATTGCATAACGAGGGGCATTGGCAATATCATACAGTGTTTTCCTGCAGTGGCAAAATAGTAGGCCTAATATGCGAAAAGGAGTTGTTACAAACGTTTTCTTATTGTTAAGAATTTTTCCAACTGAGCTCGACCGATAAAACTGTCGACATATAATTGTATGTCCTTGAGGCCTTGAAATTTTGATTTTTTTCTCGAAATTAAATCTTTCTGTAATTTAATACATTTTGAACGTAGCAGATACATGGACCTACAAAATACATTAACCAATGTTTCCATAAAAAATATGTATGAATGGGTTTCTTGGAACAGGGTATTCCAACCTACATTGTCGCGCTAAGTAGCTGCTTACAAAATACAAAAACTTTTGGGTAATGATGTAGATAGTATACCGCTTTGAACAAGTTTAAGTATCTGGAAATTGTGCCGTTAACATATCCACACCTTATTATTCAGACGGAAAAGATTCATGTATAGAACTACTTCCTTTCCTTTGATAACACCAGTCATCACCAAATCTCATTTAAACCAGGTCGAAACTTGTCCCTCGTACCTCGATGCGTTTCTTAAATCGGACCACGGCTCCATTATAGCCGTGTCAAAAGTCCTTTACCGCCATACTGTTTCAGCCGATAACAAAAAAACATAACGGTTGACATCGGCAACTGACTGAACTGAAACATGACATCTAACCTTTGTATCCCGGAATACGAGATTTTCTGAGAAAAGCCGCAAAGCAAAATGATCGTGTGTTTGTTTACTATATGAAGAATACGCTCATTATTGGTCGGAAATCAAGCCATGTCTGCGACCTTGAGAAAGATAGTGAGAGAAGGGTTTCTATCGTGACAATATTTGCGTTTGATTTGGCTTTTTACGTAAAATAAAACGCAGCGAGAAACGAGGGACAAGTTGGAACTGATTTAAATGAGATTGGTCATCATCGAACTATTTCAATTAAAAGAACTAAAGAATGTAGATTAAGACATGCCAGATTTCTTTAGGCCATGTGTAGATCACGAAGCTCCGAAGGTGACTTATAAACACAAAAATATTATCAATTTCCTCTGAATGTTTTAACCAAGTAATTATAATGCCTATTTGTAGTTGAATTATTCAGCGTCACAGTCATATCATTGATCAGTTTGAAAAATAGAACTTTTACCAGACGAAGTTCATGTTTTATGCAGGAGAAAAGTGAAGATTCCTTATCATGGTATAGCGTTGTAACCAGATCTGGTACATTAGCTGAATCCCATGGGGCCGTTCTGGATAATTTCCAGAGTAATGGGGCAGTATGGCTTTGGGCGCGCTGCAGCTATAAAGAAGCACAGAGCATACCAATGCTGTCACAATCCAAGCACCCTTATTGATATCAAAGTATTAATGGTACGTTAACACTAGGCCGCGATTAAACCTGATGACCACGCATCAGAATTTTGGGGTAAATCGTAACTCAAGTTATTAAGCGTGAGGAATCGAACATTCTGTTTTCTGTGAGACTCAGAAATCAATGTGATGAGCAAAAGAAGAATTCATTTGTACAAAACAGTCTTGATCAACATGTTTTCGCATTCAGGTAATCACAACCACATTATGAAAAAAGTGAAACCTATGTATTCTTAGTATATTAATATTGATATACACAATGTACAAGCAAGAGTGAAATGTGTATTATCAAATATATATCTCTCAAACATACTGTCGTTCTAAGATTTCCATTGGAGAACACTAGTTTCTTACAATCGTCATGTATACATTGTTAGTATTAGAACCGTTCTACTTTCCTTCTCCTTCAGAACCTCCACAAACATGGTTGCCCATGGGCATCCAGTGTATTATCGTCATTGAAACGCTTATCGTCACAGTATTTGGTCAATTATTTAAAAATCGTGCTATTGCTTCTCGATCGGTTTAGAGTAGTTTACAACGAACAGTCTTAGAAAATGTGCAAAAGTGTATTTGTGCTTTTGAGCTATAGATGCTATGAGGTTATCCGAACTGTCCGTGTTTGTTTTTCTGTTCTTGGTTTCTCGAAGTCGTAGTACACATACAGCGGGGTATAGTACACGTCTCCTCGCGTATTCTCCTCGTCGTCGTCGTCACGAATACACCTTTGCCCGAAGAAGTACTCCGAAAACGATGGTGAAGCTGAAACAAAGACCATTCATACATTGTCAAGAAAAAAAGAACATTAGCAATTAAGATTTGTGTTTGTGTTTTCACGTTGGTTATGTTTCTGTTCTACAGTGCTTTGTACATTGATTTGTGAGCTTTAGGGAAGTAGTTATGGTGTGTCCTAGGACTAATCGTGAGGAAAAGACATAAGGTTGAACGAACCGAGATATTAGAACCCAACACATTGTCCAGCGTAGGTTTGATTTTGGCAACATCTATGCAACTGTTACAAAAGCAACAGTTCATAGTTAATTAGGAAAGTGGAGAGCGGAAGAAGATACCTAACTGGTTAATCAGATTTAATCAAATGATGAGAGGGGGAGGGGGAGTCAAGACATCTGAAATTAACACTTACGCATCCAGTTAGGATCTCTGATGACCTCCACATGAGTTGGTCTAGGAGGTTCTGGAGCATGTTCCCTGTATGGTTGTCTGACCTCCACCCCGGGTAGGTACGGGTAAAGGTGACCCGAGTGACCCGCTTTGGAAGGACTTCCCAGATTCTGGTACAGATGAGTTGAAGGTGTCGGCATGTTTATGTTCTGGTAATTGTGGCGTGAAGCTCCATATCCATGGACTGGACCATACCCTTGGGGCTGTGATTGTGGTCCATACCCGTAACCATGGGGAGCATAACCTTGACTTTCAAAATGAACATGATGGGGAGGTTGATGATATGCAGACGTTTGGGGATAGCCGTATGGTTGCTGTCTGTAGCTGAAGACGCTGTCCGGAGTGCTACTCTGACTGAGGGACGATGGACTCTGGGGAGTGTACATACTACCCAAGGGCGAGTTGCTCCTCTTCAGGTTGAGGCTGGGCATCTGTTGAGCTGCCAGCTGGAGCCGGCTGATGGTTGGGGGACTGATCTGGTTGTTCCTTATGTACCTCTGCACTGCTGACCGCACTGGGATGGTGCCTATGAATATCTCTATTGGGACAGAGAGGTCGAATGCGGGGCCGACAGGGTCTACACGTAACTGAAATGAACAAAAGCTAGATGTTACAACATGCCAGATATCTGCACCAGGAAAACCTTCTCCTCGTTTGAAAGTCTCATTTAACTTGAAATCCTTGAATAACATCAATAAAGACTATTAATACATAATAGTAAAAAACTATACCAGTATCTCTCACTTGTAAATACTGCGCTGACAATAATCAACTTACTATAGCTGACAGTTGTCTTATGCACTTTAGGGATGAAAAATAGGACGTAATAAGAAGCTATCTCACCTCGATGATGTATCTGATATCTATGAGGCTGCAGCCCAGGAGGTAGGAAGGAGGGAGAGGTGGTATCACCAGCTTCTCCCCCTCCCACAGGTCCGAGTCTCCTGACGATATTGGTCCCCTCTTCAGTTTACCCACCTGCTGCGTTACAGCCCTCGTTTTATTGGTCGCATGGAAGACTGTGGTCTATGGATAGACGTGCAATTTATTGAATACACAACGTTATATAATTTTATTCTCAGATATTATCAGACAACATAGCAATATGACAGTTGGTCACAAGATAGCAATGTGGAAGTGTCGAGGTAAAAAGCAGTCGTGAACATTTTAAACCGCGAAAAGTATATACAAACAAAACGAACGACAGGTTTTACAAGACAGAGCTACATGTCCTTACCATTTTGAGCTCTACAGAGGATCCCCCCATCTTGCGAGAGGACAAGTTGTTGACCTCTCCCGTGACCTGGATTGCCTCTCCAGGAACAAAGCCTTTCTGCTGGACACAAAGGACAGCACTGACAGGACCCGATCTACAGCAGAGGCAGCACAGACGTTTCGTCTTCTTCCCCTCGATTGGGCTCTGTAAGGCAGAGACAGTAATTGGTGATTTGACATGGACTGGTGACAGATTGATACTGCAAAGGGTTCCTTCGTACTTAGACTGTTGATCCAGTTAAGCCCTGCAGGATCCCATCTATAACAAAGACGTCAGATGAGCTTCGTCTATGCACCAAATATTGACTTTTGCAGTTTAAAGCCATTAGTGATTTCATATCCATTTAATTTATCGCATAATGAAAATTCACTGTTGTAATATTGAAAAGGTTTCGTTTCCTTGGTGTCAATAATTGACACAGACAAACACTGACCTGTTCTCCAGGACAGACAACATAGATATTATTATAACCCTCTACACATAGAAGTTTGATACTCGTCTTTGGGCTTGATCTACAGCTCAATAAAGGCGATCATTATCTCACGTTTTATAGCGGATTGAAATCTTGGTTCGTTGACCATGACATGTAGACATATTGCAGTATGATACACATGAACATGAACACGTTTGGTGCGTTTGTTATTTCCTTTGCTTTATTCGCGCATTTAAACATCAAATTAACATTGTGTTGCGTTGTACCTTCAAAGTTGATATAAACATGGAAAGGGAATTCTCCAAAAACGGTGAGGCGTTTATCATTTGCATCTTGTGAGTAGTAAACGAAGTAATAAACCATGGAATCGTGAATTCAAAGTTAAAAACATATTCAGTGTTGAAATACTTCGAAAATGCATTTTTAACCTTCTAAACATAAAAATATATAAACATAACACCTCCTAAACGCATTTAGCACTCCCATGCTCTATGAAAATGCGATATATGAATATCTAACTTGGGAACTCAAAAACTATTTCCATGTTAAAATAAACTATCTATCTCATAAAAATATAAAATGTTACTCAGTGGCATTCATGAAACTGAACCATCACCAAAATAACTTAGCATACAAAGTGTCCTTTGCCAACTCTTCCTTGTCTTGTGCACAAAGAAAACAAATATTGGCTGTCAACTGAAACGAGATGGATCCAAGTAAATTAGTTCCCTAAATTACATGGCAGTTTCATATTTGCCACATTTCAGAGCGAGATAGAAAGAAATGGTATGGTGCATCATCAGGTCATAATGTAGCCGACGCGTTTTGCTTCAAAGGCAGTTAATGTCGGATGTCTGCATAAATACTTGTATTTATAACGGTTGAAATATGTTCTTAGCAAGCTTGAAGGAAGGTATTGATAGATATATAGGGAGCGGCTGCATTGCTCATCAGTGACCATGTGGGTAACGGATCAGGAGATGAACCTCCTCTCTTGCTTCACATTAATCTTTAGAGCACAAACAAGAAGCCTCCTTTATGGACGTTTGTACCTTGCTTTGCTTTTGTATTTGTGCGTAGTTATGTTCGTGAAGATGAATAGTAAACAGTGCGTAAAGTACAAAGCCATCAAAGATAAGTCAAGGCCGTTGGATAATCTACATACGTCCTTAACTTCAATTGCATAACATTTTGTTACTAAATGTTTGTCCGCGTTTCCTGACTTTATGGTAGTTATATGACAATTTTAATCACATTTCAGTTTATTAGTGATTTTACGAACAATGACGTCTCGTGGTTTTAAAGGCACTTTAGCACGTTATGGTATGTTTTATTTGTTCAGATTTACCCAGTATATATTATAACATGACCCATGACCCATGGCATAACTGAAACTTGCATTGCGCCAAAATTCAAAATGTGTGTGAACAGTGAAAACCACACGGATAATACTTTAAACTCCAGCTGCAGTAGACCAAAGATCTGGCATGAAAAATGTAACAGGGCTTCAACATCTATTTTCGTGAGACCTACCCCTGATGTGGGTTCCCTGTTGAGGTCCAGAGGACAGATGACAGTGAACACCTTCTTGGTCGTGTAGTCGTTATTCCAGGGCTTCTCTATGGTCACCTTGACCCAGTATCTGAGGAAGCCATGTTGACCTTCAAACGAGCTGGGCAGGTTGACGGGGAGTTCGAACTGGAAGGGGTATGTGTACTGACCAGGAGCTAACACCTTCTTGTCATCGTGATGTCCAGAACCTGCAGGGGATGTCATTAGCATCATTACCTTCAGAAGTGAAGTCATTCATTTTCCGCCGTCAAAAGGCATATCGTATATCATTTTTCGCAAATTTGTGTATATTTCATAATCATATTCTTTAACATTGCAAACATTCCTAAAAATACAACGTTTTCTTATTTTTTACATCAGGCAAGAAAAAAAATGGCAGACCATTGCCTTAGAACGTCCCTTTAATAGAAACGACTACTTTTATATGAAGGAAAGAATAAAAATAAAGGAGTATTTCTAGAGATACAGATTAAAGTATATTTTGTGAAGAAATGAGAATGTTAAGCTAAGTGAGATGTCTTTAGAGGCGTTCTTTTTGATACACTGACGGGGTGATGACTAGCTCTATAATTCCTTCCATGGAAAACACATAAGGACTACTAAATGTAGCGTGTTTTAATTCAACACTTTCAACATTTCTCTTATTTATGTTATTAACATAAATAAAGAAGCAAGAATATAAATAAAAATAAGAAATTAATGTTTTACAGTTTATTATTATTTTATCAAGGATATCACTTAAGAACTTCTCTAACTACTGTGTTCCTACAGTGTACTTTTCGCAGAAAAATATGTAGCTTTTTAAAAACATGAACATAAACGTAAAATAGAACTCTTTAATTTCGCATGAGAATTACATGATAGCACTACATTTGCGCTACAGTAAACTTACTGAAAGGTCATATATAAGAGGAAATCGTTTTCATGCTTCTTTACGTGCAGTTTTAACTGACAACTTTAGCATGGTGTTCCTCTTCCAGCGGAAGAGGGATGTTTCTGATGATGGGCGCCATGCTGCTGATGCACGTGTCCGACAAGACACCCTGGTGCGACTTTGACTTAAAAAGCTCAACTAAATATCAAATGTATCATTTACAATATTCACTTTCAGTTTATAGGATTCATAAAACATGCAGACTATTCTCCATAACGATAAACTTGAATGTCAACCTAGTTTTAAAAAAAGGCACGTTTTCAAACATCATTTAGGAAGACCTACTCCCAAAAAAAAGTTGTGTCATAGTTACAAAATTATACAGAGCTCCCTTGCAAAAAAGCATATTAAATCAGTGCTGCTAAAGACCGGGGGATATGGTTCACCGTACTCTTTTAGTAATATTTGTTTGTACTATGAAAGGATCGACTTTGAAATAAGACTAATAGAATTTCTTGGGATGTTTTTGGAGCGAGGAGTGTAGGAGTCTGTCAAATTGCAATGTTCGGTCCAAGGGAAGGCGGTCGGTCGGCGTCGGGCTATTTTCTTGTTGTGTTATAAGGGATATGCTAATTGTGCCTCTAGGTATGAGCTTATGTATCTCTACATATTAACTAATTCAACTCTACATATGAGCTATTGTATCTCAGGGTATGAGTTAAGGTACCTCTGGGTATGAGTTAATTTATCTCTGGGTATGAGTTAAGGTACCTCTGGGTATGAAATAATGTACATCTGGGTATGAGTTAATGTACCTCTGGGTATGAGATAATGTACCTCTGGGTATGAGTTAATGTACCTCTGGGTATGAGTTAAGGTACCTCTGGGTATGAGTTAAGGTACCTCTGGGTATGAGATAATGTACCTCTGGGTATGAGTTAATGTACCTCTGGGTATGAGATAATGTACCTCTGGGTATGAGTTAATGTACCTCTGGGTATGAGATAATGTACCTCTTGGTATGAGCTAATGTACCTCTGGGTATGAGCTAATGTACCTCTGGGTATGAGTTAATGTACCTCTGGGTATGAGATAATGTACCTCTTGGTATGAGCTAATGTACCTCTGGGTATGAGCTAATGTACCTCTGGGTATGAGCTAATGTACTTCTTGGTATGAGCTAATGTACCTCTGGGTATGAGTTAATGTACCTCTTGGTATGAGCTAATGTACCTCTGGGTATGAGATAATGTACCTCTTGGTATGGACTAATATACTTCTTGGTATGAGATAATGTACCTCTTGGTATGAGTTAATGTACCTCTGGGTATGAGCTAATGTACCTCTTGGTATGAGTTAATGTACCTCTTGGTATGAGCTAATGTACCTCTGGGTATGAGATAATGTACCTCTTGGTATGGACTAATATACTTCTTGGTATGAGATAATGTACCTCTTGGTATGAGCTAATATACCTCTTGGTATGAGTTAATGTACCTCTGGGTATGAGCTAATGTACCTCTTGGTATGAGTTAATGTACCTCTTGGTATGAGCTAATATACCTCTTGGTATGAGTTAATGTACCTCTTGGTATGAGCTAATGTACCTCTGGGTATGAGTTAATGTACCTCTTGGTATGAGCTAATATACCTCTTGGTATGAGATAATGTACCTCTGGGTATGAGCTAATGTACCTCTGGGTATGAGCTAATGTACTTCTTGGTATGGACTAATATACTTCTTGGTATGAGCTAATGTACCTCTTGGTATGAGCTAATGTACCTCTTGGTATGAGCTAATATACCTCTGGGTATGAGCTAATGTACTTCTTGGTATGAGATAATGTACCTCTGGGTATGAGTTAATGTACCTCTGGGTATGAGATAATGTACCTCTGGGTATGAGCTATTGTACCTCTTGGTATGAGCTAATGTATCTCTGGGTATGAGCTAATGTATCTCTGGGTATGAGTTAATGTACCTCTGGGTATGAGTTAAGGTACCTCTTGGTATGAGCTAATATACCTCTGGGTATGAGCTAATGTACTTCTTGGTATGAGATAATGTACCTCTGGGTATGAGTTAATGTACCTCTGGGTATGAGATAATGTACCTCTGGGTATGAGCTAATGTACCTCTTGGTATGAGTTAATGTACCTCTGGGTATGAGCTAATGTATCTCTGGGTATGAGTTAAGGTACCTCTTGGTATGAGCTAATGTACCTCTTGGTATGAGCTAATGTATCTCTGGGTATGAGCTAATGTACCTCTTGGTATGAGCTAATGTACCTCTGGGTATGAGCTAATATACCTCTGGGTATGAGCTAATGTACTTCTTGGTATGAGATAATGTACCTCTGGGTATGAGTTAATGTACCTCTGGGTATGAGATAATGTACCTCTGGGTATGAGCTAATGTATCTCTGGGTATGAGTTAATGTACCTCTGGGTATGAGTTAATGTACCTCTGGGTATGAGTTAAGGTACCTCTTGGTATGAGCTAATATACCTCTGGGTATGAGCTAATGTACTTCTTGGTATGAGATAATGTACCTCTGGGTATGAGTTAATGTACCTCTGGGTATGAGATAATGTACCTCTGGGTATGAGTTAATGTACCTCTTGGTATGAGCTAATGTACCTCTTGGTATGAGCTAATGTATCTCTGGGTATGAGCTAATGTACCTCTTGGTATGAGCTAATGTACCTCTGGGTATGAGCTAATGTACCTCTTGGTATGAGAATGTACCTCTTGGTATGAGCTATTGTACCTCTAGGTATGAGCTAATGTACTTCTTGGTATGAGAATGTACCTCTGGGTATGAGCTATTGTACCTCTAGGTATGAGAGAGTGTGAGACATCGAAATATTCCTCTGTAGCCGAGTGATGACGGATCTCCCTGAACCGACTCTCCCCCGGGCCCCGCATCAACTGCTCCGTCCAGTGCACGAAGGCGCGACCTCGGTACGTGATCCGGATACCTGAAAAGTTAAAGGAACACATGTTTATTTGTTAATTATTATAGCATTTATTTAACAGTGTTACAAGTTTGACATTATTCTAGAAAAACTCCCATTCTCATTTTTCAAATGTAAACGCTACATGAAAATTAAATTCTTGCTGTGTTATTTCAGATGTCTCTGTAGATTCCTCATTCAATTTTCAACGTATAATTCTTCTTAATCGAGTAGTTATCAAAACCGATATTCTACACAAAGCATGTAAATATGATGTAATCATAATCGAAGAATAGCCAGTCAATCCTTTAAACTAAACCAAGAAAGCCTAAGACATTTCTACGTTCAATGAGGTGTAATCGCTCGACTGTCATTCAAAGATGCAAGATAGCTTAGACAATTGATAAATATTCCTTGATTAAATGACAATATCCTGCGACCTTGTGCACCAACATGGACTTGATTAATACGGGCACCTTGTGAAACATTGAGACATTGCCACCATCACCAACTAGTGGATAACATGTTGACAACCTGACTCCTTTCAAACCTTTAATTTCATACCTTAAACAAAATTAATTTTGTTGAAAAAAAACCAGTTTGAAATAATAGCTCAAACTCTCTCTCCAGGGAAACTCTCCATTCTTGAAAAATTATAGACCTCAACCTTCTATCTGTGGTTCAATTAATTGCGAGGAATATGGAACTACTCTGAAATATATAATCCTATATACGTAAATAGGGAGAGCGATGGAGGGAATGATTTGACCGTTAGTGTGGCTACAAGGTTAGATGGACACTAGTTATTTACTGCACCCACTGTCTCCATACATCACACGGGAGGGATGTGAGGAATGTTTGAAAGCACCGGTGCCCCGATCTACTCAAGCACTAGGGTAATTATGAGTGACAGTTTAACACAACCACAGGCGGGCCAGTAATAAATAGCTTCTCGTTGCATTGACACAGGAACTAGCATTTCATGAAGCCTCAATGTACGTAATCAAAGTTCTTTATACAAAGATATTGCAACGTATTATAACTTTTATCATTCAAGTTTTTCACATTGCGTCTTATGGATGTTAAGGGTATCACACATTTTCAAGTTATAGCAATTGATTAATCGTACACACATTGCAATTGATTGTATTTTTGATGATCAAACATAAAATGAAATATTACTTTAAAAAATATGAAACCGGAAATCAAAAGACAAAAGGATAAAAATAAAATATATCAACCTCAGATTATAAAAAAACCATTATATTAATGTGAGAATAAATGTTATTTTTTTTATCTCTTATCTCTAATACTGGCTAAGTAGCCTAATATTGTCAATCGATTCAACAGAACTCAATAAAAGTACTGTAACAAGTACCTTATCATTTGTTCAAATTTTGTGTGTTGTGTATGCAAATATATTTCTTTAGAGAGTTAACCACCTCATAACTTCAGTTATAACCCTATCATATGCAGTGGTGGAATGAGTTGTCACGTGTCCAAGCGAAAATTTCCGGCGGCTTTTTTAGCCTGAACACATTTTATTCCTTAGAGGTAGGGAATTGGATTTGCGTTGCTAAGTAAACTTGGTAGGTTTATATGAAACAAAATGCAACAAAATTATAAAAAAGGTTTATATGAAACTCTCTCCTCCTGATTACACAAGATTGTTTTGAAATGGGTAGCATTTCTTTTCCTTTTTATTCCTGTGCACAGGAAAGGAAAAGGAAAATAAATACTACAGGTGAACGGCAAACATATTTTTGTTTGTCTTTCGTCACGTGCCTAGTCCACTATTATCCTACAATTTGTCCATATCAATATTCAAATATCACCAAGGATTCTGCTTTTTATATCTTCATAAATGATATATATCAATAATATAAATATAACCTTTCAGTTAGATAATTGCGTTCTTGAAACATCTTGCTAATATGTCATTGAAGATCATCTGTTATTGGTGTTCTTTGTCAAATATATGGAAATAAATTTTACAGATTATAACGCTTTCAATAAACCATGTTACGGGTAAGTTTGTGTAATTGTAAATTTACGACGATTCCTATTTATCGTTGCATTTCATTCATCATTGCACGCAAGTTTTCAGACAGCAAGTAGAAGTAATTAAATGCACATCACATAAATTCGATTACCAGACTACAAGATTGAGGCAGATTGTCAGATAGCGATCGGCACCAAGATGATTAATGTAGAATTCAAGCGGCCAGGATATAAACAATTCCCACTATTCTGACATATTCTGTCTGCATGTTGGAGATTTTAGCTAAGGTTCAAACTAAAGCCGGTTGGTGTAGATGTATAGGTTACAACACGATGAGTCGGGGCATAAACGTCAAAGATTTATTTAGGAATAACTTAAAGAGTATGCTTTAATTTCTCGTTGATAAAAAATTGAAATGTGTAGTTCTTCTAATTAGTATTGAACGGTAGGGACTCCTTTGAAAACCTGATGTCAACATTTCAGTACTGAAAATGTGTCTACTGGTATATATAGTAAATAATGAAGGCAGTGATATATCAACACAAGTCAATTAAACCATTCGTATTTCTAAAATTACCGATTAGATAATGATTTTCTCTGTGGCTTCCATATTCGTGAAACTTTTATCAATCTACTGTTACACTACATGATACCTATATGTACAAGTAACAACTTAGCTACGGAAGTGGCTCTACCGGAACATCATTGTTTCCGATTGGTTCCACCATTACATATACCAGACCAATATTTCCCTATGACGATGAAATCAGCTGCCTCTGCTATCCTTCTTCATCAACTATCTCTCTAGTAGACTCGGAGCATTGGGATGGTCCTGATAATAACACGTCAACCATGCGCCAAAAAATAATCAATAATAAGTCATTCTTAAAACTATTACCCTTCTTTAACATGAATTCATTAGGTTGAAATACACATAATTAATTTGTAATTATGTATCACACATATAACGCAATACTTAGCAAATGCACTGTATATACAATACGAACTCACTGTAAATTAGACAGACATAAAGCTTTTAAAACTGCGTCAGTTAATATACATAGCATGTCACATTACATATGAAAAATTTTCAACATTATATTTTGAGACTTTCGCACACATTGTATAAATAATGTATCGGGTATGATTATATACATTTCGTAAATGAATAATAACACGATTATCAAACAGACCGTATTTGTGATTATTTCTATTAACACCCTACGGTTATGTCGCCGACCACTGCCTGTGGTATGGATGGAAGCACTACCATATGTGGATCATATTCGGTGCAGGAGAGAGAGAGACGGGGATCACTCATCATCCTGTGGCCTTGTCAGTGTTGGCCAGCTTTATTAGATGGATCCCGTGGGGGATCTTCTGGGTAGTATCTGCAGTAGTGGAGCTCTACCAGGGGTCACCCTGGCTTTGGGAATTTGGCCGGTAATGCTAAGAACATATTTAATTTGTTTGGATGCCGAATTTGAAGCAAATAAATCATCACGTGGAAACACTATTTATATAATCATATCATTTTCGTTGATACTGGTGGTTTTTTCATGTTTATTTGAAGCTTTAAATTATAGAAGTATTCTGAGTGTTCATATATTTGGTTGTCATTAGGTCAATCATCGAGGTGTTATTGAGTCACGCAATAGATGAACAAAACGTTGCTGATGTCGAGTAAAACTAACATTATCCAGGGATCTCAAATTGCTTAGTTTCGATGCAAAACTTTCAGTTAACATCTCATGCCGTACATGTCATCGCGTCTAATTTGAGTTTTTTTCCATTTATGAATCATGTATTCGATGCAGGAGAAAGGCCACTTATCAACATGAAGCTGGTAGCCGGGTCTGCAACATTACTCGAACCCCATGGGATCCGTTCTGGATAGTTTCCAGAATATTGGAACACGCTTAGGGGTAATTCTGACTCTGACCGGTAATGCCTAACATATTTCGCATCTGACATATCCTGGCGCTTCTAAAATAGAATTTTAACGATTTTAATTTTGACGATTCCCAACGCTATGTAGTCTGTGGCTGGGTTGAACGTACTTAGATGCTAGAATTGTATAATCTTGAACGTCGAAACACACTATTTCTAATCTAAGATATTCAACTGTGTTAGAGATACATGGCTTTTAGATAGTGATCAAATGTATAATTGTTATATTTCGTATCTAAACAACATGCATTAGATGTTCATGACTTCGTATTATCTTATTCACTTATAATATAAACCTAATTTGAACAAAGTTTGTTTAACAACGACACATTTAACGAATCTGAAAAATATCAAATATACTGACTTTGAGAGTATTGGTTCGAATCCAGCATGGAAAAGGAAATCGAAACTATTTTTGATCCGAAATATAACAATGTTACATTTAACGAAGTCATTAAGAATGGCAATCTTATTAGATAAAATCTAATATTGCTACACTACGTTACGCAGATAATAGTGGAGCATTTAGATTTCATTTGAATGAGATTGTAAGAATGGTTAGTGGTTAGTGATGTCAATGGATTAATTATGTAGAAAAAGTGTAGTGTAATTCTTCACAAAACTGCATTATTGTTCTACCGATGAAGAGTAGTTTATCCACCAGACTGTCGTTAATAATATGTTAACAAGTCAAACCATTACCTCTAAAGAAGCAAGTTCTGGCGAGACAACAGTTTAAAATCCCATTTCTCTTAAGTTTCTTTACTATATTTTATAAAATATTAATTTTTTTAAAGAATGAATTATCAAGAGTCTGACTTGTAGCCTAGATGAAAAGCGATGACATTGTTTGGAGATAGAAAAACCCTGTATGAATCGTCTCATTACATGCATCGCTCATCCATCCGGGGCAAACAGGCATGTCGAGAAGCGTGTTACGAGCATCATAGTAATTGCCAATCAGACGTTGGGGCCATGTGCAAAGGTAGCACTTAATCTAGCTTAATCATGTATTCCAAATCGTAATTAACTCGAGGGATGCCGATTACCAGATATCTAAGTTTGAACTGTTCCTTTGTGCGGTCTGTGAATGCTTTACTTACGCTGTAAATGCTTTACTTACGAACGTTTGGTTTCTCTCCCTACACATAGTTTTGACTGACAGTTTCTGAAAACCCTTTGCTCGCATCCATTTTAGATCAAGAAACTTGACTTGCTGTACAATTATATATGTCCTCGAACACAAGGGGGGGGGGTATACTCTGACTCCTGTTGAGAGGACATTGTGTCATCAATCAATGTGACCTCCAACAGACTGAGGATGAGGAACACTTCCTGCCCCCGAGGAAAAATTGAGAGGAAAAATTATGAAATCACTCAATATCAAGCACCATAACATGCCGAGAACATTAGACCTCCTCAAATCTACTTTACTCCCTAAGGAGAAGAAAGCAAGGTTGATAGCCGTCTTATTTTATTAAATGTTCAACCAAAGATGTAGTGTATATAATCATTCATGTACCATCAAACCTCTTTGATGAAATGTTTGAACCATCAATGTATCATTAATCCTTCATAATTATTTCATGCTTCACCCTCTATATATGTATAACATTAAGGTGGGACATTTTGAATTTGTACTCTGCCAATTGAGGTGTGTGTTCATTAAACAGTCTTGGATCTTTACACTCTTACGAAAGGATGGTTAACAATTTAGACGAAGTAAGAAATTATTCATCCTCATTTTCTGTTGGTGTTGTGAAACTTTTAAACAGTTATCTTGAGCTAATGCCTCAAGTTCCCAGTTTCGTAGTATCATAATGGTTTCATTTTCTCCAACAATGATACATCCAAACACACATGTTCCTAAGCAAAATCTAAGTTAATATGTTAATATAAAACGTCCATTTAACGTGCACTTGTTCAATCCTAAAAAGCGGTTAAGTACCGACTTCAAAGATAAGACTTAATTGCTCTAAGTACCACCACTTGCATGTTAAGTGTGCAGGTAATGAAAGTCTGCAAAGTGGATGATGTAATTCAAACCAGCGGTACCAATTACGCGGAAACCGAGTAAAGCATAATACTGGAGTCCAGGTGAAATACGACCTCCGTGACTAAACACACGTGCATAAACGATCTCGTGTCCAGTAAACATACTCTCAAACTGCATGTAAACACATAAAGGAGTCGTCAGTAAACAAAACCATGTCGTGAGATGGGGAGGGTGAGCATGGATGGGTCGAATTCCTTTCGAGAACGGAGGTTTGGCATATCTTGAGATGGAAACAGCAGTGTGAAACAGTGTAAAGCAGTTGGTGAATATATTGGTATTGATAGGATATTTGAGGAATGCCCGCTGGCATGAGCCTTGTATATCAGCCGCCTATAACGCTGTATATGAACGCACCGTCATGAAGGCAAGACCTAGAACATAAGGTTAAGGGTTACACTGTCTTCTGCACAGAATGTCTCCAGCACATGCCTTTACCTAGTATGGGAGGACCCTCACTGAGTCGCAGCATCTCTCTCTATCCTTTCATCATTGTCAAAATATCACAGTTCTCTTCCACATTTGGCAAATATCAAGGACTTTATCGCCTTGCCTTTAACATTTAAAAAATAACTTTTTGAAAGGTATCTTGAAGGTAGATGTATAGAAAAGACAATGGTTTGGTTGGTGAACTTTACCCATAGAAATAAATAAGTTATTCATCCCCAGGTTTAGAGTTTTAAGAGTAACGCCAACATAAAAAGAAGGTTGTTGACATGTGACCAAAATTTCGAAAAGTTAATCGATGTCAAATTCTTTATGATACAGACTGTCGGTCTGATATATAACTCCTTCATCAGATGACTGCTTTTAACAATAAAGCTGTTTCGTATGTATTCCACTTCTAAACGCTTTTCAAAGAAGCATATTAAAGATAACATATCTCGAAAGCTGTCTCTCAAGTTAACATTTCATTCCTCTCGGCTTCTCTCTGAAGATAGCGTGGCAATAAGGTTGAAAGATAGCTAACCCGAGACGCAGATTATGTAACTATGAATGGCAAAATATAGCAAAAGAAAAAAATTCGTGAGCGCAAATCACAAGTTGGCATTTTTTAGGGGCGGAGATTTTGGTGAGCCATATGTTATCCTTTGGTAGAATTGTCTTTATAAGTGAATGGATGTAGCGTACGACATATATCGATGTGAAACCTAATTCCACGAAATATGACCAGTCGGCGAGTGGTGACGGATAACGATAACGGTTAACTGATTCCTGTAGCTATGAAGTCAAAATACCCATGCATGTACTTCAAAATCATCATCGCCATCATTGACAAGCTACCAGAAAAGTTTATCTAATTTTCAGCGCACAATGCTAACACTCTCTGCAGTTATACAGATCCCATACGCTCGGTGGGTAACTGTGTCGTGCCATTGACACTATTTCAGTGTTGGTGGCAGGCGTTGCTTATTTTGACTGTACTCGGATTCATAAGTTGTTATTGTTACTTCTCGTGTGCTCTATATCACTGTAGCAACAATAACACAGTCGTGTAAACACAAAACAAACTGACGCCAAACTAGATGAGCTTTTTCTAAACATCCTGATTAAGATAAAAAGCCCCCATCTGAATATAGGATGTAGAAGATAAGTGTTTCCAAACGGCAAGGAAGTTTAAAGTGCCTTGCAGGAAATAAGGAAAGTCGACGTGCCACAGAAAGATTAAACAATAATAACTGTATAATTCAAGGAAAATACAACAAGATGAATGTTTTCTTCAGTGTAATTAAAACGAGATGTTTCGGTAATACAATTATCCTAAAATGTTGTAGACGATTGGGCGGGTTTCTGTTCCACATCATTATTCTGGCTCGCTGTTCAGACATTCATTAAAAGGATGACGGAACAATTTGTTAATTAAGAGTTAAAAAAGTCACATGGTTTGCCTTGATAGATTCATGATAAAATAAGCCTTGGCATTTAAAAGGCAATTGAATGGAAAAAAGATATTTCAACCATTGGCTAATGAACTACTGTAAGAAATGTAATACCCGGTTATTGACTCCCTAAGAATATAATGTAAAGCAAAGGGCACAGTTTATATAGCTTGATGTGTGCCTTACACTTTTAGTAAAATGTCATTCAAAGATTGTATACGTTTGTAAATCATACAGATTTTAAGTGACGTTTCAGGAACAAAACAAGAACAAGAAAAGTGAGTTTCAAGTTGCATTCTTCTATTGGCATGTTCTAATGATTTGGAGAGAATGGATCGTTTACACAGACTCTTGTTTGCGACACTACACAAGGGGTGAAAGCACTAATTTGAGATCTATGGAACAACAGTAATACAAGTTGCAAAATGAGAATACTGGTGTTGTTTCAACTTTATTTCATTATTTTGTAACTGATGATGTCTGAGTAGATTATACATAAAGATATAAGTTTGTACAACGCATGATATCATGCGCAGAGAACGAATACTTCCATGAGTCCTTCTTCAGATCCTAGATAGCAACGGATTGTACGCTTTTCAATACTCATACTGCCTTGTCTGGTCACAATTATCCTCTTATTCCGGCTTCCCTATGTTTATCCCCCCTACCCCGTGCATACATGTGCATGCAAGCTGTGGCACGTGTTGCATATGGAATATGCCGTCTCCACTCATCACGGGCAAACATTTGTGATTCTTTGACACGCTGTTTGAAAGAGGAATGTTTAGCTTAACCTTATTGAAGTTATTACTGATGTTTTTAAAGATATATGGAAGCGTTAACGTGGAAAAACAGACATATGAGTTCACTAAACGTACATATTGCCAATTATACACATAACAAAAGCGGCGCGAACTTCGTTTTCCGTCATACGCAAAATTGATGATACAGTTTATAGGCACAATCATGCAGGGTTATGCAAAGCGATTTGTTAAGCTTACACAGATAATGAGCAACCTTGCAGAAAGTTACCATACTCATAACCATCAGATTGTTGTTATCCAAACTTACTTTAGCATATGCCTACATTCTTTGTGATATTAACCTGAAACTTTTTTTCTTTCTTATCATATGTTAAATAACTCACCTTTTAATTTGACAGGCTCATTTAATTCGATAATCACGTGACCTTGCAGTACTTGTCCAGCATAGTAAACATCCTGTTTATTGCTCAAAGAAATCTCAAACACATTTAATTTTCCCATTGTGAAATTCCCCTTTTCAGGTAAATCCAAACTGATCCGACTCGAGAAGAATCCTTTTCTAGACAAATACCCGATAGTATCCGGGAAAAGTTCACAAGTAATTCACAATCAATGTGACGGAAATCCAATAAAAGTGGACACTGAAATATTCTCCTCTGTTCATAGTGTCGGTCCTGTTCGCAAGATAAATGGCCGTCTGATGGTGGCGTCAAAATTATTCCCAATTGTCCATATTTTAATGCTTTAGCACATTCACGCCTTCTTTTAGTGGCTGCAACATTAACAGCCAGTTGCTATGGACGCTGCTATAATAGTATCGATTGTTCCATATAACACTGGCAGACTCTTCAGTGAAGTGAAAGTTACAAAGTCCGATGCTTCCAATTAATCCATCATGCCCAGCTTAAAAGAGCTACAGTCCAATTACCGAATATTTATTGTCTGCTTTTTGACAGAAGAGTGGCATCGAAATGAACTAGTGGTTGCTCACTCTCTCATACTCCGCAGCAGGGTCGGTTGGGAGTTCTGACGGGATGATAGCGGTTTAAAGGTGAAACGGTATCCTTAGCTGCTCTCTCTGTCGACTCCACATCCTTAGGCGATCATCCCATACAGCTCCATGGTCAGCTTGCAGGCAGGAATTTAGATCACTTTCATCGCTGTCTAAATGTAGCCAATCAGCGGCTCACTTGGAAGTCTCTGACAATTTTGATTGGTTTATTTTATTTCAGAAACATGATTCCCTTACCTTGAAGTTTTTGTGGTAATTTTATAGACGTGCACTCTTTCTACTCTCGTTCGGTTTTTTTCAGTACATCAGTCAAAGTCGACTCCCATGCTTCGGTTCAATTGTATAGTTATTGTTGTGTGCTTTGTTTCTTATGTTGTGTACCTTCAGATTATGTGTTGAAACGTGCCAACACAAATCAAAAGTACATGGAGATAAATGCCGTTTGGTGTTGCTGGAAATAACTTAAAAGAACTGTTTTGAGATATGAGCTGATATTCTTTCCTTCAGATAACGATGCATATGTAAAAAGTAAGGGAAATAGGATTTCCAGAGCGTAAATACTAACATTTATTTTTTCGGTATTTGTCCCAGAGATTTGTTCCCTCGTTTTGTTGACAAAGCGTTTTAAGATGTTTAGAGTATTTTTGATATAGTGTACAGCTCATTGACAAGAGCGTATCTTATTATTTTGTTAAAAACCCAACAAATTAATTAAAAAGGTTTTTTCTGTTATACATAATATTTTGATACATTTGAATACCATGGCAAAGTGATGTTCTTTCGAAATAATGTTAATGCTATATGCCAATTGAATCTTTATACAATAGTAAATGTAGTCCCTATTCATGACTGTGTATAAATACGAGCCTTTGATACAGTCTAGGTCCTCATTTAGAAAATCTAGATTTGACTGTTTTACATATGAAATTAAGATCCCGAAGAAAAGAATATAATGGATGAAGGAACGATAAATTATCAAAATAGTTCATAGACTAAATTTAAGATTATAGTAACTGTAGCGTCTCAATTTTTCGTCTATAAACAATGATACCAAATTCTTCCATTATTTCTCCTTATAATGAAATTTGCGTCCTAAGCGACACATCATCGTACTACAAGCAATCGCGCGTGACACAATGTCGCTTAGTGACAAATTGTGCGTCCTACATGACGCAATGTTGTACCATGAGTAATTTTGCGTCCTTCGTGACACAATGTTGTACAATGAAACATTTTGCGTCCAACGTGACACAATGTTGTACAATGATAAATTGTGCGTCCTTCGTGACACAATGTTGTACAATGAAAAATCGTGCGTCCTACGTGACACAATGTTGTACAATAATAAATTTTACGTCCTGTGTGACGCAATTCCATACTATGATAAATTTCCGTCCTAGGCGACACATTGTCGTACAATGATTAACTTTCGTCCTGTGTGACACATTGTCGTACTAAGATAAATTTCCGTTCTAGGTGACACATTGTGGAACAATGATTAATTGTGCGTCTTTGGTGACTCAATGTCATAAGATGACTTGTGAATCTTAAGTGACACAAATGGATACAATGATGAATCTTGCTTCTCAACATGACCCTTGATCATGATGGACCTTGAGGAAAGACTAACACGAAGTTAACAGTCAGTGTTGTAATGACATCGGAGGACTTCCATAGTGTATACAGACGAATGTAGAATATGATCTTCGTTACTATGTTCGTCCCTAACCTTTATGTTGAATTTTAAAAAGAAACGTCTTGCAAGAGTTGACAAGCTCAATTTATCATTATGATTCCTCTTTGAACGGTTACACTTTCCGTAATCTTAAATTAGATGTGTGAGATTTACCTTTACAGTAACAAACAAAACGTTTTAGTTTGGAATCCTCATTAGCATATCAACACATTGAAAAAATACACGACGGTTAACATATTATATCAAGCAGGAAATTGTGTAATTTTAGTTTTAAAAAGAGGCTTCTTTAATTTTGATATGATAGAACATCAACATAGATTTTAAGGATAACGAGAAAACTAGCCAGCAAGGCCTTGTCGTGAACCCATCTTTTTGTCAAAATGTGAAGTCTCTACCAACCAAAATAAAACCCAAATTGCATAATTCAAGTAGATGATGTTGTTGTCATGTATCAATTTCGTGTTTACAAAAATACCCAGATAGGACTCTTTTTTTATTAGAAATTGTTAAGAAACAATATTTTAATGTATGAAAAACATTCATGACTTTTGTCTAATTAAACGATTGACAACTTTTGGCAGACTTGTTATTTAGTGTTTGATTGCTATCCTTTAGACTGTTGATTTCATTCTTGAATCCACATCAAATGAAGAGGAAACATTTTTTTATGAAAAGGAACAATGATTCATTCAAACGCAAATGCTTTTCAGATTCGTATGATGTTTTTGATAGTTGTTTTCTTGAGAAAATCCCCTTTTCGATATCATATTACAAAATTTGTAATGTCTCTGCAGGAGGCCCTGGAATTCACGAACTTGATACTATGGTTACATTGGTTAGAGCTGTATTAATGGAACATCCGTGCTCATATCTTAATTATGACATAATTCTCAACAAAGATTGCTCGGTTGATAACGTTATGTGAAAATAACTTTTCATCGTAAAAATAAGACACAAATACCACATGCGCTTTCATGCTGTCTTTGCATCGCTGATAACCTTCTAAAACTTCATGCCAGACAATTAGTCACTGCGGGACGCAATCAAACTGTAATGTTTCACGAGTCCGATGCTCTACATCATCAGAGTACAACGTCTTGTTTTAGTGGCTTAGTTAAACCTTCTGTCGCCTTTGTCATATCAGTGCAGAACAACTTGGATCTTTAAATCTTTAACACCATTCAGTAAACATTTTGTTTGACAGCAAACTTTGAAGAGAAATTTTTTATATAGAGTGGTAAATCAACTTGTTTGAATTCTACACAATATTTACAGCTTACAGACAACCGCAAGTTGATTGCTGACTTGCGATTGCGAGGTTGGTATTGTAGATCTGGTATTCGAGCACTATCTATTAGACAGGTTGTTTCTGTTGTTTAGTCAACACATTTTTCACCTTGCATTGATCATAACATTGTAAATCGTGACTAGAGTACAATCATTATTCACGCATGTGTGTGCAATGGATGGGGTGTTTTCCCCCTAAAGAATCTACATTCTAACCGTTCCAACTGAAAGGGACAACGTCATCAGTTTAGTACATGTCGAAGGCATTAGCAGATTTGAGTAACAGCACAGGCAGTGTATACTAACGGTAAACTAGAAATTCAACTGTTCTAAGCTATAATCATTTGTGTAGTTTTTAATAAATGGTCTACTGAAATGTTCAATACGCTGCCATTGTATAATACTGCTAGCAGATAGCATCCATATTATTTATAAAAAAAATATAACAATACTGAAAACAATAATAAGAGATAAGGACAACACGGAATTTATGGATAATCAACTTCTTTATTGTACTGGTAGCGACGTTTCGGTATAGATTCTTATACCGTTTTCAAGCAATAAAATTCCTTTTCTTTATACCGACAACATCTAGAATGCCACTCAAACAGCTTAATAAAAGGAGATGTTCGAATAATTATCATTGGTATTTTATCGGTGAAAATTGAAGAGTATATTAACATTTATAATAAAAAACTGAGATACAAATGTACATGTATGTCGTCAACTTTTTTAACCCGGTAATTATTCTCATCAATGTTTGTATTAAAAAATGTATGCATATAACGACAGTTGCAATTGGTCTTTTATGTGCGCTTTTTTCAACTTTATAGATAAGTCATGTTCTTACGTATCATGATTAATAGGCTGCTAAATACGCATTATTCTTAAACTTACGTATAAACCAAGGAAAAATATATGGTGCAGAATGGTGCTGTGTTTTCTTGGTTTCTCGTAGGATCTAAAAAATGTTTCTTTATAGACCTAATATGCCAGAAAGCATGCTTCGAGAACTAATTAAGATGATCTAAAGCATTTGCTTCGAATATATTTAGGAAGCTATTTACTCATACTATTTAAGTTAATTAGTATACTTTATTAAACTAGATATTCCCTGTGGTGTAATGTCAAAGTGACATTAAGCATTTTGTTAGGAGCCACATATCAAACGCAATCATTTAGAACGAGGAGCTCTAATATACTGTTGCCGACATTACCTTTTAATGTAACTGTTTATATCTGTCCAGACTCCAGTGCTACATCAACCTAAAAAGTCAGGATTTTCTAAGAAAAATCAAAACGCGGACAATGTACTGACCTTGGAAAGTGCTTATAGGTCGAATTCATAATTTCTTTTTCAGGGTTTCCATCTGGAAATTCTCTTAGATGATGGATATCGTGGGTTTTTAAAAAAAATCCTATAAAACAATCATTTAAATTTCATATAAAATACTCTTCATCCCTTAAAGGCACATACGTGTGTGTGTTTGGCATTGTTGAAATTGGGTATATATTTCATTTTCGTTAAACTCCTAATTGAAAAGCAGTTGGAGTTGTGCTTATAGTATTTTACAATATTTAAGTTTTGTTTTTAGAATTAACTTTAAGTAACTTAATAGTAAGATTTATTAGAGATAGATATCGTATGGTTATTTAGTTGGTAATTCTATTTGTAGATTTCATCATTGACAACTTAATTTACACTTAGTTTACCTTAGTTTATATTAACAATAGCCCTATTTATTATCCATATGTGTTGAGATAAGTCATGTCATAAACTCCGATATGTTGCACATGTATAATAAACCCTAGCGGCAATTTGATTGGTCGAGTTGGCTGACCACGTGACATCGGAATGTGGGACTACTTTTTTCATTCATAACTTTTTACTATGTACAAAATTTATACTATGACTTGCGTTAATCTCGTGTCCTCCGAAACTTTGATCGTTTCTAATAAATCATTCCAGATTGTCGGATGCCCAACACAGAAATATTGGTTCGCTTCTGTCGGCCAAAACTCCAGCAAAAAGGCAGTTGTCACTCCCGAATTCTCGCGACGTTGACGCGTTACCAGTCAATTTTGATCAAAACATTCTCCCGTCGAAACAAAATTCACAAGTTTTTTCAGTCCAGAACAACAACAAAGCAATTCCCTCTGAAATTATCTGTACAATCTTTGCTGGGCCAATATACGGAGGTGTTTCCAACATCAGCATTGGATATGCAACGGGTGCGACTGCCAGTGCCGTTCAATCAGCTGATCACCCGAGTACGAGTGAACCCAACCCGAAGCGTCGACGAATCTGTCCTGTTGTCTTTTCAGATTCTTCGGATGACGATTAAATAGCACATGCCGATCAAGTGCTGACATTCGTTTGACCTAAAGTTGTTGTTCAGTCGTTAATCTTGTCACCTTTATTTTTGACTTTTCATGTTGTTAGTGTCAGAGTTTCCGACAGTGAGTTCCTTTCGAATGCCGTAACAGTTACCGTACGTGATCGAAGTGATTCTCTCAAATGTGAGGTAATATTTAAGATTTTTGAATGTTACTGGTTTTATATTTTTTTCTAAAACTCAATTTGAAAGTTAAAATGATAAATGAAATGAAAACTATGTGACGTTTTCGAGAAAGAGTCGTGTTATGACGATTTCAAATTGGCGCTAAATTTAGTCTTATCACAACAAAGTCAGTGCACCGCGACCTTGACCTTGTCGACACTGTATTCATACGCCTACTGCTATATTTAGATCGCGGCTGAATATGAATATCTTGATCATTTTGGAATTAATTTTCTTAGAGAAGATGGATAATAAAGAAATTAACACACTCGCGTGGATGTCATATTGTATTTACAACACTCGTGCCTGAAAAATGATATTACCCTCGCTCTCGCTCGGAAAAAATATCATTTTTCAGTCACTCGTGTTGTAAATACAATATGACATCCACGCTCGGGTATTAATCTCTATATATCTCCCTATTTCAACTTTACTCTCTTACAGCCTGGCTTCTATCTACTATCTATATCCTTATAAGGTGTTTTCTAATGTTCAGGTTTTAGACTTTTAAAGCTGTTACTTACATTCAGTTGGAACGGATTGTTGTGATTATTATCTTCTGTGTTTCCTGTAAGGATATTCGTGGAAGTGTTTTTCGGAATTTTGAATAATCAGATGATCTCACGATATGAATTAGGCCCTAAACTGACTTGCCTGTCTGTTACATTAAACCGGCTGTCATGTAGGGCTGAAACGGTTAACCGGGTACTCGAGTACGAGTCGGGTACAGTCATTACTCGAGTAACGATTTGGCACTCGAGTACTCGGGAGATAGAGTTATCTCCCTTGTAAGACCTTGCACGCAAAATGGCTGACAATTCGCGCTCATCAGTATGGGAAGTCTTTGACTTAGATAAGGAAAAGACAAAAACAACATGTAAACGTCATTACGAGTGCCAAGTTATTCTCGTCTTGTTTGTTTTAGATTTACGCTAATGTTCAATAATTACTAATGTTGAATTTCTCATCATATAAGATATATATGATGTATACAAGTGAATACAACTACACATCGTCATAATAGACATTGTAGTAATATATGTTATAATTCTTACTTAGTAAAATAAAGAATAATTATCTTATAATTTCAAGACACAAAGCAACTACTGCATCGGACTGATTATGTTTTGTTTTCAAATTGTTTCATTGCAAAAGTTTTGTACCATGCTTCATTAAGCTGAACGTCTGAGAAAGACAGTTTGTGAAATTTAAAAACAAATTTTATGGCAAATAAATTTTTGAGAGAGATGAAAGTGTCGTTTATTTGGAGAGAAAAATATGTTTAAAATCCACTAAAAATGAAGGAAATAGCGTTTTAGAGCGTTTAATATTTGAAAATTTTTCGGGGGGCCATGCCCCCGAACCCCCCTAAAATACTCGGTTGCTACGCAACCTCGGGCAAGTCACTTCGTGACTTGCGTACGAGTACTCGAGTACGAGTCGAGTAATGAGGTCTGAGTACTCGAGTAACATTTTTCTTACCCGTTTCAGCCCTACTGTCATGCAGCGGGTTTTCTTGTTGACATTGTAATTAACGGTCAAGACTCTCACCCCAAATATTTGGTTGTCTGTGGGTAGAAACCGGATAACTTGTACACACTAGAGTCAGTGCTCCGAAAACCGTACGGTACCCTAAGTTCCGTACACTACATATTAATAAAATTGCTGATTAATCTCTTGCGTCAATGCGTCCGGTTGATCGCCGACACTTTTAAGTGGTTTCCGGTTGTTATTAATAGCACGCAACATGACAGCTATCACATGATCATTTTACGTATTCTCATTGGCTAAATGTACTGTCAGCCGCGCAGGCGCGGTCTTTTCGATTTTGGAGGAGATTTACAGCAAGCCACGCCTTCATAACCTTGACAGTTGTTGAATGATTACGGTATGTACACAAAGGGAACACGGAAACTGGAAATGTAAAAAAAGCGACCAGCATTTCTTTTTTAATAACTTGATAAATGTTTTACGAGTTTAATACAAAAAAAATCATCAAATATTATAAAAGAAATGTACGGTATTAGGCGACCCGATTTTAACATAAACAAACATGTTCTCCTAATATCGTACATGATATTTCTGACTAATTCCACAGTTTTTGATCCTGTTGAATAACGTAAACGTAATAAAGGACCGATTTTTTCGGCAAATAAATAATTTGGTTATTAAATGACAAAAATGATGAGAAAAAAAAATGCATTTGAAGAAAGAAAATTTTATGTAAAATAAATAGAGGAGTATGGAATAATTACTGTTGTTATCAATCAAAATATTGAAGTATTTTTTATCTGAATAACAACTACAAAACCTGAAAATTTACACTAACGAATCAATAAGCCTAATGTATAATATTAAACTTTTAACGACAAAAACATCATACTACATTGCAGATGGCAATACCGATGAAACTAAGAGACCAAGAAGTATATGGGGAAAACTTTATTTCTGTGGAGACAGCAAAACTTGTTCTGAGGAACAAAATAATTGATGATGTGTATTTTGAGGATGAATCTGAGGTGATCAAGGAACTGCTATTAATCAGTGTAGATAATGTATGTTATGGGAAATGTGTGGCAAGCGTCATCTGCGATTTTCTAAAACATCAAAAAGATGTGACAGATGAGATGTCCATGATGCATCTTGCACGTGGTATTATCAGAAACATCGAGGATCATTATGTTCTTCAGCAGGATCTTAAAGCTATCGTGGAAATTCTAACTCACTGTGGTTGCTACTAAATAATTAATTAAATATTGTATTGAATCATGAAGTTTCTGTTGTCATTTTAGTGTCCATTATTTTATAGATGGGTAAGAAGAGAACCTACTCAAAGGAGGCTCTACAAAAGGCAATAGAGGCAGTCAATTTAGGAATGTCTTATAGAAAGGCGTCAAAGAAGTATGGTGTTCCTACTATGACAATCTCTGATAGGATTACCGGAAAATCAGAAGGAGATAGCAACCTGGGACGCCCGCCTACCATAGCCATTGATGTAGAGGACGAAATTGCAAAGAAATTAAAAAATGCATCTCTGCAGGGATTCGGTGTTACTCGTAGACAGCTTGTAATAAAGGTTTCCCGAATTTGTAAGCAACTCCGGATAAAGAGTCCATTCAAGGGGGGGATTCCGGGCAAAAAATGGATAGCAGGCTTTCTCAAGCGTCATCCCGACGTTAAACTTAGGACGCCAGTTGCCTTGTCTACTGTTAGAGCAAGGATGTTGAATCCAGTGATAGTCGACAAATACTTCCAAACCTTGAACGAGATACTTACCACTTTAGATGTGCTAAATAAACCCCGTCTCATCTGGAACATAGATGAGACGGGAGTTCCTCTGACTCACCGACCTGCTAAAGTCTTTGCCCAATCCGGTATCAAAAATATACCAGGTCGAGTAGGGAATGACAGGGATAGGGTGACCGTTCTAGCTTGTGTAAACGCTGCCGGGAACACCATACCACCAATGGCAATCGTAAGGGGCAAAACTCAAAGATGTTTGAGTGCATATAACACAAAAGATGGTGTTCCCGGGACCGTTTACACTTACCAAGAGCGAGCGTGGATGGAGGATCAACTGGGGGAAAGATGGTTTGAGGACCATTTTCTCCAGCACTGCGGCTCTGAGAGACCCCAGTTGATCATCCTAGACAGCCACTCATCTCATGAGACACTGGGTTTTTTGGAAAGGGCACGCGAGAACAACATCACTGTTCTTGCGTTCCCTCCCCACACAACCCAGTGGCTCTGTCCTCTGGATAAGAGTGTATTCAGCTCATTTAGTAGGGAGTGGAACTTTGGGTGCTCAGAGTATATGTGCAACAGCCCCAATAATATTGTATGCAAGTGGGAGTGGCCTAGACTCTTTCGAGTAGCATACGACAAGGCGTTCACCGCTAATAACATTTCAAGCGGCTTTAGGAAATGTGGGATCTATCCCTTCAACCCCGCAGCGATCCCCCAGACAGCATTTGCTCCATCGATGCCATTCGACACCGCACTGCCAGCAGGCACTGATCGACTTGTTGTTGAAGAACATGTTGTCCGAGAACCAATCGTCCGAGAACCAATCGTCCGAGAACAAGTTGTCCGAGAACCAGTTGTCCGAGAACCAGTTCTACATGAGGTACCAGTCACAGATGATGTCAATGAGACTGTATCAAATCCTGTTTCGGTAGAACCGACACCTTCTACCTCTGCCGCCCAACAAAGCCTCCTAGAGGGAGCAGCGATGTTATCACCAGAGGATTTTATTTTCTCAGTGCTTACTGGAGACGTCCCGTCATCATTTGATGAATCTGGTAACATGATTGTCCAGATAGCAAGTGATGAAGGGATGTCTCCAACTCAACTGGAGGCAGTGAACCTTGAGTTTGCTTTACCTGCCACAAAACCGTCAGAGGGCAAAGCAAACCCAAGGAAGCTGACCTCCCACCGGATTCTCACAAGCGACAGTATCATCAAAATTAAACGCGACAAAGTTGAAAAGAAAGTGAAAGAGGAAGCCGAAAAGAAGGCTAGAAAAGAGCAGAGAGAACTTAAGCTCAAACTAAAGAACCAGAATAAATAACCTGTGCTCGGTGCTGTTGTTGTTATAAAGCAAGTACCAATTCCGTGTTGTTATAAAGCAAGTACCAATTCCGTATTAAAAGTATTAAGATTGAAGGTTGTTCTTTTTTTAATGCCATTGTTCTGTTGGGTTGCATATTCAAAATTAAGTTAAATGCAATCAGATAAATTGCATTATTATTATACCTTGACGTTACCAACAATTCAAGAAGTATTCTCGCAAAAGCTATTTAAATAGAAGATATATAGTTGCGTTTATAAAATTCCGGGCTTTTTGTTATTCAACACCCGATATTTAGTTAGTTTGAAACCGAGAGTAAGTAGAACATGAATAATAGTATCTACGGAAAAACGCAGGTAAAAAAGACAACAATTTAGGATATAGAATAACGGATACAGGGATAAACAGTAAACTCAATTGTTGAGTCGGACTGAATCTAGATGACATTGTGTATCATTTTACGGTGATTCGCCCAAGTCAATTTGCAGGTGTTCATTGCTATTCAAATCAAACAATCAGAAACGATTATTTACCGAAGTCATGTTACAATTTACGTTTATTAAGTCTATGGAAATTATATTTACTGAGGAAGTATTCTTGTTCCGAAACTATAGAATTAAACCTAATACTTTTCTGTTTTATTCAAATATGGTAAAAAAATCAAATTGTTCTAATTAGGATTCAGTATTGAGAAAAAAAGAGACACTTTGAACGTCGAAATGCTCATAGAAAAACGAAGAATATGTGCTTTAATTGACACGTAATTGTTATGTTTTTTGTAATTTTGAAAACCTTTCTAAATAATAACTACAGACAAATTCAATTCTATTATGGAAATTTTGCTCACATGATTTTGATTTCTTCCTTTCATCCCATATTAACTCTAATAAATTTTCATTCAAATCAAATAAATAAGGAACTTAGTGATGAACAAGGATGATAAAAATGTCGATGAATCTAAATCAACACAGACATTATAATCTCGTACATAACAAACACAAATATTAAGATTTTAATCATGAAATAAAAATTCTATGAAGGTAGATAACGGGTAAAAAATAAATGCTTAAATCTGTGTACGGTATTAGGAACCCTGTACGATATTTGGGGATTCTGTGTACGGTATTACAGGAACTCCGTACGGCATTAGGGGTGCGGTAGTTTGCTTGAAAAAGCTCATCTGGACGATAACCCAATTCCCGTTTATCAAACCAGTTTCTAAATTCGCCTTCCTCATTGGATTAGCTTCATTCCGGTATATAACATTCCTACTCTAGGACCGGAAGTAATTGGTGAAGTCGTTGTTGGACCAAAACCGTACGTACTTCGGAGCACTGACTCTACTACATTGTAATCCTTTAAATTTCAGAAAATGGATCAATAACTAGACTGACTATTCAAAAATCAATAAATAAATTGTCTGTAAATGTAAATACCCCCCTTTACATGTTCAGACGTGTTATAATCTAAATCGATCCTTGCAAAAATGTCAATCAATAAAGAAATTAACTGATATGATGTTTCTTAATTATTAGATAAAGTTAAAGGTAAAGCCTTGCATGCCAAACACATGTTTGATAAGCTCAACGCGTAAAGGGGGACAACTCTAAATATTTGGGATGGTTGATCGTGTTGGCAAACAGTATTTAAATCGCCGGGAGACCACGGTAAACACACTTGACTGGAAATGGCTGCAAATGCGAAAAGAATTCTTGTCTATCTGAAGAAAGCCAAAGCTAAAGACACACAGGAAACAATCGCACGTTTTTCACAGGTTGTCACTTGCCATTTCTTTACGTGATTTGAGAAAGTATTCTCTTACGTCTTTATTTCACTAAGCTTTCAATCACTGTGTAACTTAGGCTAATCAATTGAAGAAAATGACAATGAGTATTACTATTAACAGGGGCTTAACTAGTCAAAAACTTTATGCCTGAGTTTTGGGTTCCACAAGTTTGAACTGAGCAGCTGAATATAAAAATCCCTGTTATAAAATCTCATCAAGAGAATTTGTTTTCTATGGTCAACAACTCTCTGTAACAAACCCCTGTAATGTCAGACCAATGTGTATTTATAAGTACTTCGTCTATGAGTTGAGGTAAACTAAGACAATGTATGCATGCCTTGCTAAGTATAATATCCATCAACTGACATAAAGTAGAATGACCTAGCTTGTTATAAAATTTCTTGACTTAAGGTAACATTTAATGATGTTCTAATTATCTGTTTTAAATATTTCAGTGTATACTAGAATACTTTGATGCTAAAGGACTGACAACAGACCTCCATGCTGAGCTTGTCAACAACCGACTTGTTATTACAGACTATATAGCAGGAAAAACACCCATCAAGATAAAGGTAATTTTCTGCCTTAAATGATTATCATTATATTATGCTGAATTAAGATATCAAATGTTCAATGTCCAAATTTATGTACATTAACTCTCAAATGTTGCAAATTTTAATGCAAGTACATACCTAGGCACTTTCTGAAAATCATCAACATTTTGAAATGCTCATCTCTTCTCCTAGCATCCCCCATTCTGTCCCATCATGCACCTGAAAGAGGAGACAACTCTTCCCCCAGAGACAGTCAGTCGGGGGATAGATACAGGTGCTGCAGTTATTATGGAGACTGGAGACAATAAGGTACTCATCACACGAAGAGCCAAACACCTGAGAGCATTCCCTGGAATCTGGGTCCCTCCAGGTAAGTATTCAATGGAGCAAACATAATAAATAGATACCCATTATAATTTTTGAAATATAGAACCTCCTTAACCACATCCTCAATCCATCCAAAATCTGTAAATCTCAAGATGTGAACACTTAAAAAGCCTGAAGTATTGGCATCCAATCCGCCATAAGGATTTGAGGGGAATAATATAAAAAAAGGCACTGTACTATTATTGTTTATACAAGTTAAAACTAAACTTTTTATATGGATAGAATATCCACACATTTACAAATTTTCCATGCTAAGACTAATCAACAAAGTCTTGTAATGTTGTAGCAAGGCTTTTCACAATTTTAGCAGCTTCACCTCTCATTCCTGTTTAATATTACCAAGTGTGCACTCTCATTTATCTATAGTTGTCCAATCTAAATCAACCAAAATGTTACCCTCAGTAACATGTTTTGACTTGGTTATGTTATAATCATATACATTTATAAAATTGAATTTCGTTTTCACAAAGAATACCAGATAGGACTGTCCATTTAAGTGCTTTTGCACTTAACATTATGAAAGATCTTTCTAATGTCTTTAATTCATTTCTCTAGGTGGACATATAGAAGAAAATGAAAGTGTAAGTATCTACCACAATACTTATTGCAAAGTTTTGAAGTTTAGATAAATAATGTTGTGTTCAAATAAATTAATGACGAGGATTGTTTATTGAATTAAGGAATGCAATAATATTTGTTGGGCAAGAACACAAAAAGTAATTTATTGCTTTGAGGTTTTGTTATAAAAAGATGATTCCAAAAAGCAAAGGAATCTGAACACAAGATTTCAGCTGATTCATAAATAAAATAAAATGAATGAATGATGTTAGTGAGTTGCCCCATTCATATCTATCTGAGGTTATACAGTAAACAAACACAAGTTATGATCCCCAATTTATCCCTACACAAGATCAGCTCTCTAAAGCAAATCCTTCTTTGAAGCAGATGGGCAGATGGATGAAAGACCACTTTCAATGCCAAAGCGAAAAAATGGGAGCCATTACCTTAGCGCCAGTATGGTCACAACAACCAGAGACAACAACAAACACGTCTTCTCGGTAAAGCGTGGTTTTACTTGACCCGGAAGTAGAAATACAAAACAGAGAGGTTGCGTGGGGGATACTAATAGTCATACAACTAGTAACACTGTTACTGGCGTGACCTCTTCTTATTTATCAAAAGGAAGGCTTTACTATATAACTAGTTGAAGAAAAAGAATTACTTAAAGTGCAACCAGCACAATTATAATGCAAACTTATGAAAAGAACAACATGAACACTAATGGCTAGGGATGAGAAATATTGAAAAGACAATTAAAAGTTCATGTAATAGTCAGCAAATTTGGCTGGAAGTTTTTTTTCTCTAGTGGAGCGTCTGGACGGATGATCACCGGCGTTGTCATCCTCTTTAGTTAGGGAGGTCAGGTCAGTTATGTGAGGTAGCTGTTCAGTTGTCTCCGGTGGAGCGTTGTCAGGGGGTTGGTTTTCTGTGAAGTCAAAATGTTCATGAAACGTATCGGGATAATTGATCTCAGCTGGGACATCAGGTAGACTTGGTAAAGGAGTAAGGTGGGCATCATCGGAGTCGAGGTCAGCAGAATTGTGTGGATAAGTTGGAGGCGACAGGCCTTGGTCGTTGACTTTATAACAATCAGACAGCTTCACCCGATATGATGTACTCCTGAGCTGATGACCTGTGAACTTTCTCACGTTACACCATGGAACTTCGACAGAAACGACAAGATAACGTTTCCTGGCGTTGAGTTTGGATCCGTCACTGAATAGATAGACAAGGTCACCAATAGATATGTTGTTGGGAGAGTACATTTTCCCGCCTGGGAACTTGGAATGTTCACTGTGTTTGTGGTTCCGAAGGCGTTTTTGGTGCTGCTCTGCTACAAGGTCACGGTCTGAGATGGGTAACTGGGTGTTTGAGAACTGGTCTCGTTGTGTCAACATTTCTCTTGAAGATAACCCCCTCGATCTGATACGGGTGTTGAGTCTAGCGATGGCTAACGAGAGTGTCAAAGACGAGCACGTACCACCCAGTGGGTCCTGGCGTAAGAGCTCTTGTTCAAGCTCCTGAATAGCTCTCTCTGCCACGGGGTTTTTGTTTGTGTTCTTGGATCTCCCAATTTCAACTGTTAGCCGATGGTGATTCAGTAGATTGTCATTAACGAGGGCCACGAAACCCGGAGCAGGATCAACACGTATGACTGAGGAAGGACCGTCCAAGGGCCTGAGTTCGATGCACATTTTGATGAGGGCATCGCGCAGGGTGAGGTGTTTCTCGTCCTCCACAATACATGCAGAGGTGTAGGAAGTCACACATTCCCGTACCACAAGTATGCTTTGTCGTTCCCGCTTCATAACATCGGCTGCAAAGAGTATCCCAATGGCTTCTGGGGGGTCACTGGTTGACTGGACAGTGAGGTGATGAGGTACCTTAGCAAGTGAGGAACAAGGATGACAGCTCCCAGTCACGTGTTCAATAGCTTTGTCCATGTCGAGTGCATAAAAGTAGCGATGCATCACCTGTTTCATTTGATGACAGGAGGGATGATCGAGCTGTATATGAATTGCAGTGAGGAGACCTTCTAATACTGACCGTGGCACTATGATACAGTCTCTAGTCAGCACGAGTGGTTGGGATCTGCGAACGACCAAGAGGCCATCTCTGGCGATAGTGGCTACGTTGAGGTACCTTTTGACGTCCTTCACATTCGTTTGTTTCTTGGATGGTCTGGTGCCTTGGGTAAGATGGGCATGAGTGCGTCGTAAATCTGAGCATTCCTCCTGCAGGGCAAGCCAGGCTGCACGACTGGTGTATGGTAGTTTCGTGTCACCTTTAATGATGTCTTGGACTGAGAGACGGGATACAACAGAATCCTCAGTTTTCTGAACGAAGGAACAGACCTGACATGTAGGATGAAAGCACTCTTCCGCATTGCGGCTTGCAAAGTCGGACAAGATGTTTGCAGAACCTGATAGGTGACGTACTGAAGCCTGGTAGCGACTGACACCTGAGAGGAAGGTAGACACCCTGGGGCTGGCAGAAAACTCTCCACGGCAAAGCTTTTCAAAGGCCTGTACGCAAGGTTTACTATCTGTAAGTATACATGACTTGTGTCTTGACTGAATGATGTATGGGGAGAAATGTTTCACTGCTACAGCGATGGATAGGGCCTCGGTCTCGCATGGTAACCATGTAATTTGGCGACCTCGGAGTTTGGCACTGAAAAAACCTGCAATTTTGGGCTTCTTGTTTCGAGTGATGTAGAGGGTAGCGCCAATACCATAACGCTTGACAACTCCGTCGGTGACAATCCATAGTTGATCCTCTGGTCTTGGCAGGGTTATAGTCCTGGTATTCACTAAGGCGTTCTGAGCGTTAGTGAATGCCGCTATGAGTGAGTCAGACCACTTGATGACATCTTGGGAAGACAGACCGGCTTGAGCTTCATCTAGGGGCGCAATTTCTGAAGCACAATGAGGTAGCACTCTAGCAAGGACCTTGTATGCTCCTATGAACGAACGTAGCCCTTTCACCTTGCCTGGAGGAGTACAAGATGATAGCGTAGCAATTCTGTGGGAACTTGCTGTGATCGTGCCTTCCTGCCATATCCAACCTAGAATGGTTACTGTCTTTGGTGCGATGAGGGTCTTGTGTGCTGCAAGGCAAAGATTGTTCCGTCGAAGGGCTTCAAGCATACGTTGCCAGTTGTTGAATAGGTCTTCAAGGTTATCTGCCCCACAGTACAAGTCATCTGCGAGCTTAGCGACTACGCCCTCAGCTAACAGGTCGCCTAGGACGCGACACATTAACTCTTCTAGGGCAGTCTCAGAACCTGGCATACCCATTGCACACCTAGCGTAAGCCCTGACCCCTTTGAAGGGGGTTGAAACACCACAATACTTGAGGGATTCCTTTGCCAAAGGAATTTGGTGAAAGGCTAGTGTAAGATCTGTGGTGATAATGTACTTCCAGGAAGCAATCAATCTCAATGTAGAGTCCACATCAGGCATTAAGGAAGGTTGTGGTTTACTGTAACGCCCTACGTCAGCGAAAGCGGTCACAAGACGGTAGCCTCCATTGGATTTCTTGACAAGGAAGGAAGGGTTGACATATTCTACAGTGACCCCCACATCTTCCGGCTTGACGAAGACCCCCATGCTCTCTAGGGTGTCGAATTTGTCTTGGAGTTCTACCAGCTTGTCTCTGGAATATTGAGGACATCGACCCTTGCGCTGAGGAGGTTGGACGGGACCCATGTTGACAACGGCTTCGAAAGGACCTGAGGCGCCATTATAGCCCCTAATTGTGGGATTGAACACGTCATCGTAATCCAGCAGTAGTGAGTTAAACATATCTTTGGTTTCTGAAGAAAAGGTGTTGTCGGGATCAACTTGTACGGCTGTTGAATGAGCGACTGATGGGGTACTCACGATTCTCTGAACACTTGCTGGATTGTTCTGCATTGATGTTTTGGGGTCTGTAGGACTGATGACTGATGTGGTGAGAACCTGACAAAAATGCTCATGGCGTTTGATTATCATAGGACTGTTAGTCATGTTGGGTATGCGTAACTTACCAGCTACACTAGTCACCATGTTAAAGCTTGGCCACTGTGGATCATGTAGATATTTACTGTTTGAACTGCTTCTAGGTTCGATGGCGAAGACTGAATCAACCTGACTTAAGTCCTCTGGTAGACTGACTTCCATAAACTCTCCTGGCCAAATTGTAGTGTTTTGGTTTGGGGAACGGAGGACATGCGTTCTTCTGACGCTGTGTTGAGCAGGGGAGTCTTTTGAAGGGCTGTAGAGGTAAGTGGTACCATCACCCAGTATGACCTGATGTTTTGCTGGACGAACAGTTATGTCATTTAATTCCATGAAGGGAATTCCGGCGAGAATGTCAACATCCAAATCCTCTACTACTAGACCTTCAAATTGGAACTCTCTTCCATCTCGAACGAGTGAGAAGCGGGTTTCACCTGTAACTTTGAGGGGAGATATACCATCCGCTTGTCTGGCTGATTGGGAAGTGCTCTGTATCTTGACACCTAGGTATGTTGCTGTTGAGAGGCGAACCATATTGCCAGTAGCTCCACAATCAATGGTAATGTTCGCTACCCGGTGACCGTAGAATGCCGTCATGGATGGGGAATTTCCAACTTGAATTCGCATCACAGCAGCCTGGGGAGTAGGTTCAATAGCGTGTTGTAACTCCATGTCGTCAATTTCATCTGAGATGTCGCTGTCAGGACAATCTAGAATATCTGCAATTCTCCGGGCTTTTGCCATGTACCGTTTGTCATGATCTGGTAGGAATGGGCACTGACTAAGAAAGTGACCGATGTTGCTTCTTCCTGCTTGTTTGCATAAAGGGCAAGCTTTGGAGGGTGGTGATTTGGTCTTGAAACGAGATGACTGTGGACGATGAGATCTTGGATCGAACCGAGAGGTGGCCGACCTCATAACCTTCACTTCTTCTGTGCAGTGAAGCTCGTCCAATAGGGATGTTAATGCCTGCGAGATCTCCGGTTTCAAAGAGGCCAGAGTTCGAGACCGAAGGTCAGTGCCGTATCTTTGTTTCACCAAACGTGGCAAATCCTTGTGAATGAGCTGGAGCCAGGTAAGAACAAGAAAGTTCTCCAGGGTTGGGGACATCTCTTCATCTTCCGCAATAACATTTTCATGATGTGTTATACCTCCATTGCGAACAAGTAAATTGTCCTCGACAAAAGCATTGAGTCGCTGAAACAAGTCCTCTGGCCGTTCATCTGGCTGGAGTTTTATGTCGGAGAAATCCAGAAAATGTGCACCAGTAGACTGGAAGCCATAATGTAGTCTGATAGTTTGCCAAATACTATCAGTGGAGGTGGAATTTTTCACTATTGTTTGTCTTGAAATAACTGGGCAATAATTGGCTATTTGTCCAAGCATTAGTTCGAGCATGTTGACCTTTTGCTCGGCTGTTTGTCTGCGAGCCTGTCGTACGTCCTCTCCATCATTTACAAATCCCCTTAAAGGATCCGCTCTAGTTTTCTTACCCCATTCTGTGCCTTGAACGAGAAATGGAGCAAAGTTCTGATCAAGTGATAAGGTGTAGACTAGATTTTGTTTCCAATTTTCAAAAGAGTTCACATTTTCGTTTTTGCCAAGGCACCACTGCTTGGGGGCTCGGTGTGTTTGAGCCATCGTGGTCACAAAGTTAATTCACGTGTCAGTAAGGCACAAAATGTCAACTTGTCGGGTGATCGAAAACCGAACGATACGAGCACGTGTGTTGTGTCCGTACCAAAAATTGTCTTTTTTGGCTGATCGCTCACCTATGCGTGAAATGTAGACCGTAACGGGCTTGTTGATGTGTAGCGTAAGTAGACGTGAGTATTTAAAGCGCTGCCACCACGCCAGTATGGTCACAACAACCAGAGACAACAACAAACACGTCTTCTCGGTAAAGCGTGGTTTTACTTGACCCGGAAGTAGAAATACAAAACAGAGAGGTTGCGTGGGGGATACTAATAGTCATACAACTAGTAACACTGTTACTGGCGTAGATTGTTATGTGTCTCTGTATGTGTTCTATCAGCATGGATGAATGGGTTGTCCTATCAGTTTGTAGATGCCGGCCTGAGAGAGTTTGCTGAGGAAACTGGTATAAAACTGCAGCCCAGTCAGTGTGTGGGTCAGAAGCTGGAGGTGTTGGCACTATGGGAGGTGAGTGAATATTCTTTTCAACTGAAGGATACACCCTAGGCTTCTTGAACTGACTATCCATAGAAATTGTAGCTATTAATCTTTAAGAGTTATACAAACTGTGAAGAAGTCATGACTAGTCAAATACTGAAAATAATGAATTAGAGATACTGCCCAATATTGTAAGACAGTATGTTAAATTACACATTTTAAAGGTTTAAAACTTGTATATACTAATCTTTACATGTTATATAGGCCATGAAGAAGTCATAACTAACTAGATATCTTTGATTATTAACAACTAGAGATGTTTACCAAACATAGATATTGCAATGAGTAACACATTTAAAGGTTTTTTACTTAAATATCTCAAAGCAGGAAAATCAAAGCTTGTTTGAAAATCAGTAATATAATTATGTTCTCGGCAGTCAGTATATCCTCCGAAGCTGTCACATGGGGACCCACGGCGCCACCATGTGGTTGTGTACCTGTATGGAAAGTTGACCCCTGACCTCACTGCAGATGTTCTACAGAAGCAGTTGAAGATGCAGCCCGAGGAGGTGGACGCTTGTATGTGGTTGGACAGGAACCTGCTGTCGGCCATTGTACACATGTCCAGCGAGGAGGGGGCTGATTCAGCACAAAATTTCCATATACCAGAGAAAGTCAAGTAAGTATCAAACTTTTTCCTATGTGTGTGCTACTTCAGCCACAAGGCATATGTACACAAGTTTACATCGCTGGCTGATTTAACCCTTGCTGCATTTCCTCAGCGTTTCTGTGCCAGTTGCTGTTTCTCCTACTGCAGATTGTTATGAATGTCCTATCAGAAGTCTTGACGAGGGCGGACAACTTAAAACACTCATGTTGTACAAGGCAGCAAGGTTAACATTTGCCAGTCATAGAGCTAGACTGTTGAGTTTTGCCTTGCAGTTGAAGTTGCTTTGTTCAAGATTGAACTTGCAAAGATCACTAGCTCAGTTTCAGTTTACTTCTGTTGTAGCTTCAAACTTGTGTGTCGCTTGTGTTTCCCACGGTGGGTTTAGGTATATTATGCCTATCGCTTACAACTTGGTTACGCCATTAATGGCTGAAATATTGCCCAAGCGGCGTTGAAAAATAACTCACTCACTCACTACAACTTGGTTAATTTTCTGAAAACATTGGACAAATCAGATGAGATCTTTCCTTGATTTTCTTTTGTCAAGTGTGAAGTTATTTACAAGATTTGAATTACCTAAAGTTATGTGAAGTACTAGACAATATTAACCAAGATATGTTCATTTTGCAGCATCCATTGCACGTTTGTCCTAATGCCTTTTAACTGCATTTTGACTGGATAAGATTTTCATCTCACATTAAGGATTGTCATAACATTTCCAGAGCAACAATACTGAGCACAGAGAAGACCCAGGAAGAGACAGAACTACTGCTGGCGCCACTACTACAGACGTCCGGGGATAAGGAGGTGCAGGGAAGAGTTAGCACAGGAACCAAGTTTGCCATCGAGGAGTTTCTCAAGAGATATCAGAGTTGATCTGTGCTCATTGTTATAATAACTGTTAATTCAAATCATATTCAAGAATATTGTTACTGCTGCAGATGATTGTAGCAAATTCACCTCCAACACGTAATAGTCTGGTATAAGAGCTGATGATGTCTAGGAGGAAATTTGAGCAAAAATCAAAGATGTACGGATGTGCTCTTTGTGCAATATTTTTAAAACCTACCTCGGCATACTTATGTAATTTTGAGTGTTTGCTTTCAGCTGACAATCTCATCAGTTACTTTTGTATATTTTTAATTTGATCAAATCTTTTAAGATGTAACATTGTGTGTTATCAGCTTTGTGTTCAGTAATATATATTTTAGTTGACAAAATTCACAAGGAGACAATCAAATTGTGAATGCATCTTATCTTAAGTGAAAGTGAACAGAGGCCTCTATTACCATGTTTCTCTGCATATGCTTGTATTTGATACAGGTAAACTTGTTTATAAATTGCCTTTATTTACTTTCACTTAAATCATTAACAACATAATGTACAAACTCTTGTATGCAAATAAACTTCTTGTCAGGTCATCCTTTTGTTACACTCCATACTTTATACCCAAGTTACGATTGGGAAGACATAATGTTAACCTTTCAGTGAATTATCAGAATAGACCTCGCCATAATACCTACACTTCACACATGACTATTGTCCTTGATCACTCATATAAACCTCACTTAATACCTGGCCTTCACACAAAACTATTGTCCTTGTTCATTCATTGTTTAAAAATAACTCAAAATTACTTATTTTTTTAATTCATTCATCAAAGTATTTTATGTCACCTTATCCCGCATGAACTAAGAAACACACAATTCATTCATTGATATAAGAAATAAAACAACGAAGTGAGATATTCATCACCTTTTAGATATATTTATTACTTCATGATGATTGAAGCATTAACATATGTAATCCCTTTAGTAACAGCAGAGGGATGATATACATGGACATATTTATTGTAGTTTTCAGCCATAACCCATCAGTTGTAAAATGTACAGTCGGCAAAAGAAGTGAATATTTTACAGGCAGTTTGTTTTACCTCACGATCCCTTATGTAATGATAAAATGTGTTCCTATAGAAATTAAAAAACAATTAGTAATAAAGAACATGAAAGCAACATAACATTAATAAAGATCATTCAAAATAAACATTCATTTAAAAATAAGAGTGACAAAAGATTTTGTTGATTTTTTAAATTTGTATTGAAGCTGTTAAATTTTAAGTAAGAATCCTTATTGAAACCACTCCTAAGCACCAAAGGAAAAAGCATGTGATACATCTAAGTTAATAAACCACTTTCACACTATTTCACTTTTTCACTGCATGAATAAGACCAGTAGATTGACATAATGTCACTATCTTTACTGAAGTGAGTGAAAACAATAAAAATAAGGCAAGAACAAAAACAGTACAAAAATAAGCGCTTAACACATGCAAACCAAGCCAAATACTATGTAAGCGTATTGTGCCACTGTATGCTACAACATACAGACATATCAACTATAAAAACTGTGCTGTACAAATTCTCATTTTTTACAAGCAAACTTTGCATGGAAATAAAAATCCTCATGCAAATCGAAATATAAATAAATTATCACATCTCTCAATATATGAAGTTAAGAAAAATGCAAAATGGTTCATATTCAAATTCAAATCGTTAGTGATACAGATTTCTCAACTTCAATCAATTCAAAAGGCCAAGTCAAAGACATTTCATATTTTGCAGAGAGATTCACATGTCTGAAACAAGTCAAATGACAGATTGATTTGACCATTCAAAGATTAATCATTTCTTTGTAATTGGCAAAACAGGGTCCCCATTAAAAGTAAAATAATAAAGGCAAATCTATAGAAAAACTGATTTCTGACATTACCATGATGCTAATCATTTCTATATTCTATAAAACATTTACTACAAAATTTAACAAATTTAAAACAGAAGCAAGTTTAAGGGGAATGAAAATGAAAATTTAACGTTGAAATTAAAGTTATCATTAAACAAAAAGAAAGACATATAAAGAAACAATAAGAAAATGTTTCAAATATTTTCTGACAATCTTAAATTTGTCAGTGAATAATTTATTATGTCAAAATTTCTTTTATCTGTTTATTTTTGTATCACATTTTTGAATCACAGCTGTTATGATTACCGTCATTTTTTGTAAAGTCATTTCCAATTGCTTTAAAAAATGCATATTATATTGTATTATATTATATTAATTCATATTGAAAAAAACCCTTCTACTATGCAAACTGAAGAATACTGTTTGAGGAACACAAGGTTTATCAACACACTGAAATATATTTCACTATGTACAAAAAAGATTATATTTTTAGAAGAAAGTAAGTACGCAAAGTTCAATAGACAATTATGATATAGAAGGAATATAGTATATTAAAAAGCTATTGCAAAATAACGTTTTGAATATTCATTCAGTGTAAGTGAAAGTATGAGTAAATAAATGTTTTTTACAAACATAATCCAAAACTATCTATATATTTGGTACATTACACCAAATGATTGAAGCTTGATATAAATGTCTACATGACATAGGACCATTGTGCTCTAACCTGCTATTACTTACCATGAAAAAAAATGTAACCGCAGAGAAAAAAGCAAACATTATTTTTATACATTATTTGTACATATATATTACTTGATATATAACACTACATAGATATATACCAAAAAAGTGAAATAATAGCATCTGCAGATGACAAGATGAATATTAAGCACATGAATTATTTCCAAAGCACCCAAATTCAAAAGACAACATCCAGATCTAGAATGAGTCCCCAACACGTCATGATATGAAGGACGTGGGCAGTCTCTGCTGGTACATGTAAGCCAGACCCCTCGCGGCCAGCAGGAGAGCCTCACGTCGACTCACGCCTACCAGGACACTCTGCCAGTCTGCGTGACCAATGTGAGGCTGAGCCTCCTCGATCACCTGACCGATGGTCACTGCGAGTCCTGACCAGCGGAGGGGGTAGGAGGACGGGGTCTGGTCTTGTGCGGCGAGGACGTATTGTGCTGGGATCGGGGTTGGTTGTGAGAAGGTCTGTAGATCAATACGGTGGACTGGGTCTTGAAGCATCAGGCAGCTCATCTCATACCATCTGGAGACAAGGTTGTTATTGTCAGGACATAGAGTCATTATTCTCTGTGCTAAACAGGTGCAAAAGGATGCTAACAAAGCTCAAGTTTATAAATTTACCTTCACTTTTCGCTGGTTTTGTAGTCATAAAGTAATTATCTTATGTAGAATGCTTACTTATAAAATGTTTGCTTTAGCCATTGCTCATGTATTTTCCACTATTTTATGAACAATTCGGTTCATGGAATATTTGACTGTTGTGAATATAACCAACCCTTCTCAAAATTTAACAGATCTGACAATGTGTAGATACTTTTTTTAAATATTTTCAATACCATTTGAGTAGATACTTAATCATCTAAGCAGGGTACGAAACTTCCAAGAATTGAAGCCAGACCACAGGGCTGGCTAGCTCAAAAAAATTGCCAACCCTGACCTAAACCTTCCTGCCCACTAACCTTTATTAAGGCTTAAATTTTACCCGACCGTCGGACAGGGGTAAATGAAAATTTAGCAGTCAGAGTTGAAATAAAACTTGTCCCGGGCGGTCGGGCAGGCAGGTATTTCGAACGCTGATCAAAGATACCTATATCCATTTATTTTGAACATTTGAAGGTTGCCTGACTACAGGTGTTCTCTCCTGAAATGGACTTAAAAATGTATAGATAATTCTAAGCATTGTGCTGTTGCAGTCAACTCTTCCAAACACAACACTTCTACTGATAAAGGTTAACACTACCTGTCAGGCAAGAGCTCCATGATGAAGCCCTCTACAGAGACGACGGGAAGGTCCTCGGGCAAGGTGCCCCCCTGTCTCAGGTTCTGTATCCTCTCCTCCGCCCCCTTCAGACCTGCTGTACACCCCACAGGCTGGGCAGCGGTCGTCGCCTGGCTCTCCTGCAGCACGTTAACATCCACATTCATATAAATACTACATAAAACTTGGTATAATCTAACCTACATACTTGCCAGATTATATATAGATTATGTTAAGGACCTTTTAGGTATATAAGGCTAATACATCTCCTACTTTGTCTATGCATCATCAAAACCAGTGATGATGTTTTTAATTGATTTTGCATATGTTTGACACTAGAAGGCTCTATTTGACAAATAACTGTAAACATCCATTCATTTAGATTCTATCTCTTGAACATCAACAGACAACTAATGATATCCAGAAAATTTTGTGGGAAAAGTTTTTTCATCATTGAGAAGGCCTTTTCTACCTAAACATCTGAATTGCATCTCAACCACTTAGGCCTTGCATAATATCTCTCAGATGACAAATCTGTGATAAATTTCTCTTCATGTCACAATTTCTGTTTGCTTGTTTGAAAATTATAACAGCATACAGTTTAATGAAGGCATTGTTTTAAAAGTGAATTTAGCATTTCAATATTCTTCCATTGATCATGACAACTAACTTTTATCAAATGTATAGAACACATTGAAGGGAGATAACTCACACATCCGTTTACTGTTGCCCGTCCAAAAACCTGTTGAAAGGCCTCTCGTATGGCTCCTAGCTTGGACTCTTTGGTTGAAGTTACAACTATGTTGATATCACCACCAGACTCTATAAAACATAAATCCAAAAATAGCTTATCAAGTTTCATTATATTTGGATGTCTTTAAGGATAGAGGATTAAAAAACAAATGTGTTCTTCTTTCTTTATTTTTTAAGTGAATGTCATAAAAAGAGTGTGAGAATATAATTATTACTCACTAATCACTTCCTTCATTCCCGGATCCAGAGTTGTAATGACTGACTCCATAGAACTCTGTCAAAAAGAAAAAAACTACAATTCCTCCTTGAAACAGCATGCATGTTACTTCAACACAAAACTGACAGTCTCTTGAAACTTGTATCAGGCTATGATATTGCATAATGAACAGACATTTCACCTTCTTCTTAAAGACATAAAAAATGTCAACTACTTTTTGTCCTCATAAAGTATGGACCTACGGTTGGAATAATCTAAACTATAATAGAAAAGTCATTTCGAAAGCACAACTTCATTAATTGGAACAGCAAGAAAAAAATACAGAACACTGAGAACACTATTATCTTATATTTGTTATGAAAATTTCAAAATTATTCAATGCACCTTTGTTTTCTCCATGACCTTTGAGACAATACTGTTGCCAGATATCCAGCCAAACAAACCCCCGCCCTGAGCACCCCCCGCCTGGGGTGAGGGGGCAGGGGAGTCCTCACCCATATCAGTGGAGACACTGGCTTCATATGGGGTCTCCATCTGACCTGCAAATAGTTACATTCGTTATTGCAAATAGGCACGTATCAATTATCCTAAAAGAAGTCAAATACCAAAATTGGGAATAGGATGTATCCTTGTGGTGGCACGTGGTCCTGCTAGTATTAGTGCAGGGAGAAAGCCCGCAACACCATTGTGGCTATGCATTACGGTGAAACCTGCGACAATCGACTGGAACTAGCGAACCATGGGTGGTACTGCGCTGAAACTCAGTGTAGCATTGCACACAAACCTGACTACATGTAGAACAGTTCTCTACTGCAGACAAAGTTGCCGAGCCCCTGGCGGGATTCAAACCCCGGACCTCTTGATCCGAAGCCAAACGCGCTAACCACTGCGCTATCCCGCCCCACCTGTGTGTAGCTCAGTTGACCGTTATCAGTGAAGTTCAGCAACATCTGGCATGGCTAGCCAGATGGGTGGGTTCCCGATCAACTGGGAGTTCAAAGGTTATTCTCTGCCCCACACTGAGACACGAGTTTAGAAACTTGTGGTGTCTCCTGTGTCTGTTGTGGACTTTACTAATTGGGTACCTGGTGTAGATTGTGTTGGAGGTGACCTTTAAGCACTTAATCGGCAGCTTGGGTTAGGCCAGGGTAATAATGCAGGCAGCGCCTTGAGCATGCATTTGGTGTAGATATGTGCGCTATAAAAATACCCTTTTTATTATGATTATTATGGTTTGCTTTGACTGTAAGATGGATAACTTTTTCTTTAAGTGAGGAGGCAGTCTAATTTTATATACAAACCGTGTTCCATAAATGGCATTTTGAAAAATTACCTTTTCTTTACTGATGTTTTAAAGAAGATGTATATCATCTTTGAGGCAAGTGAGGAACAAGTCTAAAAAAAATTATGCTTCAGGTTCAAGGCACCTTATATAAAAAAACGAGCAAAGGGCAATTATTTCTGAATGATAGGTTGCCAATTTCAATGATGAACAAATTGTGAACACATGTCCATTCTATTACGTATCAGGCCGTTGTGACATAATGAACAAGAAAGAAGAAACAGTTACAACTTACTTGGTGCAGTTGTACTTGAGGGTGCGGGTGTAGAGGGTGCAGGAGTCGAAGGAGAGACGACAGTAGGGGAGATAACTGGAGCCGTTACGCTGGGTGTGGTCTGTGTGCTGGGCACTGCTCTGTCAGGACAGTAGAATAACATCAGACTGTCAAACACTGATATCAATTATGTTAAAATCTTACTCTGCTTTATTGATTGGTGATTTTCTATTCCTGGATAACTGGTTGGAGGCGACAGTACAAGGAGGCATCATTGTAGGATAAAACTCTATCCTATCTGTATTGCTGTTCAGAGATTAATGATTTGAAGGCTGTCTATTTTGTATAGGTATATTGTAAGGTACACTTCATTTTGTTTTCAAGGAATATATAGGGTATTACAGCATGGGCAGGTGAAAGATTAACATACTACTTCAACCTTTTGTACTGGAAGAAACTACTGAAATGTATTTAAGAATTGAGTCACCACTAAATTAGTAACAAAATACAAAGACGATTTGCCTTGTACCTCATCAGATAGTGAATAAGTTATCATTTATGGATTAAATGCTATTGGATATACTAAATGGCATCAAAAACAGTAAAAGCATTTATGAGACCGGCAAAATATCATGTTTTAGTAGCTTTATGAAAACATAAATCACCCTGCATCATACATGAAACGAGAGAAAACTAACTCACTTTTGAGGCACTTGTGATGGACTTGCTTGGGCCTGGAATCAAAATGAGTTAAATATATTCCTTATTAAGGGTGCACGGTATTATCGTTATACTGGTATATTGCAATACAGAAACAACACAATACCTACCAGTACCAGTACTCTCTCCTGAAAATATCCAATATATTGGATGTTATAGCATTAACAATTTCTATTTAAAGGCACTAGTGCACGCTTTTACGGTTTTGGCTATTGGTTACCGCAGACTTATGCATTCACTTAAACGTTCTATCGATGCAATGAAATACTAAACTTTCTTTACAATTTACCTGCAATCAACAATGAAAACGTTAAGATAGCCGCTGTCGGCTTGGACATATAAAAATCTATGGTTAGCTGTGCACAAAACGGATAAACTATTGACACTGGGAAACGGCTGAACTAGTATTGTGTGCAGCTATTGAATTTACCTAAACTCTGAACTGAGAACAAATCATGAAATATGTTTTATGAAAGCAATGTTGTAAATTAACCGATTTAATATTGACCATAGCGGCTTCCGTTTCCGCTTTTCTGGTTATGAGCAAAATTTTAATATTTCCGATATTGTAGTTCATGCGGATTTAATGCCACATAACATTAAATACTTCCGGCCTTTAAAAATCCACTTTACTACCTGAATACGTAAGTATTTGTTAAATAACTTACGAGATTACTTGAGTAAGGATAGTGAGTAATATCAAGAGATATGCAGTATCTGTGCATTCGTTGTGTTTACGAAATATTGGCGTGCACTAGTGTGTTTAAAATTCCAGAAAATGTACCAAAAACGTGATTTTACTGAAAGTAAAACTATGAACTTGCAAAGTGAAAATAGTACACTAACAAACATGTCCGAAACTAGTCACTGAATTATATCTCTTTACAAAACGTGCCAGTTTAGCTTTAATCATTGTTTTAATTGCTATTAAATTCATTCATGAAAGCATGAGAAAATTATAATATGAAATCCTTATTACTTATAAATTTTGATTCAACTAAATATTGTTTTCACGAAAGAAACACACAAAACAACAGATGACATTTCAACATAACTTGAAATTTATTCGATTTAACATAACCTTTACATTTAGCTACACACCTCCGGATATTACACATCATTTTTGCCAAGAGACGTGCATGTTTGGGTTTGAAATAGTTTCAAAAACTTGAATCCTGTTCAATAGTTTCAGTTCTATTAACCATCAAGTTATAAGAGATAACTAATCAGAGGGGGAATTACCTAATGACACTTTTAGAAACACCATTTGTAGAATCAAGAAAATATCAAATGCTTAGAAAATAACCAACTCCAATGTTGCGGTTTTGATAATGAAAGTATTGTTGCTCACCTGACTTTTGTTCGGTGTCGGTGCCCCGGTAGTTGTGGCCATGAAGGAAGGTAAAGGGGAGGGGGCGGGGATATTACTGACTCCTCCCCCTGCTGGTTTTGAGGGAGTATCTGAAATTAGAACGCTAACAGTTGTCGGAATATAGTTCATACAATGAACCATTGGACATTTTCGCTACCATCAATTGTTTTGTCAAATTAAGAATAATATGCATACCACTAACGGTATGAAGGAGGTGTGGGTCTTATAATCATACACGTCTTTTTTGCCTTGCCTCAGATTTCCCAGGCAGCCATTTTGAACAGGGGAGCTTTGACATTATGTCAACAAATAAGTATTTCTTTTACGGTAAAGGTTTTGATAACATTAGTTATGTTCTTTCGGATTACTATGAACACTGTATTCAACTATGCTTTATCAATTATCAAGAATTTACAAAAATTTTACAAATTATTCTAAACCTTTCAATATAATTAATCCTATTTATATTTCGCAGAAAAGTTAATTTTGGAATTTGTTTCTTGTTCTTATTGTTCTTATTGTTCTTATGTGAAACCTCAAGTTTTCAGTTTTTTAGTTAAGGCAAATACACTAATATTTCATAAATATTTCATAACACTAAAGACTTCAAATCAGTGTAAATGGAAGAAAATATAAGTTAACATTTGACTTTTTTTACCTTTTAGTTATTATTTATATTATTCATTTCTAACGCCTTTTGCAAATGTAAATATTCTTGGTCAGCACTTGAGTTATTAATGAGACTGAAATAATTTCGCCACAGTAATAGGGTTACCTTGATAATAGGGTCACTGGCCATGCATTTCAACATTTGAACTATAACTTTGATGATTCTAAAAAATAGCCAAAATTTGGATGATATATGGAAAGGTTTGATAATCAGGATCATAAAGTTTTAAAAAATTTCGTGAGCGTCTCTGATAAAATATGATAGATCCTTCGCAAGTTTTTTTTATCCACAGCCATCTTCAGTCAGCCACAGTGAAAAAATTGGTCTGCGACTCTAAACTACCCTTGTGCAGCTGTAACACACATACCAAAGTCGAGATAATCTGAGCTACAGTACACACCAGTTTGTCCCGCTTCTTTCTCTGCTAGCTGGGCTTCTTCATGGGATATTATCTCAGGCTGCTCATCAGACGATTCTTCCATCATTTTGCAAGATTTGATTCAGAACTAAAAGGTAGGGTTAGAAAAAAGGAATTTCAGAAGTCTTAACGGAATCTTTGCGTTTGAAACTTTCATGGCTCTCTGTTTGAGGAAGAGCATTTGGGCGACAGAAATTCGCTCTACACTGCAGATTTATTTGTTTGCAAATTCAAATTCTTACTCTACTTTTGACTTTTAATCATAATCGTTCAAGCTGAACTCACGTGCTAGTAAAAGCTTTCATGTTGCAGATGGCTACAGAAGGTTGCTTTGACGAGCATAAAATATTGTCAAACTGTTTAGAAAACATTATTTTGTCTTCAGACGCGATCGAAAACCGGACGATTCGAAAAGAAACTGATTTTTTAAGTTATTGCAAACTGTTGTCATTCACTGACAATATAGTGGTGAAAAAATAACCTGTCTGCACATATATGATCTATCAATTTCAAATATTTTCATAATAAACGTTAGAAATGCACGTAAATTAAATTTCCATTACCTGGGAATGTTGACAAAATGGCAACTCTATGACGTCATAATAAAGCCACGTCCCCAGTCTCGCGTGAAGGGTGTTTTCCCGTTCTTAAAATAGAACTCCCGACGAGAGCAATGCATGTTGAAGAATATGCCTACACACGTATGTTGAGAAAAAAGTTCAAGGCGGAAATTTTCAAGTTCAAGGGGTGATTGAAGCGGACATAACATACCCACACTCTGGGAGTCTCTTACGGTTCATTTAATTAATTATACGTCTTTTGTTGTTTATTTTGTTGACTTTTTTCTTTAAACGGGGACTTATTACTTGAGTTCTGGGCCTCCTTTCACACAGCACATCTATAACATTGAACTGGTTCATTTTCACATGGATGGTAATAAAATAATGGAAATTGATTTATCAATATAGGCACTGCCTATATAAGAATTTTCATCTTTTGAATGTTTTTTGTTAAAGCATTATTTTTGTACTTCAAGACTGAACTATATATACTAAAAATAAGAATATAATATAGTCAAGTCGGTGCCATTGATGAATGTGTAACTATGGATCCTTATGTTTTTTTCTATCATCTAAGATACTAATTTAGTGAGATTATACGATATGTAAATTGTAGATTAGCTGACCGTTATACGTTAAAATAGAGATATAAGACAGAGTAACCCCAATATATAACTGATATTTGTATACAGTATACATATAGTTACGTTTCATGAAAACATGTATTCAACTTACTTACCCGTAAATATTAATTCTTATAGTAAGGTGAGGTGAGATGATTCGGGGATTAACGCCGCTTTCATAAGTATTTCACTTATATTACTGCTGCTAGTATTGTTGCAGTGAGAAAGCCTGTTTCACTACTGTTACTTTGCATTGCGGTGAAACTGCGAGCATTGGCTAGAACTAGCCAACCATGAGTGTTACTGTGCTATTCAGTGTAGCATTGCACCCAAATATGGTGGCTGATTTCTGATGTTTACAATGGTTATTATGTTCTGTGGTTTTGAATGAACATTTCAGCGTGCTGCACGTGCGGCACGAATTGCTGAGGTTTACGTCACCTACATATTTTATTCATGTTTATTTCTCTGGAAGTGCCATTGATATATTAATTACCATTAATGTCAATAAAAGAACCGTTACTGCTTCAACATATGCTTGATATCATATTTGAAAATGCTTTTTGAAATTAAAATTAATGGTAAGTCAGCTAGCTATCAGCCTCGTCAACCAATGTCATTCAAACAGGGCAATCGTATAATATTTTAAAAACGATCCCTTTCTGTGTATTCAGCCTTTTCAATAATCTTTATCGAATGGTTTTTTTCTTAGACAGAATTTGCGAATGTCACTTGAAATAAAAGACAAAAATATTTGAATATGGTTTATTGCACGTTTGATGAAAGCCATCCTGCTAAATCAGCGTATTTATGAATCCGCTCGCGCTTCTTCCTTATACCCTGATCTCATTCAAGCAAAAACCCTCGTATGGCTGGCGGCTTGTTATTCGTGGCTTTGCTCACTTGTTATTTTCGCCAATGAAATTTCGTTATGCAAGGAGCTTGAAGCTAACTTGAACTCAACGTAATTTTCAAACCGGGTTTTGCCGCTGTTGCTGAATGCGAGTCGTCTCATTGGCTGGTTAGATAGCTAGCGATACGAGGGTTTTTTGCAGGAAAGAGATCAGGGTATTAGGAAGAAGCGAGAGCGGATTCATAAACGCTGACATAGCAATTGGATGAAAGCAACATTTGAACGAGGTGAATAACAAGAGTATGAAGGTGTGTATCTTCCTAAACGTTACGAGACACGAAACAAGTAACAATATTGCGTATCAACTTAAAATAAAATAAAAAGGATCTCAGTGAAAATAGAACGCAAAGAGAGGAAGAAGCTGCAGCTCGATTGTGGATGTAGAGACAACAAGAGAGCGAATATGCTTAGTTCAGCGAGCAGTTACATGAAATCGTCGTCTCATCAGAAAAACAAAACAAACAAAAAATAACAAGGAAAATAAACAGGAACGAGCTTTGGTTTTCATTAATCATTGTGTTGCTGACTGGAATTCATAGTCTTTATAAATATAAACGAAAATGGAGCTCTGAAAAAGTTCATCTGGCCTGAATTACCTCGAGCTCATTTCACCTGATGATCTACACGCTAAAAATTACTCCCGGTATTTGTCCATGCTCAACATCAGTACTGTTTTTGCTTTTTGTAGACGTGAAGAATGTCCAGCTGACTCCGTCCATGTTCACATACCCGTACCCCTTGCACCCTCGTCTCGAGTCGAGACCGGACATGTTTAACAGGACCGTGTACTTGAGATCCTCCTCCAGATGTACGGGCTTCTCAAAATATATCTCAACGAATTCGTCCTTGGTGTTCACGATGACTGTTCTGTTGATATTTGACCCTTCCATGACGTTGCCGCCTTTGAAGAACGTGTGAGACTGGTAGTCTTGTCGTAGATCTTCTTCCACAGAGCAGACGACAGAGTAAGAGGTTGTGTCGTCTGCTTCTTGGTTTGGAAACGTGCCATACAGAATGACACCTAGAAGTTTTATTGGTTTATCACATACGAATGATATAGCATCAGTTCGGTTGTTAAAGATCCAACTGACGGAATTTTCAGATCGTGGGAACCGATATAATCTGGTTGGGACTGGTTTTCTTGGTTTCACTGAATAGTCAGATGTGGTTTCGAAGAATGGCCGTAACAAGCTCATCCACTGCTTGTCGAGAATTCCAACATGACTGTCGAACACTTTCCAGCCAATTAATGGAAAACGAATGTAATTGACGACATCACCCAACACTTCACATTTATTATCAGGTGTCGGATCCATTTCTCGTCTCTCACATTCAGCCTCCGACCACCAAAGAACAGAAGTAAATACGTCCATCTCTTCTGCTCGCAGATCGTCAGATTTCAAGATTTTGATGAGACATGACCTACATATGTCCTTGAACGCAGGAGACATAAATACATCTAATGCATTTAATGAGATCAGCGTTAATGCTTTCTTTTCCAGTTCAACTTCACTGTACAAGTGTGCTTGGTCCAAGATATCACAAGCGTTCTCAACCCTCAGAGCAGACGTGAGAAAATCAAGGCACTTCTTGTTCAAAGTTGGAACAGCGTATTTCTTGCCGAGGTATAGAAGCCCAACAACATTATTCACAGTGACGTCAACATTATTTGTGTACATGTACCTGTAAAGAAAGGAAATTACATATTACCTTAATGACATCTCTAAAGAGAAACATGAAATTGGAAATAGCACGGAAGGGAACTTTACCAACAACGAAAAATCGTTATCAATGAAAACATTAAGTAGAATGTTCATAAAATATAATTCCCTGACTCTAAAGTCTCATTTCAGTTGTTAATCACATCTATATAGCTACTTCAATAAATAATTTGTTTAAAAATCATATGTGAAATCTACGTTAGTAAGCGACCTCCTTTGCCTAAAACTATAGCGTCAACTTCATATACCGATCTACTTTATATATCATTTGATGATAATAATAACAGGGTATGACACATCTTCATATATCATCTACTTGATACTATTTTAATGAAACATATTCATGCATCATCTACTTGATAGTATTGTAATGATGTATCTTCATGTATCATCTACTTGATACTTTTTAATTATACATCTTCATATATTATCTACTTGATACTATTTTAATGAAACATAATCATGCATCATCTACTTGATAGTATTGTAATGATGTATCTTTATGTATCATCTACTTGATACTACTGTAATGATGTTTCTTCATGTATCATCTACTTGATACTATTGTAATGATGTATCTTCATGTATCATCTACGTGATACTATTTTAATGATACATCTTCATGTATCATCTACTTGATACTATTTTAATGATACATCTTCATGCATCATCTACTTGATACTACTTTAAGATACATCTTCGTATATCATCTACTTGATACTATTTTAATGATACATCTTCATATATCATCTTCTTGATACTATTTTAATGATACATCTTCATGTATCATCTAATTGATACTATTTTAATGATACATCTTCATATATCATCTACCTGATACTATTTTAATGATACATCTTCATGTATCATCTACTTGATACTGTTTTAATGATACATCTTCATATATCATCTACTTGATACTATTTTAATGATACATCTTCATATATCATCTTCTTGATACTATTTTAATGATACATCTTCATGTATCATCTACTTGATACTGTTTTAATGATACATCTTCATATATCATCTACTTGATACTATTTTAATGATACATCTTCATGTATCATCTACTTGATACTGTTTTAATGATACATCTTCATATATCATCTACTTGATACTATTTTAATGATACATCTTCATATATCATCTTCTTGATACTATTTTAATGATACATCTTCATATATCATCTACCTGATACTGTTTTAATGATACATCTTCATGTATCATCTACTTGATACTATTTTAATGATACATCTTCATATATCATCTACCTGATACTATTTTAATGATATATCTTCATGTATCATCTACTTGATACTAATTTAATGATACATCTTCATGTATCATCTAATTGATACTATTTTAATGATACATCTTCATATATCATCTACCTGATACTGTTTTAATGATACATCTTCATGTATCATCTACTTGATGCTATTTTAATGATACATCTTCATATATCATCTACCTGATACTATTTTAATGATATATCTTCATGTATCATCTACTTGATACTACTTTAATGATACATCTTCATATATCATCTACCTGATACTATTTTAATGATACATCTTCATGTATCATCTACTTGATACTATTTTAATGATACATCTTCATGTATCATCTACTTGATACTATTTTAATGATACATCTTCATATATCATCTACCTGATACTATTTTAATGATACATCTTCATATATCATCTACCTGATACTATTTTAATGATACATCTTCATGTATCATCTACTTGATACTATTTTAATGATACATCTTCATATATCATCTACCTGATACTATTTTAATGATATATCTTCATGTATAATCTACTTGATACTACTTTAATGATACATCTTCATATATCATCTACTTGATACTATTGTAATGATGTTTCTTCATGTATCACAAAAATTTTACTTGATACTATCTTAATGATACATCTTCAGATATCATCTACTTGATACTTTTAATATTCATGTACATCTTTTACAGCATGTGCTTCGTGACAAAACTAAAAGATCTCCTTTAACATATATTACAGTCTAATAATAATAATAACAATAATAATAATAATAAAAATAGAATAGGATACTCTTTTTAGCATCTTCTTGTTTCTTATCTACCTTATACAAAATATTCTTAACATAGCATCTGCCTTACCTCATGTATCATCTGCCTATCAAAGCATCAAGGTCATGTCATCATATCATTTTGTTAACATAGTTACTTCATGTCATATATCATCTTCTTAACATGATCATGGCATATATTTTAAATAACAGGTCATAACTTAACATAGAATCTATATTATATCATGTATCATCTTCTTAAAATGATATCTACTTTTCATCATTTATCATCTTCTTAACATAGGATATACTTAGTGTCTCCTTTACATTATTTATCATGTTCTTCATATTGTGTATTCTTTATATCATTCATAATCTCCTTAACATTATATCTACTTGATATCATTCATCATCATCTTCACATAGTGTATTCTTTATATCATTCATAATCTCCTTAACATTATATCTACTTGATATCATTCATCATCATCTTCACATAGTGTATTCTTTATATCATTCATAATCTCCTTAACATTATATCTACTTGATATCATTCATCATCATCTTCACATAGTGTATACTTTATATCATTCATAATCTCCTTAACATTATATCTACTTGATATCATTCATCATCATCTTCACATAATGTATACTTTATATCATTCATAATCTCCTTAACATTATATCTACTTGATATCATTCATCATCATCTTCACATAGTGTATACTTTATATCATTCATAATCTCCTTAACATTATATCTACTTGATATCATTCATCATCATCTTCACATAATGTATACTTTATATCATTCATAATCTCCTTAACATTATATCAAAGTCAAAGAAGTTTATTGTACTTAAGGCCTCCGGCCCATATACAAGTGATACAATTTTACAGTGGGTACTAACATAATTATTAACATTAAATAGCAGAATTCACAATTCAGTTATTAATTTGTCTCTTAATATAACAGCATGATTTACGAAAAGGGCTAGATTACGTATTACTTTTTCGTTTCTGGAAGACATAATAGAAATAAAGGCAGTTGAAGGGTACTTTGAAAGATAACGGTGTGAAATATACATTTTTCTTAAGTCATCATAGTGTGGACAAACGAAAGCGAAGTGGACTTCATCTTCAACAGCAGATTTACATAATGGACATATTCTTAATTTTCTTTCTATCGAAGATCTCCTGCCTGTATTTACAGCTAAGTCTAACAGGCCCAATCGGAAATATACATATGTGCGTCTGATATTTCTTGATGTCAATATGGTAAGATATAATTCTGGTTGGATTAAACTCTTGTGGGATCTGTACAATTGATATCTTGTGCTGTTGTCTAGATTGGAATGCCACTCTTGATAAAACATGCTAACAGATTGTTGTCGAAATAGTTTAAGGAATAGGTTAATATTACCAACTGTTTGATTTAGCCACACAAATCCAAACCCATGAGAAAATAAAAGATTTTTTATATGAGTCACCCATGTTATCTTACCCATATCATTTAAGTGAACAAGCATGTTATAAGCTAGCTTTGGTAGTCTTTGCTCGTGCATTCCAAGGATCCTTAACCAGAATTTTAAACATCTTATTTGTGAATTTATGTATACTGGATACCTACCACATTCACCATAAACCATGCAATTCGGTGTTGCCTGTGCTACATTTAAAAATCGTTTGCATGCTAGAAGGTGTAGTTTCTCAATACATTCATGACGTTGGAACCCCCAAATTTCAGATCCAAAGAGCATAATAGGTTGGATTTGTGAATCAAACAATTTAAAATATATTCTCGGATATAAAATCCCAAAGTTGTGGGAAACTGACATAATGTTGATAAGGGCCTTTTTGGCACGTAACTTAAGGTCTAAAACGCTTTGTTTAAAGTTCATAGTGTAGGGAAATATAAGGCCAAGATATTTATACTTATTAACAATCGATACCTGTTTACCATTCAAAAACCATTTTTCTTTAGAGGCGACAGGACCACCCCTTCTAAAAATAACTATGTTCGTTTTTTCAAAGTTAACAGATAATTTCCATTCATTTGTATATCTTTCCAGAACATTTAGCTGGTTTTGTAGACCGATAACAGTATCTGAAACAAGAATAACATCATCGGCAAAAAGAAGAATAAAAATTTCAATCATAGATGGAAACATTTGTACACCATGTTTGCCTAACTGAGTTATATCATAATAAAGTTCGCTTATAAAGAAGGAAAATAATATTGGGCTTAAAATACACCCTTGCCGAACTCCAATTGGACAGTCAAAATAATCGGTCACATCGTCATCACAACGAACACATGATTTAATATTTGAGTACATTGATCTTAAAATAGAATACATTTTCCCTTGTAAACCTGCTCTTCTTAAACATTGCCATAATTTACAACGATCTACAGAATCAAACGCTTTTTTAAAATCAACAAATGCTACGTAAAGTTTATGTTTACTACGAGATAAACACTTTTGTATTATTGCATAAAGTGTGAATATATGGTCAGTAGTTGAATACTCTTTTCGAAATCCTGCTTGACATTCAGGGATTAAATTTCTTAGATTTGACCAGTTCGAGAGTCTAGTGTTTAGTATAGATGTAAATATTTTACCAATAACACTCATTAGGGATATTCCTCGATAATTATCTGGATTGTCTTTAAGGCCTTTTTTATGTATTGGAACAATAATTGAACGAGACCAGCTCTCTGGAAAGGAACCACTTTCAAATACCCTATTAAAGCACTTTAGTAGGAAAGGCATTAATTGTGACTGAGAGCATTTCATCATCTCTATTATAACATTGTCAGGACCAGGTGATTTTCCCTTCTTTAAGCGATTAATAGCAGTCTTTATCTCATCTTCTCTTATTTGTTGTTCAAGAATCATTTGGTCAATATTGTCAAATTCGTGAGGAGAGATATCATCATCATCGAACGAATAGCTATCAATTTGAAAAATACTATCATTTGAAAAAACTGTCTTAAAATGGGTCATCCATTCACATTTAGAAATATTACTTTTAGGATTTGGTTTACTTTTGAATGAACGAATTTGTTTCCAGAATAAAGTGGGATTGTTGAAAGAATCATTCAGATTTTTCAATCTTTGATAACGTAGGTTAGATTTAAATTTCCTGCAAGAAGCTTTGTATTTGTTTCTCATTTTACAAAAAAGATGTCTGTTATCATCTGATAGTTTACACCGAAAACTTCTTAGTGCTCTTCGAGCATCCCTACGGGCGGTTTTACATTCATCATTTAAGGGGGTTTTACGAGTTTGTTTGAATTTCCTACGTTTTTTCTTCATGCAACTTGCTGACTCTAGTACTCTGACTCTATGTCGACAAAATCATCCAAAGCTCCGTTCAGGTCGAACTCAAGTTTCGATAGGAGAAGGTCGATGGTAGACGAGATCTTATCTTTAAGGGTATCTAAAAATATATCACAAAAGGTATCGTTCCAGACAATGCTTTCTTTGAAATCATCGACATGATTGCTATTTTTAAGGTTCTTCTTATTTGGAAATTGACATGTCAGTTCCAATGGTAAATGATCAGAGTCTACTCTGTCTCCAACGTTAAAAAACTTAATAAATTGAAAAAAGTCTGGTGAACAAATATAATAGTCATTAACACTCGAACCCTGATGTCCATGAAAGGTAAATTCACCATGCGAGTCTCCATACACTCTACCATTTACTATAAAGAGATTGAATGTAAAGCATAAATCAAGTAATAGATTTCCAAAATTATTATTCACATTATCATGTGAACATCGGTCATCTATAGGATAATCATCATTATCAATAGTCTCATGGAATGGAGGATTTATATTATCATGATCTAGACTTAATGTCACATTGTTTTGTTGGCCTGTACGTGCATTCATATCACCACAAATGACAGTGTGAGATTCAGCAAAGTCATTAACATTCGCTAAAAGATATTGTTCTAATTGTTCAATATTACACTTATGATTCATATGCTTGTAGTATGTTGAACCAATGGGAGGGATATAGGAACATATAAAATTTACGTCTTTATCAATTGAAAACAATTCTTTAGAAAATTTGATACATATGAAATTATCAATGTTGGTTATTAATTGTGTGTACATATATCTACTTGATATCATTCATCATCATCTTCACATAATGTATACTTTATATCATTCATAATCTCCTTAACATTATATCTACTTGATATCATTCATCATCATCTTCACATAGTGTATACTTTATATCATTCATAATCTCCTTAACATTATATCTACTTGATATCATTCATCATCATCTTCACATAATGTATACTTTATATCATTCATAATCTCCTTAACATTATATCTACTTGATATCATTCATCATCATCTTCACATAGTGTATACTTTATATCATTCATAATCTCCTTAACATTATATCTACTTGATATCATTCATCATCATCTTCACATAGTGTATACTTTATATCATTCATAATCTCCTTAACATTATATCTACTTGATATAATTCATCATCATCTTCTTCAAATAATGTCCACTTTAAATCATTTATCATGTTCTTCCCATAACATCAGCTTTTAAATAACACATCCCTCAAGCATAATCTGCTTCATATATCATCCACTTCATTTATTATCTACTGCATATATGATATATTTCATATAGCATCTATTTCATATTCATTTACTTCATAAAGCATATACTCCATCGTTATTTACTGAATATATAACCTCTTGATATAGCATATACTTTATATATTATCTACCTCATATATCATGTTTCATATGTAGGATCCTCTTTATAAATCTTCTATTTAATATATAAAAAAAACTTAATATATATAATCTTCATATATATCATCTCTGTATTAATAATCTACTTCATCTTTAGTATACTTAATATATATTCTAACTCATATTACATCTACTTCATATAACATTAACTCTATATATCATCTCGTTCATATTTAGCATTTATTTCATATATTTCATCTACTTCATATATCTCCTTCTTTATATCACATCAACTCCATATACCATCTATTTCATATAACACATCTTCTTCATAAATCCTATACGTAAAACAGCAGCTGTGTTCTTCAGGTTCTACCTCATATAGCATCTGCGTTATCTTACATTAACTTTATATATAATCTATTCAATACAGAGCTACGCTATATAGCATCTACTGCATATAGTATCTACTTTCAAGCCATTCAGCCTTGAGAAGACCTTCCCTGGGCATTCATCTTATAACATAATATGATAAGAGACGAATGTGATATTTAACGTCAACTTAATACCTACGAAAATACACAGCAACTATTTTTCTGTTAAATTGTCTCCATAGAAATTATTTCGCTAAGAATACATGAGAATCTACTTCATCGAACATTGTCATTATATAGTATACCTCAAGCCTCTATCTATCATAGCATTTGAATGTATTTTCATATAGAATTTCTCTAAATACGTCAAACATGGTCTACTTTAATACATAGCATCTATCTTCAAAGATTACTTTTACGTCATTCTTAAAACACTACTTGTCATATAAATCTGTACTTGAATCTGAAATACATATCTTATATAAATAAAACTCTCCTTCTTCTATCTTAACATCTTCCTCATATAACATCTTCCTCATATATTCCCAACTTCATATAGAAATCTATAAGTGTAGCATTTAACTTCGCATCTGTTTCATATCAATTCTTCTTGACTAATAATATTGATAATAACTTAACAAAACTTACTCCATGAATGCTAAGAAGGTATCTTTGTCCGAATCTGGAATTTCAACTTTGCTCTTTTCTGCCAGCGGCCCATAAAACATCGTCAGGAAAACTGAACTCCTGCTCACAAGGATGAACTTGTGTGCTGGAATTATCTCCCTTTGAACGCCGACACAGAAGGAGACGTCGCAGGCAATCTTCCGAGTAAACATCATCCAGTTTGTAACTGGAAAATCCTTTGAAGTTGGCCATTCATTTAGAACAGAAGTCAGCGATAGCGTGTCGTACGTCGTCATTATTCTATACGCAAATACAGAAGAAATGATCCGAAATGAATAAAGTTAAAGAACAAAGAATAATACTCGCTAATGAATAACTAATATGAGAGCTTACCAAACAAAATTTAAAGATATTTACATTCTTTAATTACAAAAGACCAATACCGAATCAAATAACTAAGTTACGTACCATCACTAATCTTCAACCTCATCATGAGCTAAACTTTAATGTTCGTCCTATAATCAAATATTCCATTGTTAGGGATTACATATAAATATATGTTTATAATTTCATCCCACACAGTGATACTTTAGTTCACTATCTAATGGCTGTTATGGTAGAAATAACCGACTCAATATGTCTCTTTATATGAACAGATGGATATACTAGTATGCATATATATAGTGAGTAAGGACAGTTATTGAAATAGTTATAGTATTTATACAGTACATTAATAAACTTCTTTAAATGATAGCTCCAGATATGTTATGTACAGAGAATATAAATTCACTTTTGAGCCCGAAAGATACCTGTACCTCATTGTTGAAAAGAAGGTGCGCATAATCTACACCAAATTTAGATGTAATCTCCTGCCACTGAATTATAATAAGGGCAGGTGGAATTCAGTTGAACATGTTTTACGTATATTTCCTATCTGTAACATCGACATCGAGAATGAGTACCATTTCGCTCTCGTGTGTCACTTGTATAAGGATCTTCGAAGAAAATTTCTTCAAGAATATTTTTCTGTATCACCGTCTATGCATAAATTTAAAAGCCTGCATGTTATGTACATCTCAGGATAATATAATCAAACGTTTTCAGTATTTCATTTACCATGCCTTTGCCAAAAGAAATGTGTATATAGAAACAATATGAAATTCACTTGTAAATTTTTTTTTTTTTGCTTATGTATTTTTGTACATGGGCCTTTGGCCTCATTACAAATAAACTCCTTTGACTTTGAACTTATTGCAATATTCTGTTCTATTATTTGACTCTACAGAACTAGGTTTTGATTAATTTCATTTCAGAAACAATAATGAACATGTTTATTCATATAAACGCATTAATGGAATAGCTTGGGAAATGAATACAAAGACAATAAAACACATCAACGTTAATGATATTAGTTACCAATTTAACGTTATATCAATTACTATGTACGTTTCAGTTCGCAGGAATGATTTATTAAATTACCATCTGTTGACGTGGTCATAGCGGCGAGTTGTGACTGATCAATGGAACATTAAGTGTTAACCCATCATACAGATTTACAAGTAAGAATTGTTTTCAATAAGCCTTTTAAAATATTATTTCTGTTTAACCTACACAGACATATTGACACTGTCATAATTGCACATACAGAGTATGCTTATTAAGTGCTCGTTTTGTCAGAAAAATCTAACTCAAAATTTGTAACTTACGTTGCCTGTGCTTGTTCAAACTCTGAATCGGTAAACGCTAACGAAATGTCACTGTTGTAATGTCTACGATACCCATGAGTTGGAATAGAGAACCTATTACGTATGCAACTTGACCAGAGAAAGACAAAGTCTTATTCATTGCACATATCCACCGGGTCATGCATGTTTAGCATAATTATATATATATATATATATATATATATATATATATATATATATATATATATATATATATATATATATATATATATATATAGGTGTACGTGGTAGGTTATGCGCATAGTTGAAATGAAGCCTTTAGGTTACCTTTTGATGTAACATGAGTTTTGATCACAAGGTTGTATGACACATGATTTTTTACAAACATGTTTTAATGATAAACATTCACCGCATTATAAATAAGTGTCAGAGACATATAGGCCAATACTCAGATGCAGTACTAGTATACGTAACACGCTGCAGTACTTATATAAATAGATATTGGTTATTAATCTAAATCTTATTTATATAAATGATACATCTATACATTTGCAAATGATTAAATTTACTAAAGCATTGATATAATCATCAACATGTACAACGAACAGCTAGACATCCTTTATTTAGCCTACACCACTTAAAGAGTAACACGTGACTCAGTCAAGCTATATCAATGGTAGACAAAAGCGATATCTATTGAAAAAAATAAGATATATTAGACTTCGATACTTACATTTTTAATAGGTACCTTACGGGCTATGAACTATAGACTATATCATGTGGATCAACTGGCTGTAGGGACAGTTGACGAGCTGAAACACAAACGATATCAACTTCCGTAGTCAATGTCAAGGCCAATTTCATCATGAAACTGAAACCGGTTTGACCGATGTTTGCATTTAGTATACGACTTTGTGTCAAACCGGTTTCTGTCCGTACAACTGTTGACTACGCAATATCGCTGTTGATTGCAGCAACTGTCTGCCGCTTATCACGTAATAGAAATGGGATGATACTATTTCGTGTAAAATGTCATGCTTACTAGTTGATAGAATAATAGAAAACAAATTCTTTTATAGCTCAAATTGTCTTTTGTTGAGAATTTGGTGAAAGTATGTAATGTAAAATAGTAATTGTGACTTCACTTGTTATAAAAGGCCATGAAGACGCTTACATTGTAGATTAAATGACAACATAATGGTCATGGTGTTAAAACATCAAAAGCATTAACAAACAACAAAAAACAAAGTTGACATACTTGTTGGCTAATGCTATTGTTATAATTTTGATGATTTCGCAACGCTATTATCTAAGATTACGACTTTTTAATATACTTTAAAATTTTAATGAGGGCACAATGCGAAATAAATTAATTACAGCCTAGTAATTAATACGATAAAACAGTAAAAAATATTTCACCAATTCTTTAAGGACTATTGATTGTGAATGTTCTAGAACTAATCTATATTCTCGTCAGCTGTGTGATAAACGTTGCTCGCATTGTTTCCTCACCAGATCTTTCATTAGTCTAAAAGCTGGATTTTTTGTTGATCTAATTCATTATAACTTTACAGAATTGTCAACCAATATTCTTCATAAAATTATATCATGATTTGCAAACGAGCTCTCTTAGAAACAGCCCGAGTGCAAAATCAAATAGTTCGATGCTGAATGTTATAAATTTAAAAGAATGGACGGCAAAGAGAAAAATATGTTATGCACAGTATCTTATGATAAGTTTCAAACTGAAAATTGCATTTAGAAATTGAAACATATCAAGTATTAAATGTCTAATAAACGTCATCAATGAGTTGCGTTAAGTGATAAAATTTAGAACAGGGATATATTCTTAGTTCTGTCTTGTTTATTCTATAATAAATGAAAAAATCTTATTTAAGATTATTTGATTTAAAATTAAATTAATGTAAGCATTGTCTTCTGTCTGGTTTATTTGGGAAAAGTTACATGATGTGACATATAAACCAGATGGCGGTTTGATGTCGTGCTACGAGTTTCTGTTCAAATTATCTATTACTAATATTTTAAGTTTTAATATAAAACGATTACACAAATCTTAAATCTAAAATCTAGATTTAATAGCAAATATTAGGTCGAGATGATTAATAGCATATATCAAAGGCCCAGTTTAGCGTTACGCAGCGGATGTGATATACACAGTTTTCATATAATTCGGTAGCCATCAGCTGCGTAACGCTAAACTTGGCCTTTGCATAGATAAACCTTATACACAGATAGACACAGGTCAATAACCTTTCGAGAATAAGGTAAACAAACGTTCATTCCGTTTTGAGCTAAATAGAGTAGGTTATCAAATGTTGAATTGCGAAAATATACTGGTATAAGCTGTCCCATAGACAGAACATTCCTAAAATTGTACTTTCACCCTACTTCTAAATATGATAACCTTTTGAAAAGCGCATTAAGATTTTGGATATATCAAACTTGCATAAAACATTTAATGTTCTACATGATAATGACAGTGAGGTCATGCAATTTTATAAGTCTCTCAAATTACAATTATTTGAGGATCTTTCTTATTTACGACAAACAGTCATATTATGTAAAATAAAAGCAAAAGGTTTTTCCGAGTAAGGAACAGTTTGTTTTGATGCTTCTAGAATCATTGCATTGATCTTCTTTTAGCAGACATGAATGCTTGATATCATATACCAAATAGCTTCCACTGCCCTTATTATCAAAACATAACCCTTAAGAAACTAAGATCAATTAATACTTGATACATTTATGATGGATTGATTTAAATGTTCGCTAAGTTAATCTAGTAAATCCCCAAAACACATGTTTAATGATGGGAACGTCACAACAGCAAGATTTCTGGACAACTACTAATGTACCTTTTTCTTATTTCACATATCGCATCTAATAAAAGAATAAGCATATTCTACAAAGTGTTGTGATTTTCGCAATGAGGAAGGTACAATCCAAATAATTCTGCTGCTCTTGTGATTTATAAAGGCTCCTTAAAGACTGAGTGCGGTTATTTCATTCATTGATAAACCTTTATGTCATCGTCTGTGACGTCATATTAAGTAATTGCACAGATACCGAGATATTGTGCAGTAAAAGGTCCAATGAATAAAAACAAAGAAATTATAACATAATGAAATGATCAATATGTAATAAACATGCCAAATTTGTTTATGCAAGTAGGAAAATGTCAATCATATCTCAAAAGTCGCACAAAACACTTTGAGTTTCTAAAATTCGTTATGATATGTTTAAATATGAAATGTCAGTTGTATTTGACACACTCAAACTACATACTGACATATCGGTCGATCAACAGTTGTTATAGGGGCATTAGCAGGTGTCGTTAGATGAATAAAGTAACCTCGCGAAAACGAAAATAAATGTTTCCAAGTGACAAAGACTTATTTTCAATCAAAAGAAGCAGATTGAAAACGAACGTACCATGATCGGTTAAGCTCTGCAAATCTATTTCCCTACCTCAAATTCTTAAAAGGTGTTCACACAAAAATGGCCGCCAGTGGTTTTAGCTTGATACTTGATAAATCCTCTACGACTACGGATGGTCGGTTTGAGTAATGAGATTTTTGATCCTTTGAAGATAATATATTTGGCATAAACCAATTTGAAGAAATACATTTTTCAAAATACGCGCTACTGCCTCTTTAAATTACGTCATAACTTTTTGTTTAAGACATTTTAATTCGATAGGGCTTGGATGCATTTTCTTCTTTTTCGTCATCAACATTGTAGTATTATAAATAATATCGTCATTTAATAGAGAACGTGACAGGGAAACAACAACAGTGCTTGTTTGGTTTTGAAGCATTAGTAAAATCATTGCCAATCGTTTGTAAAATCAGCGTGAACAACTGCTTTGGTGACAAATTGGTCTTTACTGTAGCACCCACGATCATATCAAACCATAAAGATACGATATTAAAGTTAAGTGACCGTAACCAATGAACTGCAAATGATTATTATTCGAATCATGTTATCTGCAATCGTCCTTTCTCCCCCTAAAAGTGTTAGAATTTGTACTTTTGAAAATGGTGTTCTCCCAATCATAGAAATGTTACATTTTCATTAAATAGATTACATCTATATATCACGAAAAGAAAGGCGATGATAATGAGTATTCCCTCCCAAGGATTTATAAACATTTTATCTTATATCTATTAACGGAGAGCTACGTTTATGTTTTCAAACAAGCTCGCGTTCAACTCACAAACGAATATAAGAGCAGTGATAGTTTTGAAACATGTTACAAATGAATGGTTATATTGGGAAAGTCCACATGTGTACGTGTCATATGACACACGTGCCTACAACAGGTTGCTGGTGTGCACATTTGTCGTTCTGCCAATGTGTGTGACGCTAGTTAGAAACACGTGTAATTACTTTGTGTTTTCCTGGAGTGGCAGTTCTGTAATTACATATTCGTGGACAGAACAACCATCATCGTAACGTCCTGCTTACATGTGCGAGGATCAGGAAAGGTCCTAACCATCTGATATATTTATTCATTGACAGAAAAATTTCAAATATCTTTTCTTAAACTGTTCTACTTCTTTTCAAAAATATATTCGCCGGAAATTAAGCATTCTTCGTTCAAAAACTTATGGATTTATTTTTGTTTACGCTTTGAACAAACTGTGATAGCACATGGTGGAAAAGGTAATTATTAGTTCTGAATATCTCGACGCTATCATTTCCTCATGTACATTCATTTGAAGGTATGTTCCCAAACAAAATTCTTTTAAAAAACTATATTTCCCCCCCGAACAGTTGATGATATGCTATGTAAGAGAACGAGTTTTACGAGAATTCGGTCACAAATGGACGTGTAAAACGTCCAAAATGCATGTTCGATTTTAAGAAAATATCTGTTACTATACACTAAGGTTTTCGGGAATGCTCTCATGAACTCCTAAACAGGATTTTTCAACCAGTGATGACAGAATACGGTGTTACATTGTGCCGCTGTGGGGACAGCCTCGTTCCGACTCGATGAGACAATGAGACAATGCAGCGCCACTCGATGACAGTGTCAACAGGTCATTAATTGTTCATCGGTGCCAAGTCTGCACGTGAAAATAAGTACCGTGATTTGTTAACTGTTTCGTAGTGTGTAGGTCATTTGGATTACATTTCATTGACGGTATCCTTACGAAATATTCAGGGCAAATATAGAATGGATATAATAATAAAAGCAATGTAAATTTTGAAATTATAAACAATGCCCATAAATTAAAAGACTATAAACATCCCTGACTTATGTTGTCCAGTATGTACATGTGTATATTGTGAAGTATACTTAAATGTAGACACTAAACAGTCAAATGTTATTTAAATGGGATTCGTACAACCATTTTGGTATTCGATTAAAAGTAGTACCTGTTTACACAATTTTTCAAAATTTAATTTGAAACCGATTCTAGAACAAAACTTTTGATTTTTTTCTAAGAATTTACGTAGACGGTATAATGATCTTTCATATTATCAACTACAAAACTCCCATTAGACTAAAATTTACCTCTATATTATCAACTACAAAACTCCCATTAGAATAAAATTTACGTCTTTGAAAATTTTTAATAATTTACTGTTCCTTCATTCATATTATTTTTTTCTTTGGGCTCCTAATTTCATTGCATTTAGTCAGTCTAGACTTTCTGAATGTGGACCTAGACTGTATAAAAGGCTCCTTTATATACACAGTCATGAAGCAGGACTAAAGTCCCATTATTTTCCTTTAGTATGGACCGAATAAAGCACGGGCTAACACTTCCCTCCTTTGCTAGTGTACATAACACGACATCGTCAGTTTGGTTTCCTGACCGGCTGGTCACACGGAGAACCACTGCAGATGTCTCCCTCCTGGCAATCTGAAGAAGTAACTTCATATCTGTGTGAACAGAGCTAGGATACATAGTGCATTCGAGGAGAACTCTTTGACCGCTTGTAGAGACAATATATTTTAACAACTGCAATGCAAATACACTGCGGGTGTCACTCGTGACAGCAAACTGTTGAAACATCATCCTTGTGTGAACACGGTTCGAAAACAGATGACATTCAGTGTACACCTGGACTAAAATTTAGTGTATGAAACATTTTGATAATTTACTGTTCCTTCATCTATAATATTTTATAAATATTATATTTGGGCTCCCAATTTCATATTCATATGGGTATTCAGTCAATCTAGACTTGCTGAATGTGGACCTATACTGTATAAAAGGCTCCTTTATATACACAGTCATGAAGCAGGACTAGTGTACACCATCAACTCCCATATGTAACGTACAGGTCGTGTGGAGACTTATATAAATCCTTGAGGTATCAAATACTATCCCACTTTACGTTTTCCCTCGCCTCACTCATCATTGAATTAAGAGCAACAGTCATAACGTTGGATTTATGTTATGATTTAGATAGTTTTTAATTTCAACAACTTTGTGTGTAGGTGTTTTTACAATTGCAGTGTAACAAGTGTAACACTGACTGAATTTTAATTGATGTATAGCATATCATGAACATATAAAGTTTAGCTAATGTTTCTAAAATATATATGTTTATATTCACCAGAATTGAATTTATTTTGATCAAATGTAGCATTTGATGTGACCAACTATTTGACTTCTTATTTAAATTACAGTTTTTAAAAATTGTTTTTGTAACAATTTATCATCCTTAATAAATATGACAATTCTTTTTTCAAACTTTCGTTTCATGACCTTATGACCTGAATTGGTTAATTGAGGACTTCAAGAATATACGAAGTTTGGTACAGTGTCTGAATCAAGCTGTTACAACCCTTGTATTGTAATTACTTAGCCTCTAAAGAACAAGGTTTTCTCCTTTGTGCTTAAAATTGGGCAAATATTTTCCAAACTGTATTTGAGCTGAGATATTCGTAGGCACCATACATTAACTTGGCTCGCTGACCACTTAAAACTAATAGAGCTGCGAAGCTATTCATCTTTGAAGTAAACATAGAACTTATCCGTTACCATTGTCATTAATGTCATTAAAAGATAAAAAGATAATCTGTTCAACTTTCACCAAACTCACTGAAATCAGTTCGAAACTTTGCCTCGTCCCTCGTTGCAAGAAACGCAGCGAGGTACGAGGGACAAGTTTCGATCTGATTGCAATGAGATTGAACTTTCAGCTACATGTACATGGTTTGTATGTGAATGAAGATGAATCACTGTCTTCCAAGGATGATCATCGAAAAGTTTTCAGCAAACCCCATGAAGACTATGCTTAGCAAACAATTCGTTTGCACTAGTTTTTTACATTTAATATAAAAAAATTCATCTGTTTCCGAATTAGAATCCATTAGCTTCTTCATGTTTATATTAATTAATTTCCATTAATTTCAAATTTTCGTTTTTAAAATGGTAATTAATTTTAATGATTACCTATCGTTAAAGTAAAAGACATGAAAACTTATCGAAATCTTGGCATATATTAAGTGTAGTTTTCCTCTCCTTTTAAATATATATGATCTTACCATCCAAAAGCAAATCTCATTCAGACATATGTTACAAATCTTGTTCGCCACAACATTTCACATACCAAAACTTTTTAAATCAAAATTACTACAGCTTGCCCGCAGCTGTTGTTCATGTCTTCATGTCTTAAACACGAAATGTTTTATCAACTGCATTTGTGAATGTAACAGCTGGGATGTTTATCCTCAATTTCGTTAAAAAAAACTCATTTTCATTCTTAACTTCATCAATCTTAATTTTGATTGAAGTAGTTACAGGCTAAGTGTATGAAGCGTTGATGTTATATTTTACTTTGAATCACGCGTAGAAAACAATATTTCCCCTGTAGCCCGATCTTAATGTCAGAAATCCATCATATCAACTATCTTTTCATAAAGACCACGGTGTTTTTTAATTAAAAGATTAAAATATGCAAATGAAAAACCGAAAATTCCTGAGAGACATTGCTGGAAACATGGGCAAACGAACTCTTGTAGAATCTCTATCAATGTCTGCCTTATTCACATTTTGTCATTTGTTTAATTGAGTGTTTTGAAGTTTGTTTCTTATGTAACGTTTGAAAATGATAATTCCGACAATGATTACTGTAAGTATATGTAACTTCAACATTAAATTGCTGACTCAGCCTTGAATCAATGCTATCATCAGAATACTCACTGCAAGAAAAGGTGGGGTTTCCTCATGCATTAGGGTTATAGCGAAAACGGCACCTGTGCAAAACGGCACCAATATTTTCTGGCGAAAACGGCACCACATCGGCGAAAACGGCACCGCTATCCCTGGCGGGAACGGCACCATATAAATATTTATTAATATAACAATGCAATATGATAATAAAGAATAACAAACGCATAAATTAGATGTTGATGTCTGACAAGTCAGGTACTCGGATGTTGTCATCTACTTCCATGTTTTCTTCCACCTCTGAGTTCAAGGTCAAATCGAAGTTGACATGGCCCATGGTCTGGTCAAACGAGTTTATTTCGATTTGCTCTCTGCACTTAACGCATGTAAATGGAAAGTCTTCTTCATTTTCACAGATTTCCCGGTAACGTGATTTTGATAAATCTGTCACACAAGTACGGTGAGTCCAAAGTTGGCAACCATCACAAGATATGGCGTGTTGATTCTTCCTGACCGTCTTGTCACAAACAGCACAATGGTGAGGCATTGTGAGGAATGATATTGAATGATAATCGTTACAAGTTTAAATAGAGTAACATTTAAGACATTGAGTCCAGTCAATTATGTTAGAGTCAACCTACTTAACACAACAAAAGATATGATGTTTTCTTAATAAATTGACGTGTGCTGACGAAAGATTGGCAATACAATAAATTAATTTATTGTATAAACAACTTTATGCTTAGTGTTACTAAATAATTTATGTATTATTTGAATAATATGTTATATTAAAATTTTTATTTGGTGCCGTTCCCGCCATCGCGAATCGGTGCCGTTCTCGCCAAATGGTGCCGTTTTCGCCTGGTGCCGTTTTGCCCGGGTGCCGTTTTAGCCCGCACCCATGCATTATACGGCATTAAACCCTAAGAGTTTAATGCAATTTCCTCTGGAGGAAACCCTAGGCGTTTAATGACATTTCATCAGCATTAACCAGGGAATTTCCTCAGCGAAGGAAATGCCATGAAACTTAATTAAACTAGAGGAAACTGCAGGAAATGTTTGTGTTTGTGTCAAGTTGAAAATTATTATTTGCATTGATTATGTGTTGAAGAAATGTTTAGTAGAGATAACATGAAATAATAAGTTATGTCCTGTTAGAGAATTTTGGTGTATCTTTGTTGTACAAATGAAAAAAAAGATACTTAAACACTCTGAATAAATATTTATAGATAAAAATGTTTATTAAATTACATAGATAGTGATAAGAAGCATTAATTGAATTTTATATTCTAACCATATGCTCTACTAAGTGAAATGGACATTAATAAAAATTAAAGGGTTTGTACTGGTGTATTAAAGGGATAGATGGTACCTTTCATTCATAGGCATAATCTATACGTTACAACATAGAAATATGATTTTAGTTTTTAGTTCAATTCATTGATGTGATCGTTATTGGAGACATTGCGTAGCGCGGTGACAAAGCTTAGTAAATGCTCATGGCTGTGACTGAAGACTACATTCAAAATATGTTCTACAAATGAAATGCAAATAAACCGTATATACATAATTTATACTATCAAAGCAAGTATACTGATAGTTCAGCTGCAAAACAAACATATGAAACGTACCTTTTTCAGAGAATGTATCCATACATACACAAATATCCAAATCCTGTTATAGGTAAGAACACATACTAGTATTCAACTATTATGACTGATCATTGATAGCACAAGTTGACGGCAGAAGGTTTAGCCTACCACGACCAAAGTTTTTTCACATTATGACAAATCATGAACAAATTCTATGACTGTCTAATGCTTACTCAAGTTCATTGGTTATTATTTAGCCCCTGAGATCTCATTGGACAACTTGTTAATGTTGAGTTACTTTTTGTTTTTATAAAGCAGTCACGTGACGCGCCATCCCAATGACATAGAGATTTAGAGGGGGTCACCTCTCTGCACCTGCATGTGTTTATACAGCGTCCTTGACATCTATCTAACGAGTGGTCACCGTATGGCACGTAATTGGTCTGAGTGACTTGTCTGAATGGAAACAGACACTAACAAAACAAATACCGTCTCTGTGAAAACAATGCTTTATTTCTGTATAGAATATATGTAGTGAAAATAAAATTAATATTTACAGTTCATAGATGTATAATTGTTTTCAACGACATTTGTTTGCAGTTTAATTTTGTACAGACTATTACAGTTGATCCATGATCATTTGTGTGTATCATTGCTATCATTGATATTCTTTTGAATCACCTATCAGTGAAAGAAAGGGGTTTTGGCGCTGATTTAATAGGGACTGCGTCTGTGCATGTCTTCATTTTTGTCGGCATGACTGGTGTTTTCCGGTTTGCAGGAACCTATACAAATAATTGGTAAAGCTTGTTTTAAACAAGTAGACGCTTAAACCCCAACCCAACAACAATGAACAAAGTTTAGATGTAAACAGTTTATCGTTTACGCGAAATAAATACAAGCAATAATCACCCTTAAAATAATCAAGTAATGAGGCAAAGAAACAAGGTGACAGTTATCTTGAAAATGTATACCTAAGTATATTTCACTTTTTGTGAAGCTTGTACAGATTCCTAAAGTGATTCGGTTCATTACCGGGAAAGCAACATTTCTGATGTTTAAACTAACAGACCAGGGGATTATACTGGCCAACTGCATCTTGCGAACAACAGAGGTAATTGGTGAGTTAAAATCGAAAAGTCAATCAGTGAGTAGTCAGTGCCTTCAGTCAGGGTGAGCGAAAATTCGTATATATTCATGTCTGCATTATAACCAAACGTTTTAATCCATTAAAACAACGTAAGTTACCTTCGGTGAAACTTCAAAGGGTTTTGACAGTAATGACAAATGTTGCTTTCATTGTAAGACACAAGAGATTCAAAGATCAATCAATTACTACTTTAACTAGTAAAACTTGATATCTATCTGGAATCTAGATAAGATATCACAGACAGTGTATTTAAAGCAAATTAAAGCACTATTTCATAACAATCAGTAAGAAGGGATTAATGTAGAATTTTAAAGATAATTGTGCTCTGTGTTTAGACCCAAATCTATCAAAAGTGTAGGGGAAATACGTCATTACAACTCTATACAGAAAATCAAAATTTCATACTACGGACGCTTCTTAACTTGTGCTTGAAATGTGTCTTTCACGGCTAGCATTGAACTCACTACCTATAAGAAATTGATATGTATAGCGACAATGATTCCATAATAACAATTCATAGATAATATCTACCGCTTCTATAATCATCTGTCAAAGTTTGCTGCCTAATGAAAATCTTAATTAGGAACACATTTTCCTATTCAAAATAACAATGCATAATAAAGTAGATAATAAAGTTAGGGATGTGATTCAAATGTAATTGTTTATAACATGAATTATGATAATTTCAAGTATTTACATATTGATAAAATACTTATCAAAAGTTAAATATCCCTTACTTATTATTGTCCAAAATATAGATGTATTATTTCTTGGAGCAAAACTAGTGAACAGTGGTATACGGAACACATCAAAACAGCATGTGGTCACGATGATATTCAAAGTGAGTGAAGGATTTTAATACGTTTAATTGTTTTCATAACTATTATCATGAGTGGGCTCGTTAACCTTAATCCTCAAATCTTCATCGTCAAACAACAGGAAATGTTAAATACCGGGACAGTTTTACAAACGTCTTTCTCAGGTTGTTGCTATAAAGATTTTGATTACTAGTATATGCTTCTCTGTAGATCACACATATTATTTTTTTCTTATTGGCATCTACATTTAAATGAAATATATACTACATACTTCTTCCTTTCCATATTCCCCACTCTTTTAGACAAAAGGAACACACTGTGGATAACATAGTGGAATTTTATACTTGATAATTTATTTATTGTTTTTCGCAGAATATGTTGTAATGTTCAATAAATAATTCAATTTGCAGTTACTATTTACAAAGAATAAACTTTTTACACCAGTTAATATGTAAAAGTAACATCGTTCCAAAGCACAACTCATATCAATTAACTTTAAGCATCACCCAGTCATTAGGCATCCCCTACAACTTTATGATAATGTTGATATCGCTCTTGCATTTGATTACAAAGACGTTGTTTTCTGTTCAATTTATGAAACAATAAATGTTTAAACCAAATCGAATAATCTGTGTCATTTCTTAACTGCTTACACAATGAGGTAATTTTGCTGACGTTGTTATGTTAATCTTTATGTGAATGGGAAAGTCAATTTAGAAAAGGAGTTAAATAACCAAAGGGATGTAAATAATCAAAATTTCACCGAATATTTCCGATCTCTTGGTAAAGCAAAATCTTACTTACTTAAGTTGAGAGTTTTACGAGCGCTTTCAAGCGATAGCTGATGTCACGCTCGGGCCGCAGCCTTTATAAAAGAGCCTAAAGTTTTGATAAAAAAGTGGGGGGTATTTTTGGAAGCCTGGTCTAAAAGCTGGGGGGGGGAATACTTTTTTAAATTATTAGAAATTTGGAATGTTTGGTATTCCTAGGTTAAGGGAGTTGAGGGGAGGGAGAAGGGGGGGGGGGGAGATGTGGTGTATTTTGTTGTGATTTTTACACGGGCCTCCTGGCCCGTATCTAAAACTAAAGCAAAATGAATAGCGCTGATTATATAAATCGGCAGTGGTGATGGGCTCTGGCACTAAACAGGTTGAGATGCATACAGATTGGTCGCTGACACTAATTGGCATATCTCCTTTGATAAGGTGACCATAAAACACCGAAAAAGTCAATTGTCGTAAACTAATTACCTTGGCGTCTCAATGTCTGAATGAAGGTAGGACTTGTTGTCTGTAAGAACTGTCGCTTTCCGATTGACTTTAATCATTATTATTACTAAAAGAAAAAATACTGCCTGATATTTTCAAACTCTCAACTTAAGCAAGCAAGCTAATATTGTTGCCTTAGAATGATCTTTGATATGATTTGATGCAAACTTATTTTTATTCAACAAACTGACTATCGATTGATATAGAAGTCTTATATTAATACCTTTCCAGTTATGTATTCAATACATATATCATTGAAATAAATATAATCAGTTAGCAAGGGGAAAAATCCTATGTATTCAACGAAATGAATTATTTGCGTGCAATGAGTTTTAATTTGATGTAAGTCCGATACAAGAGACAATTGAACATTATTAGTAAATGTAAACTTCTTCAAGATATTTGCTACCAGGAATGGTCCATGTCAATTAATAATTCAAGGTATCTAGAACACTACTCTTGTCAAAAATCTTTGTTAGAACCCGAGTTTTATATCATGAATTTAGAAGATAAATCTTTAAGACGGCACTATGTAAATTTAGAATTAGTTTACATGATTTTAGAATCAATTCCCTACGACAAAAAAATGGTGTATTGATAGATAATAAGATAAGTTTTTGCAGAAATTGTAACTCGGGCCATATTGAAGATGAATTTCATGTATTGTTTGTATGTTCAATGTATTCCCATTTAAGAAGCAGATATTTATCTTTTGTATCACTACCAGTTAGAGATAAACAACTTTTGTCCCATCTGCTAAAAATACTGATGTTATTAAATCTCTCGCAATCTATTTAAAACATGTATTCCTTGTAAGAAATGTCACCGCCACATGTACCACTTAATACTTCAACTGTACTTGTACTATAGGCCTTTTGGCCTGAAATACTGAATAAACAAATCTGAATCTGAATCTATAAACTTCATTTCTTATGTTTGAATTGTATGGACGAAACAATGTAATGTAATGACCCGATGCATTAATTTTTGAATGAACACATTCATTGAAATAAGCTACCTTTTTAATATTCACGATTATTCAATATTGATTCCTAGAGTGACTTGGTAACATCAGTTTCTTTAGGTGGTACAGTATACAGACTAATTAATACTTTCATTCTCACAACGGTCTTCATTTTTAATGAAATCATTGGCATACTATGGTGGGGAAAATATGCTCTTTTGTATATTTAACTTCTGATTTTAATCTCGTTAATTTTTGTGTGTCAGGCACGTCTGCTTAGCGCCTGTCACTTCTATTGGTGACTCCCTCTCACACGCACCCGTATCCTGCCCAACAAGTTTATTGTCAAGTTGAGATCAGAGAGACATCCTTGATTGTCGGCTAGACTAGTTAACGAACTGTTAATTACCATGGAGCATAAATGTGCACCTGCTTTCTCACAGTTCAAACAGAGACCTGGAAAGCTTCTCGGTAAGACCTCAACGAAAAGGTAAGCTGTAATATTAGATTATATATATAAGACCCTTTCAAATGTGATGAAACCTTTATGAATGTCCGACAGTCACCAATAACCATGGGATGCGACAGCGGAAAGAAAAAGGAATGATGACTTATTACAAGAAATATAAACTATCTTTGAAAATGTTATGAAATCTGTTGTTGAATGATCCAAACATTTACTTAGTTTACTGTTAGCACATCGTAGAGTTTAAGTATTTTTAATGAAAGTTTTCATACATTTGATATCATTTAATAATCCGAAGGTGACTCAGGAAAATAATAACTCCCTCATTTCACTAAATATTTAAAAGAATTGATATACATTAGTAAACAATTTGTTACTTTTACAAACCTATCATCTGTGAATATATTGTTCTAAACACTGTGTTCGGGAGAAGCGTCATCATCGTCGATTGAGGTTAACAAATAACAAATAAATATGTTTTTGGACATTTCAATTTAACCGTTTGGTTCAAGTATGATGTGCTTGTGGTTCTATGTCTAATAAATTGACCTCCGAAATGAATGTTGTTAATAAAATAACGAATTGCTAAACATACTAAGCTTGTTAAATAAATTGTAAACTCGTTTCATTCGCTATATCTATATTATAGTTTTCATTCGACTTCACAATGAAAATCGCATTCTTGATTAAACCAATAAGGGTCACATGTTATAATCCGATATTACAGGGAAAATAGACATGGGCATAGCGGGAATAATTTCTGTGTCTCACAGACCGCTGAATAACAATAAAAGCATCCCGTCAGACGGTTCATCCTAGTGAATGTCACCCTTATCCCCCCCCCCCCCCCACTCCCTCCTGCTCCACCATCCACACTAATTGAGTCCAGTTAATTACCAATTTGAGATCAAAGAGGCATCATTAATTGCCGGCTAGTCCGATTAACAAAATGTATATTGTATGGGCTATTCTATTCGCTGAAAGCAGAAAATGATATTAGTAAACGAAATTATTGAAATAATTTTTTTTAAAACAGTGTAAATAAGGATAAAGTATACTTGTTTTTTAATGCAGGAGTAATATGGATGCAATGACTGTGAACAACAAAAACATTGTAATATTCATCTTACTATAATGTTATCTGATACATTATTTAACTTTTGATACGCATTTTCTTGACCAGTCTGCACTGTGCATTTGAGCGTCCTTTTTATAAACAATTGGCCAGCGAAGACTGGTATGTTTTGAATCACAACAAATAGTCGAAGGCTTAAAATGAATTTTTGTAAGGAAAATTGGAAGACGCTTTCGGATGATACGCTATTATGTACTGAATCTAATATCTAACAGAAAATAAGTATTTGTACTTAGTTAACGGGAGTATAGACAGACAGACAGACTAATATTTTATTAAAGTCTCACCTCTTTGCATTAAAAACATTAATACAGGTAAACAAACATAGATTAAGAGCCACCCATTGAGGGTTATGAGAGACTAAAACAAACAAAAAATAATCATGGGCTACATACGATAAAGCGTAAAACATGTTAAAAGGTACCATATATTAAACTCTATATAAAACAAAGGATATACTGTGTCTTAACACATTACTGACTAAAAATACGTTTATGATAGGTACATGTATCTCGAGGTTGCAAAATATACTGTAAAAATTGTTTGGTCATATTGTTATATTTGTTTGGTCTTATTATTATATTTGTTTGGTCTTATTATTATATTTGTTTGGTTATTCTTAGTTGTTTTGTGTATCTTTACATTATTATTAATCATTCCGCGACCATTTGACTCAACCTCATAGTGTAGTGGTTTGCGTGCGTCAGACACCGAGAGTTATGCCATGCTATGCAAAATTAAAACTTATAAATAAATAACTATTAAAACTATGTTTTTAAGGCTTCAATCTTTTACTTAAAATCCCCTTTACGTCTTATCTTTTTATCACCTTGTATTTCAAATCATCGCATATATTCTGCTATTTATTATCTATTTATCTATAACTTGTATACAGTATATATGTGTTATTTTTTCGTACAGTGTGTCATAAGCCAAAATTTGGCTGGTTGTTAAAAGACTTACGTTATATTATATAATGTTTTATCAAAGTGCTTGATTGACTTGTCACACTTAGATAAACTATTTCTGTCTGTCTGTCTATGCCAGCCGAAGTTAACATGCTCGTGGCCCGGCGGGGGAAAACCTACTGTCTATCTCTCACTATGTCTCTATTTCCCTCTTTCCCTTATCCTTTCCGTTCTCCCTGATCAGTCCACTCTCTTTTGGATGGATGCTTGTCATCCGCGTCTTTTGATAATTGAAATATTGTTCAAAACACGTTATACCCCAACCCACTCACTCTTTTCATCCACCAAACGACTGTAGTAATGAATCTGATAGTATTATTCAGATACAGTTATACATATTGGCACTTGGTATATTTTCCTCGGCTTGTTTTGATTAACGTACTATATGTCATTCAAAGGTCATGTTTGACCTCCTCCATTCGCCTTCTTTTTCATATTTGTAAATTAATTGACCGTACAACAACTGCCCCTTGCATAATGGCAGCATCAGTAGGCAACATTTTTTCTGACTAGATAATTTACAAAACAAAACATTCTGTGAATACTCAGTGTTATTTGAACAAAGTTACAAGTCGTTTATTTTAATCAGAATATAAATTGTAAACAGTATCCATTAAATACACATTTGCCTATCGTTTAATGGGAACTACTTATATCAAATGTATAATAACTAATAATTACGCCAACACCAAATACCGACATAAACTAGAATGTATCTTAAGTATGAGTTTTTGTATACAGTTCAACACAGTTTAGAATAAGTATTATGTAAACATTTCTTTGGACATAATTACGTCCCATACAACGCCCATACCAAAAGGTAAACTGAAACTAGACGTCTTGAGAATAGTTTCTGAGCTATTATACCATCTACACAATCGGTGATATACCGAAATCCAATGGCGAATAGATAATACTTATTTGTACTTGATCTGTAAAATAGAGATTCAGGTTCAAACTTTAATGTTCATTATAATAAATACGTCACAATATTTACGATGGCATGATACACGAGACAGTACAGGTTTAGGATTGCTGTCAATTTGATGTCTTTATACATAATTAAAGGAGCCAGACTGAATATATCAAAATGCCTCCTTAGAGGTATAGCAACAAGGTAATATTGTGCCATGTCCTTCAGAATGCGTATCTGCATCAAAAGAAGACCCTTGCATATAAATAGCAGGGTAGTTGTGTCACTTTATCATAATACACACCCTGATATACATAACGACCACAAATACACATCATTGCTCCCACTGTAATTGCTGGTAATTAAGTAAGAGAATCACTTGGTGCAAAATACAGAACTGGTATTGAATTAAAGTGATATTCAACAAATGTCTTTATTCAATTTGCATGTAGTTTGTATATTGTCAGATATAATGTGTGTAAGAAAGGCTACTTTGAAAGATTATTCCCAAAGAAAAATGCAGGTAATGATAAGTCATATTTGATTAGTGTTAAGAAAGAATATTATATTACGTGTTATTAGTGCATATTAGTTTAAATTTATTATTATTTGTTTACCTTCTACATATTCCTTTTTGTAAACATGTTGTGACTGAAATAGTTGTATATTCAATGATCATACATAAACAAGTTGCAACGTTTCAATCATCATTTTGTTATGTTAAGCGGAATCAACACTTGGTTTTGTATCCAATATTTATACTTTTGTAAACTATTGGACTGACTGATGTAACAGTTTTTGCAAGTCATGTCAAATAGATGTCTAAATACTAATTCATGTCAGTGATTTAACTAGAGTTGACAAAACATTTGATAAGACGGTTTTTTGAAGATCTAATTGTATAATAAATCCAAAATGATATATAACTCGGCCAACTTGAAATATATTTTATATACACATTTTGATTTGTAATTGACATTTTAGGTTATCGAGCAAATTGTCAAGTCAATAATCATATTTCGTTTAATCTGCAACATCAATGCTTTATGATAGTGTGGAGTCAGATTCACTACGTTATCTAAACTTTTCCAAAATTCCCCCTTTCCTGCCACGAGTTTGAATAAGTTAAGACTTCTGTTGTTCTACATTTAACCTTTGAATTTTGTTCTTTTGTCATACTTGCACTAGTAATTGTGATGAAAATGTTTGACAATGCCATTCAAACTCATGATATTAACGTCAAATTACAAATCTTTGAAGTTGTAAATCAATAATACCTTTTGCATATTGTTTTTGTAGAAGTAAAGAATGTTTTTAAGAATTTTCAATAATTTCCTCTAGTTTCATATAGTTTAATATAATTTCCAAGAGTATCCTTCGTTTGGAAACTAGGCGTATACTCTGCATGAAATTATAGGAAACTGCCAGTTTCCTCTCGTATACTGTAGCTGAAATTCGGCATTTCCTTCTCATGAAACCTCATTAAACTACTCTATTTTCTCCAGTGACTTCCTGTACGTGGACTCCAGACTCTCCAGTCAAGTTCATTCACCTCCACTACTTGTTTCGTCTTCAAGGGTACCAAGCTGTGATGTAACCTTAGAATCGTTATAATAACATGCCAGAGAACATGTATACAAGTACGAACTTCAGTGCACTAGCATAATTATTGCTTCATACCGTTGCTTAAATAACACCCCAGATGTCATTAAACATGAAAGTTTACATGTAATTACACACTAATTGCACATGTCGTTGCAAGTACAAACGCGCCTTTTCTTCTTTAACTGCAGGTAAGAAGTTCAAAGAGACACTTTGTAATTATAACATTTTATTTTGCTTTGATATGTAGTAAAATACCATACACGCTGATAGGAATACAAGCTGTCTCATATTTTAACCCTAAAACGCAAAATATATGAAATTCAATACATTCGACCTAAATTGCGGATGTATAATACTACCTATACTTGCACAATACTTCACCGATTATACTTATCTAGGGTAAAGTAAGTTTTTCTCGATGAAATGACACCGTTAACCAAGTTTGGGATATGAGACTACAGCAACTCACGGAGTGGCTCTGTAAAGGCAATACGGAAGGATGTCGAAATATTATATTATCTCCACTAATAATGAAAATAATAAAAGTAGGTAATCTTGAGACATGACAAACATTGTTTTGGGTAGCTCTGATGGACGGTTGAATTTCTCATTTTGGATAGCATTGACCCCGACATGACTTACCAAAGTTTCAACATGTATCTATACTTTCTATTTCAGTTCGTCGATTAGCACAGGCTGTAACGAGACACTTGTGTTATAATAATTATTATTTCATAAATATTAGAATAGTTACTATGGTGTTATTCTACTTGAAGAGTTGAATTCATGCCGTTTTGTGTTTTAACAATCTTCGAAAATCAAAATTCGCTAAGGCATCTGACAGAACAGTTTGAGGGATGGAACACGGAGTTGCTTAAACGTCTGGTTTTCGTGTTCGTGATAAGCTCTATGGTAAATGATTTAACTACACCCAAACAACTTTACATGTAGAGGGATATGAATTTAACAAGACTTCCTAAAATGTTTTACTAGATTCTCATAAGCAATTCAATCTTCCACTTGTAAATAGTTTTCTCAAATAGGTTTGATTTCTAGTTTAAGACTGAAGTTGACTCGTAATTGTTTTCTGTTTAGTGTGAGTTTGTTTCATAGCCTTTTGTGATTGATAAGAAGTTTACAAATTTATTCCTTTTGAAACTTCTTTGCGATACACTTCTGTCATCGGTATTGCAGAGCCTTAATTTGTTCCATTTCTGTAAAAGTCTTTGTCTTGGTTGGTAGAGACTTATCCGAAAGCTGACACTGCTACAACCATACATTGTCAGTTACTGCATTGAACGTAGGCGACAGAGCCCGGAGAACATGGTGGAGCACGTTCATAAGGTCACTACTTATGAACCACCCCTGTAGATTGTTAGATCTATAACTTTCACTGTCTGCCTAATAACTCCATTTCTCAGAGGATGCATTTTCTCATTCGATTGGCTACCCGTATCATAGTTCTGCTTTCACTAATTTTGCACCATGACTCTTCGTTACGAAGAACGTCTATGCAATCTATATACATGTATACTAACTATTTATATAAAACTTGCTATCTGATCTTGCATTGCAAACGGAAGAAAATATAAGCACTTATAACTATGAGTTGATTGAAACTATAGCAGTTCATAGAGTAGATTCTGCTGGTGGGATCTTCAGCAACTGATTGTGAGTGCATAAGAAGACTGTCGGAGGACGAGGGGGAGTCCCTGGGCGGAAACCAGACAGGTTTTATACAACCCATATGTGCTAACACGTTAATAATTGGAAACAAGTGCCAATGTTTACATTGTTAGCTGAATATATGTTTATGCGGTGCTAAGATCAAAGACTTATCATGAAATCTTATATTAGCATCATCGCATATTTGTCATAATATATTTTGATCTCATTAAAGATCAGCGTTATGAATACAGAGGCCAACTTTATACTTTTTTTATCACTCTCTTGAAATAATAATTTTGAAAAAAATAACCTTTTTAATTCTAATATGCTAGCGCAGCATAAACCACATGCAAATGAATAAAGGATTTTACAGGCTGTGAGTACGTTAATGAAACAACAACGTCGTATTTCATTATACTGAAACTTTACACATTCTGAAGAAATTCCTCAAATGAAAGATTTAGGAAATGGTGGCTCTGCAATCAAATGGAATTAGTTTTACATCTATATTTTAATATTAAAACCCGAATTATTCGCCTTAAAAACAAAAAAGAGGAACAGCTGTTTATTTCATGTTTCTAGATATGTATCGGAGGGCAGCAGTGTTAACAAAAAACCCACGTGATTGTAGAAGTGTTGGCATGTTAAGCATTCTCTGTTAAATTTGAAAGACATCCATGTATTGGACACTTAACTATTATTTGTTTTGAAAATAATCAGTAAATGATTTATGTTTTATCAAGCATGATTATGTTTCTCGGTGTATTTATTGAACAAATGATGAAACCTTTTTTTTCAATATGATTGTACGATTTTTTATCTGTAGTAAGCATCAAGATTCAGGGATAAGTAATATGTTTCGACACAACAATATTGTTTCACAATATACCCCTGCTCATAAATTGAACTTTCTTCATTTGTTCAAATAATTCTTTAGTATAAACATACTGTTTTCCATACAATTCAATATAGATGTTATAGATGCTGATAACGTATACCTCATTGGCAAGCAACTGCTTCCATAATGTGGACATTGTGAACTTGATATCTCTAACTGAAACAGTAGTTAGTAGGATTTCACACTGTTATTCTAGACAACTAAATCAACAAGCTGGTCAGCAATGATTGTCAGGGACCAGAGAATTGACCAGAGACTTGACCAGTACTGACAGCCGGAGAACAATGATAAACGAATCTTTGAAGCAGATATAGGATGACAGGTGTGCACTTCTAGGAGATAGAAATCTGTTATAACAAGAAAAGCCTTTAAAAAGGCTAAGTTGGAGGCACTCTTGTTAGGCTTAAATACTGCGAAATCATAGGGTATAAAAAGGATAGGATTTTCATTACAGCAAATAGGTAGATTAAGGCCATTAATAGAACAAAAGACCTTCATTTTATCTTTTATTTAGGGACCGGTAAAAATATACAGCCACCAGGGGAGGGTCATGAAAAAAAATACGTAAGGTTGGGGAGGATCATTTCGAAATAGACAGTTATAAAACCATCCTTCTTTAGCAATTGAAAGTGGGGCTGAAACATTATCATAAAGCTTTATCAAATGAAAATAAATTCCAGAATATGAGCAAGACTGGTTTATATTCTTAAAAACACATGCTTATATAAAAAAAATCAACATGAATTCACTGCTCAATTCATTGTTCTTTATTCTTGTAGAACAAAAACTAGAAAAGTAGTTCTGTTGGACTGAGAGTTTATACAGGCAGTTAACAGGTGTTTGCTATATTTTTATACAACAAAGATGCATATTTGATAACTAATAGACTCATAAAGTTAAAACAGCTAGTCGATTATTGATATCTGAATGATTATATTAATCGTTCTCAATGATACAAAGTTATGAAACTATAACACTTTAACAAGTTTGTTAATATAGCCATACTTATGAAAAATATCTAAATGCATATTTTGAAAAATAAATTCCAATGTTGATATTCCAAAAATTGGGAACATTTGCTATATTCATACTTAAGCTTCCATACTTTTTGGGTTTTACACTTTATTGTTTAAATATTATGTAACATGTAACAAATGTAACATATGTAATTTCTGTGAAATCTAGATGTGCCTTTATTATCCTTATGTTATGTACCTTCAAAATTCTGTAGATTTCTTGTGCTACAAACTTAATGTAGACCGTTAAATTTGTTTTAATCAAACTCATACACAAACAGTTTAAATGTTATGAAATTTGGAAATGTAATTCCTATAAAGTAAAGATTTGACATTTGACATTGTTTGGTCCTATACACTGAAAGTGTTTGTAGACAGATTTTAAATCTTTTTTTTTTGCTTTAAAAGAAATCATTCTTTGGCTTTAAAAGAAATCATTATGTCAAGAGCTTATATCTCCCAACCTGGTCCTTCCATGGTTTTATCAATTTATGAATTCATTGTTTCAATTTTTCAGTGGAATAATGTGGGCAAGATATGTATTTTGATGGAATTTTTAACTAGTGCAATATCTTAGCTCTATCTCTGTTAATTCAATAAAGAAGTTGATCATCCATAAAAAAATTCCTTCTCTTCCTCAGTGCTAACCTATTTTGTTATTTAAAGATAAAAAAGACATTGTGATTTGAATTTTGAAAATAAATTTTAAAAATTAGCCTTAAAAGTAAGATAAAATTAAAGATAGAATTTACACTATGTTAAAAATATGTGTGTATTATAAGCAATAGTATTAAAAACCTATTTTGATATACAGTTGATGTAAAAAAAAAAGTTCTAATAAAACTGATTTTAAAACACTATAGACCATTATCAGATATCATGTTAAACCCATCATTGGAAGGGTAAATCTTTTGTTTTTTCAACATTATTATTATTATTTTTTTAAAAATTGAATGTAGAACCGACCATAAATCTTCAAAAGACCAATTTCAAGAACTTTCGTAGATATGATTTGGGGGAGGGTCATGAAAAAAAATACGCTTAAATTGGAAGGGCCGTGAAAAAAATTGCGACGAGTTGGGGAGGGCCACATTTTTATAGACAATCCAAAGAGTAAAACACCCGGCCCACCCCCACTGTAATAAATGACCGGTCCCTTAGAAAAAGTTATACAATTATTTGTTCATAGCATCAAATAATAGAATAGTCAAGCAAACTTGCAGTTATAAATAGATCCATACAGTTCTGTTTTAAACAACAGTCACCGATTTATCCCTTGGAAATAGATCTATTTTTAGAATATAGGTCACAATTGATAGCGTCCAGCACCGCCCAAAGTGTTTGACTCTTTTGCAAATTCATAAATCCATATGTATCACTAATTGTTTCTCAACTCTCAAAGATTGCCGTTACAAGATATATTAAATTAAAGTCTAAAGCATAGTTCACTACCTCTATCTTTGTCTGTCACGAAGCGGTATCCCACAAATTGACTCGCCTTTATGACATTCTCTACTTATCGACTTGTAGCCGCTTGTTTCTCGCGTGTGCCGTTGTAAAGGAGGGGATTTTACTAACATGGAATAGAGTTTTCTAACCTTTCATGCGACATTTACGCGTCTAATTAAGTACACGTGCGGTCATGAAGAAGTGTACTGTCTTTTTATTCTTAAACACCACTGTTCCCTTTAGATTTTGAGATTTGCAGAGGCAATCGTTTTCCGTATTAAAGGTTGCCAATTATTTCGGAATACCCACATGGTCACGTGGTTCTAAATTTGATACAGATGTGTTCATTGGATTACGATATTGCCGAAATACAAAGAGGCTAAATATGATTGGTTGAAAGTTCCTTTGAAAATTCCAACTGTAATATAGAGCGAATTCCAGCTGTTTAGATGGTTGGGGCCTCCAACCAATAAGCTAACCACTGAGCATGGTATAAATGTGAATATGTTGATGGTACCCATATATTCATAAGATTTACTTTACTACTCGCATATGGAGAGGAATAAAGATTTATTTCGTGAATGTTTGAATGAAAATTATTATCTTTTTTCCCCTCGAGGTAAGCTAAACGTTGTGTTTATACCCTTCAACAGAGCCCATTTTGAAAACGGCTAATCAACGAAGTACGTATATTTGAAAAAAACATGGAAAGGGGTTGTAGCCTTATCAAAAGGAGAGTTAGTAACAATCGACTGTTTGTAAAAAAAAACTTTGGTTTTTAGAACAGTGAAACTCTACCAGTGTAATTTGACAGCTCTTCTTTTGACATTCACCGAGGTTTTAGACAATCACATTTATACCGAGTATATATCAAGGGCTAAAAAGGTTTAAGTGATGAATGTTGCAATCAAGAAGATTATCTACATGTGTATGTGATTTCGTATCTCATTGTCCTTTGTTTTATTATGAAACATCAAATGTCATTCTTATCAAATATAAGTCTTGCTTCAAAACTAATCGTAAGTGTTTCCCAGAGCCCTTTAAGAAGCTTTAATGATAGACAATGAGTTGTAATTTAAGAAACAGCATATGCCCACGAAAAGGACCAATCTGTGATAGTGAGTATTCTGCACAAGCGGCAAAAATCAAGGAAAACCTCAGCTGACGTCAATATTGAAGTATCTATATATTTTTCTTTATCAATACACTACTTAAATATTGAAAATTTGGGCAATTCTTAGGTGTTTTTGTTGTGTTTTGTTAATTTTTTTAACAATCAATACCAAAATGTCAAATGTTTAAAATTTTCTTTTATTCAATGACAATCGAGCATCGACCTTTCGTACACGTTACGAAACCAAACCTGCTTGTCCAATGTTTACTAGTTATATGACCCATTCAACACTAAAAATTCGTATCTGGTTTTTTTCTGCTCTACATGTAGATGGGTTTCACAAATTAAAATTCACATTTAAATAATTGGCTTCATTGTCAGTTTTCATCCCGATTCACAATTTAAAACACATTTATATCAAATTGCTAACCTCAGAAACAGTCATTTTGTTTCGATTAAATGACGTCATTGATAACGATGAAGGTATTTGAACCTCATACTAATAAATAGAAATAATCAAACGGTAACCTTGACGTTTCATACCAATTACAAGATTGTAGTATAGTGGTTGTTCATTCAATAATAGTAGATCTTTAAGTGATTATCAACCATGTAAAATAATATGTAACAATCAGTCTATATATAATCTATATCTAGAGTGAAACTTAAACATGCTTTGATTAGCTCAAAGTAGACCATAGGAAACATCGGATCTTTATTACTGAAATGATTTCAGGAATACTTTATCTGTTGATGTAAGGATTTATATAGACGTCCTTGGTTGATGGTTGTCAGGCAGCGACCACAAAGTTGCTGATCTTTCACTCCCAGCACCTGCGATGCATGAAAACAAGTGCGTTGCATTACACCATGACAGGATGTGAGGTGTTGGGTCAAACTAATGGTACACTTATTATGGTTTCATGTTACCAAAATGCAGATTGCAGACACTGACAGCTTATGCTGTTTCGTAGATGTGATTATTGGATTACTTACTTTCAACATTAACTTTGCTAATTTTGCATAATAAAACATGTGCGATAAAACTTGATAACTTAATAGAATGGATTCTTCTCCTATGTAACGATAAATAGTAATAAAGTGTTTTGCCAACGATGTGCATTGATGTAAGCAGCCAAATGTCTGACAACATGTCCACTACTCATTTGTTTAATCTATCCGGTGTATATCAGATGGAAACAGACATATCATAACTCTAAAGGTGGATTGTCAGAATGCGAGCGTGCAATATAAATCAACATACTTTTAAGTAACGAAGCCTCTTTCTGTTGTCGTCTTTCTTATACATTCTTTTTATAATGCAAGCACAAAACGTTCGTCGTTATAGCATTCGTCTTGCGCGGAAATGCTCAAATGTTTCTAGCCACTCATTTTCAATGTTTTATCTGCAGATTCAGGAAGTAGCCGAATGATAAAAAGCATAAAAGCGTGTGCTTATCAGAAATCTGTGGACAGGGAATCTTCGAAAGATGTATAAGCAACATAACGGCTGTGAATCTCATCATAACTTTAATTGAAGCATATCAAAGCATTTCATGGACAAGATCAAAGAATATCGTAGAAAAATCTGCAATCATCTAATAAAATTGCACCATATCAATGTGGTCTTGGATAGCATTTTGAGTTGCAATATTTTCAAACCTTCAATCGCAGCCATTGCAATCTTGATATTGCATATGTTTCGTATATTGTACATTTTGAGCAGATCATTCTTTAATACATGCATGAAACAGAGAAACATTTGCATTCTAACCTCCTTGACATTTGGCCGAGTGGGTGATCCAATACGACTAACACGATAACAGTCCTTTGTCAGATTAAGGTTACGAGTGTACAGTGTGTTAGTTGGATGCGACTCACACAGGAGGTTATAGTTGCACTTTCAATGGCCATCTAAGCATTAGCAAGCCCTCCTAAATAAAGCATGACAAACTAACCAAATGAAATACCATCAGGTCACATACGTCACGACCAGGCATAATAAATAGCAAAACAATTTTAAAGTGTCTAGGTGTAGTAATACTACACATCTGACAGAAGGTCAGAGCGGATATTTGACAGATATAACTAATGTCGATGGCTTTGTTCAATAGATATTGTTTAAAATATCAGAGTAGATATACTACTCTTCGTCTGATCTGATCAGAGTTTCTAATCAGATGCGCTAAATCACTCCCTTTAACTGACTTGAAAAACGTAGGTTAACTGCTTAAGTAGCCTTATTACACTTGCAAATATGATGATCCTGAATTTTAAAACATTTGCTTTGTTTGCTTGCATCAATTTAACGTCAAAATTGTATCAAACATTAAATGTGGAATGGCTTTCTTCATTTTTTAATAAACATGTATTCACAATTCTATTTTTACAAGAAAAAAACCCATAAGATTAATAATCCAAAAATGTGACAAATGACACTTAACTAACATAAAAAATTTTTGAAATACATTTACAAAGGAGAACAATGCATGAGGTTTTGCTTAAGAATTTTCATCATACAATGAATATAAAGACAAAAAATCCAGCCAAGAAATCACCAACGTGTACTCAATTTTCCCCTTACACCGTTTCGTTGTTTGCTTGGTTTGAAACGCAAGTTACTTAACAGCTTTTTCGATTTTCTACGAAAATAAAACATTTGAACTGAGCGTAAACCAATCTTATCATTTGAGATTTCGAGTTCATCGAGTTGTCATATTGTTATGAAAAGTTAATTTTTTTACAAACTTATATTCATTCTGCTAATTCAGCAGAAATAAATGTCATCGCATTCTGTCAAACCTGCGAGAGGTTTGCCCTCTTTACCGCATATGATACCAGCATAAAATTTTCAGGGGTTTGACCTCTTTTACTTATCATGGTGATATATTATATGCATTTATTTGGGTTTTTATGTCAACATTCATTACTTCATCAAATATTTTATCATTTGGTAACTCAAAGTGTGTGCATTGATCAATAAGAATAAGAGATTTGACTTATGTTTAAAAAGCTATACAGTGGTAGTTAAAGATTGTTATTTATTCAAAAACATGTGCATGTTACAAAAACCCGTTAAATGAATTGCTCAGGTGATCGGTGTCCGTTAAGGTTTACCCAAATATGCATGCAACTGCTTTGTTGTTGGATTGTCCTAGAGTTGAAGGGTCGATACCCTTACTAACACTGAGACGTGCATTGAGTGACTTGTGGTGTCACCTTTCTTTATTGACTTAGCGACTTCCATGCCCACCCAGCAGCAGATTGATAGTCTGACTAGGAACACTTGTCTTTGACCAGGGGTGTGTCGGGGTTCTATGTTCGTCTTTATGTCTGTCCGTAACTATGTTTAAACTATTACAACATATTTCCACTTCCATAAAACCAGGAATCTTAACGTATTATGTAAGATTTGCGCTATGGTTGTAGTTTAATACAACAGCCTACACACAAATTAAACTTTTCCTTTAGCAAGTCTAGCTCTCAGAAAATAAGCCTACGCGCTAAAATTTTTTTACACTTTTTAAGAAAAACTGGAAAGAAGGTAACTGTTATGATTTTAACATTTTAATCAACTTATTTCAATGTCCTTGTTGACACAATCTTGATACTGTTGATGAAGGTGTTATCATAGCATGTGGTATCATAATTGGCATATAGGATGTCACGCTGTTATTCAAGACGACTAAATCAACACTCCGGTCCACAGTGATGGAGCGTGGCTACTGACTAGTTAGGACTGATACTGAGACAGCAATGCTGGGAGAAATACGAACCTTCGAGACGGAGATTGGGCGACAGGTGTCGAAAAGATGTCACATATGGGTCCCTTTGCACACAAAATCTAAGTAACCTTAAGTCACTATGGTAGCCTTGGTGCAAAGTTGTGGAGTGGCACTACGTTTAACCTTAGTGATAAGTTGTTTTGTGCAACGACCGCAGCAATATAGGGGATAGTTAGAGTAATCAAGAGTAGTCCAAAGAGTATATATATATTCAATTGAATATGTTTTTTCTGGTTCTCTTGGAATAGTTACTTTTAGCTCTCGATGCTTGTCAAAATTCGATAGCCTTGATTTGGATATATATAAAAACAGGTAGTTGTATGTTTCCTATGAACGTATGGTAACTGACCGTCCCTATGAAAAATATGCCATTTTGTTCAAACTAACTCTTACTTTTACTGCAACAATGAACTATGTCAGAGTGTTAATATACTCCCTTATATCTGTACTTTTACGAGTATCTATTTCTATTGCAATATCTCATACAAGAACATTTGGAGTGTTGTTTGTGCTATCATGAGGGCGAAAAAAACAATATTGTAAATTTCATTCAAACATCATGTTTGTGAATATTTGATTTCAAGGGTTAAAAGTCCAAATGATTGATGAAAAAGGACATCAATGTTTACGGTTTAATGAATTCATTCCTAGTTTTTCTTTCAAAATTTTTTTGTTAGATTATTATATCAACTTGCGTAAAGAGATAAAGAATAAAAAGAAAAAGTCAAGTAGATAATAGGATGAAAGCTATACACATAAACATATATACATTGTCTAGCTCCAACAGAGGGCTTAGACAGAACCCATTTGGATACCAGCTAATTGACGAGGTATGGAGTGAGAAAGCTTATCAGCGAGTGGGGTAGAGAAACAATTGACCTTTTGTTTACAAGCCCTTCTGTATGGAGGATTGTTTGACGAGGAACTTGACATTACGATACTAAGAAGTCAGATTCATGTCTTGAAAAATCTAGTTTGACCAATTAAAGACACATCAATAACTTGAAATTTACTGATATAATGACTGTTTGTATTTATTAATTTTGTATTTGAGGTAAGGTTAATATTTGACAATAAATATGTCTCGTTTGGTAACTCTCAAATGTGAAATTCATCAAAATAAATCTCATTAAAATTACATAAACTGCCTTCAAATCAAGATATTGCTTCTCTTCTTTATCATGGGAAAAAAATCACTGTATCTAAGACCCTTGCTGTAAAATAACTCAATTTCCAATAAACTCTATGTCCTACTTATAGCTGATGGAACGATAAGCACGACTCAATAACGAGGTACCATTTCAAAGAATGAGATGATCGAGTCAGTACAACAATCGACCTTTTGTTAACAAACCATTGTCAATGGGTGTGAGAATAGTAGGATGTCTTTAAAGCAGTAACGGTGAAACATGAGCAGTTGTAATCTTACCTTACTTCTTGTGACATTCATTGAGGTTATAGAGCATTGCCATATTAAGAAGAAGCTAAGTATCATCGTGTGTAGTTACAATTCTAGATCTGTATTATATTAATCACTTTGTTCTATATTTTGAAAATTATATTTTTATATTACAATGTATTTATATGTCCATTTGTGTCTCATAGACCGTTCGGCCGGATGTTGTTTTTATAACAAGTCTGTTGATATGTAATGTGATGCAAAACAACATGTGACACATTAATAAAGTATATATCTTCTTCTTCTTCTTCTTCTTCTCTGTACAACCAAATGAATATGGATATGAAAGCGAATGATATTTCATTTGCGTATGTAAGCAGATGATGGCATGCCAATCTTTTACCAGATGCTGCTATGATGCATGTTCCATTACTCCGACCTGTAATAACCTAAAAACATACACACACTTTAGCATGACAACATAACATGTATATGAGTTGTAGGAATTATAAACACTACAGTCATAATCTAATCTTGACAAGGTAAATATCTATGCCAAGAAAATGTGGTCACTTACAAACATATTTCATCTACATGTAAAGTTTCCAGTGACTGTCAAAACATTGCTACCTACCCTTCCATGTCTTATTTCAAACAACAGTACCATTTTGCAAATTTCATACGACTTACCTCACCACTCCATTTTGCAACGGTAACATTAAATTTCACCTGGCACGGTCAGTATTAACAGAGCACCTGCCAATGTACTGTAAGATGCATGATATCGCTAAAACGTATTTCATACTTTACCCAACTTCAGTACTACATACGGTGTATTTGACGAGTTTTAACCCTCTCACTCCTTCGAAACAAGACCCAAATACATATCTAGCCTGATTTCAGGGTGGTAGGGGTGAAAGGGTTGATCAACTTTCAAGGTTTTCCTTGCCAAGATGAGACAAAGATTTATAAACCACACAATTTCAATATCATACACTTACTGACTCCTGGTGAGGTCATGCATTAGGTGAAATAGAAGAACTCATGACCTGGCCCCCGATGCGCTCTTAACTTACCACGGCCGCAGTAAAGTCAGGTCACATCGTCGAGTCATCGCAGGTCAGTGATAGAAATAGACTAAGTTAAACGATTTTCCAATGTATTAAGATAGTTAATCATTAAGTATAAAACAATCTAAAGCGAGTGTGTTACCATATCATAAACGAGTTGTTAGTTTATTACTTGACCTCAGTAATCAAGCATGTCTGCCGACTTGGTCTATGACGTCACAACCACACAATATTATGACGTCAAACATGCAGCGGTATTTCACTAGTTTTATATCGTCCTATAAATATTACACTGCAGTATGTTACACAGGCGAGTAATAAATTTCTGTTTCAAAACTGACCTCTTCACTGATAGTTGAGTTAGGCAGGCTATGGTTGAGGTAACTTAGAATAGACTTTCCTTTGTTTGACTATAAGAGTGTCTGATCTTCAAATGAACAAGTCCAATCTTCATTTCACATTTGTAATAAATTTGTGCGTGTACAGCAACCAAAAGGAGTTCCTGTTGCTTACCTTGGCGTTTTTGCAATGTATTCCTATGTTGACGCTCGTCGTTCGTCTGGCATGCATTCTTTTGAGTGGATCTAGTCGTTCATGATCATCAGATTATCTCTAGTTCCAAAGGACGAATCTAACTTATAAAATGCCTCATACGATGTTTTAATTGGAAATTTGTGGACTGAAAATATTTTAATGATGAAAATGCCAGAATAAGACTGTGAATCTCGTGATACCTTACTGAGTTGATGTCAATATTTCACACACATTCAACAATGCGGAGAGTCCCACTAAAATGTCAGCTTGTGCTGATGACTACGTGCCAGTAATAGGTTCCAACTGGTTTGAATGAGATTGAAGTAAGTTACAATCTGATTATGATTTCTATGAATATAAATGATTTTCCAATCAATTTAGATCAATATGAAAGCAGTCAACATTCATCATTTAGAAACTCCTGAGATTCATATAGTTCAAGATTTTTGCTTTGAGATTCATAGTTCAAGATGTTTGCTCTGAGATTCATAGTTCAAGATGTTTGCTCTGAGATTCACAGTTCAAGATGTTTGCTCTGAGATTCATAGTTCAAGATGTTTGCTATGAGATTCATAGTTCAAGATGTTTACTCTAAGATTCTTAGTTCAAGATGTTTGCTCTGAGATTCATAGTTCAAGATGTTTGTTCTGAGATTCACAGTTCAAGATGTTTGTTCTGAGATTCATAGTTCAATATGCTTGTTCTGAGATTCATAGTTCAAGATGTTTGCTATGAGATTCATAGTTCAAGATGTTTTCTCTGTTACAAGTTATTCAAGAATGTTAAAAATTATAATCAATTTGTGTTGTAAATTTTGCGACACTATGATATCTTTTACTCTTTACATCGATAATGTAAAGTTTAAAGAAGGAAGAACCAATGATGTTTGCTTGGAGACTATTTATTCGGCTATAAACTATAAAAACTCGAACACATTCGTCTAATTCGCAAACATGTTTACATCTAATCATTGACTTCCGAAAACGACAGCCTGTATGTTTAATTTAAACGCACGAGTTGCTACACGCCTTTTTGCTTGAAAAAGAAATATGAGAAAACAATGTATGAATAAATTTGCTGTTTCCGTTTCATATCTACAACGTAAACTGTCTTTATCATTTTGAGATTGTGAGTTCCTGACTTTATCAGTTGTCATTTGTTAATAAAAATCTTTAAGTTTTTATGGCCTGAAATTCAATGTGCTGATTCAGCATGTATGCATTTCTTCGCTTACTGATAACCACGTACGAGATCTTTTTCACGTGTTAGCTACAACCATGAATGACATGGCATATGAGATTTGCGGCATTTATCTCTTTTGCGTTAATAGTTTAGATAACTTTTTACTTTACTTTCCGCTGCTATATACATGTAACAAAGATGGCCTTCTATTATCGTAAACAGACATTCTATTATGCAATAAACAAAAATGTTGAAGTATTTTTCACGTAGTAACCATTAGTCCTGTTAATTGCTTTGTCGGACTATTTCAGTGAAGTTCAGTAACAATTGTCTGTGTTGGCCGGGTCCACTGGATGGGTGATCCACGGTTTCAGGTCGATAAGGGAGCTTGTGAGTTGATACATCGAGACGTTAGTTGGCGTACCTGTGGTATTACCATGTTGGTTTGAAATTATATTATTGTCAGCAAGCAGTCAAAGTGATAGCTCACACAAGTTTGATACGATTGTAGTCAGAATTGGGATCTTGAATTACTTTTTCAGGAGAACATTATGCTATCATTTTCCATTTAAAAAAGAAATATGGAGGTGGGGTGAGATCATTTGGGGTTTAACGCTGCTTTCAAGAGTGTTTCACTTATATCACAGCTGCTAGTATAATTGCAGGAAGGGAAAGTTCGGAACATCTCTGTTGCTATGCATTGCGTGGAACCTGCGACGATCGGCTGGAACTAGTGAACCATTGATTGGTGACACCTACGCTGAAATTCAGAAGACTATTGAATAGGATACGTTACTCTGAATGAAACTATCAATTGTGCGTGCCTAAGAGTAACTTCTTATTTTCTTGGGAATGCAGTTGACCAGGGCAAATAATCACCCAGTACTTTGGGCATGCAGTGTTTAGTGGTGAATGCGCTATATAAATCACAGAAACATACAAATCCTCACCTGTTGTCATATTTCTGCACCATGGCTGACGTTAAATACAGGGGTCCTATCTACAGTCTCGATTTCTCATTTAAAAATATAGCTATCTGAATATCGAAAAACAGCTACCTGGTTCCACATTTAGAACCTGCTTAAGAAATTGAAAGGATGCAATAGAAACTATTTACGTGTATGTGTACAATAATTCATAAACTAAAATCCAGTCTCTTCTTAACGTGGTCATGATACTGTTGAAGTAAGTGTTATCTTAACATGTGGTATCCTTCAAATGGTATCACACTGTTATTCCAGGGATTTTAAATCAACACAAGGCTCATCAATGATGGACAGCGGCTACTGTCTCGTGAGACAACAATGGTGAGAGAAACACGAGCCTGTGAGGTTGAGATTAGGGGACAGGTGTCGAAAAGATGTCCTGGGTAGCGCTGTAGGGGATAATGAGTGGAAATAGGTAAACGCATTAGAGATTTTATACTTTGGCTAGTTGTAAATATGTAAAGTATGGAACTATAGAAATAAAATATGAATATTATTACAACTTTCTCGTTATTTTCAGCTCTTTCGGCTTGATCCGGATTAAGACAAACTATAAATGAGTTTATATATCATATTGATGGTTGTGCTTGGTAGTGCTAAGATGTCCTTGGTAGTGCTTGGTCATGCTTAGCAGTGCAAAGATGGGCTTGGCAATGCTTGGTTGTGCCATGTATAGCTAAGATGTGTTTGATAGTGCTTAGTAGTATTCCGCAGCGCTTAAAATAGTGAGCTTTCCTTGTTTTCTGAGTTTACTGTTACTTCACTGTTATTGTAACAAGATAGACTGCTAAAAAAGTGTGGGTTATAGAGTATTCAAGGCTCCTTTAATATATTAGAGATTAGTTATTCTCAGCATGTTAGTCAAACTGATGTATGTATATCACAGTGTTAATACAATATCGTTGGTAATCTGCAATTGTTGCTTGCTGGGAAGTGTATGGCAATAATTACAGGAATGTCTTCTTTCTCTTGAAAAACATTTTTCTTGGATCTTTTTTATTACAAATTAATTACTTCTTTGTATAGAACAACAGCTTGCTCGTTGATAAAAAGGCAATATGATTAAACATGCCTTTAATAAATGTATATTTCAAAAATATTTCATTAATAGATGTTCATTTTCAGAAAATATTTTGAGAACAAACAAGTATTTGTTTCGTTCCCTTATACCTTGTGAAGGAAAATTAAGCGGGTGATAGAATGGAAGCAGTGCACATAAACAAATAGACATTGTCTACCTCCAACAGAGGGTTTTGACAGAACCCATTTGAATACCAGCTAATTGACGAGGTATGAGACGAGGGAGGAACGGAGAGGGAAAGCTTATCAGGGAGTGGGGTTGGAAACGATTGACCTTTTGTTAACAAGCTCTTGTGCTTGTATCCTGTATCGAGGGTTTTTTATGAGGAATTTGACATTGGGTAACATACAGTCATCACATTCTTGTCTGAAATAATACGACAGACCAGAGCAAATCACATCTTCTACTTTCTGCTATGACAATCAAAGCAAGATGCAAGGGATAATCTAAAAATGCTTTGTGCAGTGGTTTTAGAGTTTTCCGAATAATGGAAACAGCTAGAGCATAGTGTAGCTACTTTTTCTATTCGGTCAACAATTTGAAGGATAAAAATCTTATCATTTCAAAGTATACTCTGTGCCTAAGTAGAATAGTGGTATTGTATGTGAAGACTATATGGCAATAAAGAAACGAGTGGCTTGATATAAGGTATAAAATGTAGTTGCAATGGAAGGTCTCATGGGAACTCTCCACTACACGTGTTTTAAATCAAGTCGCAAGTATCGCTTTCTGTAGACAAGATAAGGACTGACTCGTAGAATGGCATTTGTAGTTACATAAACACAAAATGACAGGATTGCAAAATTGCATTCTTGTTCCCACACGCCAACAACATGCAACTCCACTAAAACAACATATATATTCACAAATGTCTGCTGTACGCGCTTTACAGTCTATCTCTCGATTGGTAGAATTAAGTGATTTACGCTAAGGAGTCTACATTACATCTATTCTAGTAGTGGATCGAGATACATGTAGGAGTGATTTGACAAAAGCCAGAAATCAAATATAAAATGTTTGTAAAAATTAAAAGTAAAAAATATATGTTTGGACTGATATTGAAAACTGACAAATTCTTATTATCAAAACGTGAAAATTTCATTTTCAATCTATGAATTTAAATCAGCCCTGAATCACAAGCCCGAAATTGTCCTGTAAGCAAGTGTTTATAAAGGGGGATACAATCACTGACAATTAAGAAAGATAAGTAAAAATATATTACAGAACAATACTCGTTCATAACTGTGGTAACCGGAAATAGGATCTTTACTTGAGTGCATGGAGTCTTAAAACGTTTTTGCTTACCTTTACTTACCATGAATATGTTTCGGGAACAATAACACAAAAATTAAATGAGGAAGGAAAAAGTGTGTAAAGCGAACACATGTATATTGTATTTTATAACCATGAAAATGCTAACAAATCTCTTATTCAAAGCACAGAAATTAATGAAGTTCCTGTGAGCAAATGTGACATTGTTATCCCTGAACAAATGATAGCAAACTTTAACATTATTACTTTGAAGTTCAGTTGATACGACTTCTACCAAACAACGATACCATATAAATTTTGAGGACACTATAGTGTGTATTCTCGGGCTAAAATTTTCCTCTTTTAGGGCATATGAAGAAATATGCACTCACTTTGGTTTTGTGTCGATGGAATTACATGCATTTTATACAAAATTGATAAAATTTATTGTTTAAAACGCCTAAACGAGAAATGTTTGCAGCGTTTGAATATATGATTTATAATACAAATAATCTCTCAACTTAGAAAAGGTGATGGAACTTTCTTGATTAATCTGGCCGATTTTTCATACAAAGTAAAAACATTGTCAGAGCTCCAGATAAGCTTTTGGCTATGTGGGTATGATACCCAGATTTTTAGAACTGAGTGGGTATTTCAAATATCAAATGGGTATTCATACTTTTTGATACCCACCAATTTTTCGAAATCTGAGTATTCATTTCATACGTAAAAAACTTAAACAAACATGTTATCAAATTCTAATAAGAAATAAAGCAAAGACAAGTTATATTAACGTGTTAACCTTATTTCCCTAACCAAATTCTGAACATTAAGTTTCATCAACCTCCGTTAAACATTTTCTTTAAAGAGATATGGGAAAAGCCTACTTTCTGTTTGTAAATGATCAGTAATAACAGAACATATTAGACGTGTGCAAAATGATGAAATTTCTTTTCTAAGGCAACTGATTGAAAACATTTACGTCAAAACGTCAGGGTATTGTTTAACTGAGTCGGCATTGATATGTCATTTTTACCAATAATAAATTAATCTAAACACGCTTGCGAATATCCCTGACCGGATTTATTTCTTTTTTTACCAGCAACTCTCGTTATTTTTTCTTGCATCATGTTCATAAAAAATGCCATCATTACATTCTACAACTATACCACATTTATATTGAAAATACGTTCTCAATAAAAAAAAATATGTCAAATGACTATTTCTATGTGCTGGTCCTAACTAAACCTTTTTCGAGCCCTAAATCTGCACAAGCCAACACTGACGAAACGCCGTTGGGAAAAAAGTAAGCATGCTAGTTTCGTGTGCACATTCAAAGTCAGTAGGCCCCAATCTTGCATAAAACAAACGGTGTTGAACTCCTCACACAACTAGGAATTATCAGATCAGTTATATGAATTGGAGCGAGTTTTAAATGGTGTTCGGAGTAGTAAGCGAAGCCGCATTGCACATTGCATTGCTCGGAGTAGATGTTTACGATGTAAAAAGACTGTTGTAATTACCAGTGACTTAAAGTTGAGATTTTCACGTAACTATTTTGATTTTTGTTAATGACACGATACGCATTATAATTTTTATGTATTGGGTAAATACGCATTGCTAATTTTTGAGAAGCGTAAAGGTAGATTTTTAGTGATTTTCATTACGCAGACAATTTAATTTTCTTGCGTATTTTGACTTTTCTACTGAGTAAAATACGCAAATACGCAGCTTATCTGGAGCTCTGCATTGTTGTTGCATCAACCGTAGGGATGGTCTTCTGATTGTAACATTGCAACATTTGAATATTACAGATATCGTAGTTCAAGCGGATTCAATGCAACGTAGGATTAGGATAGGCATTTTAGAAGCTGGATTGATGAAGAAGAACGAGTTCTTATGGATAGTCAACTTCTTATTGCATGGATTGCGACGTTTCGGTGTAGATACTAACACCTTGAAACGTCGCAATCCATGCAATCAAGGTGTTAGTATCTACACCGAAACGTCGCAATCCATGCAATAAAGAAGTTGACTATCCATAAGAACTCGTTCTTATTCAACGTATGATTAGTTACTTTAAAGTGATCTATAACCGGACTACGTACATATCTTCCAAATAAATGATATGGTATATTACCTGGATGCGAGTTAGTGATTTTGAGAGATATGCAGTATTTGTGTATATATAGTATATATTTATATTTAAGAAATATCTATGTGCGTCTATGCCTTTGAATATACATTAAGTTTACATGACGCATTAAGCAAACAAATTTGAAATTTAATTCCAACTTTATTTGGCGGGCAATACGCACTTACAATGTACACCTGTAATTAACTTCAAAATCTTCAAAAGTCAACCCTGCCTACAAAGTTATGGTAATGAATGTAAGGTTCGAGGAATCAAAGGTTGGTATACATAAAGGGTCAATTTCAGTGTGTCCAAGCATGCCCAACACCACTTGACCCTTGGCAGTCGTGACGGATCAACCTACTTTTGGATCATTGTGCGTGCTTGCAACATGCTAGGTAATATTGGACATGCTATACATATATATTCAAATAAGAACAACAAGAGTACATAACGCCCATATCCTCCTACATGGGGTCAACTTTATCATGGTCAGGGGAAGATTACCCCTCAACAATTTAACACTTTTCCTGTAAAACTTTTATATTTGCTACTGATTCGTGCAACCAATCAATCAATCATTTATTCAGTAGAAAGGCCTGCGGCCCACGTACAGAATTATACATAGTACATATATTCAGAGTTGCTATTTATTATATGAATTAGGTAAAATTAAAGCATCTTTAACATAGTTGGAAATGGACATTGAATAGGCAGAATTATCATTTTGGAGGTTATGGATCATAATATCTTCATTAATATACACAGGTATATTTTCCAAGTATTTAAGACGTGGATTTTCATATACTGGACATTTATAAAGAAAATGGAATTCGTTCTCTACATAATTGGATTTACAGATTTTACAGTAGCGATTTTGGCGAGGAATACCATCACGTCTACCAATATTTTTATAAATGGCTAACTTTCCAATTCTTAATAACGTAATCCTGCGCCTTGCCTCCTTAGATTTAACGGTTATAAGATAATTTTCCAAACAAAACTCAGTTTTGATTTTAGAATATAAATGTAATGTTGAATACTCATTTATCTCAGACATTATTGATTGAACAGAACAATTCGTTATCCTTGTTTCAAAATTAATGAGGAAAATATCCTTAAAACCTACACCTTGATTCTCCCAAACAAAACCAAAACCATAAGTGAATAAAACCGTTCTCACGTGATAAATCCAAGTTTTACGACCAACTTTATCCAGAAGATAAGCCTGTTTAGGATACCGATCCGTCGGCATTTCAAGCAACTTCAGCCAAAATTTAATAACTCTTAACAATGAATCAACATGAATATAATGCCTGCCGCATTCTGCCAGAAAAGCAACACTAGTGCTCCTATTACTCACACCTAAGACAAACTTACAAAATCTTACATGAAACTGTTCAACTATTAACCATTTTTGAAAACCCCATATTTCTGAAGCATATAATATAATAGGTTTTATCTGAACATCAAAAATTTTGAAGAGAACCAATGGAGATATATTTTTAAGTTTATAACCAAGTAATTTTACTGAAAATAAAGCCTTAGAAGCTTTGTTAACAAGATTTTGGACAGACTTGGACCACGATAGTCTACTCGAAAACAGTAATCCTAAGTAATTATAGTAAGATGAAATTTTCAACCTGTTTCCCTCAAAATACCAAGCTTCACTTGTTCTAACTTTACCGCCATTCCTAAAAACTACTACTTCTGTTTTGTCAAAATTAACAACCAAACCCCACTTGTGACAAAATTTAACCAACAAATTAATCTTCTTTTGCAAACCAACAACACTGTCCGAAAATAAACAAAGATCATCAGCATACAACAATTGTGGAACCTGCCATAGACGAGTACGTTTTTTCTTTAGTTTTCATTTGCTATTTCTCAATAATAATTTTCTATCGTCTTAAAAAAATGCACATTGGCTATTTCGTAATTTGTTTAATCCGACATAGAAATATGCTGTGTCTCCCCTGTTAATGAATATTCATATTTCAAAATATTGATGTCAGATATATTTTGGTATATTCAACGAAAGAGAACATGTTTCATATTTTGCAAATATGTTGGGCATTTATGAAACTCTTTTGAATATCCATCTTTTAGATATACATGTGGTAGAAAGTAACACCAATTTTTCTTGATTTATTTCTATGTTCTGCAACACATCCGAACACATTACTGTTTCGCAATTATATTCAGGGCTCTTATAAACAATACATTACCAAAACGGAATGCAAACAACAGCCTCACAGACAACCAAACGTAGTCTTCAGGGACCTTTTAGTTTTTATTATTTCGTTTATCAGCCGAAGTCAGTAAATGACGATATTTAGCTCTATTTATCGAATGTCCTATTTCATTAAAATATTATCGACTATTGAATGTGGCCGTATTTTGAATGATAAACATGGTAATTACTTAAAAAATTCGTTGTTTATCATATTTTCAGAAATGGTTTAACCTGATCAAATACTTTCATATGAATTATATCTTTATGAATCGAATATCAATAGTTGGTTTCACCACAGTTACTGAAAACACCAGTTTTGCGATACTTTTTTCAAGTTGTATATTAATGGTGGCATAGCTAAACTGACAAATCTACAGATAATTTCTCTAGGGTGGGTGTGTTAAAAACCATTCCTACGGTTTTGAGGCCCGTAATGACCTCGCCCCTTCACATGGAAGCCTGGCATGTAAGCATGCAAGTTAGTCACTACATAGAAGCAACTGTACTGTCAATAATTTCATAGATGACATCATTGGATAAACACCTGAAAGGGAGTTAGTCAGGGGTGGGTGCCGGTTTATTTAGAGGGGATGCACAACAACATCTCAACAAAAAGGTCGTATAATACATTTAAACTCTTTTGTGCATCCCTCCAAACCTTTCATTATACTGATATGTACTACAAACGCTGATATAAGAATTAAAGGGGTGTTACCTCGAGAAGAGAAGATAGAACTGATAAACGATGTTGTGTGCAGCCCTTCCAAAAGAAAACCCTTGATATGTTATTATAGTTATCAAATGAAGGAAGTATGAGTTTATCTTTATCGATAAAAGTCAATACAAAAATATTCAAAACGTTTATAAAGCTTGGTTAATACCATTCTCATGCATCGTCAAGCATGATGCGAGACTCCGTGTATCTATGATGGGGATCGACAAGACACGTGGAGCTCGTAAACAGTGACCTGTGAAGCTATAGCGGATCAAACTAACCGTGAATGAAGCAAAACTCTTGCTGTGGAACTCATCACAGACTTCAAGGAGAATTTCAAACAAGCAAGTGACTAAGCAGTCGTAACTTTAAGATTAGTCCTGCTTCTAGTCTGTAGGCCAGACCCTGAAATAAGTAAGAAGCCTAAGCAAGTCTATGAAAGACTCAAGAGCTTAATTTCAGTCTCCTTTTCATTTCATTTAATATTTTTTTTAAATTTTCATTAACTGATACATTTTCATTTCAGAGTCTAATTGTTAAACTATCCTGCTTCATGACTGTGTATATAAATGAGCCTTTAATCAGTCTAGTTCCTCATACAGCAAGTCTAGTTTGACTGAATACACAGTCATGAAGTAAGGAGCCCAAAAAAATAAATTATGGATGAAGGAACATTTAATTATTAAAATATTTCATAGACTAAATTTTAGTCTACTTTAAGATCAGCCGTTCCCTATGCTAGGAGAGGGGAGTAGACCAGAACATTTGTACCAGGGATATGGGTGCCTGATGCAACGATGAGGTTACACTACACCCAGAAACAAAGTACCCCCTTTCTAGAAATTTCTAGAACGTATCTAGAACGTATCTAGAAAGTTTCTAGAACGTATCTAGAAAGTTTCTAGAACGGATCTAGAAACTTTCTAGAACGGATCTAGAAACTTTCTAGAAACTTTCTAGAGATTTCTAGAAATTTCGAGTTTTTATTTTTTGAGAGATATTCAAATAATTTTGATTTTTTTCTGAAACTGTATGTTAACTTTTCCACAATTTGAAAAGTTGAACAGCTTATGTTAATTAGGAAAGAAGCTATTCAATGTTAAAGTTTCCCTCCTCTACAACGCATCCTCATTATAACGCCCCCTGCTAGCGGAATGCTACGCATTGCCAACGCACTTCCGGCTCCCACTAATAAGCTGTAACGCGTCTTATCATTAAGAATTGGATGCATTGGCATATGCAATGTGTTTGACAATTTCTATGGTTGTAATTGATTGTTTATTGCTTATTGTTTATCTCATATCTTGATATGAAAGTTGGTGTATCTGAGATAGTAAACCCCTGCTGTTAATATTGATCGTTAGCTCAAGTCAACAACTTAAGTTAGCGTACAGCATTGCCTTCAAACGTAGAATAAGAAATGAAAAATAAATATAGTTGATATAATCAATTTAATGTTGTAATGTAAATTTTTTTAAATGGTTTTGATTAGGTTTATAAGGCGACATAAACAAAGCCATTTATCACCTCAAAGAAAACGTACGTACTACCTATATACTAGTAGTCTTCTATGTTCATTTCATGTACGTCAAAAGCATTGATCTTTCATAATTGCGTCGACTGAACTAAAAGATTTGTATCATAAATCTTGTAATTGAAAAACTGAAAACGAAATTTGAGAGGATGTTGTATTATGCATTCTAGTTATGTGAGGTCCAAACCTGGGTCATGACTAGCATTCAAATATTTTTGGGGAGAAAAAGTTTAAAAGCTGGTTTGGTAAAGCTTCGTTCTTGCATACTTGACATGTTTCCATCAAAATGATAAATACGTTTCGGTTTCTACTTTGAATTTCATGTGAATGAATTATGAATTTTTATCCCGCGTACTTAGAGATAGCAAAAAAAAGCAAAACGATAAAGAACGTTTCTTTTTGTTAGCATAATTATTAGATGTAAGTATATAGATAGCATTATTAGTTTTATAAAGCGTCGCTATCTTTCGATGTTATTACTCTTCTTTCTATATATGCTAAATGTTCAATGCGTTGCACTATAGGAGCTGGTGCAAACAGTATTCTTCTGATCATAAATTGCAGGATGTTTATATACAAAATAGACAATTTGTAATAGCTGTGATCGAATCACAACGCATTTTCTATTTCTTATCCCTATTGTTCAGCAACTCGGTATACTCTAAAATGCATAAACGGGATCAACTTGTTTTTAGTCCCATCCTTGACATATTAATCTGCTTGTATCTGTAAATCACTCTTATCAAACCAGCTGAGCATATAGTCCATGGGACTTTTATTTGAGAGGAACGTGCCCTATTGGTGTCACAAATACAAATTTTGGAATGACTACCTTGTATAAACAAATATGCGACCATTTGAAAATTATCTACGGAATATAAGTTCCCTGTCCTACATTTTACATGTTTCATGTATGAAAATACGCGTACGACTCTCAACATTTTCAACTTTTGGAGATCTTAATTGAGGGGGGCACGCATGGTATAGAGATCACGGTTATGTTCTAAAGACACCCAATCATACGCGCATGCAAATCAAAAATACCCTCGTTTCTTCAAAGACTTAGATAATGTAATTGAATTGGTTGTAGGAAGAATGACTTATGCAAATAACCTCTGGTTACTCTTTTGAAAATGGAAAGATTGTAAGAGTTAGTTCTCTGTCTCTACATGAAAATATGAAGGCAACGTTTACACGTACATAATGAAATATCGGAATGTTGAGAAAAAAAGGGTATTCTAGGTGTAAGCAAGCATGCGCTTTTGACGTTTAATTCAATCATGAAAGTATTCGCAGTTTTAACTAAACAATTGTCGTCGTTCACATCAACTTGTCGCCGTTCTAGTTTGTCTTAAGCTTTTCTTTTCCGTCGCCGTCATCTTTGTTTATAGTGTGCGCGCATACTACATGTACGACTACGTGATGCTACGGGCGTGACAATAGTAAACTCGATCTATATTCAGACTAATGAAACACCTTTACTAATTTGTTCAATTTATCGGCTTAATTGGGGTTGACTAAATTACAATCAAAGCTTTTTGAGGGGGGACATAACAAGAGTGGACAACGGGTGAATTTGATGTACATGTACATGTACCTAATTTGTAGGTCAAAGATATTCTTTTTGCGAAGTGAATTTATAATCTATTGCGTTATGAATTATTGGAAACATCTCGTTCAGTTGCTTCACTGAATATTGTCTGAAAGGAACATTGATTGTACTAGTAGGATTGTGGATTCAAGTCATGTGTCACGTGACACGTGAAGATTTGGTTAAAATTAACAACCTAAATATTCAATTAAAGTCACTCTCCATGTGGTTGTAAATATTGTAATTGTTTACCCTGTATTTGACAACTGAATGATCCCACAATACTTTTACATAGTACATTTTGACACGAAGGTACTGGATACACGATTCTGATTGTGCGATTCACAAGGGATCAATTCATTATTAAAGTTGCCTCATCTACCCGAGATCATTTCACAATGTATTAAAATAACGCCACAACAATCTGCTTTTAAGTGAGATTAATCTTTTTTCCAAAAGAATTACCGTCTATTTTGTGTGTTTACACGGAGATACATATATTGTTTGAATTATATGTCAAATTGTCTACAAGTTAGGAAGTATGTATTCGCTGACTAAACACTCTAAGCATGTCGCTTAACATGCAGGATTCCTTCGAAAACGGCAACAATACAATGGCTACCAGTTTTATCAATTTCAATACTAAGACGCAAAATCTCCAACTACGCGGTTTAAAGTTACAATTTACTCGCTATCAATCCAGTAAAGCATGTCTCTCATTTTCAAACAAACAATGTTTATATCTATAAGTATATCCTATCCAAATACAAGAAATAACATTTCATTGCCATTTCTAACAAACATAATGATTTCAAACTGCAATGCAATTGTGTTCAGAGATGAACATGTTACTCTTACATGTTATACAAAATATTTCAATGGAATATAAAATGTCACCAAGACCTGTGTCCTCCTAATCAAATTCATAAACACCCGATACAAATATCCTAAAAAGGCTGATTCGTGTTTTATACTTGATTTCAGAATACATTTGACCAGTTTTTAAAAAAAAATAAATGTCATTGTAAAACATAAAATGATATCTGTAAGTTACATATGTATAATTCAGTAAACATCAGGAATAATTTTTCTCCATGGCAACTACGCCAAAACTATATTTAACCTCCAAAATACACACGAGTACTGAACGAGGGCTCAAAACATTACGTAAACACCATCCTTACACATGTGTTGTACGACGTTCAGGCAACATTAACAAGGCTGTCAGGGTAGAGTTAGTCCTGCTTTATGACTGTGTATATAAAGGAGCCTTTAATACAGTCTAGGTCCACATTCAGCAAGTCTAAATTGACTGAATACAATGTATTAGGAGCCCAAAGAAAAAAATATTAGATGAAGGAACAGTAAATTATAAAAACAAATTCATACACTAAATTTTAGTCTAGGGTAGAGTATAAGACCGCATTTTCAATTCTTTTTCCTCTCAGCTAAATTACATCTTTAATATTTGACTAAATGTCGTACGGTATTTCTTTGTAAAGAAGTTTAGAAAAGGACATTAACTTGATTTTCAGACACCCAAAGTGCTTAATTAGATGAAAGTGACTGTGCATAACTTCAACTGTAACATGTCGTTATAAATGCTCCTATCTTATTTGACAAGAAACCGTTACAAAATGTTTTTAATATTATGTAAAGGAGCTTTTCTCTTATGTGAAGAGACAAAGCGTGTTTTAACCATTTTCCGATCATGTCTTAATTATACAATATATGTATATGTATATTTGATGCTACGCAGTGTTGTTAGCAATGGGAATGAAAGTTACCGACAATACAGTCTAGATTCCTGACATTTGGGAGGTATGGGAGTGACATAACATAACTGATCACATCAGAGCATTAGACCTTTGGCAGACATGCGTGTTTGACTGTATTGTTCTCATGTCTGTGTTACAATTAGTTGTCGAGGTAAAATACCTCTGCGTGAAGAACTCTATATCATAGCTTGTATTGATAAATGTCAAAATTTTATATGCCGATTGAAAGAAAGAACTGACTCAACACGTTTGATTTAAAGTGATCTCGCGAAAACGAAAGTTGATGTATTCAATTGTTAGACAATTTATCTAATTTAACAGAAGCAGTTCAAGTTATGTTACATGACAAAGCAAAAGCTCTCGAAAACACTGAACACAGAAAACATAACATATCTCTAATAGTGGTTATATCCTTATATTACTCCTTCATAAGGTATATTGTGAATTTGTCATCGATATAGAAAATTCGATTTAAAAAATAGTTTCTTGTCATATTCTTTGAACATACCAAATTGTGTTTTCATTATATCCACACGGAAAAATGTTTTGGCCTTGATAAAGTATCAAAGCATAAAAACACTATAAAGAGGTTTTTTATGAGTGTCATATTAAAACAAGTATATGCTATCACATTAATGAAATATTTTTCTATTTGTATTCGACACTTTCATGTAATTTGGAACAGTATACCAGAAACCATAGACTAAAATTTAGTCTATGAAATATTTAAATAATTGAATGTTCCTTCATCTATATATTCTTTTATTCGGGCTCCTAATTTCGGTCAATCTAGACTTGCTTAATGTGGACCTAGACTGTATTAGAGGCTTTTATTTAAATACACAGTCATGAAGCAGGACTACAGAAACCAGTTTGGGTTTATTCCGAGGAAACAGAGTCCCAAGATCATACATGTTCTGTTGATATCTCGAAGGAAGTCCAACCCATAAGATATACAAACCAGATATACTTAACCCGCTGAGAGCTGTGTATACTCTCGCACACAAGTGGTGGCCACCTTTCTTCGCACCCCCCAGCTTCTCGAGACGTTGGCTCCATCAGCGAATATTCATCCCCTCCCTAGCTTCATATTTTTTCAACCTAGAAAAATCACGTCTTTAAGAAATGTGCCTGCTTTGATAAATAATATTTATGCAAACACTTGGGTTTATTTCGAGTTCATTTTAGTGTGTTAGGTGCGTTTTTAGGTTATGTGCACTGACAGACGTGTTTAATGATGGATCTAATATCAATCATGGAAGACGGAAGTTTGCTTATTCCGTTATGTTTTTATGTATACTATATGGTGTAAGACTAAACATCCATTTCCTGTAATTAATATCCGACACTAAAAGTAAATATATTTTCAAAGAAAAACGTAAACAATTAGGGTGTCTTCAATGTTACCCATCTTGCCTTGATTTGCCGTTTTAAGTGAGTGTTTCCTGGTAAGAAATTCCATGTCCTATTTTCTAGAAGTTTTCTTAATAATTTACCGGCCGTTAGTGCAAACGTGACAGAAAATAAAGACTTAACTAAAAACGAATCAAGGGAACGCTCCATGGATATAACGCAAAGATCAATTTCAAATTCACATGTCTACATTTTTCCTTTAATGTAACTAACATTTATTGCATTATCAATTTTCCAATTCATTGAATCGTCTATTTATTTCTGATATAAGATTGAAGAAAACCCACGTTATTCTATATTTCAAATACTTTTAGACCGTTATTTAAGTAATATTTCAGTGAAAATAATTGACATTGATTCGTAAAATTCCAGTGACTAACATATGCTTTGCTTGTCAACACTTACAATTTACCACTTATTACATTCTGTCCTAGTTAAAGACACTATAACGCGCATTGGTTAATTTCAGGCATATGAGCACATAGACACTCACTTGAGCTTACAGTCAATGCAATGAAATACTTATCATTCTTTACAATTGATCTGAAATCAACAATGAAAATGTTTAGACGGCCGCCGTCGGTTTAGGGATATAAAAAAATCTACGTCAGCTGTGCACAAAATGAAAATTTATGGACAGCTGAAAATGGCTTAATGTGTGCAGTTATTTAATTTACATAAACTCTTAACTGTAGAAAAAGGATGAAGTATTGTTTATTAGAGCAATCTTGTAAATTAACTGACTTAATAACATAGTATTAGCATTATCATTAGATTACCCAGAGAGGCTGCCGTTTTCGCTTTTCTGGTTGTGAGAAAAACTCTAAATGTTTACGAAATCGTACAGTTCACGTGGATTTTATGCAAAGTTGCATTAACGACTTCCGGTCTTTTAAACTAATCTTTATTACCTGAATGCGTCCCTATTTGTTGAATAACCTATGAGGTAGATTAGCTGAGTGTGTCTGGTTAATAACATATAGAGACACGCAGTATCTGAGTGTGCATTCGTTGAGTTTACCAAATATTGGCGTGCGCCAGTGCCTTTAAATAATGTAACTATTAATCTAGACGTTCATGTGACATGTTTATGAAGAACATAAATGAAATAAGGAGCCCAAAGAAAAAAAATTGGATGAAGGAACAGCAAATTATTAAAATGTTTCATAGTCTAAATTTTAGTCTACTGTTGCTGGTGTGTGGCTACACGCAGTGTTTGTGAGCTAGTGAGAGATGAAACTGCTGGTAGATAACACAGCAACAGCGGAGCTGTGAAACCCATCCACAGCTAGTTGGTAATCTACTTTAAACCAACACATTAAGACCAGGGACTGGTAGACTGATAGGAGGAAACCACTTGTCGGTGATAATTAGGTGGAGCCACCGAACATACTTCTTGCCAATCGTCTTGCAATATCGTCGGTGTTGTTACTGATCGTTGATAGTTCTGAGAAGTATATTGAATAATTCCATCTCAAACCATTTAGTAATAGAAAAGTACACTATGTAAAAGACCATTGTTTGTAATAAAGTTGATGATCTGGTCTTGAAAGTGTTTGCCTGTAAAACTTAAAACGATAAATTTAAGCCTCATAGTTCTTGTAACTTTAAATCATTGCTGCAAAAAAAAGCAGCTCTGATATTTACCAGTTACACAAGGCTAGTTACGGCAAGAGTTACGGTTTCGCTGCCGTACCTATTAAACGTTGTGACGTAATGCACAGAACATTATGGTTATTGCAATGCCATAGATATTCTGATAAGGCACAAATACTATTACTCCCAATTTGTTAGCAAATTGTACTAGTTTTATAGTTATAAGGTGTGAATGCATTTTGCCAACGAACCTCAAAACGTTACTCTAGTCTGAATTTCAAATACGCCATTCTATAGCATATCCATGATGCATACTTTTTACTTTGAATACGCCTATTGTCTTCCTTGCATGTTAAACTTTTTTTATTGTGTTGTTTGAAGCTTTCTGATTATCTTTGGTATTCAAATGAAGCTTCGAACTTATTTTCATAAGTGATCAATGGGTGATTTAGCCAGTCATAAACCGGCCTCAGTGTTACCCACAGCCTTCCCACATGCTCTAAAGACTTTGAATATTGATGAATGGATTCTCTAGGAAGCGAATGAAACTCTTCTCAAGCGGGGCGTGCAAATCTGCTAGCTGATTCATGTATGTCGACAAGTACACGACGTGTGCCCTTGAGAACAATTCAAATGGTGGAAAGAATGTATATTAGCAGGAAACCTCTTCCAGATGTTTTGTGTCAGGAACTCAGCGGAGGCAACGCTTTTTGCATGAGCAGATAGATGAAATAACCGTTAATAATGGACTGGCAGTGTTTTACATTGTGAAGTAGATAGACGATAGCTGACTGTCAATACTGTAACTCTATATTGTGTATATTGGAGATAAATTACTTAGAGGAAGTTATTACCTCAGTGCAGGCCTTAGTGTACAAAGCAAACCTTCCGGACTGTATACAGGTTGAAATAAACGATTAGGTTTGATTGATATATGATAATGCCTTTGATACATTATACCATACATTAACAATTAGAAAAAAATTCCATTACTTTTTAAAAATTATTTCAAAGACTTCATTCAAGTTTACTCTCTAGTCGACTGTACCCCAAAGCAAGTTTGAAAACAAATGAAGCACCCCGTTTTCAAAACATATATTTGATGCTCTGAGATTTTTACGACAATTTGACTGAATTTATCACCCTTAACTTAACTATTTTATCTTGTGAATAATTTCTTCAGAGAAAGGTTAATATGTTGACATTTAAAGAAATTTCGAATGAAGTTTTAAAAGTACTTTTTACCAAAATAAAATTTGCCATATTAAAGAAATTGCGACATAATCTTTAGGTTTCTTAGCAAAAACAAGTTTATCCCGATAATTAAATGCTTCTCTTTGCTTTGGAAGGTTAATTACAATAACTATTTATTTTGGTATTGGGTGTTTTTTCCGGAATTTGCGATGTTAAACGTTTCATAGCGCTGTAACTAGTGACTTTTGACTAAAAGGCAGTCACTAAAGTTTGACCAGTTTGCGTGAAATAATAAAGGCACATCATAACTACCAATTTTACTTTTCATTTCTCAGAAAAATGTAACCTGTTTTTTAACACTAAAATACCAAAACATTATAAAGACGAATATCCAAAAGATGTGAAAGGTAATCTAAATGAAATTTCTTTTCCGAAACAACTTGATTATGATCCTATCATAACATTACCTTTACAGACAGTCTTTTTTCTTATCGAGCAACATTTTCTTGTAACAAAACCGGGGGGTGCGTTAAATTTTTTTATGAGTATATATCTCAAAGTTGTCTTTGCATTGAATATAGAGAACTAAAAAACTAAAATTTAAATCTTCAAGGCCACACGTTTTAGTTCATTAAAAGTTCATCAAACATAGAACATGTACAGACAAATTTAGAACTTAATCTCGATCAGGGTACAGAAAAATGCACATATTTCTTGGTTTATCGCAAGTAAATTGTCTTAAATGTTGGCTAGTTTTAAAGCTTTAAATGCACGACGTGCAGATTCGCTCAGCACAACACATGGACGTTTGAAACTAAAACGGTAAAACAACAATGAAGAAGGCGTTGAACAAAACTTTCAAATTTCATTTTCAAATTTTAAGTTTTCAAGTTTTTTGTTTCATACGCACCAGAAAACCATCACGTTATTAAGGGTTTTTTTCAAATCGTTGCACTTATAATGATCTAAATTCCCATTCTTTTACTCAAACCTCATAAACGAGAATGGATAAGCTAGATAATGAGCGCTGATATAGAACTCAATGACCATTCAAAGAGTACTCCTAGATACATCAGCTTATCTGAAGCGCTTCATGGCTACAGTTTATCAACTTCAGAATTTATCAAAGGATAAACACCAGGGTTCCCAGTTATCTAAATTTAGATAAGCTTATCCGGCACAAAGATGGGAAACAAGGAGTGCGCCCATCGCTCCTCTATCGCTGAGAAGCCGTCAATATTAACTTGAGCGTATTAATCCAATGTGACAACACACCAAGGATATTGCACTTGTGTAAATATTGATACCAACACTTGTGACCTTTGAACTTACTTGGTTAATACGTTAATCCAATATTATTTACGATTTCCAACAGGTGTTTGGCTTGTTGAGAGTAAGTGTTCAAACACACGCAACATGAAGTTTAGACTAAAATTTAGTCTATGAAATATTTTAATAATTGACTGTTCCTTCATCTACATATTCTTTTCTTTGGGCTCCTAATTTCAGTCAATCTAGACTTGCTTAATGTGGACCTAGACTGTATTAGAGGCTTTTATTTAAATACACAGTCATGAAGCAGGACTACATGAAGTTGCCTTGAACTAAGACCTTTTTGAGGCATGCTTCATGACTATCATTGTAAAGCCTACAAGTTATGTCCTAACGCATCTACAAGCAAACTTAAATGACGGATTAAATTGATTAATTCAAAAAACATTTCAAGGACTCAAGTTTAGTAAGGGTTGGAATACATTTCTCTATGTTTGGTTTATGGCAAACTCTCCGATGATAATATAAACTTCAGAATGGGCACAGCTTATATCTAGATCAACATGTGGTAGAGCGAGCATAGAAACTTTCTCCATTTAGGCACGTCCCAGGGAAATATAATTTTCCGCCAATGCACTTATTATATGTAATTACATCAAGGCGGGGACTTGAACTACGATCCGGAAATAAATAATGGCTAGAAACAAAGGATGCATTGGTAAAATTCCGAGGCCTTTTGATTTACTTCACATATTTAGGCACAACCGAATGGTAAAAACTTATAATGGTAATATCTTAAATGCCGTGTAGAAAATGTCCAAAAAATCATCGCTAATTTTCTCATTTTTATGTATGTTAATTTGATTCATTCGGACCAGTATAAACATATCCTCACGGGCAAAAAACTATGGACTTATCTTATGTTTGCCTTTACATGAAGGTCAATGAAGACTGAAAGCAAATGGGAAAATTGAAAACTGTGAATGTGTAAGATTCATTTTGAAGTAGAAGTTTTGAACTGATAGCAAACCTCTGGTCACAGATATAATGAGATGATAGCTAGGATATCAGTTGTCTCATAGAAAGTCCTAAACTATAAGTAATGCGACGTGTAGCAAGTCATGGTCGACCTTATTTGTATACATTTCCTCATCATACTCACATACGACGTCGTGAATTTAACTTTAATCCTCCGCGATGTCACCATTTAGTAGACATGCGACCTTGTAAAATAGCACAACACCACATTTCAGTGAACACATGTATTTTACATACCATCACTTTTACACCATCCATATACTCTTTCAACACAAAATTTGATTCCAAACTAAGAGGGCTAACGACTGTTTTCAAATGCTCAACAATATTAACATTTATCAACAAAGCATCGTATCACATTCACCAACACAGCATCGTAACAGATTCATTAACAAACCATCGTAACAGATTCAAGAACTGAATGACACGCGATTGTATCAACTTCGCATATTCTTCCTTGTTATCAACCAACGCTATCGGACTTTCAGTAATTCAATGAAAAGTGTATTCATCCTTCCTCATCCATCGTATCATCGTATATTCGTCAAATTCACCAATTACCCACCGTATCATTTAGGACTATTGATTGACAACAGAGTACCTTAAATTTCAGATATTCAACTCTGTCATCCACAAACGATAGTTTCACTCAACGATCTACATACTGAACTACATACACATTCATAAATGATACTCCTTACGTTCATACGTTTCACTTTTAGTGGTTGAATGAAATGAGAGTATAAACTGTTGAATATGCTCCCAATTTATCGACCGATATACATGCCTGTCTTCATCCTTAATATTGCTCCTGTTTGTCTATAAACCACCGAATCACTTTGCCCTTCACCTCCAAGGTTTCATTTACACCCTCACTGACTATCCTCCTCGACACGAAAGGGTACATTTCCTTGAGCTGGGAGCAGGGGACAGACCGCCAATATGGTGGCGGTATTGAAGTCTCCAATCTGTGGTTGTAACGATTTGAATCACACGTGCCCAGTTCATAATTTTGCAACAAAATCGACTCCGTGTCTCGTGGAGCGGGCAATGTGATGTCCATGAACGGACGTTTTATCAATGGAAATATTTTGGACTTTTCATACACAAATGTGTTCGAAAACTTTGGGTCCATATCCCATATGTGAGTTGAGTTTTCTAGGTAGAAGGAAATGTCAAGGAATGGCCAACCCCATGTATAACCGGAGATTGGGTACGATAAAATAGAAAAGAATTTCCACCTTGTTTTTTGTTTAACATCTAAGTGATACTGAGGTTTTAGGTTGTTAAGAAGATTATATATTTGTCGTCTCTGTTTTAGAGGAACAATCAAGTCAGCGTCATCATCCCAAGGTATGACGTCATGATGACGATATGAGCCCAATAACGTCCCACCATACATGAAATACGGGATGTCATTGTTATACATGATGCTGGAGAATCTGCGGGTAATAGCTGACAGAACTCGGACTTCCCTGAGTGTCATAAGTGGACGAAACGACTTCGATAACCTCTCTTCAAAATTGTTCTTCCTTTCACCGTACAATCGTTTCCTCTCACGAATAGTAACTTTTCTAAAGGAATGCAACAGATTTGGATGCGTGGAAGAGGAATGTTGAACACGAGATGTGGATTCCTGAACAAGAGATCTATCTGTGACGATTTGATGCTTGGAGAGGTGGCCAATGTAGTCGGGTGGGTCCGTCACAAGGATCGGCGGAGAGCTCTCTCTTAGAATCCATCCGGAGTAGAGACATACGAAGTTAGTGACCGCTACCAAAAGAACGTAGGTGATTGTCTTAAATCTGGACAGTCGCACCATTGTGTAGGATCAGTCCGTAGGTTAAAGCACAACTTGGTCGCGGTTAACTTGCCATGACTTTAGATACAGGGCTGGAGACGTACCCCCGAAACAACAGTACAATAGATGCTCGCTGTGATGATCACCCATTCTTTTGAGTCACAATATTGTCACTAATCCAAACATGATGTTGCTAATTTTTCCGTTTTTGATACACACACGTTTGAAGCCCTCTTGACAGCTGTGAGCAAACAGATCACTGACAGTACTCGAACAGCAGACGGCCAATTGTAAGGAATTAACAGATTCCTGATAAGCGCACTTCTTCATAGTTTTTGTGAGTACGAAACACAACAAATCTCTTCTTCTATGAGGATCTTGTGCATAGAAGTGTTCACATCCAATGGAGATATAGAAACGGACATGTCGCTATAGGCCAGCGTTATCAAGACATCACGAACACACGTGCCCTGTGTGCCGCTTTCTACTCGCTATCGTCTGCTTTGCGAAGTTACTCTAGCAGTCGACTCAAGCTCATTGGCAGCGGTCACGTGGGGTCCTGTTGCTTGTGCACTCCCAATGGGGTTAGAGGTCACGTGGGGATCGCTGACTGTAAGAGGATAACTGAGTGATTATTTGTCTGACAATTAGACACTGAAATGAGAAATTGATTAATTAATTGAAAACTAGGAAAATATTGAATATAACGAAAAAGGGACTGAAAATGATACTCTCAAGTCTTCTTATAGACATGCTTTGGCTTTATCTTAGTTTTGGGTCTGGCTGACAGACTTTGTGCTTATATGCTGGAGTATATTGTTGGGGTTTGAGATTAATTGTGTTCTAAGTATCGCATAACGTGATAAAGTTCATTGGATACTTCATTGTATTTCAATACTACTTGTTACACCCTATTTACTATTCCCTCCCATCCCTGTGAAGCAGGCTCGATAGCGTATCCTGTTCCCTCTGCAAACCATGTTTCAGTATGTGATTATTTGTGTTATCTTTGAGTCTGTAACGTGATTTCTCAATGTCTCAATAGCCTGGGTAATGAAAAAGCAGAGGAGTTGTTCTGCGTAGCGAGTCAAGGGACTGTGGACATATGCCTCAAATGCTATATATATAGTCTCCTATTACCGCGGGGGTCGTTCATCAGTGGCAGTCAGCTAACCTGTCATGAAGTTTCACCCTCGTCCGTGTCTGGCTAAATAGACAGTCATCAATTTATTAACTCAGCAATTATTTTGAACGCACTGATTCTGGTTTTCAAGTCTTATACAAGGCATTTCTTATCCTTTAGTTGAAAGTTAAGTTAATCGAAAAATTATAATGTTTAAACTTTTTTATAATCAAACCTTGATAACATGTTAATTAATTTGTACGTAGTAAGGTGGTGATTCAGTGGAGGATGCAGGAAAAGGGGGAGGAGGGGGAGCCGGTAGGTGTTGAGGTGTCGAACCCCCTGAACTGCCCCCCTCAAACCCACACTCCCCGTCCCCCTGCTAGGATCCGCCACCGAGTGATGAGAATACACTCGAAGATTTTTACTCATCAATTCATGTACTCATTAACATTAATGTACATGTACTCATGTTTGTTCATAGAGTAAGATTTAAGAGAAATGGATATCGTTAGTTCAAGATTCCACTCATGGAATTTTCAACTTTACAGGGTTGGTGAAACAATTCTAGAAATAATTAATTTTATCAACAGTTTGTTTAGAATAAAATTTAGTCTATGAAAATTTTTGATAATTTACTGTTCCTTCATCTATAATAGTTTTTCTTTGGGCTCCTGTGTATACAGTCAATCAAGACTTGCTGAATGTGGACCTAGAATGTATAAAGGCTCCTTTATATACACAGTCATGAAGCAGGGCTACAGTCTGTGTTTTGTCCTTACATATATCTAAAATCATATATGCAGAGATCCAGTTTATATCTCATTCGTCAGATCTTTAACCTTTCATAGCACTTCTTGGTGTATCTGTTGGCGAAGAAGCCTGATCCAAAATAAAAGTAATCTGACGTTGGCATATAAGATAAACGGAGATCGTCCTCACTCACCCAAAATCGCCATGTTCGGAGATCTGGAGTCAACTTGTAGAATATTTCTACAAAAGTATGCACCTTTCCAATTTGTGTTCGCTATAAAATACTTCATTTTTCATTAATGAAATATTTGATGAAAAGATTTTTCAGATAGCTAACATTGGCCATTTTTACGAAATTCGAGGTTTCTGTTGCAAAATCTCGTCATTTGTGACTCTGATCTGTAAAACATGACATTCAAAAAGTAGTTATTATTAGTTGTTATAACCCCCTGGTAATGCGTACTTATAACACGTAAATTAACTACCCAAAAGCATACTTAGAGACCCACCAGTATTACCTATAGCATAGAAACACACGATTTCTGCCTCGGGAATATTTTGAAATTTTTTATTTCGAGTGAGTTGTGCGACCTCACAGCAAATTGTTGTGATAGTTTGATAACCTAATAGTTTAATAACTTGATAGTTTAATTACTTGGTAGTTTTCCAAAATAATGTACAACTTTATCTTCAGAAGTATCTATAACAGCAGCGTATCATTATTTAATATATTTTTCCATTTTATCTTTACAAACTCTTTGGAATTTTTTCAAATGTCTATATTTTTGTCGCAAAGTACATAATAATTCGTTTTGCTGAATTTATTTATCAACTTTTATTCATTTATATTTCTTAAGTTTACGCTGTTACTTAGGTAATTATTCATGATAGCAATAAAGCAAGAACCACATAGAAAAGTTATATGTTTCCATATGCTTCAATCCATTTTTCACTTATCTACAATATCACTAAAATACTGGTGGAATTCAACACTACCCGGTCTCCATATGAACACGCATCTCTCAGCTGGACTTTACCACGTGACCCTGTGTAGGTTAAAAAGGTTATTGATACCGGAAGATGGTCGGATGCAGTTGTGGTTACAATATCAAAGTTAGTAATCTGTTGAAAAAGGGAAGTGGAAATTTTCTATAAACTGTTTGCTTGATTACCTTTATAAGTACATGTAAATTCCCGTTCCTATCATTATCTAATCTACCATTCAAGACATGCATATTGCCAGGCACGAACGCCACATAAAGTGTTTCTTGTTAGTGAATTATCAGTTCTCTATCTATAAAGTAAGATAACTTGACAATTATTCAACGAGGTTGCCGTTTAGTGGGTATTCTGTGAGCCCTCTCTAACTGGTCGTTGTTTACACTCACTCACGTTCAGTTCGGTTCTCATGAGTTTTCTCACTTTATTTTCCGAACAAGTCCAGTTTTCATTTCTATACTCTTCCTCGATGCCAAAAATATCAAAAAAGACTTCCTCGATTGTACCTCGAGCTATTCTAATCTATCTTACATGAGCATACTTTCCAAATCGCATATAATGTTAAGAATCAAGTGCGTATTCGAATTTGTTAACTTCATGTTCAAGTTTGAGGGTTGTGGATAGATTTCCTTAATATCCTGTTATTGTTGGCGTTAGGAGTGTCGTATGTCCTAACCTCTACAGCATATTGCCTTTGCTTGTCCGCAACATGTACACACCCATGGAAGACAGCGATAGTCTGCTCTGGATCCGATGTGTTCGGGGCACATTTATCTATGTTCACCATCGTATCCAGATATCTTAAGAGATATTAAGATAACAACTCTCCTCTCTCACTCTCCTATTTCTCCACTCTTTTTACCCCTTTCTCCACCGATCCCTACTTTTCATGTTACAGAGACAATCCTACCGTTTCAAATTCCTCCTCCCAAACAAGAGACAGAACACACTGGTTTGCATGAACCAAGTCTACTCAACGACCCTGCACGTGTCTGCAGGTAATTCACTTTCTATCAACCTCCCCAACAATTCAGCGTTCCCCTCCTCTCACGCCTAAACGTACCCAGCGCCGCGGTTTCGTTCAGCAAATGCCAGGTCTTTCATTACCTGCATGTTACCTGCCAAAACTGTGAAACCTCAACAAGGCAAGTTTGCATTTTTTTCAGGGGTTCCCATTTGCTTCAGAATGTTTGGGGAAAATATACATGAATGCGTCTAAAATGTATTACAGAAAATTCACCCTTTTTGTGTTATGTTAATTGGAAACATGCTCGTAGAGCGTGCTTCCAGGAATATAAATTGTTTTTTGGCAAAACATGTGCTGTAACATTACCCCGAAGGAGAACACAATTCAGAATATGAATTTTTACATTGTGAAAGGAAAACCAATATATAATGCTTATTTTACGTATTTCCTTTTATCATGGCTTTTAAAGGTTTGTGACATTATTCAATAAAGTGATCGAGGCAACGAGTATAAAAAAAACAACTTGATTCTCATTCAGGTTGTGCCAGATATATTTGACTTCTATAATCTGAAATCCCAATTTTGGTTAAAAGATTATGAAATAATAGTAGATCAAATCGCTTCACTTTCTTCTTATATTAAAGTTTCTAGAACTAAATATTTGGACTCTCATTGATAAGACACTGGCAGCAGTCTTATTTGGATCCAAAGCCTAGAAAGGTGTCAGCTGTAAAATAGCACATCAAACAAAGCATTGAAAAACAAATATCTTAATCAAATCAGATATATGCATTGTGATAAGAGGAACGTTTCACTCGGCAGAAGTGTTCCCTGCCTGAGATTGACGGTTTACTAAAATCCCAAAACCTAACTCATGGACGCTTAAGAAAACGGTTCTTAAAAGCACAGGGCCCCGGGTCATTTAAAATTCGATTAGCCCGCTATGAAAAAATTGTCAGGTGCCCCCTGATGTCATATCAATACAGTTTAGTACACTGTAACTATTAAGTGGACATACAAAATATCTTCAGACCGCGGGATATGGGTTTAATTACTGACCTTTGCTTTAAAGCTCATATCCTGATGTACGTCAAATGAATTTCAAGTCATCCGGGTCAAGAGGGAACTGTGGTGTTCAAAGGCGAGATTTACGTTAGAAACATTTAACTGGTATGGAGTATTAGATTTACCTGGGTTACTTTTCCTTCCTCAGACTCTTTCACAAAGAAAATGAATGTATTGAGCTCATATCATGCTTTAATCAACACAAGCTAGAACATTTCCTCCAAAATTAGACTGGAACTGGAGAATGTCTTACATTTAAGGCATTAGAAAAGTGCTAACATTGTTTTAGTAGATACGCTGTGCATGAAGAGACAATTGCAACGTAATGCAGTGTTTAAAAACATCAAAATCAATATTTCAAATCAAAATTGATGTAAAACTTCATTCTGAAGCTGAATGTGTTAAACAATGTTTTAACACGGTTTGAGCATCACTAATTAACGTGTTGATGTGCGACTTGTCAGTTTTCTGTAAACAAATGCTTTTGGTACAGTCAACGCTACAAATTACAAAGGCAGGAAGGCTTCAAGACGCAACTTTTGTCAATGTTGTCAATCATGTATTATAACATACATTTATGAAGATAAACATTATTATGTAGAGCAGAATGTTGGTTTGAGTACTTCCTTCATTTTAATTCACTGCAATACTGCAATACTCACAGGCCACTTTCTCCACTTTTTGTGTGACACATTCGAGTTGGTTTCATACTTCATTTATACGATATAGCTAAGAACAATGTGTAAAACATATTTGAACTTTCCATGAAGCTTCAATTTCGACTGCCTCGTGAAAAATACATTGTATGCTAAAAGGATAGATATAGATATACATTGTAAAAGATTACTGTAAAAGTCATATGGAAGAGAATCTATATCAATCACTGTATGATTTTGCAAAATTGTGAATTCAGTTTTGTAAAAGTAGAAATAATCTTTCAAAATACCTATGTCAAATTACGATGTACATGTATATCTAGGTGCCCAATTTAGGACGTCTAGACATCGCTCAGAAAGTCTATTACTCGATTGCCCTTGACAATCCTTGAACAAAATGTTTGCCTACTACCGGTAATAGGCGTATTGGGATATGTTTTAAATGTAAATATATTCTATCAGTTACATTAATGTCAACAGGCTTACAAATTCATTATATTGAGACCCTTTGTTAAATCTACTTGGTACATATGGCGCATTGGAGAAAAACTCACACACACCAATACAAACCAAGTATAACCATATCCTTAAGTGTAATTGTTATGTAGAATATATATTTATCCCAAGATTTCATTCACATATGAAATGGGGTTAGAGCCATGCCAGTTAAGGAAAACGTTTTCTATTATAAAGCATTGTGTCCACAGTGTAATGTTATTCTTAAACAGCAGGGTCTAGATTTTCGAAACTCTCTTTGTGCTAAGATAGTCGTAAGCCAATGTTAATGTATGGCACTTACGACTATCTTTGCACTAAGAGAGCTTCGAAATTACAGGTCCAGGTTTTGTTGTTGAAAAATACAACGTTTCTCATTACCTTATAATGTTATGTGGGAAAATATATGATGGCTTATTAAGTAGTTGAGGGGTCATGAATGTCGTTAATAAAAGTTCTTTTGACACGATATCTACATTGTAGGTTGGGGACTTACATGGAATGATCTAGGTATAGTGGTGTCAGCTATATATATATATATATATGTATAGGGCTAGAGGGCCCACAGTAGAATTAACAGAACAATCCATGATCTATATATTAGTAAGGTTCATATTACAAAGACGCTTTATTTATCTAACCTACACGGTTGACGGTACGCTTTATACAGATTTAACATTAAACATTTATTTTGTAGGTAAATTTTAAGTTGATCTGTGATAAAGTAAAAAATTCTGAGTAAATTCTAATAAAAGGTTCACAACTATATATACATACAGCTGCATACCAAAAGTTCGTTTACATACCTGCATATCCTAGTGCAAATATCATGTAATTTGACATATCTTTGAGTCATAGTAGCATTGCGAAAAAAATGAATAATTTTAATTTTCTAATACAGAAGAGAAAATCAATTGCACCATAACACAACCGTATGCCATCGTATAAAGTTAACCGTAAAAGTTTTTGGCAGGTCACTGAAGTGACCAGGGGTCATAATTTCGAAAACAGTCATTTTTATTTTTCTACATAAGATCTTGTATTAGTGATCAACATATTTAAACACAAGTCATGTTTGTTTGTTTGCATTAGGGCAATATAAGAACACTTTAATCAAAATTTAAGGAAATCGGAAATTCGAAAACGTGCCCCTTTTGTCTATTTGATCATGCCAAAATTATAATTGTTGCACAAGCGACTAGACAATATCACAGTACGTTGTCGGTTATTCTGAAGTTATTCTATTGAAGTTCAATCCAAAACAAAATTACATGATATTTGCACTAAGATACAGTAGTAAGTGTTCAAACTTTGGATATGCAGTTGTAGAGTCAGTTACATTAATAATGATGAATGTTTAAACACAGCGAAAAACATTATGACACGTCAAATTCAAAACCTATATATATATTTAATGATTTTTAGCCCAGTCGGTTAACATAACCAGTGTTGTCTTATGCAAAAATGCGCTTAAATTTCTAATTTTCTATCAAATGCTTAATGGTTAAAGCCTTTTAAACAAGAGGGACGATTGTTGCCATTAATATCATCGATATATGGACGGTATGTCTAGATCATAAGATAAAGACAAATGTCGGGAGTGATTTACTGTCAGCTGTAGATAGATTTAAGGGGTCAAGGTAGAATGAATTGTTATCTGAGATTTACTGCTGACAAAAGTACTATCCATGATTTATTTCAATGAGGTTAATTTGGCAGTGACACTTTGTTTATGTGCGTTCATCTGCTTTATGTAAATGTAGTGTTTTTCAAGCAAGTGTTTTTTCCGTTAGTCTCTAATTTTAGTTGACATCTATCTAAGTGATTCCAAATGGAATTGGTAATAATAAAAAGATTTATTGCAACACAAAACCCATATAGTGAGTTCGACCATGACCACAATAATAATTCGTCTGTAGAATGACTTCATATTTAGGCGTCTATTATCTATCCAGTTGTTACAAGTAAAAATATCCCTAGACATATCATTTTCCAGCAGATTTCAGCTATGTATCATAATGATTTTTACTGTAGAGATGGAATATCAAGATCCCTTCAGAATGAGGAATACTAACAAATACTAACATTGTGGTCAGTTTATAAAAATGACCTTTGTATTTTGATGCTCTCCGGTTCAGCACGAGTACAGTTTTAAATAATAATATGTTTTTAATACCAAATCGGACAATGCATCATGGTTTCTAAGCACAATAAAAAGATCTCTAAAGCATGTACCAAATTGGGTATTTTAAGTTAAATATAGTGATAATAGTTTAATGATAATTCTAGTCCTATGGCTTGTCTTCTGAATGTTGTGAGGCTGTGGAACGCAAACAAAAGATAGACGTCTATGTTTGCAGGGTGCGTGAAAATTAGGTTATTTCATTAATTCATTCTATCTTGAATTAAGTTTATTCAATGCATAGCAAGTGTTACAGGCGGCCTTTTTTAGCTGGATGATGGTCATCCTATACTGATGTTCTGTCGTGGGCCTTGAAGGAATGATCATAGATTTATGGCATGAGTAAAGATTTTTGTAGTCTTCATTCTACACTGTTGATTTTTTTCTCATGTGAACATGTGGGTCCACTTCCACAGTCGGTACTAGTGTCAGATTGCAAATGATATGCAATGCCAAAGCCAATGAAACTGTCTTCTATGTTTTCTATACCTTTTCTATCTAATAATTTAGTAGCCTTTATTTCTGGTCGATTCTTATCAAATGCTATCTATTTCATATCTTATCATATGCTGTATACGAATGTGATAGTTCACAAGGCTCAGTGTCTAATATTAACAAACGTTCTCTTTATCTAAGAGACTAAGCCGTTGTGCAAAGGTTTTCACAGTGAATATTTTCCTTGAAGCATGAGAGTGCTTTTTGTCCAAAGAAATAATGGGGTTTTTTTCAAATTGCAGTGTAACAGTTGATATGCAAGTATAAGCCTTCGGCCTTTTTTCGGGTGAGACCTTCAACCTGGTTGCAGTTATTACAACTACATCACTTTAAAGTGCCTCAGAAAATGGTGGGGAGTTAAATATGTCAAACTCCTTTAAAAAAATTTAATCGAGAAGACTTGGTTTGTTCTGAAAATCAGCATCATAGTGCTAACAAGTTCAGTATAGTGAACATGTTTAAGTCGTGATTTGTGATCGAAAACCGGACAATGGCGCGAGTCAATGACTCAAACGTAATTTTTTTAAATGATTTACAGAAGACACAAAGACAAATATTCGTTGGTAGTGTTTAGTAAGTCATTTAACTAAAATATATGTAGAGGCAGAATTTCGACTTCCTGACATTTATATGGTCGTTTTTTAAAAACTTTGAAAACAAGAAAATAACATAGTTTAGGCATTTAGCGATAGATAAGCAACTTAAGAGGGTTGATTTGAACTTTACTTAGCACAAATAGTATTTTGGCTCTTATTTCAGCCACAGACATAGGCATCAAACTCTGTGTCACTTTAAGATAATGACTGCCCTGCCCCTGACTTACCTGTGCTAATGTTTTGATCAAAAATACATGTCTATATCTATGTTTAACGAATTGAAAACTTTCTCTTCTATTCCTTTTCATTTTACAAAAATGCCCACTCATTTATCTGACCAAGGTTTGAACTAATGAAGCTCATCATCAAGTAACTCACTTTCTTGCAACCTCCCCATATTTCAGCGTCTTCCTCTCACACATAAACATGCCTAGCGCTGTGGTTTCCCTTCATTAAATGCTCATTCCTCTATTAACTGCATGTCATCTGCCAAAAAAGTTAACCTCAACAAGACGAGCTTGCGTGTTTTTCAAATTCCTCTCTCCTTAACAAGAGACAGACCACACTGATTTGCATGAACCTATTCTAATTATTAGTCCTGCAGTGTCTGCAGGAAATCTAATTCCATCATCCCCCCCCCTCCCCCCATATTTCAGCTTCTCCCTCCTCTCACACATAAGCATGCCCATCGCTGTCGTTTCTGTTCATCAAATACCTATAAGTTCTACTTGTCAAAAGCCTTAAGACAAGACAAGCTGGACATATTTTTATAGGATGCATTCGCTGCAGAATGCCAAAACATACATACGCTCTTATCTCAAGAAATATAGAAGAATCTTCAGGAAGTATACAGTTCTGTTTTATTAATGAGAAACATATACTTTCTAGTGCTAATTGCAAAAACGAATTGTGTCGGTAACATACACGGATGGAGAGCATAGTGTCAGGTTGTAGTTCATTGTGTCATGACAATGTGATTGTATATATATTAAACATTGTGAAACATTGTCAGACAAATTTTTTTATTGTTTTATATGGCCCGGTGACCAATAGTACAATGTAAAGTAGTTTTATCATTTTAGTCATTTGATATCATTTCCTTTACAAGTTATTCTATATAAAACAAGAAAAGTATAGGTGAAAGGACGCAGTCTTGTCTAACACCTGAATACGTATCAAATATATCTGTCATTTCACGTTTATTAGTTCTCACAGAAGCTTTGACATTATCATTCATATTTCTTAGTAAACGCTGAAGTTTCTCTTGTATACCAGATTGCATAACGATATAGAAAAGTTTGAATCTATTTAATGAATCAAATGATTCGTGAAAATCAACAAATAAGCAATAAAACTTTCCTCTCTTCTTTCGTAGATATTTATGTGCAAGAGTGTGTAAAGTGAAGATATGGTCAAAGGTAGAGTGTTCTACCCTAAAACCTGCTTAATATTCTTGTAAAGCTTGTTGGCTAGAAATCAAGAATTTAATTCGATTGTCTAGAACAGTGGTAAATATCTTGTTCAAAGTGTTCAGCCGTTATTGGGATCTTTTTTATCGCCTGATTTATGTAACGGTACAATTAAACCAATATTCCAAGAATCTGGGAATACACCAGTCTCTAAAACGTGGTTTAACAAACAACGTATATGCATCAAAAATAATGAACTAATTTCTTTAAAAAAATTTCTACGGTTATGCCAACCTCACCTGGGTATTTCCCATTTTTCAAGCTGTTAATGGCACATTTAATTTCGCTATCATCAATAGTACTACCTCAACATTCATCTGCATTAATGCAGTCTTCACATTCTTGAGAGTTATGTGAGTAGAAATCGTCTGCGACTTGTTCGCCAAAATGTTCATCTACATGAGTGGTATTATCTACAGAGAATTTCAAAATTTGCAAAGTACCTGTAAAGACATATAATCTACAACACTGCTGCCTTGATGACCAATAAATGTAAATTCCCATTAACATCGTTACCAGCTCGACCATTCAGAAGATGAAGGTTAAAAATACGTCATATATCCAACAACTTAGTTCTCTCTGGATTTACTTTCTTATCTTTAGAATTTCTAGTAATATCGAAGGTATCATTTGCATAATCAATATCATAAATTGCCTTGCAATCTGTAGAGTCATGCAGTATAAAGCATTGCTTATCACCAACTCTTGCGTTAAAGTGACACAGAGTATGTTTTATGATTTTGTTTGTGGCTTGGATAAGAGTTGAAATACCACAAGTCAAGTTCAAATCGTCCCTCTAAATTTGAATCTATATCTCTTAAATGTCAAAATTACAATATTTTCTCCTTTCAATGATAAATGTTAGGAAGTCGAAATTCTGCGTCCAGTTTACATCTATGTATGTTACTTAAATGACCTACTAAACACTACCAATCAATATTTATCTTTGTGACGCGCGCCACTGTCCGGTTTTCCATCACAAATCACGACTTTTACCTCTTTCCTGTCACAATACTGAAGCACTAATAAACTGATTTTCAGAAATAAACACTACTTATCGATAAACTAACGCCATTGACATATCTGACACACCTACAACATACTCTGTGTCCCTTTTAGGTCGCCAAAAAGTGCAATAGCTGCGTATTGATGCTCTCGTGACAGTTCATACAGTCTGTTTTCCAGGAGACATATTCCAGCAAGGTCTAGCTGTGCAGAGTTCTCACTATCTGTCACATACACAAATCCGAATATAGTGGGCTTCTCTGTCCGTGGGTACATGATATCAGTTATTAAGAAGATACAGTCTGTCCAGTCCTCGTGTATGCGAAAGAACCGTGTAGCGATGGACTGTCTGCCTTTGTGCGCTCACTCAAACACTGGAATGGCGTGAAGCCTGGAAACAGATTCATGAAATCTGCTGTATTTTTGGCCCACGTTTCAATAAAAGCACTGCAATCAAATGATTTACACAACTCAGAAACATTATATGGCTGATTTAACTTTGAATAACTGTGGGAACACTGTGACGTCACTACCCCTGAGAAACATTGTTTTCACATTGTTTTGATTATGTAGGCTAGATTTATCTACAATATTCCATGTCTAAAACGTTCATTTCGTGTATGTGGTGACTGCTTTGAGTTTTGTCTATAAGAGTAAGGATCAGGAAATCAAGTACTGACTAATCATTTGAGAAATCATTGTTTTCCACTCTTTTGGATTTTCTAACCAGATTCATCAAAACAATACTCATCTTAACGACTGCTGTTTTACCAAGGACTTTGATGAATGTACTTTTGTTTAGTGTGACTCATTTGACACTGCATTACCTATTTGTATTTGTTTATATTGTAACTTTTAATAAATATTAAATAAATAAATAAATACACTTTATATAATTATTGATTAAATTTTAATTATTATATATTCAATTGTTTGTGATATGTTGCTGGTTTGGCGTAGGACAATTTCCAATTCAAAATTCACACGTATTTTTATGCTCATTCTTGTTTAATAAGTTGAGAAAATGTCCAGAACTACACCCCTTTATTACAACTTATGTAATATATGTAAGTATTATAACCTTCTGCTCATAAGGTGCAATAAACATTTGAGAAACATCTTTAAATTATTCTTGAGTGCTTTAAAATTAGACGTAAAGGAATTGCAGATCAAGTTTGAGTATAACTAGATATAATAATGTGTTCACATGTATCCTGGAAGAAAGTAAAGACTCTCCTTGGTATTGGCTGAAAAGTTGGTAGCTTAGACCAATTTTCAACGATGTCAGTTTTACCACACGCTGAAACACGTCCTATAAATGATGCTACATGTCCAAGAAAACAGGATTAATTGGGTCTCGAAATGTAGCGGCAACCGAATAAAGACAGTGTAATCAAAAACAACTTTGTAATGTAAATATTCAAGCTTGAAAAATCAATTTGAAAGCATGATGTGGTCAGGTAAAGAACCCCATTATGTTTTTATGTAAAAATGTTAGTTATGGTTCAGCGGCTGGTGAAGTCAACTTAAATATCAAAGAATGATGGGATCAGAGAGCATTACTGGCGATTGGTTTATAAGACTACCTTAGTATGGATGTGCTAGAGAAAAGATGTACTCCTTCCAATAATGTGTATCAATTCAAAACGGTTAACATCATATCATGGCAACAATTCTACAAGCTGCGTGTAAGCGAGGTGTGACCAGTTAAAGCTCCAGGAGATTTATAGGTAACAATGTTAGTGACGGGTCAGTGATCGGGTGATTTAAGGGGGAAATACACACATGATCAACCGATATATAACAGGGTTCATGTATGTCTACCTTGTACAGAAAGTGAGACTTAAACATTTTTTCTTCCTCTCTCCTTCTCACTCACTCACTCACCGCGTATTGCTTATTTGGAAAGGTTGATAGGTCTGAAAATAGATGTCACAAAGTAAATTGCTTCTTGGATACACTTTGAAATAAATTTACGAGTCACTGCCTCTTGAACAATCCTATAATCTATATGGTTTTGCTATATTTGTGAGACATACTTTTATCAAGTTGAGTTATTCTTCGGAGGAGTAGCATTTAGTAAATGTAAGATTTTCATAACGAGATGAATGGTTGATAAGAATGTGAGATTCTGTTTATATTTATCAAACTATATAGTCAAAAATAAGGCTTTCTGTAATATTATTTTGGCCATTCAGAGGTGCTGCTCCAAATAAGGAAGACAACTCAACTTCTCCTTGAAGTTTAGGAAGGGCGGTTCATTGTTTTCATGTGCTGCTGGTCTTTTTATTGGTTACTGAGTGTCAAATTATCTCCTTTGTCAGTATCACAAAAACAACATTTTTTAACAATTAATTCATACTAGCTTATGGAATTGTTTCTTTAATCAAGACAAATTTGAGAAGAATTTTGTTGTAATAATGTACACATAGATAGATATAGTTTTCATTGTTACCACTAATAAAGTGGAGGGTTTTTTTAATTAGCCAAGAGTAAATCATATCCAGCTTTACCTGGAAGGCTAAATTCTTGAAAATTCGCCCCATTAATCCAAGGGGGTATTAAGTAAGTTTAAGTTAGCAACACTGTCCAACACTGCACTATCAAGAACGTTAAGAATTAAATTCATTCATTTCATGGACAAGACGTAAGTATAGTTTCAGATTTTCCTTCTCGTCCCTTTCATGTTATCCACTATAAAAAGTGAAAATTCGCCTTTACATTACCTTCAAAGAAAACCCCGTCTCCTTTATTGTTTATTTCTGCTTGCATAAACGAAGTTAACGTCTTAAAGCTATGTATATGAACTTGAGAGGGTGTTGGCCGAGTTCCTTCTTCTTAACTTCCCTACTTGATTACATCTTATCTCTGTGTAATTGCCACTACAGTTATGTAGAGACCCTTGTCTCTTAACACGTCATTGATATCTTCTTTGATGTGAATTTTGTTTACTCTCTGGGCTGTTCATTCTTGTCAGTTGCTTAATCATTTGTAAATGACCATGCCGTGTTATTCGAGTATATGTTAAACAATTTACAAAAACAAATTTCATTGATAAAATAAAACGAAAATAAAACGTCTTCACATTCTGGCTTTATCTTTATAATAATTTCATCATACATTTGACATGGTACATGCAATGAACTTATCCAGTGTAATATGCATTATACATCAACATTACACCAGTCACAGTATCAACACTTTTGACCAAGTCTGCTTTGCCTTTTAAGCCTATCCTTGTATACGTGCGTAAGTGTTTTCGTATTTTTCAATTAACGAAACAATTTACCGAATCTTAATCTTGTTACTTTTGTTACTTAATTGGAATATGCAAATTGTTACGAAATAAGATGATGATCAGTAAGCTATTTCGTTAACTGAAAAATACAATCAATATGTACAATTTGTCTTACATGAAATTTCACAAGAGCAGTATTCCAAGCATGAGAGAGAAGGTTACAGGAGATGGGTTGAAGCGAACACTCATCTCTGTACACAGTAATTAGGACCAGGTGTGACTGTGGTAGAGACCGGAAGATATTTTCTTGCTTCGTCAATAGGTCAGTGGTTGCAGGATATTAGGGGTTTTTCAAGAGTTATATCACTGCCGATCTATCGAATGAGATCAAAATTATAGAATGTATTATTTTCTAAATAATCCTCAATTATCAAAGTTTTCAGGTAATTTAGTCGATAGTTTGCATCTCATTATCACTAAAACAGGTATTTGTCAAAAGGTGATTTGATGTATCGTGCCTATCTGATATTAAGGGCGTTAGAGTACTTAAGATATGAAGTTTAAATAATCCAAAGGTCAAAGTTTTGCCATCTAAAGGTGTCCTTGATAGATTATATATAAGTTAATTGATGTTGCTAATATCTACCTAGGTTTCTAGAATTGTTAATGCGCAAAGTTCATGTCAATTTACTTTGATAAGACGACTTGGTAATGAACTTTGCATGTGGGTTATCAAGTACCTGAAGAGAAATACATGTTAATGTACGCTCTCTGGGTTTCTGTTGCTAACAAGTTGCTGACAATTTTCAACAAGGATACGTCAGTGATAATGTTTTTCGTAGAAATAAATGGACGAATTGACTCGATATTCTTTCATATATATTTTAAGCACGCATGCAAACTATGCAATTGAAATGTTAGTTACCTAAAATTGATAGGATACTCTCCCTAATACGTATTGTTTATTACAGAATTACTGGATGCGGACATGGTTTCAGGATTTTGGAATGAGATGTTACAGAACTATATAGTCCTAGCATTTTCTGATTAAGATAAATCAAAGAAAAAGACACAACAACAAGTTTATCTTTAATAAGAACAGGGATCCAATATTTCCGTTTCTTATGATGAGCTAACTGAGATACTGCAGGATTTCTTATTCAACCACTGACTGTTCAATTGAGACTTAAGAATATTCGACCTACTTCTCCTACCCAAGAGTCATTCAACAGGAAAACAGATGACAGGAGCTTATTCCGTGGTATTATTCAACCCATGCTTCTACTGCTCCTCCAAGATAAGACATCAATTTACCAAGAGAACTTCAAATCATCTTTAGGCAATTGAACTGTACCAACATTTGTCTAAGTGCTGAAAGAAGCTCTGCTTAATGGTACGTGTAAGAACTCAGTGGTATTCGTTTATTCATTACATGAATTCTGATGGGGATAATAAACAAAGCATCGAGACTTGATAAACATTGAGAATTTGCAAATTGTTTACATCTAGAAACTTGTATTGCTTAATCTCATTTGAGACATTTGGGGAGTGAGGGGTGGGGGGATATTATAAATATATAATAAATATTGTAAATCTATATCAATGTTCAACATATATTGATGACTTTTGATGAACTAGTCTTATCTAAAATTTAGTCTAATGATTTGAGATCATAATCACAGGGTCCCTTTCATGTCAGCCAGAATCTACTTTTTAATTCTTTTTTTTAGATTTCTTTCAACAATTTAATATCATCACCCCATTTCAATTTTGAATGGTTGCAAACACTTTTTGTAGGTGTAAAGGTAATCGAGGGGCCAGCAGGATTGCTCCTTAATTCTGTAATGTTCCTCTTTGTGTCTGTACAATTACAGCAGGATTGCTCCTTAATTCTTTAATGTTCCCCTTTGTGTCTGTACAATTACAGCAGGATTGCTCCTTAATTCTTCAATGTTCCCCTTTGTGTCTGTACAATTACAGCAGGATTGCTCCCTAATTCTTTAATGTTCCCCTATGTGTCTGTACAATTACAGCAGGATTGCTCCTTAATTCTTTAATGTTCCCCTTTGTGTCTGTACAATTACAGCAGGATTGCTCCTTAATTCTTTAATGTTCCCCTTTGTGTCTGTACAATTACAGCAGGATTGCTCCTTAATTCTTTAATGTTCCCCTTTGTGTCTGTACAATTACAGCAGGATTGCTCCTTAATTCTTTAATGTTCCCCTTTGTGTCTGTACAATTACAGCAGGATTGCTCCTTAATTCTTCAATGTTCCCCTTTGTGTCTGTACAATTACAGCAGGATTGCTCCTTAATTCTTTAATGTTCCCCTTTGTGTCTGTACAATTCCCTCTACAGCTGAGAGAGACCCTTGCCTCGTAACGTTGTAACACATCTCTTGTAATTATTTGATGTAGTATCTTCTCGGACACGTAATCATTTATAAACAGACATGACATCTTCCGGGTGAACTAGTAATTTTCATAAAAATATTCAATAAGATATCATCATTACTGTTATAAGGTGAGGTGAGTTGGTGTTTAACGCCGCTTTCAAGATCATTTCACTTATATCGCGGCTGCTAGTATTATTGCAGGGAGAAAGCCCGCAACACCATTGTGGCTATGCATTGCGGTGAAACCTGCGAGCATCGGCTGGAACTAGCAAACAATGGGTGGTACTGCGCTGAATTTCAGTGTAGCATTGCACCCAAACCTGACTGCGTGTAGAACAGTTCTTTGCTGCAGACAAAGTTGCCGAGCCCCTGGCGTTACTGTTATAAGTAACTGGAAGTAAGTACATTTAACGAGATTACATTTTGTATTCAACTTTCTTGTATATAATATATCAGTATGGACTAAATCAATCATTGTAGAAGACGTAATTCTCCTCCATTAAAGCTTTTCCTAGTCCTGCTTCATGACTGTATATATAAAGGAGCCTTTAATACAGTCTAGATCCACATTCACCAAGTCTAGATTGACTGAATACACATATTAGGAGCCCAGAGAAAAAATATTATGGATGAAGGAACATTTAATTCAATTAAAGTTTTCATAGACTAAATTTTGGTCTAAGCTTTTCCCTATATTAAGGTTAGCAAGAACACTGCTGATTCTGAGATATGGAAAACTAAATATAATAACAAATCCTCAACCATTTCACATATTATTGAAAAACATTGTCAGTTGACCAAATAAGTTTGACTAGCACTGTAATCCTACACAGGTAGAGAAGGGTACAGGAGGTCGTTGTTGGGTTGAAGCAAACACTCGTCTCTGTACACGGTAATTAGGACCAGGTGTGACCATGAAAGGGACCCGGGGATATTTCCTTGCTTCATTGATACATTGTAGGTCAATGGTGACTGACATAGATATAGGGTATCACTGTCGTTATAAAAACTGGGTAGATCTATGTTAACAAGTTGTTTCAATTGTTGAAAATCTTACATAGTCTACATGAAATGCTTTCCAATGTATGATCTTCGAATGGTGTTTAGTGATACATATTTCCGAAGAAAGTGTCACAGGCGGCCATACATGAATACTGCTAGGTCAAAGATATGAACCATGTTGCTACGTGGGGTGTGCGCGAGTTATCAAGGATTTCTTGCATGAGTATTATTTATGTCTTCCTCGTTTTCCGCTGTTGAAGTTTATTACACGAACATATGGAGTAACTTGCTCAAGTTGTTCTAGTTTCAGAACCGAAGCCAACACTTGTTACAAAACATATGTGCAAATTCAGCAATTTGAATGATGTTTGGAGTCTTATATCTGTTTAATATAATGTTTGTATTCACAGTACGTTTTTTGTTGTCCATGGTGAATAAAAATATGTTTTTGGAGTTCTGTATATAAGGGCTAGAATAACATTTCAGACAAATTTGTTTTCAATACCGGTTTGATTTTTTAATTTTAGACATATTTTCAATCTGAATTCCTTCTATCCGGTGTTTTAGCTCAAGTGTTATGTATGTTAAGAACTTCCACGAGTATCGTTTCTCAAACTTGAAGTGTAACTTACTTGGAAGGTTCTATAAAATATTTACGTCAAAAAACAATAAAATTTCCATGCGTCAGGTGTCATAAATATTTAAGCATATTGAGATTACTCCCAGATCCTTTGAAACATTTTATTTTGTCACCAAACAGAAGCAGCAGAAGCCTTTTACAATCGAGTTGTCAGTAAAGAAGGAATATAAAGATATCTCCCTGTATCACATGTGTTTTTGAGAGATGTAATATGATAATTCCTTGGAAATATGTACATATACAATATAATACACGGAATGCAGTTTCCTATGTCTGCCACATTTAATTGTTTTAGAGGAGCATAGCCATAGCCAACCTACGACATAGTATACCAAACTATAGACTCTACACGTGGAAAAAATGGCCGAAATAACATTTGACAACATCCATAGACTGAAAAGAACGAGTACGGATCCATCCAATTTCCGCGCGGACATGCCCATGCCGATAGCAGTACGTTTCGTATCTACTATGGACAAACAACGAGTTTTTCAAGCTTCACTGAAAAACTCCAAAACTCTCCGGAATTTGAAGATCACGGTAAGGACGGACCTACCGGTAATTCTAAAGAAGCAACGAGGAAAGTTGGCAAACCGCGCCTATGAACTTAGGAAAACACAGAAGGTGCAGACAAGGATAATTGAAAGAGAAATCAATCTTCGTTTGGAAACTAGGAAATCACCCCAGGATTCATGGATCATTGTTGAAGAAATCAAGAACTAGTTGGCCTATCTCAAACGAGAACTGCTGTTCAGTTTTATTTATCATGTCTATGAAGTGTGAAACCATGCATTTGTGATTCTGTTCGGATTTATATTCATGGAGTTGTGAACTGTGAGTATCTATACGAGACTCTATTTTGAAATTAACTCTCCGGTGATGAACAATAATTAACCAAAAGAAACACGTACGAAATAATTATACAATTGAATATTAAATCATTATAGACATTTTATGAACGCTTCAATTAATATGAACATAAAGAGATAAATAAACATTTCCAATTTCTTTTACATGAGAAGGAAACAAATTCACCAGTGATATATATATCTCTAGATTTGCTTCTTAACCTTTGAACTCAAACTTCCTTCCCGAAAGGAGAAAATCTTTATATCTTGGCCATATAGGACAGCGATTTACTACCTACCCGGTGAAGTAAGTTTCATTCAGAAATCTGTTTTTGCTGTCATTACTTCTATAGACATGTCGTTATTTTAATAAAATTGTCAGCGATTTACTATCTACCCGTTGAAGTAAGTTTCATTCAGAAATCTGTTTTTGCTGTCATTACTTCTATAGACATGTCGTTATTTTAGTAAAATTGTCAGTTTTCTTACCAGAGATAAAATTTATTATTATTATCTATGTTATATTATTAGATTACTATTTTCACCAGGACTGTGAAAGATCATGTGAACTTTATTAACCTTCTGTTCACTGTTTTTTTGTTCCTTTGCACTTTCATTTGGCTTCATGTTTTTTGTTTGTTTTTTCTTCTCAGACAATAGTATTGTCTGTAAATTGTAATATCAATACACTGAATATATTTTGAAACTAAGTGCAGAAAAATCTAATGACTTAGTACGGTGGCACCGAATTATATTGATATAACTGAATCAACTCTTTTTCTTTAATTACTTCATTTATTTCTTTTGAAAAAAAAAATAATGTGTGATTGTGAATGTTTCACGAAATATTTTTGGTGATAATTTACCAACGCTTCTATTCATTAGTTTACAGGATATCAATAACGTTGCTCTAATAGATATAAGAAGACTTTTTTGTTATCTAATGGGATGTTTCTTTTAATTTAAATTTTTTACCAGGGAGCATGCCCTTTTTTCTCTGTTTTTATCAATTTCCCCCCCTAATGTTTTTTCTATTTTTTCATCTTTTTATCTTCAGTTTTTTTCCTTACCTTAAACACCTGTTCCCATCTGGTTCAATAGTTATTTGCTCATGTCCCGCCACATTCACTGAATTATATGATTGTTTGATAACTTACCCTCAGATCAGTTTCTACAATTGCTATTTAAAAATGTCCGACACTGAAAAGCAACCGAATCAAACCATACTATACATTTATTTTTAAAAAAATACAAAACAACACAAAAAACATTACCTCCATCCAACCTGTCTTCTTTCATTTACATATTGTTTTTACTCCTCATTTCTTAACTAAAAATGAATAAAGATAATATTAAAAAAATAAAATTGATCTCAGCAAATTGTCGAGGCCTAGGAGACAAAAATAAAAGACGGGAAGTAATGAATTTCTATAGAGATAAAGATTACTCTGTTATCTGCCTGCAAGATATTCACTTAGCTAAAGATGACATCAACATTATGAAAAATGAATGGGGTTTACAGGCTATTATAGCACCTTATAGATCCAATGCTAGGGGTGTAGCAATACTTTTTAATAATAACGTAGATTTTACTATTCACAGATCTATCGAAGATGATGAAGGAAATTTTATTATTGCTGACATTACTATTGAAAACAAAAGATTTACATTAACAAATATATATGGTCCGAATAATGATGATCCTAACTTCTATATCCAACTTTTTGAAAAAATCTTCTCTTTAGACAATAATTCATTAGCTATTGTAGGAGATTGGAATCTTGTTCTGGATCCCTCCATTGATTTGGAAAATTACAAACATTTAAATAACCCTAAATCAAGAGATGTTGTTATATCAAAAATAGAAGATAATGATCTCCTGGATGTATGGAGAATATTAAACAAAGATGAAAAAAAATATACATGGTGGAAAAAGAATCCAAGGAAACAAGCCAGACTCGATTTCTTCCTCATCTCCCAAGATATATTTGATATAACTTTGGATTCTGATATTTTGCCAGGTTATAAATCAGACCATTCAGCTATTTCATTAACTTTATCAAATACTATTAATCAAACTAGAGGTAAGGGCTATTGGAAATTTAATAATTCGTTACTACTGCATCCTGAATATTGTAACTTAGTTAAAGAAGTTTTAAAAGAGACTATTGAAGAATATTCTGAAAAAAAATCACCTAAACAAAATGAATTTGAACAGAATGACGAGATAAAACTTAAGATAAGTAACAGTTTATTTCTCGAAACCTTTCTTATGAAAGTAAGAGGTAAGACTATATCTTATGCTTCTTTTTTGAAAAAGGACAAAATTAAAAAGACTGCTGAATTAGAACTAAAGATTAAAGACTGTGAAGATAACATAAGGAAAAATTTTCAAAATATGGATGAATCTATGCTATCTGAACTTTCAAAATATAAGACTGAATTAGAAAAAATAAAAGAAGAAGAATTAAAAGGTATTCAAATAAGAAATAGAATTAGATGGTATGAAGAGGGAGAAAAACCATCCAAATACTTCTGTAATCTTGAAAATAGGACTTACGTCAGCAAATCAATAAATAAGATTATTACTGAAAAAAATGAAGAGATTACAGACACTGACCTTATTCTAAAAGAGCTGAAATGTTTTTATAAGCATCTTTATTCTTCAAACAATGATCTAGAAGATGATATTTGTTTAGATAATGTGAATACACCAGTTTTGAATGATGAAATGAGAGAAGAATTGGAAAAAGACATTGATATTAATGAAATCACTTATGCCGTAAGAAATATGAAAAATGATAAAAGTCCAGGAATTGATGGATTCCCGATTGATTTCTTTAAATTCTTCTGTAAAGACCTAAAAGAGTGGATTTTTAGAGTTGTAAAAGAGATTTTCACCAAAAAGGAGTTATCTTTAACTATGAAAAGGGGAGTCATAACATGCATACCAAAAGCCAATAAAGAAAAAACTCAGTTAAAAAATTGGAGACCAATTACTCTGTTGAATGCTGTTTATAAAATAGTAAGCTCATGTATAACAAATCGTCTAAAAAAGACTTTAGATATACTAATACATGGGAATCAAACAGGTTTTATTCCAGGTAGAACTATAAGTGAAAATACAAGACTATTATATGACCTCATGTTTGAAACAAAAACAAGAAAGACTCCTGGATTACTCATTTTAATTGACTTTGAAAAGGCTTTTGACACAGTCTCAAAAAATTTCATTAATACGGTCCTCCATAAATTTGGTTTTGGTCCGCAAATAATACAATGGATTAATGTTCTAACATATCACACAACTTCGTGTGTAATACAAAATGGCCATTTATCTGAATTCTTTGATAATGAAAGGGGCTGTAGACAGGGTGACCCTCTCTCACCTTACCTTTTTCTATTTGTGGCTGAAATCTTAGGATGTATGATAAGAAACAATAAAAAAATTAAAGGTATTGTTATTGATGATAAGGAGTACAAACTAGGTCAATATGCAGACGATACACAACTATTTCTTGATGGTACTGAAGAGAGTCTATATGCAGCTATTGAAACAATAAATAATTTTTACAAGATGTCCGGCTTGAAAATAAATATAGATAAGACAAAAGCAATATGGTTTGGCTCTAAGACAGGTAGTGAACAAACTTTGTGTACAAATCTGAAAATTGAATGGGTTAAAGGAGAGTTTGAAATACTAGGAATAAAATTTACCCCAAATTTGTCTGAACTATGGGTAATCAATACAAAGAAAAAGCTGGAAGAAATAAACAGATTACTCGCAATATGGAGAAAGAGAAATCTAACACTACCAGGAAAAATCACTGTCGTTAAAACATTAGCCCTCTCAAAACTTGTCCATATCTTCAATTCATTGCCAAACCCTCCTGATGACTTTATACATTCTCTTGAACAGACTTTTTTTAGATTCATATGGAATGATAAGAGAGATAAGATAAAAAGAAGCACTTTAAAAAGACTAAAGACAGAAGGGGGTTTGGGCATGGTTGATATAAAACTATTTATTGAGGCCCTAAAACTATCTACCCTCAGATTTTATTGTAAAAAATCATTTGATAATAACCCATGTAATATTCCATTTGACGATATTTTAAAATATGGGGCAAATATAGACAAAATTCTAAGTATAAAAAACCCGTTTTGGAAAGATGTTCTAAGAGCATGGAATAATTATTGTAAGAAACTAACTGTTGAAGGGAATAATGTTGACGAATTTCTAGCAGAACCACTATGGCTTAACCATAACTATAAAAACTGCAACTATATTATCAGGAACTGGGCCAAAAAAGGTTTAATGACAGTTAAAGACCTATGTGATGAACATGGATTTATGCCATTCGATAAATTACAACTAAAATTCAAGATAAGGGGTACAATACTTGACTATAATTATTTACTATACATTTTACCCAGCTGTTGGAAATATCATATAAAAAATACAAGAAATATTCCTACGAATGATTTGTACATCAATATTTACCAAAGAAATATCCTTAAATCTACCAAAGGATCAAGAATTTTTTATGATAAGCTGATTTACAAGAATACAAAACTTGATGTGAGTGAAAAGTGGGAAACCATTTTTAAAGATTGTGAGTTTGACTGGAATAGTATTTTTAACTCTTATAGATATGGACTGAAGGATGTTAAACTGATTGATTTTCAATACAGATTTTTGCAAAGAGTTGTTTATACGAAAAAAGAATTGTTAAAAATGAATCTTGTCGACAATGACTTATGTAGTTTTTGTAATGATGCTTCTGAGAACATTGACCATGTATACTGGGAGTGCTATGAAACCTCAAAATTTTGGATTGAACTTCAACTTTGGATGAATAACTTTTTAGAAAAAAAAATAATGATTTCAAAATACTTGATTTGGTTTGTAACACTATACAACAATACTCTAATAAATCAAATCATTATCTCTGCAAAGAAATATGTCAACCTATGTAATATAAAAAGGATGATACCGAAATTAAAAAACTATCTGAAGACTTTGAAGGAAATCTTTCTCGTTGAAAGATACATTTTCAAAAGAAATAACAAATTGGAAAATTTTAACAACAAATGGAAACCACTGATACCAGTATTCATGGAATAATGTACAACAATCAATATATTTAGATAGATATTTTCACTATGAATGTCCATATATTATGTCCATATATTATGCTCAAACTCTGTAACCTATGGGAAATAAAAAAAAACAAAAAAGAAAAAAAAAACAAAAAAACTATAGACTCTACACCCATACAATAATAATTTCAGGAGTAATATTTACTTCAAAGCACCTTGTGACCCTTGGTACGTGAGTGTAGATAGAAAATTGAAAACCCTGGACATTATTTGGATCGCAGTTCCAATCACCATGAAAACTATTCTCCACACCTGAATTGATAATACTTATATATACAAACTACAAACAAAAACATCACTATCTCTTTCGTCGTTTTAAAGCACCCCTTTAAATATATTTTGTGACGTGTATATTTGTTCCGTTCAGTCGTTAGACAATTCTCCTTCACAACATCAACTTTAACAGAAATGGGGGAATGTGAAACAACCATAAGATGAGTGAACAAGCAGTAAAGAACACAATAAAACACAAATATGCACAACAAAAGATACAAACAAAAGAATTAAAGGTAAAATGACGCTTATGTTGTGACAAGCAGAAATGCCAGGAAAGATAGACTACTATAGGGTGAGTATGTGGAGAATGTGCCAGCCTCTGGCTCCATAGCTCGTTATTATAACGAAAACATGTAAACGTTTACTTATTTTTGTTTAACATTTCCAACTTTATTTCTACAGACATTCTACCTGGAACTCTTTCTATTGTAAAGAAATGCTACTAACTTTTTGAGTATCTCAGATTGACATAGGTATGCTTCTTATACATATGGTACTTACTACTAAATACCGTAGGGATTACAGCATTTTTCTCTTTATTACACGAGACAGTTATTCATACATTTACCACAAGGTGTATCCAAGAAGACAGTTGCTTTGAAAACTTATTTGCAAGCCAATCCACCGTTACTTATTGGCAATTCGTCTTAAAAGGTAGTAAGGATTGTCAAAAAGGTAAACTGGGCCTGCTATCAAACATGATACATAGTTCCTTCCTTATCCTGTTGATTGAAGTATAAATCTGCTGAACAATTACAAGGCTGGAGGGGTGAAATCGTCATTATTTGAAACAAAAAACGTTAAATAGACAGACAGACAGATAGACAGAGAGTTCGTATGTTACACCAGAGCGCTGTCATGGTTAAAACATCAATATATAAATCATACAATATGTAATTTGTTGACGAATATAGCTAGTGGGTTTCTTCCACATTCTGCTAGCACAGCTTTACTTGGGGAGCGATAACCAAGACCCAATACAAATTTGCAAAACTTAGAATGCATTTTCTCAATATCATAGCGATACATCGTTCCCCATATTTCTGATCCGTAGAGCAAGATTGGTTGAATTTTACCATCGAATATTTTGAAAAATGTATCAGCGGGAAGGGATCTAAATCGACATACGAATTTTTTGATAGGGTATAACGCCTTCTCGGCTTGTTTACAAAGAACTTCACAGGCCTTCGAAAACAAGTTTCGGCATGACATCATAAGACCAAGGTATTTGTAATAAGAGACAGATTCCAGCCTTTCTGAACCAATAGATTATTTTCTTTCTTTGACAGCCCACCACCCTTTTTAAACACAACAATCTTAGTCTTTGCTGTAGTCTTTGCAAACAATAAGATCGGTAATGCAGCTACAGTTTCATCAACAAAAATACCACTATAGTCGCTATTAACAATGTCATTTACGAGTTTTTCTATATATAATATAAACAAAACCGGTGACAATATGCATCCCTGTTGGACACCAGCAGTTGAGTTAAATACATCAGTCATAGTCTGCCTTCTACATCTAACTGCTGCTCGGACATTCGAATACATATTGCGAAGAAGAACACTTATCTTGCCATGAAACCCATTATTCAAAAGTACATAAAGTAATTTGTTTCTATCGACATTGTCGAATGCTTTTTTGAAATCTACAAATATGCAGTAGAATTTACCACGCTTCTTCCTTATACATTGGTGAATTATAGAGTTAACTATGAGTATTTGGTCGACAGTGCTGTAATTTTCTCGAAAGCCCGCTTGTGATTCCGAAAGTAAATATTGTGTTGCTATCCATAATTTTATTCGTGTGTCAAGTATTGATGTAAAAGCTTTACTGATAATGTCAAGAAGGGCTATCCCCCTATAATTGTTGGGATCATCTCTATTTCCGGTTTTATGCAGAGGGATGACAAGGCCTAAGTGCATCTGGCAGTTTACCCGAATTAAAGATTTCATTAAAAAGTCGTTTATAGAAAGGTAACAAAACATGAATTGTTGCATTTATAGCTTCTGACGGAATACCATCTGCCCCAGGGGATTTACCACATTTCAAGTGCTGAACTGCTTTTCTGATCTCATCCTCCGTAATTTCGTCACATTGCAAATGGTCACAATTTTGGCACTGACCACAGTTAGTAACATCATGATTATCAATAAAATTCTTAACATCAGCATGAAGTTGAGATGTGTTGTCATTTTGTGTGTTAAGAAGCGATTTGAAATAATCAAACCAGCTGTCAACTTGCAGAACTTATTTTCGACTCACTGCCAAAAGTCTTTACATGAGTTGCTTTTAGCCGCGTTTAAAATTTCTTTTTCAATATCTTTCTCAAATAATGCTTTTTTGTGATTGCAGAGTTTTTTTAAATCTTGTTTGGCTTTCAGATACTCGGTGCAGTGCAAAGGGTCATTAGTAACTCTGAATCTATCAAGAAGTGAATACTTTTTACGTTTTGCTATTTCACACTCTTTATCAAGTGTGCTTGTTTGTGTTTAGCCTTCTGATTGTAACTGTTGCGAATGTTGGTGTCTCGTGTATCAACCAGAGAAAAACAATGTTTGAATAAGTCAGTCAGGCAGGACAACGTTTTGTTAATTTCATTGTGAATGCATTCATTAAAATTCTGCGTGAATGTTTCAAGACATTTTAGCATAGAATCAATGAACTCACCGGCCTGCTCCGGTCTCAACCTGTACAGGTTGCAAGCGTGTGACTGAGTGTGAGTGTCAGTGTGTGATCATATAAAGACGTAGGAACAATACAATAATCTACTACGCTTTTTCCTTGACTCCCAATAAATGTGTAATCACCTAGTTTATCATTTCCCGATCTGCCATGTTTCTGCAAACTTCTAGCAACTGTTTACCTTGGGTATTTAAAACGTTATCTTTGGATTTTCTCGGAATATCAAAAGAATCTGTATCATAATCCTGTTCATCAATAGGAAAAAAATTGACACTATCATCCTTTATAAAACACTGTTCTTGACCTATACGAGAGTTCAAGTCACCAAAAATTGTAAACATTGCATTTGGATATTCAAGTTGAAGGGAAATTAATTTCTCCTCTAAGACTTCAATTCCCGTACTATCCTGCAACTGTTGCGCCGTGGTTGTCGCGTCTTGTACATATACAAAACCGAATATGTGGGCCTGGGCGTGGATGCTGGTCAGGAAAAATACGCAGTCTGTGCAGTCACTGTGTATACGAGTGAACACGTTGATACACACTTCCTGATGTACACTGCAATCCAACCGCTATACCTCCCCTTGATGTGAGTCCTCTCCCGTAAACACTGGTGGCAGGTGTGATCTGGAAAAGCAGTATCAAAATCAGTAGTATTTTTCGCCCTGGTTTCAATTAGTGCAAAAACGTTAAATACATTTACATCATCGATTCAGTTCAATATTTTATTAATGTCTCTATGTTTTTTTCACCTCAGCATTTTAAGGAATATAAACAAACTGAAGCTTATCAAATAGTTAGTTGCCAGTAAAGATGAAATGGAATTATATTTTAGATGGATAAAAGATAAGTACGTCGTTTTAAAGGCGACGAATGACGTACATTGTTTATGATAAATATTCGCTGTTAACCCAAAAGTCATTTTGACAATAAAATCACCAAATCAAAGTCTTTTGAAACCAAATACCTTTAGGTATGTTGCAGCATTCAACAGCAATGATTAAGGTCAGAGAGTTCTAATCATATTGTAGCCCTGCTTTGTATAGGTCAACCATGTGTCTGATCTTGACCAGTGACTCGTTACTTACTTTGATACCTCCCTATCTAAGAAGACGTTTTCCATTTAAGATCCCCTGCATGGTGGCTGCAAAGAGAGCAGAATTCAAAAGTAAGTCTAAAATTATTACACTACAGCTACAAAATGAGTCAATTAATAATGTGCCTTTATCAAGAAATGAATTACAGGTTCATCATTTAATTCCAAAATATACACAAAACACAGTCTACATGTATTTGCTTTTATAATTGTCTTAGTGTTTTTAACTAAAAAAAATGACAAACCTTTACCTGCTAAAAGTACATCTTAACGGTTGATAAAGTTTTTCGTTGTTAATATTTTCGAACAACACGAATGTCACTGATGACATTAATAATTTAATTATATCATTAACATAATTAATAACATTCAACTTCCTCAATTCTTCAAAGAGATTATCTACTTTCGTCTTGAAAACGAATAGAAACCATTATTTCCACTTACGTCAAAGATATACTTCAACCTCTTTTCTACACATGTGTATCGCTCGTACCTTTATCAAGAGAAACCGACTCCAATTATTATAATGAGCGAGAAAGAAGATTCCTCACAACAGAAATGTTGAGTAAGACTCACGAGCCTTCTTTTTCAACAGCAATGGTTGGCCAAAAAAAGATAAATCCTATAAAACTAAAAGAACAAATATTCTTCAGAGAAAAATAGATTGCTATAATGGTTTCATTGTCTAATTGAATAAAGGCAATGAAGATTTACATGTCTTAAAGTACGATGTTTGTTTGTAAATGCTTCGATGCAGACCTCACAACATCGGTGACCATTGAATATCGAATCGTAGTGACGCCGTTGTTCATTAGAAGCTTCTTCAACGTTACTATCAATATCAAAGAGACTGTTAATTCTCTTCTTGAAAACAAATTGAAAACATTATAGTTTACCATTAACCCGAAGGTTTACTTCAACTATATATATGCTTCTACATATGTTCTGCACCAGGATGGACCTCTTCCTGTCGTTGCTGATACGTGTTGAACTTGAAAGAAGATGTTGTAACTTGTTGAACAAATATATAGGAAAAAACTTATGAGATACAAGGCGCAGATCTACTTACTAAGCAGCAAGGGAGAGCATTAAAGTGACAGTAGCACGTTTCCAAAGATTTATTTCTTTAACATTTCCCAAATAAACAATAGTTTCTGCCAATTTTTTAATCTGAGTATAATCATCTCATTCCTACACCCAGTCACCTTCAATCGTAGGTGAAATAATCAGTCAAATTAGACAATGCCTCTTGTAATATTACCTATTCAACTGGCACATAAGAAACTTGTGGAGTGTAAAAAGTGAGGTATATCATTGAGTTCAGCATTTTACACTACTCACATGACGTTAAGAGCATTTTCACTTCATCTGAATGCATGTGTTGTTGCCATATTATATTCCTACGGGGAGATTTGTTACAATTGTCTTGTTTCGCTGCCTGTTCTCTATGTTTACATACCACTTACGCAAAGTTTATGTGAATGCTAACTTTGGTTATGTAACTAGAAAAAAGTTTCATTTACTATCACACGAATAATGATCATAAAGCAAAATGTGATGTTTATAACCAATGTCATTATGACATTTATAACTTAAAGGGTTAGATAATTATAATACACATGCTATACAAGATAAGATGAGGGTTACATGTACTCAGTGGTTCAAACTGCAGTGATGAGTTTATACTGTGACGCTCTGATAACTCTCAAAAACACTTTCATTTAATCGGTTCAACAATTATATTTAACCTTTTAACAATTACATGGATCAAAACCGCCTTGCTTGAAAACTATTAAGGGCCAATTTACAGTACATGATAAGGAACCATGTATTGTATATCAGAGATGTAGATCACGGAAACGTTTAACCCATTAACATAAAGAGGCATTCCTGAAAGTGTTCGGGGTATAATGTATATCATCTTACAGCCCTCAAACGCATTAATGTAAATTCCAAATGCACGACAACATAAAAATCAATTACATTAAGGACTCCAAGCGGTATTTTCTGATTCTTTCTTGAACGTGGATGTTTGAAACATTAGCGAGTTATGTATGTCTTTTTAACGTCATAGAACCATACTCACTTACCATAAAGAAATCGTATCCCGCAGAGTTCAAATCATGTTCTTTTGAACCTTTACTTCTCGAAGCATGACTTTATATTTCTTTTACTATAATGTTTTTCGAATTACTTCCGGCAATTCCATTAAAAATCGTTTTTACTCTCAATGCTTTGAAATTAAAAAAATAGAAAAGTAGGTTATGAGTGATAATAAACCCATGACATTATACGCAGTTCTCTGTATGCTGCGAGTTTGTATAAACGATTAAAGAAAGGAGTATGTAAATTAAAGTTACTTTACAGATGATTAAGAGAAGAATGGATTACATATTAAAACTCATTTTATGTTTCAAAATACTTTATGGTTCAAATTTTTTAGGTTTCACCACAAACGTAAAAATGATAGAGCTTTTTTCGATACAGTTTCAACAAAGTGCAGAATGTAAGCTAGGATAGTGTTATCAATGGTCTTAGGTTCATCGACATTACACAGGCAAACGGCGTTGTGATATTTCCTTTATATATATATATATATATATATATATATATATATATATGTGTGTGTGTGGGGGGGGGGGGGGGGGTGTGTGTGTGTGAGTGTCTGTCTGTCTGTCTGCCTGTCTGTCTGAAAAGGCTGTCATGTTTCTTCCATCATAAATTTTAAACGGCATCAATTCACTGAAGTGACTCTAACGTCTTCCTTGCTAAGTTCATTTATGTTTGATGTTGATGGGGTAAATCACATTGAAACTATTCCATCTGCTTACACATAAATGTGTTAAGCTGTACCCAAGACGACTGCCGCTCTCCACTCTTATTCTTATTAACTTAAATGCAGTTATACATTCATGTATTTGTGTATCACATGTGTAGGGAAAAGAGAAGAAGATGTTTTTGGAAATCAGAAAACCTGTTTAGTCAGCCTTCCTGTCTTTTACGGTAAACTGCTTATTTGTTTATAACGAAAAGTTACTTTTCAAATAGCCATTTCCCCTATGTACATTCTGCAAACACTCGTTTCACTGTCACATGTAATGAAAAGCAGAATGATAAAGGTTAATTTCCTGATTACATTGTACTTCACAAAAAAGAAGAGTTATCCTAAACGCGTTTCCTATGTTTTTTTTATCAAGCATTCCTCGATGTGGTAAGCGTGCCTTGTGTTCAGATATTATCTTTGAGTTATTTATATAGAAATGGCATGAAGACACTGGCAGTAATAATGAGTGTCCACAGTTACTTCCTCCTTGTAATGACGAGCGAACATGCCTGGCCTGTCATAACCAATACAAGTAAGCTGAAGGTACATTCCAAGTCAGTAAGTATAGGGACTAACTACACATGCCAGATATGTTGTCAGACAGTAGAATCGTGGAGAAGTAGACCATGTACCAAATACTTAAGATAGGAAACTTCTTAATTGCAATAGTTGCCACGTTTTGGTACTGTTCTATATGTACTATTCTAAGACACTTTTCCCCGGCAAGGATATGGATTTCATAAAATGCACGTTTGGTATGGCTACGTAACAGAGACAATACAAAACACAAAAGAAGCAAGTGATTCACCTCTACTATAACATCGTTTTAGCTCATGATCTGTGTTCTGATCCTCACTTCTTCTGTTGTTTTACACTGTCTGTCAGGCTTTTATTTCATTTAGTATAACATAAGAAAATGGACACCAACAAAAACGAAATATGTTGTTGACGTTGGAAAAGATCGAAAATTGTTGGGTACAGATCTATGATTTAGGTTAAACAACTAAGAAGGAAATAGAGAAGGAAAACTAACTACGTTCCAGACATTGTTTTGCCAATATACCGCCCTGATTACCACTCTCTAGTGCTAACTAAAGCGAGATAATGTGTGATAACATCAAACTCGAGCATTCTCTTACTGGCAAAAGGTTATCTTCCTTCAACGTGTGAAGGGTGATATGCAAAGGTTCCACTGCTGGTAGGGTATGTGAGAGAAATTAGACTCCTAAGTAAACGAGGGTTAGTTTCTTATGTAAACATTTACGCTCTTTGAACCAGAACTTTTAAGTGACATCCACAAGACGGAAAGTATTTACTCACATGAATAAAGCGAGTTATGTTCAGCCTCAGTTATGAATATATGCATTTATTAATGTATTTACATTTGCTAAAGTAGCCTTGAATATATTACAATATTTCGTATCATTTCAACTAGAATTGAGACACAACGATCTCGCAGAATGATCATGTCCAAATTTTACAGGTAGCCACAAAAATGGTGTTACAGATGTGCAGTTAGTCTTCACTTATGGTTTTCCCACCTTTTGATATGTGAAGGTAAGACACTTATCATCATGTATTGTAACATGACTTCGTTGTATCCTCGATTCTGATTGGTCGATTCGAAAAAATTACCCTATGTTGAATGACAATGAATACCCGCAAATTAGCAAAGGCGAATCACCGCGAATTGATGCAACATGTTCACTAGTGCCGGCCCGACTCAAGTTTTAATTTTCCAGTTTCTTAGAAAATTCGTGCCGTACTCCGATTTGACAGTTGTCTTTGTCCTTTTTTATATTGTGTCTACCGATAGATATCACAAATACACTTTAATATGATTTATTTTTGAAGAACGAAAATATTTTCAACTGGCTTACTTAGTCCAAGTTTGCCGCAAAGTTTCATGCGGCCGCCTTCTTTCGAATGCCGTTCCCATTGTATGACGTCACAAAGGCCAACCGTTTTGACGTCACAATGTTTGCGTCGCTGTCACAATGGTTGTGGGCTAGTTCAAGACTTTTGTACTCGGGGTTTTACGATATTTTTCTACGAGCTTTGTGATTGTTGATTTCGGTCTCAAATTAAACAAGTATGCTGTAAGGTCTCGCTGTTACGAATGCCACCATTTTCTATTATCACAACGATGTTTGTAATGTAAATAATGCCGGAAATTCACATTAGCTAGACCTTATCTCACCTCTTACAGAAATAGAACAGTCGCAAAGTCCTTTCCACACAAAAATAAGTACGCAAAAAAAGAGTTCGCTCTTAAACTTCTAATAACTAACGGTTATGTTACAATATCGATAAATAGTTGCGTTTGTAAAATTTCCGGGATTCATTGTTATTCAACGCCCGCAAATTTAAGCGTTTAAAACCTCCGGCTAACGCCGTCGGTTTTAAACTAAATTTGCGGGTGTTGAATAACAATGAATCCCGGAAATTTTACAAACGCAACTATTTATCTTCTAAATCAACATTTGTTTACCTACTTACAATAACCTATTGGCAATTGTCTCTCTCGATTACGTTTATGAATATTGTATCATATTGTATCAGTGTTACAGCATTAACGTGTTAAACAATTGGTTTGACATTCATTGAAAAAATCATTGCCTCTTAAAGGGCCAAAGAGCGTATTGGTCGAGTCAAATATGTTAAACTTCATAAATGGTGTAATCTTATCGTCGTGATTTGTGGTCGAAAAAGGGACAATGTCGCCCGCCAATGACTCAAAAAGTAATTTTTGAAACTTATTTTCGAAGACACAAAGATGAATATTTATTTGTAGTGTTTTGAAGGTCCTTTAATTAATATATTTGTAAGCTTGAAAAAGAATTTTGACTTCCTGACACTTGCATGGCCATTTTTCATATATCTTTGAAATATAAAAAAGTTCATAATTTGGGCATTTTAGCGATAAAGATGCAACTTTAGAGGAGCGATTTAAACTTAGCTAATGACATACAGTATTTTGACTATTATTTCATGAAACACACACCGTGTCACTTTAAAAGGATATTGCAAAAATAGATTCGAAAGATCTTAAGAGCACCATGCAAATGTAATTTCATTTTGAATGGTTTTTAAGTGCATTCATAATCATGTTCGCTAAATTGAATTATGTTAACGTTCTTATAATTAGATTGTGTGTAATTAATGTAATGTTTTAATTAACGTGTTTTGATTTCAATGTAAGTTATTTTAATATGTATTTCAGGGAAACGCCTTATTACTAACAAGAAGCAATTACGGACATTTTTTTATAAATAAAATTGGCAGATATATTTCAATAATATATTATCTCACTGATATTTATCTTATATCTGCAACAACAGTTCTAAAATCTGTGTGTCTTGTTTTGAATGGTATTAAATAGCAAATTTGATATTTAGCGGTAAATCATTAAGTATAAGCAATTAAGCATTAAGCAAGTGTATGCTTGTAGACTTTCTAGAGAGGTTCGAATAATATTTGTGCAGTGCACTTAAGACATTTATCAACAAGCAATACATAACTTAAATATAACCTTTACAATGGCAGTATCTTGATATGATTGCATAACATTTCTGAGCAGGTAGAGTACATACCAGTGTGTCTCCGCCTGTTGTTAAAACATCTCCTTGTCTACAGTGTACATGTTACATATGTTAGCTTGGGATGACATGGCGAAAGCTGCAATGCTTGGATTAAGGATGCACTTTTGAATGTCAGTTTAACATGTCATGATTGTGAGACGTTTTATGTTCCTTGACGTCTCGAGCCAAAATAAAAAATTACTGACATTACAAAGGTTAACATGGTAATACAAAATCTATAATCATGTTGCATAGCACCTTCTAAATGTTGGTACGTTATTCTCAAGGACTTCATCATCAAAGAATTAGACATTGGTTATTTGAAAAACGCTTTACTTAAAAGCTCAAGCCATATATCAAAATATATAATTTGTGACTGAATGTTTAAATTGTCACGTCAAGGACAAATATGTTCGAAGCTGGTCTATAATATTAATTAGCACTGTGTCAGAGGCACAAGGACTCTGGAATCGTAATTTACAGAGTGACGTGAACGAGGAATTATTTTCTTACTTAATTGAATTGATTATCACTACTGCATAAGGTATAACATGAAGAAGACTATTTCATTCAAAGTGTAAAATACCTAAGTGATACGTTATCCAAAGGTAACATTTGTGTCGTTTTAACTGAAATGTTTTTGGAACCATTGCAACGTACCGTTGATCACTCCTGATACAATGCCTATTGAATACCAAACAGTTTACATGAATAATTAAACACTAACTATAAACAGATGCTTATCGAATGTTGAAGTCAGTAAATCACGGGTATCTGACACACCACCTGACGTTGCTATGTCAGCAATGGCGGAGAAACTGTTTGTCTCTCTGCACGTGATGTCCAGCGACACCTGGTATGTATAATAGGATATTTAATTTTGTTTACCACACTGATATTTAACCTATTAGTTTTACATTTTTTACAAACCTCTGTCGTTTTAGTTGACCCCTTGTACATTTTGACCAATTCAAATTTTGTAAATACCATTGCAAAGTTGACTACTTGTAATTTTAACGTAAACATTACAGTACATTACAACATTATTCAGCATCACGTTTGAGTTACCAATGCGTTATAATATGTTTGATTATAAATCATCAAGTACCAGTGTATTGATCTTATGTTTGATTAGGATATAGTACATTGACCATAATTTATTTAGCTCACCTAAGCATATTAGTTCGATGTAATATTAACGCCGCTAATGGCTGAAATATTGCCCAAGCGGCGTTAAACAATAACTCACTCACTCAATGTAGTATTACCCGTCATAAACCAAAGTCATTGAAGCCTGTGATCTGCTTATTTTCATATCAATGTATGATTTTTTTTATTTAGACCTTTCCAAACACATTCAACCTATATAAGTAACGCCATATAAGTTTATAGGAACATCTGTGTATTAAAGCATTACCATCTGTTTAGTTATCCCTTTCAAGCTTAATTGCTTATTGATAACGGCATTTTAAAGCAAATTACTTCTTGGATACACATTTCAGTAAACAGATGAGTCACTGCCAATTGCAAAAGAAAATGGCGGATTCCCATGGATATATCTTTAATCTTCAGGAATGGGTAAATCAAGATCTGTCACGTTGAATATTGTCAGCAGAAGTGAATTAGCTTATCTTTCGCATTCTCCCCAAAATGTATATTAAATCACCTGGTGGTAATTTGAATAGTTCCATTACGTTTTGATTTGTTGATATAATGCCCGAATGATGTCATAAAAGTATTGTCAGACATTCAGATACGCAGAACATGTACCTCATTTTTCTTTTGATTGTCGCAAAGTGGCGTTCATTAACAGTAGTTATCCATTTTCTTAAAACATCAGTTAGAATAGCATAATCAAAGCATTGTCATAAATTTTCACATTTTGTTCTATTATGTTTTCAGAATATTTTTCCAACGATAATCGCTTTACATTGAGGGTGTGGGATTGAATAAAGTCGGATCGAATATATCACATTACAGTCGCCGTCATATTATAAATCCTTATTGCATTCATTCATTTTCTATTATCACTTATTTAATGACTTCTTCAGTTACAAATTGCACACTTTATCGCTTTAAACTGAAGTCTACTATAAAGCTGAATGCTGCACTAATTCGCTGATTCAGCAACATTGAAAATATAGGTGTACTTAGATATACCTTTACTTTCTGCCTTTTTTCATCAACTTGGTTACGACGAATTGGTAACTCCAACATAAGGAATATGACCTTATATTTGTACCAACCTACCATCACGAAGACGTGTTGTGAAAAGTGATATGACAGTGATTACTTTAGCAAGAACTACAAAGTTCTTGTAGAAACACATCTGTCAAAACAAAAAGAGTAACGAGGTATTCAAGAGAGAACAAGTGTTATGTCCGTTTTTATTGGCGTACAGCTGCTCAACAAAAGTTTGTTAGACTGTACATAATTTTCTATGTTATCGTATCAATTTGGGTCATTTTAATTTCAAATTGTCAGACCATGCTTTTTTGCTAGTATGTTAAGGGTTAATATTTTCACTACATATACAAATGACATGTATGTGGTATGTCAGAGACAATACTGGCACTACCAAAGAGGGACATGAAGTAAAAATTCGAACACATTTTGGGCAACATTTTGACAAATTAGTTAACAATGGTTAACGTTATGATATATATTTCTTTATTAACAAACAAATATCTTAAAATGAAAATGTTCTTAAACTTTTTATTAAAATTAGTTTTTGCATTTTTGACACAAGCGTTTCACAAATCCTTGTCAAATGTGTTTTTGCTGTAATATGAATATGATATCTAGGTACGTGATAGGAACATGATCTTTCTTTATCATAGCAAAAACACCATAGGTTTTGGCAGAAAGATGATTCAATAAGTCCAACTTAAGTGAACACATATTTCCATGATATTTGGAAGAATTGTCGATTAATGTAACACACATTTGTCAGCAGCTGTACCGATATAATGTTTGTGTTGAGTTTGTTAAGTTTGCTTCGAATAAACTTCTATTTTTTAGAAATCGTAAGAACATACTGTTGGTATATTCGCCTTCCTTCACGTCTGATATTCTTTATATGCTTTTAGAATAACCAATTCAAATGTTAAAGACGTGTCGAAGTTTAATTAGTCTATCTACTGATTTGAAATATATTTAACCAGGTAAAGGGTTAAAGTTTTAGCTATGAAGATATATGTTTATTCTTTATATATACATTTTCAGCTTGAATCTTTTTCTGGAGTAATGTTATTTTCTTGAACTGATTTAAGGAGAAAACTTCGCTCTGTTTGTATACGAGATAGAATGGGCGTTCCTCGAATACTACATCTTTGTGTACACTCGTTTGAAGCAATTCATTGCCTCAATAACTTCAAGACAAGATATAGAGAGACTACAAAGTGATATTCGCCTATTACTTATGAATTCAAAGCCTTATTTCCATCATTTACCCCCTAATGAACAACTACACCTGCAACAGATACATGAGTGACTGTTGTTTGAATATTTGAAAATAGACACGAGTACCCGTTATCACATATAAACAGTCTCATAATTTCACCCTTTAAGTGAATTTTAGTCGGATTTTATTAACGCTCCATAATTGGTGAAGTCGATCTAATGTGTAAACTTCCACCAGAAGGACCATTAATATGTATACAGACACGTGATCTATTTTACTGACTGTAGAAAGTTTCACGTTCCAAATACGTACATATGTTATTAATATTTATGGTAAGTGTTAAAGACCACATCAGTGAATATGAAAGTTATATGTCTTTTGAGCTTTTATGTCTTTTAGACTTTATTTAAAGGGATTTTACCCCATGTGTTAAGGGTTAATTCTGTTCAGTACGTGTTGTATAAATCCTCGTTAACAAACGGCTGAATGTTCCAAAACTAAGAAAGTAGGAAACATAAAGAACACGGTGACTGAGGATGAGTAGTAGTGGAAAGCGATCAATCAATTCATGATTACTTAATTCATATCATATGATTATGTCGTGGACCTTTTCATTGTTAATTGGGTACAAAACATGTTTGGGTGACATGCAAATACACGCCCAGTATCCTTTTAAATGCTAATCATAACCTGCCATGTAATGATTAGCTATAGCATCTATGTATGTGGAAGGTCGGTTGAATGGTTTTCAAACTTGTTAATATTGAACGATTAAACAGCCCTTTCTGTATTGCGCAGCAAATTATGTTATGGACAAAATTACTTTCATGGACCGACAGCTCATTTTTCTTATTCAAATTATTTTTATAATATAATTTACAACCGCTTTATAAAAATCATTTACTAGAGAATTTTTCTTAGTGATATATGCTTTTTCACGATATCTTCTTTGTAGTATAGGAATTAGAGTGTTCGATGAAATAAATGGTATTCCTTAACGTCGTCTGGTATGACCTAAGATACGTACAATGTTTTCGGTTTCTAAAGACAGACGAGTACATCAGTCTTAAAATATAACCTTTCAAGCAACCTGCATAACAGACCTTTAATCGACAGCTTGTTGCCACCATGTTACTTCTCTGTAAACGCGGGTATCACTTACAGCATACTAATCTACCTCAGTAAATAACCAAGCAAATAAACAGATCTCGATACCAGCAAACTGCTCCCTTTCAGGACAGAGCGCTTTGTTCCTAGTTAATGAAACCGTTTACTCTATGCAGGTATCTGAGAGGCCACCTGACGTTGCTATGTCAGCAATGATCGAGATGTTGTTTATCTCTCGAAAGTGATCACGTGATGTCCAACGACACCTGGTGGTGATTTTGGATCATTAAATTGGTTAATCGCCTAGTACCTCCACCTTTAGTTCATCAATGTGCACCTTTTGCCCACCTCTGACATTTCAGGTATACACTGGTCGAGACGAGTTGAAGTCTTTTCCGAAGGTTTATGCGTTGTAGCACTTAATTAGTTTTATGTCATGATTCTCTCAATTGCCATGTACACTAAACATTCTGTATTGTACACTAAACATTCTGTATTGTACATCTGAACATAGTTTGAGAAAACTTTATAAAATAACTCAGAATTCAAATGGGATAGTCCATACAAAGAGGTTTCACTAAAGTGTTGAGCGAGATATTCAAGTAATAACAAGGCTGCTGAAAATTATGCACTGGGCTCGACTTTGTTTTATTGTAAAGAACTGTTAAACATGCAGTAACGTTTTGAGATAATAACAATCGTGGTTCGCTGGCAGGTTTCATCGCAATGCATAATAATAGTGGTGTTGTGGGAATTCAAAACAATGATATTATTGAAAAATTCACCTCGTACAGGTAAAATCTTCTTATAAATGGATTTTTTTATGGAAGGATAAAGCAGATATTTTATATTTCGTTGACACATAAATCTGAATTACCCTGACTTTCTAAATTTCTTATTTATGTCCATGATCAATATAAAATGCTCGGTAGCAAACAATCAAATTCAGTACGAAAAAAAAACTTACATTTTGAAGTTAACTAAGAACTAAACGTCCTTTTCATTGATTTAATTTACAAGTGTTCGAACGATGAAAGAAACATATTGGCCCCAGATAACGCATATGACTTTGTTCTTCAGTATATGTGCACAGATAATATAAACAAAGGAATTCCTGTCTCAGGACCTGACATGTGGACTGGTCTAACCAAATGTACGGACGTGTGAACTTATTGGTCGGATTGATATGGGATGAACACGTCGTGGTAAACAATCATCTAAAACTATACTGTTTTATCACCTGGTCTGCATTTATACCACAGGAAGCGTGGATTTAACAGGGGTCGCCGAATGCTACAAGGAAATCGGATCTGTTTTGGAAAGCCCGACTCATTTATGTATTACTTCGATATGTGTTTCAGGTTGGTGTTTGGGGGAAATTTTGGATCGTAAAGTGGTACAGGTTATTTTCAACATGTTGGAAGTTTTAGTCTCGATGATATTTTGGATCATTGGTCCCTTTGATAAGTCTTAAACGTCTTTTTGAAATGGCACATAAATGCTTATGTTATAACAAACATATAATAGGTTTGATAGCATATTTTTAAAAATAAGATTGTATCATTACAGCGTGTGTTTTCGTAGAATAGCCGTTGACGGAAGTATAGTTTTATGTTCCTTGTAAATCTCGCATTGTGTATATTGACATCATGATAAATTGTTAGAAAGTGCAAATGTATCCAATAATCAACAACTTTATTTCAAATCGAAATACCTTTAAAGAAAATAATCGATCTCATTCATGTGTATGTATATGTGTCTCGATTCGGATCGACGGTATGAACTTGATATGTGATATTGTCAGATTCATGAATGAAATAAAAATAATAAGCTCCTTCTTTTTTGATAGCCATTCACGAACACAGTAGTCTTGAATGTTTGATCTTCTCGTGGGAACTCTAAGGCACTGTTGCTAAAATGTCGACAAAGAAATGAAATTATATATAATCATTTAACATTCAGGCATGTGCTCGAAAAAATTCCTGTTCACTGTCAAATTACATAACAAATGTTTACATAATGATACTGAAAACATCCCACACAAGAAAACCACTTTATCAAAAACTACCCCTAGCGTTATCCCCCGTCCCTCATACAGACCCCCAAAGTGAAGCGTTAAGACCATAGACAATATCAATATCAAAGGAAAAACAATGAAATATGTGCAGCATGTAAACAAAAGCGTCTGTTGTACAACCGTGCCGCCATATTTCTGTAGTTTGGCTAATAAGATGTGACGTGAAGTTCCCCGCGATCCAACAGAAGATTATCACAGATCTAACGCAAATTATTATCACACATCTAACGTAAATAGCACATGAAAATCACAGAAAAGGACGTGATAAAACAACATTCCTCTTCATAACTGAGTTCTTGAATTACAGCTATTAAACGTTAAACGTTATCAAAGTTAATCTTTCCCGAACAGAACTTTAAGAAAATAATCGCCGATGCTGGTGTTACCGTTTGAATACATTCATTGTATATAGCGGCTGTCCATTTCGCAGTTTTATTGTAGATGATTTACTTCGTTTTAATCATGTATCCACCACAGCGAACCAAAACAAATTGATAGAATAGGACATAGTGTAGACTATGTTTACAAAAAGTTTAACCTTAAACCTTACGAGCATAATGTTCATCATTAAAGATACCTAGAACGTTAGAGGGATTTATCTACATGGACGAAAAAATATCTTATCTAGCAATAAAGGAGTTAAAGCGATAGTGAGCCCTTCTGTTTTAAATCGTGCATGCAGCTTCTAAACATAAAAAGGATATTAAAAAGTGGCATTATTATTATAAACTGCAATCCCTTTTTCCCATCGGTCAAGATCTCGAAAAACATTACTTTGAGCCCTATCGGAAACACGTTAACAAGGTTTTAAGTTATTATCCAGTATTTATTCCTAAGGCGAAGGCTGCCTTTAAGTGCTTTAGTAGCACGATCACTTAAAACATTCGTAAAATCCTCACATATTCCTTTGAAAATACGTTTCTCCAAACGTATCTATGCATAAAAAGTTTTGCTTTTTCAAATATCAGTACATATCAACAAGGATATTAGATCTTATGTTTATACATCTTCCTACAAATATACAAATACACACAAGGTGAGGCGAAATTGCACTTACTACAGGATATATACACTATATTGCTATTATCTCACGTTTCAATTGTCGTGACACGTTAAGCCATACAGATTTGCAACAGTTTATGAAAAAACATAGAATCAACAATAATTTACGAAAGAGTTACGAATATATGTCTTAAGAATCAGTCAGCTTCTCCGGGAATTGCAAGAATGATTTGTTTATGGGCGCATCTCCAAATAGTATCCATAGTTTCGGATATGTATATTGTACACTTTACACCATTTAGGTTTGTGCACCAAAAGCCAAAAGAGGTGAGATAATTCCGGGTTTAACGCCGCAGAGTTATCAAGAGTATTTCACTTATAACACGGCTGCTAGTATCATTCCTGGGAGAAAACCCGCAACACCATTGTGGCTTTGTATTGTGGTGAAACCTGCGAGCATGGGCTGGAACTAACGAACCATGGGTGGTTCCTACATTGTATGATAATATGTTTAAAAACTGACATGTAATCTTAAAGAATAACTATTGAAACTGTTGCTGTTAACTTCATTTGGATTATTTACTGTTACACTACGTACGTTGATGACGTAGGCCTACATATGCTGTAGTCGTCCGTGTGAGCCATAAATATTAATAATAATGTTAAGAACATAGTTTTTATCTTTTACCATGACCTAGTAATTTTTCACATATCGACAGTTTAACTGTCATCTTGGAAGAGTAGATCGTTACAGAAACACTATTGCCATTTCATATTAGTCACAAAACGAGCGAATTATAACAAGACTGAATTAAGGATACTTGGCGATCAGAGAAATCACAATGAGCTTTAACGGTATTGATAAGATTTATTTTTCCAGAATTCCTTATTCAAAGGAAATTAAAACAAACTGTTTGCAGTTACTTCCCTTTCCAACTGATGCCCATAACACCGTCTCCTTTCGAGACCTTCAGTTTATCCTTGATCTCGGTACATATCTTGCAGGGGCAGTTACTGAAGGGAGACTTGCACGGTCTGAAGTAGGTTTTACACGTGTTGTCACGCACACAGTAGCGCGCACAGTCCATTAGGCTGTACGTTGGTGGCATGCTCTTGCAAGAGGCCGTGTCCACACTCACGCCTTGTTGGAGACGAAAGTAACCGCCTAGAACCAGGGAAGATAACACTGCGAGGAGGAGACAACTCTTGAGGACCATATTCATTGTAGAATAATTGAACCAGCTATAAAAAAAAAGAAGAAACAAAACAATTGTTTTACAGGAAATCATCAATCAAATCAAAGTGAGAGAAAACTCTCATTTACGGGACACCTGAGAAAAGACTACATCTTAAATCAATAAAACTTTTTTCTTTATAATAACATATTAGCATCAAATCGTCAGGAAGTTATATTTTACCTTTATTAAAAAAAATTTAAATTACACATTGCCATCATGTTTTCTTAGCAAAGTACAAAAATAGATGCTGCTGGTAAATACCTATTTACATAAGCATATCAGTCATGCACCTTTTATCAAGGTTATACATTATACAGTTAAAAAGGTGTTTCAAAGTTTCGATCAGTATCAGTTAATAGTGTATATGAGTCTAATATCAAAACCTAACATGTGCTTGTAATCGCGTGACTATAAATGGCGATATTGACACGTAATTTTCTTGCATATATGCATGGCATATGTTAATTAATCAAATATTTCTTACAACTCTAATGAACATTGACGTTTTAGAATTACTTAATAAGATAAGATTAAGAAGAGCATGACTCTCTTAGGACGAATTCACCAACTGACCTGATCATGAACCGGACGACGAACTTCTCTAGTCACTCTAGTCGCTCAGTGACGTGCCGACTGAGCTGTTCTTCTTTAGAGTTCAGCTTTCTCAATAATCAGTTGTGTCAGTACTTATGCTTTGCTTGACATAAACAATGACGGAAACTACACTAAAGGTTATTTTCCTTTATGATTTTTTCCCGTGATATTTTCTATTAACACATATTTTCTTTGAAAGACGTGTGAGCATTGGAAGTTGACATGCAATGTTCCTGCACTGTGCTTATGGGGAAAATACTTTACAGAAAGAGACATATTTCATTTCAGAATTTTTTTGTCACTTGATTTTGATTATAATTCTTGTCTACAAGTTTGCTACACCATTTGGGAAAGAGACATATTTCATTTTAGGGATTTTTCACTCATATTTCTTTGATTTTCATTTCTACCATTTAATGGCTACTTCCTATAGGGAAAGAGATATATTTCTTCTCAGGTATTTTTTCTTCTAAAATTTATTTGACTAACATTCATATCATCAAATCTGTTTCTTCACTTGAAAAAAAGAAACATGTCTCATTTCAGATAGTTTTTCTTTAAAATTTCTTTGATTTTTCATTCTCGTCACTCAATCAGCTACTTCATTTGAAAAAGAAACATTTCATGTCAGATAGTTTTTTTTCTAAAATTCCTTTATTTATCATTCCTGTCATTAATGAGCAGTCCTTTGGAAAAGAGACACATTTCATTTCCTTCAGAACCGTTTAACGCTAACCAACTGTTCAAATGTATGGTCAATGAATAGCAAGCAGTCCCACAAGCATTACTGGGGACATTAGTGACTTCAATTCTAGCTGGATGTCAGAAAAAGATATGGACAAACACACACTAGTGTTTTGCAATTTACTCCATTACTTTGAAAAAGTTACTTCGTCATTTAAAAGAATTTTATTGTGCTACGCATCTTATGATTTGTGTCAAAACCCTATCCTATTCAAGGAATTGAAAAAATACTATCAAATAACATGCTTTGCTTGTTTTATTTGCAACAAGTGTTTTGAGTTATCACAAGTTAATGAGTGTTCCAAGACTTTGAATGTGCATATATGATTCTAACCACTGATAAGATAGGGAATAGTTTAGCAAAAGCTAGAGTGTCAAGTATGCTTCTGTTGATGTATTTCATCCACCGAACAACTCCAGGTTAATAAAGAGGCGTAGTTGACGTTAATGTTCAGTCATTGTGACATCAAGATGATACTGAATATGTTGCATATCGTAAGGCAACACTTATGAATATCAATCACCTATATTTGGTCAGGCATTTGATTTGAACCTGGCGAGATTTAATCCTTGTAATAAATGCTTTACCGTCTTTAATCAATATGACAAACACTGCGCAATACACTTACAGTTCTTCCTTTGCCATATGAAATATCGTGTGTCCATTAGAAATTTAACTGTCTATAGTTTTAACACCCAGGTATCACATATAGTTGCTTAAGATTGAAACACGTATCACAGTACTGCCACAGTCTGTTGGTTCTTTAACATTTCAAATAGTACGGTATGAAATATTAATCGATGTAAACATATAGACTATATTAAATATTTAGTTTTGCTGAAAACATATCCATATGATAAAAACGATATTAAAAGATACATAAGATCTATATGCTATTCGATCAATACTTTAATTTCACATATCTCCAACTTTAACATCCCAGGATATTGGCCTCACCTGACCTCGGATTCAAGGTTTCAAACCGTCCAAGGGCGACAACCTCATCTTCTCATCTTGACGTCTATTATGGACCTTGAAAAGAGTGTCCCAGGAGACCGTCACCTCGACCTAGAGTGAGGTCCCCTATGTCTTCGGTGCAGATCTGGCACATACATCCTTTGAAGTGGTCCTGACAAGCCCGGTAGAAGCTCTTACAACTCTTTTCAGTCATACAAGAAGATGCACACGTCATGTAATTTGCCGAACTATCAGCTAAAGTGCAGGAGCCAGACTCGATAGCTACATTTGGTGTGAGCTTGAAGTAACCACCCAGAACTAAGGGAGGCAGCGCTACCAAGAGGAGACAACTCTTTATGAACATGGACATCCTTGAATTGTGTGACACTGCTGCAAATGAGATATACACGATGTCAAATGCTTCAGTTGAAATAACTTAAAAGACAATTGATATTAAAGGGACACAGAGTATGTTGTTGGAATGAAGTATATCAAACTTAATAAATGGTGTTATTTTATCGAGTAGTATTGTTTGTCTCTGAAAAACCCCATCTAATTGCTGATCAGTTCAATACAGAGACAATAAATATGTTTAAGATGTAATTTCTGGTCGAAATGGCGCGCGGCAATGACTCAAAAGTAATTCTGGAAACTTATTTACAGAAGATACAAGGAAAATATATGTTGATAGTGTTAAATGGATCAATTAACAAATATCTAAAAAAGATGCAAAATTTGGACTTATTAGCATCGATATGGTGTTCTTCCTGTTATCTTTAAAAACGAGAAAATATCCGAATAATGGCATTTAGAGATAAAGATGCAAGTTTATTTGAATTGATTTCAAGACAGATGATATTTTTGCTGTTTCAGCCAAATAAAAATTTATGAAACCTACTCTGTGTCGCTTTAAACATAATTAGTTTTGATTAACATTCAACGAATGGCAGGTGTATCAATCTTTAAACTCGTTTACATTGATGTCCTATAGTAATTCTTTTTTTAAAAACATGCTAACCTATTATCCTACCAATCTGTGATTAGCCTGAATTTATTTAAAATTTTAGGTACAAGAACCATAACAATGTTCCTATTCAAAAACATTTTCAATGGATATACACATTAAGAGAACGTTTTCATTTTAAAAAATAAAGCTGTTCGCTCTCACCGTATTTTCAATGCTAGTCAATCCGCACTCGTCAACGTCAGGTCTGCAGAGAAGCAAGAGGTCGCTTAACGCGCATGTCATAGGCATATTGACTTATATCAGGAAGGGTGAATGCATGTTATGACGTAAGTCACGCATGACCTACGTCACCATAATTTAAGAAAACGTTTTAAAAATTATTTCTTTCTTTCAAGAAAGCATTCGTCAATACATGAATGAAGAAGGATACTACGACATGAAAGTCTTGATTGCATCGAGTGGTTACCGAAGTTTACATATATACAAACTGAAAGGCGTAACAAAGAACGTGTTCTATAATATAGGATCTATACAATTGTAAACGTCATAAGGTACTCTATAAGGAAATGATAAAATAGATTTTTCGTATTCATCATGCAGTTTAAACATCACGTTGGTTTAAACATCTATTCTAAAAGGTGGAAAATAGTACATGTACTTTGAAACAAGCAAAAAAAGCACGAGGATAACGGTGACCCTTGTCAATTTATTTTAGATTAATCGATCATTATTCATTGTGGCTTTGACAGTAGATTTTTTCAACACATTTCGGTGTTGAATTTAAGTACATCGAATTTTTAAAAAAAAGAAGAACAATTGTAAAATGGTGATTCATACTACAAATAGAATAAAATAATAGATGTTTTAATATGAAAAATAAGAATTTAACATATGATAATTGATTAAAAGATCCACTAGCAAGAACTCAGAGTGATTACATATTCTTATCAAAATATTTGAAATTGGAATTACTACATCTTACAGAGATTATTGCAAGTATGCTAACTTAATTATCAAAGTCGATTAACGTTTCCGCTTTTTCAAAACATTCATTCCTTAAACTAATAATCTGGTGCAAATTTAAATAATAAATTCATTATCGATAGACATTTAGCATGCATATCCACAGCTTTCAGCAGTAACTGGAAAATTAAGGCTAAAACCAGCTGGTATTAAATGAGATTCTTTTTCAGTTTAAGCAATGTTTCAATTGCAAACACAGTAGGGCTTAGCCTCCATGCCATTGCAAATTTATCAATCTGCCAGCCATATCCTAAAATATAAGCTTGAATCATGTCTCTGAGAAACCATTGGAGCTTGATTGATTTTATGTGAAAGTTTAAAAAAAATCAGTCTCCTTTTCATTTTTCTAAAATTTATTGATCAATTCTTATTTCAGTTTCATCATTAGACCACAACTTTTTCTACATTTACTGTAGAACGATCTTTTTACGTTTAAGAAACGATCCGAATTTTTACAACACGTTATCGAAACAGGAACGAAGTCCAAAGTTTACAAACATGGGAGCAAAGGAAATCATAGCTACGACTGTGGCAACGTGTGTAGGCTTCGTCATTTCATTGTTCGTGCTGTTACGAATGTTAATCGCCTTTGTGAAGGCTCCTCGCACGTTTAGCTGGAAGACTCGGGAGGAGCCGCCATCCTGTCTGACTGACCCCGATCTCGGGACACACGCCTTCGCCCACCTCGAGGTCAGTGAGCCGGGTCACGGCGGGAAATTTGATTCTTTGAAATGTTGTTCGTATGTCATATTTCTTTGTCCTAACCTGATTGAATTTGACTTAGAGACGATTTCAGAAGACGAACAGAACCTTTCACTTTAAATTCATTGGTAGTACACGAGATTGCCCAGGAAATAGAAAATAATCAATAACTAAAATTAGATAGGCCTACAATCCACACAAAGGTAGCTCAATCTCTCCCGACAGAGGTATCCCCGTCGTTAATTCCTATACGACAGCGGCCGTCTTTATCGGGTTCTACTCTAAACATGCATGGGTTATGGTTCCTATACGACAGCGGCCGTCTTTATCGGGTTCTACTCTAAACATGCATGGGTTAAGGTTTTCTCATTTAGCCTGCTTTCGCCAATATTTGATCGATTTCACATGAGAGTATCATCGCCAGACGGCTGCCCACGACGCTGAAAAAATAACAGGTGAACATAGCCACGTACGAATAATAAGCCGCCAGCCATACGAGGCATGATTTGGCCCGAAAAGGATCAGCTTATCTTGAAGGAGCTCTGCGGATTCAAATACGCTGATGTAGCAGGATGCATAATACTTAGTTTGCTAAATCAGGTTGACAGGTATATACATACACTGAATGCTTGCAGGATGTCCGTCTCCACTACGTGACTGCGGGCCAGGAGGACCGCCCCCTCATGTTGCTGCTTCACGGCTTCCCCGAGTTCTGGTACTCATGGCGCTATCAGATCAGAGAGTTCAAAAAGGACTTCAGGTGAGTGGCTCAATAATCTTAGGCTCCCAAATTTTGTAAGCCGAAAATCAGAGAGAACAAACCCCCAATGCTCTATGTTCACGGCTTCCGAGGAAGAATTACTTCAGAAGGACTTCAGGAGGTCAGATGAACGGTTTTCTCTAAATTTAGGTTGTTGATACATCTGTTTTTGAATACCTTATGTAATTACAAATTAATTTCATAATTGGTTTGTTCACTGGCTTCTAAATGGCTTGAAGTGTGTAACATAAACTGGTATAAATGCCGGAGCTTGTCGATGGCACTTTACTGAAAGGTGTTAAGCGGATCGAACTGATTTACACAGCGGTATGTTAGTTGATACCTCCATGAACTTCCATTTTTAAGTAAAGTCCAATCCAAACTATGATTTCTCGCACACCTCCTCAATCAACCAAGAGAAGTTCCGATGTCCCACACATCTTCGGAGCATTCAGCCCTAGATCACCGACTATGTCATGGACATGGTAGACGATGCTAGGCGAATCATCTATTGCCCCTGATTGTTTTATTTTCTCTGCCTGGTATCTAGAGTGGTTGCGGTGGACCAGCGGGGGTATTCAGAGTCCGATGCTCCGTCTGGCATCAGTAACTACACCGTCACGGAGCTGGCTAAAGACGTCAAGCAACTCATACCGGCCTTAGGTAAAGTCTACAAATCAATATTCATAATGTCGTACTCTGTTTACTATTTTGTAGATCTTTTTCACTTAACCTTAATGCAATGAATCCCAAATTCGAAGGTACCTGAATTGACTCAAGCAAGGATTTCTATACACCTGTAGATATCCTCGAGTCAAGTGATCTCTCTCCGTCTTATCAGTAGTCATGTAACTGTCATCACTGATTTATCCCAAACATTTAGACTCTCTGGTGTATCATTTGGTGTGATCACAAGTTTTAATTTTCCAGGGTACAAGTCCTGTGTGTTGGTGGGTCACGACTGGGGTGGCGCTGTCGCATGGACCGTTGCCGGACTCTACCCTGAAGTGGTGGACAAATTGGTCATAATGAACTGTCCACATCCTCTCTCCTTTCAGCCGTACCTCATGTCCCACCTGGCACAGGTTAAGAAGTCGTGGTAGGTATTAGGACATACAAATAGATTGTATACAGTTAGATATTTATAAATGTATCAATTTTGGTGTGTTCAGGTTGACACTATAAATATTGGTATTTGTGTTATGCGTTTCGTTTCCCTTTGAACAAATGTCTCTCCAACAGGGCCAAGGAAATTATTTTTAAAAAAGGTAGTTGTTCGGACATTTGCCCCTGAATTCGAAGGTCAAACTTTAATAGGAACGATAGAATGAATTCATGTTTCAATATGTTTACAAGATATATTAAAGGCCGGGATCCGCCACTATACACGGTGTTGGCGTGGCCAAGTTGACCTGAAAAAAACTACACCTTGAAGGTATAATTTTGGGTACCTATGTTCAAAGTGGAATAAATCAAAATCTTGTTTTCGGAAAGTTATCATATTTACACAGTACATCCTTGACACTTCAAAAAGGGTAATTCCTAAACATGTTTGATCCAAAGTATAAACTAAAAGAGTACTTTGACTGCATTTACTTCATTATTGTTTCCAAATTTGAATTAACTCTGTAAATGTCACGTGACTAGATTCTTATCATTACCATACCAAACAAGTCTGCTAGTGGAGGAAAAAATCCATTCACAGTGTCAGATTTCACTGCCTTCCCAGCCCGACTGGGAAATCAAAACCTCCCCCATCCAATATGTCCCCCAAATATTTAGCTATGGTTGTGGGGATAAGCTATATCGACTTTTGTATGAAAAGATTATTGTGACAGGAAATGGATTTACACAATTTTGTATAACTTTTGTCAACAATAGTGAAATATTCACTTCAAATGTATCCAAACATTGTTAAAAGACTATGATTGTTTTGAAATACAGTTCCTTGTTAGGTCTATAGTTAATTCTTTAATTAAAGATATCATTAAATTAGTGTTGGTCATCTCATTAAATATATCAAACTTATTTTTCCTTATTATTATGCACTGAAACTGAATAGTCTACTACCAGCCACAAGTTGTAGTAAAGTTTTGTGACCTTTGACCCTGCTGAGCTCTCCCAGGCACCAAAAAAACCGTTACTGCCCTGTCACTCATACACTGATTATATCTTCTGTTTATGGAATCAACCAATCATGTGCAGTTAAGATGACAAAGATAAGAAACCCATGGGTTTTTTGGAGGTTTGGATCCCGGCCTTTAAGTAAGTAATTTCCCCCTGTTATTCAAAATAATGTCGATTATTTGTTCGTATATGAACGACTGTTTAAATGTATGTATATATATATTGTTCATATAGGTACATGTTTTTATTCTACGTGCCATTCCTGCCCGAACTGTACATGTGTATCAAGGATAGAGCTCTGCTGAAATCCGCCCTCACTGGCTCATACATGGGGGTCCGGCAGACCAAGCTCACCCCCGGGGATGTTGAGGCTTATAAATACGCATTTCCGAGACTTGGTAAGATTAATATGTATCCAAACGTCATAAAAATTCCTTATTTTAAAAGTACATAGTTTCCATTGCTTGAAAATCACAACCAAGTTCGGAGTTGGGTTGAGGTTATGTGATAACTAACCTGCACAACCGTTGATTATGGCATAGATGTGTATGGGGTGCAACGATACACAACCTTCCCGATACGATACGTATCACGATATTAGGTTGACGAGATACGGTACGTATCGAAATACATATTTTTCATTCAAGCTGCTTTTGAGTGTGTATATAGATTAAACTGTTAGCAACAAGTAACTTACAAGATTTAGCTATGGTGTATTCCTGAAAAACACTTCTATCTTAAATAAAGAAATAATAAATAAATAAACATTATTTTTTTTAAATGAAATAACTAAATCGAATGGGATATTTTTACATGTCACCATCATGAAGAAAAAAGTCCCGATTGAACAATACAAAGAGGAGTTTTAATAAAGAAGAGATCGATATTGCAAAATAAGAGTATCGATAGTGTTGATGTAATAGAATCGATACACTCAGACACGTATCGTTTATCGTATAGGCAGTACAAATGTATCGATACGTTTGTGTAACGTGACACCCTTAGTGTACGACCTTCAATATTAAAAAACGATATAATTTCACCATCAAAGGTCGACCGTCTAGTTTTTAACCAAGTGGTTTCTTCTTTCAACTTTTACCAGGAAGTTTCACAGGACCCATAAACTACATCCGGGCAGTGACACGCACCATCAGCCCGAGACAGAGAAAGATTTCCGCCCCGACGCTGCTGATTTGGGGATGTCAGGACGGAGCCCTCGAGACGGGGCTGGCCTCTCGGGCTGAGAAGTATGTCGAGTCTCACCTGATCATCAAATACGTTGAGGACGCCTCTCACTGGGTGCAGATGGACTGTCCAGAGATAGTCAACTCTCACATGAGGGAGTTCCTTAAATAAGTTTTTCAATGTGGAAACATCTGGGTTTTTTCAAAGAATGTTGGCTTCAGAAAGCTTGATACATATATTCATGTGCTTAATGAAATTAATTAATTTCGACAAATATTTATCCGACTTCCCCCGCATGGCATAGCTTACACGAGCCAAAATATCTGTCTAAATTAGCCCCTGCAGCATTTCATTGTTAGCACTCTAGTCTCTACCGACAGTTCTCGATAGTCCAATGACACATCTTAAAATTGCACCTTTTCAGGAAGAGAGCGTTTCACTAAAACCTCGAATGTTGGTGCTTAACAGCAAGGTATAAATTAGCCTGTGATGGAGTTATTGCCTTGCGAGGGGAGTTGATTCTCAAAGACATACCTGTATTAGTTATTTAATAACTTGACGAATGTTGCCGCCCGTTTTCAGATGGATAACTTGTATGAAAAGTTGGGATGTTAACTTGTCATCCATGAGAGCTGGTGTAAAAACCAAGTATGGATAAAGTATATGATTAAAACCTTGCTGTAGGTAGATCTTTAAAACGGAAATGACAGTCAAGCGTTACATAGTTATGATGCAGCAAACACGTTAAAGAGCCACTCCGTGATTTTCATAACATATTTTTTTACCTTGGATACGAACCTATATGTAATATGTGCACGTGGTGATATAAAACCAAAACATTTTAACTTTTCATGTCCAAAAGACATATAAATGAGAAATACTGGTTTTTACATGAATATCTAAAAACAGCCTTATAAGTGCACAGAGGTGTAGATATCACGTCCAATATACATGGATACTAGTTATATAACTTTACAAACGCTATAAACTCCTAACTGCCCTCCTGGATGTTATAAATAAGTCTCCAAAATTACGTTTGACTGTTTGACGCGCGCCACTGTCCGGTTTTCGATCATAATTGCGACGTTCTACCTTCATATTGTCACTGTAAAAAAACATTCAGCTTTAAAATGTGTCTTTTGGTAACAGTGGATACTTCGCGATCAAATGACACAATTGATTAAGTTTGGCATATATGACTCCAACAACTCACGGAGTGGCTCTTTAACGCACGTTCCACAAAACGCCCAGTTATAAGAGGACAACAAAGCGTGCCCATCTTACTCCACCTCGGGTACCTGCGCTTCGTCTTTAAAGGCACTATAGCCATATTTTCGTTCTCAAATTGATATTTTTTTTATCGATGATTCCCTGAGTGTGCATTGTTAGTGCATTAGTTGTATTTATGAATATTGACTTGTATTTATGCAATTAACAAGCGTTTAAAAATGTATACGTCTGCTATCATCTTTATTCGGATTGACAAGCAGGACAAGCATGCTGCACGTGCAATTGATGGAGTTCTAATGTCAATGTCAGTGCATACGGATTCCATGACACACGTAATAGACAGTTTTACCTCTGTAATCGTTCACTCGAAATGTATGTGAAAATAGAAAAGTCAAAGCGGATGTTCGTGAACTGTTCTGAAAGTAGATAACATCTGAACCTATTGATTTGTAAAATATGAACATGTATGTATGGAAACAAAAGAACAAACAATAGCTTTTCCACCAATTCCCCTTCAAAAGAGGGCACATCTTTGACCAATCAGAACTATTGATTGTTGGATTTTTACTATTATTTTTATGAAAATTAGAAATTGAAACTCCTATTTTTTACTATGTAAAAAGCCTTATTTTTTCTTACTTTACTCAATTTATGTATTGTTTAAATAACAACTACTATGTTGTACCGTTGATATGTTTTGAGTTAAGTATAACAATGCTTCTATTGAAAAGAATACGAGGTACACACTTATAAACATTACTTCCGAATGAAGGACATACGAAGGTGCTTTCAGCAAAAAGTGAGCTCGCTGTAAATTATCTAACTTACACTAACAATAAAATGAACAAACAATTTAATGCAAAAAGAGTGGAATGTGAACTTTGATGAATATTTTTAAGTGAGCATGTATTCATTCCATATGTATTTTTGATCAAGCATCTTACCTCTACAGACTTGTTATATGGACTCAGACAATCACTGCGGATAGGTAGTTCGTATTGGTTATAGTGCCTCGCTGCTAGTGAACTAGCTACAGTTACATTTGTGATTACATTCAATGTCTATAGAGCGGAGACTCCATGACGCAATATCGTACATTGTAAATATATTCGTTTTCTTTTTTTATATATTTATATGACATTTTACAATGAACATTTTTATGTCTAATCATTGTACAAAGTAAATCAGAAAAAGACAATAAAGTGATTTATTTTTCTTATCTTTATTTCGTGTTGTACTTCGTATTATTTCCACGGGTTACTTTCTCAACTGTTCAGAATGTGTAGACATGCTTATGTGTCTTTTCTCAAATTGTACATTTATATTTGTAATGCACGTATCATTTGAGATGTTGCAAAATGATTTCATTTCCCCAAGGAGACATCAAAATCGTTATTTTCGCTTGTGTTGTTGAATATATGTTTCTGTTTCAGATCGAGTTCCGTTGTGATATGAGAGAGTTTTATTAACACTTCAATTGAACCACGTCATAGACGCATATTTGTGTACCCAGACAATTGTTTACAAAATAACATTTGGCAAACCTATGGTATACTTTAGTTAACTTTACGTACAGTTTGAAAGCATTAGCTTTCTTTCATTCGGTTTTGATCCTAAATTTAAACGCCCTTTCCATAATGTTATAATTATCATGAATTGTAAGACTCCGGGATGTAACTTGTAATTTTCCCCCTTTGAAATAATTTTTTTTACGATAAAATAACGATAAGTTAACCTGCCAACGATTTATGTTGGAACTGGAACCCGAAGTCCTTTCTCCAATAAAGTACATACTGTACCAGTCTACCAAGGATCCGATAGAAAATACAGCTTCATATTGTTTTATAGACACGTCTTATATCTACATAGATGGCTATTGAGGGAGACATACATACTCATTTAAACCAAACAGAGCGTGGAATGCACGACTTTTCGTGAAAATCATTGGTTGCATGATGTCAACTACTGCATAAACCGTGCAGCCATTAGATCTCTATTTAAGCGGACGTCAATAGTCTGTGTTTAATGATACCTAAGGTTAGGCGGTTGATAATTGAGACAAACCACTCCTCGGATTTACCAGAGATTGTGAACCCTGACAGTCGGGAAACACTCGAACCCTTTGGGTCCTTATTGTTGTCCCTTCTCTCAGGGGCAGGGTTTACAATCTCTGGTAAATCCTTGTAGTCGTGGTTTCTGCTACAGGTAACGAACTAGCTCGCTATATAGCACAGCTGTCGCGTATACCATGCAGTCTAAAAACCACATTCTAACTAATGAGATAATACTGGATATTGAATAAACATTAATTAAAACATATAAAATTTTCCTCTGTCCTACTCTGACAACCATGAAATTAAGGTGACACAGAGTATGCTTCATGAGCCAGAGCCAAAGTATCATATGACCCGAGGTAAGTTCAACCAACGTGTTAAAAGCTTCATCTTTATATCATTAGTGCCAAAATTATGACATTTTCTTTTTTCCAATTGTAAATTAAAACCAGCCATGAAAATGTAAGGTAGCCGAAATTCAGCGTCCCATTTACATGTATACTAGTTAAATGATCTTATAATAAACAATACAAACCTATATATATCTCTTTGAGTCTGCCATTTATAACTTTCAAAATAACATCAATCTCATCGCTGCGTTTCTTGATCTGACCAAGCCTCCATAAGAGCCGTGTCAGCTGAAGAATTGAGGCTGGAAAGACATCGGGAATTTTTGAACTGACATACAAAACATCACATCCGACTTTGGATTACCGCAAAATGGCTGTGTGTTTGTTTACTATCATGACGAGTACGCTCATGCATGTTTGGACAGAAATTTATCCAGTCTGCGACCCCGCGGAAGGTAACGAGAGAGAGTTACTATCGTGAAAACATTTGCGTTTGATTTGGCTTTTTCTTCGCCTAAAATCAGTTCCCTGAAATTTGGGAAGTAGTAGTAATGAAATTTACCAAAACAGAATTACTGCATATTATTGAAAAGGCCTACAAAGCCATTTATCTCAGAGGTAGGTCGACAAACATTTTGTCGAAAGATCTTTAGGAATTCATTTCTATTTTTTATTTCGAAGTAAGAATTTCTCTGGATTGGGGCAGATAGAGAAATCAACTGTAGCACAGACAGAAACATTTGCCGTTTAAAATGATAAATGACATACAATTTCATTTTTCGAACTCGGAAAGTGTGCAGAGACAAATTCATAGTTATAGGGGGTTCAGAGCGTCCCTCACTTCTAAGTTTTCCGCAATCTTTCATGATCGGACAGAAGCGATATATTTAAGAGGACCTTTAATCGGTTAAATTGATTGACGGTACAAGGTCACGGTCAAGGTCGTCTGACACGACTCTTATGTAGTCGTGGTCAGATCAATAGATTGAAATTACGTTTGAGTCACTGGTCGACTTTTCCCCAGTTTTATTGTCACTATGCTAACTGATAATCATCGATGCAGGTATATTAATCAAAATAATTGTGTTCAATAGGAACCTTGTGTTGAATGAACGCACCTGTTGTAGTGTAAAACATGCAGACGTACATGTAAGTACATCAGTTTGAAAATACTCTTTATTTCAGTTTTTTTTTTAAACTCATACGACAACATCATTAACAGCACCGCTGTGTCTTTTTAATGCCCGAAGTTGTTAAATTTAGATCTCCATCGACGATTTGGGTATAGGAGTTGAAGGCATCGGATAGAACTATTTCGAATCAGGCTAGTGTATTTGAAATTGTGATATAAAATAAAAAATAATTTAATGGTACACTCAGTGTTTTCCATGATATAGTGTTTAACTTTCATGGGAACCTTTTATTCTGATGTAGATTCAAAACATCTCGTCTATTGATCTCAAAATGCCATGATTATAATATGTGATATTTACTATAGTTTACAGAAATAATATGTGTTGAGAAGACGAAATGACATATCCAATCAAAATAATTACTAGTTAAATAACCTTTCTTGTCCTAATCAACTTGTAACTACTCTTTTCTGTCTGCTTTGAATTTTTCCAAAATTACTTTTGACCAATTGACGCGCTATTGTTCGGTTTTCATATTTTCGCTGCATAGGCCTACTAAACAGATAAGCTTCAAAATGATACTTTTGGCAACATTTTTTTGAGTTTTGAAAAATACTTTGATGACTCCAAAAACAAGCGAAATGACTCTTCCAACAACTTCGTCTATCAATTGAAATCACGTTTCGTTTCAGCTGACATATTCAACGAGATAAGCGACCACTTTTCTTACAACCGATCAACAAGCAACATGACTGTAAAAGATTTAATATTTCGATGGGTCGGATTAGGAGTCGGATGTTTCTATTCATTACTCGTCCTCTTCAGTTGGGCGGTTGCGTTTGTGAAAAGCCCGCTGACTTATTTCTCCTGGAAGAAACGAAATGAACAGCCGTCCTGTTTGAGTGCGCCCGATCTTGGGACGCACGGCTTCATTCACCTGGAGGTAGGCTGCTATGTCTCTCCATACAGCGGGAGATGTGAATTCACAGTATTTGACGCTTTTATTGATAAGAACTATTTTATTTGAATTGAATTTTTCGTTTTACTATTAAGTATTATAATTATTACCATCATCATCATAACCATCATTATTATTATCAATGATTGAAGAATGAATTAATTATTAAGTTCATGATTATTAAAAAAAAAATTAATTTAATGCGATATTAATGGCATGATGGAAGAAATTTTAAAAGTAATTATTAGAAGAATAACTTCTTATACATGTTTTACATCTGTTTAAAGTCATATATAGTCTCTCTTTTGTTTGTCAAATTTAAATGCATGCAGGGCAAATAGTTCATCACTCGCGTCAATCTTTTCCCTGGCATCTGCAACCATTTTCAGAACTTTGCATGCATTCTAGACCTCAGTACTGAAAATCAAAACACCTTTACCCTGTCGCACAACAGGGCCAAACACCTTATTCTCAAAAGCCATGTAAAAAGAACACATGACATTTCTCTGCTGAGAATGCAATGAAAATAGCTCATGCTTACCTGCCTCAAATACAGAAAGAACATGAAAAGGAGATGCAATTACTAGATTTTTGGTTTATATTGCACATGCCGATAACAGAGCTCCAGATAAGCTTTTGGCTATGTGGGTATGATACCCAGATTTTTAGAACTGAGTGGGTATTTCAAATATCAAATGGGTATTCATACTTTTTGATACCCACCAATTTTTTCGAAATCTGAGTATTCATTTCATACGTAAAAAACTTAAACAAACATGTTATCAAATTCTAATAAGAAATAAAGCAAAGACAAGTTATATTAACGTGTTAACCTTATTTCCACAACCAAATTCTGAACATTAAGTTTCATCAACCTCCGTTAAACATTTTTTTAAAAGAGATATGGGAAAAGCCTACTTTCTGTTTGTAAATGATCAGTAATAACAGAACATATTAGACGTGTGCAAAATTATGAAATTTCTTTTCTAAGACAACTGATTGAAAACATTTACGTCAAAACGTCAGGGTATTGTTTAACTGAGTCGGCATTGATATGTCATTGTTACCAATAATAAATTAATCTAAACACGCTTGCGAATATCCCTGACCGGATTTATTTCTTTTTTTTACCAGCAACTCTCGTTATTTTTTCTTGCATCATGTTCATAAAAAATGCCATCATTACATTCTACAACGTTCTCAATAAAAAAAAAATATGTCAAATGACTATTTCTATGTGCTGGTCCTAACTAAACCTTTTTCGAGCCCTAAACCTGCACTTGTAAGCCAACACTGACGAAACGCCGTTGGGAAAAAAGTAAGCATGCTAGTTTCGTGTGCACATTCAAAGTTAGTAGGCCCCAATCTTGCATAAAACAAACGGTGTTAAACTCCTCACACAACTAGGAATTATCAGATCAGTTATATGAATGGGAGCGAGTTTTAAATGGTGTTCGGAGTAGTAAGCGAAGCCGCTTTGCACATAGCATTGCTCGGAGTAGATGTTTACGATGTAATAAAAAGACTGTTGTAATTACCAGTGACTTAAAGTTGAGATTTTCACGTAACTATTTTGATTTTTGTTAATGACACGATACGCATTATAATTTTTATGTATTGGGTAAATACGCATTGCTAATTTTTGAGAAGCGTAAAGGTAGATTTTTAGTGATTTTCATTACGCAGACAATTTAATTTTCTTGCGTATTTTGACTTTTCTACTGAGTAAAATACGCAAATACGCAGCTTATCTGGAGCTCTGGCCGATAAGCAGCGTCACCTTAAAGAGCCACTCCGTGAGTTGTTGGAATAATATATGCTAAACTTAATGAATGGTGTCATTTGATCGCGAAGTATCGACTATTACCAAAAAGACACATTTTAAAGCTTATTGTTTTTATACAGTGACAATATGAAGGTAGAACGTCGCAATAATGATTGAAAACCGGACAGTGGCGCGCGTCAAATAGTCAAACGTAATTTTGGAGACATAAAGATAAATATTGATAAGACTAAAGCAATTTGGATTGGCTCAAAAGCAGGTAGTAGAGATATACTTTGTCAAGATTTAGAAATAGAATGGCAAAGAAAGGAATTTGAAGTTTTGGGTATCAAATTTACACCTGATTTAAAAGACCTTTGGGTAATCAATACAAGAAAAAGACTTGAGGAAATTAAGAGATTACTAGCAACATGGAGAAAAAGGCACTTAACATTAATTGGCAAAATTACTGTTATCAAAACATTAGCTCTCTCAAAATTAGTACATGTTTTCAATAGTTTACCTAACCCACCTGATGAATTTATCAGGGAACTTGAGAGGATATTTTTCAGATTTATTTGGAATGACAAAAATGACAAAATTAAAAGAAGCACTTTAAAGAAAGATTTTACAGAAGGGGGTCTACGCACGATTGATATAAAAACTTTCATTTATGCAATGAAATTATCAACCCTCAGACAATATTTGAGGAAAGGTAGGGTAAATAATCCTTGCAATTTTCCTTTAAATGATATTTTTCAATATGGAGCAAACTTTCAAAATATAGTTACAACAAATAATCCTTTCTGGAAAGATGTATTAGCAGCATGGAAATTATATTGTTCAAAAAATACTATAGAAGAAGAAAACATTTACAGAATATTGTCACAACCCTTATGGCTGAACAGTAATTTTAAAAACCAGTATCATTTTATTAGACATTGGGCTACTAGTGGAATTATGACAATTATGGATCTCTGTAATGAAAATGGTTTCATGTCCTTTGAAGAAATGAAGCTAAAGTTTGATATAAGAGGTACATATATGGACCTTGATTATGTTTTATATATTTTGCCAGAGTCTTGGAAGATGACTATAAGACAACAAAGATATATCGAGGCCTTTGTTGTTGATTTAAATCTATTGCACAAGGAATTTTTTGATTTAAGAAAAGGTTCAAGGTTTTTTTATGATAAACTCTTAATTGACAATGTTAAGCCTCTTGTATTCCAGAAGTGGGAAAATGTATTTCATGGTTCATATTTGAACTGGCAAATGATCTTTGATACTTGCAGAAAGAATTTGAAAGATGTTAAACTTCTGGATTTTCAATTTAAATTTTTGCACAGAATTGTTTATACAAAAAGAGAACTTTTTAAAATGAAACTTGTTGACAATGAAGTATGTAGTTTTTGTAAGGTGGATAATGAAACCTTATGCCATGTATTTTGGGAATGTGGGGTTACCCAGGCATTTTGGAGAGACCTAGAAAATTGGATATCCAAAAATATACAGACATTGAAAATAACAAAAATTCTGATTTGGTTTGGGATATTAGGTAATTACCCATTGTTACTTCATATATTACTCTCTGCAAAAAAATATATATACACTTGCACTTTAAACAATTTTATTCCAAATTTACATAATTTTCAAAAATTATTGAAAGATTTTTTCACTGTGGAAAGATTCATAGCCAGAAGAAACAATAATTTTGAGAGGTTTTCCCAAAAATGGTTACCCCTTTTCCCAATCTTTAATGATTGAACTGTACTTATCAGTGGTTAACTTAGTGGCCAAAATTGTACTTTACCCAAAGCTTGATATCAATGTGTTATTGGACCCTGTGTGTTCATGTGCATTTAATGTCTGACTGTAATTAATTATGGGAACAAATAAATAAAAAAAAAATATAAAAAAATAAAAATTTTGGAGACATATCTAAAACAGCCAGGAGGGCAGTTAGGAGTTGATAGTGTTTGTTAGGTTATAACTTGTATCCATGTATATTGGACGTGATTGCTACACCTCTGTGCATTTATAAGGCTGTTTTTAGATTTTCATGGAAACCCAGTATTTGTCATAAATATATGTTTTTTGGACATGAAAAGTTAAGATGTTTTGATTTTATATCACCACATATGACATTTAGGTTTGTATCAAATGTAAATAATATGTTATGAAAATCACGGAGTGGCTCTTTCACAGTAAAACTGGCAAAGAAATGAAAATAATTGCTACAGGAGGGATTCGGGTGTAAGTGATCACCGTTTTGCTCAACAAGAGTAGTTAAGTCAATTTAATGGCTTCGCAAAAGTGAGTATATGATTTAATAATGCTTATGATTAGGTAACATCTAAAAGACAGAAAGTGTTTATTTAGAATTTCCGACAAATGTTCTCTACCAGAAAAATGAAGAATGAATGTGTATTAAGTTACCAACTGAAACATGGATTTATAATGAATTAAGAAAAAATATAGTCTGGATCTTGAAGAACGTGTTTATGTTTGTTATGCATCATAGGCAATCCTCAGCATTTCAATGGTCTTGATCACAAAATGTCTCCTCAACTTCATGCAACTTAATTTAATTGAAAATGTTATAAAAGACAATAGAGCAATTAATCAAATAATTCAGCAATAATTCATGTATCACTTTTAGAATATTGCTGAATTGCATTTCGTCTGTGCTGCATTATGCAATTGTGCATTATGCAATTTTATTTATCACTGGTTGTCTAGGGTAGGTGGACTTTGACCTCTGATAATACAGGTGCTCTTGATCAGGTATACCTGAGAGGTATGCTGTGTACTTGAGGTCAATATATAGGTCAATCAATGTTTAAACAAGAGTTCAATTATTACTAAATCAAATAAGTGTCAGTGAGCTAATGACTGAGTAAATATTATTTACACAGAATAAAAAAGGAATTTTCAAATGTTTTTTTAATATTTTTTCAATATTCGAATTCTTTAAAATGGAAACTAAAAATATGTTTTTAACTGAAATCTTCATTAGAAGAGATTTAAATAGTCTGTCATCCAGACCCTATGGCAAAATATCAAAGGAGCCTTCAACAAGTCTAGAAAATGTATTTGCCTCAGCCTGATATTAAATATTGTACAGGACTCCTTTTTTATATTATTTCATACCAAACACTGAAAAATACATTTTTGGTGCAATCTTTTTTTCAGGGACTATATGTTAGTCTAAGATTTAAAGAATTAGAAGAGATTTGAAAGAATAAGAAGAGGTTAAAAGAATTAGAAGAGATTTAAAGAATAAGAAGAGGTTAAAAGAATTAGAAGAGATTTAAAGAATAAGAAGAGGTTAAAAGAATTAGACGAGATTTAAAGAATAAGAAGAGATTTGAAAGAATAAGAAGAGGTTAAAAGAATTAGAAGAGATTTAAAGAATAAGAAGAGGTTAAAAGAATTAGAAGAGATTTGAAAGAATAAGAAGAGGTTAAAAGAATTAGAAGAGATTTAAAGAATAAGAAGAGGTTAAAAGAATTAGAAGAGATTTAAAGAATAAGAAGAGGTTAAAAGAATTAGACGAGATTTAAAGAATAAGAAGAGGTTAAAAGAATTAGACGAGATTTAAAGAATAAGGGAGTAATCTCAAATACTTGCCAATTTGACTCAATGTCAACATGAATTTGGTCGCAAAAGACAAACATTGTTCGATACTCTTAAAAGGTAACAAGTCACTTGACAAAACAACATACCTGAATAAACTGAATACAATTCTTATGACTCCAAGTAACAACCTTCCCCAAATATCCTCTGAAAATGAATTTCTCCTTGAGCCTTGATAGTTTGTATAGCTTTGTTTCGTCGCTAATAATATAAATATAGTGCAGAAGTTGGCTCAATACAAACATTAGAGACTTAAGTCTTAAGCTTGAGATATTAAATCTTGGCTGACATTTACAATCAGTCAAGTCAAAAATCAATGAAGAGTTTTTGTTAAAATGTCAGAAACAGTTTGTATTCTAATACAATTGACATAAATCCTTTCACTTACATGTGCAAGTTTTCAGAATATTATTTTACCAATCCACCTGAGAAATTGTTATTGATATTTCACGGTATGATTGTAAACAAATGCGACAAGAAATATGAGAAGTTATACTGGAAACTGATATTAATGAAAAATACTTTATTTTACAAGACGTACCTTGTAATTTTGTCAAATTTATGAAAGATGTGTTATGCATCCCCTTTTTAAGTACAATAACCACCTTGATGTACATTGTGATACATTTGTGGTGTTATCCATCCTCTCCTAAGTATAATAACCACCTTTATGTACATTGAGATACATTTGTGGTGTTATGCATCCCCTTTTTAAGTACAATAACCACCTTGATGTAGATTGGATACATTTGTGGTGTTATCCATCTTCTCTAAAGTACAATAACCACTTTGATGTACATTGTGATACATTTGTGGTGTTATCCATCCTCTCTTAAGTAAAATAACCACCTTCATGTACATTGAAATACATATGTGGTGTTATCCATCCTCTCTTTAAGTAAAATAACCACCTTAAAGTACACTGTGATACATTTGTGTTGTTATCCATCCTCTCTTAAGTAAAATAACCACCTTGATGTACATTGTGATACATTTGTGATGTTATCCTTTTTCTCCTAAGTACAATAACCATCCTTGTTATCCATCCTCTCCTAAGTACAATAACCACCTTGATATACACTGTGATACATTTGTGGTGTTATCCATCCTCTCCTAAGTACAATAACCACCTTGATGTACACTGTGATACATTTGTGGTGTTATCCATCCTATCCTGAGTACAATAACCACCTTGATGTACACTGTGATACATTTGAGTTGTTATCCATCCTCTCTTAAGTAAAATAACCTCCTTGATGTACATTGTGATACAATTGTGGTGTTATCCATTCTATCCTGAGTACAATAACCACCTTGATGTACACTGTGATACATTTGTGGTGTTATCCATCTTCTCATAAGTACAATAACCACCTTGATGAACATTGTGAAACATTTGTGGTGTTATCCATCCTCCCCTAAGTACAATAAACACCTTGATGTACATTGTTATACATTTGTTGTGTCATAGTATGGTATAGTATAGACCCACAACTATCACACAGAATTCTAGTTGATCATATTCCATGTGTACCAATACTGTGTACCTGACCCTTGATGCTTTGCTAGTAGTTGATAAATGGGTTTATAATGACAATAGTTTGAAAAGGGTACTGTCAATCCAGTTGAGGTACTGAATGTATGTACATATGTTGAAAAATAACCGTTCTTCGCAGGATGTTCGGATTCATTATGTGGCGGCAGGGGATGAGAACAAACCCTTAATGCTCTTTGTCCATGGCTTCCCCGAATTCTGGTACTCATGGCGCCATCAGATCAGAGAGTTCAAAAAGGACTACAGGTGAGTAACTTCATATCTTCCGAAGTGTGTGAACCTAAGTTATATAAGATCAAAGATCATTGAGTTAATAAATCATTTCAGGTCAGTCTCCTATAAAAGAACTAGGGATCAAGATGAAACAGTTATCTTTAACAGGCGCAATACTGTTATACCAAAGCTACTTGAACTTATCTGTCAAATTAAGATTGCTAAACCTGTTCAGGTAATGTTGTTAGTTGCCAATAGTAACAAACCAGGAAAAAATCATTGGTAACTTCAGGGTATGAAACTCCCAAAAATATATGACTACAGGGCTGGCTAGCTCTAAAACTTGCCAGCCCTGACCAAAACCTTCCTTCCCACTAAACTTTAAGAAATTTGATAAGTCTTAACTTTTACCCGATCGTAATTGAAAATTTAGCAGTCTGAGTTGAAAACAACCTGTCCCGGGCGGTCGGGCAGGCAGGTATTTCGAACACTGGTAACTTGTAAGACACTATTTAAGTTTGATTTCATAGTATATTTCAAATATGTTGAAACTCACTTAAAATCCTTCTGATACGAGATGTATGAACAATTGTCGAAAGATGTACGTTAATCATATCTGAAGACATAAGGATGTGATTATATTTTAAAGCCCAAATCATTCTTTGAATTGTTTCAGTGGCATTCTAGAAGTTGGTACTGTACCCATCATTTCCCCAATGCTTGATAACGGTATAAGGATCTATACCGAAACGTCGCCACTGTGTAATAAAGAAGTTGTATATCCATATATCATTGTCGTCCTCAAATAATTCTTTGTTTGTTCTAATAAAACATTTACAACACTTATTCATATTTCTGATTTCAAAGCATAACGATGTCACCAGCTTTTGAGTACTTCATAGCAATGGGAGTCATATATTGGTGATTTGAAAGGTCATTGATGTATTGAAGCTTATGATGCCTGGACATACAAATTCTGCTGGCAAAACAATAGTAGGTGATGTCAGTTGATCTCTCATTAGCAAAATCTGCTCTAAGAAGTGTAAGAAGATGAAATTTTTTCTGCCTGGGCTATTTTCAGAGTGGTTGCTATTGACATGCGTGGGTACGGAGACTCAGACAAGCCATCTGGAGTAGAGAACTACAAAACCATCAAAATGGTCAATGACATCAAACAGCTTGTACCAGCTCTCGGTAAGTTTTCAAAAATTCTCATTTATGTTTACATCACTTTCAATTATATGTTCAAGCAAGAGTTGAGTGTCATGCTTCATTTTGAATATTGACGAAAATAAATCTTCCATTATAAAAAATGTTTATCAACTATTTTCCCTTATTGGATACTAATCTTTCATTGTTAATGAGTAGAAAATGTATTAAATGGAAGCAAGTTTAATATTCTGTTTACCACTCCCAACAGAAATCAAAAGATTTCTCAAAGCGTGCTGAATCTTATATATCAGTCTATTTTTCCACTGTGACAGTGTTCCTTACATCATAACTGCAAGAAGATTCAATATTATATCTGCAGCTGTAATTCACTAGTTTGATATTGCCATAATAATATAATATTGCATTAGTTAGGAGCTGGTTATAAAAATGTAAATTCTGGTATCATAATGATTTAACTTGACCATCATTTCACCTTTGTGTGTCAAAACATCTTTGTCCTTGTTCCCAGGACATAGCTCCTGTGTGTTGGTTGCCCATGACTGGGGTGGAGCGATCGCGTGGGCAGTCGCCGCTCTATATCCAGATATTGTGGACAAACTAATCATCATGAACGCTCCACATCCGACCACATTCCGCAAATACATAGAGACTCATTTCTCCCAGTTCAAGAAGTCATGGTAAGGACATAGTGAAAATGTTCGTTCTTGTGGAAAAATTATTTGCATGTTTTACTCTTCCCCAGAACTGCTATTCCTCCCCTCTATCAGTAATATTTGTGTAGAGTTACCTTATACAACTTCTCTGAATCAATGGGTTAAAAGCTTAAGTTTTTAGAATGAGACCTTTCTTACATGGAATTAGTTCTTTTTATATTTGCTACTCATCATCTGTCAATTGTGACACGGTGTCTTCACTCAAACCTCTTTTGTAATTTCCCCAAAATGTTAGTTTAAGTGTTTTGGGAGCAAAATATGTTATTTTGTAATTCAGGCAAGACGGAAGCTTATTTCAATAAAAGCGCCTGGAGTTCAAACTTACAGAATTTGTTCCCCTTCTTGCATGACTATCTCCTCATACATTTTCATCTTTAGGCTGAATATTTTCCATAAGAGTTAACAAGAAAATGTTAAAATGTAATTGGAAGACAACATAGCTATATCAATGTAATTTTTTCAGTCATTAATAATGCAATCTGTCAATCACATTCAATCTAAAGGTCTTAACAACAAAAATCAGTAACATTGCAGTAAACTCAAAGTTTTGCCTTGTCATTAATAGGACAAGTATAATGAAAAATCCGAAAGTAACAATCCTTGAGCGACAAGTCTCTCAGGTGGTCTATGTCCTAGACAGATTTTTTAAATACAAGACTATGATTCTTGCCTGAGAACAACTACATGAACTTAGTAAGGGAAGAGGAAGTGAAGTACTAACAAGCACCTGCTCTTGTACAGGTACATCATGTTCTTCCAAGTGCCCTACATCCCTGAGATCACCTTCAGCGTGAAGGACTACAAGGCTCTGGAGCAAGTCTACCGGAGCAAGCCTAGCGGGCTGGCTAGTGGAACTCTTACAGAGGAGGATCTGGAGGCCTACAAATACGCCTTCTCTAGACCAGGTAGGCAATGCATAGTTTGAATAGGCGTGATCTGGTTTAGCTGTACAAATTACTAAACCAGTAGTGCCTTTTCTACTGAACTAAAATATCAGCTATGAAAATAATGGACATGTTGTTTTTTACTATTGTTTGGTCCAGTGTAGATAGCGAATAGAAAAGGTATTACATGTATATGTAAGTTTAAGAGTGTGTTTTTTAAGGGTTACAAATTTTACTTCGAATTTGTAGGGAGTTGAAAATTATAAATGGAACTATAAAGATATCCTTGACAAAAAATGATCAGCTATACAAATAACCTGGAAACAACACTTTCCTGCATTTGATAATGAAATAGTTATTCCAAATTTGTTTATTTATCTAACAATTGGAATTGTCAACAGAGATGCTGTTTAATAAACATTAGACTGTCCTGCTTCAATGTCTGCAATTGGTCTGACCATGAATGTTCATAAAATTGTCAGAAATGTGAATCTTTGCATTAGATCATATCCCTGAATACATATTGTTTCCCAATTTTTTCCTTGCAGGTGCTAAGACATGTGCCATCAACTACTACCGTGCAGCTCTGCGCTACCCGACATCATCCCGGCTCCCCGTCATCACGAGCCCCACCCTCGTGATCTGGGGGGAGAAGGATACTGCCCTTGAGAAGGAGATGGTCCCCGACATAGGGGGCATGGTCAAACAGATAACCATCAAGTACATACCTGAGGCCAGTCACTGGGTTCAGATGGACACGCCCACCCGCGTCAACGAACTTATGAGGGACTTCCTCAAATAGTTGAATCTTTTATTTAATGGTTAGTTGTGGAGATTCTCAGTTAAAAGCCATCATAGAACATTATCAATTCAATCAGCTATTTATTTGGGACCAAACATTTAACTACTTGTATTTCAATTAAGTTTTCTATAAGATTATGTCACTGTAATCAACAGGTGCCGATGATACAATCACAGATGAGATAACAATATTAGCCAGAGAACACATTACATAAATAGGGTCTCTCTGTTCAAACTGAGATCTAACAATAAATTACAGATCTTACAAATTACTAGGTAGTTTTTTTGTGGATTCTCCTCTGTCATTTTGACAAATACATTGGTAAAAACCAACTCAAAATCATTGTCCATCAGGACTATTGTGAAATTTTTCTAGTAACTTAGTTAGTATTTTTATTGTTAGCCTACTTTTATCGTTCTCTCCCCACAGAGGTAGCTCAGTCATATTTCTATACAACCTCCGTCTTTATTCCAAGATGTTTTGGTCTTCTGGTACCTTCCCCTAGCAGGACAATATTGCAAATTCAACTACCTGGCTATACTTCAGCCAATGAAAACAATGAATGCATGAATAACATATTTGAAATTGATGTCACACAGGCCTGCAACTAAACAGTCGGAAAATAAGGCGTTGTGTTCTGTAAAGACGACTCAAAGTGCAAGGTGCATATTCGAATAAAGTTAAGCTTTTGGGAAGCTCACAGAAATAACTTTGCGATTTGAATGATAACTTTTGAAATGGCGTCGCTGATTGCACAACTCACTTTTATTGCATCCAATCAGCGTTCTACATTTCGTGCACAAGAAACCTTCGAATTAAGACAGCGGTTGTATAGAAATTTATGACGGAGCTACCTCTGTTGGGAGAGAATGACTTATATAAATTAATTTAATTTTCTAAATGAAGTGATCAGGAATTTTTCAAAGAGCTTTATTTTATAAACCAATGCTTTTTTTTTAACTGATCATTTCAAAGTGAGATTAAAATTCTGCATGACCAACGATATTTGTGATCATTCAATATATGATGATTGAAAACAAGAATGAAATTTACAAACTTTTATGATCAAGCCCATAATATATACAGTATGATATAATATTAATGTTTGTAATCAAAGTCTTCAAATATTTATTTTGCATATTTGAGTGTTTTGTAAACATGCTTAAATAGTCCAGGATGTAACAAATTTCAGGTTGTGCCATTGAAGAAAATATTTTGTGATTTTTACCAACAAGGTTATGTCTGGTGAATTATATGAATAATTCATGATTCATTGCTTTAAAATAATTTTGAGTCATTGTGAGTGTATTCATGTACAATTTGTGTCTTATCAGCCAAAGATTGACAATTTACCTTTCCACTGTTGACGGTTGAAGCCATTCTTTTATTTTTTTTATTTGAAATTGGTCATACCATATTTCCTGTAATGTTGGTGATCTAGTATGTTTAGAGGATATATGGTACAGAAAGAAGCAAAAGTTTACTTGTTACAGGTAGACTAATCTTATGTGAATATTTGTTACTGAATGTGTGTGCCTTAAACTTGATATATTCAGATGAATTTATCTTTTAGAATACTGAACCAATCAATAAAGTTAATATGCTTTTAAAAGTGAAAAGATGTTGTTTGTTTATACAAATTGTCATACTCATGTTATCTATGCGTTTCATATTTAATCATATATGTGTTTGTACTATTGTTTGCAGCAGTACTGAACCACTTAAAGCAGTTAAGCTTGAACGCTTTAGAATAACATGAATAGAGCAGCTTATAATGTATAATATATCTTTTTATAATTACGAGAGGTTGTTTTACAATTGAATTTTTTTCCTTTTTATTCGAGAGACTTGATTTCCATAATATAATAAAGCTACAGTCCTATTTAGATGCAGTGTGTATATATTAGGATAGCTGTATACACAATTTCACCTATGTTGATTCATTTGTTTATCGTAAGTCCTCCTCTTACACTGCATTTTATATTCTCTCACAGGTAAAATTTGTAATATCAAAACACTGATGGCAGGATTAATTGTCCTAATCAGTATGAGAATATAATTAGAAGTCTGTGCATTTATGCCTATGATAAAGTGTCAATTAAAGAGAAAGACAGCATGATCATGATTTGAATAATATTTATTTCTCAAAATTATCACTCAAAAACATTCTCTGTGCATCATCCATTGCACTGGTCTGAGGCACTTCATGTTTCCGGATTTTTGCCTCAACAGTTCTGACTTCTATCATCCACTACTTCATTTCACTCTCCGCCCTTTGTTTCTCACACACACTCATAGTACTAGCACAGTTCCAGCAAAACCGAGGTCGGTTATCCACTTAAGTTATTCTTATCATCAAAACTGTGTTCCACAGTAGACATTGCATATGGGCGATTGAGTTTTATCTCTTAGTAGCTTTTGTTTTGACTGTACATTTTGAACCATGCCCTGTATTCAGCTACATGACAACACAATGCTTTTATAATCACACATCTATAACACCACAGTATTAGAAGCCTAATTGCTGTGCTGTATTTAGTGATACTCATTTTTCATTGTAACATAATGAGGTGGATAAATAGAATCTCACCTTCCTGTCCATGATCAACTCATGTTGATATATTTTATATCAAAAGACAATTGGGTCAGAATTTCTATTTATCATGAACCAGTACACACAGTTCAAAACTTATCACAATGATGTCAAGTTCATCCACTTGAACATTCACATTAGAAGATAGTTAGTAAAAAATGGGCAATATCCGAGATATGGGCAATATCTTACATGGAGTTAAATGTCATAGGACAAATTCCATTTGTACATTATGTTGTCATAGCATGACTGAAATAGATTTTTTTAAAGTATATTGCATTTAATTCTATTTTGAATTAATAAGAGAACTGTTGGTTTCAGTCAAGTTTTTAATCACAGCTTCTCACAAGTCCATCTGACCAGCAGATCTGACCGCCTTCACCAAGACCGAGTTCGATGCAAAGCAGGAAATCAGAAGCTCTACAGCTTGTCTGAAATTGAAGTTAATTGATGAAACTAATTTAACAATCTTAACCTTATTTCTAGATTTTAGAAGTCAAAACATGGTGAATGTAAAAGACAAAATTTATAAACTAGGTCTAGATGTTTAACATGATAAATTTACATTCATTATTTCTATAATTAATTTCCATTTCCAGGTATTGTACACGAGTAATTTGTTACATTGCTTTAAATTAAGATGTCCTGTCCATTTGTAATAAGAATAGAATTATTGTTAACCCACCTCCTCTCAACAACCTTGTGTTCAAACTCAGCTGACTTGATGGTTGCCTGTTTGATGATATCTGGCGATATATCGGCCAGCCTCGCTACATTTAGTCCGTAACTCTTAGCGGCAACGCCTCTCACCAGCTGATACAGAAAAGTGATCACGTCCTCATCGTTGTCTGAAATCAGATGTATGTCATAATAAGCAAAGTGAATGAGTATTGAAGCACAGGTATAGAAGAAGAAAAGAAAAATAGAAAATAGGAATTAAATGGAATCTACTGACCATCATCCTCATGCAGCAGGAAGGACATGTGGTAGTTGCCCACTGTTCTTGGGTACTTGGCTTCAAACTCGGACAACATCGGGTAGTGTGTCACAAACAGCGTCAGACTCTTGATCTGAATGTCAAGAAAGACAACATATTATTATGTGAAAGATGGAAGGCCAGGCCTGTCTGCAAATTAAAAATGAATTCATCCTAATAAGGTTTTTGTTCTCAAGTTTTGATTATTTGAGCAACGCTTCACAGACAACAAAACTTGTTTCTGATGATAATTACAGAGTGACTACTGATGTCCATTTGAATTCATTTATCAGTTTGTAAAACAAATTCAAGATTTGTTGTTCCCTGTTTTAACCTGTCATACGGTTTTCTGCCCCTTCATAATCTCTACTACCCTGTTGCGCACTGATCTACCCAGTTGTACGTTGTTCTACTTGGTGCACTCCGATTTATTTGTTCTACTTTGTTGTACTCTGTTGTATTCTATCCTACCATGTTGTACTCTGTTCTAGTTGTTTTACTCTATTCATTCTACCCTCTTTTTCTGTTGCTGTAAAACAAAGTTTTTTGCAACTCCTTCAGCATGCTGCTCCAATCAACTCGACAAATCCACTCCTACATCATCCAACACTTAAAATGATCATACCTCCTGTATGAAGAAGTTAAGGGTTGCGTATGCTATAGCCACCCCGTCATGTGTCGACGTTCCTCGCCCCAGCTCGTCCAGAATGACCAGTGACCTCTCGGTAGCATGTTTCATGATGTCCGCTGCTTCCTCTAGTTCTACCATAAACGTACTTCGACCCTTGAATATGTCATCGGCTGCTCCCATTCTGGAAAATTTAAAACATCTTTTTAGGAAAGGTGGGGGAGGCGCTGACCTACGCTATAGAATGGCGAAAATCATTAAGGGAACTAACTATGGATCAAATAAATGATTCATAACGGTACAAGAAAGTTAGATAAAGTATGGGGGGGGAGTACCGTCAAAACATAGATAGAAATCTTGATAGACCACCAAAACTTTAATTGTTACGTTTCGGGGTTCGATTGACCCCCTTCATCAGACCTAATGAAGGGGGTCAATAGACCCCCGAAACGTAACAATTAAAGTTTTGAAAGTCTATCAAGAGTTCTATCTATGTTTTGACGGTACTCCCCCCCCCATACTTTTTTTAGGAAAGGGTCAACAGTTTTTGCATTTATGCCAACATTTCTTGTCACAATAAATCCTATCGATAACAAAACAAGTTTAAAAAAACCACCTAACCTTTCAACCAATATAATGATTATGCTTTGAACAAAGTTTTGGTTCTTTTTTTGGTGTGAGAAAACAACAAATAATCTATTTAAATAATCTATTTAATAATACTAATAGATTGTTATCATAAAAACTCATATCCAAACTCTTCATCTTACAATTGCAGTACACCAAAAAGAACTTCACATATTAAAACTGTGACAGAAGAAAAAAGGAATGATAGTTAATCTTTCAAGAAATGAATTGACAGTAAATACCTTGTGTATATAGCATCAAGCACCCCCAGTTTGACGTGGTTGGCAGGTACGAAAGCTCCGATCTGGGCGAGTATAGCAATGAGTGACACCTGTCGGATGTATGAGCTCTTCCCTCCCATGTTGGGGCCGGTGATTATCATCACACGCTCTCCCTCAGACTGTTCACATGAAGCAAAGCTTTTATAAAAACACAAACCCTTTTTCTAGATAGATTTTTCACCAGATGTTAGAAATGCTTAGGTCAATAAAAAAAATAGCTAAGGATTGATTATCGATTTGACATTAATAAAATGCTTCTTGCAAAGTTGCATTCATTTTAATTAGCCTCAATCATCAGACACTTAAATATCCTTCTGAGAAAATATTTGTTCATGAAATGTTTTGTTAACCCTTTAAAGTACATATTTTTGTAGCTTTTCAGTTTCCTTTGACTAATGTTTGGAAATAAAAAGGATAAGAGAATCTCTGCAAAGTGTTTTCTTATATAAAATACATCTTTTCGAATATTTATTACTTTCATTGAAGAGTGTCGATATATATACCAAGGTCACCGTTGGTAGCATCGTAACACCAATTTTGATAATGTAATGCACCATTCATTTGCTATATCACTCAAAACAGTACTCTATTGTGTAATTCATAATGGAAAGTGCCTATGATACAGAAAAGCAATGCAAAAAGGAGATGAAATGTGAAGCTGGGTGACCTGTAGACGAGTTTCGTTTGGTACAAACTGCTCCTGGTCACCCTTGAGGACGTCTATCACTGGGTGTCTCCCTTGGTCTATCTCTATACACACACAGTCAGCCACCACCTCCGGTCTACAACACATTCAACAAGAGATGACATAAAATACTATATAAATGACATATAGCAGAGACTGTACACCCAATGCCTAGTAAAATGTATCTCCTATGACTAAAATAAAGATGTTTTGAAAAGATAGTAATACAGTCGATATTTAATATCCTACATCATTTGTCCATTGTTGTCTTACAAAAGTATTTCTTAATTAAATTTTTCCATTAAAAGATATTGGACAAATGAGTTTGGAACATTTGAATTTTCCATGATTAATATCTTATCAAGTCAAAGTTTCCATATATCCCTTTTTATTTTTGGTTCAGCATACTTTCAATGGTTTTGTTGTTAAGTCTTCTCTTTAGGCAATAATTGATTTTTGATCACCGGTAGGGAGTTGTATGTACAAGTGCAGCTAATCTCTATGTGAACACCTCTCTACACACCTGATGTACCCGTTCTGCTGAGCTACCCGACTGAGAGACAGGAGGCAGTCGAGGGTTGCGATGTGCTGCACCGCTCTCTTGAACTGGAGGTAGTGCTCCGAGAACTCTCTGAAGCAGGTGTAAAATCATGGATATATTATCAATATTGTAATTATTGGCATTATCTTGATTAAAATTTAATTTCATTACAATAAATTCAAATAGCGACCATACATTCCATTATTCTAAGACTAGTAATTTACTCCTCTCCTCTGCATGATATGAATCTTCATAGCAGAATATGTCTTGATGAATTCTGCAAATGGCGGACCAAGGGGAAGTTTTGTATAAACAATCCTTCATTAAAAAATGGGGAACTCCTTTTCAACAGAAAACCCAACACCCCCCCTCCCCTCCCCTCCCCTCCTCTCCCATCCCCATTCAACATTCCTGGATCCACCACTGCTTGTACACGTGAGGTGAGTGTCTTACTGCAGAAAGTCTCTCCATGCATCTGTGGCGTCCAACACGAGCTGCTCCCTCAGCTGGTTCAGCAGTTTGTACTTCTCTACGATAAACGGTGTGTGGAATCGACTTACTGCCTTTGTGCTGTAAAATAATTTGATGTATAAATGCTATGACCTGAAAAAAGCAAACTCTAAGAATAGTTCTGTGCAAAATGAAAATGTTTTAAGTTTAACTGATTGAACTTAACTATAAATTACTTAACCATTTGCACGATTTGCCACAAAAACCTCAATGTTACCTGCAAACTGAGTAAACAGTTATGATTACTATGTACATCATGACCAAATTAACCGTACTTGCATATTGTATATTCAATATGTTATATAGTTATCGATAAGAACAGCACTCATCAGGCAAAACAGAGACATTATATATATATATATATATATATATATATATATATATACACATGAAAAACTTGCAACAGGACACTAAAATGCAAATTCATTGAACAGTAAGAATCGTATGTTCAACGAGACCAATATAACTCACCTGCTTATCTTGGTCCAGTCTGAGGGGACCAGTTTCAACTGTGTGTTTCGAACTTCCACCAAAAACTGGAATAGTTCAAACCAGTTGGAAGTTTGCATGAAAATGATTACAGATTCAGATTGAATCACATATAAAATAACTGTTAAATTCAACTTATAGAAAGTGTCAACAACAAGCAGCTGAAATATTCAGATACTTTACAGACAAAGAGCCTCATAAAATGCTTCTTTCAAGTGAAGACAGGCTCATGAATATTCCATTCAGATAACCGTGAGAAACATCATGCTAGACTTTTCTATAGTAGCTTACCTCAGTTTGCAACACAGAGACATAGTTGAGGGAGGGTTGTTTGACAGTGAGTCGGACCGTCCGCAGGTGCTCCTTGAGGTGTTGCTGTACCTGGGTTATCTCCCCCTTCCTTTTCACAATCTGCGGGAACTTACTCTCGTCACTGAACAGGTTTGTCTTGTCATTCTCTCTGCAAAACAGGGGTTTAAGAATTTTCTTTTTAATAGTTTAAATCCTAATGACTTCTTTGTAACCTACTTTGGACGTATACACATAAAAGAGTGGTCTCATAATTTATCATTAATGTCCTTAATTGCATTCACATTAACAGACACCAGAAGTCCAAAGTTTGCTGGCAAATAATTCAGACAACTTTTACAAACTAAATTGATTCTTTAAAAGCCCTGAAAACTGAAAAGTATGCAGTGAGAAGATCTTTGAAAATTGCTCTTATTAATATTTTACTTACCTTGCAGCTTTTTCCTTGACAAGCCCTGAGAACTGTTTGACATCTTCCAGTAGACTTGGAACCTCTGTGAAGATGGTTTTGATGAGGGTGGATGTCACCTGGTCCCCAAGAGCAATAGACAGAGACTTCATCTCTCTGTGCAGTCTCTCAAGGGCCTTGGACACCAGGTAGAACTCCCCTGTTGAACACTGGAAATAGTCTCCTTATCTATATCATTCATAATTTCACAAATAAATTCTGATATGAAATTTTCAAAACGAGATGGCTTTTCAATCACTTTTGTCCTTGCACTTATCAATGTAGCAGGTAGGAAAGAATCTAAAAGGCATATGCTACAAGTAGCAAAAAATGGCAGCAGGAACAATCAAAATAGCAGCAGTGCTGGGCTTTTTCATCTCAATCTAACATAACACGGAACAGTTCTTTGGCCATGGTGGGTTTGATTCCAGACATAAAGGAAACTGAAGTGATCACAGTGATATCCATTCCCTTCAAACAATTGATATATATTCACCTTTTTGTAGTAGATGGAACACAATCCCTTCTCCAGGTCCGGCAGTTTGGCTAGAACATCTCTCAGCTTCACCAGAGCATCCAGAGATCCAGAGGACAGCTCTGATATTGCGTCCTGCCTCTCTACAATTCCACTGCAAAATAAGCCAAACCTTGGGGCTGTAGCACATGTACTAATATTTTATGAATGCTTCACTTTTTAGTTTTCTAGATTTTGTCTTAGTTTTACTCTGTATGCTTACAAGTATTGAAAAGCAAAACATGTTTAATATGTCAAAATAATTCACTATTATTAACTAGCAAAATCAATTTTCTCAACTTATAATTCAATTTAAAAATGGGTAATTGTTTGGACATTAAAATAAATAATTACAGATCTCGCACCAGTGGATGAAGTAGATTGACCAAAGAATTAAATCTGTTCCAGATATTTCACTGTTGTGGTCTCTAGTTTACATACAGGTGAATCAGGAGTAGCGCATAAGTTTAAACTATTTTTTGTCTTGAGTTTCAACTAAATTTGACATTTTCAGTGATCAACAATATGGCCTAAATCTTGTCATGAAATGAAAAATAAATATGTTACACAGTAAAATTATTATTCTATTCATTGTTAATTTCTGTAAGTTGTGAGAATGTGGTTTATATTTTTTATTTGCCAGATTGCGTTAATTTTGGAATTTCTTTTATTCAATTAGTATTGTAACATAGCAACAACTTCAATTCATTGATGGTTAAAGAGTGGTGCATGTCACATTGTCTGTCTGTGATATTTTTCAGTAATAAGTAAAAACGTGTTTCATAGCAATGATGATGAGAAAACTCATTCACCTCTCAGCATACACATTTACTTGATCAATACCAAATGATTTTCAACATTTTCTACTATGGCAACAAAATGTTTCTATAGATTTTTTCTACTCCTACACAATTCCACTTAGTAAACAAGTGAATCAAAAAAGCATCGTTTAGTGTACCATTCCATCAATGTGTTATTCATTTACCTGACATCAGTAAGTGGATGACTAAGCCAAGAGCGGAGATGTCGACACCCAAACTTAGTGACCGTGTGGTTGATGACCCAGAAGAGGGAGGCCTTCTCCTTGAAGTCTGTGAGGTTGTGGAAGAGTTCAAGATTCCGGACGGTGCTGGCGTTGAGCTGCAGATACTTGGACTGGACGGTGAACTCACTGAAGTTGCTGTAGAAGAGACATAATACTTGGACAATGAATTTTATAAAGCAGATGTAGAGAAGACCTACAAGTCTTTTACAACTGCTTCGGTTACTTTGAACACACAGAAACAATGAAACAACTTTCACAGGATTCATAGATACAACTCTATGAATTTTGTACAAATTATATTATAGGGTTTACTCGAACTTTCATGCTTACAAACACAGGGATTTTGACAAACAAGGAGGGCAAGCCTACTTCATCCATATGAGTTCTGATCAAGACATTATACATTAAGATAAACAGTCCAACAATATGAGTGTCATTTCAATAATGCCAATTAAAAGAATCTATAATCGAGGTTTATATTGGAGTAAGATTTATGCTGAGATTACTTTAACATGATGTAGAGAGTTGCAACTGCAAACACAAGTGAAGTCCCCTATAGTGTCTGTTTTAAGCAGATTATAAAACCATTCATTATTCTCTAGAATGTTTCCATTTCTTAAATTAGTTTTAATGACACAAAGACCTGAGTTCTTGTCCCATGAATGTTTTTATTTAAAACCTTTACTTGCAGCTTCCCAAATACTTGTGTACAGCTAGTACTAAGCCAATATGTATACCCAATCAAAGACTGTTGCATGTTAACAAGGTCTGATTCCTAATAAGTAGCACTCCATGAAAGTATTATATCTGCCCAAGGTTTCTTCAATCCCTTGACTGTCTTGTCGCTGGTTGCCTTTTGCTGAATATCAACTGGTTATTTATACCTCTATGCAGCATGCAGATACTATAGGGTCTTATCCTACATCCTGTAAGAACCTTGATTACCAATTGGTCCACGTGACTCGGGATAACTACTGATATCACCCTCTTGAGAGAATTCATAAACAACTATACCCCTAAATGACAAAAGTGTGCCATGTAAAAAGCATTCAGAGTAAGAATCTTAAATTATACGTCGCACTGAACGCATCAGGGTTAACTTTGATTCTATATACTCACCAGACAGGTTGTACATTCAAGTTTCTATATTTGATGGGTTCAATAAAAACATTCAGTGATACACATTTGTTTTAACATTATATTATCCTGGCTCTACCAAAATACTCCATCTGAACTTTGTCAGTTGCTAATTATGACAACAATTACAAAGTTCAGTAGTTGTATATTCAAGAGTTGAAGGGTTCAGTAGTTGTATATTCAAGAGTTGAAAGGGTTCAGTAGTTGTATATTCAAGAGTTGAAGGGTTCAGTAGTTGTATATTCAAGAGTTGAAGGGTTCAGTAGTTGTATATTCAAGAGTTGAAGGGTTCAGTAGTTGTATATTCAAGAGTTGAAGGGTTCAGTAGTTGTATATTCAAGAGTTGAAGGGTTCAGTAGTTGTATATTCAAGAGTTGAAGGGTTCAGTAGTTGTATATTCAAGAGTTGAAGGGTTCAGTAGTTGTATATTCAAGAGTTGAAGGGTTCAGTAGTTGTATATTCAAGAGTTGAAGGGTTCAGTAGTTGTATATTCAAGAGTTGAAGGGTTCAGTAGTTGTATATTCAAGAGTTGAAGGGTTCAGTAGTTGTATATTCAAGAGTTGACGGGTTCAGTAACACTAAAATGTACCTGGTGAGCTGTAGAGCATTTTGCAGGTGGAAGTCCTTGAGGTAAATGATGAGAGCAGACAGGCAACAGATGACGGGTTTAGGTAGGTTCAGGATGGACTGCAAACACGATCCTGAAATAAATGCAACATTAATCTCAGCAATTAGCAACACTTTAAAAGTTATAAATAATTTTATTCCAACCTTCTCTTTGAACTTTAATATGCAGGTTTCAAAATGATTGTTTATAAAGGGGATCTTATAATTTTGTGTACTTTCAAAAAGTTGGTAAAAGATACCATCTGCATGTACAGATGTTGAAGATCTGTCAAGAGATGGAAATATAACTACCATATTAATTTAATCATACCCCAAACTGCTAAGTCAATTAAAATAAGAGGTCATTCAGGCAATTTTAAAGTTGGACGACAATCACTCTGAAAATACTGCACTGTAATAATTGAATTTCTAAAAATAGAAACTCTATTTGTCCTACATAAACTAGAAACTAGATCCACTGAACATCTAGATGGAATGAGACAAGTGAGAAACTAGTGAGAAAATGATTCAAAGTTGGCAGAATCTTAAGATAAACAAGGAATACCTGTGTAAAAGTCAGACACAGTTTCAAAAGCCTGGCTGTACAAAAAGTTGTCATCTCCCAGCCGTTCAAGACGAATTCGATCGTCATCCGTCCAACTAGGATGTAAAAGAAACAACATTTTATGTAGCAAATTCATTATGAGGCATATATGTTACCAAGACAACGCTTTATTTCTCAAGGGCACTTTGTTAAGAAGATATTCCATGTCAATTACACATTCACAAAATTAGATCTCATTATTACCAGAAACATGGATCTCTTTTTTCTTTAAAATAGAACAAAGCAATTGGAATAAAAGAGATATACAGAGAGCTAGCATATTATGCTTGAATCGCATCACATCCATAGTTTAGATCCCAAACACATTGTTAAAAAATTCAGAATTCAAAAATGACTATAGAACAGTTTATTCTCTCCCAACAAATACTACCTAACCTTTGCGTGAATATGAGCCCAGGCCCTTCTTGGGATAGAAAGGGAGAAGCCTGATTGGATGCAATCAAAGTTAGTTATGCAATCAGTGACATCGTTTTAAAAGTAATCATTCAAAAGACCTCAGTTATATCCGTTTGCTTTGGGAAAATTAGATTGAATTCAGTTTTGTACTTTGCACTTTGAGTCTTTTAGAAAGAAAATGGTTACAATATAATGTGTCTGAATCATGGCATAGACATTGGTGACAACAAGCAAGTTTTCCATCAAAGAAGCATATTGATTGGCTAAAATTTGGCACACAATTTGTCTTGCAATGTTTTGACGAAGGCCCAAGAAGTGCTTGTACTCAAACAGAGGTTAGTGTAGGATTCTATAACTTGAGCTACCTCTTTTGGGAGAGAGTTCAATTCATTTAGTAATCCCAGTATACTGAAAATGATGGATGATATTTGGAGAGAAGTTTATATATCCAGATTAAAGGAGCATTTATCAGAAGGAAGGTTTTCTGTAATGTATGAAATATCCAAATTATAAACCTGGAACATGGATCAAGAAGTGACACCAAGAGCTAATGATTTACCAAAACTGAGATTGAAAGTGAGTTGAGATACTATTACATGTTACTATTACATGGTAGGAGGTATGATTAACTCTGAAGTAAGATCAGCCTCCTTTTATAGTACTGATTAAAATGGAAATAAAAGGCTTTTCAGCGCTTAGTTATTGTTTCCATATCAAATATGACTTTTTATTACTCGCCCGTGTAAGATACCGCAGTGTAATATTTATACGACGATATCAAACTAGTGTAAAACCACTGCGCGTATGACGTCACAGTTTTGTGTGGTTGTGACGTCACAATTTTAGCACCGCCATCACAATGGAGGCCAAGTCACGGGAATGTTTTGTTCAGTACAATTTTGACAATCATGCTTGATTAATGAGGTCAAGTAATAAACAGAATATTAAACTTCCTTTCTTTAAGCAAGACAAGACTCACCTAAGAGCTACGACATCACTGATGAGTTTCTCAGTCTTATCAGTAAGAGACTCAGGCAGCAGCATCTCCACTGGTTCTATGTGTGTGATCCTCTTCTCTAGCTCAGCCCGTGTCTCACTGTCCTCGAACACGTCATGAACCAAGTCTCCAGTACCGGGGTCCACAGCCTCAGTAGAAATATAGTACATCTTTCTTTATTCACTTATTTATTTATTAAATTCATTTGACATATGTGATCTAGATGGCAAGTAAGTATAAGCTTAAATTCATATTTAAAAAGTATTGGAAAACAAACCTAACATGTTTTTATTTTAATGTGATTTGATACTTGTTGATATCAAATATTGTATAATGACACGTACATAATTATGACGATGAAATAAGCCTATCAAGTCAATGATTTTTAAACGCTATGGTAAAATTTTGTTTTAGGTCAACAATTCACATGATGATAAAATATTTTGAAGTTTTTAAATAGTTTCTGTCAGAAAAAGTTTACTCTGAAAAATTACAACATCAAAAGACTAGCATTATTTACAATGATAAAGTATATCACAAGATCTTGGACTAAGGTATATCACATGATTTTGGACAAACACAAGAAAGCAGATTTCGAGTGCATTAGTATTTAATGGTTTTTTATTTTCTGCTTAAGAAATACAAGCAACAATATATGAGTAGACCAAGATAAATTATCTATTAAACACACTTGCTATATATATTTACCACCATTCCAATGAGATGTTTGCCTGACTTACACAGCCCTAGGGGAGCATCATACACACACATGAGGTAGTTGTGGGGAGGGACACCAGGGGAGGGACCGGGGTCAGACTCAGACTGATCCACCCCAGACAGAGGGTCCACATGTTCATTGGGTTAAGGATCTAGTTCACATAACCATTACTTATTTATTTGTGATTGACATTTCTGTTTTTATGAACAAAAAAGAATGTATATCTAAATGCATGTTGAACATATTTCAAAGCTTATTCATCTAAAGGACTAAATGATAGACTCAAGAAGTTTTTAATATACATTCCCATTTACCTAAAATGTGATACCAACCAAATAATAGCAACCACAGACATAAAAGGACAGACAGGGTATCTTAAAACTTAAATATAAAAAAAAAAAATTCAGAAATTGAGTTATGACAAACAAGAGATAGCAACTGGTGATAAGTAAGAATGTTGATTCAGTGAGGTGATACAGAGAGAATTCTATACTGAATTACAATATAGAATTGCAACCCTTTCAAGCTTTGCAAAAAAAGAAAAGATTCCCAAAAGCAGACAAAGATCTTGAAAGGAAGGAGTGAAAATAGTTGGATAAGGATATCTTCTCCTATTAGTGTAGACTTGGTGTATAGTGCCGTCAGCTTCCTACCGAAGGGTCCGCCCTTGTTACTCCCTGCTGCCTTCAGCGCTGCGGTCTCTGTCTGCTTCACCACCCCCACCTACAGCAACATCAACATTGTCTGGTGTTCTATCAATATCATGACTTTATTTCTTTTTATTGTCACTTTAATGATTCGATAAGCATTTAATGATTTTGGATTAAATGAAACAGTCAGTTCTTCTTGGTAAAATAACGCCATTGATAATGATTGGCTCTTTTGACTCCAACAACACACAGATCGACCCTCATAAAGAAAAAGCTTGTAACAGATAACACATCGTTCATCCTGGATTAGACAGATGGCAACATTATCTGCTTCATAAATCTTGATCTCTAAAATTCAAACCATTCACAAATAGCTGAGCAACATGAGCTTCACCAGGTAGTGAGGAGTTACTGATTATGAATCACTTCCAGCTCAGTAATCTTAGACTGTATGAATTTTTCATGTAATAAATCTTCATTTTGCAGCAGCAAAATATATATAAAAGGCAAATAATTATACGATTTCAATTTCCTTCTTATAAAAAGAGCAGCTTCATACTGTCCGGAGTAGTTGATAACCTGAGAAGTAGACTTATCAGTCATACTTAGTACCCTTCATCAACAACATTCATAGCAAAAGTCAGTAGTACATATACTATAAATGACTGCTAACCTTGTATCCTGCAGCCACTAGTCTCCTCACATGGACAAACAGGCGGTGGGTCGGGATACTAGCTGTCATGAAGTTGTGATCAGGGTGTGCAAATATCTTCAACACTTTACCAGCTATCTGTAAGAGAATTCTTTGTTAAGCTTGAAAAAAAAAGAGAAGAATAAGATAAATTACATCTGGTCGATGTGGCGGTTTGAACAATTAGATATTAATTTTGGATATGGGATAAATTGACCATAATAATTGACCTCCTTTTATCAATTGATGAACCAACCCCTACCACTTAAAAGATTCAAGGATATAGTCTAGTATAGTAGGATATAGACATATATCCAATGCCCAAAACAATTTGATTCATTAGCATATTTACAGGTAGTCACATCTTAGTTTCATATGTTTCTCAAAGAAATTAAGAAAAAATCTAGTAAGTTGTTCTTCATAAAAGAAACAGCCAAGTGTAACATCAATTTATGTTGAGTAGAAAATACAGCATTGATTGATTCAAATCTCACCTCGGCATCATCTCCAAAGAACCTGTACTTGTATCCACATTCCACAAAGAGGATTGCATCAGGGTACTGTTCTTTTATCTCCACGAACTGCTGCTCTAGAGGGGTGTATTTGGTTTTTGTATTCCTGTTGATAACTGGTGAGGATTTTGATTTAACTTTCCCTGAAGAAAACTTACTGAGAAAGTTTGGATCGGGTGACTTTCCTCGTTCATCTGTATCCATATTGTCCTCATCACTCGTATCCAGGCAAACAGCCTCATGAACATTTTCTGATGACTTATTTGAATGTTTTACTTTGGTTTCTTTTCGTTTTATTTCAGTGTATGATTTAGATGGTGTTTCGCTATCAACTGAAAATTCAGAAAGACGTTTCAAGGTGTTTGAAGATAAGCCACAAGTAGGATGAGGTGATTGTTTAGAATTAGATTGTGAGGATGTTGATGGAGTTTGTTCATCAGTGATTCTTATCACAGACTCTATCTTGATTTCTTCATCTGCTTCAGTTGTGCAGACCTTCTTTGATGGTTTTTCATTTTCTTTTGGAGATTTCTTTCTCTTTGACGATTTCTTAGTCTTTCAGGGAAAAAAAAAGACTTCATAGAACTCATAAGGAAATAAAGTAATGATTAAAACTTGTAGACACAATCAACACAACCAAAAATATTTGGTTATACAAAAACAATCAGTTTTGTTAGCACTTATGTTGAATCATGTGTATAACATTTAAATCTTGATAGTGACTAATAAAATATTACTTGCTCCATGTTTGCAATTTTTTTTATCAATATGAAATTAGAAAGTCAAAGAAGAGTTGTAATTGAGACATGAGTTGTTCTAAAGATGTTAAAGACAGGGACTTGTGTATCGCCAAAAATGGGAATATTATTATGTAGTTAAAATTTAAAAAATGATATCTCATATGCATAAATACTATTTATAAATTAGAGATACCATTTTTTATTTCATTATATATTATTATAATTATAATTTTCGGCGATACACGTCACTGTGATGTTAAATACAGTTATAATTCGGATCAGTGTACACAACCCAAAACCTTAAGATGTGAAAGGTTCAGCTGGAAGTGCTTTCCACTCAACTTTGAACATTTAAAAAGTCAACAATAAGGCAGTGTGACACCCCTGCCCTGCATGCAATTTTGAGAGTGTGACAATGAATTTTAAAACAAAGTTACGGGCGGAATATTTATTTTCTTATCAACAAGAGACTCCCGCGCTTTATAATTTTTGTAGGAACAAAATGCGAGTCTTCTCATTTATCATTTCTTAATCAGAAAATCTTATATATTTCCTTTTAAAATTATTAAAAGTTCTCAGTGTACTGTAGTGCCAAAATCTTACAACTCACCTGTTTTTCATTCTCATCAGTGTTGAAATTATTTCCCGAGGTTTTAGAGTTCTTAGCCGCAAAAAATTTGGACAGTGTCACTTGTTTTGACATTTTCTGTGACTCTTGCAATTTTTTCAGACTTTAAAACATACGGCTTTTGAAATCCGTGTTATAAAAATTTCACAAGCATGGGCTGTGAAACTGTTGAAGTCAATGAGAACCGAGACGACAGGTTGAGTTGATGACTAAAAAATTAGTTTATTTACTTCAAAGTAAATGGTGACAGTCAAAAACAACGATAACCCCAAAAGTTCCCTTAATTTAGAACTTCATTAGCTGTTAAACCGTTAATATAATAGAACAATTAAACAAATACATCACGTTAACAAACTGTAAAACTGATTAAATTGCAATTTTGCCGCCATGACAGAAAAGGGAGGTAACTCCAATGACACGTTCCCTGTGTCAATATCCCTGTGTGAGGATATTTGATACCAACTCCATGGGTTCAAATACACCTACTCCGCTTTTCGGAAAATACACATTCTTGCTAAGTTTATGATTTCTATTTTTAATTTGGAAGGTCTTTCAAAGTATGAAATCGATTAAATAGACCTACAATTTTAATATTTCATAAACAATTGCTAAATATTAACATGTATAAATTTTTAATAATATTATATATAAAATTTAAATATTTAAACATTTTTGTTTTAAGACATGCAAGATGATCATCAATTTTACATTTTTATCACTGAACATGATATGATGATTATGTGTGAACTGCGCCGTTACATATATTACATATTTGCGGTTTATATATTTTTCGCTTATATTTTAGTACTGATGCTGTTAGCGGAATGAATGACTTGGAAGTGTATTGAGCACTTCTGCAATAAAAAGGTTTTGAATTAAACATTTTCTTATCTCAACAACATCATCTCGCCAACTTCTGAACTATCCTTTAAAACATGCAACATTCTACATATTGGCATTTTAAAAAGTTATAAATTCAGATGTTATTTTCGGCTGCCCCTATGTATACAAGCTTTATCGAACAGTTGTTCACATTTTAGTTGACATCGAACCCCTCAAACCATGCATTTGGCATAATAAACTAACACTTTCAGAATACAGTCTTTGTTTCAAACAGACTCAAGTTTGTAGAATTGGTCTTGATTCTATCTAAAATGTGCGTTAATTACACGATGTCCATACTCAAATCTTCTTTGGGATTTTTCTCCATAAACTATTGATGTTTGGATCCAAATTGTGAAATAGTATCGTTGTACGATGGAGACAAACTTATTATGTGTAAATTTCACACTTCGATCAACCCTAAAATATATGGTGTGACAGGGATGCAACCTTAAGGTAGTTAAGCCTGTATAGGGTGGTTTAGATCTGTGGTAAAATAATTTAAGTAATCCAACCGCCATGCTCTCATACTTTCGGGTATAGAAGGAAACCAGCGCAGATAAGTGAGGAGAAGGATTTCGGTCGCATCCTTACATGATCTTTGTTACTGTGCCCTTTCAACATGAAACAAAATGAACCTGTGTGTGGACATATCTTGACAAATGATAGTTATGGATCTACAGTTTAGTGACTAGACAATAGAGCAACTTCGTGGAGGATGTTTTGTTTTTTAGAATTTAGTCTTCAATCTTCGAGACAATAAATGTAAGTGTGGAATACCTGACGAGCTACAGGGCCATGTCTCGTTTAATATCAGGACGTAATACATAAAAGTAGTTCAAGAGTATTTCGACATGTCATGTCTATCTGGCCGTTCTTTTCTCCTTCCTGGACACTGATACATGAAACATGATCTTAAGAGCACCAACGATCTAATTTGAACAAGCACCTTAGAAAAAATTATCCATTTTTGAGGACCAGTAATTGATTTCACCATCATGACTATGCGATATTTTTATGTCCGTCATTTATTTCTTTGTTGATGTTGAAAGGCTGTCGTTTATTATGTGTAAACAAATGACAAACAAAATGTACAATGCAGTTCTATGATTAATGTGATTTGGTGATAGACCAATGGGCTGTGGGTCTGTACTTAGTAGCGACTGTACTTACTGTAAGTGGAATAGACCACCACCATTAGTGCAACAAGCTGTAATTGATTCCAGTATCAAACGGCACAGTACTCGTTTTATTCATTCTGGAAACTACTCATACTACTCATATGACCCCAAGGACGTTAAGTGGAACTACCGCACAACTGTATCATGTTGGGAGGGTTTCTATTTGGATATGCACATTGCAATTCCATCTTCTTTTTTTAGGATAAACAACAATCTAGTACTTTGTCGAAATCATATTGGCGACAGTTTGTATGTTAAACACGTATAGATCTATTTAATCAGACGCGATTTGTCAACCACAGGACCAAAGGCATAGGAATTGAATGGTTATTTATCATTCCATGGATAATATTAATTACTGATCAGTGTGAGAACTCGTTGATATCTGATTATGTGACCAGATGGCATATGTGCTATATGTTTCTCAAATGTCATCAAGTGTTGGTTGAAAGGTTGTGGACATATGGACATAATATGTACTCTAGAGGATAGCATCTCTATTTTTTTATCTTTGCTGAATTTATGCCTCACACCATTTCATTCTTATATGCTTAATGGACAAATGTGAACGTAACTCCAAGCAGAATGCCACGTAAGACATCCTGCAGCCTCAGTAAGGTGAAGAACCTGCACGAGGCTGTGACAGTTCAAGGTCTGGAGCAGATCTACGACACCGACTCTGGACCTCTGAGACGGCTTCTCTGGTCTCTCGTCTTTATCGGAGGTTTGGCCTTCACGACATTCAACATCTACCAACAGGTTCTGCTGTACCTGTCCACTCCAATCAACGTCAGGGTGGACGAGGTCCTTAGCCGCTCCCTTTCCTTCCCAACCATCACAATTTGCAATACTAATGGCATGAAGAAGACTTTTATGGATAAATTTGGCGTTACCGACGCTGCTTCCTTGTTTTATCCATACACAGACTTCAATGAAGACTTGCCAAATATGACTGTGTCTGATGTTGTGTCTTCAATGATGGCCTTCATAAGTAAGGATGCTTTGAATGCAACAATTCAAATGTCACATTCCAAAGAATCTACAATGCTGAAGGTAGACGTTTGTTTATCCTATATTTGACAGAAACAAATAGTCGTCATGATACCATTGTAAGTAGTAGTAGTAGTAGCAGTAGTAGTAGTAGTAGTAGCAGTAGTAGTAGTAGTAGTAGTAGTAGTAGTAGTAGTAGTAGTAGTAGTAGTAGAAGTAGTTTTGTATTTCAAAAAAGAAATGTTAAAATGATTACTTCTGCCACTTACGCTGCAACTAATTTCACTGTTAAGAACTGAATACTTGCAGTGCTAGATTGACTATAGTGAAATGCATCATTTACATTATGTAGACAAGATCAAACTGAACACAAAATTAGTTTACCTAATCTCTATGTAGCTTAATCATAAATATAATTAAGATGGACACTATCTGTTTTAAAACGCATTTTTTAAGTGTACTTTTGAAAATATATTTTCATATTGTACAATATTGGCGAAATGATTTTTTGAAAATGTGACGTTTTCTTCACGTGAGGCAGAAATGGATTTTTCTATCAGGGAAAGGCATAGAAGTTAATGGATTACTCTGTAACTCATTCACTAAGGGCTGCTTACTTATTGTTACTTACTGACATAAAAATTAATTGCTAAGTTCAAATTTCGAGCGCATTCAAACACTGATCCGTCTAGGGTATTACACCAATTTCCGAACAGAAGGTGTCTCGAAAAACATTCTTGTGAATTATATCATTGTTTTTTACCATTTCTATTTTTTCATTTTCGTTCCACAATATTTGTTAATCAAGCGCTGCTAACACGCTCAAAGTGTATACAAGCAATGCCAATGACCGAGTAATGACACTGTCATACTTCTCTTTGGAATGCTCGGTTACAATAGAATGTAGCTTTCAATTTGAGTAAAAATAATACCGATAAGCGATCTACCAATCGATCGTCTGTTGTTTAATGTATTAAGCACTAATGTGAAATAAACCATTATTTGAGAGTGGTCTTGATGCTACAATATTCCGTAATTGAATGTCTGCTATTGATAATTCACGGACTTCACGCATTTAGATCATCAATTCAGCACAGTACGACGAGGAGTCGTTTTCCCCGTGGCAAGCTATTTTAACACAAAACTAGTGCGAATATTGAATTCGAGAATGACATGAACCAATAAAGTGTATTGCCACATACATTTTTACGAGAGCGTATTTGTGTTATAACAAAGCCTCAGTGTATGATAAGGGTATTCCGCTCATCACCGAAGTCAAAATGCTGACCAAATCTGAAGATGGCTTTGAGGGAACCAAAGACCGGAAGCTTCATACGGCAGTGACAGTTCAAGGTCTGGAGCAGATCTACGACACCGACTCTGGACCTCTGAGACGGCTTCTCTGGTTTCTCGTCTTCATCGGAAGTTTGGCCTTCACGACATTCAACATTTACGAACAGGTTCTGCTCTATCTGTCCACACCAATCAACGTCAGGGTGGACGAGGTCCTCAGCAAATCACTACCTTTCCCTACCATTACAATTTGTGGTAACAACTACATGACGAAATCATTTCTTGAAAATGTGGGGTTAAACGGCGTTATGTCCGTGTTTAAACCGTACACGGATTTTGAAGAGGTTCGCTCAAATTTCAGTTTGTCTCAGTTTGACTTCGAGTTGGCACAACCCATATTTGAAGAACCAAGTGCTGTTATTGCCGAAGGTTTCACTTCATTGGATGCAACAGTTGTGAAGGTAAGCGTAATTAGACCCTTCGTTCATTAAAGACGTCTCAAAAGGCACTTCTTAACTGATTAGCGAGCAATAAATCCAATATTCTCACGTGTACATGTTAAAAGAGTAAAAGCGATTTGTAAAAGTGACTTAAGTGGTTTAAAAGCGTTAGTGCTTACATTGAATGTACACTATCATTCGTCATTTGTGCATAGCTTTCTTAGTGTCGCTCTCTTTCAGTGGAATTATAAATTGCTACTCGGCATTTGACTTTAAAGGTTCTTTGGGCAAAAAGAGTTTGAGTTTGATTAAACAAACCCGATATTCATATCCGATTGAAGTGAACTACTTTTTTTATCGTTGCATATATGTATATGGGCCTAAAGGCTACATTCTAAAACAAGTATTGATTGATTTATTAATTCTTCGGACTTCGAGGAGTCTTACTCTAAATTTTATCCTTTCTTTCATTGGACTATCAATAGACTATCCCATACTGCAAAACCAAAACCACGCGAAAGCAATGAAGGCAGGGATGAGAGTGAAAGTGAGAATACAGTTAAGAATAATTATTCGCTTCAATCATGTCACTGATTGAATCAGCAAAACAATATTAAATGGGAAGTTGCAAGAAACGATACCCTGTTAGTTAGGCTGTCAATATGTCTACGTTACGCTGTCAATTTATTAAGGATTGATGATCCTTTTGTCTACTCATTGATGTTATGTTGTCAGCTGAGATGCAAGATATAATTCTGCAGTCCTTTCTTTAATACAGCTTGCTTTCAGATTACTGGTTTCACGCAGATATAAGCAAAACAATAACAGTCGAACCTCTTTTATCCGGACGATTTGGTTACAGTTGAAAATCGTCCGTATAGCATGTCGTCCGGTTATCTGAATAAGATTTCAGTGAAAATAAACGGACATGGTTTGAAAAATCGGCGTCCGGATATCGAGGTATACGGTTATCCGGGGTCCGGTTGAGCGAGGTTCGAAAGTAGTGTCATATTTGTGTATTTATTAATATTTCCTCTCGCCATCTTACTGACTTGACTTGGGGACTCGCTTCTGAGCCTGCGAGAGGCACTCTTTCAAATAATTACACAGGAAGGATTTTCATTATTTTATCATAAAAACAGTTAAAGTATTTTACATCAATACACAATTCCTAATCTTACCTACCTAACTATCAAACGTATCCCCATACTTACTCTACTCCCTTAATACATTCCCCATCCTATCCGATGTTGGCACCACTTGTCCAACTTCCTACTCTGCCTGGGTCAGCTCTGCTCTTCCGAAAAGTTACTCTAACTGCCCGTGCATCCCCCTTTCAACCCGTGACCACACTAATCACCTTAAGGGTGTGTTTTTCTCTAGACCAATCATTTCTTTACTATACCCTATGACATACGTCAGTCAGAAGTGTACTCTGACCTTCGACCTTGATAACTTTGAACCTTAACCTCTTTGTGACGTCACTACCTACTTTCTCTAATTGAATAATACACTTTAGCAAATGCTTAGTAATTCATAACGTCACGATAATGCATTTTATCTCTCATTTATTCTTCTTACCAAGCTGTTTTTGACATAAGAATGATTACATGTTAGGCTTGGTCGTTAATTCCCATTGACCAAATGTCACATATGTCCGAATACTTGGCCTAAACTCATTTCTCATCCTTGTTTCTCATAATTAATAACTAAAGAACACGCAGCTTTTGATCACCTGTCCTATTATGTCTTTTGTCTACACATTTGCTACTTTCAAATGATATCTCACTATTCTAACCTTATTTTAAATATACCGAATATTTCCTAAAACCCATATTCTAACTTACTTTTAATCTCACTACATAACAGTAGTTAAACTAGTTGAGAATCCTTAAAGTTGAATCAACGTTTCTAAATATTATTATAAATCACAATTATAACTTTGCATATATATGCAATTTCCTTCAACGTTTACAATTTAATCTAGCTTCTGTATGAAAGACGTATGCATGATGAAATGGTTGATACATTTGGGGGATGATGCTCCTTCTTAGAAGAGAGAAGAGCGGTCATGGTTTAGTGAACTGCCTCTGCAGCTTAAGGAATGGGGTAAGAGGCGGTGGTAAGAGGACCAAATGTAGCGCTGATCATAATGTGCGGGTAGTGATTGTTATTATCCTAAAGAGTTAAGATTGTAAAAAAAAATAGAGAGTGTTTGTCCTTACACCAGGGTAATAATGTGTGTGGGGCTTTGAGCATGCCCTTTGTGGTGTGGAGTCAAGCGCAATATAAGTATCTTCATTATTAGTGATTGTAGGTTGTGGTTGTAGTCGGTACAGCATATTTCAAACCGCTGTCATTGCTTCAATGCTTTACTAAAAGGATGGGCAACGGCTTAGGTTGTAAAACCTTTTTAAGAATATTGATCTAGCCACAATATATTAAACACATATGATATATTTGTTACTTTCCCCTTTCATATAAAACATAATGAACTTGTGTGTAGCTATATCTAAACAAATAAAAATTATGAATCTTAAATCTGGCGAATTAACTTTAAAAGCAACCATATGGATTTCGGTTTTTAGAATATTTGTTTTTAACTTTGAGACAATAGGTGTGGAATACCTGATGAGCTACAGAGCCAATCCATCTCTTTTTCTTTCATATACTTAAAAGCAGTTCAACGGTACTTCGATATGTTTATCCGGACGTACTCACGTCCATAAGAAACTTGACCCCTAAGAAAATATTGATTGCAGAATATGACCACTTCACCACTTAAACCGATTGAAATACAAAGATAAATCCACTGACAAGCAAAATACCAAAGTTCATTAATTCTATTTTGTATTGTTAAATGCAATGACGTATTATTTACAGGAGGCGTAAATATTGCAATTTACAAAACCAAGGCATATAGAGATTTCAGTTCCATAAGAGTTCTGGAGCGGTCATACTGTAATGTCAATAACGAGTATGTCCTCATTGTGTCTGAATATAAGCGTACACACGTCTGCGCCTTGATGACGTCAGGCGCCTGATGACGGTATTGGGGATTTTCTGCCACTCTTCCATCGGAGCTTGAATTAACTGGTGACGAGTTAGTGGAGGTGGCTGACGTTGTCCATTATGCCGATCGAGGTAGTCCCACAGATGTTCTATCGGGGACAAATCAGGGGATCGTGGGAGCCAAGGCAGTACATTGCTATTGTGCCTGCCTGCACGACTCTAACAACATGGGGCCTTTCCTTATCGTGTTGATAGAGAGTTCCCTGATGTTGCTGCCGCAGAAAGGGGATAACGACTGGTCTCAAGACTTTGTCAATGTAGCGTTGACCGGTCATTGTCTCGTCAAACACAACGAGATCAGTAGTTCTGTCGGCTAGAATCCCACCCCAGACTATCACGCTCCCTCCACCAAAAGGCTCAAGCTCCTGGATGCAACATGGCGCCATGCGCTCTCCTTGTCTTCGATAACTTCGGGTCATCCCATCATTACTGAATAAGCAGAACCTACTCTCATCGGAAAAGATCACACTTTGCCGGTCACATATCTGACAGCGTCGTACTTGATGTGCCAAACATAGTCTCTCTTGCCGATGTCTTGACGCCAAAGAGTTCTTCTGTAGGGTCTATAGTTCCTAATACCGAAGGAACGAAGACATCTGGCTACTGTCTGTCGGCTTAGACGGCGACCCAACGCAGTTCTTGCCGTTGACGTTGTCGTCAGGAAGCGGTTACGTAGGTGCAACGTACGTATGTACCGGTTTTTCTGAGGGGTTTTGATGCGGGGTCTTCCCGATCTGGGCTTGTCTCTTGACTGACCAGTCTGTTGGAACCGATCTAGTTTGTTGGTTACCGCTGTGGTGGAGCAGCTGAAGGTTCTGGCAACATGATCCCTTGAACCTCCCATGTTGATCATTCCTATGGCCAGTTCGTGTTGTTCTCCTGTAAGTCTCGGCATTCTCTTTGTGGTTTTCCAATGACAGTGAGGACAGTGGTTTGTGTGTCAGCCTTTTATAGCAAAAACAACACGTGCGGAACGTGCAACTTAAAAAAAAAAATCGATTTTTACAGAACCTTGCACGTGAAGCCTAATTAAGAAATTTTGCGTTTCTGTAATGTATATAACAGGTCCAGAAACATAGGCGAACTCAGGAAATGCCTATTTAAATTATTAAAGTTAATAAATTTTCTTTTAAGTAAAAAAATCAGGGTCAAGTTTCTTATGGACGTGAGTATATGAAGAGTAGCATTACAACAAGATTTATTAACTTGATGCTAATGGTGCTCTACAAGCTTGTCTTTAAAGTTTCTACCTGGTACCAACACTTCGTAAACAAAACAAATGCACAGATGCTGCGTTTTACTTCATATTATTCACGCTACGCACTCAGGTAATCTACCTCGTAAGTGACTAAGCCAAATCATAAATATTCAGGCTATAAAGTTTATTCTAAAACACCGTGCAATTTTGCATTAAATCCGCATTAAAAACGATATCGGAATTTTGCTTGCAACAAGAAAAGCAAAGATAGTAGCCACTTTGGTTAATCCATTTACAGTGCTACAATGATAAGTATTTCACTGTATCGAAAGAAATCGAAAGTGTATGCCTATCTCCTCATAAATCTTAAAATAGCCCAAAAACATTTAAAACGCGTGCTACAGTGCCTTTAACACGCAGCTTTTAAAATTAAAGAAAGAATTCCATTTTACAGATTAGGTTATTGAATTAACATTGAAACCATCCTGACTGTGCATTATTTTTATAGCCGTCATTTATTTCCTAAATCGACTTAGGAAGACGGGTCTCTAAAACAACTGTTAAATGCAACCTATATATAGTCCTTCAAAAAAGCCCAAATGGGATTTCTCTTATAGCTGAGATAATTTTACAGTGACATATAACATGAAACTTTTTGAGTATGGTTGCAGACCGATTTATCATCTTGAAAACATCTACTTTTCAAGTTTGGTTGCAGTACCCTATAGGCAACTGCAACCAAATTCTTGAAACCATCAAAATACACTTTTTCATAGAACAGAAGAGTCTTGACTAACCATAATTTGTTTGCAGAGAGAAACTAAACGATGATATCGCAAATGTTGGAATACCTGGCTGTTTATTTACATTTCAATGAAACATCGGCAACTTGCTCAAAGCTATCGAGTCCGGTTTTCGATCATGTCGTGTCCCGCTTCGCTGTCGTTTCTGACAAAGTGGATGGAAATTTCTACTAACCTTGTTAAATCTAACATTATCTATAGTTTATCATGTCTTGGTAAGTATTTATGACATTCCTTGACCAAATTATTCCTAAATTGCCATTTGTTTTTACAACGTGGCCCCGAGACGAATTAAAATTGTTGTCAAATCTCAACACTATTCACATTGGCTGTAAAGGATGCCTCTGATAGCAAACTAATTTTGATAGAAAATAAACATCAGCAAGTAAGTTAAATGACTAGTTTCTATCTAAAAACGATCAAGATCAATCATTAATAAGTAAAAAGGAACGTCAAAATTTTATTGAAAATGTTTGATACAGAATTAGCCAATTGAAAGACGTGTTATTTAGCGCATGGTATTACGTCACACATTGTCAAACTGAAACTGTTGATTTGATCGTTTTCTCGTCATTTCAGGTAAATTTGAAGTCTACTGCAAACAAATTGATCGGATAACCTCTTCAAAAAATAATTTTATTACCTGCAACCAAATTATTATTATTATAAATGATGAATATTTGACAAAAAATAATTTGGTTGCAGTTGCCTATAAGGGACTCGAGTTCATGATGATTTTCCATTTTGCAACCAAACTCCAGGATTCCTAATAATACAATATGTTACAGTCAATTATTTCAGCTTTGAGAATATCTTCATCTGAACTATTTTCAAGGACAAGGTAGCATTTTATAAACGTTTTAGATACCCCGTCATTCGGACCCCTCAATTATTCTTAGGCCGTAATTTTATATTTGTAAACAGACGACAATCGAAATGAATAATGCAGTTCGATGATCAATGTGATTTGGTGATAAATTAATGGTCTTTTGGTCGGTTGGTAATTAGTAGCGACTGTACTTATGTTTGTAAAATGTCAACAAGTTGTGGTTTACTGAAATTGAGAGGTTGTGGAAAGATGGACATAGTATGTGCTCTAGAGGATAGTCTCCTTATGTTTGGATCACTGCAAGATTTATTCTTTACACCAATTTCAACGTGTTCTTAAATAGATTCATTTGAACGTAACTCCAAGCAGAATGCCACGTAAGACATCCTGCAGCCTCAGTAAGGTGAAGATCCTGCACGAGGCTGTGACAGGCTGTGAGGGAACCAAAGACCGGAAGCTTCATACTGCAGTGACAGTTCAAGGTCTTGAGCAGATCTATGACACCGACTCTGGACCTCTAAGACGCCTTCTCTGGTTTCTCGTCTTCATCGGAGGTGTGGCCTTCACGACATTCAACATCTATCAACAGGTTCTGCTCTATCTGTCCACTCCAATCAACGTCAGGGTGGACGAGGTCCTCAGCCGCTCCCTTTCCTTCCCAACCATCACAATTTGCAATACTAATGGCATGAAGAAGACTTTTATGGACAAATTTGGCGTTACCGACGCTGATTCCTTATTTTATCCATACACAGACTTTATAGAAGAGTTGCCAAATATGACTGTGTCTGATGTAATGACTTCAATGATGGCCTTCTTAAGTAAGGATCCTCTGAATGCAAAAATACAAATGTCACATTCCAAAGAATCTACAATGCTGAAGGTATGCTTTTCTTTATATCATCTTGAGAAATTCCATTCGTGACATTCTCTACGAATTTAATGTATTTCATGTACATGTATAGATACGTATTCGGTTCAGCATTTAAGCGGAGTCAGAATCCTACCTTAGACAGAAACAAATAGTCGTCATGATGGTTTGAACATAGTAATAATAGTAGTAGAAGTAGTAGAAGTAGTAGTAGTATAGTTGTAGTAGTAGTAGTAGTAGCAGTAGTAGTAGTAGTAGTTGTTGTAGTAGTAGTAGTAGTAGGTAGTAGTAGTTGTTGTAGTAGTAGTAGTAGTAGTAGTAGTAGTAGTAGTAGTAGTTGTAGTAGTAGTAGTTGTAGTAGTAGTAGTAGTAGTTGTAGTAGTAGTAGTAGTAGTAGTAGTAGTACATGCATGACTTTTATATGATTTTTCTGCCACTTACGCTGCATCTAATTGTTCTGTCAAGAACAGGAAACTTGAAACAAAGAATGACTTTGGAGAAATGCTTCATTTACACTGTGTAGAGAAGATGAACCTGAATAAAATCTCAGTTTACGTCAACTATATAGAATTTATTAAGATTAAACATTCCTTTTTCAGATACACTGTATTGAAGTGAACTTCTGAAAATATTTTTAAATTTTAAATTGCTGAAAATGTGTGGGGAAAATGTGATGTTTTCTTCACGTGAAGCAGAAATGGATTTCCATCAATGATAAGAATAGCAGTTTATTGTTTTACACTGTTATTCATTAACAAAAGCTGCTTACAAATTGACAATAGCTGAAAGAAAAATCAAGTACTACCGCCAAATTCCTATAACTATAAAATGTGTTTTTTACCATTTCTATCTTCATTTCCGTTCGTCATTAGTTCTTATCATTTAAGCGCTGTAAACATATTAAAGGCTAAACAGGGGAACCCACAATATGAGATTAATCGTTACTGTCACGCCCAAAGTGTATACAAACAATGCTAATGACTGAGTGTTTATACTGTCATTTCTACTGGAATGCTCGGTAACAATAGAATGAAGCTATTATTTTGAGTAACATTGATACCAATAAGCAAGCTACCAATCTATCGTCTGTTGTTTAATGTTTTGAACACTAAAGTGAAATAATGCGTTATTTTGGCGTGGTCTTGATGCTACAATATTCCGTAATTGAATGTCAGCTATCGATAATTCACGGACTTCATGCATCACTGGATCATCAATTCAGCGCAGTAGGGAGTTGGAGTCGGTTTCTGTAGCATTCTCATCGTAACATATCTGAAACTGACGCCCAAGTTATTTCAGCACAAAATTAGTGCGAATACGTGAATTCGAGAATGATACGTGAATTCGATAATCACATGTAGAAATAAAGTGTATTGCCACATCCAATTTTACGAGAGCGTATTTGTGTTATCACAAAGCCTCAGTGTATGATAAGGGTATTCCGCTCATCACCGAAGTCAAAATGCTGACCAAATCTGGACATGGCTTTGAGGGAATCAAAGACCGGAAGCTTCATACTGCAGTAACAGTTCAAGGTCTGGAGCAGATCTACGACACCGACTCTGGACCTCTGAGACGCCTTCTCTGGTTTCTCGTCTTTATCGGAGGTTTGGCCTTCACGACATTCAACATTTACCAACAGGTTCTGCTATATCTGTCCACACCAATCAACGTCAGGGTGGACGAGGTCCTCAGCAAATCACTGCCTTTCCCTACCATTACAATTTGTAGTAACAACTACATGACGAAATCTTCTCTTGAAAGAATGGGGTTAAACGGCGTTATGTCCGTGTTTAAACCGTACACGGATTTTGAAGAGGTTCGCTCAAGTTTCAGTTTGTCTCAGTTTGACTTCGAGTTGGCACAATCGATTATGGAAGAACCAAGTGCTGCAATCGCCGAAGGTTTCACTTCATTGGATGATACTGTAGTAAAGGTAAGCGTAATTAGACCCTACGTTCAATAGAGGCATTTCAAAAGGCACTTATTGACTGATTGCCGAGCAATAAATCCAATATACTGATGTGTAAATTTTCAAATAGCTAATAAGTGGTTTAAATGCGTTTATACGCTTACATTGAATGTACACTAGCTGTAATTCGTCACTCGATCATAACTTTCTTACAATCACTCTTAAATTCGAAATTGTTGCTTTGGGCAAATGACTTAAAAGGTTATTTTGGAATATTACAGAGCCCGATATACAGATCCAATTGAAACTAACCAAATCGTCGTTTAAGTATGTATTTGTTGTAACCTGTGGCCTGAACAATATGAGTATCCGATGTACGTCAAAGTGGTTCATTTATCTAGACTTAGTTCGGAAGAATTCCAAAAGAGGTTCGTAGCCCAAAAATGCGGGTACTGTACGAGGTTTTTAGAATATTAGCAACTCTAAAATTGGACCATTTCGGAGTTTCTTAATTTTCCATAAATCGTCATATGCGATGTGTATACTGAACGATGATTGAATATATGAACATATGTCAATGGGTCCTGAGGCTACTTCAAATATATAGTATCGATTAATTCATTGGTTCTTCGGGAAGGCTTACTCTAAATTTCAGCCTTTCTTAGATGGACTACTACACTGCAGATCCAAAGCATATGCATGTGACAGGGCAGTGCTGGTGACAATGAAAATACAGTAAAGAAAATTAATCACTTTAATTATTTTTCACCGATTGAATCGTAAAAGAAGTATTAAGTTTTAAATTGCAAGAAACGATACCCTGTGAATCAGGCCGTTAATGAACATTTCTATATTCCGCTTTCTATTCATTAAGTTAAAATAACCTTTATCTACTCAGCTAAGTTATGTTATTAAGTTATTAAGTTGCAGTTCTTGAAACTAAAATTATGCAAAGTGTCTTTTCCTTCAAACAACTTGCATTCAGATAACTGAAAGAGAAAGCCCACGAAGAGAATTAAGTTAAACGAGTTGAGAATGATAACAGTTGAAGCCTGGAACGAGGTCATTCTATTATCATTGAAATTTAGCATATAACTAAAACGTTTGGTGCCTAATTTATTTTTACACATGATCAAAATTTTCAAGACACATGTCATAATCTAGCCCTATTTGAGGCCGACCATTACAGTTTTCTGTAACGAATTATAACAACCGATGAGACTTGGCACATAGACAAAACAACAGTCGAAGAAGTAGAAGCACGTGACGTCACCGACTATTCCGTCAGCAGGTGAGGCGATAACCGTAGCATTCTGGAATGCATCTCTACTTTAAACATATTTCATTCACATGAGAAGGATTAGGAACAAGTTTTCCAACTTTGAATACCCTCTCCTTGAAATGTTGATAATAATTTTTAAAGACAGATGACAGATATATAACAGGATAGTAGCATAGAAAAATAACAGAATACATTTAGTAGCAATTGGTTTTCTACATTAGTTCAAATCGCTCTGTGTTCTCATTGTGTGTTACCTCCAAAAGAATCAAACGGATCTTTCTATGCCTCACTTGCAAGGAAATCAAGGCAAGAACTTCAGACTGAGAGACGACGAAAACTGACCGAATGTGTGACTTTCCAACTGGTGCTCTAGTGCATACGCCTTGTGAACCATTCATGACTGTGGGTTTCAACTTCTTCAACATCCACTATACTCGCAATTTCAGATCTCTCTTTCATGCTCTGTAATCAATCTCTTCCTGGATGGCATTCCGGTGTGACGATGACGTGATTGCGCCGTAGATCACACACAGACACAGAATTGTATAGAACTTGAATAAATGTGGTGCAACACAGATCGCAGAAGTGTATCAAATCGGAGGTGCATTGTGTTTAAAAAAAGGGAACTGAATTAGAATTCCTTCTTGGTTTTGTTTTTTGGATTTAGGATGACCCACTACTTATTAATCACTCCTAGTGACTAATCTTTCACTAGCAGAAGACACCGGAGTTCGGTGAAATAAATTTCAAGTGCTTGATGAAGAAATGATATATGAATATTTCTACATTTGTGAGTGCACATCACATAGACCCTAAAGTCTCTATAATTCACAGCTACATTACACAAAACATTAATTGAATTATCCTATGAAATATCTTGTTGGTTTCATTAACACAGCAACAAGTTCAACGGTCAATTTGATGCTCTGATGAAAAAGGATTTATAAATTACTGTTACTCCTATTGGAAAGTCCCATTGTCATCACTGATGGTTTGTGTACAGTGGGAAATCGATAAAGGGCAGACAACAACCAGGATGTGTTAATGTTTGGTTTGGATAAATGAGCCGTTTACATATATGACTACACCCGTAGTCATTGCGCACAGTGCATAAGGTTCATTATAACAGGAATTTGTTTATCATTGTGCGTAAAATTGTTAACAGTTACAAATTTACCAATAAGACATGAGATAATCGACCTTTTATTGATGTAAATAAAATAATTTTTTAAAAACCTTTTAAAATTAGCTATTTTGTATTTTGTCGATGTTTCTCAATGTTTTTATTGACTATTCATTGGTGAAGATATTCATGATATTATCGAGGAAGTATCAAGAATGATGAAATGTTTTATATGAATCAGCTTTTATAGGATACGAACGTTTTAATGTAAAAATGATTAATATTATATAAAATTAGACAAACTGATTAAGGACCTAAACATTTGGTTTAATAGTTTGGAAACAACGTATTTTGTAATTGAAATGTTTCAGAGCAAATACATTAAAAGGAAAAGGCTCAATAGGTGAAATATTTACTTTCATCAAGAAAGTCAGATCGAAATGAATGAGTTTTGGTTAGAAGTATGACGTAATCCATGTTAGTGTATAAACGTACATGAAAACCGAGCAATTAAAGAATCGCAAAACATTACTTCATACATCAGCTTTTATAGTCAATATTTGTTTATTTGCTCGTGCTTTTTTCTACTTTTTGATGAGTAACTTACACGCTAAGGAGGTTAATAATCCATATTGCTAATCTAAGATAAAGTGCAGGACAAAGAGAATTTACTAAGTCAAACGTCAATCAATTTCACTTTGCCTTCATCAAACTACTGTGGGCTTCAAATTGTGCATCGTTTATTCAGAGTCATTTAATTCATAAATGTCATTCCTGGAGACAAAAACAAAATGAGAAAGTTACACGAGGCTGTAAATATCCAGGGTCTTGAACAGATCTACGACACCAACTCTGGACCTCTCCGTAGAATTGTCTGGTTCTTCATCTTCACTGGAGGTTTGGCCTTCACATCATTCAACATCTACAAGCAAGTTCTTCTATATATATCCACACCAATCAACGTGCGGGTGGACGAGAAACTCAGCAGTTCCCTGCCATTTCCTACCGTTACCTTTTGTCATAATAATATCGTGAAGAAATCGTTTACAGATAAATATGGTATAACCAGTGCTGCTCCTATATTTATGCCTTACGCCGATTTTGATGAAGAAAGGCCAAATATCAGCGTGTCTGAAGTGGCAGCTTTGACAGAGATTCTGTATACTGACTTCATCGGAATCCTTACGGATGACATTTCAAGTGAATCAACCATTTTTAAGGTGGGTGGGTCGTCATGATAACAACTTCAGTTTCAAGGGAGTGGATGAATCTGTTTTTTGAATAGGTGATTGTATAACCAAAGTCATAGTTACGGTAATATGAAATAAATGTGTTATGAAAACATTTATGTACTCATTGACTAACTGATTGCACGTCAATCAAATTCAGATAAATCCTGGTTATTTTGTCTAGTTTATTGGAGTTTTTAATGATAAAAGTTTCATAAAATAGCAAGAACGAAGGGGAAATTGTTTTAAAGTGAACTATATACTTAGAAGATGAGATTATCTTATTCAACTTGATATTTCATCAATGGAATTTTGTGTCCATATATCTAAAAGAACTCTTAGAAAATGTGCATTTTCTTTTATTCAATACATGTTGGATTCAATCTGTGATGGCTTTTACAAACAGTGATACGTGATTGAAAGCGAGCTGAAGATAATGACTGAATTAAACCTATGTGTATCAATACCACGATATACATCAGTTATTTGTTTTGTGATACGTGTAACCTTGCTTATAACAAGACACATAGTATAAAACGACTTCATGATTTATAAAATGAAAAACGAGATAATTCACAATCTCAGCCATAATGATATAATCCAAAATATGTTTTTTGGAATATACAATGGATTAACACAAAAGATGGAAGGATTGAAGAACGTTCCAAATCTTTTACAAATCTACTTTTTAAATCATTATATTTCATGTTAAAACAAGCATTTCATTCAATAATCAGATTGAAGAACTCATTTCATTTCAAACGAAAGTTTGTGTGTGGGCATATACTCTAACTTTACTACAGTGTTTTGTGTATTCCGTGTTGTTGCAATCTTTCACATACAAACACTTATTTGAAAAAAACCCACAATAATCCATAGGACTAATTCAACGAAGAAACCAATTTTATGGTGAATGTAGCGTTATATGTGAATAAAATATCTTTTTGAAAATTCAAGTATATTATTTCTGTTTCAGTGTGATTGGGAAAAACGACCATGCGATCTTGACCAATTCTCCCAAAGATTTACTGACATGGGGTTGTGTTATTCGTTTAACGGTAAGCTTCTTTCTATTCTATATTGACACTAACGAATTAAAGTAGTCTTGTGTCGATGAAGTTGATTTAGATTGTAAAAAACTTTAAACAAATCTTTAAAAAGTCTCTTAACACCAATATTCTGTTATTCCTTTTTTTCTATGCTCTATAACTTTTAAATGATATGGTTACGTTCTGGCAATATAGATAATGTTGACAAATGTAGATATTGTGGAGACAATTAGTGTTTTATATGTGAATGAAATCAAGCATATCAAAAGAATGTTTTTTTTCTATTGTCTCATGTTTTTTTAACTAAACTAATTTCCCTATTAATAAGCAGAATTTTTTTTTTACGGCAGTAAATGTTTATTGTAAATCCCAATTAAATCAAGTTTAAGAAACACCGAGATTTTTTTATATTAAATTCTTAAATTAAATTCAAGCTTAAACAGTATGCGATTAAAGAAATATTTTTTAATTATTTGTTACACAAGAATAAGATCATCATAAAAATCCTTATTTGAAATGTATTTCATGTTACCGTTCCACTGATATCTAAGCAAAATCCAAAGTTGTTCTGGGAAAACAAACAAAGCTATTGCAATCGTTCATTTTATACAGTAAAAAAGCAAAATTGGAATTTGAAATTATTTAACAAAAAACATCACATGAAACTTGATGAATATGCAAATGATGAACACTATAAAAGCCACAGGAATTTGTATCGCTGAAAATATGTCCTAGAAATAAAATTCGTTCACCGATAACTATTATACAAGTATGAATGTTCTCTGTGAACGAATCTTATATCTAGGGCATCATTTTTTCAGAAATACAAAACCCTATGTAGAAAACAACTAAAATTGCGCATCAGGAATTTGTACTGCTGAATTACGACCAAGAAATAAAATTTGCTCATCAATAACTATCATACATATAAATAAATATGAGTGTTATCTGTGAACGAATTTTATATCTAGGGCAATTGCGCAGAAATAAAGTATACAATCTCGTAAAAAGTAACAAAAATTCTCGAACTTTTAGACTACATAATGTTGTTTTGAATCAAAAATCGTTTGTATGTATTTCAATGATATAGTCGCGATTTCACAGCAAACGGGAGTCGACATGCCCGTAACTCAGGTCGTGCCCATGGACTGCGGGTGGTTCTGAATGTCCAGGAAGAGGAATATGTCCGCAGTTTGGATGGATACATTGGAACTGGGTTTATGGTTTGTGTCAACTATTTGTCCGGCGTTCTTTGTCATAACAATGGTTCCTAAAATTTAATTATCACCTACGGTTTGATAGGTTACGCCCTTTCCTAATATATTTCATCCATTTCTTATTCCTTCCTTTGTATCATTAATTCAATTAAATGGCTTTTTCTTTGTTTGATATCATATGCCCAAACATTCCTTGAATGTCTAGAATATGTTTCTTTTAATTTCAGTGGGCAAAACAAAAAGGTGGTCTAAATCACTTTTAAGAGACAACTGACAAGGAGGTCAATTTAACATTTGTTATTTTCATAGAAGAATTATGTTGACCAGAACAACCAGTTTGAAAGTTTAGTAAGGTGTCTGCAAAGAGTGTGTATGACGACAAGGAACTATTCTAGTGGTTGATGCTTCAGGTGCGACATTATGTTTGCTGTATGTATTAGGTAACTTCTTTACAGGTTGCTGTCCATCCACCGGAAGTGCCCCCGATCATGTCCGAGATGGGAATTGCTGTGTATCCTGGATATCAGCACTTCATGGGGATTAAAGTCAAGGTTGGTTCACTAGAATACTGTGTTCGATAGTCGGGCCATCTCGATACATTCATATCCATCAACTGCCAATAACCATGGTAAAAACATATGAACATTATTTCTTTTTTTTAACTGTTCAAATTAATATACGAATTTATGCCAAATTAATTTTATTTAGAGGACATAGCATCCAAACAATCAACCGGATTATCCGTAATCGTAGAAGGTTTCACCTGTCAACCGAAAATTGCACTTGGCAATTGTATTGTGAGCACCTTTTAATCATTAAGGAAATGCAACCGTGTAACTGAACTGGTTAAAGAAGAGTGTCTTGGTGTCACTTGTTTTCCTTTTCGCATAAAGCCTTTTACCCCAAGAAAACGTACAACAGTGACTGTATGTTTATGTTTTTATTTTCGCAGATGCAGAAATCAAAGGCAGGCATCAGTGGTTGCGGAAGTAAGAAGTTAAAACACTCAGATGCTAACTATTCTAGAGAAGCCTGCAGGTTGGAATGTAAGGGCAACTTCATTGTCGAGAAGTGCGGTTGTGGAGACTTCACCATTCCGAACAATGTTACAATGTGTGACCCTCAACTGTATGCTGATTGTCTCATCCCGAACCTCGAACACTACCTAGAAAACGGAACTGGATGTGAGTCCGAGTGCCCAGAACCCTGCAGTTACAACACGTTCACCATTCAACACTCCAGCTCGCCTCTCTCCAGGGACTACATCACCCAGTATACAAAGGCTAAAGGTCAAACTGAGGAGCACTGGCGGAGGAATCTCGTCATCCTGGAGGTGTACATGAGTTCGATGACGTATGAGCACATGGAGAAGCAACTTGGATACGAGATTCTTGATCTGTTTTGTGACATTGGAGGTGCGTTGGGTTTACTTCTTGGGGCTAGTATTCTAACTATACTTGAGGTAGTAGATTATGTTTGCCTTCGGGCTCTTACCAAATTATTTGGTGTCAAAAATCCGAAACGGATTGATGTTCAACCAGTGCAGTGACACAAAGGAAATTTTGCACCCCCTCAAGATAACATTACATATTGTTTAGTCAAAACAAGTTTAATATCTCTATTGTCCACTAAATAAAGAGTCATATGAACCATATTGAACATATGATAAAAAAAACATCATTTGACAAGTTGACAAGTCTAGACTAGACGCCCTCTTTAAACTTTCTTGGTTATTGTTGTGCGTACAGGGCAAGACAATCGCGTTTGGCAAAAACTTTACTTTATCACACACTGTTAATATCAAGCTCTTCAAAACAAAAGTTGTCAGTCAGTTAAAAGTGCAGGAATGTAGCATACCATACATTGTTGCCAATGAACTTAGGTATCCAGCCTCTCGGAATGAATTAAAAATTGAGGATGTTGCCCTGTTTTACTTTGCGAGGAGAAACAAAGTTCCAGTTATAATACAATGCCAGGGAACGTGTCTTGAACAAGAAAAAGCATCAAACGATACATGTATAGGAAGATTATTTTGACAACCTTGTTCAGGTTTAAGCAAAATATCATTTTCTGCACCATTATATACAAGATATGGACAAAACTGTGGTAACAACCATATAAGACCCAAGTCATGTTGCACAAACTGGGTAGAACCAATAGTCCAACTGATATCAAGTGAGGAGGGAATATAGTCATTGACTTTTGTTGACATCCTCAGAAGGTTCTTCAAACAGCACTTATTTGAGACGGACCTCCGGGATTCGAATATTCAGTAGCCAGGTAAGATTGGAATCAACTAGGATATTTTCAAGTTGTGTTTAGATACGGTTCGACCCATTTCACAAACTTGGATCGGCCATTCGATGTAGTTCTTTTTAAATTGATGTTTTTTTAGTGAAAAATCAAAACGACAACTTATAATGTTTCCTAGACACGTTTTTCTTCTAGATGTGATTATTGTAAGTACTACTGTAAGTACATTGTATCATGATCATGTTTTCTTGGAAGGCTTTTTAACGTTAATGTTAATATTACCTTGGACATGCTTTTGTATATACGTTCCAAAATGGAAGAGGACATTGTTTTGGAACTCACAATGTATGAAATATTGGTCTAGTGTTCTAGTAACAATATTTATTCATGTAGAACTATCAAGATTTTGTTTTCTTGTTACTGTTCGTAATTAAAGTTTGTTATAATTGATCCTTGTGTGTTCCTCGTGACCAACATACATGTATGTCTAACAACTGACGTGGATTATTTAAACACAAATTAAAAAGTTCGATTAGCTGAAATTCAGTACTCAAAATTTAACCAAGTGATAAGACCTCAAAGGATTCATTGCCAGCAGATATTGGATATGAGATTGACTTTTATTAATGTTGACTCCGGTAGCATGATGATCTTTCTGCTTATCATTATTTTTTTTAGGAAGAAATAATGTTTTGAATCTCTAACATATAGATTTCGAAAAACAGCCGCAAATGATTGTCTTGAACTTTTACACTAAAAAGACATTCTCAAATTGGCCTTCAATTTTTTAACACATTATTACAGTCATTTGTACTGGGCATTTTTAATCACTTAATTGTGAATGAAAACATCGTAGATGTTAATATTTTAAATATTTGATTAACAAAATTTTTTTCCCCACATCAATAAGGCATCAAATGAAAAAATGAAAACATATCTATGGTTGCGATCAACTTTTGTCCACCTCTTGTTAACGATATTTACTTGTAAGAATACAATTACATATTTGATTTGAGGAATTCAACCATTGTTGACCTTGAAGCATGTTTGAATTTGACAGATTAACAAGTCAAAGTGTTGACCTTGAAGCATGGCTACCAAAGTTTGTGACGGACTCAATGTGTGTTTTACTGAATTAATTTCAGAAGCTCAAGTGTAAGACAAAAAATCATGTACTTTACAGGCGGTAATCAGAACAATCTGTGTCCCTAACGAACAGGGGGCCGTTGCACAAAACAACTTAGCACTAAGGTTAAATAGCACTAAGGTTAACCTTAGTGCCATCATTTAACATTGCACTAAGGCTACCTTAGTGACCTCAGGTCACCTTAGTGTTTTGTGCAACGGGACCCTGGCACACAAAAAATGGCCTTAAGTATTTAGACGCCTTCAATGATTCTGTTCAATGTCTGTTTAGATGAATTTATTGATTCATCGATATTGAAGTCTTTAAAAACAAATTCATGATAGAGTCATACAGGTATCTGTACATCTTGTTTTTGCGAACTTAAAACAATACATTTCAAACACTTCTACCCTTGGTGCTTGAGGCAACATTAGTGACAACATTTTTACATAAAAAATCTTTCAATCTTTTGTTTTCATGATAAAATCTAATATCTAAAACAGTTTTGTCATCTAATCAGTGGAAAATATCAACTGTTTCCAAAGTGTTTTTTCTCAGTAAATACAAGACCTAGGCAGTTGGAAATAAAAAATGATGAACAAACTTTAACAATATATTGAGTCAAGGGATTGATTTTACAGCAAACCGTTTTCAGTTACTTAAATACCGATGACAGCAAATACTACATTACATCCCTGGCATTTGTTGATTAGAAGGATAGATTTGAATTTTCAAAGTGCTTTTTCATTTTCAATGCGGTCGATGCTCGTTAGTATATCCTCCCGGAATCTGCTACGTTCCTACAAGATTTGCACCGGTTATCATTTGCCGTAGTATGGCGTTTCGCCCACGACCCGCTTTGCAAAGAAACTTACAAAAAACTTTGACAGCCATATTCCATAACCTCATTGATAGATACTAGATGCTTACAAAAGAAGTGTCCCAGGTAGTACACATGATGTTTGCCTACACTTTAAGGCCGTCGCCACCTTGGCCACTGTCGCCCTTACTTTTTCACAGTCATGAGACCACCTTCCCGGTATAGATACGTTGGCATCTTATTTTCCACAGTGGCTCTCTTTCATTTCCTTCAGCAACATAAACGTTTTACGTTTGAAATTGAGTATCATCTTAGGGAATTGTGAATGTTGCATATGAAATTGATTCAGAAAAAAAATTGTAAATACGTTTGAATAACCTGTTGTGTCTGGCCATGCATGTATGTTTGGCATATCAAAGAAACCATGTCACAATCAAGTTTTTAAGTTATGTCACTTGTGTGATCCGTTGGAGATGGAGCTTTATGAAGGAAATGATATCTTGACACATGATGGTTATCACCTTTGCATATGAAGTGGAAACATAGTAAATGCATATGTGTTGACAATGACATAGAGAAACAGACTTTTTCAACAAATGGAATTATGATGAATGTTGACGAAGTATAAAAAAGATCATACCGAGCACACAGTTGTAAATGGAGTCATGTTTACATTTTCAGCAGTTTTTAGATAACCAATTTGGATTTTCACTAAAGACAACAAGGGGTGAAATATGTAATATTAGTTTTATTAATGGTCGGAACAACGTCATGCAACACATATGCATACACATTAATAATTGCATACGCTGGGATAAAAGAATTTTTTAGTGATAGACAATGAGTTAATTACAAAGAATCTTTACAACCATTTTCAACCATTGATGGCGAGCTATATAAGCAGATAATTATAATTTCTTCTATCACTGTCACAGCAGAACGTAAGTCACTTAAACATGACTGGTAACGACAGCAAGCACAAGAGGTTGCATGAGTCAGTAACAGTCCAGGGTCTTGACCAAATCTACGACACCAACTCTGGGCGTCTCCGTAGAATTGTCTGGTTCTTCATCTTCACTGGAGGTTTGACCTTCACATCATTCAACATCTACAAGCAAGTTCTTCTGTACATGTCCACACCAATCAACGTGCGGGTGGATGAGATTGTTGCTAGATTCTTGCCTTTCCCAACCATTACAATTTGCAACATCAATGAAGTGAATAAGTCGGCTGTGGAACACGCAGGTGTCAGTGCAGATGCAGTTACATTACTTCATCCTTACACAGACTTTGAAGAAGATCCTCCAAATATCACCGTCTCTGAACTCGCGGACATCTTTTTTTACATGCAGACCGACCCAGAAGGTTTTGTGTTCCAATTTTCCCCTTCTGAGGAAGCGACGGTACTTAAGGTAAGTATTTGAACAAGTGATAACACTAAAACATCCGTAGGGCAGATCTCACACAGCCTGATTTAATTGCTGAGACTTTGGGTAACTAACTTGTAATCTCTTTGATGAAGTGGGAGTAGGTGAGATGTGCTCACTTCTACTGTTGTTAAGATCTGTATGCAAATCTGTCTTAATCAAATTCGTATTATTGGGTAAAGATACAAAGCCTTACATGAAGTAATTTCATTAGAAAAGTTAATAAAAATAGACTTCTACTTACTATTTTCAAATCTCGCCAAGATTAAAATTCATATTACTGACGCCATTTCCATTTCTATTCATGGATTGACATTTTGACAATTTTTGCAGTTTTGAAACATTTCAAACGCCAAAAATGACCCATTGAGGCATACAGCTGCATGCCAAAAGTTTGTTTGTTGGTTATACTAGTACACATATCATCAAATTTATGATGTCTTTGAGGTATCGTTGCATTGCGAAAAAGCAACTCATGATGTTGAAATTTCAATACAGATGTGCAGATTCATTCTTCTTTAAGGCAAGTATTTAACATACCTCACAATTAACCGTTACATGCAGTTTTGGCAGGTCATTGAAATGACCAGGGGTTAATATTTGGAAACATCAATTTATATTTTTCTCTACAACATCCCTTTTGCATAATCAAATGCTTTGAAATTAGTTCCTTTGCACTGAGTTATTGTGCTTTTGCCGGTTTTATTTTCAGGGAGACGGTATGGAACATTTTATTTGAAATTTAAAGAAATCGAAATTATGACCTCTTCTCCCTATTTAAAAAAATAAACCCAAAATACATGACATTTGCACTACGAATCAGTGGTAAGTGAACAAATTTTCGGTATGCAGCTGTAGTTATCATAATATACAATAATCCAACAATTCATTAGTTTTTTTTTGCCACTTTTGAAACTCTAGAATGGACCAACAATACAATTTTGAAGGAATATATTTAGTAGGGCTGAGAATTCCACCAAATTTCGTATCGCAATATATTGAATGAATACGTATATATTTAAAAACTGTCTACTATCCTTCGCTGCATAAAGACGTATTCTTGCACTCTAAAATTATTTTATCACAACTTAAGCAAAATAGAACGAGCCTTCTGAATAAATTTGAAATTTCACCTGAAACTAGCGATATATTAAGTGATATTGTTTCTAGGCCTGAAGCTTTTTGAGAAAAATATGAAAAAATATTCTTTAGAGCGTTAGTCTTTTCAATCAATTTTGAAAATGCATATCCAAATTATCTGTTTATTTTGATGTCAATGCGGGAAGAAACTGCATCAAATATAACTTTGTCATATGAAAAGTTCAATATGTGAACTAGGTGATAAAGGTGTAAGATGACGGTTTTCTAAAAAAATAAAGTGCCCATGGTCTAATTGAAGGGTGAAATAGATTATCTTCAAACATGATTTTAGAATAGGAACTTCATTGATTTGATTTCATAATTGAAAAGTTGCACACCGCGTACTTCATTATGAATCCGTCTCTCCTGCTTCGTTGGTTTTTAATCGGTTTTTCTTATTATTCATCCATGGTTTCGAAGGCAAAATATTATTTTCTTCACTACTTTTCAATCAATCAATCTGAATACTCATCCTGATATTTATAATGACCCTTTATTGCAGTGCGATTGGGGAGAGAAACCATGCGGATTCACATCCATACTAACTGACCTAGGAATCTGCTATTCTTTCAATGGTAAACCTCCCGAACATTTTTTTTCAATGTGCCGTATTTCCATGTTGTTTTCACATGAACAAACTGACTTTAAATCTGTCTAAATAATCTCACTCTCGTCGATATATATTTTGTGACTGCTTGATAATTTTATTGTTTCGATAATATGATAATTAATATTAACAATTTCATCATTTGAGTGGTAAATTTCAGTTAACGGGACACTGCATGCCCGAAGCTCAGGTCGTGTTCATGGACTACGGGTGGTTTTGAATCTACAGGAGGAGGAATATGTCCGTAATAGTGAGGGATACATTGGAACTGGGTTCATGGTAATTGCTTTAGATCATGTTGATAACTTTTACCACTAACCTTATTGAGTTGTTTTTATTCTTAAATTACTGACGCATCATCCAAAATGTAATTTTTCTTGATAAGAATCTGTGTCGAAACGTCGCATACAATGAATAAATAAGTTGTTATCCATATATTCCTTGTTATTATCGTCATTCCAACTTCTTTAATGCGTCTGAATCGGTGACAACCTTGATGGATATGCGAAAAAAAAGGTGACACAAATGCAATTGTTTTCAAAAGGTGCTCAAATTGATCTTGTTCCTTTAACTTCTGTAATTAAGTTTAGATAGACAAGCGGGATTTACATCCCTGATTGTTTTTTTTAGATATATCTCAAAGGATTCTTGTTCAATCAATGGATAGAGATTGCCTTGGAAATAGTACCAAAGAGGTTTGTTTCCGAAAGGTCACTTTAGCGAGGTAGAACCAGAATGTCAGTCTAAGTGATACGATGATGAGTATCGGTTACGCATGAGTCATGTTGTCACAGTCAACCATATTACTTTTTCCGTTTCTTAAGATACAAAAGTGACCATTGAAAAAACATGTATGATCAGCTGATGACCTACGATTGGCAAGATCAGCATTCTTGTTAGATTATTGTTGTCGAAGGAAAGTAGAACAGTCGGAATATGAGACCTAATGTTTGTGTACAAATTCGGTAACTTCCTTACAGGTTGCAGTACATCCGCCGGAAGTGCCCCCCATGATGTCAGAGATGGGGATTGCTTTGGGGCCTGGTTATCAGCATTTCATGGGGATCAAAGTCAAGGTTGGCAACCAAATTAGGAGCTCTCTCGTGTGTTTCATAAGCTTACAGTGGAGTATTTGAATGTTTGTATTTATATATGTATATGCAATTTGCTTTCTCTATTATATGTCAGATCAAGATAAGGTCCATAATAGCAATGTAATGATGAATATGACATGCTTTTTAACTCTTAACCAATATATTACATATCCATCAATCAACAGATGCATACTTCGGGGGAAGGTGTCCCTGGCTGTGGTAGTAAGAAGCTGGAACTATTCGATGCAAACTACTCTCGCGAGGCCTGCAGACTAGAATGTAAAGGCAAATATATCATCAAAAACTGCAATTGTATGGACCTATCCTTTTCGCACAATATGAGTGTTTGTGGCATAGAAGAATACTCCAACTGTTTTCTTCCTACACTTGAGAACTACCTGAAAACAGGAACTGGATGTGAATACGAGTGTCCCGAACCCTGCAGTTACAACACGTTCACCACGCAACACTCCAGCTCGCCTCTTTCCAGGGACTACATCACCCAGTACACAAAGGCTAAAGGTCAAACTGAGGAGCACTGGCGGAGGAATCTCGTCATCCTGGAGGTGTACATGAGTTCGATGACGTATGAGCACATGGAGAAGCAACTTGGATACGAGATTATGGATCTGTTTTGTGACATTGGAGGTGCGTTGGGTTTGCTTCTCGGCGCCAGTATTCTCACCGTACTTGAAGTAGTAGATTACATTTGCCTTCGCACTTTCAAAACATTATTTCGAGGTAACAAACTGAAACGAATTAATGTTCGACCAGTGCAATGAAATACGGGAGGCGTTTTCAGACCGCAATAACTAATCTTGGACACATACTGTAACCTAAAGATAGATACAATGTGTGCTGATTAGTCGTGATGTTTGCTGTTACAACAGTGCAAAAATCAGTCAAAAAATATTCACGTCATCCTCGACGTTGAACTGAGTTGCGTATGAAACATGACTAAGGAATTAATGTGCTGGTTTCTAGGGGCGACTATTCTAACTGATTTTTTAGGTCGTTGATTTTGTTGGAAACCATACAATAATGATTTTGTCATCCAAGAGCCGTCCAGTTTTGATTATGTATTTCAATTAAGTGATACACAGTTGACTGACTTGTTTGAAAACCTGACTGGCATTTATACAACAATTGATTTGAATTGAAAAGTTGTACAGATGTTAAAACATGGCTCTCTCAAATACTTTGCGGACCAAACTGAGCAGGTCGATAATTTTAGGCTTTCGAGGGATCATCTTTCATGAATAAAGGCATTACGTTTGCTTCTTTCCAAACACTTCGGGATAAATGCTGCTTTGTGATGAATGGTTATAAAGCAGACATAGAAGGATACTTATTGAATGCACTACCTTTTTAAGAACCTTGTGACTGATTTTATCAGGTTCAGAATGTTTAAGATGAATATTTGTTGTTTTCAGACAATTTATTTACCTCGATGGTTACACGCTTAAATGTAACATCAGTGTGTTTATCAAAAAGCGCTATATTTGCGTTTTCATCATCAAAGAAAATAATGATTTGAACTATTGATTAAGTTTCCTTTTGCAAGCTGAGAATAACGATAGATTCTAGTAAAACTCATCTTGTTTCAAAGATGTTTGTCACTGATCCGGAATCATTTGTTATATACTGAAGTAATTTTAATTAAGACGTTTTATTAGAGGAATACAAATCATGTAAACAATCACCAGACTGGCATCTAATGATTCTTTTGACATAACTTTTCTTATCATTTGCTTTTTTATATTTCTTGCAAGCTAAGATATCTATCTATATGACGGTTTGTTCTTAACTATTTATTTTTCATTCTATTTCTTTTCCTACACTCCCTCAAACCGTACATCAAATATTTCTGAAACTTTGCATGTGCTGTACCCACGTACTGAAGTGGTGCCTTTTGATAGTTTCTGATTTCCTCTGAAATATGTTGCATGTGTCTTGTTTACACATATAGCTTTATTTCAGTAACAGAACTCAAAAACTCATGAAATCTTTCTTAAACTTTGCTTCAGTTACCGAAGTGTTGCCTTTTGATATTTCAACGTCCTTCAAAAGTAAAATGTATTCGTAAAATGTATTACACATTACTGAATAAAACTGAAGACCAATCTATATTCTTGAAACGATTGAAATAAAAATGGATTTGCATCGAAAATGACTTTGATTGCCATTTCTTTTAAAGGACTAATAATTGTGCGCCCTATACCTTAGTATAACAAGCTTCTTGAAATATTTACAGTTTCTTGGTTTCCATGATGAACACACGAATACGAATTGAAAACAGTAATGAACGTGTGTAATGTTCCGTTATCGATGGAATGCATTGAGAAAAGAATACAAATTATCTATACTTAGTAGAACGATAAGCGTACAGCACAGTAGAAATAAATCAAAACAATTAGTCCAGGTATCGTCGAACGCACTTAGTAGGAGTTCTTTGTACAAATATCCTTAACTAGGGACACTATTATTGTTTAATAGCTATAGTACACATGACATAAAAGAAGCTAAATCGATAATACATTAGAAGCCCTGGACATAATGGTAATTCAAACACCTATAATTTACATGTTCGTGATTCGCATGCATGGGTGTCTTTGACTGACAGTTTCTTTATAAATATATATACTAACAACTATAACTTATTATGATAATCACCCTATATACTTGCTTGTCCTGGTTAAAATATACAAATAAAAAACATTAAGTGCATGTGATGTACAATTATGAATGCTATGCATGAAGAGGAAGAGATATAATATGCTATACTCAGTTGAATGTTAAGCTCACAGTAGAAATGTATAACAGCAATTAGTACAGGTATTATCAAACGCATTGAGATCACATTCTGATTGTTTGACAGCAACAATTCACATGAACAGAAGAAGATAATCAATATTAGAAGACCTGAACAACAAGTTAATTCAAACAGAGATAATTGACGTGTTCTATTATCTGATGTCAGACTTATTTGCTGTGCACGGGAAGTTCAATGTGGATAATTCCAAGCATAACAAAAAATTTTTTTTATAACTAATGGCTTTTGATAATGGCCGACATTGAAATGAGACGAAGCAAGACATATATAATCTCTACTGGACAGAATTTATGAATGTTTCCAGCATATCCAGATTATTTTTAATCCTCATGTTATGGTAACTTTCGTCTGTGATCCTGTAGACGTAAAAGGATGGCTAGTAAAGTTGAACAAAAGGCACACGAGGCTGTAAATATACAGGGTCTTGAACAAATCTACGACACCAACTCTGGACCTCTCCGTAGAATTGTCTGGTTCTTCATCTTCACTGGAGGTTTGGCCATCACATCATTCAACATCTACAAACAGGTTATCCTGTATATGTCCACACCAATCAACGTCAGGGTGGATGAGATTCTCGGTACATCACTTCCATTCCCAACCATTACTATTTGTAACAACAATGGTATGAGGAAATCCTTTGCAGAAGAATATGGCGTAATGGAAACCTTGCCAATAGTTTATCCCTATTCTGATTTCAAAGAAGAGGTTTCTAATATCAATTTTTCTGCTCTTGATGCTAAAGTTGCCGCTCTCAACATAGACTACACCACTCTTCTAATTCAAAGTGGGCACTCCACTGAATCAACCGTCCTTAGGGTGAGTCAATGAATACCATTTCTGCTTATTTAATTTATTTGGATTATTTGGGAATGTTGATTTATCTTCAAAGCCTCTTTTACTTGCAAACGCACGTTATTGAAACGTGCAATCATTTTGTTAAACATCTTTTATTTCAATAGTTAAAAAAACTTGTAATGTCAATCAGTTGTCATCTAAGTTTGATGTTTAAAAAGACATTTGTTTCAGTGCGAGTGGGAAAAAAGTCCTTGTGACTGGAGAAACTTCTCGCTGAAATTCACGGACGTGGGGATTTGTTTCGTTTTCAATGGTATGCAAGCACGATTTCCTTTTTCATTTACAAACGGGTTATGTTCACAATTATATGGTCTTTTAAAGGACAAGATATTAAAAAAGATTGTGCAGTATGCGAGACATCTGATAAGAGGGAATGGCTCAATATCACGTGAATATAATGTTGCCTGTTATTTTTGCCTTATTCGAGCGATAGCGAGGATTATACATGAATTTGCACGAGTTTCGTAAAAGTCATATGAAACACTTCCGAGGGTAATAATTTCTTTATTACCGATTCTATGGAATGGAAATATTCAGAAAACGGCCCCCTTCCCTTGCGACGGCCCGCTACAGTGACGTCATGAACAACTGTTTTATGATGTCAAGGAAGACAAATTATGGTCACTCGCGCTGAAACAATCGTTGCTAGGCAAAAGAGATATGTGCACATGTGCTCATATTGAAAACATGTCACCGCTTATGTTTAACCATATGGGCAATAAATTATGTTTGCATGTCTCACGGAGGCATTTTAACGATGCTAATTTGTTTATTAATAAGCCAATTTTCCAGAAGCCAAAAACAGCAAAACAGGAGCCCTGTGTTTTTGTGCATGAAGACAGATATCTGCTTGTTTTAGACCAACGTCAATGCTATATCTGAGTGACGAAAATGACGTCAAATGCTATAGGTCAATATTGCGTTATGCACATAAGTACCAGTCAGAGCTATTCAAGTGGTATATACTTACACGAAAACGTGTACCATGTCGTTAGGTAGGACCACAAGTAATTATAAAGCTGCAATGCTTTGTCATTATTTGCCTTACTATTTATGGTTTAAAAAATGTTGGACCATATCCTTCCATTTACGAAAAAAGCGTCGATGTAAAACGTATGAAAAATAATAGTCTGACATTGTTTGTTGTACCCCTAATGACTGAAATTTGTTTTTTGTACTCCTAATGACTGAAATTCTGAAGCGCTCTATCGATAGCAACGTAAATTTTCAGTGGTACAGCATTATGGAGATCTGTTGATGTGGAAGACTAATTTTACTCTCATATTTCTAACAGTTTTTATTATCTTATAAGTGTCATTACAATTTATGAAAACTCACTTTGTCGGTGAGGTTATAACTTACATATAAGGGATATAATATTTTATTCTGTACTTAAACTGAAGACTTCCTTCAAATGATATACTACGCAAAAGAAGTTAAGGGTCAACAGTCTGTTATGCATAGCATATGTACTTTTTATACACAACTATTCTGAGGATCTGATGAAAATTCACCATTTCGAGCATAAAGAGGTCCAACATAACTTTCTCAAATTCGATGACTTTGTTTATAACGAGTGAAACCACCACGTACTTGTAAGCAGTCGACACAACGACGAGGCACGATCAGACGTCGAAAAAAATTCTGGGGAATGGCCTTCCACTCTGCCTGAAGAAATTGTACCAATTCTTGAAGATTATCAGGTTACCCATGATTGTCTCTCACAAGTCTGCACAACTCATCCCAGGCATGCTCATTTGGTGCCAAGTCAGGATAGTATGCAGGCCAATCCATTCGTTCAATACCATTTTGGGTGAGAAAATCATTAAGAACTCGTGCGGTCTAGCATTGTCATCTTGAAGAATTTCGTCTCTGTACCTGTTACTCGTCAAATTTCCTTGGACGAAAAGAGGAGCCCTGTGTTGTACCGAAATTGCAGCCCACACCATTACCGTATCACCTCCAAAGCGATGGCGTTGTCTGACGTTAACATCAGCAAATCTTTCTCCTTGCTGCCTATGGTCTGCCATCATTGAACTGTAATGTAAATCGGGACTCATCAGTGAAGAGTTCCCGCCCCCATTGTCACCGTCTCCAGTCGCTATGACGTGTGCACTAGTCACGACATGCTGCCCTATGACGTCGAAGAGGTGGTCGAACCGCTTGTCGTCGAGATAGAATGTCGTTGGCTCGTTGGTATGGATCACCACTTGCATTTCGCACTTCATCTCTCAGACATCTCGCTTTAACAACGCGCTGACATAAGGCCCTTTGAATGACATGCCGGTCTTTACGTTGTGACGTTGATCTTGACCTACCAGACCGTGGGCGATTCTGAATTGAATTGGTTTCCTGGAGACACTGCCATAGTATCCCAATCGCACTGTGGCTACAACCGATTCTCTGTGCCACATTCCTTTGTGTAAAACCCTGTTGAAGCCACGCAATGGCTCTTCCTCCATCAAGTCCACCCAGCTGACGTCTGACTATGTTGAAATTTCAACTGAGAGCAGCACGGACATGGAAGGTTTTTGTTATGCCCAAAATGTTCATGGAAAACGCATAGTGCACATACAAGGACTTAATAAACTCCATAAAGTCGTACCCTACTGCGTTTGGGCGATGCAAACATTTTAGTCGAGCCTTGTTTTGAGCTTGAGTTTATGGTTTCTAAGGAGACTGTCAAAATCGTTCTGTTTGAAAATGACATATGCCTTGTACACAGGTTTTGTCGTGAGGATATCGTGAACCAATATTGACACGATTTCCGCCAATAATTTTGATATATATATATATATATATCTGATATGTGCATAAACAATTACCTGGTAGAAAAAAATGTTTGACCCTTAACTTCTTTTGAGTAGTATATATGAAGCCCCCCAACCATGTCACAATGTCACTCATGTTTTATCCTTTTAAATGTATTTTATCTGTTTTGATGTCAATGGCAGTCACAGACATTTATGTCTGTGGACTTGCACTTACCTCCCCCAACTCTTATCCATTAAAAAAATATTTCTCATTACTGATTGATGGACATTTTGCTGTTGCAATAATTCCATGTCATGAATTTCACGTGCTCTTTCTTCGTTGTTTGTTTTAAATACACAGCGAATGGAGCTTTATTTGCCCAAAACTCAGGACGTGATTATGGACTGCGAGTGGTTCTGAACGTGCAGGAAGCGGAATATACACGCAGTTTAAAAGGCTTCATCGGAACTGGTTTCATGGTGAGTTTCATGTAATAAATAAGGACATTATAACCAATACATTGTGATATTTTCTATGTTATATGAAAACACATTTTCAGATTTCTGTACAGTATATGAATATTTGTGGATTTATAAATTAAGCTTTGCATGGCATAATATCGGGTAGTTATACACTCTAGTATTTAGTGTGTATCCAATGGATACTCTAGTATTTAGTGTGTATCCAATGGATACTCTAGTATTTAGTGTGTATCCAATCGGGAACAGCGTATTGATGGGATAAATGAAATAATATCAAAAAGGCAATAATGACAAGGATTATAATCTAACCGCTTATAAATATGCGGCGATCTAGAGAGTGTCAACGTTATACAAAGGTCACATACTTACAGGTTGCCGTCCATCCACCGGAAGTACCTGCGATCATGTCCGAGATGGGGATAGCGGTAGATCCTGGTTATCAACACTTCATGGGAATCAAAGTCAAGGTACATGTAATTAATTTCAAGATGTTTGCCCTTTTTTCATCCTCGTAAACCTAAAACAGTTGATTGCGTCGACAAAGCATTTGAGTTTAATGAACGTCAAGAAGGATACCCTTGATTTCAGGTTCAGGACTCAAAGCAAGGAATCAGTGGTTGTGGAAATAAGAAGTTAAAACACCTCGATGCAAACTACTCTCGAGAAGGCTGTAAACTCGAGTGTAGAAGCAACTACATCGTTGACCGCTGTAATTGCAGGGATTACGGCATTCCGTACAACGTGACGTTTTGCTCAGCTGAAAAGTACAAAGAATGTTTACTTCCCACACGCAAGGAATACCTACAAACAGGAACTGGATGTGAATCCGAGTGCCCAGAGCCCTGCAGTTACAACACGTTCACAACAGAACGTTCCAGCTCGCCTCTCTCCAGGGACTACATCACCCAGTACACAAAGGCTAAAGGTCAAACAGAGGAGCACTGGCGGAGGAATCTCGTCATCCTGGAGGTGTACATGAGTTCGATGACGTATGAGCACATGGAGAAGCAACTTGGATACGAGATTATGGATCTGTTTTGTGACATTGGAGGAGCGTTGGGTTTGCTTCTTGGCGCCAGTATTCTCAGTTTGTTCGAAGTTGTTGACTATGTTTGCCGCATTTCGGTCTCCAGATTTTGCGGTCCAAAGCAAAGGGTTGCAGGAAAATAATATTCTTTTTGCATTTGTAGCTCAATTGATAACAAAACTGAATCTAGAAGCGTCACTGTGAGTGTGGAATCATTTTTTGTTGAAAAGGTTGACGATATGTGTAGCCTTTTTCTTTTAGCTTCTTCAATAACCATATACGGAAGTCGAATTGCCTCTATTGCAATATTTTGAGGGTTTCCCTTTGATTATTAGAACATTTGATAACATTTAACATAATATAATATCATTTTCAACCTCTGGTATTCGCAGACCATTGTGTGTGTTTCGTTTTAAACGTATCTATCTTACATATCTTTATATATATATATATATATATATATATATATATATATATATATATATATATATATATATATATATATATAACGTTTATTGCTAACTTCGAACTCGATATTTCTACAGGTGTATATTATACATGTTTCATATTACTATGTTTACACATATCAATTTTAGATTTAGTTTGGTTTTGAGACAAAACTTCCAACCTTTTTCTGCAGGTGAAAAACATGTCCATGTCTATCAAGATCTTGCAGACCGCATTAAAGATGGCTAACCAGGTTTTTAGAAGAATTTCGTATATTTTCTTCAACGCATCATGATCACGCCACTCTGAAATGTCATCTATATTTTCAATAATTAAGTTGTTGTACATGGAAAAAATCTTGTGTACGTCACTTAAATTGTCCAAATCTAAGTATTGTCAAACATATGTCAATGATTTGTAACCGAAATACCTACCAAAAAGAAAGAGAAGTCATGTTTACATCGATGTTGTTCAAAATATATATGTACATGAAATTGCACTGAAAGGTTGTAAAATAGCAACCGTCCGTGATTTTTTAGTTTTGAGCATTTTCATCGTTAAATAAGTGCATTAATGAAAGAGAAGATTTGCGCATACTATGCGAAAATATGAAATACACATTTGGTGACAATAATCGACACTGAAATCAGGTCGACAGGAATCAGAGATCACTTACAAACATACGACAGCTGGTTCATTGGCATACCGTACATATGAATTGATATTTATTTTCCGTTAATTTGAAACATGAAAGAAGGAAAGAGTTATTTATTGTCTAGCGTCGATTATGCCATATAACTGCCATTAGTTGGCGACATGACAGAAGTACTGATTGCATCAGCAAGTGAAATGGATACATTAGTAGCAGCATCAAGCAGAACAATCATAAAGGTAAACAATTCACACATTGATGAACTATGAGAGAGTAATAATTCAAATAAAGAAAGAATTGTGATTAAACAATTGTACTTCCGAAGGGAAAATAGAATGAGAAAGATAGCTGTAGGAAGAACTGAGGTAACGAGAGGTGCGCGACATTGTTGACGTTCAGTTGAATATATAAGCGATATTAAAGCTATTCAAGTTGTTTATTTTTTGTCATTTTGTTTGATTGGTTGTCAAGTCAACGTTGTGTACTCTGTATTTTAAATATAATAGTACTCATTTAAATTAAATGAAAAAGGTACAACGCATATGCTGTTAATAAATAAATGTTATGTCTTTTATAACCATACGAGGGGGTGACTCATAAGTAGTGATCCTCGGTTGTAAATCCATGAAACACATTTTCTTCTGTTCAATGAACATGGGTCTGAAATTATCAGAAAATCAACCATATCGTATTGCAAGCTGTGATTAAATATCTGAATAAAAGGGTATTTCACCCAAAGCCATAAAGGAAAATATGTTCGGGGAATAAGGAACGATGCTCCTTCGCACGCAAGGAAAAGCTGAATGCGAGTGTGGCCGAGAAAGCATTGAAGTTGAACTGTTTCCTAGTTCCCGTTTGCATCATCAGAAATGGTACAATATATTATTATTTAATAAAGAATGGGCGGCGAGTTACCAAACGATTTAGTCAGGGGCGTGATTGTCTGTCCTCTCAGGCTTCACAATCTCTGCGTCCTTGTAGGTCTTCTTCAGGTAATTCGTACTCGAACTCGATTATCCCAACCATGATTATGAAATCAGTCAAATTGCTGCTATATCCCCTCAAATAATTTGTCTCGACCAACTTTGGTCTTTGAACTGAAAATGACCTTCAAAGGTGAAAGACGGAAACTTTTTCCAGAATAAATTCAGTATATGTACCCGGAGAGTATGCCACTTGTACCAGGTTAAGAAATGACAAAAGTAACCTAGCTATGTGGGACGAGTGTCTGATAATCGACTTCACTGTGTGTGCACCTTATGTTTCTAGTACAAACTCTCCTCCAATTTGCCAGAGCGCTGACAGGCCACGTATAAATGTCTTTTTGCCCATTTACCCTCTCATAATGTTTAACAATATATCATAGCATTTTCACTGCATTTGTAAAGTTCATCAAATCTTTCAATGTCTTCATCTTAAAACTTCTTTCCAAGTAACTGTAGTAAAATTCCGGAGCCTGAAATATGAAAAGAAATATATCATGAAAAATAAATTCAAAAACACAACATGGAAATTATATCAAATATGTCATTGATAGCTTGAAATAAGGGTTATGTAACTACATCTACACAGCTACACATGATAAAAATTTAAATTTCTGTAAAAACAAATTTCAGGACATTTGTAAATAAAACAACTGACTTGTTGCTTAGATGGTTAAATCAATCATTCTAACGTGAAAGTTTAACATTGTTACATCATTACTGTAGAATAATGCATATATGAGCAGGGTTATAATCATTTTAACCCGTAAACATTATCAAGTGACCCGAATGCACTCCGTATACGTCGTAATGCGTGTACGTATCATATTATATCTTTCATTATAAGGAAACGAATTTAGTAACATTTGTAACATGTGTATTTGTGTGTTTCTCCGAAGATATTTTGGCGTTTTTTACATAAAAATGTTGAAATTGTTTTCAATTTACATGAAATATTATTCTAACACGAGTAGCGCAAGTCATTTTCTTGTCGTACTTGTCGTGAATACACTCCCATGGCTTTTCTCAGGTTCTACATTATGACGTGTGTACACCATTTTATAAGGACAAAAAAGTGAACTATAAATCATACCTAACCTGTAAAGTACAAATGTCAAAAAAACAAAAGAGCATGTAAATGCATGTACTTGAAATCAGGCACGGATCATCATATTTCCAACAATGTTTACATTTCTTTATCCCATGTCAGCTGTACACCTGACTAATAACAACACGCGGACAGAGTGATGTTCTCTAGGATGAATCGTTCTAACATGTAGCTTCATTCATCACAGATGACACAGAATGATCTGATGGATCATATGTTAACACTCGACTTTATAAACAAGCGTTCTTGTTTGAATTAGATATATCAGGCAACATTCGGTGAGGCAGCTAAAGTAACCATTATGTGTTTTTCTAAGATCTCAACAAACTGTATCTTCTACAAATATGCTACGATTCACATTTTTTTATTAGAATGATGTATTTTACTACAAAGAAAACGTTACAGAGAAGAATTCATGGCAATCATTTAGTTCGAATATCATCGAATTGAATTAATTTCTCTGACATATAATCTATTTCTCTGATCAACTTGGTATGATTTAAAAAAAGAGAGAATCAATTTCTAGGTATTCCCTGTTTCATGTTTGCAAAGACATACATTGAGATAATTCCTGCAACTTATTACGAGGAAATGCGATTATATATTCCATCTCTGTACAAGGAAATATGATATTTTCAATTTGTACAAGGATATACGAGGAGATAAATCATTTTCAATGTTTACGAGGAGATATTCCGTTTTTACAAGGAGATGCGGGTGATTTTTTCTTTCGGATGTTTACGGAGAGATACGTGGAAATATTGAATTTGTATATAAGGAGATAGGGGATATATTCCCCTCTTCATGTTTACGAGGACATATTTCCTGATTAAATGTTAATGATGGCATGAATGGACATTAACCCTAAAGAATAAAGAGAATAGGACATTAGCCCTTTTCTATGGTTGCGGTTAAATAATAGAAATTCGCCGTTTTATATGTTAACGAGAGGATACAATGAGCTATTCTCTTCTACATTTTACGAGTGATTCGAGTAATAATTCCCCTTTACAAATGACCCGAATTGACTGCAGCGGTTATGATAAATGCTATAACGTTTTGTTATCACCAAATTATTAAGTGGTGCTGTCCCTATGACTGATAACAATATGATATCTCACCTTTTCTGATAAGTGCTGAAGAAACAGGAGCTCTTCTCCTGTTAAAGTCCTCAACGACGCACAACTGCAAATTAGAGAACTTGATAATTTGTGGTAGACGTAAATTCAATGAAAATTTGATGTATTATTTTAATCATGTAACTTTAATTATCAAACAGAGATGTAAACATTGTATTAATTATAATAATCAATCCTCGATAACCTATTGTTGGAAAAATGTCCCACATGTATGCCTGAGTGAATAATTGCTATAACTACTACACCTATTTCGTTTATACTTTTATCAATCAAATTATTATCAAGAACAAAAGGATATGCATTTGAATAATTTTGTTTACGGGATTGGTGATTTTTGAAAAAAATTAATTGTTGTGTAATGCCTTAGTATTAACTTTCACGGCAAGTAATATATCTCACTGTTGTCCTGCATCACAACTGTGTATATGAGGGAGCCTTTTATACAGTCTAGGTCACATCACAGCAAGTCTAAATTGACTGAATACACATATGAAATTAGGAGCCCAAAGAAGAAAATATTATGGGCGAAGGAACAGTAAATTATTAAAAATTTTCAAAGACTAAATTTTAGTCTTATCTCACTGGAACATATGGACATTCTTGAGCCACTCCACAACGTCTTTGCTTGACCAGCTGGCCACTCGTTCTGACCTCTTGACCTCTTGGACTGGACCCGGCGCTGGATCATCCGACTGAAGTAGAGGAACATGATTTGTTCATGTTATCGTGATAGGAAAAATATGGCAAATTACGAGACACTCTTCTGATGCAAATTATCATAGTGAATCAACATCGAAAAATCATAATAATCGTTTAAAAGGTTTACAAACAAATAACCTAAAATTCAATGATATAAATTATCGAAACGCCTTTGGACACCGTTACAGAATTTGCACACGTTCATAACCCCTTTCCCTTTATATATCAATACTAAGGGCAATTGATTCATCAGTTCATTTTGCATGTGTTTGACAAGAGGGCCTTTTTCGGACTTAGTAACTGCATCTAGTTGACCTTATTACAAGCATAGTTGAACTCTTAAAACTGTGCTAATCTTCGAACTGGACTGAAGTTCACAATATGGTTCATAACATATTTGGAAATTTTAAAAAAACAACTTTATCTTTTGATGAAAAAGACATCAAATCAAATGAATATTATACCCAAAGCAAACATTACATGAATATTGTCAGAAAGGGACTGAGAAAAAACCCAAATTTGCACAATTAGGTGGGCTTGTTTCCTCAAGTTGAAAAAAGAATATCTCAAGTGTAACGCTCTCACTATATGACCTACAAAACTGCAATCGTTTCAGCGCATGAAGGTTATGAGAACCATTTCGTATTTTATTCACGTCGCCCCAAAAGCTTAGCAGACGGTATTTTCATTGGATGACAGAAATACGCGACCATGCACCACCTACGGTAAGTTGTAGAGGGCAGTGAATAAAATTTTCAATACTTTTCAAGATTGAAAGCTACTTTGCAAAACATCCCACCAACTTACCAGCCTCGAGTCTGCCCCAGAGATACGTCCATTATCTCCTAGTTCCTTTACCAGTTCCTTCAGTTTAGCGTTGTAGTCGTACTTGCCCGGGCTGAAGTCGAAGTACAACTTGGAGCCCACCATGAGACCGAGCCAGCCCGTGGGACTGTATCCAGCCTGCATCAACACAGGGATCATCGGCTTCTTTAGCTTGTACGTGTACTCTGCCTCTGTAGGAGTCAATTAATTTATATGGTTATCACTGAGTCTGTTTATCTTCACGTTTATATTGAACAGTCATCCTTTGTATTGTTATGCTCTATGTTCAGCCTAATTTATTATTCAACTTGACCTAATGTTCGCAAGTCCTTAAAACTAACATTTTCCTTTAAACTAAAATCATTCAACTTTAATACCATAGTTTCAAATTTGGCAGCAGAGATCCAGGACGCTGAGGTACCTACCCTGTCGACAGTTCTGCGAATCGTAGTACATCTCCGACATGAATATGAGGACAACACTGGCTTTCTCCACCGCCCCCGCCATCGCTGCCAGTGTGGACCCTGCCATGTCGTCCACATCGATCCACAGTCGGTAGCCCTCGGCCTTCAGACTCTCGTAAATCTGTAGTTTTTGAATTTAGGCTCTGGTAAATATTCATTATTTGTATTGACCATTCAACTTCTTCTAGACACTAACTTTCGTGTACGTACAGCATTTAAACTACGTAGAGCACTACGGGAAACAGATCAGTAGTTTACAAAGATTTATTTCAAAATATCTTAGTTTCCTTAACCGAAACGGTTTCGTCATTTTATAAATTGCATACATAAGGTTAAAACTTACTCGTAGTACTGCCTTTTGATTGGACCAACTATAGCTTAGCATGACGTGACCTGATTTCTGACCCGCGAAGAACGACTGCTTTCGTTGTAAACCTGAAATGCAAACAAACGTTCTAGAAAACCACAGTGTTTTAAAGCACAATTTAAATGGGGGGTGGCTCTGGATGTTTTTATTTTGTAAATAGACATGCTCTTTGATAAAGGCATAGCTGAAAGATATGATTTGTCTCGGCAAGAAACCGATTTAAAGACAAAAAAAGGTTTAGACAACGTATGGTCTCTGGGTTAAACTGGCGTTGTGAAGATTGCTTGAATGTGAAAGGGACGTCTATTCTTTAGATCTAAACGTTTTTATCTTATTCTGATCATCAAAGCCGTTTCCGATTGATTTGTGACAAAATCTGAAAGGTCGTATTAGGATTTGCAAATTAACTTTCAACCGTAATTCCAGTCGTCGTTTTAGTTTTTTATTTGCCTAAAAATTAAAGATTATTATTGTAATGAAATATCAGACACGTCTGCTACAGACTCCTTACATATGCTACCTGCACGGTTTCCTTTTTGCAACCTGCGATATTTATATACACTATCTAGCGTATTATATTAAAACACGTTAAAACAGTAAAACAGGAGCGAAGTGCATGTATTGGTTCATATATGATATGTCCTGGTTAGTAACTTGGGAATATCTCTCCCTGCAAAACGTTCCTTGGCAAAGTATCTTATTATTCTTCCATTCACTCAATTTAGCTGCACAATTAACACTCACCATATTGAAATTGCAAACCCAAAGCTAAGAATAACATGATTTAAGAATAGGTGTATCAAACTTCTAAGCTCACCCGCTTGAATCATCATCTTGTTGACGAGTCCCCAACGAATGTACTGGGCCGACTTAGCAATATCCTGGTTGCCAGAGTCCTCTTTCTCCATTAGAACTTCCATCAGAACCTTGTTGGCCTAGGGGGAGACAATTACGTCTTTTCATTGCGTAAAGGAAATAAGTATGTCCTAACATTGAGTCAGTGGCATACGTACGCCCTTTCATTGGGTTAATAAAACAAGAATGTCCTATCATTAGGTCAATAAAACAAATGCTCCCCATCATTGGGGCAATTAAACAAATGCCCCCTATCATTGGTTCAATAAAACAAGTGCGCCCTATCATTGGTTCAATAAAACAAATACGCTCTATCATTGGATCAATGAAACAAGTGAGCCCTATCATTGGGTCAATCAAACAAGTGCGCCCTATCATTGGTTCAATAAAACAAATACGCTCTATCATTGGATCAATGAAACAAGTGCGCCCTATCATTGGATCAATGAAACAAGTGCCCCCTATCATTGGTTCAATAAAACAAATGCCCCCTATCATTGGTTCAATAAAACAAATACGCTCTATCATTGGATCAATGAAACAAGTGAGCCCTATCATTGGGTCAATCAAACAAGTGCGCCCTATCATTGGTTCAATAAAACAAATACGCTCTATCATTGGATCAATGAAACAAGTGCGCCCTATCATTGGATCAAAGAAACAAGTGCCCCCTATCATTGGTTCAATAAAACAAATGCCCCCTATCATTGGTTCAATAAAACAAATACGCTCTATCATTGGATCAATGAAACAAGTGCGCCTTATCATTGGGTCAATCAAACAAGTGAGCCCTATAAAAATGAAATAAGTACGTCCAGTTGGGTTAATGAAGTACGTACGTCCTATCACCACGTCAATGAAATACGTACGTGCTATAATAAGGTTAATGAAATAAGTACGTCCTATCACCACGTCAATGAAATAAGTAAGTCCTATCACCAGGTCAATGAAATAAGTACGTCCTATCATAAGGTTAATGAAATAGGTACGTCCTACCATAAGGTTAATGAAATAAGTATGTTCAGCATTAGGTCAAGTACCTCCTTTCAGTAGTTTCATGAAATACGCACCCCCTTTCATGACGTAAATTAAATAAGCACGTCTTATCATAAGGTAAATGAAATATGCATGTCTTATTATTAGGTCAATTAAATATGTATGTCCTATCAGTAAGTCAAAGAAATACGTAGGTCCTACCATTAGGTCAATGGAATATTTTCGTCCTTTCTGTGGGTCTTTTCATAACGTAAATTAAATAAGTACTTCCCACAAATAGGTTATTGAAAAGTACGTCCCATCATCAGTGCTCTATATAATTTTCCAAAATCACGGTTGACTTATTGGAGCGGGTCATTGTCCGGTTTTCGATCAGTATGTCGACTTCCTTTACATTGTCACTCTACTGAACTGATTAGCATTAGGATGATACTTTAACAACTGTCTCGAACAAATGACACCATTAATAGTGTTTGGCATATTCGACCCCAACAACTGTTGGAGTGGCTTATTCCCAATGCTCAAAAAACATCAGTGGCCTCACTGGTGTGATACGAGAAAGACATGTGGTTGCCAAAGTAAAAGTCAAGCTTCTTTGGTTAAATGGCATCAAGAAAACGTCCTCGGACACCACAGGCTTAATTGCTGATCCTCTACAATTTATAATGGCAGTGATTTTATGTACACTTCAACTACACACTGTATACTCACATTGATAACACCCCTGTTCTCCTCGTTGAAGGACAACTCCCGGATGCAGTTCAAAGCTTCTGTCTGTTCAGATTCTTTTCCCTTCGTAAGGAACTTTTCCAAGACTTTCAGGGCGCCTTTCTGCATCAGGAGGCGTTTGTTGTCGTCATTTTTGGCCAGAGCTGTGAGACCATTCAAGAGCTCGGAGGAACTGAAGAATGAGTTACCTTGGTAACAGCGATGGTCGACATTTTCCCACGATCGTGTTACCATGTCGATGAGAAAGTCGAAAACGGTGACATCCGCTATAAGGAGTTTGTTCTTTGATTCATCCACGATGTGGGCGAGCACAAGGAGTGTGGTGAGCTTGACCTCTGTGTAGTACAAAGAGGCATGTGGATATGAAGATAAGTGAATACATGCATATGAAAACTTTGATCATATGCATATTTGTAATATAGATTGATTAGATTTATTGCTCGTTTCCTCAATCAGAGACTATTTTCCGTTCAACTGTTCATTGATAGCTAAATGAAGGCGTTCAACATTTGTGAGAGAAGACAAAGATGACAGTAAAATATGTCCCTTTTTCTCCAAGAAAAATTGATTTTATCTGATATCTTGATAGATAAGCCGGGCAGTATGTCTTTAAGAGAGATCTTGAATCTAAAATAGTTTTTAACATAAGCCTCCTACAGTTATGAAATCTTGTTCATTCTTAATTAAACTCATCGATATATTCACATAAGTAACTAAACTGATGATGAAAAGAACTGAAATTATGAAAATTAATAACATAGACACAGAAGTCTTCGTATTTTGTATTCTTTACTTGAGATGACTCTACATGTTTATTTACAAATCTCGTAGAAAAATGCAAAACAATCAAAATCACTTAACATTGCTGCTTAAGGCACTTGAAATTTACGTAGAATATCTTAGATACCTCGCTTCATTAAATGCAGGTCCAACTAAATCTTCCCTCAGGTGAACATGCTTCGATGCACGTTTTAAATTTGGACTGAGGCACCTTTCGGGTGACATCAAATGTTTTTCACCTTCGATCAGACAGTGCTTCTGTTGTGTTGGAAAACGAGTTCACACTTTTTTAGTACTAACTTACTCTAAGTAATTCATTTCATCAGCTAACAGATTGAACATTTTAAATGAACATCTGCAGAAAACAATATGTTGATCCTCTATCCACTGAAGGCGCAAAACTGGTAAAATCAACATCAAATCTACATGCTTCAGTGTTTAAAGGAATACGTTATATATCGTTCTTTATCTAGTTATTCTTTAAGCTTCTATCTTCTTTCGTTGTTTTACACAATCGTGAAAATATGACGACTATTTCTATTGCTATTGGGTTTACCAGGTTAGCTAAGACCCTATAATTGATATAGAAAACCTATCAACACTATAAATCATTGTTTGATTTGCTTGTGGCCAGTTTCATATCCAGATTTAACGATATCCCAATTTAAAATCATTTTTTAAGTTATTTTGAAAGTCCTAACAATTGTTTGAACATATACAACAATAAGTTACAAGATTCACTAACATTTTAGACAGGTGAAGTAATTATTTGATATGCAGATGCTCACTGGTGGATTTTGCCTTCATGAAGGGTAAGAAGATGTCGACAGCGTTTAACTCCCTGTACCGATGTCTGGTTACGTGGTGTCGGGAACAGTTGTATAAAATACCCACCGCTGTGTCGAACGCTAGGTCGTCTTCCTAAAAGTAATTATAAGGCAATATTTTTACATTTTATATTTTTCTTTAAGAGGATGCCTCAGCGTTGATATTTAAACTTACAGTAGAAAATTTTAAAGGAACGAGAGTCTAAACTAGATATTTTTAAGTATTTTTATACTTAAGCAAACATAAGATGTGTTAGAAAATAATATGTAGCAGTCGGTTAAAATTTTTGTGTAGCATGACATTGTATTATTGTTATTACCGTTTATGACGTAAAGGTAAAATAGTTTCAATGAAGACACAGGAATTACAGTGTATGAATCTAGATCATGTATAACCAAGACCTGTCGCTGACATTTAGTAAAGAGTATCAACGAACTGATTTCAAAGATTGTGGGGTTTTTCTAAGTGGTGAAAAAAGAAATAACTGTCAATGTTTTTACGAAACGTTGGTCAGAATAGAAAAGTGAAAGGACGGAAAAGACATATTTTATATCAACTGCGAATGAAAGGTGATATCAATAATAATTTTGTAGATAGCTGAACCAATATTTTTGGAAAGTGTTATCCTGGTTAAAACAGCTATGAATGAAATGAACTATCATTTGTGTTGACAATCAAAAGTACCAAATGGACCTTTACGAAGATTTACAAAGGATTTTTGGCCTATTTGCAAGGGCATAAAGTATTCATAATAAAGTACGTTATTAAATGCATGTACAGAAATAGAGTTATAAACCAACGAATACAGGAAATGTTCTCACATAACACCTCACCAGATGTCTACGTACACATATCACTTTTATAAACAGGGATATATTTTGGCAAGAAAAATTAAAATTTTGAGTGACAGAAGAGTCTTAAAGGCTCTTCTCAGTCATACGGAGTCACGATCTCGAGCTTGACCTAGTTGATGGAATTATCCTGACAGTTGACATGACAACCTGTTTGTGACTATGAAATGGATATACCTCTTATCGTGCCCTATCAACTCTGTGTCATCACGTACGAGGGGTGTTCCATAAGTAGATGGCCTTGAGAAGAAAACGATATGTTTTCAATATCTAATTCTACTTAGGATCTTCAACATAAAGGAACTTGTTTTGTCATTAATGTAGGTACTATCAAAACCATGAAACTCATCAGTAAATATATATTGCCATGTTTTGGACAAAAATATTCAAGATGGTACCATAGTGTATGACAGATGTAAAAGTTATCTTGAATTCATTGTGGACGTTCTCATGCCCTTTTGCAATGCCTATCGTTTTAAAACGACTGTAAGGATTTCACGCAGATTTTCATTTTCATTTACTCAAACATGATGCCACATGTTCACACTCAAAAATGATTGGTCTCACAGTTAACAAGCACAAATTTCTGGAGCTGTTGATTTTATTATACTAGAATGAGTTACAAACCCCATCAAAACTAGAACATTTGAGTATTTATTGTGACATGAAATCATACCATACTTCTATGGATATGTTTTAACTGAAACAACTGCAAGGCATATCATTATATAAGATTGTCACAGAGAAAGATAATTATCGTTTTATGCTAAATCTTTCAGGCATTATACCCAAATGTTTTAGAATGACTAAGTTGTTAAAAAGCATATCAACCAGGGCCTAGATTTTCGAAGCTCTCTTAGCACTTTGATAGTCGTAAGTACCATCAGCATTGACCTACGACTATCTAAGCACTAAGAGAGCTTCGAAAATCTAGGCCCAGATTTGTAAAATTTTATGCTGTGACTGATGATATTAGTCCTTTAAAATATATGAAAACAGTTCAAACACTGGACGAAGATAACATTGGCTGACTACTTATGAGACACCCCTCTTACCATTATAAACTACACTCGTATGATAATAAATATCTTTTAGTCAAGCTTGACATGCTGAGACAGATAACTTTTAAAAACCACAATGAAGTTACCCAAGTTTACTTTTACATGTTTCATTATATTTATCATGCACTGTAACGATGATATTTATCATGCACTGTAACGAACTAACCGGTTGTTGTTTGTTCGACATTTATTGACAGACTACGGTAATGCCATTTTAAAAAACATTTGTTATTGTTTTGAGAACGATAAGTTAACTTAATTACTATTCCGCACAAAAGGGGATATGTATAATTCTAACAACTTAATCATGATCAAGTAATTTAAAGGGGATTTAGCATAAACCATAATTTTATTAATTCGAAAGTTTTGGGAATTTGCTTAATCAGTCACAAAATATATGTTTAAAAGAATGACATCATTACATCACATTACAACAAACTATATCACTTTTTATGTTTCAATTGAAATGATAATTCTAGAATTCAAATGCCAAAAGGGCGTGAAACATTATTAAAATATGTTTCCTTGTTTTGATCTTTTTATTCTTATATGATTACCTTTTACCTGTGTAAAAAACGGGGGCTGATAAAGAAGTTTTTACTGAGGCTTTTTAGAAATCGAATTCAGTCATTATCTATAGGTGTAATGGCAAGATAGAGGTCAATTGTTTGTTAAAATGACACAAAGCTAAACTGCAATCTGTCATGAGTTCAATTCAAATATTGCCCATGAAATTGCAACTTCATCTCTTAATGTAAAGATTAGGATATTATCTCGTTTTGAATCGTACTAGATAAAAACGCCATATAGATATCAATAAGTCAAGTGTGCATAAGTGTGCATCTAATTTATATAAATACTAGTTAGTCAATCGACTAAACATTCTCAATATATATTTTCCTTTGTATCTACCGTACATAGGTTTTAAAAATTACGTTTGGAAATTATCGTAAATGTTTACATAACAAATAGTGAATATGATGCACTCGTACAATCAATTATGATAAGTACTGTGCAGTTCATATATATGTGTGTAAGCTAAAGAGAAATATCTGAAGAAAATGTTTCATTACGAAAAACTTCCATTTCATAGCATTGTTAAAACAACATCACCTCAACCACAGGCAGAGTCTTGCCGATGGCCGCCACGTCGACAAGAAGGTACTTGAACAAGTTGGTGTTGGCGATCCTCTCCACCATGATGTAGCTGTTGTCAGTGCATGTCCACAAGGCCTTTCTGACCTCCAGTAGCAGCTTTACCTCCACCTTCTCTTGGTACTTCCGGATGAAACCGGAAGTGACCGTCTGGACGTCAGCAGAGGTCATCAGGAACTCGTAAAGGTCATACAGCTTTTCTGCAAAACCGTTCAAAGCCAGATAGTTTCCCATGATAGCTCGAAGTTTGTCAATGGAGAAAGTCTCGAATGCATTTTCGAAGTTGGTTATCAACGTCTTTAACAAAATGTTTTTATCTCCGCCAGGATTGCTGAGAAGTTTGAGGAGTTTGTCGAATCCTTCGAGGGTTGATTGCAGTTGAGGGTGTATCTTGATCTCCGCCTTGAGTTGCTCTTCTTCTGTCAACAGTCTCCTGGCCGTGCCTCCACCAGGGATCAGGGCCTGGCGCGATACCTTCCGTCCCAGCATCCTCCTGTCCTAAACTATGGTTTAAACATATTTATTTCAGAAAAGAATTGGATTGGTAAACAAGCTAGAACTTCAACTTAAACTATGGAACTGCATGGGTGGAGAAATGAAATATATGACATAAATATCGATATAGATATCCATATTTCATTCATTTAGACTGTGACATTATCACGTGATATTAATACTATTTCTAAAATGTGATGTTAATATGATGATATAAACATTATATTCGACGGTAAGAGAGAGATAGTCAATGTTTAACTGGGATGAAAGATTTATAAACCTGGTGTAGAAACACCATCGACCATTGAGATCAATCCCCCTAAAACACATCATTATCATCTTCTTCTTTGAGATGGAATGTCAGTGAATGTTTATTTATGAATATTTTTAACCTTCTGCTCTAAAATCCAGGCATCCAATTATTGTTGCTCTGCGCTGCCCAGTCAACCATTGTAATCGTTTCAATCTTTGTCAATGGTATTGAATGTCATTAAAACATATAGTCCCTCATCATCGAATTTACATTGCATAATATGTTGAATGTTAAGGGAAATGGGATATCAAGTTTGATCAAAGGAATAAGGGAAAGATTCATGTTTGTTGTTCATTCTTAACCTTTTTATGCTTTTAGTTTCATAACTTAAAATAATTTCCAAGACAAATCTACGAATTACTCTCCTTAACAAATAACACCGTTACAGAAATATGTGTATATAGAATATGACAGATATAAAAGTATATGATTGGATAGAGTCAGGGAGTGAGGTCAAAACGTAAATATTTCACGAGTCAGTTGCGTAGAATATAAGTTTCAAACTCAACGGGAACCTTTATTTGCATATTGTTAAGAATATACAAAATGAATATTTCTCATAAAACTACACTGTTCACTTCATCAAAAAGAATCAAGTAACTTATTGTTATTCGACTCATTAATACTTACAAGGCTTTTTTGACAGCTTTAACTACAAATAACGTTGGATAATAACTGGATTTCAGCCTTGAATGTATTCAACCGTGAAGAGTACAGTGTCCGTTACCATATGTCAACAATAAACCTTCTGTGAATATCTCGGGATCGTAACGTGTATTATGGTTATTTTGATTATACAAAGAGTCATTAAAAGCCGTAATGACGAAGGTATCCTCAAGAAAAGAAATTAGGAAGGAATTAATCAACAGAAGAGTGAATGTGAGACGATTCCATAGAGGGACGCAATAGCTCGCAATAAAGTATGTCTATTCCGTGAGCATTACAGGTATGGTCTTTTGTACATCTAGATATTTCTGTTAGCATGTTTGAACAAGTCTTGATATAGCGATTAAATATAGATCCAGACAATTTCTAGAAATTCAATGAAATTATTACAACATGTTTACATTTGTAACTGTTTTAACTGAAAAGTATAAATGTTTAAGTCAAGCAACATTACATGAATTCAACAGATTTGTTAACAATTTACTAAACTCAGGGAGTTCTTTTTCACCGATGAGATATGTTTAAAACTAAAGAAATAAGTGAATTTTGATGAATTTCATTTCATTTACACCGAGTTAAAGAAGACAGCAAATGTATACCTGTTTGGGGTACTCCACTGTTATTGAACGCTTTACTGATTTTCTCTTGTTTAAAGCAGAGTATTGATTTCAATACACTGATGTACGGGACATCGTCCGGGTCATATCACGTCGCGTTTTCCACTCACAGTACGCATTGGTGATTTCCTCTTGTGTGAGCATAAGTATCGATTTCAATCTTCAATGTACGAAGCAACGTTCGGGTCATAAAACTCAATGGGAACTGGCAATAACTAAAAAGGTTGTGAAAGTTTTCAAGTCTTTAGTTACGATACATATTATAAATGAGACATCCAGTTGATTACATCACTATCTAAAAACGATGCGATATCATTAAGAACAGAGATTACAATTCTATGACGTCAAAGTTTGCCAAAAATGACGTACCAATGATATGACGGTATAATGCTGATGACGCTACTATCTTACCACACCACTGCGATCATTAAACTGGACACCTAATACAAATTATGTGATTTAATGAATAGAATCTCACCCTTTCACACTGATGTTTTTAACATATAAGGTGAATCATTGGCTGGCGGTAGTCTTTATTAGTTGATTCAAAAATATTTAATAAAAACGTCTTATTGTCACTATACTTAACCTTAAAGTAACAGCCATTACTTCTTCTATATAACAGCATTGACAACGTTCGATATAATTGACCTCAACAACATACATATACTTTCATAAACTGTATGTCCCTTGACTTAACGTGCAAGAGTGGATTTCAACGGGCATTATTATCATGTGAGATACGGCGATATGATCCAATGTGTAAAGCTTTGTCAGTTTGGTGAGTTATAGGCAGGATTATAAAGTACACTATTATAATTGTCGAAAGAAGTTTAATGATCCACGTTGTTATGTTACTCAGAACTTCAGCAATGGAACAGTTTCCTTGCATTCGGTGAAATGGTCAACCATGAAATGGTCAAATGGTCAAATTGTTAAATTTTAATCAGTTGGGTAATAAAAAAAAAAACATTTATATCATGGATCGTAAAACAATTTTTTACCAACGACGACGTTTGCATCATTAAAACGGGAAATTGAAACTAATTAACAGTTGTATTTTAAGTTTCAATCTTCAAAATTGTCTTTTGTATTCAAAAAAAATGTTAAATATTCGTAATACTGTGTTAGCTTGTTTTCCAAAAAAAACACCAAATAGACAAATGATACGGATGGTTACACAAATCCAATCTATTTGGATCACTTTTTTTAACCAACATAAAAGTGGCTGTCCGAATTGTTTACAATTCTAAAGTATTGAACAAATTGTAAAAGTTTGTCGTTTTTCAAAGGTTGCATCAAGAGCAAGAACTGTTACTTTTGTGCATTGCTTGGCCTCAAAGGTTATTCCCACTTCATTCATTCTTCAGGGAAAATGAAGTTTTCACTTTTCATTCTCTTCACTCGGCCCATGAAGATGTCAATCTACTTGTTACTTGTACAGATCCTAACTGCATCAGCAAACAGTTTGTGTTTGTGATACGTGGCCGTAGCTTTGGCCTCGGATGGGTCTCACGGACAAACTCTCCTTATCTCAACCCATAACACTCGGAAGCTATAGTAGTAACAATAACTTGAATGTTATTGTAGACTTGAAAATGTCGCAGGAACATACCGAGATTGGCAAGTCATGTTCACTCCATTACACAGCGACCATTCAAATGCACCATGTGTTCCCTTAGATGGGGTATCTTCCTTTCACTTCCGCAACAGTCCATTCTGTATTTCTAAAAGGTGGTGTATAAGTAACGTCGCAAAACAATAATTCATTATTTCCCATGAATTTCTAATATAGAATGGCAAGAGATCCGCGGGTGACACTAAAAGTACTTGAGAGCGGTCCGTTTCAAGTAAACATTGTTTCGTTACTATACCTCTAAGTCATCACGTATATATTCAAAAAGAAAATTTAATTCACCAAACCATACATGTCTTTAGAAACTGTATAACAATGTACAACAATATAACTCTAATACATTTTGTTCAAACGAAAATAAATTGAGTAAAATAACGATAACTATGAGTATATATTTTTTAAAGCACCAAAGTATAAAATCATCAAGGTTTATCCGAGAAGCTTATTAAAAACTAGCGACCACAGTAACCAGGTATATACGTTCCGAATTTCAACATAAGCTCTGGATTCATTCACGCCTTTTACTGTGTATCTTCACTTAACTTAAAACAATCAGGAGTCAACACGGGGAGGTCGAGCGTACTAGGCCTCTTAGTTACCTCCGCATATTCTCAGTGCTACACTCTTCAAAACAAGAAACGCAAAGGTGATTAGGATAATGCTGGATTCGTTCAAAAGCAGCAAAACAATGCAACAATAATAATTCTTTCCATAACTGCTCTTTGTGTGTTTGTTAACAGCTACGGCGCAAAGAAGAACATTTTGTACTTTTTCGTTTGTTTAAGAAGCATAAACTATGTTCTCACAAAAACTTTGTTTAGAAAATATTTTTAAAAACTTTCAAATAAAAGTGGGCGAAAAAGCATGTACTATCTTTACTTATAATAGGCATATGTCGTTTTACAATCAATGGAAAAGAGGCTAACATTAATGCACAACTGAGAGGCGAAAACGAAAACGTCGCCATTGGTCGAAATGATTTTTTGAGTAGCAATCTGCACTTGTCCGACATTGGACACGTTCATCAGAGTACCGTTTGTCGCCCTTTTGTTCGACTCCTGCTGACCAATTCTGCCAAAAAGAGCCCGATATGTGAGCCTAGGCCCGGATCGTTAAATCCGGGCCAAGCGTCAACCTTTAGTCACAATCTTGTAAACTACACAACAAATCCACATATTGACATATCGAACTTGCAGGGAACATTTTCGTTAAGTGGGTTTTTCCGCCAAGAAGGCCTTTTTTCACCCCTGTGTTTAAGAACTTTAAATTAAGCAAACACTTCTGTAGTTTTTTAAGTCAAGAACCTGAACCTATGAAACTTTAGAAACGTCTGGTTTGGCGATGAATCACAAATTTATCTTTATCCGGGAGATAAAAAATAACGTGTCAAAGTACAGTTTACCATAGGGAAAATGAATTTTTACCCCAAATTTCATTCAATTAGGAAACAGAATTGGTTGAGGCAGTGTCACTGTGTGAATAATGTTCAATGATTTTATTTAATACTGGTTCACGGGACTTCGGACATCAACTGACAGAGGGATATTTGCCAGCATTATACATATGCAACATGTGTCATGGTTTATTATCTTACCAATTCTATTATTAATATCTTGCAAAGACCTGTATAGACACCGTAATTGACCTTGTAGAACACTTATGAAAAAACTCGTTTGACATCCACGTGATGGTCACATCATGTCGTAGGCACATCTACGAATGGATGAAGTGTGGGGAGATTTTATCGAATTATTAAATCATCGCGAAAGGATCCCAGGACATTACTGCTGGAAGTGGTAGCCGAACAGAGCATATCTTTGACGCTACATTGATAAGAGCAGCAAACACAAGTTGTAGTCGTGTTGGCTAACCCTTTGTCTATTCACATGTGAATTTTCAACTTCTTACCCCTTAAATTATATGCATTAGAGGTTAAGTAATAGATGCTTTATTAAAGAGTTTGGTTTTTTGTGGGTTTTTTATGACTATTTCACAATGCGGGAGGGACCCTTCACACATAGGCTTGTAAATCAAGGCAATTGTTACTGTCAAGAGGCGAAGACAGGTGAGGTAGTTCATAAAATCTCCTTCTTGAGTTCAGGTAAATTAAACAGAACGTTTCCCTTGGATTTTGGAGGATGTCAAGGAGTAATCCTTGTCACATCATCCCCAAAACAAGAAACTGGAAGTCCTACACAAACAAATTGATGATTTTTATATAAGGAGAGTGTATTTTACTTTTACACCTTTATTTTCAAAATGATATACAGTTATAAATACAATACAATCCCCTTACAGCAATTACTGGTGCAGTCAATCAAGGAAAAGGATTCACTGCTTGATTTACTGGAAGCCAAATGTCATATCGACCGTTTAAATAATTGAGGAAATACACTTTGTCCACTATCGGTTGCTTCACCTCCTTCGCCAAGCGACTTGTTATCTCCAGTGCGGGTCCGAATCCGAAATTGATATAACTCCTGAAAGAGAAAAAGTGGCGTGAGAATGGTATTATTGAGATTGATGTCAAAGATTAAAGCCATGTTTTTCTCATCAAGAGTAGTAAAGTTGGTATGTCACGAGATGAGACAAATATGGTAATATATTGAAAGCAGATAATCTATTTATTATTTGATTTTATTTGTGTGTTATGTTGAAACTAGCCTCTTTCAGCTATGCATTTGCGAACTGGGAAAGCCGGTGCTAGAGTTCTATGTGACGTCATACCATTGTTCTGATGACGTCAGTAAATTGGCGATATAGAGAATATTTTTATTTTTCATTGTGATATCACTTGTCGTCACGGTGATGAGAAGGTAAAAACAAACTGCTCTGAGAACTTTTGAGAACACTAAAGTAGATAGAGCAGAGTATATCACTCCCCATCATATAATCCCACCTCGTACTACATAACCCTACCCCACCCACAAGTGCATGTATCGCTTAGAAATAGCTTTAGAAACACATATATACCTATACTAATACTTTTATATAGTATACTTTTATATGGTGTTAGGGTATGGTCTATAGGTATAAATGTCTTTCTAAAGCTATTTCTAAGCGATACACGCACATGTGACCCCACCAGCTTCTACTACTCGTATTCGATTATCATGATCCAATATACACCGGTGCTGCTGTGTCAACGAGGTCTCTCATACCTATCCACTAGTTTCTTAAGATCAGTTTAATGTTTGTTCATGTTTTACTTATCGCTTGTTCTTCAGAGTTACTCAAATTAAATTTGGTTTAAATGTTTAGGATCAAAATAGTATGATTACATTGCATATCTATTCCTAAGCCAACTGGTTTCTGAAAAGATGGTCAAAATAATGTTTGGGTATTGCTTGCCATGGCAGTAAAAATGAAATATTGAGATAAATTGGGTCACTACTGTCATAAGCATGATCGGGTGAAAGGTCAAAATAAGAGTTCTTTCCCAAATTCCTGAAACTCAACTGATTATTTACAGTGTTTGACTCTAAATTAATCAGGAGGGTCTGTGTAATTCGAATGGAGTCTACAATCAAAAGGCGAGACGCGTCTTAATCGATACTTACGTTGTATAGACGTTGAAAGAAGGCACATTGACAACTGACAGATCTGGTTTACCCGACAAATCGGGGGGCGTAGGGTTTGGGTTTGCTGGTGAGCGCTGGTACTTTCCTCCAAGGTAGTTGTAGACAGTTATTGTCCATCTCTTATGGAAGGATTTGCGGAGCGTCGCGGCCTCATCTGAGAGTCTCTTGTAGGCGGTCGCATAGGACGACTTCATAGCCAATACTTGTTCTTGGAGTAATTTGGCCTCTGCGTCACTCACATTCCGACCATTGTTCTCGCCATGTAACTTTTGCAAATTGTTTACGAGTTTCGTAGCCTCCGTCTTAATCCTACTTGCCAGAGTATTCATCTGTTCCTTATAGGCAAAGAGTGACCCACCAAGATTTACCAGCACCAGGGCCGGAACTGAGGGCGCCATTCCTGCAATGCGGAACCAACGAATCTAGAGTAGAAGATCTCCATCAAAAATAAAGAATCATATGCGTTAAGAAACTGGACTTGAAATATGGCACTGCATATGTGGACCTCAGGCAAGACTTACAAATGGTTCACAGTCACAACTTTACACAGCTGAACTTACCCTCGATAGCCACGGGCATATACTTCCCTATAAATCTCCATTAATCCCCGGGATCCACTCAACATCTTTCTTATCTTTGTCAAGATATAGTCCGTTTCAAACCTTTTATCAATGGAAATATTACTTTAGCCCAAACGCGAGTTTCTGAAATGATTACCCGTTGCACCGGCCCCTTACAGTTATTGATGGATGATTTTGAGTACCTGTATCCTCGAGCGATGTGTAGAACTGGTACTCGTCTGAAGATTCGTTGAAGGGTACAGTCTTTACCTTGAGCCACTTGCCACTGCCTATCTGCCACTCCTCGTAAGTCTGTTGAAGAAACAGTTGAAATTATCAAGTTTCTTATAGAAGTTATCATATTCTTGGTTAATATATGGAGACATATTGTTTCATAATGCGTCAATGACATGATATGCATATACATATAAGTGAACATCATTGATATTAATCTGTTAATGTTGTCATTCTCAGCATGATCAAAATTAAGACAGCTTTTTCGTTTTAATTTGCTGTGTTTGTGAATTTAAAGTTTCTTAACGTACAACAGTGGTATTTAGTTAGACTTTCTTCCTCCCGTTTCCATTCCTAAAACACTTAAATGAATTCATATATATAAGTATTTTATAATAGGGTAAAAGCCTATAATGACATGAATATTGCTCACCGTAAAGTTTTGGAGTTTCTTGAATTTGTAGCAAATTTTTGGTGCGCAAGGGTTAGCAACCGTTGGGTTAGGGTTGGAAGCAGGTGCGCCTGGATGGGGACCTCCTGGTTTAGGTAAAGTACGACCCGGTGCTGCTGCAGATCGCCCTGCAGATCGTCCTGCAGATCGCCCAGGTTGAGCTGCAGATGGAGACACTGGGGATGAGCCCGCAGGACGCCCGCGTCTTGCTGTAGGAGTCTTTGCATCAACGGCGGAAGTGATGCAGGCGACAACCATGAAGAAAATCCCATTGAGACGCATTGTACTTGTGTGTGTTATCCCCTTGATAGTTAAGAACAGAAAACAGATACAGGTTTGATCTTGAACGTATTTGTTCCTCGTATAGCCTAGGAGAAAAACCCGCTGAAATGCATTGTATTTGTGTCTATTGATGACAAAAACAAAAGCAGTTTGATTTTAAATATATATGAAACTCATGATGAAAGACTATTGAATTGTTCATTTGAACTGTCACTCCCTTTATAGACAGGGCAAGTGTTATGAAAATCCATGTGTGACATATCAAGGAAATTTGAAGAAGATGTAATGAATATGTAATGAGACATCGGTGTGGTATTATACGTTTCAAGAAAGTAGTATATAGAGATATATATGCAAACGTTTGTTGTCAGAACAATGCAAATTGTCGACTAAGCTTGAAGGCAGTTATTCCATACTACTGATAGTAATTTCCATCAAACGCCGTCAATTCTAAAACGATTCTCACAGTCGGTATTCGGATGATTTGATATAAGTATATAAAAGACGTTCTAGTTCAAAGCAATTTTAAGTCATTTGAAGTCATAATCAAAATATAAATAAGAATAATAAATCGTCGAAACAAGCATGTACGGGTATATTTACTTGTGAATATGCTTTTCCCTAATCTCAGAAACATTTCAAAGATTAAATTCGATTTAACACGATAACTTCCGTTCTTTAAAAACAATATTTTAATGTATTTATCAGATAATAATAATTCAAATGAACCCAGAGAAAATCCCTTTAACACTAATTCAGTAAGTGCCTCCCCAAATGCATCTATCTGTTATATTTGCTTTTAAATAACTGAATTAGAAGATAAACTTACCGAAAATTGAAGCGTCCGAGTCTCACAGTCTCCACACTCAAGATGAAAAGTTTCTTTTTTTTTCTCGACTCCTCCCATTCTGACAGCGGCATCAGTCATGCATTCACATCATGACCTCGCACCCCGAGATGTCACCCGATTCGCCGTTATTCTCGTCACTCGGCAATCCAGATGTAATGGATGGCGTCATTTTGTTGACACGAGCCGGGCCGAGGTTCTCCCATGAGATTTATGTTTAGCTTGGAACATATGATGTCGTCATACACAACACTGTACCGTTTTGAGTATCCAAAGTATCCTAGGGTTAATTTGTGTTTCAGATGGAAAACGAACAATTTAGTTACGTGATCAAAACCATAAATTTAGTATAGTGATCATGCAAAAAAGCCATAAAATAATTTTTCTATGAGGAAGCTTCAGATAGATAGATAGGTTCTTCACGTCAAAAAGCAAGGGAATACACAAAGGACCACTTTTGGTGATATACAAAAGACATTTATAATGTATAGAACATGTTTAGATTTCATTTTATCCACTAAAACTGCCATTTCAGAAGTTACACAAATTTCAACATTCATAATTGATAGGGACCGAAAACAAAAGTATCTGATAACTCATAGAGAACACTAGAGAATACATGCATCGAGGTTCCTGTCGCCCAGTAAGTATACCTATGAATGTTTTGACGTAAATGTCAAAGTAAATATTCCTTGAAATTCATGATTTAGCTTGAAGGATTCCAGTGACAAAAATCCAAGCTTCAGTGAATGATGTAAAGAAGAGTCTGAAGTTCAGTTTTTCAAGGTGTATGTTGTACTCAGATTTAAAAACCTCTTTTATTGTAAATGTATATCACTACAGAAATATATTTAAGTGACACAGAATGTTGCATAATTTTTTCAAGTTTTTAAAAATTAACCATATTACCACATGACTAAAGTTCAAATCGGCTAAACATTTTCTTGTTGTGACTACTATTCGAAAATCGGTCTTGTAACTGTTTAGAAGTCTTAATTTTGCAACCAATTTACATGAATTGTTGTTAAATGACCTACTTAATGCTAAAAACCAGTGTTCATCGTTGTGTCTTTTGTAGACCTAAGATTTGAACCTGTTTAGCCTACACACAGCTGATAAACATTAAGATGATTATTATCAGAAACAACCGCTTCTTCTCGAGAAAAACACCACCATTTTCAAGTTTGACATTTTTGGCTAGAACCCATTTCCTTGTGTTCCTTTAAACTTATAATCAATAGAAAGTTACTTTTGAAACTGAAAATACAAAAACCTTGTAAAATGGATGTATATATGATAGCGTGCAGACAGAGGGTCGATGTTTTAGCTTTTGTTGTCTCAACTTGACCATGTCTTCATAGATTTCCATAATATGCCCCGTTGATAGTTTGGCCCTTCTCTAAGCAATTTATCAAGATGATACCCTGGCCTTCCCAAAAAAGGAGGCCATAACCTTTCCATCAGATGGAACTTGCTTGAACTTTTTGGGGGTGGGGAGTTTTCATGCTTCCACTACATTCTTTGGTTTTAGGTCAAAGGTCAAAGTGATGAACCCACGTCACATCCTTGGTCACCAATCGATTGAGGAAATTATCCATGTCTCCCTGAACCGAGCTAAATGTTTCTTTGAAATTTCAAGGGGTTTCTGTCTCTGGTCACCAGTGAACATTATTGACACCCATCTTGCAGAGAGCTTACTCATGTGAAGAACATCGGAACATCATCTTGAACACTCTGCCGGCCATGTTTAAATTCAGCAACCCATTTGGCAACTGTAGAGAAATGCATGTTAGTCATGACCCAATGTATCAACCATGTCTTCATGGATTCCTGTGCAGACATTCCTTTCCTGAACAAATACTTGATAACTGCATGCTTTTCAACATCAATCATTTTCCCAGTTTTTTACCCATTGCACTTTGGGATTTGACCTCTCGAAAACTACTCCACGGATGGTTGCACTATTTTGAACTTCAGAAAAGATTATTTTCAAGATTATAAATATTTTAAAGTTGTGGATTCTTACTTCATGCTTATTCTATGAAGCTTTTGATTTACCCTCGTTAACAAAGGAACGGCTTAAAGAATCGATTTTGATCAAAAAAACGATAAGGTACCGCTTTAGTCCAAAGCAGACAGAAAGACAAATTAGAATTAAAAAGTGCTAGATACGTTAAGTTAAGTTTCCCTCGTCTGCACATGACGCGGGATACTTGTTCGTTTTTCTTCGGAATTTAATAGATCTTTTTTTAAGATGATAATATGAAATAACTTCAATTCACGTCTGCATATGTTATTTAGTCTTGCATCAAATTAAGAAAACTAGTCTTTAAAATATAGCGCCTCCAGTAAAGGCTCTGACAAGCCTTAACGTAAATGTATTTTAACTCTAATAGTCAAATAATAGTGACATTTTGCATACCCGGCAACATCTCCCTACGCAAAGCTTAACTATTGCCAGTCTCGAACTGTTAACTTGGACAGTTCGAGACTGGCAATAGTTAAGCTTTGCGTAGGAAGATGACCCGGCAACTATAGAGACAAATCGATTAATGCTAGCAAATTTGTTATCTTTTGGCGGTTTTTGGAGGCCGGAGCACTTATTGACAGAAAGACAGTAGGTTGTCGAACCCGACAGTGTCGTGTTTACAAAAAGCCGTGTCAAGTTCCTTTGATCTGTTTCGGTTAAAGATGAGAATATGAAACTTTTGCCAGAGGGGAGGGTTAGTCAAAGAGTACTTTCAGATACAACTATATCCACGACGTCAAAGTAAAATGGAGCGTCAAATCTATCAATCATTAGAACGGTGTTGGTTGTTCAAGTGAACACCATGCTTTTAGTGCAAGATCACCTTTTCACTTTCATGCTTTGGAAATGCCATAGCAGTGCCAGTAATTCGGATGGAAAGAGAATGATAAGTTCTATAAATAAAGACGAACAAGTTGTTAAGGATACACAGCTTCTTTACTGCATGATACATGTCATATGATATAAACATGAGTTGAGGGTTTTACAATTAAAACATATTTTCACATAAAAGGTAACAAAAAAGCACCTCATATAATTCTCCTTCGTCATTTTATATGTATTATCACTTGCTTGATAACGGTAAGCATTTACACCGAAACGTCGAATGTCTTGCAATAACGAAGCTGACTATAGAAGACTTGTTCGTCTTCGTTATACCGTTATGCATGAACATTCTTTATTTACTCCGAGAAATGACACAACTAAATGATGTCGTAAGATTTAAATAAACAGATAAATCCTCACTCTAAAAAACGCGGCAACTTTTCATATACAAAATTCATTTTCAAACAAATATTATATTCTTTCAAGTAATCGTTAAAGAACAATATTTGATTGGTTGATTTGAAAAAAATCCCTTTATGGCGAAAGTTAATCAGTACCCTCAAATTAGCTAAGGCGAATCACTGCGAAATGATATATCATATTCACTGAATTCGGTAGGACTCCAGATTTAATTTTTCTCTGTTCTTTGATAATTCGTGCTCTATACATATTTAACAGTTGTCATTGTCATTTTTAGATTGTGTCTACCCGTAGGTATTACAAAGTAATCTTGATGATTTATTTTTGAACAATGAAATTATTTTTCTACACCTTTTACAAAAATAGGACTGTTGCGAAGTCCTTTCCACATAGAAATAAGAACGCATAAACAGAGTTCGTACTTAAATTCCTCATAACTAATGGTCATGTTACAATATTGATGAATAGTTGCATTTGTAACTTTTCGAAGATTGTGTTACTGAAAACCCGCAAATTTCAGAGTTTGACCCCGTTGGTTTTAAACTAAATATGCTGGTGTAGAATAACAATAAATCCCGGAAATTTTACAAACGCAACTTAATCATAATTGTTCATGTTCCATGTTGACTATGATACCTGTCGTGTACAAAAGAGAAACATGTCGGGTTTTCAACAATGAAACATCCCCTTGCGACCTCATTACATTGACATAAGTTAGTCTTCCAGAAATATTATGAAATCAGTTAACTTGCAAGGCCCATTTTCATTTTATTGATCTGGCAGGCTTATAGTTCGTTATGATACATTACTAGGTAACAATTATTGTCATACCAGTATTGAAACAGCATATCATATGATTATCTATAATGTAGATTCATATTGAGGGGCTCTTTATGTTGTGAAATTGATATTAAAACGTTTCTTGGTGAATTGATCACACTTCGCTTGACAAACAATACTCTCCATTCTTAAGGGTTTGATCGATAGCAGCAAGCTCATGCGCTAATGACAGTTATATAAAGACAATGAAAGAGTTTTTAAAACGTCTTTATTTTATTTCTTTATTTGAAAAGCGTAAGCTATTAGCTATTCTCATGCAGAGTTCTGAAAATTGTTGCAAACGTCAGGGGAAAGATTTCTGTGAGTGGTGAACTATTTCTCCGGTATTTATTACAATTTGCCTTGCAAAAATGAGACTTTGACTTTAATTATAATACTTTTTTGGTTTTTAAGGCTTTGCTCTTAAATTTCGTTTCGTATACAGTCATCATCTCTAACGCTATGTTGATCTTTCACACGATACGTGCGTTTTTGGAGACACGTGACCCCAATTTAGTTATACATAGATGACAGATATGAGTCCCGCTTTTGAAGTTAACCTCCTAATTTGTGTTTGTTGACTGTGATCGTTCATATAATTATTCAAGTTAACCTGCCTCGTGCATAAATCATTAGCCGTCAGGTGTAGGACAGGTGTACGACAAGTACCACACGGCTGTTTTACACCTGTCAAATTCTGAATTCGTCTAGTCCTGGTAAGACACACCACATTCTACTGGGTCTTTCGTCGTCATCTGGTATGTTACGATTTTATTCACAAACTATTTACTTTGTTGACTTTCAAACGCTGACTGGAGTGATTTGTTACATATTATTAATCATCACACTTTTAACCTTTTTGAATTTGAAATCTATACTGAATTTCGAATCTTAACATGACTTCAAATAAAACAGTTTTCCATTCTACATCCTAAACTGAAATATCTCAAAGAATTTGAATTTCAAATTTTGCTAAGATATTTCAATGTGAAAAGTATTGACATCTATAAACACAAGCCTATGTTTGTTCTTCAACATTTCTATTTTCAATCAAGAAACTACGTTTGAGTTAAAATCTACTGCACCCCGAAACATCATCACTTTTCCATAAATTAACCCTTTGGTTGAATGAAGTTATTTGGGTTAAAGACCATTTTAATTAAAATTTAACTCACGCCAATCAGCATTCTCGGTACCCGGAAGCTTTATTTTTCGATACTCGCCATAAAGGATTTTAGAATATGAATATAACGCCAAGATGATAGGCTATAAGTATCATAATGTAGGGAGAAAGTAAGCAACACGTAAGTCTCAATTATGACTCCATGTCACCAGATTCTAAACATCTTAGCTTCCAATGCTAAATGGTTTTGGAGAATAAGCCTTTATAAGAAGAAAATACCCGCCGAGAACATATTCAAAGAGATCAGGCCCAAATGTCCAAGCTTTGGTCACCTAGGTAATAGGGACCGACGTCTCAATCAATTTTGAAAACAGATTGGAAAATATACAAGCGACAACGCCAGACAACGGAGTGACGTCAAACGACAAGCATTAAATGTCTGGCCATGTATGGCTGATGAGCTAAAATCGGAACTCGTCCCTCATCCATATCCCGAATTTTGTCAAACCATCAGATGTTTGAACAGAACGAGTTTAATATCATGAAGACATAATGTTTATTTCACATGAATATCGTTTACAGGATTTGCATTTTCTTCCCTGTGTGATGTAATCGCATCGTCCACCAGAGTTTAGTTCACTTTCCTATGTGACGACATCACAAGTCTGAACTGTGAAAGGTTTTCAAACACCGAATAATAGATGGATGCCAAGATTTTTATAGTTTGGTCTTAAAGGTCGATGTGGTAAAAAAAAACCCGTTGGAAACAGGAAAGTTTAGAGAGCATTTCTTTCACCTACTAAAATCCTCCATACACATTCGTTAAAAATGTATCCATAGAATTGCTTTTCGTCTTAATAGATTATAGCCTCGATACTTGTCGACGATATAACGTTTCTATCTAATTCCTTTCCTTAGGCTGTTACCAAAATGAAAAGGAGACTTCTTGGAATTATCCTCGCATTAGCTCTGGCCACGAGGTGTGATGGTCAAGGGGCAAATAGTGGATCAGGGTCATCTTCGTCTTCGTCTTCATCTTCATCTTCATCTTCTTCATCTTCGTCTTCGTCTACAAACACCGCAGAAACCGTGGCCAATAGTGCAGCACAGTCATCCAGTGCCGGAGTAGCACAGACGACCAACGCCGGAACAGCACAGTCATCCAGTGCTAGAGCAGCACAGTCATCCAGTGCCGGAGCAGCACAGACGACCAACGCCGGAACAGCACAGACGACCAATGCCGGAACAGAGACATTGGTTGATCCCAATAATCCTGTAGTATGCGGAGCCTTTCATTGCCAACATTTTGACCAAACCTATGATCCAGGCTCGGTGAGCAATTGATAATTAACTTTGTGCTATTCTTGTTAGTTTCACGCACTGGTAATCATCACGAGAAGTGTCTCCCATCGAATGTTTTAACTTTCTAATTATTAAAATGGAACCATGATCGATTATTACTCGAACTTGTCATATGCAATGTATTTTAAACGTGGTTAACCCATGAACGAGTTGTGGCATCGCGCTATTGTATCTTCTAAACCTTCTTCTGAGTGACTGGCGGTCAGGAGGCGTGTTTGGTTTTGTTATTTTGAAAATCGCAAGGTAATCTTTCAAATGAGGATTTTAGTATCAAGGGGCAAGATGTGAGAAGTTTGTAAAAAATGAAATATTTCTACCTCTTTGGAGTTGCATGGATTAAGATGAAGATTGTTATCTGACGCGAAAAAAATCGTTTCCTCTGAATGAATTCTCCATTACATCAAATCCTTAAACATCGTTTTTTTTCTTCCAGGATTCCTTTGAGAAAAGTTTTGGAGCTGCAAAATGGCTGAAAATAGAACCAAAACCGTTCACCTATAATCCAATGTACTACGATGAAATACAGGATTACATTATGACAAGTAACGCTACGTTTTAACCCAAGCAATACAATATAACCATCATTCTCTCTCAGAGGTAGCTCCGTCATAAATTCATATACGTAGAATTTATGACGGAGCTAACTCTGTTGGGAGAGAATGTATAACCATTGAAAGAAGCAAATTTAAATAATTTTAGAATGACACCTCTTCATGATGTTCTTACAGTTTGACTTAATATTACAAAACCAGTGACCATGTTTACATTGGAAGAAGAGGTTTTACAACTTTTATATTATTTAAAACTTTGAAATAGCAGCACCATCATATTGGAATAGTTGATGATCTATATTGAAAATCGATCCATTATAGACTAAAAATGACCTTAAGTGAAATAAAAAATATACATAGACGGTTCTGTCGACTTTCGGTACACCATCTTGACTCTTTGGGCATATGAAACAAAACCGCTGTAATTGTATTAATTTTAGTTACGATTAAGATAAAATATATCAATTGGTAGAATATCCACAAACTTACATATAACATGCCTGTTCGTGATGTAGTAGTTAAGGACATCTAACCTGATGAATGGTGTAATTACGAACTGTTTTTCTTTTTGAATGATTATGACATATATGTGTATGTGCTTCCCCTCGAATTCCGTTTACACAAAGTACCCTGAAAGGGCTCTCCTTTAAAGTGAAAAAGTGTTTCATGAAGTTTTATGTAGTTTATATAGTAGAGGTGCGCAGTATTATCGGTATATTGTAATAAAGAAACAACTCGATAGGTAACGGTACACTCTTCTGAAATATCAAATACATCGCATGATGCAAAATCAACAATTTCCGTGTAAAATTTCAGAACAGTATGCTGTATTTGTCCAAAGAAACCAAAAGTGGTAGTTCAGATTGTACTTTACTCTTATTTCAGATGAAATAATCGGCGCCATGCCAATCGTGATACGTGTAGACTGCGTACCTGACCACAAGGCACGCTGGTATAAGTTGAATCAAACACAAACCAGAATCCATACTGAAATGCAAGAGACCTACGCCCCCGGTCAGTACGCTAAAAAGATGGACCTACTTAATATGGCATACGAGGAGTATAAGAAGGGCTTCAGCATGACTGTGCTGAACTATCTACCCATCGAGTACCAGAGCCCAAACGTGCAACCCCCACCAACAGTTGCTCCCAACCTAAGCATTATACAACAGCCCGCCTTCATCGTCAAGGCCAGGTAAATATTTTCATGTAAAAGACAAATATTCTGAGTTTATTTCTTATTTAAATCAAAACCTCCTACCTCCGTTTAGTTTTAAAAATTTAGCCGGGCTGAAGGCCCTACCAAAATTCCTGAGGACACGGCCAAACCTTCTGAAACAATATCAGCTTTCAGGAAGGAACTTTTGATTTAACTTATGAAGTGACTGGAGATTTGGTAGCGACATATATTTTTAATATTTGTCATTAACGCAACTCTAGAGATGATTACTGGTGAGTGTTCAACTTTTTTAAAAGGAGAGCGCATCAGCTATCTGTACCTGCTTTAAGCCTGTTCCCTACGCCTTGCAAGTGAGCTGCAACATCAAAGAAATGGCAATTCAGAATGGCAATCTCCTTAGAAGTGAAGTTTGACTTGGGAGAGATGCCGTTGCAACAAGTGTTTAGTAGAACTGCTAGACTATGAAATATTTTAATAATTGACTGTTCCTTCATCTACATATTCTTTTCTTTGGGCTCCTAATTTCATATTCAGTCAATCTAGACTTGCTTAATGTGGACCTAGACTGTATTAGAGGCTTTTATTTAAATACACAGTCATGAAGCAGGACTATAGAACTGCATGCCAAGTGCATTGGAAGACTGCAGCTATTCAAGGTATACAAGATCCTGTCAAGCTGCCTTTCTTTGTGCACCATTAACATTCACAAGAGACAGGTGCTGCACATACTTGCTTGGTTTTTAACATGTGTCATGAGAAGCAACAAAGCTGACGTATTTAAAAGCAACGATATATTTTCAAGCCTATTCATTTCATTAATTTACACAAGACTATCTCTTCAAATTTCAGAAACTTCACGAGTAACTACGGCACCGACTACTCTCACAGAACAGCCGTGGCCCTGTCCAATGATCTTAAACTTGACTTCTCAACCTACTACATCGTCAACTACTTCACCGGCTTCTTCGAGGTCTGGCTCACTCCTGACCCAAAAACTAAACTATTTGCTTAGAAAATTGACTGAATAATACTAATATTTCATGCTCTTGTGTACATTGATGATAAATCATCTGGATTCTTAGAACTTATAGTTCAAAACTCTTGTAGTGCCACAAGCATCAGCCAAATTGAATCGAATCTACATACAATTGTCTAAGCAAGAAGAAAGCTTGGAAAATGGAGGCCCATTTATGGTTGCTGAATGTTATGAATGAAGATTATATTTTTACATCAAAATGAAGCTACTCAAACAGCAGTAAGAATTTATTTCAAAAGCTCAGGGTAGGAATGATTATAAAAATGTTATATCAAATACTCATTTATAAAAAATATGTGAAATATAGAAGCCTGGGTTTCTATTGGAGCAAATATAGTACACAAATGTGAAAAACAGGCACCATGTGCTCTGTAATTTGTCAGATGTATGAGATAGATTGCAATTTATTATAAGTGAAACTTCTGTTTTCTGGAACATGATAAGACAACTCTATTATATTTATAGAGCTTTATTGTGTATAATGTATAAGTAAAATGCCCCATCATATGCACTTCGGAATAAATATCTTGACTGCTCTATAACACTGTGGTTTTCTGTGTCTGAATTAGCTCTAACATCCAAGGTCAAACTGTGATGTCAAAGCATTGATTATTAGGTGAAGTCACAATTACGAAGAGTGTTTTGATGTTTATTTTATACCTACTGGGGTTCATATTTTTCACAATGAGCATCATATAAAAATTATGAACCAACAAGATTGGGTGATCAATGTGTTCTATGTTGATGATATTGGCCCCTGTTGACAAAGTGTCATGTACGATAATTGTTTGTTTTTACAAATTTGATATGATTCAGTTCAAATTTGATATGACTTTCACAGCAAAGGAGAACTTAAAACAGTTCCAATCACCGGCTGATCAAAGCCCTGCAATATTTCCTGAACTTTTCCGTGCCAGCTCTCTCAGCTACCATATCTGAACTTTAATCTTACGAAGGCTGCGACTTGTAGTGAACAGAAACGCTTACATAACGCCAATAATGGAGAATGAAGCAAGTTATGCCTAGCATGTTGACTTGATACAAAAGTAAATGGAAATATGATCTCTGCCAAATTTTTATAAATGTATTAGAAATATAAGTATCATTATCATAGATCATGATGGACATTTATAACATAGTTAACTGAATCCAGTCAAATTCTTGTTATGGTTCTTGTTTGAAGATATTAATAAAACTAATTTCAATGTCACAAAATATGAATAGGCCAAGCAACTCCCGAAGATATAGCTTAGTGTGAAAGAATCACAAAGTGAAACGGTTAAAGCCATTTATAATAGCAGCTAGCCATTTTAACAATCAATTCTCTAAGTAAATTTTTTAAAATTGAACATTTCAAATTTCTTTAGGGATTCACCATATAACAAAACACCAGTAGATATTTCTAAGCTGTCAAATGGTTTGACAGTCAATGCAGTCAATTCTATATCCATCACTTCACAACAGCACACCGTGAGGGAGAACATAAACTTTGCAAATAATGCAATCGTATTCCCTTTCCAAATTACTTTTCAAGTACTTGATAAATAATAAGGATGGGTATCGGTCCTCATTTCCATATCGCAATATATTGCGATACAGAAAAGCGTATTGCAATACCGATGGCAATATATTGATACTTTTCATATTTTACTTTTTCCATGTTTTATTGACTAAATAACAGCAATTAGAACAGTGATCAATGCACAACTGGACGTCGTTTTGTAAAGAGATAATAGATAAGAGATAATTAAGGGACTCGTTTCGTACTTTTAACATATCTGTGCTATTTCCACTTTGCTCGTTCACACTTTGTTTACAACTTTCAGTAAAATCATAGGATGTTTTTGTTAAGTTTTTCTGCAATTTAACACGAAAAGTGTTCATTCTAAAACCTCTGGTATATTGGATATATTCAGAAGACTGTACCTGTTGTTTCTGTATTGCAATATACCGATATATCGATAATACCACGTACCCTTTTTAATAAGAACAAACTCTTGTAATACTTTGAGATTTTTAATTGTTTGCATATATACAATATCCTCTGTACATCAATGAATTGACTGACCATCCATGCTTGATTGTTGGGTTAATGGAACTTCAGATGCTGAAACATGACATATTGATGCATAGGTAAATGCTGTCTGAAACAATCAAGCTTATTCTGAGAATTTTAAGTCCAAAATTATGACTTTCTCGATATTCAAACTCGTTCTGTCTAGGGCATTCTTCATCACACGGTCTGTCATATTCTATTTCAAATGGACTATGACAATGGCTGAAGCTACATTTGACATGAACACAGTAAATAGAACTACCTGCCCAGCTGTCCGCCAGCTGTGGAGAAGTATCGGTTGAAATCTAGTCTCAGCAGCAGCTGTGCCAAGTGGGGACTCGCGTTGTGACTCCTTACACTGGACAAGATCTTGAACAGCAGACTCGACTGGCGCTGGAAACTCTGGGATGATATTCATAAGTGATAGATGATATGGTGGCAAGCTTGTCGGAGACTTGTACAGAGACCACATGAATCATTTATAAAATCTAATCTAAAGGCATTTTCTTCAATTATTTAAATTTTACGAACTTTTCAATTCGTAGTGTGAAACACCAACCTTGGCTATCATGATGATCTTGAAAACTTTGATTAGAACAATAAACTCACAATCAACAGCTCACACGAATAACTAATAAAAATCTATTCTGTGTAAAAGGTATTTTCTTCAATTCTTTAAATTTTACGAACTTTTCAATTCGTAATGTGAAACATCAACCTTGGCTATCATGATGATCTTGAAAACTTTGATTAGAACAATAAACTCACAATCAACAGCTCACACGAATAACTAATAAAAATCTATTCTGTGTAAAAGGTATTTTCTTCAATTCTTTAAATTTTACGAACTTTTCAATTCGTAATGTGAAACATCAACCTTGGCTATCATGATGATCTTGAAAACTTTGATTAGAACAATAAACTCACAATCAACAGTTGCTAGGAAGCTAAGTAAACCTAGTGGAGTATCAATGTGGGTATTCAGGAGGTTCTTCAATCAATAAATCTTTATTTAATAAAGAAAGGGGTTCAGACAAATTTATTTTCTTAATTATGAAGATAAATGCCGAGATGAAGGGTTTACCCCCTTTTTAGATTAGAGCTCTCCACCTACTTATAAAATTCATGGATCTAACAATAACACTAACAATAGCTATGATATGAAAGTAGAGAAAGACTGTGGGTAGAAAATCTAACTCTCATTAAACATTTGTAAATGAAGTAAGGGATCCACATGGGGTTTTAAAAAGTTCCTCAATCAGTTTTCTGATAAGGGGGTTCGAACCGACCCCTTTGAACAATTTAATAGAAAAGTGCACATAAAAAGGGTAAACCACAATATTGAAGCCTCCTTTCTCAACATTCAATGAAAATGCCTAGATCTATGACTGGACACTGACCTTGGCAATGGAGTGAAGTTGTGAGAGACTGTGGGTAGGGAGCACCCCGGACTCAGACTCATTGACAAGACGGGAGAAGCTGGAACACAGCTCCAGGATGTCGTACAGGCAGCTGGACACCTGTCACATCGCAACAACCATCCATGTCCATATAATTATTACACAATAATTTTGTTACACCTTAATTTGTTAATGTTAGATCAATAGTGGTATAAATCATGTAAAGCAATCCTTCATCAAAGAGAGTTTTAGAAAGATTTCCTTATCATTCAGACAAAGTGGGAAACATGTCATCCTAATGTGCCTTTTGAAGACAATCATTAGATCAATATCTATCTTTGGAAACCTCTGACAGAAAGAAACTTTTCTTTTTTATTGTTTATTTCTGGCTAGGTTACTACAAGGATGTAGTTACGAAAGTATCTTTACAGGAACTGATCTCATCATAACATAACCAACAGATTTCATTGATGCAATGAATGATCTAATCTGCTTTACATTGACGAACATTTCAAGGCTTTAGTTTCCTTACATATAAGATATTCATCAAACCATGCTGTTGTGTTTTCTGTGACGGAAGTTTACCAAAATCATTACCTTACTACATTTACTTACATTTAGCAATATCTCAGCAATATGTTCAAACAAAGCATATTTAATCAAAATCTTAATAAACAAATACAAAAGAAAAACTAATGTTTAGAACTAGATGAGTCAAAGTGAGACACACATACCGACTTCATGTGAACAAAGCTCTGAGACAGCAGAGTGACAAGAAACTGTTCATGTGCAAGTTTGACAGCCTCGAAGTCACGCGTCGTGTTAATCTTCTCTTGCAGTATACCGAACTGAGACTCAATCACATCGACCTAAAAGAGAAATGTTAATTTACTTCCATGTTAAACACAGAACAAGATTTTGATGCGTTACGTCAAATGCCTCATCAAATAAAATTTCACCAACTTTACCAACAAAGAGTTAAACAGTGTTACTTCTTCATTTTAGTTTGTCTGTTAGGCTCACTTTCATTTAAGTATTACATTAACAAGACAAACTTCACGTTTATACATAGACTTGGCAAAAGCAAAACTTTACAGCCATCATGATGAATCTTGCTTAACAAAAGACAAACCTCAAGAACTGTCAGTATAAATTCTTTGATGCTTTAAAATCAAGGCTAATCTTCCCTTTTATCAAAATTCCTCAAAATAGTATATAGTGAGATGTATCTTTCAAATCATATCTTTTAGAGATATCACAATATGTATCTTATTGTGAAATATCTGTATTGTCACGCCTCTACTCTACAACAATCCCACAACAGGTAAGTCACCTGCAGATAGTACTGTAGATTGTCCACCAGGAACATCATGTGGGTCCTCAGCTGCCACTTGGGCGCCTCCTCCGGCGGAATGACCGTCTTCTTCCTCTGCATCTGCAGCGTCCAACACGACTGCAGGTCAATCTGCGTCCGCTTCACTGCCAGCAGGAACCGGAATATGCGGTTGTATCTTTGGATGAGAAGACAAGTAGACTTATTAAGAGATGATGAAGTGTCGGGTTAGTGTAGAAGTGTAGAGTTAGGGTGTGGGGGTAAGTCACAAGACATCTACTCTCACTGCAGAGAGAAATGACAACATGAGTGTGGCTAATAAACACACCATAGAAGAAAAATTGCAACTTTCAAACTACTGATGTTGATATTTGTTGGTTGTTTTACCACTTGACTCAGTCATTTTCCAGCTTTTTTACTGTAAAGCTCCTAGCAAATCCCCTCATTTCCTTTGTTAAAGTTTCTTTTCTTATATCAGCAACTGAGAATGATACTGTTTAGTTGTAGATTGTCTCCATTGTAGATTACTAAGTAAGCTCAGGAGTCAAGGATTCCAGAAGCAGTCAGATGAACATTTCCATCTTGTCAAATATAAGATATTGATCGATTATTATTGCATTGAGGAAGATCAAAATGAGATTCTAACAATTAACTCTTCATTTTCACAAAAGAGTCATATAAACCTACTTGTCGAGGATGTTAGTGGTGAAGAAGATGTGGAGAGGCCACTGTATGGAGCAGGAGAGACCCAGACAGCGCCAGCCCGTCTCCGCCACACTCGTCTTGCTCTCCTCACTCCCAGAGCCCTCTGTACAACAACATCAGGGCAATAACATATCTTGATATTGAAACATTTACATCACACTGAACTCCTTTAGTAGGAGAACAATCGGTGGGCATGGTTCATAAGAAATAATGACTATGGTTTACTTAGTGGTATACTAGTCTATTCATTCTGGAATCACCTTTTAGGATTCTTTAAAGTTTCTTTTTCAAAAATTCCATTCACAGTAAAAGCCTTATATCAAACAATGAAATAACAATTCATAGAGCAGGGGGGATGAAATTGAGATTCTATCATTAATTCAATTTATCAGACTGATCATTTCAATACAGCTATAGCAATTGTAAGCTGTAGAAAGTTTTCAGCAGTGAGGACATGTACTTACTCTTCTCCGAAGTCTTTGAGGTGATGGTCAGGTGGAAGCGTTGGAAGAAGTTCTCGTCTTCAAGCAGTACGTTCCTCGCTGACTGCTGATAGGCCATGTTCACATCTTCAACACAAGAATCAGCAAATAAGGACAAAAAATGTCTGGGAAGCTAAGGATGGGTATCGATCCTCATTTCCATATCGCAATATACTGCGATACACAAAAGTGTTTTGTAATACATATTGCAATATATTGGTACTTTTCATATTTTAGTTTTCCCATGTTCTTTTGACTAAATAACAGCAGTTAGAACAGTGATCAATGCACAACTGGACGTCATTTTCTAAAGAGAGATAATTAAGTGACTGGTTTCGTACTTTTAACATGTCTGTGCTATTCTACTTTGCAAGTTGACACTTTGATTACAACTTTCAGTAAAATCATAGGGTGTTTTTGTTACTTTTTTCTGCAATTTTACACGGAAAGTGCTAAATCTAAAACCTCCAATATATTGGATATTTTCAGAATAGTGTACCGGTACGTATCGTGGTGTTTCTGTATTGCAATATACTGATATACCGATAATACCGCGCACCCTTATGTAAAGCTATTAAAAGATAAACTGCACAAAGAATGATAACGATTTTTTATGGTCCTCTTTAATTGTATTGAAAGTCAAGGGCACCTAAAATACCTCTTCATGGAATTATTTTACTGGTATAATTGCAAATAGTTACAAAGAATTATTATCATGTTCAGGGTTTTTAAATGAATTTAAAATTGTTCTTAAATTCCTCTAGTGATCAGTACAAATGCAAACAACTACACTGGATGGTTACCATGTTCAGTGGTGCCGGTGGGCGGAGTCTTCAGGAGATGTTGGGCCTGGTCGATGAAGGCGAGATAGAGCTCGCCCCGCCCCAGCAGATAGAAGTCTTTCACGATGCGGATCTGGTTTAGCAGTCCTGAGTCCTGCACCACCAACATCCACAGGTGCTGCAACAACACAATGGAAACTTGTTGTCTTTAAGGAGGAAACTTTAAGTCACATGTATATCTTACAAAACTATTGCTTTGGAGGCATTAACAATTATTGAATCACACTTTGCTAAAGCTCCATGTACAAAGCTTTGCACATGCAAAAATAAACATTTAATTTCTTTCAGCGTGAATCTTTTTTTGAAAGGCATATAAATTTTCACATGTTTTGCTTATTTAATCATTTGTTGGAAGCTCAAATGTATTATAATTCAATAATCTTTATACGGTAACTTCACAATATGCAAATTGGATATAATAACATCTTTACCTTTAGTTAATGAACTAGCCTACAACAGACTAACCTCAGCAACATATGTGCGTATCTTGTCTATGAGAGTCTCGAACTCCATACAGTTGAAGTCCTGAAGCTTAGACAAAGCATGCAGGTCCCTGGCAAACTCTTGTTCTCTGTTCTTCAGTATGGAACCTTTGAAGCAAGGTAAAAGTTTGCAGGGAAACATTTACTGACTTTTCCATATTCAAAATAATTTGAAGAAAAAAATCATTCCTCTCATCTTGACCTTAATAGGAGACATAAAAGATGAATTAAATGTAATTGGTCATATGTAAAACCACTCACAAGGTATATTCTGTTGTTAGAATGTTTTTGTTCATTACTGAAAGTTGTCAACACCATTTACTAACCAGCCTGGCCATTTTTAATCAAGATATAAAATCATAAGATATTCCCTTTGATCAAAAGTTGTAATTATTCAAAAATTTATCTCTTAATGTTTTGGCACTTAATAACTTGAGAGCTAGGGTCATGAAGGCATGGACGCACAGCATAAAGTTGCATGAATAACCATGCATTGATAACGTATACATAATCTTGCAAAATATATGTTTCTAAAGCCATTTGAACATCAGAGATATAATACCATATTGGATTAGATAAAAATTAGGATGGTATCCTTATTGAAAAGTGAATTTTGAAAGGAACCCAAAATATCATGTGACTTACATTTGGAGATGTGATTTAAGTACCTTCTATGAGCAAAGAATGCCCTTAGGAATAATACTGCAATGCAGTGTCAAGTACCTATTTTCTGAGCTTGAGGTTTATGTTTGTCGTTCTCGAACATCTGGACAGACTCCCCGACAAAGAGGATCTGGTTGGCGACGCGGGTTGGGATGTAGACTGGGAGCAAGTCTGCCTGGACGGAGAACTGACTCACAGCCTGGTCTTCGCTATCCATACTCGACAGGTTCATCAGTCTCTGGAATAAAAGAATCTCTGACTTAGATGTATTACTTTCTCTATTCATATGTCTATAATACATGTTCATTACAATCTGTAACATAGGAGAAATCGGACTCAAACATATAAGTCTTACTTGTCTTTAATACGGGTTCATCATTGGTCAAGAAAAATATCATAACATAACCATGCAGAAACTGACATATCACCTAGAAAACAATACGTTGATAACACTGTACCAAATTCCTGTCTCTACCTGAAGTTGTCTCCCTGTGACTCCCATAATTCCAAGGTCATCATCTTCTTGTGTGTTGTTGTCGGTCTGTACACTGGCCCCACTGTCAGACCTCTGTATGAAGAACTCCTTGTAAGGGTCGACAAGGTTCCCATGGAGCAGCCAGGCACACAGCTGCTTGAAGAGGACTCCGTGGCACACATGAAGGATTCTGGAACAGGCAGTGATACAAATATGACCTGCTGAGTCCAGGGCCTCGCTACCACAAGATCTCATGCTTCTGAGCAGATTTAAGTGAGTCCTTCAATAGTACCAAGTAACAACTCTGTGTCTCAGAAGCCAACAGCTTAAATTGTTATGGTTCCTTTCCAAATTTTATTAGTATATGATGCAGAGCTCGGGTGTAAATTGTTCAGTGGTTAGAGGTGACACAAGCTGGTTTTGTTGTCTCTACACAGCTTGAAACTTCACATTGCAAGACGTATAAATGCAAATGATATGAAAATAAATATATTCCTACCTGTTCAATGCATCCTTGACAGAAGGCAAGCCACAAATAGAGTTCTTGTGTACAATATCCAGTATGTAGCAACCATGAGCCTGAATAAAAAACATCAACAATTAGATTTCTACATTGTGTTGTTGAATGATTCAATGCTATTTCATACAAGATATGGTTCAAATAACTAGCTACAGACTAGCTTCAGGGAACTGACAAACTGCAAAAGGCTAAACTACACAAGAGACAGAATAAAATCTATTATGGGACAACATTCAAATTTTCCCTGAAAGTACAATAAGGCAGGATTTTATTAATGCTTCCTACATTTTATGTTAGCAGAACAAATGAAGGGTTATTTGAAATGTTTTATATTTTGATGGTTCTCGCCATCAAGTGAACATCGGGCTGATTCTATGTCAGTGAGACCTGACTGTATGAAAATTAGATAATGCATGAATTATCATCACCTTGTGAGATTTGATCTGTTCCAGTACTGACGCTAGGGCTGGGAAGAGAAGTTGATACTGAAATTAAAAAAACAAGCAGCTTAATAATCGATATCAATATATAAATACCAAGAAGAATTTCTCTCTAATCTTGAAAAAAAATAAACCAGAGTAAAAAATGACAATGAATCTAGATCAATATTCCAAAAATGTTTCTAAGTTTGCTTGTCTCCAGTCAAGTGTAGAAGACCTACAGGTACATGTGTTTTCAGAGAAAATCGAAAATCAATCTCTGTCAGTATTTCTTACTATAATATACTTTATATACTATAATTCCTCAAAAAGACGCAACTGGAAACATTCAGGAAAAATATTACTTTAACTAATTTTGATGTATAAATCGTCACACTTTCAAAAATAGAAGAATGCAACAATGACAACTTTTGTTTATCATAAATTGTTTTTAAAGATTAAAATACCTCCTGTAAAGTGCCCTGCAGGTGAGAGACAGGTAGATGAGGGTCAGCCAGGATCTCTTGCTCCAGCTGAAGGAGCACCTGTCTGTAGTCCTGCAGCACTTCATCCAGACCGTGACACAGAGCCTTGATATACAGCCCGTGCAGGTTCCCACACACTGAGTTCTCTATTGTGTAAAGAAAAAGAGTATCATATTGTAATATTTGGGATCACACTGTATGTCATAGCACTTTCTCAAATAATTTGTTTTGTCTGGTCAACCCTCAAGAGTCGAGTCGGGCAACAACCACAAACACTGACAGTACCAACAACTTTCCGACTCAACCAACAGACCTTTCATTAAAAATAAAATTTACAACTTTTAACATGACTCTGCACTACGTGGTTTAATTGAACACAAAGGATTGGGACAGTTAGATTTCTCTTTAGGCATGTTTGATGTATTTTATTAAATCTTGGAAACTGACCCTGCCTGCCACATCACTTACCTACTTATCAAATTCATACATATATTTAAGTCTGGGAAGGGTGGAAATATTTACAGCAAGACAAAGAAAACAATGATGTAAAACTTCTAAAATATTACCTGCATTTTGGAAACTGAGTGTAGATCCATATTTGTTGATGAATATTTTGAAGTCTCTGTAGAGAGTTCCCAATCTGCAGAGTTGATTCAAAACGTTCACCTCTGAGGGATGGATGAATGGAAGATCTTCCAAGACCTTAAATTACAAACAGATTGAAAAAAATAGTCTTTAGACTTAGTTTTTTTAAAATTCTTTGAAAACAAACTAATTAAACATGACAACTAGGGGTGAAACGGAACTATTGATGCATTGCAATAGTCATCTTTGCATTCACTCAATTGATTGGGAATTTAAAAACACTACTGGTGCATCGATAGATAGTAAGGTAACTATCAACAGTATCAAATTGTTAAAAAAATTCAATTAAGTAACATTTATGATGACTGTACAAGTATTTCAAGCAAATTAATTTGAGTTTGTTTAAGTTCCTTATTTTCAAGATGAGAACTTTTCTTTTAGAGTGGTTGCAACTATGTAAAAATCTGTTTCACCAATAAGATGTTCCTTATAAAATCTTTGGGAATCACAGCTGAACAAGGTTTTTGTTTGGATCCAAAACTATCGCAACGGCAATTGCAATAGTGGGTCACAGCAGACTATTGAAACGTAATAGTCAAATAAGGTCAATAGTGACCACTTGAAGACAATGAAAAAGTTTAAGATTATGTTTACCTTTATTTCGATAAAAATACCAATATAAAAAGTTTGATGAGAAACAAATGCCATTTTGATATTTTCTTGAACAAATTCTAGAATTTTAAAGATTGTAGAGCAAACGAGCCTTATAAGACAAAACGATTCTGGTTCAGGAAGACAAACAGGCTCTTAGATAACATTTATTACAATAAAATTAAGTGTTTTCAATTTCATTGAAGTGTTTTGTCTTCGAGGCAATGTTCTTAAAGTTTTTCTCCTTTTGAAATTGAATGTCTGAAACAGTTTGTCTGGCAATATCATGTTACAAAGTGTATAAAGTCAAACATGTTAAACGCCTCATGAGTGACACGACATTGACAGTCAATAACTTAACATGTGATTGCTGTCACTGAATTAATCCCTTGTTGATTAGTGCAGCTGTGTCGGACCAAACTTGCATTCACCGAAAACGTCATTGGCGTCACGTATGAGCACTTGTCATAGTTGACTTTCGTAAAGGCTTCATAAATGTCATCAATAACACTCTTCAAGTTGAGTTTATCCTGTTCTAAAATGAAATTACCAAAGACTCTAAAAGTGTCATCTCCTTACTTTTATTCCATCTCCTGAGTCTTTGAAAACCCCTCCACAATGACCTGTCAATGCCAACAACACTTCATGCAGCATAGTCAAGCTGTAACACTCTCCAACTTCGGTACTGTCATTATAAAATCTCCATCATTCAACAAGTTTGTACCTGGCGGTAAAATAACAAATTATCTCCCTTTGCTATTATCATATTTTCCTTACGCCAACTTTCATATCAGAGTGTAAAGCGAAAGCGTCCAACGAACGGACCTTGGACGTTTTTAAATAGATGATTTCTTCTCATAAAATAAGCTATATCTCATTAAGTTAATTTTATTGATTATATCAAATTCATTTAGTATCGATGATTAACTATAAATCAGCAATTTTAAGGATAATATTTCTGTAATGTCGACGTTTCTGAGCAATCGTAGCAATGATAAAAGTTTAATTTCCATATATATGAAAATGTGTCATCTTTAAATGTTTAAATGATCAACAAAATGTACAAATCACGAAAAGTTGACTGTTTATAGGGGACACTTATTTGGCGCATTTTTGCGTCGAAAATGGTAGTTCAACTTAGGTAAGTAAGATTATTCCACAAGTAAGTCTTCATATCATTAAAAATATCCTTTTTTTAACGAAGATGATAAGAACAGTAAAATGACAAGCCTTCATGGTTTGTTAAAAAATGGAGGCACAAGCGTGACAATTAACTTCTAGATACAGTCTTCTAAATGTCAATTAAGTGTTAGTAACAGTCATCCAGTTTAATTTAATATAATAATGATGATGAGCATACTCACATAGCGCTGGACTCAACAACACAACGGCTACTCAGATTAAAGTATCGAACTCATTATTCACCTGGTGTAAGGACAAACGTCATTCCTTTTTTCCCATACTCAACTCCACAGAAGTATGCAACTCAGCGGCCGATCAAGCATTGTATGGTTATCTGTCACACTGTCATCACTTCCAAACCAGGTACCTAATTATTCTGCTGGGTGAACGGGGGACATTTCGAATAAAGTATCTTTGTCTCAGTGGGGGGCAGGAGGTCACCTTAAAACTTACTCAAATTTAGTCAATGAAATAATTCAATGATTTACTATTCCTTCATCCATAATTTTATTTTCTCCGGGCTCTCTAAGTGCCACTCCGTGAGTTGTTGGAGTCATATTTACCAAACTTAGTCAATAGTGTCATTTGATCGCGAAGTATCGACTGTTACCAAAAAGACACATTTTAAAGCTTGTTGTTTTTCTACAGTAACAATATGAAGGTAGAACGTCGCAATTATAATCGAAAACCGGACAGTGGCGCGCGTCAAATGGTCAAACGTAATTTTGGAGACTTATCTAAAACAGCCAGGAGGGCAGTTGGGAGTTGATAGTAATTGTTAGGATATATATATAACTAGTATCCATGTATATTGGACGTGATATCTACACTTCTGTGCATTTATAAGGCTATTTTTAGATATTCATAGAAAACCAGTCTTTGTCATATGTCTTTTTGACATGAAAAGTTAAGATGTTTTGAATTTATATCATTACATATGACATTTAGGTTCGTATCAAAGATAAATAATATGTTATGAAAATCACTGAGTGTGTACAACAGTTAAATCTAGACTTGCTGAATGAGGACTTAGACTGTATTAAAAGCTGCTATTTTATCCACATTCTTGAAGCAGGATTAGGAATCGGTTGACCCGATCATACGGCGAGCCGCGCTTGATCATGCTGAACTTCACTGAGAGCGGTCAACTGAACAAAGCACAGGACCTCTGGATCATGAAAGAACGCCCATCTAAAAGTTTCTCAAACAAAAAGTGATTCTAGATTGTGCCTTAACGTAAACAGTCCATGAAGAACGATTTTCTTACAAACTTTCTAGGGAAATCTAAAAGTTTTATGATTGATTAAATGCTGTTCAGTCTCTTTAAGGTTAATTTTGCATTTAAATGAAAATATTAGTATTGTTATATAAAATTTATGTTCTTTATATGAGAAAGTAGTAGAGTTTTGATATGTGTTATGGTTTTGATAGTCTATGAAAACTCTAATTGAATCATATATTTATTCATTCATATAAACAATGAACTTTTTATGAAATATTGGAAAACTGCCTCAAAACGGAATGTTTAGACGTTCTTAAAAACTCAACCATGCATTTCATTTCAAGGAGATATGATGTCGGTTGAGTTGAAAGTAAAGGTGAGCATGATTATTTTATTTTCAAGGACAGTCTGTTTTCCGGAACAAAATTGATTTTAAGTCCGACGATGTTATGAACAGCGATTAGATTATAAGGACAAAATATAACGTGAACTGTGTCGCTGCTTTGTGATATCTGTGCGACTTTCAGAATCTCATCAAATGTAATGTTAGGCTACGAAATTTATTTAACCGTCTGACGTATGATAAGCAGCTGGAGTGGTTGATAAAGGTGGTCAAGGAAGTAGTATCATAGACGGTTCTCTCTTTTATTATTGCGCAGAAGAAAATATAGTTTTACATATATATGATTAATTAGATATAATCTGAGTAAATACCTTACAGTAATGCGGAAATATTTGTTTCAATAATAGATCCGTTTACTTATCGATAACATTTTGTTGATCATATATTTTACCAACATTCAGTCAAATTCATGCGCTGCACACCGGTCAACTTCCTTTTCAAGAAACATCCCATCGTGAAAGACGCGAGGGATAATCGTCATCATGGTAAACTGCTCATTTGGCAATCAACTTATTAAAGAGAACTTAATTTCACCAATAAACAGACACAACATTAATGCATTCTCTTACAACGTCATCTGACTTGAATCGGAATTTTTCTTCAAAGTGTATTTCTTGAAATAGTATGACAGTCCATGCGCACGTGGCTACGTCAGTGTTGCATCTAGAGCGCGTATTTGCGTATCTGGCGCATATTTTTATTTTCATACGCAGATTTACAAATAAATGCGTCAAAATACACGCAGATTTGAAAAAATACACGCAAAATTACTAATGTACCGCGTATATATCAGCAAAAATTATTGCCTGTTATATTCCCGGCCGACTAGACTTTCGCGTAACTTCCCAATCTAAAAATAGCATTAACATCAATGATCAGTTGGAATGGTTCGTAGACATTCGGAACTATCGCTGTTATAAATGCAGTGCTCTAATTGGTCCGATTAGATACAAATACAATCGGAATTTCTCGGCAGTACCATCCCTTGACCTCGATTCTTCCGTATGACGTATGTCACGTGCACTGGCGCAATGCAGCATGCTCTAATGTCGGCAAATTGATGAAGATCGTTTTGAACTGTAAGTCTGTTAGAATTTAACTTATCACAATGGCAACAGCGAAGAAAGTTCGCAGAATAACTGATTTCTTTGGAAGTCGTCAAAGTGAAACTAGAACTAGGCAGGATAATGAAGATGGCCACGATAACGGTCACATCGAACCTTCCGAACTTTTCGAAAATGGCGGCAATCACGATGCTGATGTTGAAACGAACGAAACTTTGCATGATGGTGATTCTTGTGTTACGCGAGAATTGACTGGCGGCAATTACGATGCTGATATTGAAACGAACGAAACTGTGCATGATGGCGATTCTTGTGTTACGGGAGAATCGAAGGAGAGAAGAATATTCAAACATTCTAACTAGTGACTTCATGGGGTCCTCTGTGTAGATACTTAAGAGCTGTAAGGGTAAGTATTGCAGACAATACAATATCATTTACTTAAATATCCTGTTTATGTACACTGTACACTTTACTATGCACTTAATAGTATGTGCACACAAACATAGGTGTTTGGCGCAGAAATAGAAAGGTAGTGAGTCAACTGGCGCAGAAAGAGCAAATCCTAGATGCAACACTGCTACGTTGGACAATATGGCTGCCTTTCCTTGTTCGAGGACTTTTGCAGAAGAAATACTAATTAATACTTCTAGATAAATGATGACAATGAATACTGCACATTCTCAATATATCGAAATCGTTCCTGTGTATTGCGACAAGCCAGTCCAATTGACTAACAGTGTATTCCCCTAACTTAATTTGTGTTTATTTGAATCATCTGAAAGTAAGGATAGGATTTATATTTTAAGCAAACTTTCGTTCATCAGCTCTTTCCAACGAATATTTGAAAAATTTAAAGTTAATAATCAAAAGTGAAATCTCCATTTCTTTGAGAAATATTTTGGTAACCCCCTAAAAAAAGATAATTGTAATAACTTGAAACCTTAAACTTTTCCCTTAAAAATATCTACAGTGATACACTGGCATCATTCCCCTAGCCCCCATTCCTCTAGCCCCTGTTGTTACAAGCCACTAATTAGTACCGCTTGCCCCTTGACTGGCTGTTCCATTCACTAACTCACTACACTAACAGGAAAACCAGGTCATTAATCCTCTGCTTCTCTTGCAGGCTGCAGCACGCCCTATGCTAACGGTCTGGAATGAGAAGGGAGAGAACACAGGCAGCACCGTCACTCTGCCCGCCGTGTTCCGTGCCCCCATCAGACCAGACATCGTCAACTTTGTCCACTTCGAGATGCTGAAGAATACTAGGCATCCATATGCTGTATCCGAAAAAGCTGGTATGATCTAGTTGCAAATTCACTGTTTTGCTCAGTTAGTGCACATAAGTTCATTAGTTAGTAAGGAACAGAGATGCACTATTACAATTTTAGCGTAATTATTATGATTTTCATGCTTGAATTACGCTCTTACGCTTTGTTTGACTTTAATTACAATTATTTATGTGTTTCTATGCATAGTAATAGTACAGAAATATCATGGAGCTCAAGTTGCCTTGCACCGTTCGTAAAAGCGTTTCAGCCATTGAGAAAGCTCCATTTATTCAGCCTAATGTTAAAATGCAAGTCATGAAATGATACGACGAATTTGATTGGTCGTCTGCTTTGTCGCCTTAGTTAGCACCGGTTTGGTTTCCAAGCTTAATACATTGCTTTGCTACGCAAATGTCAACAGATATTGGATTTTATCGATGATTATGAATGAAACAATGATGCAAGGATCTTTGACCACATGTGACGCCATTTTATTTGAAAATCCGAAGCAAATGTCAGCAGGTCGAAGCGTCAACCTTTGATCAACGAAACTGGTTATGCGAAATAGTCTCACACAACGTTTCAAAAATGGTTATCGCATATAACCAAAAGCATACAGAACTAAAGTCTCATTGCACTTTTTTGATAGAAATGACACTTTTCTGGCAGATAGATTACACTTAAGCTACAATTAGGGTTGGCATCTCTGAAGGAGGTTTAGTTGTGATATGGTTTTTGTGTTATACTTTGAAATAGTTGTAAAAACCTTTTTGAGTTCATGTCTTCAGATAAAACCTAAGTTCTGTAGAAATGTAGAAATAAAAAACATAATTAACGAGAGTAAAAGCATATAGTTAAAAGCCGATGTTTCTAAGTATGTTTACTCCTTTATCCGATTGCTGATCATAGTTTTTTTTAACGAATCCTTTCATCTCTATTTTAAAATCAAACGTTTCATTTCTTCCTATCTCTGCGATTGATGGTTACCATTTTTATTGCTAGGCCACCAGACCTCTGCCGAGTCCTGGGGAACAGGAAGGGCCGTAGCTCGTATCCCACGTGTGCGTGGAGGAGGAACCCACAGGTCCGGACAGGGAGCCTTCGGTAACATGTGCAGGGGAGGTCGCATGTTTGCGCCTACCAAGACCTGGAGACGCTGGCACCGCAGGATCAACACAAACCAGCGCCGTTATGCCATGTGCTCTGCCATTGCTGCTACTGGCATTCCAGCCATTGTCATGTCCAAGGGTAAATTTTGTCAGATTTAATGCGAGATAATGAAAAAAAAATTATGGACAGATAACTCTTTCATTAGAGTGAGCAATTTAATTCTACTTTTTTTTTTAAGTTTCAAAATATAGCTCACCGTAACAATTTCATTGCAAAGAAATTACTTGTAGACTCAAGGCAAGTTTCATGCAATGTTGCTTTGTGTGTGTGCAGGTCACCGAGTGGAGGAGATCCCCGAAGTTCCGCTGGTGCTGAACGACAAGGTGGAGGAGCTGAAGAAGACCAAGGAGGCGGTCTCCCTCCTAAAGAGGGTCAAGGCTTGGGCTGATATCCAGAAGGTTTGTATCTTCTGTTCAAAATGAAGTTTAGTCTTACTTGCAAACAGGGCATATTCGAAGAATGAACCAGCCGTTCTATTAATTTGACAAGCCCTGCAATGTGTAAGCACTAAGTATAGCTTTCAGCACTGTATCTTCTTCTTTTTATTGTTCACAATGTAAATTGCTGTAATTTAAAATACTCAAATTGAATATGGGAAATGGTATGTGTAAAGTTCATGTGAGGTTAGATGTGTAATGATGTAACGTCTCGTAATCTTTGAGCTGAGAATGATGATGTTTTGGTCCGTGTTGTTGAATATTATGAAAAAGCACTTTTACCACTTCTGACTCTGCAATTAAATTAGATTGTTGATATGAGACCTGAATAATGAGAAACAGTTATGACTGTAAGACACCATTATAAACAACCATTCAAATTGCAGGTATACAACTCGAAGAGGTTCCGTGCAGGTAAAGGAAAGATGAGGAACCGAAGGAGAGTCCAGAGGCGTGGCCCTCTCATCATCTACAACCAGGACAATGGAATCACAAGAGCCTTCAGAAATATTCCAGGTTTGTTGGAATTTAAGCTCCATTAATTTCCATAATCTTATACATATTAAGCTTGTTTAAAGAGTTTTTTTTAAATTCTTTGTAAAAAAAATCTTTCTACTCAATGGTATGCTTTTGGAATAAGTACCATGATCTCCGAGAGTTCATTGTGAAATTTGATTCTCTACCCTTTAGCCAATATAGTCTAATAGTTCTGTAACCAAATGATTTGACAGTTATGTTGTTCCCATTCATTATTAGTGCTCTTTTGTAAGAATGGGTCTATTGACATGTTTGGACATTCATTTGCCTGGAGTGTGATGATGATTTTGGTCCGTGTTGTTGAAAGACATGAAAACACAATTTACCACTTCTGACTCTCGGTATATAATCAAAATACTTGTCCTTTCTAGTTATGTTGTCATCAGTAGGTTATCACTAAGACTCTCGGTATATAATCAAAATACTTGTCCTTTCTAGTTATGTTATCATCAGTAGGTTATCACTAAGAGGAAATTGGAATTGGATGCAATTAAGTTACGATTTCTAAATGTTACAGTACTTGTGCCAGAAACCTTTCTTTACCACATTAGGATGAAAACTTGAAGACAAAAGTGGAATAATTGCACATAAGTTTAGCTGAATTAATGTTTATTTCAAATGGAGAATGTCATCAGTGCAGAAGAATTTGAATTATAGATTGAGATAAGCTTTCTTCTTTGTACTAACAGGTTAATTTGTTTCAGGTGTGACTCTCATCAACGTAAACAGATTAAACCTGCTGAAAATTGCCCCTGGTGGTCATGTGGGAAGATTCTGTATGTGGACAGAGTCCGCTCTGAAGAAACTCGACAGTCTCTACGGAACCTGGCGCAAAAACTCCACAGAGAAGTCAAACTACAAGTAATGGCCCACGTTATCAAATGGTTAACTTGTTTCAGAACATGATTGTAAGAACTTGAGCTTTGATAAGATCTTCCTTGAGACGAGCTGTACAGAATACTTGTTTCTGTCAAGTTGTAGATTAAAATTTGGCAAAGGATGATGATTTTTTGGTCCGTGTTGTTGAAAGACTTGAAAAAGACTCTTACCACCACTGACTTTGCCTACACTGCTATTAGTTAAATTGACAAATTTTGGCAATAACCAGTGTGTTCAATAAACTTGAAGGGAAGTTGGTACCAGCAGTGTTAACATGTCATATTTGTATTGGGACAAACGTAAAGTTATTAGTAACTTTGGTGTTGTTAATCATATTTATCAAACGCTGTTAAAAACTAAGATTTGTCATTGTGATGAATGCATGGAAATTACCAAACCTTGTACTTTTAGAAGTTTGGATGGTGATGCTCCTATCTAGGTATGGTCTTTGCAATCAACTCAAATGGTTCTCAAACGAATGGTCACCAAAAATTTGCTCCATTATTTTCAAGCTTGCTGATGGCTGTGGAATACAAATCCTATCCAGAACTAATTTGAATTTCTATCTTCAGCCTGCAAGAGGTTCTCAAACGAATGGTCACCAAAAATTTGCTCTATTATTTTCAAGCTTGCTGATGGCTGTGGAATACAATTCCTATCCAGAACTAATTTGAATTTCTATCTTCAGCCTGCAAGAGGTTCTCAAACGAATGGTCACCAAAAATTTGCTCTATTATTTTCAAGCTTGCTGATGGCTGTGGAATACAAATCCTATCCAGAACTAATTTGAATTTCTATCTTCAGCCTGCCCATGCCAATGATGAGCAACACTGACCTCTCCAGACTCCTGAAGAGCAGCGAGATCCAGTCGGTTGTCAGGGCACCCAAGTAAGTATTGTTAGTCTGAATGACTGCAGTGTGCAATTCTAAACTAGATTTTCAGCATTTTGATGTTGAAATGATGTTCTTCTACAGTCTTACAAATAGTACTTGCCTGAATTTTCAAAGCTCTCATAGTGTTAAGTCATAAGTACCATACATTAACATTGGCCTACGGCTCTTAAAACTAGCAGAGCTTTGAAAATCAAGGCCAAGGAATATCCCTAATAAAATAAAGGACAATGAATCCCTCTTGTAAATGTATGGTAAAGCTTTGAGCATTGCTTTGTGCCTTGAGGCGGTCAAATATGGAAAGGCAAAACCTATTTGTACTTATCTAGATCAGTGTCAGAGAATGATGATCTCTTTGGTCCGTGTTGTTGAAAATCTTGAAAATAATCTATACCACTTCTGACTCTGACCATAAAAGAATCAAATATGTCTATGAAAACATCCTAAAATGTCATTCATTGTTAAAGAGGCTGACCTATCGGCAACTGATCAACCATCTTGTTTTGAGGGGAATTGACATGAAAAAAGGAAGCTGTACTCTACTTATTTTAAAATTTAAAAAAAAATGTATGGATAGTATATGTACACATTTACAAATGATTTATGATAACACTAATCAAAAATGCCTTGTAATGTTATTGAAAGTGCCAATGCATGACTTAACTTCTCATTGTTATGTTTTTACTTAGTGTGTGCTCTAATTTACGCATTTTTATATCAGAGTAAAGTTTCAACTAGGTCATGTTATAATCATGCACTAATTACACATGTTTAAATTGGCATGTCCTCTTGATATTCCTTTCCTTTAGAAATACCCTCATAGGGCTCCTTTTACTGCAATGTAGAGAGTTTCTCAATCTCAAGTGCAAGAGTTTCCTAAAAAAATTAAATCCATCTTGCAGACGCATCACCAAGAGAAGAATCCTGAAGAAGAATCCTCTGACCAACACACGAGTTATGACCAGACTCAACCCGTACGCTGCAGTCCAGAAGAAGGCTGCTGCCAACATTGAAGCTGTCAGGAAGCGCAAAAAGCAGGAACTCCTAAACAAGAAGCGTGGGGTGCGTAAATGCAATTTCAATCTTCGGCTATTATTTAATTTAAACATAAGACTACTTTAAAAAGCAAGTCAAAGTTAAACAGCCTTCTGTATTGGTTTATTAGGGTAATGAGATCTAGCTTTTTCAAGCTTCTTGCACCAAAATGCTAAGAAGTATCAGTCCAGGTTATTACCAGATTGAGATTTTTGAGGTCATTTGATTTATAAGATTAATTTACATATTTATTTAATCAGAGAATGATGATGTCTTTGGTCCGTGTTGTTGAAAGACATGAAAAAAGTCATAACCACTTCTGACTCTGGTTAGCCAATTAAGGTTTAATTTTTTGCCTGATTAAATAATTAGTGCATTAATTGACTAACGGTGACCTGTATGTTTCAGATCAAGACCCCCATTGAGAAGGCCCCGAAAGGCAAGACAGCTGCTGCCAGGAGCAAGCGTCTAGCCAAGAAGGGCAAGAAGAAGGGAAAGAAATAAACTCATTCCGTCAAGTGGCAGGATTTGACATATTGTCTTCATATCCTGTAATTGTGGTTGAGAATATTAAAAGATACCCTTAACTATTCTTGTTTTTGATTGAAAGATTCCTTGTGTTAACTTGCTCTTTTGGGACCCTTTGAAAATTCTTTGGTTTATATCAATTCATTTCTCAAAAGTCGAGTGGTCAAAGTGGTTTCAGGTGGTGGAGGCAGAAGTTATATTGAGAGATAAAGTTGAAGGTGACATGACCACAAACAGGCTCTGCTCAAAACCTTTTGGGTTTGATCATTTAAAGAGCTGTTGCCAACTTAAGATGTTTATCTTAGGTAGTATCTTTCAAAACTTGAGTGTAAATTGTGGGACAACATTTAGTTTGTTTTTTTAAATAGTGGATTCTAACAAGCTGTAAAAAACACAAGTTAACATTTCAATATCTTTCAAAATCTTGGGAAGTGGGTGATAACTGAGTATGGTTTTATAAAACAATTACTGTAGTAAGCATCGTTCCTAATCGTAAATTATTTCCAAATTATGTCAATTTGATTGACATCAAAGTTTGTTACAAGAGCCAAATGTTTGTACCAATGTTGAAAATACCTGCTCCATACTGAAGTGAAAATAAATTGTCTAATAGCAAGTTGCAGACAAGGTTTTCAAGTTAAAGGAAGCAGAGCATGGGTGAACCATGTGCAGTTATGTGTAGGTATTCATGTTTCACTAAGAGTTGATACTTGAGAGTTGAATTAGAACCTGACCTAACTGTCATGCAAGGGACAAAACACTACATCAGAATGCATTCACAATGTTAATGGGTTTCCATTCAAAACTTCAGTTTTGAACATTCTTGAACACTGAAGATTTGTTTTTCTTATTGGTCTGTCTTGGTTGCTATATTCTCACAAGCTATGCTGCATGTGGGTGATGCTGAAACGCGATCTGATTACAATCCATTCATTGATTCATTACCTAGTCTTATTTTGAGTTGTCACTCTATGATCGGATGGAATCCCTGAGAGCTTGGTGTCCACAGGAACTTTGTACAGGAAATGGCGCTGAAAGGGACGTCCAATCAGTTAAGGCCGACCAGATTCCAGCACTCACATGCAATACCATTTGTTGATAAAAAAATTTACCGCCAAATTTTCCCACTTTTTAATGAATATTTGCAAAGCTTTCATATATTTGTGTGTCAGTACATACGTTTCGATGTGTCAGGTTAGCCATGGTAAATAACTAATCCTGATAAGCTATCGAGGCCTGCATGGACAGTCATTATCCTAAACTACCGGTATTTCTGATAGAGTTTTCTTTTGAGCTGGTCACAACCCTTCCCTAACCTCTCTTTGCGTAATTGGTCAAATAAGCTTCATTATTATTAGTCAACTGTTTGCTAAAAGTGATAGAACATGACCCCTCCCGATTGCATTTTTAGTTAAATCAACGTAATCGTATTTAGAGGGCGGTTTATAGAATAGATAACAACACCTGCATCCCCTGCCCCCAATATATACCCCCCCTCCTCCCCAATTAAGACCCTCTATAGCGCTGGAAATGTGCTTCTTCTTTCTAAAAAAAGCACCATACACCCACACTTCAATGTCTTACATTGAACATGACGAGCTACACACCAAATGGCTCTATTTTAGAACAAAGCTTTTAAAATAACTGAACATTAAACAATTGAAAAGTTAGTCTTAATTGTATAGAATTTAAGCACTGCTAAACACGGATGTCTCCCCCTTCATCAAATTCTGAAGTTCTCGTAGAATGATGCTCTCAAAACAAACCCTTTGTTCAAAGGAGAATTTGTTGCTATTGCTCAAAGCCCAAAAGGAATAAGAAAGGTAGTATACCAAATCTGGTGAAGATAGGTTAAGTAATTTCAGGACTGAATGAAACTCTAGTCCAAGATATTGCCATGGAAACGGAATAAGAATAAAAATTCAACCAAAAACACTTCGTCTCTTGACTGTTCCGGGAGAGACATAATAATGTTTTCTTGGCAGAATCTTTAACCCTATGCTGAGTTTAATGATTCGTTGCAAGAGAGAGCACAGCTGTAGTATGTTTGCCTTTATGCAACATCAGTTATTTCACAACTTGAAGTCTATCAAATCAATTGTTTCAAAACATGTAGTCAACCAAATCAATTATTGAGGTTCGCATTTAAAGGAAGGAAGTGATGTAATATTTGGAAGGTTAAAGGTAAACATATAGGTCAAAGCTTCAAATACGTAGTTTTGTTGCTATTTGGTAAAAATTTCAAAACAGTTTAATACCTTTGACTTTTTACTACTGAACGGCACATCAACACCTCTATAGGTAACGTTCATGCCAAAATTGAAGTTTCCATGTCTAATGCTCCTAAAAAGAAAGTAATGAAATTTGGCTTTTTTGGTGAAAATTTAAAAAAGATAATGGCAACATGGAGTTTTAACTCCAAAAAGGCACATCAACACTCTGTGTTGCATTCTTCATAACTTTCAAGTTTCCAGGTACTAGGGACACAAGAAACGCTATATTTATTCCCTACATCATAGACGAGTAAAACCAATCTTACTGAAACAAGCAGACAGTCATTGAATTTATTTTTCATAAGATGATTGTTTATGATTCTTATTTTCATTGTGCTTAAGTAAGTTGTACCTTGGAAACAGTATTTTAACTTGTGTATCCATGGAAACAACCAAAAATAAAATTCTGAAGAGGTCGAAACCCTGAAATTGCACCACTTCACATGATGATCGTTCCATATTCTAAGTTTCAGTAAGCTAAAGCTTAAGTGTCTGAGTTCTTGCCTAGAAATGAAATCAAGAGTTGTGTTCCATGGAAACGTAGACGTAAAAATTGAAACTTCACATGATTGTTGCGTATACCTGGTTACGTAGAAGAATAGCTCGCCCGCACTGACTGAGGGATAGATGGATTGATTGATGAATGTTGTAATTTCTTAACTTTGTTTGGCAGGGGGATAATAAGATCTTGTCATTTGCTCACACTCTGCTTATTACACAAGTGAAGATGTGTTTTTTTATATCAATGTTGGATACCCGGCAGTAGATCTTGAGAAGTCGAACTTGTATAGTTGTATATTCCAGCAGAAGAAACAATCGGAGAAATCAGATGGCTCGCTATGTGTACCCAAGTGCACTTCCAAACTCTCAACATCCTGCTAAATCAGAATACTAGTATATGAATATACTCTCGCTCCTCTGATTTGGCAGGATGGACTCTCAACATTGTGATGCTACTTTTAATGGATGATTTAAAGCTTTGCAGTGTAATTAGTCATTTACGGGCCAAAGTCATAGGGACACCAATTGACATTTAATGCAGGAGATGTTAAAGCGATACAAGTTTTTGGCTTGAAAGAGATCAAGGTATGAGGAAGGAGCGGGAGCATGGAGATGTTAATAAATTGAGCAAAGTTATTTTAAAGAGATTAAGCTGTAGGAAACCTATTATCTTAATTATCTTGTGTAGTATGAATTTATTACCAATAAGTTTTTAACTAAAATATGAGTTATTCAGGGTTTAATAAAGATTACATTTTCATAAATTTGTTAAATATATTTCACACATTTGCCACCTGGCAGGTGATACAGCCGGTTTTGTCTCCTAGTAAAAATGATCACAAAGAGATTGTTTTAAAAGTTTATTGAGTAATGCACAGAATACATAAAGTATTTGAAGTAAACAGAACAGTAAAACACTGGCAATATAAGAATAGAGCATGTAAGTATTTGAAACTTTTCTTAAAGCATTGATTCTTTAATAACAAGACATGATCACCACAAATACTCTTTAAACCAAGAACTCTGAAATTCAAATAAAATTTCCATAAAGAATAAACTAAAATCTGCAAGAATTAATTAAAACAGATGTCTGTGGGGGGGAATTGAACATATTTACAAATTCGTCTATATGAACTTTAATCGAATATATCTGAATAAACAAACCATATTTCCAAGACCCCTCAATAAGAGCAAAGGACAACTAAAACACTTCTAGTCTTCCTTTGATTACAATTTGAAAACTCACTTGGTGGAATAATTAAGTGCTCAAATATCTGTGGACACCTATGTTCTTTTCTTTAATCTAATTTCAATGCAAGTCAAAATATACTTGGATCCACCAGATACATTTGACCATATCAAGATCAAATAAATATTTTGCTAGTTCTCTTTCTCACATGAAACTTAATTTGTTCTACCAAGGGAGACAATAAGTGGAAGAATGTTGGCAATACAATATCAATTCACATCCGAATAAAAATATTATGCATTGATTATCAATGAACATCTGATTTTCCATATACATTGAAACATGAATGTATTGGTTCATGAAGTGACACAAACAATAACAGAGCTCATGGTTTTGAATACAAACAAATAGCATAGTTTATGCACCTCTGGATTTCTCTAAAATTCTACAGTAATATTTTGTAACAAATTAAAGATTCTTTGGGGCTTTTCTAATATATTGATTTCTATAAATGACTTGTTAATTTGAATTTTCTGACATACAAATAATGTATTTACTAATTTTAATCTTATTAAAAAAAACAATAAAATTAAATTCTGAGAACAGCTGTTATTTCATTTGACAGTCTCACAAAGTTACAACCATAAATGAACAACATTAACTTCATCAGAAACTGTAAGTTTGAAAATCCTTTGTGATTAGAAAGATGATTGCTAGCAGGTGATCAGATGACTTTCACCTGCACACAGGTGAACACAATACAACCTCTTAAAGGCACACCTGATACTGAAAATAAATAAATAAAATAAAATCCAAAATGCTTCCTGGGCCCTTTCTCCATTATTAAAACCTTCTCTAACAATCTTGTGGTGGGGTTAAAGCAGGTCTTTTAAGTTCATGGTAACTGTTTGTATTTAGAAATGAATGATAAATCAAAACAAAATTATTCAAGAGAATTGAAATTGTTGAACATTTGTTAGAGAATTTCCACTTAATTTGGTCAAAACATATAATAACTCAGAAGCTAAACCTTAAGATATTTTAATCTTTGAAGTTTTTTTTTTTTTCATTTGGAATCATCTTGAATATTTTCATTGAGTAAAACAGATTTATTTTCCAACTAAGTATTACAATTTACTTATTGGATAATTTCTTACTCTGAAAACACTTAATCCATAGTGGAAAGCTAAAAGGGACATCATTGCACAGTAAATAACCAATAAATACCTTTTGTCACTGAACACAAAGCATCACTTTTTTTTCAAACTAACAAACAAACATTGGTATGGCAAGGTGCATGCTGTCATGGATTTTCATTTCACACACAAATCATGATTTTGAATTAAAAAACAATTTATGAAAATAAACTCAAACTCAGGACTTGCCATGACGTGGAAACTTAAATCACTTTTCACCATTCAACTGTAGGGCTTCCATGGATACTTGAGTCATGTCGAGTCAGTTTCTGGACTGAAGGAATTGAAAATATAAACAATCACTGTAAGTTATTAAAGTAATTTTAGACTGTCCGTGATGTGTGATGTGTGATGATATCTTGTGTAAAGGAAAGAATTCTGTGAATCCAATCTAACCACTCGAGAAATGTGTCAAAATTTTTGGACCCATGGAAGCCCTTATCAACTAGCATGTCAGTATGACACACGATCAACACATCTTGTTGTTGCTACATCTTTCTACCTTCAACACCCCCTGCAAGGTTTAATCTTCAAGTCTCAATCATTGCCTTTTTGAAGCCTTGTGGGATGTGTGCATGTCAAGCCTGGCCATCACCCCCTGCCATTGACCTTTGACTGCAAGCTCTGAGTCTAGAGCAGTGTTCGATCACTTTCATCCAACGGAAGTAAACAATATGGCTGATCGTTCCACTTAATGTTCCGATACTCATCACAACAAACTCCTGGGAATTTACTTCATAATTGTTAAAATCGTCACATCTTAACCAGAACTGTCTATTTCATGTCCAGGCTCTGGATAACTCTGATCCTCACCCTCACGCGTAAAACTGTGCCTTGCCAAAATGACATCTTTCACCTCATACAAATTGCTCATTTTCGAGCTGTTAAAAAAGAAGACTAGGGAAATAATATCATTTTGGGGAGATAAATCAAACCATGAAGCTGATGTAGCCAAGTAGTGAAGTTCAAAACAACATGTCAGAGTTGAATGTTCATTTGGAGGCAACTCTTTCAAATGTAAAATTATTAAAGTGACGCAGAATAAGTTTAATAACATTGTATGTTTTAAATAAGAGCCAAAGTACCATTTGTCCTGAGGTTTGTTCAAATCGCCTTTGTAAAGTTCCATTTGTAACTCTAAAATAAATAAAAATTACAACATAGTCTAGTTTTTAATGACAACCAATAAACAGTTCCATTAATGTCAAAATTTTGCGTCCCATTTACATGTTACTAAGTTATATGAATTGGTTAAACCTATCAACCCCTTTTTGTCTTCTTGTCTGTTGAAAATATGGTTCCAAAATTATGTTTTAGTCATTTATGCGCACAATTGTCCGGTTTTCGATCATAAATTAAAACTCTAACTTGTGTATTATCATTATAACTCATTGATAAGCATCAAGATCCTCATTTTCAGAGACAAACACTACTTCTTGACATAATAATACCATTTATGAAGATTGACATATTTGACTCCAGCAACATACTCTTTGCCCCTTTCAGTGCAATTTTTTAGATGTAAACAAACATAACATAAATCAGAAATAATTGTTTTCCATTCCTCAAAAACTAAAGAACTAAATTTAAGTTCCTTTTACAATAATATTTAAGTATTTTACATGACAAGATTGACAAATACTGTTTCCATTTCAGTCACAAATGTTAATGAGAGAAGTTCACAATGATGATTATATGATATATATCAATATATCTTCACAACAATGCATGCAACAACAAATAAAAGAAAAATCGCAGGTTTGGAGCAAAAATAGAGCACTTTACAAGAATATGGAATGTTTTGAGCAAAATTAGACAGGGTTGAAATCAGATGACTATTTACACATTTTGGAGATTCCATGAATGACTATGAGAATTCTCTAATGTATACATACACAAATATCTCTCAGTGTGAACCTATCTTGTGAATAGTAGCACTAGTAGAAAATCAAATCCCTATCTGTCAAACAGGATTAAAACAAGAAATAAATTGGTACTCTACCAGATTGTCAGGAAAAAAGCAAAACAAAAAAATAAATAATAATAGATCATTTAAGATTGCGTTTTTATAGGACAGAGGGACAGTCAGTGAGCAATGAAGTAAAATGATAACGTGCATGAAAAACATATTTTAAAGATAATTATTATATACAAGATTTTCTTGTTGTCAATTATAATAATACAATATTGATAGACTGACAGGGATATAAATGTAAAATTTTATGTTTTTGTTGTCTAGATAAGCCCCTGAAAAGTACCATTATACATTAATAGACCATTATCATACCATGAATACAAAGCCTGATCACTAATTCTACCATCATTAAAGTACAAATAATCAAATTATGTTAACATACCCAAATAACAAAACATACCAATAACCTACCAAACCAAGTCAACTCAAAGCAGAGGTAAATAACTACAGAGAAGATCCTTTTTGGTTATTTTTTCATTGTAGTCATTTTACTTGTTATCATTACAATTTGGGGTTGGGAACCATACAAATTGGTTTTTTAAATGAAGAACTTAAAACATAAAAGAATGTGTATTTTAAACACTGAAGGATGAAGGTGATGTGAGGGTTCAATGAAGTGAATGAAGGTAAGGTTTACAGGTGATCGATGGATATACAGCACAATAGGGCAGAACACACTCTCTCTCTCTCTCTCTCCCTGCAGTTACAACCCTCGCTTGGGAGAAGACCACCTCCGCCAGTCATCTGAAAATAACCAGTTATTTTAGTTGTGAGACACACTATGTCAATCATTGACAGCAAAGATCCAATGTCTACTTTCTCTGCAAGGGACAACTCATACGTGATATGAGTAATATTAGTTTGGGTCATTGGACTGAAAACAAAATATGTATCAATATATGAATTAATCAATGTGGTTTGCATCATATGTAGTCACATGGGTTTCCACTATAAAAGATTTCTTTAACCAACACTATTAGAGTTGTTGCAGTAACATATGCCAAACTTTTACTTTGCAGTTCTGATAATAAAAGAAAAGAAAAATGACAGTCAAAGTCAAATGTGATTTTGAAAAACTTATCCAAGGACGGCAGAAAATAACATGTGAGTTGAAAGTGTTTGAAGGTAGAAGGTTTCTTAAATGGTATTTGTGATTTCAGTTTTTCAAACAAACGTATTTGTCGATCGAATACTAAGTGCTATTATTTCCTTTTAAAGAGGTATGATATGGACGTGAAGTTATCTACCTTACTGTGGTTATTTCATTCTCTTTCCATTCATTTCAAACACAGTCATATCCTCGTCATCATCGTCATCGTCTCCCTGGCCCAGTGGCGCCATCTCCAGGTCAGATGCCGGGGTCGTGATGATACCATACTTTCTCGCCTTCTTCCTCCGACTCTTCAGCCTGGAAGTCAGGAAAGATTGATAGATGATCAGTTTTAACATTATCCTGAGAACAGAAGGTCAAGAATTTCTGGATTCATCATTATTTAAGTGATAAATCCTCTGATGAAAAAAACAGTGTGAGTAGAGTGTCTGGACATTAAGCCCTGGGTTAGCATTGTCTTCATATATATGATTTGAAGTCATTAAAATATCAAGTAAAAGAAAAACACATAAAATATTATCTGCAAATTGTTTGTAGTCTGGGCAACTAAAAATTATCTAGAAAACAAAAGGTTAAAGACGAAAGAACAAAAACAGTTATATGTCATAATGTTGTCAAGTCAGCAATTTGGCAACAAACAATTCAAAAGGACCTTCAGTCAGAATAAAACTATAAAAATCTGATTCAAAAGGTTGAAAAGAAACTGTCAGCAGTAGGTCTGAACACAATCTTGAAGATTCATGAAATATAAATCAAGCAGACGTGACCTTGACCTTTGAAGCCAAGGGCTAATCAGGACTGCACTCAGCTCTTTCAGCAGGACCAATGATGTCCTGGGCAGATTTAATGGATTGTCCTTCTTGAATCATGCATTGGGGACTTGGCTTATAACCTCTCCTCCCTCATACGGAGGTAGTTCCGGACTAGCCAGTGACACTCATTTGTAAATCAAACACTTCCAGCATGGGTCAATCATTTGTCTCTCTATGGAGTTGACACACAGGATTTGGGTTTGCTTAAAGTGCATTCCATGTTCATTTCACTGAAATGATTTATCAAGGAATAGAATTTGTTTATGAATTCATCTCGCGCTTGATACCAACACCTCCCTGAAATCATATCTAATAAAACCCTTAGGATACACCAAAAAGATTCTTCAGTTTGATTGATTTTGTACAGTGGCCTGACAAGTGTTAATGTTTCATAAACTCAATGTTCTTTCAATGACCACTTCTTTTCATAAGCAATTAAAATTCAAACAGAAAATAATATGTTAAAATACATCATGAAACACTAATCCTAAAATGAAGTATGTAAAACTCTAGTGGAGCTTGAAATATGAGCAACACATCCAGACAAAAGTGACTAATAGGACAGCTCTACAAACACGTTTTCTGGTAACATGCCTACCAGCTGTCACACGTAATGAATATACACGTACAGTGTCATGTGAATACAGGATGGAGTCAGCAATTACACTCTAAGTACAACCTCACTGTCAATTATCTCACTCCTGCAAAATATATCGAGGTATAGGGGTAGTTATAGCCAGCATGACTTCCATTAATAATTGGATCTGAACTCTCATGTCGGCAAATTATGGCATGACACACGGATCATACTATAAATTGAGGATTTGCCGACAAGGATTCGGGTATTCTTATTGCCACACTGAACCATCAATGGATTTCAACAGTCAGCTAGTGGTGGCACTTTATGGATAGGGAACATTTAACCACAATGCATCGATACAAAAGTCAGCTATTGATAATTTTGATAGTGTAGGTTTTCCTAGATAAGATATTTTCAAAACGACTTGCAGCAAGCTTATTTGAATTCAATATTTTTCTAGGTTGCTTAAAGATGAGAAATGTGTTTGAGAGGTATGCATCCTGATTGCAACTGTGATAAATAGCTTCATTTGATCTTTCTTGAAAGACAAGTTCGGGAATCCAGATGATATTAGGTCTTTTTTTATCCAAAACTATGACACATGCTATCACATAAGTTGATAAGAATAATCTATCGCTCGCACATTAGTCCAACCAAGTTATAGACACCTCAACCATTGACACACCATTATACTCTACAGGCTAAAACAAACACCAGCTATCATGAAAATGATTCTCACTGGAGACCTCACTCTTAACTAAAACTCTATTACTAGTTCATACAAAAGCAAGAGGAGACAATCCAAGCTATGCCAAGAGGCTGACCACTGCAAGGGAGCTGAAGGGGTCTAAACAAACAATCTCAACTTGAGAAGAACCTGTACTGAAACGTAGCTTTCATTATAATAAAGAAGTTGATAATCCATAAAAATTCCTTGTCTTCCTGAGTCTGTCAACTTCTAGAATGCCACTCAAACAGTTCAATCTCAACTAATCTGTCGATCCATTTCACCTCAACATTTGGTCATTTACACATATTCTCCCATCACGACGGGTGTTGCAGATTGTTATGCAAGTCAGCATTAAAAATTCAGATCTTGTTTCAAGACATTTCCTTTCTTACCTTTGCCTGAGGACCATATGACATTCCTACAAATATTATTTGATAGGGGGGTGGGGGTGGGGGTGGTGGTGAATAATTTATCATAAACAATAATATTCAAGACAAGTGCAGAGTTGTGTGCGTGGAAGGATTAAGGTATGATGTAAGACAATTTACTCTGAGAGTATCTGCAGATTATTTCTTAAATGGCTGGTTTTATTGTAAGAAGGAAACATGCAACTGAAATCTGCAATGGCAATACATTGAAATTACTAAGCCTTGAATGTTACAAACATACTATGATACTATGGTGTTCTTCCACAGAATTTTCTTAAAATTCTAAGAAACCTTTTAACCCAAGACTGAAATTTGTTCGTTTTCTCTACTAAAACTGTTTTCTGACAACCAACAAATAACGTACAATATTTATTGAGAAAACTCTTCTAAAAGATATTGACTGTTCGATTTAACACTTTTAGACATCCTGTGGTAGAAGAAGGAAGTTATAGTACTACTTTACCTCTTCTAGTTTTGTTGGTTATTTCATACCAACCACAAACTTGTCTTATTAGACTTGTATATTCTATGATGATACAATAAAGTTCACATCATATAGACGGAGGAAATCTACCGGTACTCTTCCAGAAGGTTTTATTGTAACAAACTGCATGGCAAGCTTCAAACAACTTAGTTGATTCATAACTACATTTCATTGCAACCAATCAGGTTTGTCTATCACTCGCACGTGGATACAGTCCTATCACAAATGAGGCTTTTTGAACTGATATGACTTGAGCAATCAGTGCAGTGAGACCTGTTACTTTAGCATTGCTAAACTTTCTAATGAGGAGATCCTATTCAATAAAGACATGAAATATCACTTTTATCGAATATTAACATCATGATTTTGTTTTTAAAATTCTTAGAAATAGATCAAATAGTAATTTTATTACAGTATTTTATAAATGTAATTCTAAACTTTCAACATAGATTATCCAACATCAAAACAAGATCAAATATCAAACTCTCTTCACAAAATTCTATTCAATGATGGAATCAAAATGGCCATTCCACCAATTCTATGAAGAGCCAACTCTGCACTTAAATATTTCAGTACCAAACCCTCTCTAAATTACTGCACTTAAGTCATTAGACAATGGTTACTTTACAACATGTGAACACAAGAAGACTGGTCCCTTGCCACACTCTTTGCACTGTGTGGAGCCTTGGCCAAGATAAATCACAGCCCATAATTACAGCATGACATTTCACACAGTCGCTTCAGCTAGAGCATGGACAAACATGTGTAATCTAAGTATCTGAAAGGAAGCTTTACAATTGTCTGGACTAAATCCGGTTATTATGGTGAGATTTAGGATTGTCGTACATTTTACGATGATGTGACAGCAAAAGCAATATGTAAATTATGAATTTTTCATGAAGCACCCAAGGCTACTTGATATCAAACATAGAGGGGCCAAGATTGAAAATAAATATGCATACCTATATAAACAGAAATCCTGACAATTATTTAATGATTACAATTTTTAGAATTTGCAAATGAGTTTAAAAAAGTTTTTTTATAATCCAAATTCTCAAGCTTTTGATGAAAATTGCTTGCAAACATTCTGACTTCATTGACTCTGACATGATTGCATTGAGAACACAAATTTACTGTACAAGACATAAAGTGGCAATTTGTTTGTAAATGGCAGTAAAAATGATTAATAAATCTTTCTTCTTTCATCAATTTGATATACTCAATATAACATTTTCAAATTACCATTTTCACTAATTCACTTAAGGTATCAATATATTGGATAATTGCTAGGCTAATTTGAGTTTCTTGTCAATTGCAAATATTCAAGGTACATGTTCATAGTTTTAAAATGATTTCTTAAATAACATTTCAGAGCCAAAACTGTGAAAATGTATTTCACAGGGAAATAATGTTCACAAAAGAACATGAGATCCTTGCTAATCAACATCAACAGGTGTCAGAGATAAGATGCTATTTACATAGAGAGTTGTAAGATTAACAGGTGGTGCGGTCACTTTCATTATCACAGAATAACTTTCATTAACCAATGTCTGCCTTAGGCGTAATACTTCATTAACTTGCTAATGTAGTGAGATGGAGAGTTAAAAACATAGCATCACACACACAGAACTTATGCATTAAATCAAACTCCTGTATCCTTGCATGGTAAAGATAAAACAAGATACTGGTATTGCTAATTTTAATATTTAAAATAGAGATATATATATGTAATTCAATATTGCTTATGTATGATGAAACAGCAATACCTATCACTTTCATGTAATAATTTATTCTGTTTCTCGTCTAAAAATTAGTCTTTTAAGCAGATATTTCGAAGAGAAGTATTATGAAATGTTTAAAATCAAATCTTATCTTCCTTTAAATATTTATCCAGGTGACATTTCTGTATCCAGACCCCTTCATTGATTGGCTTACAGTTCATACAACTGTCTCGGTTTATTCACTGTTTGCCATTTCACTTCAAACTTACTGAAAATTAACTTGAACATGTCATTTCCTAAGCATACTCTCAAAACATTTGACTATATACTTAGCCTAACAAGGACAAAATTTACAAACTTTATAGAATGAAAGGCACAGAACACAAATGAATGAGACTTAGAATCAAAAGTTGAAGAAATACTACATTAACATAAACTACATTAGTCTTCTTTGACCTTTGATAGGCAGTTTAGAAGTTTGGGTACAAAACACTGTTTTAGGTTTTAACGTATAACTATCTTGTGAACTCACTTCAGCCACTCTTTCTTGATAACAGTATATGGATCCAATTTGAATTAATGCCTCTAATGCAATAAAGAATTTGGCTTCCATAAAAAAATTTAATACTTACTCTAAGATGCCTAGTGGTTAGAACAATAAAAAAAAAGTTGTTTATGTTTTTAAAGATAAAAATAAGAAGCAAATATAATTTAAAATTGAATAGATGAAAAAGTTAAAGTGCAAAACTGCAGTAATCAAAGCTTTAACCAACTTAATGTCGTTTTAAACTAGGGGTTGGGTTCCGTACTTAGAATTGCCAACAGTTTGCCCTGTTCATGGATTATTAATGTGAGCGATGGAAATACTATATTTTATTTCAAGATTATTAAAATCAGAGTGGTCCCTGTATAGATCTTTTTAGTATCTAAGAAAAGAAATAAAGTTCGCTCTTCCCCAATGTGTTTTGTAATAAAGTATAGTTTTGCCCTGAACTATTATAATCAAAGCATGAGGACGGTATTTCTTAACTATAACATTAGTTGAACTGAAGTATTATATTTTGTTGTGCAGAGTTCCATGGTATAAGCATAATGTCTCTTATGAAACTTGTTATCATAGACACTTCTATGAAATTGCATTAATATTTTGTTTTTTTGTAGCATTTTTCATAGTTTAAGCACGGTTTGGGAAAGTCACCTTTGACAAAAGGGCCATTTTAGTCATTATCGGAATTTTGAATTGGACATTCCCCATTGTAGCAATAGTACAATTTATAATTTTAATGAGCCATTTTGTCATCCAATGTGCCTCTACCCTTCTCAATCCCTGTCGTAAGGAGAAATGAGGTTTAGTTTGATTAATAGTTTTGATCCATTTAAATAATAGCATAACACTCAAACTGAACAGTACCATTTCAACCCAAGAACTTACAATGCAACAATTGTATAAAGCAATGCACAGCTAGTAATTCTGAATTAAATCAGTAGTCACATTTTGCTTATTGCAATACAATTTTGTGACTACAATAATTACAATATTATTTCTTATGACTTTAATTGACAGTCAATATCTGAGGAAGATAATATTTGATTCCTAAACAATGAAATTTGATCTTCAATGTAAAGTTTAAATGTTTGAATAAACTATCACTACTGCTTATGTGTATATTTAAATTGGCAGTTGCCATGACAATTACGTACTCCTCCAATTACACACAATTCTATTGATAAACATTGTCACTGTAATTGTCAGTTAATGATTTACAATGAACAAAAGAAGCACAACATAATTGCATATGATATTAGAAATTAAAAAGAACAAGATGACTATATAGAATCTACTTTTTCAGAGACTTCTCAGAAAATGTAGACCAACTTTTTACCACAATGGATTTCAATAGAAAATCTTTAACAAACCTATAACATAAAACAGAAACTTTTCTGTTGCAATAGATAAATTCATAACAGCATAATTTCAATCAATAACATCTGTGTGGAGAGCCTATACACTACTTCGACAGCCTGACAGTGCAGCTTGTACAATCTTCAATTATATCAGTTCGCACAGCTGGTGGGTTAAATGGGACAGGGGGCATTGCAGACTCATGGCCATTAAATAACCATCCATCTTTTCCAACTCTGGCATTTATAAAATACATTGACAGTTTGTCTGCAAAAGATATTGTTGGAAACTGTTGAAATTGGTTTCAAGAATCAGAAAAAGGTTTAAAACTGTTGTTTCTACCATACTGAGTTGAGTTTGAGCTTGAAGTAGAAAAGCTTCATTATGACATGTCATAAACTAGTAGAAATTCAAAATACTTCATTTCATATAAAGCTATAGACTAGTTTGATTTAACACATTAAATGCTCATATTTTGATTCAAACAGTTACTTTTAGCATTATCCGCATAAAAAAATACATAAATGTTCATTTCCAAAACCTATTAATTTGATGCAAGTCTAATGTATTTTGTTTCAGTCAGCAGGTTTGGGCACCAAAGTTTTATTCAATATTCTGGAGATCTCATTTAGTCTCATTTGGGATGTTACCAGTATTTTTTTCCATATATATATTAAAAGATGAATATTCAGGGGTTGGCTATAAATGAAATAGATACTTTGAAGATCTGGTTGGCAAGTTGGTTAGTTGTTGGGCCAGTCAGTGCTGGCGGTGTTGCCTGAGGTTGTAAAGGAAATTCTTAAAAATTGAATTATATCAGCTAGTGTGAAATTTCATTCCTGTCTAGGACCTTGTATAGAAATTAAGAATGGGAATTGCTACTCATTTCCGTAGACAGAAAAGGATACTGCAATACGTATTGCAATATATTTGTACTTTTCATATTTTATTTTGTTCATACTCTCTTGACTAAATAACAGTTATAAGAACAGTGATCAATGCTCAACTGGCTTGTTTTGTAGAGAGAGATAATTAAGTGACTGGTTTCAGACTTATGTCTGTGCTATTTTCACTTTGAGAGTTCACACTTCAACCTTTACTAAAATTATTATTTTGGTTGTATTTTTCTGAAATTTGACAAGAAAATTGTTGATTTTATATCATGCGATATATTTGATATTATCAGAAGAGTTAACCCGTACGTATTGAGTTGTTTCTGTATTGCAAAATACCGATAATACTGCACACCACTAATAAAAATCATACCATTGCTTGAAGTTAAGTTTTCATTCTCTTCCCTTATCACGCGAGAGCTTCATAACCTATGTTTTAATGAAGATATTACTACTTTAAAAATACATGCCATTAAAATAGTGAACAAATTAACATGGCTATCCTTTGGATCACACTTCTTGCCGAAGTACAAATTCCTAAGGTTGTTTGGGTGAGCCTATTGCACCGTTCAAACCCACAACCACAGAGTCAGGCAACATTACCAACACTGACAGTACCAGTAGCTCAACAACTTGCCCATCAGGCCTCACTGAATTTTAATAATAGTCGTGTTACAGGTACCAGTTTTTCAAATTAGGTATAAAATATAATGGAAACCTTTTTATATCACAGCTTTGTGTACATTAAATTCTCGAAATATAAAAATGCTGTAGTTGTATCTTAAAATTTAATCAAATATTCCGAATGGAGTATAATGAAATATAAGAAATGGGTTATTTTGTTAATCAGGGGATAAATGGTATGTTTCTACAAGTTGATCAATTTACAGATAAATTCTTAAAATATAATTTTAATAGTAACTTTAAAACCTATTTACGTTGACTTACCTCCATGCTCGAATGACAAAGTATCCTACGACTAAACCAGTCACACCAATCAGCACATACATAGTTCTGAGAAGCATGCCCTTGTTCTTGGCCATTTGGTCCAAAATATTGTTAAAATAACCATTTTCTTGATTTGGACAATCAGTCCCAGTTCCATTGGCACAAGTGTTATTTTCACTAGACTGTGGTTTCGGTGTAGTTTTTATTGCAGGCGTAGAAGAAGACGAAGTTTTCCTGTCAACATCATTTTGGGGTTCAACCACAGTCTTTTTCTGAAGCCCATCTCCGGTGACGCCATAGGAAACGATCGACAGTTGCAAAACAAATACCAGCAAAATGCTGATAATAACCGAAGTGCTATTCATTTTGAATTTCTAAGTCTCAATCCATACAATAATCTACCATCATCAGCTAACCATACGGTCCGCCAGCAACATGTTCAGTGGAAATCACAAGACAACACGTCAGGCGGAAGTAGTAATTATTATGGAAACTGGGGTTAATCCAAAACAAGCACCTGCTACAATGACTAAAACGAAAAAAGATTATTCTTACTATCTTGATTCCTGTATATGCGTTTTATCATTTGGTGAAAAAGTCAGTGGATCAATACAGACACTTTATTCAGTAAAAGGTCACTGGCCCATAATACAGTCATAAGCAGGTAAATATTGCATGAGCGTTATAGAAAGTCACTAGAATTTCTTATTTTCCTAACGTGACATAAAAATATACATAAATTGTTAATCACATCTTTATCTGTTGATGACATAAGATGTAGCACAATCAGCAGGCACACACTTCGTAAGATTCAACAAGACGAGACGTGTATTTTCTTGGCTTTTATTTCTTCCAAGTACTCTATATTACTCTGGCCTTTCGATCTTTCTCGCCCGCTTTCCTTGGGCACCCTCGCGACGCCCAGTGCGTCCTTTCTCACATGGTTGGTCGTGGCTGTCGCTAGCCCATGGCCGAGTGCTGGCCGAGACTTAACTCCTAAGTCCCGTGGCTGAGACTCAACCCTTCTCTCTCCAGGACCATGGCTGAGAACGAACTTCCTTCTTAAGACAAACCTGGGTCTTATATACCCGCAGACTCAGTTGTCAACACAATGTCACTTGACAACAGCTAATGGCTTATTTCTTAGGGGTTACTTGTTGATGGGATTAGCAGTTTATAACATACGTTTCATAACAACTATGTTACAAAGATTAACAAAAGTGTATTGTGAAATTGGATGTTTAAGATATTTTTCAAGAAATATTTTCCTTATATCCGAATAGGCTTTACGGTAAAGTATCACATGTATTTCATCTTCAGTTAAATTAAGATTAGACTTATTACAAATAGGGCAAAATCTTAAATCATAGGGGACATTGTTATATCTACCAGTCTCTGAGGCAAGCTTAAATTTTCCACACCTAAAATTTGACAAACAATTTATTAAATGAGGAGGGATATCTATTCTTAGATATGTTTCAACATTAAGGAGAGGCTTGAAGAGTTTATAATTAACACACATAGTTGAATTTTGGAGAGATGAATGCCAAACCTGTGAGAGATTATCAGACAACCTTTTTTTAAAGACAGAAATAAACCCATAAATATCTCCAACATCCTGGGAAATCCAAAGAAAACCAAACCCAAATTTAAATAAAACACTTTTGATATGAGATGCCCATTTAATGCGACCAGATTCATCCAGAGACTTTAACATTAAATAAATCAATACCTGTTTTAGTAATCTGGATTTTCTCTTGTTTCCAAATGTTTTAAAGCTTACGAATTTTAAAGTGGAGATATTTAAAAAAAAAATAAAGAGCCACTCCGTCATTTTCATAACATATTATTTAACTTTGATACGAACCTAAATGTCACATGTGGTGATATAAAATCAAAACACCACAGTCCGGTTTTCGATCATAATTGCGACGTTCTACCTTCATATTGTCACTGTACAAAACAAATTTGGTAAGTTTGGCATATATGACACCAACAACTCACGGAGTGTCTCTTTAAGTCTGTTTTCCTGACTAGTGAAAAAAGAGACTCCTATAAGGTCTAAACTCTAGGAAGAAAGTATGATATCCCTTTTTCAGTTTTGTTTCATATCAAATAAGCTCGATATTCAAAATTTGTTGTATACTATAACTCATGGAGCGTATACGTTAATCTGTAAGAATGTTTATACCAACGACTACGAACCCGTTTTCTTTCACAAAAACACCGATTCCCGTACTAATTATGATTGAATGCAAACATCATACAATCTCACTTCAAGCATATTTTTTTATACATACCTGGTATGATTATATTATTCCTACCCTAAACAACAACGGTCCTTTTTTATAATGGTCATTGTCAAAAGACACAATTTACGACTAAATTTCATCTTTGAGTGGTAATTGGGATGTTTTAGCATATGAGGAAACGAAAGATGTAACTTCTTTATTGCAACGAGTGCCCTCATTAGCCTACACTAGTTGCAGAAAATAAGTTGACAATCCATTAACCTTGGTTCTGCTTGAAGATTAAATTTCTTTTAATGTTTCATTTTGTTCAAACTCAGACCTTATTATTCTTTCAGTTATACATTTTATTCAATTGATAATATACAGAATATCGTGACACTGAATTAGATGAAAATAAAGCCGCTTAATAATTATAGTAATAGCATTTCTTGCACAGGAGATAAATTTAGACGGTATAGCGGCAGAAACCCACAAACAGTTAATATGTTCAAAACATGTTTTATAATGATAGTAGATCCTAAAGTTACGATTCCTATTTTAGCGGTTAGTTTGTCAGCACCAAAAGTTACTTCCCTTCTATACTTCCGTCAACAAGAAAATGGGCGAAGCAAGCGCTCGTTTCTGTTATGTTTACAGTTGTGACTTGGACGTCAATGTGGAAGTCAAAATGTATTTTTGTGTTCTCAATCTGTGTAATGAATTTTATAGCTGTTTACGAAAGAGTGATTTTAGAATGACCCATCATATTCTCTACTATGACCTTTCGTTTGTAAAACAAGTGTCAAAACATGTCAAAAGATGAAATGATTCGAGACTGAAATTAGAAAATCCTACTAAATAGCCAAAAATATAATAAATTTTCTCTTATTTCACATATTCATTATTAGAACAGATTATATGTACCCTAAATTCAAGTGAGTCAGGATAGGAATAATATGGCTTTTTGAAAAACATTGTTTGAAAAAATTTGGAATAATAATTTTGAATACTTTGCATCTTTCAAACAGAAAAACATTCAAAATGAAACCATTGATCAGTGCTACATTTGTGAAAAGCCTTTCTTTTGCGTTACAAGGCATTGTTAAATAATGATTTCATTTGTAATTTATTTGATGATGTTATGCTATAGTAAAATTGATGGAAGTCCAGATGTTGTATTTTCTTGTCATGCAAAAAACAAAGAAACTCTTTTTAAGTCATAGTCTCAATTTTTTGAGGCACCAAACTGGGCTAATTATTCTTCACGAGCAAAAATCTGATCACTTACACCAATATTTCCTGTCGCGTCTGCTAAGATTTTCATTTTTAAGCCCATTTTAAAGTTTAGGATGACGCTGCTTATTGGCGTTTGCCGTTTCAGACAGAAGAGGTTACCGAATCAAGTGCAATCCAATCACGAGCACAAAATATCGGAAATCTAGTAATTGCAGTGCCGATACTTATAACAGACGCATTCTTCATTGAGTTTACCACCTTTTTGTTATTTCTGTATTTGAAAAATGGTAAGCTATTGGCTACTTTCATTGGATATTTAGCCGGGAAATTTTATGTGTTCCACGTCATGGCCTTAGCGAAATGACGTGGTAAGGACTAGCGCTCGCCGAAGACATAGGGTAGGGTGTTTTGAACTTCATTATTGAGGGCTAGAATGCACAAAGATTTCTGAAAATTGTTGCAAATTTCAGGGGAAAGATTTCTGTGAGTGATGAACTATTTGTCCGGCGTGCATTACAATTTGCCTTGCAAAAATGAGACTATGACTTTAAAGAATCTTTCCTATCAGTATTCGGTTTGCCATGTTGGTTTTGGGGAACTGACAAGAAAGAGGGCGGTGTACATTTACTAATTTTAATAATAACATATATGGATAAACAGCAATGTCCCCTTGAATTTTGTTTCCACAAAAAATACCCTCATAGGACTGTCCTTTTAAATCATAGGAAGATACTTTATCTAACTCATAGCCTTTTGTCATACAGAGGCACACTTGAAGGGCTGCGTGAGCGGCCAAGCTACAAGGAGTTGCTTGATGATCCAATGTTGAAGTTCTCGGGTTCTTACCAAGACAATTGTTCTGATCTCTATGTCACGTGTCAGGTGTGTGCTGATGGGCGTCCCTTAGCTCTTCCAGTCTCTACAGCATATAAGGCCTTCAGCACCCGCTGGAAGTGAGTCTCTTGTCAGTGATTTCCACAATATCTTGTTTTTTTGCTCACCTCCATTCAGGGAGAAAAGATACAAGTTTTATGTTGAACTTTATATAGACCAATATATGAAAGGCTTACAGTACTCATTTTTTAAAAATGTCTTTTGAAGGATATCAAGCTGTTTAAGTGGAAACAGATATACTATAGCCTATGAATAGCTTAGGTCAAGGAAAGGATTTATTATCAATTAAGAGATTTGGTTATCATGTTCAGACTATTTAGTCTATCAGTGTTTTGTTGTGATATTTTGTAAAAGAAAAGATAATGATAATAACACAATTTTGTATTTCAGACGTGATTGAAAGAAATAATTCTGCTGTTAGTTTGCATTATCAGTTATGCTGTTAAAAGTGCAGAAAAATTATCAGATGAATCAAATTGATTATGTGTTTATTATTTTTAATCATAGTTGGAATGAATGGCTGCAACTTCCAGTGAAGTACAGTGATCTGCCTAGAAATGCAGTTCTGGCTCTCACAGTTTGGGATATCTACGGAACAAACAAAGCTCTACCTGTCGGGGGCACAACAATCTCTCTGTTTGGGAAAAGAGGGTATATATTAATCAACTATGCTCTAAGCCACTGAGAAATGTACAGATTTATTTCTTACTCTACTTGTAACTGATGAAGAATCATTGTTGCGTAACAAAAATCTTTTGTCTGATTATAATTTGTCAGCAATACATGTTCAATTGTGAATTTCATTAAATAAATCCTCAACAAGTCTTTGTTCTATTGTATATATTGATATCTTTGATGCCTGTTCTTTTACTTTATTTGAATGAATCACTTAGAAATGAAAGATGACAAATTTTACATCAATATACTCAGAAGTTTTGTTATAAATAAACTCTTCCAGTTTACTACAAGTTTATATGAAAATATGGTTTCATTAAAACAAAAGATTTTCTTCACTTGTTTGACAGCTTATGGATAGTGCATTCTTTTACAGTACCTTCCGCCAAGGCATGCATGACCTAAAAGTCTGGCCTAAAGTTGTAGCAGACATGTCTTCAGAACACACAACTCCAGGGAAAACAAAAGATGCAAATGATCAAATGAGCCGTCTTGCCAAAGTAGGTTCTTACAAAGGATACAAATCTTAAGGCAAATTGAAATTATTTTGTTGTTTTACGTAACTTTCTTCCATCAATTTAACATTTTTGGTGAAACAGATCCCTGTTGAGAAAGAATGTTCATTCCTGTATACAAACAGATTTATTTTTTGCCTCCTGTCTTTAGGTATTTTGACCTCAGACTTCTGTTGAACAAATGCCAAATGAAAAATTATATTCCACAACATTTTAGAAATTAAATAATCTACCGTTTGTTGCATTAATCCTTTGCATAATTTTAAGGTGAGGTGAGGTGAGGTGAGTTGGGGTTTAACGCCGCTTTCAAGATTATTTCACTTATATCGCGGCTGCTAGTATTATTGCAGGGAGAAAGCCCGCAACACTATTGTGGCCATGTATTGCGGTGAAACCTGCGAGCATCGGCTGGAACTAGCGAACCATGGGTGGTACTGCGCTGAATTTCAGTGTAGCATTGCACCCAAACCTTACTGCGTGTAGATCAGTTCTCTGCTGCAGACAAAGTTGCCGAGCCCCTGGCGGGATTCGAACCACGGACCTCATGATCCGAAGCCGAACGCGCTAACCACTGTGCTATCCCGCCCCCTCATAATTTTAAGCCAAATTATTAATCTATCATTTCATAACATACATATGTGAATGAGTATTTTTCATTTACTGTCATCATGAGAGCCCTTTCAAGGTATGAAGTTTTATTTGCATTTTAGATGTTTTATAGGTGCCAATTTCAGCAAGTTACATTGAGAGAAAAGCTTGGTCGAGGTTGTGCAACTCTTTAAGTTTTAAGAAATTTTTCTAAGCTAATTCACTATGGTGCGAGATGTGAAAATAAGTGTGAATATGTGAATATCATGAAAATTAGTTGACAGGTACAGGGATAGGGAAAGACACCTTTGACAATGGGCCATTTTTAGAGATTTTAGTCATTTTCAGAATTTTGAATGGGTAATGGTAAAATTTAAAATTTGAATGGGCTATTTTTTCATCCAATGTGCAAAATGGCCCATGGCCCCTGCCTTTCCCAATCCCTGCAGGTAAGTAGTTTATCTACCAAGGACTCTGTTACAGCTGAGTAAGCGTCACCGAGACGGTCATATGGTGAAGGTTGATTGGCTCGATCGGCTGACTTTCCGAGAAATTGAAATGATCAACGAGAGACAAAAAAGAGATTCCAACTTCATGTACCTCATGGTGGAGTTCCCATTCATCCATTATGAAAACACACAGTTCTCTGTCGTCTACTTTGAAAAGGTATGTAAATAAAATAATGCTGTCATTTTGATAAGATATTAGGTGATGGATACAAAGGTTTCAGGAATTCCTTCAATTGGAGAAAGTTGTTTGACTTTCTACAATTACAATATATATTTTTTAATCACAGCTGTACATTCATTTGATAAGGGGAATCTGTAGCAAATCAAAACATCCTCCTTTTTCAGATATGGCTTGACAAACAGATTTTTGAAGTCTTATGATCCTTACCATAAAGTTGTAAAGTGTGAAATTTCATATGTCAATTTCAAATATGTGTAGGTCAAATAATTTATTTTAGAACAGTGCATGCAAAATGTCCAATGATAAATTTGAAAGATATAAACTTCTTTCATTGCAGGATGGTGACCAGCCTTTTACATATAGAACACAAGCAGAAATTGTGACTGTACCAGATCCAGAGATATTGATGGTGCTTACTTATTGATGACCTCTTTTGAGACTATATTTACCAGGGTTTCATTTATTGATGGCAATGAAGTTCTAACAAATTAAAAGTAATGAATGCATTGGCATATATGAAGCCTCATACCCCAATTTCATCACTAGGCCAAAGATAGAAGGTTCAAAATACAGACAGAATGCCAAAAATTGAAGGAAAACAAAATGTTTATTCATAGAATACTTTGAGTCAGAAGAAAATTATCTACAATATTTTTCCTGCCTATTGAGTATTATTTAGTCCTTCAAATCTTTGGACATGGGCCAATCCCTGTTTATTAACTTTATGAACGAGTTGTGATTCCTAAAACCGTGCGATGTGGTACTCAAATTGCACTAATTGAATCAGCAGCTAACTTTTATGAGCACGGCTTTGCTATTTTTATCATTATTTTATCAAACAATATTCAAAGTTAAGGTTTTGTCTTGAGTTCAAATGTATATAGAATAGATATTACAGATGCAAACTTTAGAAATTGGCCAGATATTATTAAAAACATTTCAACTGAAATCAGAATCATTGTGATGACTACTGTATATTTCTCTGACACGTCTATTTGTGTACAGGAGAACCTGGTAGAAAGCAAGCACCATCGTCTAGCTCGAAGTCTGCGCAGTGGACCGACAGACAGGGACATGAAACCTGACGCCAAAACCAGAGACCTTCTCAATGTAGGTACTCTAGTGGAACCTCTATACAACAAGGTCTGTCTCATACTGGGCTATCTAGGATGCCTCCAGAACTGTTAAAAAATCAGACTTGAATTTTCCTATGTATATCTGAGGCAGCCTAAATACTTGCTAAGTTTTGCTATGCATATCTGAGGCAGCCCGAATATTTGCTAAGTTTTGCTATGTATAGCTGAGGCAGCCTAAATACTTGCTAAGGTTTGCTATGCATATCTGAGGCAGCCCGAATATTTGCTAAGTTTTGCTATGTATAGCTGAGGCAGCCTGAATACTTGCTAGGTTTTGCTATGCATATCTGAGGCAGCCCAAATAATTGCTAAGTTTTGCTATGTATATCTGAGGCAACCTGAATACTTGCTAAATGTTGTTATGTATTACTGAGAAAGCTTGAATACTTGCTAAGTTTTGCTATGTACATCTTAAACAGCCTAAAAACTTTTTGAGTTAAGTCTCAATATTATATGAGTTTTAATCATTTGTTATGAGTATGCTTTGCCAATGATTATATATACTTTCCTTTACTGGGAAGATAACAATTACATTTAGACAATTCCAATAGCTTGTACCTATGTAGTTAGCTAATGGCTTTCAAGTTAGATGCTGGCCTTAAGTTACATTCAGAATTTGGATTATTTCAGCAAATTGTAAGCTACCCGCCAACAAAACAGATGACAAGTGAAGAACAAGATTTGGTGTGGAAATTCAGATTCTACCTCTCAAATCAAAAGAAGGTAATTCTGATTTATGGAGCTTCAGATTGATGTCTTTTTTAAATTCATGTTTTATGTGTCATTGATTTATTAGTTGACAAAGTATAATTCATTGACACTAAATATAAAAAATTTCAGTTATTGCACATATCAGTAAGAAATAATTTTTACTTTTGTATAAATGTTTTAATGCATTATCCAACACATAAGTAACCTATGATATTCATCAATCTACTGAAACTATTGTAAGGCATTGACCAAGTTCTTGAAGTGTGTGAACTGGTCCGCCGCCCAGGAGACGCGGCAAGCCCTCGAGCTTCTCTTCAAGTGGCAGCTCATGGATGTTGAGGATGCTCTGGAACTACTCACTCCCGCCTTCACTCATCCCGCTGTCAGGAAATACGCCGTCACTCGTCTTCGGCATGCTGACGATGAGGTACACTTGTAAATAGTTATGGAGCATTAACACTTGGAATATTGAAGAAACATATTTTCAGCAGGTAAAGTTTAAATTAGTGTGGAGGTGAATCAAAATAAATAGTTTTTTTTTTCATTTACAAGAAGTTGCTCATTCATATATATATGGTATATAGAATATAGTCAAAAAGCAAATCTAACACATGCAACTGCATCACTGGTTAAAGTTATCCTCCAGGTCATCAAGTATGAGCTCAATAATTACATTATTTCATCTCACCTTTTCTCCCTATAGGAATCCCCCATAACCCTTTGTTAGTGAATCTTATTTCTTCAAAGTCAATGGGGATCTATGCACAATATTTTGAACGCTAAGATTTAATCTCTTGACCAAGTTGTATCAATATTCTTTTATTAAAGCTGAAGTATTGAAGGTATTTCTTATCTCCCAGGATCTCCTCCTATACCTGCTTCAACTGGTGCAGGCCCTCAAGTATGAGAACTTTGATGAGATCAAGGCAGGGATGGACACGCCCCCTCCCCAAAGAGACTCTGCCCCCTCACCTGACACACCAAGCAGTCAGCGTGAACGGTGTGTGCATCTTCAGTTAAACAATTCCTTGATGTGATGTAGCATAATCAAGGTTTAGGGAATTCAATAGAAATTTATATATCTAATGAAGGTTTACAAGATTGTTTTCATATTTTACACACATGTCCACAACCTTCATTCAAAGTTTTAATTCATAAATCTTCAACTACAATCCATGAGAATCAAAAGTAATGTATGAGCATATGGAATTTCTTTGTGTACTGAAATAATCATTGTGAGAATTAATTGGTTATGTTAAAATGTATACGTAAAACAAAATATATGTAACATAAAAAGCTATATACAGTTAGGTAATCTATTCCCCTCAGAGAAATATTTTCATCCTTTTATCATTACCATCTGATTTACAATTCAGCTCGATGAGTACAATGTCGCGAGCGTCCTCCCACGACTCAATCATGGATGCCTTGGGGACCACGCCCCCTGCCAAGGAGGACACACTTGAGAACAAGTTTGAGAAGGAGGTTAGTGGTCAAGATAGGATAGATTGATGCTTTTAGCTTGCTGAAGTAGTCAAAAGTTCATATCAAGACTGCAATAGAGTATTTTCATTCTATTTATTGTATTCGTATTTTTATAAATAGAGCAGCCAGTTACAGTTACTGCAATGTGCAGTTATCACAATACATACCTATAAAGATCCTGTTTACCTGTAAAAATACTATGTTACAAAAATGGCTTTCCTAAATGTCTCAACTAGATGGCTTTTCTAAATGTCTATCAACTGTTGTCATTTTATGTGCAGCTAATTAATGTACCTTGCGGTAACCACAGGTCAAATTTAGAATCAAGTTGTTGTTTGAGTAGGTATGCACAATCATGAAACTCAATGTAGAACGTTAGGCATAATCTCCTTAATGTGTGTCACAGATGGATCTTGCAACGTTTCTCATCTGGAAGGCATGCAACAACTCTACCATCGCTAACTATTTCTGCTGGTAGGCGCATTGAGCTTCTCAGTTGATTATTGAAAATCATTATTGTTGGCAATCTTACTGACAAAAACTTTTCAACATAAGGAATATACCCTATATTGGCCTCTGACTAAATCCGTCCCAAAATACTTGACAAATTAAGGGTTAACAGACAAAATATCATTATGGTATTAATTCTTTCCTAGTTATTTTTCATGTGTAATTTTTTACTAAATAATTATCTCTGATTGATTTTGAAAATCAGACTGATGTCTGTCTGAACAATGCTTAATAAATCAAAAGTTGTTAGTAACAAACTGCAGGAAGGCTTAAACTAACCATTGATGGAGAGTAGCACAAGTTATGCCTTACACATGGTTTTGAAGAGCCTGATGTGTGTGTTGTGCAGGTACCTGCTGGTGGAGTGTGAGGACCAGGACACGAAGGACGGAGCTCAGAGAGACATGTACGTCACCGTTATGAAGAGGTTCAGCAAGGCTCTTAGCAAGGTAAGTAGCATTCCATCATAAAGTGTTGAAAACTGTTTTCTATACAGATTTGTCTCTTAAAATAAGAAACCTCAACAAAACAGATTCTATGCATTTAAGATGTCCTCTGTTGTTATTGTTTTTGAAGTTTGTCATAAAATGATGACAGTAATTCTTTACTGTGCGTATAATACAGAAACAACTATAGAACTGCAATAAGAAGGAATAAGTATAAATATCTTTTCTTTCTGTAGTTTATTGTCTTTAAAAAGTAGATACATTTGCAATGAACATGTACGATAAATTAGAATATCTGTGCTCAAAGTCCTTTTCCCTCTTTAAAGCTTTATGAAATAAAGTATTGTTATGCCAAAAGGCTAAAGACAAAGTATCTCTATAAGTGACAGTATCTAGGAAGGAGTGTCCTTAAGGATTCATTTTGTTATCAAAAGTGAAGCTTGTCAAGGACGCTTTAAACTCTCCTCTGTGTGCCAGTGGTAACTAGCGTGTGTGTTGTCAGGGAGGCCAGGAGAGCTGCCAGAGGAGAGCCAGTCTGGCGGAGCAGCAGATCTTCATGAGCAACCTCGTCAACCTCGTCAAACTCGTGCATCGGGAGAGCGGCAACAGGAAGAAGAAGGTCAGTGTTTGCTAATTACAGAGTCCACATCCTGCTCCTTTAGGGAATGAATTGAGAACAGGTTCTATGGAGTTACAACTTCTTTATTGCAAGATTGCTACATTTTTTGTAGATACATATCAACACACATTGCATATTTGATAACGGTGTAAGTATCTACATCGAAACGTTGCAATCTGGCAATAAAGAAGTTGTTAATCCAACTTGTTCTTGATACATTTTACAAACTTCTAAATGCCCCTCAAAGAATTAAGACCATCAGGGTTTATTTATCCACACAGCTCAAACCATCTCTTGATTGTCTGCCATCGATTTTCCTTGTAAAACTTATGAATAACCAGCCAATGAAATGACTTAGGATCCAACAAAATAGGCTGCACACAAATGCGAGTCTTGTGTTTATACTAAAGAGAGCTAACAGCAACCAGCCAATAATGACACATGGTAATCCAGTGGGGGCAGTCAGGGGATTTTATTAACCTTCTGGATAAATGTACCCTGATGACGCAAGATTCAGAGTGTAATGCTTGATCTGTATGACTGTTCACTCCTTTACGGCCTGTAAACTGAGAGCTGCAAAAGGAAGAAGATAGGATCTGTCTTGTTAACTCACTTGAATTGGTTTACACTTCAGATTGAGAAACTACAAGCTTTATTACAAGATCCTGAAGTCTGTAAAAAGAATTTTGCTGATTTTGATGCCTTGCCATTACCACTGGATCCTGAGGTGAAGGTGAAGGGAATCATTCCAGACAAGGCCACATTGTTTAAGGTATGTTCATTTGTTCATTATACAGTTATAAGATTAATACCCTGAAGGGAGCAATATAAGTTATCATAATGCTCATACATGTATGACATTTGCAAAGAACCATGTTTGTGTAACAAAACATGACTGATTCACTGTCTATGGCATCTACAACTGCTGTAGGTTAACTTGATGCTGAAGAGACTGTTGATATAATAGAGTCATGTGATGATGTGAAACATGACTGATCACTTTCTGTCACACCTCTATCTATTGTAGAGTAACTTGATGCCATGCCGACTGACATTCCGCACCCTTGAGAGTACAGACTATGTGGTACTATTCAAACACGGGGACGATCTTCGTCAAGACCAGCTCATCCAGCAGATGATCACCCTCATGGACAAGGTCAGGGCATACTCCACGTAAACTTTTATCCTCCTATACCTTAGTCTTCAGCACCTCATTCAAAATCATTCTCTCCCAAGAGAGGTAGATAAAGTGATAACGTCCTGACCTAACCTTTGTTTGAATATGAACACTTCTTAAGCTTACAACAGATTCCCAAAGCAGCGAAAATTGCAACCCAATCTGCAAAATTTCAGCTTTGTATTGAAAGCTTTATAGTTGTCGCCGAGGCAGTCATGATTTCTTTTGAAATGGCGTCACTTATAAGACAACAATTTTGATAGCATCCAATCAGGCTTCTCCATTTCTTTGTTTGAGAGATGTGCGTATTCAAACAGATGTTACACCAGGATTTTATGACTTAAGCTACCACTTTGGGGAAATATAGATTTTAATTGGTAAGTAACATTTAACAGTTATTGAGTCGAGTATCAGTACCTTTAAAGATGTGTTGTATGAATAGCACTTTCAAACATGTTGTTCCGGCCTTATGCTGCACTGTGAAGTTTCCCAATAATCTACGAAAAGTATATTGTTGTTGTCATGATGCTTATTTATTTTTAACAAGTAGAGGATGAGAATTCGGACTTCGTTCAAACTCTTATGCTAGTGTCTGCAATGCTTCAAGTGTTTGAATAAGTCTTTGTGATACATATTTACAGTTATTGAGGAGAGAAAACCTCGATCTGAAGTTGACGCCTTACAAAGTTCTTGCAACTAGCAGTAAACATGGTGAGTCACTTTATATCACGAAACAAAATTGTGGAACCAACAGAAATCCATTTAAAAATTACGCAGTTGTTATATTAAGTATAATTTTCTTGTTTTTTAAGTTTATCATTTGATTAAACAGTTTGGTATTCCTCTCAACTTGATTTATACTTGAGAGTGTGTGTGACTTTTGGCAGGGTTTGTCCAGTTCATAGAGTCGGCGCCTGTAGCAGAGGTTCTAGCAACAGACGGCAGTATACAGAACTACTTCAAGAAGCATGCACCTTCAGAGAGCGGACCTTACGGGATACAGGCAGAGGTCATGGACAACTATGTCAAAAGTTGTGGTCAGTCCAGTATCTTGTGTCACTAGTATTTTAAAAAGTCTCAACACCATTCAAATGCTTTTTGATTCGAAGATGTTATTTAGCTTTTGACATTCAATGCCAATAATGTTTGATTTTGATGGTAAAGACTGATGTTTAATTCAAAATTGAACTGAAAGAAATCGGAGGAATTTAGAGGAACTGATAAGACCAAATGTTTTGAAAGAGATGAATAAACTGACTTTCCATTCTTCACTGAACTTTGATGAAATCGTGGAGTCTGTCTTATACAAAGTCATTAAATAAAAGACAAAAAAAAAAAGTTGTACAAAGTATGAAATTGAGTTGTAAGGCGCCATGTGCTCAGTGCCAACTGTCTGTTCCCCAGCTGGGTACTGTGTCGTGACCTATCTGCTTGGAGTGGGAGACAGACACCTGGACAATCTCCTCCTCACTAAAACAGGTAACTTTCCTCTTGATGTCTTACCTTGTCCTAATTAAACCCTTACCTATCCAACCCTCACCAGTTATTATTGTCTGTAAAAAACTACTTTTTCAATTATGAGATTATCTTTTTGTAAATCATAACAAATTAAAAATAAGATAAATTAAAAATATATGTTTCTGGTACCTAGGTAAGCTCTTCCACATAGATTTTGGCTACATCCTTGGTCGAGATCCAAAGCCCTTGCCGCCCCCAATGAAGCTGAGCAAGGAGATGGTGGAGGCGATGGGCGGGACGACTTCAGACCACTTTCATGACTTCAAGAAGCATTGTTACACAGCCTTCCTCGCACTCAGGAGGTCAGTTCTATATGGGATTGTTGTTGATTTCAGTCAAGTTTATTCAATGAAGAAACATCTTTAGAGTAAGATTGATTGATACTTAACATATCTTCATTTGTATCAGGTGGTTGTCAAATCTTTTACTCTAAACCATATGTAAACATTACTGTATTTGTCTTATTTACCAACAGAGGTTCTTTTTTGGTTCAGTAAAAATTAGTTCTCTTTGACTACAAGACTTTTTCCTCCTTGTTAGGTCAGCCAACCTATTCCTAAACCTTTTCTCCTTGATGGTGGATGCCAACATTCCGGATATTGCTCTGGAACCAGACAAAACAGTCAAGAAGGTGAGCCTCACCAACCATGTGCTCACTGCGCATAACATCCCGCTCAAAGTTAACTAGTGTTACGAAATAATTTGGAATAGTAAAATGTCCCCAGTCAAACCAGCAAAATATAACAAGACAATTGTATATTAATTACAATTTAATCAAATACAATACAAATACAATCAAATAATAAACAAAGTGTTTAAGATTACAATATCAAGCTAATACAAGTTATAATACAATATCAAATGAGTCACACTAATTAGCTAAATAAATATATTCACCAGTCCTTATGAATCACACAGTTGATGCATGTAGAAAACAGTCAGTGGGTCTTGATAGGAGATAGATGAATCCGGCTTGTAAAGGTATCCAAAAACAGTGGCACGGCAGATGATCGCAAAGTTGATTGTAAGAAGCAAGATGAGTAAGATAAGATGAGTTAGATACCTTTCAGAATGTTCTTTAAAGTTCCTTGACAAACTCCAGTCAGAAGTGTCCAACTCAAGCAATCAAGAAATAGATAGAACAGATGATTCTAGACACTGCCAGCTAAGACTATCAAAACAAGTGTGTGTGTGTGTGTGACCCACTAAACAATACAACAATGTTATACAATGTTAAACTTATAAACAATGACATACTCATAACACTAGTGTTATCCTTTAACAATGCATTAAGGTTACCCTAGTGTTTAGTGGAGGGAGTCCCTGACTGCCAGGATCGTCCCTCTCCCTTCTTCTACGTATTCACTGTTGAACTAGCTTCATCACAACATGATGTGTTTCTAGGTGCAGGAGAAGTTTGTGCTGCACTTCACCGACGAGGAGGCGGTACACTACATGCAGAACCTGATAGACGTCAGCGTCTCCGCCATGATGGCAGCCCTAGTGGAACAGCTTCACAAGATGGCCCAGGTAGATACGTGTTCTGTACATTTTCCACTCGAGAATGTGGGTCATCCAAACAATAACTGTTACAAGTAATTGCTTGCGTAATTTGTAAAACTAACTGCATATGACATTCTCTGACTTTCTATATTTCAGTCTGATTAAAATATATTGTGTTCTGAAGAATAGAAATTTCAAAGTATTGACTCTATTGGGATACAAACTTTGACATAGTGAAGAGGAAACCCCACATGGAACTATTTTTTATCCTGATAAAGTCGTAATTTGGAACTTTCATCCTGTAACACAGTCGATGTTAATCAGACTGACTATGATTCTTGTCTTCATAAATCCTAGGACAATGTTTCGATTTTAAAACAGTGAACAACTGTATCTAATGTGCATGCTTGAAGTCCCTCTTCATGCTGGACTGCTGTTTGTAAATGCAGCAAAGTGAAAGGAAATAGGACTTTTTTTTAACACAAATCATGTAAATTTGTCAAATTTATGAATGAGTATATTTCTTCAAATTAGTTTGTTATTTCATTCCAGTTGATTCATTTTCTTCATCATTTCAGTATTGGAGGAAGTGAATCCAAAGTGAAAAGAAATTGGAGACGCTCAAGTAAATGTGCAATACTTTTGAAGGCTTTGTTGATTGTATCTGACTGTTTATGTATGTAAATACAAATATGTAAGACTTTTATGTACATACTTGTATAAAGGTATATTTGTCATATTTCATAAAATTATTGTGGACGAATCATTTTGTTACAGCAAATTGAGTTTGATTATATTTGTCATTCAAAGGATTTATTTTACTTTGAATAGAAAAAAGCACATTCATCATTATATTTATTTATAAGCAATCAACTATAAAACTCTAAACATCAGCCTCTGTAAATAGATCTGGGTCCTAAAGATAATTGTTGTTATGTAAGTAACAGGGCTCCATATAAGATGCATATATATAAGATATACACATTAAAAATGAAATCAATGAGTGACAAATATGCACAACTTTCCCAAAATACGAGTCAGATATTTGTTTACAGGACTAATCGTGACTTGTCAAAATAACATTTCATTTCTACATATCTGATCTTTACATCTCGAATAGTAGTCAACTTGATGCCAACCTGTATAAAAACAAAGATTACTGATTTTATATTTCGTCAAAGAGAAATCACTCGTTTATTTACAGATAAAATGTGTTGAAAATATAATCAACGACTAGCATCGACAAAGATGCTAACTTTTAATGAGGATCTTAAAACGATAAACCTTAAAATATTCCTAGTTTTTTCCATGTGGTAATTTTACTCCTCAATTTTTATTTTGAGGAGTGAAATACCCCTGAGTTCAAATAATTAGCCTTGAGTAACACGATATGATATGTCTGTGTAGTTCAAAATATATTTCTTTTCTTATCTTATGAATTTATTGTTGGTTAATGTTTGTTTATTTTTAACTATATTTAAAAGAGAAAATACATACATGTCCATCAAATTAACACTAACAAGTCTATAAGCACTCCAAGATATGTTGAATTTATGCACAATTAAACAATTTGAAAATAAAAAGGAACAAAAGGGTCAAACTTTCAATACTCAGTATACTGTGATCCTTTAATGTGTTGTAGTAAGTTGAATGGTGTTGTGACCCAAAAACAACTGACCAATTTGATATCTATTGATCAAAAAGTATAAATATATTACCTAGAAAATTTTAGTAATAAAAATTGTTGATGAAATAGTGTTTGTGATATACAACATTCCTCTCTTCATAAGATGATGTTATAATGTTATTGTTTGTTTCACTAATGAATACAATATGAAATAGAATAGAATGGATTTTTTTCAATTGTTTTATTGTGCAGAATATTATGATGACGTTTGAGAGGTTGTCAGTAGATGGAATGGCACCTGTATGTCTGTCACCAGTATTAACACAAGAGTTATGGTCGCTTCACTAATCACTGAGCTTTCAGTGCTAACCTTATGTGTGTACCTAACTGGAAACATGCTTCAGAAATAATTGAGTTGGGATCAAACTTAGAAATAATTTTAGAAAAATATAGCTCTATCAGAGTATTTTTACGGAAACTAAAATGGAAAGGGACATTCCTGATCATTTATTTGTGAATTTGTGGATATTTTATATTTGCTGATCTTAAAGTAAATATATTTAAACCGTGTTTTTTTTCCATTTCTTATAACGAACAGACATAAATGCTTGATCCCAAAAGAACCCTTTAACAAAAAGTACGAGAATAATCCTTGTGAAAGTAGATCAAAATGGGTAGTTCAGTTTAAGCAAATAACTTAAATGGCACAAAAAAAGAGTGCAAGAACCAGCTATCTACTTTAACGATCATGACCATTGTTTGCTTGGATTCTGAGAAGTTTAAACGGTAGAAGATAAACCTTCCAAGAAGGTGGAGATGACTTTTTATCACACATTGTTTATGCGAACCCAAATGTTATTTATTATGATGATATAGATTTGACGTGGGGTGATGTGACTTGGGGTTTAACACATCTTCAAGAGTATTTCACTTATGTCATGGCTGCTAGTGTTATTGCAGGGAGAAAGCCCACAATACGATTATGGCGTTGCATTGCGCATACTCATCCCCAATTGACAAATAGTCATCTATCTTAAATACTTGTTTTCAATAATAAAAATCTAAAACTGTCTCTTACATTCGCAGAATCAAAAATCACACCTTCATTCTACATAAATGCGAGTTATATAATCTATCCAACACGTTCAACTCGGGACCTTCCGATTGTTTCCGAAATCACATTTGACTAAAACATGCCCGTCATTGTCCAGGTTCGATCATAATCACGCCTTTATTCCTTTCTATTGTCGCTATACAAATCCGATTAGCTTTAAAAGGATGTTTCCAGCTACAGTCAATACTTTATCAAATGGCACCATTTATAAAGTTTGGCATATGCGACTCCGACAATACACGAAGTGTTCCTTAAACAAGAAACTGATAGTGTTTTAATATACACCTGGAAGGAAGTATTGCAACATTAAAGTTTTCTATAATTCCTTCCTTCTTGGGGTTTCAAGCAATATTCAGAACTCTTCTGATAAATGCATTACCAAAACGAAATGGAACCATTGGCCTAATAGGCAGCTCAGTGGCTTGTTCAGTAAAAGAGGAGTAGTTTTGTGCTCATTGGGGTTACACCAATTACTGTCTTTCCTCGGTTCTATATCTTCAGTAATCAGTCGAAGTCAGTAAATGTCGACATCCACCTCTTCTAATCAAACAATGCTGTTACAGCAGAACCTCCTCGACTCGAGATTTGCTTGTTCAACAAAGGTCACGACGATTACCGTTCCCAAAATTATCAATTTGGTAATTACAAAATATTTCGTTGGTTTTTCTTAATACATTATTCAACCTGAAACAGACACTTTAATATGAATCAGGTCCTTGTTGTATAACAACGACCCAATGTAAATGCTATCTTAAAGTTCAAACCAGGTAAAATTAATTTAGTCTGCAATTACCATTGCCTAAAAGCAAATTCTCGCGACACGATGTTTGATAATCGGGACATTCTCGATCATTTTTAAATCATCTTCGTCATACAATGATTCAATTTAAAGTTCGAAATTCACATTCAAGACAGAACTGTAAGGAACAAGAAAAGTGAGCGTGGCTCACCAATAACCCAAACCGTGTACCTCTGACCAACTGAAATACTTGAAACTTTTATGTCTCTCAAACACTGAAATTTACAAAAAAATAAGAAATAAATCTTAATATCACTTGTTATATACAACTGCAACTCTTTGTCGGACAAATTCTGGCTTTAAGAAATGACTAAGCACAAGACATGGCTAGCAATTTGTAAAAATAAAAACATTCACGAAATTTCTTGAAATTCGACACTGCACCCCTCCTAATGGGGCAGATGACATGTTCAAAATTTGAAAAGAATCGGGTAACCAATTTTCCTGCAATCGGTCGGACAAAAAACATCCTCGGACGGACGGGATATATATACCCTATTCTTTGTGAACATGTGAATTTTATTAATGCTTAGATAGTCAGAAGTATTTTACATTGGCTTAGCGCTTAGAGAGCTTTAAACATCTTGGCTCTTGTATTTCTATAAACTTACCTGTAAAGCCAATTTTGAAATGCGCATAATCACATGTTATCTCATTTCATTCGACTGAATGCATAAAAGAAGGCTTATCTTGGAACATTCTCGATGTCCTTAACCTTTTTCATTGAGGTGAAGTGAGCTAAGAATAGTTTTTGCACAACGTGGCTACGACCTGGAAGCCAAGTCATCTCTCGATGGTCAATGATCCGAACATTGCTGGGGAAAAAAGCTCATCGTAATGCGTTCCCAACGTTCGTATAAATATGTAGGTTGACAATAAAATACATTTATAAGAAAAATTAAGATGTATAATTTGCTTTATTTCTTCAAATTGTATATATAATTCAATCCTAGTTATTGTTGTTGTGGTACAATTTCATAAACGGCTACCGACCCAGATCCGTTGCTGGTCACTATTGCGAGAGTCTTGTTTAGAGGGATATCTGCTGATGCAACCAGTCTGGGAAACAAAAGGAACATTGTCTGATCAGGGGAAACATGGTTGTGGTGGTGATTGAGACATTGAATCGGAATCCTCTAAGGTAAATCTGATAGATAATCACAAACACGAATTCAGATGATTCTTTAAGACTTCGTAAATCTGGCCCGTTTTATGAGTTTCAGGGTCAACAAAACCTTATTTTTATACCCCTTATGTTCAAAAGGTTTAATTTAGTATTTAAAATTTCACTGGCATTAATTTGTTAGAGAAGAGTAAAAAGACCTTTCAGGCTGTGGTCATTAAGGCCCCTTATTTGAGGTTTTTTTACCACCATGGAGTCTTTCTAGAACATGCACATCTTGAGAAGAAAGGGAAGAACTGCATTTTTAAAGCTTTACTTCTATGGCTCCATACTGGGGGCACAGATAAATCAATTCAAATATAATCCCCATTTGCGTAATGAAATGTTTATTTTTTAAAAGAACGAACTCACCAAATTCAAAAGTCCTGCAATAACACCTAACCTTATATTCGATATGTCCAGATTGCCAGCGTCGTCCTGGCTGTACAGGTCTCTGATTGGCTGCTGAGTGCCCCCCTCCCTGTGCACGTGGTTGAGTGTGTGGGGGTGCAGGGTGTAGAGGTACAGACTCCCCATACTCCCACTACCCAGCAGCAGGTACGTCTTGCCCTGGTCCTTGAGTACGTCCAGGGTGCTTATCTTGGGACCCTATCAACATTCAACTCTCTGCGGTCTACAGATCAGTATGATATGGAAACAAAGGTTATGAAAATCTTCAATGGCATTTCGAAGGTGGTGTACAAATATAAAAAGACTAAAAAAGCTTATGTTTAAAAATTCATTATTGTGAAATACGATGTTTTAAAATAATACATTTTTGGGGTAAATTACTGATATGAAATATCTTGAATACATCATAAAAAATATAATGCATAAGAACGAAAACTTGTTGATAAAAGAGGTTGGTCGTTCGCATTTGCAGATTTTTGTGTTTTTATATCAAACAACAAATCATTAAATTCATTCCTTGTAATGTACAGTTCCTATTTCAGCCCAAAGAGTCACCTTATATCTAATATCAGATTTCCTCACATCTTGTGATGGAGTTGTCACAAAATCTCACATAATTTCCACAACTTATACCATGTTATCCAGAAAATATAGCTGTTCATTTTATAATGTTCATTGTCCATGGAATCTTTCTTGGAAGTATTCGAAAGGTTAGTAGAGCACAATCCCTGTAATATTCATATGTAACCAAAACTAAAACTTATATATTGAACCACAAAGGAAACTTGTCATATTACAATGGTTCATATTACAATATATATACATGATTTGAATCGGGGTAGATTGAATGGCTATGACGTAATAGGAATATCACACAGAACAAGAAAACTTCATTCCTTGGATCCAAATAGAGACTTAGTGAAGTATGCTACATTCCATCATCAATTAACATGGTGATGCTCACAAAGGCACCTTCATGTTGCGCGGGCAAACGTTGACTCGCTGTGTATAGAAGGCACTCAAAATTACCAGCTTGTCATTTTTATCCAAAACCGCAGCCAGTATACGAATTCAGTCATTGGACGTCTCCATGTTGGCCAGCGTCTAAATGACATATCTAATGACTCTGTGTAGCATTCATACAATTTAGAGGCTGAGACAGAGGTTCAGTGCCATAAACAGCACGGAAGACCGCCCACGAAGCGGAAAACGCAGAGATGCGACTGCACGTCAATATCGCCACCTAAGCCCACAACACTCGCAAGACCGCTTCCGCAGGGCCACAAGATCAACTCTGCATACTATTGGCAATCACCACAGACCTATTTGTACACAGACTGTTCGCCGCCGGCTGGACGTCTACGACCTGTCTTGTAGACGTCCAGCCGGGAGTCCAATCCTTACAGATAGACACCGACGTCAACGCCTCCAGTGGGCTAAGCAACGTCAGAACTGGCGTCATCAGTAGTGGAGGACTGAAGTCTTTTCTGACAAAAGTCGATATTGTTTCTTTGCAGATGGAAGAGCTTGAGTTTGGAGAATTGGCAAACGATATACTGATAGCTGTCATGCGGAGAAAGAGGTAAGAGGTGGCATTTCACTCAATCACAATCTTGGACCTGTCATCTTCCGGAACACTGGCCCCGGTTGATGCTACGGAGTAAAGGTTGCACATTACACTGACCAAGTGTTGAGACATCACGTTGTGGTACACTTTGTCTGTCATCGGAATCAAATGTTCTAGCTGGACAATGCTCGTGCCGACACTGTCAGGTTGAAACAAAGTTCCTCAAGTATCCCAAAATCTGAGTCCTTAACTTAAATCCTACAGAGCACATGTGTGACGAAACTCAGAGAAAACTCAATGACATTCGATCAAGAACAACTGCTGCATAACTTGCTGCAAGCTTTCAAATAATTTCGGCTGGCCTTCAACCGTTTGATGCATTCCATGTAGAGGAGCTGCATGAAAGGTATCAACTCAGATTTTGGTCACACCTGATATGAGTTCAACATTAACGGTCAAGAATAATCCTTCATTACATATATCATGCCTGTCCAAAGCTGTTTCGTTAGGAACTCTTTCTCATCAGAAAAATTGTCAATTGATTGTCACTTTATTTAAAAACCATGTAAAATAACTAGTTTCTACCTTTTATGTGTGTTTCTTTTGTGGTTCAGTATATTTCCTATCGGCCAAGAAGTTTGCACTTTAGATTCCTGCTTTCTCAGGATTTTTGGTTCTTTAGGAACGCTAATTTCTTTAGCCGTCGATGAATCGATTGTTTATGGTCTGGTTAGCTTAAACATTAGCCTCTCAAAATGTTTACCTACAAAATCAACCGAGGCTTTATCCCTCAAACTCGTAGGTGATGACGTCACATCTAACGTCATGTCGGCGTTGAAGACGTTGTCTAACAGCAGTTGATTGATCTCTTCTATATCTGATCCGCTGTCATATATTGGCACGTCCATGTTCCTTGTGTCCCAGACTGAGAATCCGCGGGTCCCGAATGTGTGCAATTTCCGGTCACTTGATGGGTCCTCGCCATCACACCGGCTAACCATTAGACGGCCTGGGGAATACAAGGACTTAGTTATGTGTATATAACAATGATAAAAATATCGGAATAAAATCATTGGAGTGTTAAAATCAAATGATGACATTGGAAGGTATAGCGTAGCTAATGCTGATTACACCAGACCCTAGAGAAACGACAGAAGTATCGAAAGCCACCACTTAGCTTATGATATCTTCATTGTAGTTTTTATCGTGGAGTAAAATGTGAAAATAAGTAATGTTACGTTCTGAAATGAAATCTGTATTTATGAATTTGAGTTTGATATTATGATGGTTAGAAAATGTGAAACAACAATATATATGTATAATAATATTTCAAACCAGTTCATAGTTCATAGGGATGAATCTGGAGAATAATGATAATTCATATTTTGGTATTCTTTATGTTATTTCATTTTTCTCTTCTTTCCTTCATGTGAAACGTTTAAAGACAAAAATTGCTCCGTGTCCACCCTCAATACAATATATGACACTTCTTCTAGGCAGTAATCTCTACAAACTGCAAAGACTCCTTGCCCTAAACATGGTCAACATCAGCGTCTGAGAGAACGTACAAGAGAACGCTCCGTCTGGATGGTCATCAGAACTGTAATCCACTGACATCCTCAGCTGTTCATTCCGCAATCTTGTACATCTTGACTCTCCTGATTTCATTCATGATGACGTCTCAATACGATAACATCACTGGACACGGGACGGTGAGGTAGTTATGTGATTTGTTTTGTAGTATTGCATTCCAATGAAGGATTGTTTGGGGTATAATTGGTATATTCTCACATTGGTATCTTCTAGTTTCAAAATTATTTAAATTATACCAACACTCATTGATGAATGAAACATATCTCAGCAAAGTTCGAGTATGGTACAAAAAGACGTGTGGTTCAAACGAACCACCTTCCCGCAGATCATCAGGGTCTGGACATTACAAGGCAAGTAACGTGTCTGTGTGGCCCCTGCCTGCCTGGGTACTCCTCTCTTATGAATCAGATGACGTATTTATAGTCTATCTACGATATTCAAACTCGTACCTAATCTTGTATCGTTATTAACGAAATCAAGTAAACTGGTAGTGTTGATGTCAGCTCTGAGCGAGCTAGCGCGCACCGCCTCTGACCAGTCGAGGCCGTGGTTGTGTGCAGTGTAGTCGCGGTAGCGACCTTCATTCGCCGTCACCAGGTAGGTCTGCTTGTCTTCCGTCACCAGTCGCATCACTCGGGGCTGGTACAGGCCGTAGATCGGGTAGGGCAAGATCACTGCATCTGACAAATATGATTAATATCACTTTTTTTTAATATAAATTCATTTTAAAATGTTTGAATGATGTCATGGTTTCGGAAATTGTTAAAGGCCAAGTTTCATCATTTGAATGCGTGTTAACTGTTGTCAAAGATGACTCATAAAAAAAAGTAAGGAACTTTGTTTCAGGGCATAGGATCATTTACTAATGGTATGTCAACATTAGTTCATCAATATGAAGTATTTACTCTCACAGACTCAAGCTCCTTTTATTATATATGGACATGTACACTGTTTGCCAGGATGGCTCAATAGAAAACCTAGGGAGGACATCGACATGTTCAGGATTTATATACATGTGGTTTTGTCAAATTGTAAAATCTTTAATGTCAATACAAAATCTGTTAGGTCCCAACCTTGTTAAAAACAACCCTGTTCAGGAGTAAACCGTTAGAGGCAATATTTTCTAACCTATATTCTTAGGAATACGGTCGATATTAGTACTCCTGAAGGCTCTATGATCAAGCGACGAGCACCTACCCCCGTCCTGATCACTTGGGTCCAGCCCACTCTGCCTCCAGTCTTTGGATCCCAGGTTGTAGATGTGCCGCACTGTTCCGCTCGACACCGATATCTCGGCTATCGCATTGTTCTCCTTCATTCCATAATTTGAATAGAAAGAAGGCGCGCCTTTCAGTAATTGTGCTTTTTAAGTATATGCTGAGCAGTGAAACGATTACTCTTCCCTATTCTGAATTTGAGGAAATGGTTGGCAGTAAATATTACGTTATATATTCCGGCTGAATTGTGTCATGTATATTCAACTCGTGAATGATTGGTTTCAAAACTCTTACGCTGGTTTTATACCAAATCCTCAACTCTTTCATTATAATGATATTACACGGAAACGCGTTTAATATATATAATTATGAAAACATCAAATATGCTCGGTTTATTATTTCAGTTTTGAATTACCAAGTTATTTCACGCATTATGTAATAAATCTTCAACATTAATATATAACACGCACCTGCAATGACACGTAAACGCTTTGTCCATCCAGTGAGAAGACCGCGTACCCGGGCTCCACGTCCTGGGGGAGAGAGGTGGAGGGCACGGGATGGCTCCGGTTCATGCACACAGATGGGTGCCGGATATCTGATCTTGGAAGAGAGAAGTTAAAAAATACAATGTAACTTCAGTATATGATAGGCGAGATTTTTTAATAACAACTTCTACCATTAACATGTTGGTTGCATTTTGCAAACGAAGTGTTCTTACAAAAGGATACAGTATTTGCTGATAAAACGCTTAAGGTATAAATCAAATAGTTTCTATCAAATACCTCAAATCATATACTTTCATATGACCATTTCAAAGGTACACATGCTATAGTTATTACATGACTTTTGGTTCACCTTATGAAAAATCAATGGAAGGAGAAGAAGGCGCATAGGACAGAATTCGTTAAATAAGTAAAATGTTCAGCAAAAAAAGAACAAACTGTTCAGGTTACCTTCCCCTGAGGATGTTGAAATCAGCTTGGATTGAGACCCAGGCTCCAGAACTGCTTCGCTTCATGATGGACACGGAGCCTTCAGGGTCGAGGTACTTGCCTGTGTGAGACCTTCCTGCCCTACCCTCGTTACTCACGACCAGAGTCTGGCAGTCACTTGAGTACACCACGTGGACGGGGTCGAATCCGACTTATGTAGAAAATAATAAACTTGAAAGTTTGACTCAGAAAAGAGAATGTCTTGTTATTTGCAAGCGGGAAGTAGAAAATTGTTGATTTCATGATTTAAAGGCACTAGTGCACGCTTTTACGGTTTAAATTGGCTATTTTAAGGTTTAAGAGGACTTATACATTCTCTTAAGCTTTCTATCGATGCAATGAAATACTTAAAATTCTTCACAATTGACCAGCCGCTGTCGGCTTGGACACATAAAAAATCCATGGTTAGCTGTGCACAAAAATTATAGACAGTTGAACGCGGCTGAACTAGTATTATGTGCAGCTGTTGAATTTACCTAAACTCTGAACTGAGAACAAATAATGAATTATGTTTTATGAAAGCAATGTTGTAAATAAACCGATTTAATAACACAGCATTAGCATTGCTATTAGATTGACCAAAGCAGCAGCCGTTTCCGCTTTTTTGGTTATAAGCAAAATCTTAATATTTCCGATATCGTAGTTCATGCGGATTTAAAGTTACGTTGCATTAAATACTTCCGGTCTTTAAAAATAAACTTTACTACCTGAATACGTAAATATTTGTTAAATAACTTACGAGGTAGATTACTTGAGTGAGGATCTTGAATAATATTGAGAGATATGCAGTATCTGTGCATTCGTTGTGTTTACGAAATATTGGTGTGCACTAGTGCGTTTAAGGACGTTATTAGCATTTTATGTTTAGAAACTAAAACAAATGTCTTGAATGGATGTTTCAATCGAAATGTTACTCTTTCCCAACATAGGTTATTCAAGTTATATCATCCTGAGCAATCTCATTAAAAACAATCCAGTATTGCAACACTACGTTTCGCAGATTATAGATCTCACAGAGCCCCAATACTCAAGCTGTCAGGATCACCTTTGCTTTCAGCTTGACCTCTTGATCACATTGGCTTGACGTAGATAATTTGAAGCAACCACAATGCGCGTCTCTCGACGGCCATACATGAGACTTCAAGTATGTCATCAGTTGAAGTTGAACCTCTTATAATGTTTCCACTTAATATAAAACAAGTTGAAGTATCTTTAAGTTCAATTATAAGGGGCAGGATCAGTTAAAATATCTCAGGATTTGATTGAACAAGGGTCAACTTCATTGGCATATGTACTTTGATATACTGATATATACACATTTTTAACAACATATTTATGGTTAATCCTTTAACGAATTTAGAGAATATTCAACGAACATTACAAATTAAAAGATGAAAGTTTCTTTAATGTATCGGTTGCAAGAAACACCAATTTTGATTGGTCCCGTTTACTGAAGCATCACGTTGAGGTGTGCAAAAATGATTTACAAAAGACAGCTCCATAGCTTGCAGTTTGACTTTTTTTTACCAACAAACCAAGGCTTGGAAATTGAAGGCAACGTACACTACATTCATTCGGATATGGAGCTCGACATTCAGTAAACAGTCGGAAATTTTGGTTTTCAGAACGCTGGAGAGCATTGGCGTACGTAGAGTTGTAGAGTTCGCCACCAAAACTAGCAGTGGGGTGGACTCGCTGATTGAATGGTTTGAATTATGACACAGTAAACCCTGACGGCTCGTGTAACGGGGACTGTTGAAATCACTTAGGATTTTTTATTTCGTTTTCACGAGATTGATCGTTGAGCTTCTTGTTTCCAAACCAATTTCGATGTTTAACCGTGATAATGTAAACTAGGAATTTTTCATGATATCTATGTGCCACTTTCTTAACACATGTTCTCTCTTTCGTTTTAAATCGAAGGCACTGTCATATTCTATCTATAAAGCTTTGTATTCTTAAATTCCCAGTAACTCTAATCTTCTTCGAATAATCGCTTGTTGGTTTCTTGCCAAGTTTCCCCAATCTATCTTTATAATAGACTTATGCGTAGGATAAAACACAAGATAGGTAATGTTTGGAATTTTGAAAACAATGGAAAGAAAGCCGAGAAGTTATACCAAGAGCGGAGCATTAACTCTTACATATGCCAACTTTTCTTTCCGATTGATTTTAACTAGCTGTATTTAACCTTTGCATGTGATTATTTTGATTGTTAACTAATACCTACCAGGTATAGATCTAAGATATGTTAACTAATACCTACCAGGTATAGATCTAAGATATGTTAACTAATACCTACCAGGTATAGATCTAAGGTATGTTAACTAATACCTACCAGGTATAGATCTAAGGTATGTTAACTAATACCTACCAGGTATAGATCTAAGATATGTTAACTAATACCTACCAGGTATAGATCTAAGATATGTTAACTAATACCTACCAGGTATAGATCTAAGATATGTTAACTAATACCTACCAGGTATAGATCTAAGATATGTTAACTAATACCTACCAGGTATAGATCTAAGATATGTTAACTAATACCTACCAGGTATAGATCTAAGGTATGTTAACTAATACCTACCAGGTATAGATCTAAGGTATGTTAACTAATACCTACCAGGTATAGATCTAAGATATGTTAACTAATACCTACCAGGTATAGATCTAAGATATGTTAACTAATACCTACCAGGTATAGATCTAAGATATGTTAACTAATACCTACCAGGTATAGATCTAAGATATGTTAACTAATACCTACCAGGTATAGATCTAAGATATGTTAACTAATACCTACCAGGTATAGATCTAAGATACCACAATTGTTTCAGATTGTCACTGTATGTGTGATACAGAAAAACATGACCCTCAATGCTGCCATACTGTGACGTCATAACGATGGCCATTTCGCCTCCACAGACGTCAATGCCACGTGGTCGACCCTCTGTCGGCTTGAACACGTGGTCTAGAACGAGGCGTGGTGAGCTGGGGTCAGAAAGGTCAATCACGTGGACAACGGAGGACTCATCACCTTACCGAAAGGGTAAAACGTTAAAAATGTTTCAAGGAGTCAACTGTATTTCATTTTAACATGGTTGACGATTGAATACATATACTCTCAACATGAAAGGTCGTTTTCTTGATATAAGAATTTCAAGGCATTGTTTATCTTTGACCAGTTTTGTAAGCCTTATTGAAAAACGAAACAATTTTTAAAACCTAAGTTTATCGATCAAAATAATATCCGAATTTACTAAAAAAAAGATGGCGTTTAACTCGTACCCACAACATATAGTATATGATCTTTTGTATCATAAGCACTGTCGAGAGCAGTCCCTCCGTTGAGTTGGTAGACTGGGGAGGCGTGGCTGGGGTCAGGGTAGGACGGAAGTGACGTGTAACTGAGAAGGCGCAGTTGGTCCTTCCCCATACAGCATCCAATCAAAAGTAACGTCAGAAAATAGTTCATGGTTGGTCTGAAAATCGTTCTGTTGAAATGTTCAAGGCACCAAAAACGACCGAGCAACATAGTCGTTACAGTTGAATATTGTTGTGCATTGAGTTAAAAATTGTGCTTTTTGTCATTTTTTGTAACTTGTGGCCAACGCAGAATTTGTATTGCTGAATAATTACCTTGGAAACAATTCCTTCACAGTTAACAAATATGCATACTTATTGTTATCAAGAATTAATGGTTTCCAGTGAACGTATTTTATTCAGTTATACAAATCCGTGTGGTGGCTAAAGTGGGGAGGAACCCACAGACTCGTATTAATACGGAATCGCACACACCATGATTTACATCGTCACCGAATGTTTAGAACGAAAGGATCAATGGTCAGAGCTTTGTATTGACAAACTTATCTGACGTTAATCAATACACCTTTAAAATAGGTTGGTAGACTGTCTCTGAAAACTTCGTTTGAGCAATTAAAATATAAAATAGATAGAATCTGTGAGATCCCATCTTTTCTCAAATCAAGTTCTGTAGTCTGATCATAGACTTTCCAAGGCTTTTATCTTATTTGTAGTCTAGATAACAGACAACTATACCGATGTAAAGACTAGAATATAACATTTGACACGTGAAAAGATTTTTACCTATCATGCAAAGCAGCTCTTTTTGCGTGGGTATGTTTATTTCTCTGAACAAATGGCAAGAATAGAGTTCTAACGAAACCTTCCATCGTTTATTTGATGACTAGATCTTTGTGACGTCTTGGTCTACATTCATGTGACGATGAGTATACTTTAATGAAAACAATGGACAGAAGAACTTCAATAAGTGTAGAAGCGAGCATAGCTCACATACCCCTCTTCCCATTTACGATACACACAAAAAATAATTTCAAATTAGCGTATTGCACACCTACAGTAAATAATTTTGGATGAAAGTGGACATAAAGTTTCATATGTATTTTCACAGTTTTCCATTTATAAATACATAGTTGATTTATACATTGAGAAAAAAATGATAAATGAAAAATGATAATTTTATGCCCATAAAATATGCTCTTTACAAGGAAATATCGATATGTTTATAGTTGTCAACATGCCTTCATATATTCTTAATGAAAGTAATGAAAATTAACATCTAGATATCATAACATGAGTGACCTCTTAAAAACACAAATCATGTTGTTTTTTACCTTCAAAGGGTACATTTGTGGATCACGGTTGACATGTGTAGCAAGTTTGGAGCAAGATAGATTGAAATTTATGCTACGGGCGAAATGATTGACAAGAGATTCACTGAATTAATCACGTTTCCATGGAAACCACAAACAATTAAAACAATTCTTTTTTTTTACCCAAAAGGTCCATATATCGATCATGGTGGACATGTGTCTAAGTGTGGTGAAGGTAGACTGTATAGATTCAGAGTTATGCTCAGGAGAAAAGGTTTTCTCAGAGTGTACTTTATTACCGACATTTCCATGGAAACAACACAAAATGTTCATATCAAATTCATATTTTGGTCTTATTCTAAAAGGATGGAGGTGAACATGTGTATCAAGTTTGGTAAAGCTATCACGTATAGTTTTCAGAATACTGTTTACAGCGGGACAGAAATAAACGCTTATATACCGCCAATTACGCTGTAAGGCGGGCGTATGATAAATTTTACACAAAATGAAACATACTTTACTTTGTTTGCTAGAAACACAGACAAGTTTAAGACCGTTTTCATTTTAAATCACAAATACTTTGACATGTGTGAGCTGAGCGCTCATTTGTTTCACGACAATTATGAAAGCAACCCGGTCGTTTATACAACTGCACAAGAGTAGACGCATTCAGTGCGTGTTAAAAACATTTAGTAAAACACGAGTAATCAAAAGGTTTATACAAGTTCAATGACATGACAATAAAAGATAAGAACGCGCTACATGAAAAGAACAACGAAGAAGTGGTGTTTGCATGGAATCATCAGCACACATGAATCTCTGTTCTGTGACTGTTTGCAGTAAGCCATTAAGATATCCAAATACTTGTAAATCCAACTGCATAAACCCCATTGTTATGCTCGCAATCTTGTATATTAAAGTGAAGTTAACTTACGTGTTATATGGAGCCCTGAGATTAGATAAAGTTCTTATCAGCCAACGTCTTTACATAAAGTAAAGTCGGAAATGCTCTATGAAGCTTTCTTGGTTGTTAGGTCTTTAAGACAAAGTCTGGTTATCATTATTATTATTATTATTATTATCATCTTCTTTATTGTTATTATTGTTGTTGTTGTTGTTGTTATTATTATTTCAAATCAGTCATTTATATCCTACTCAACTCAGTGTGTTTTATAAATATATATATTGAGGTAACTCAAACACACGGAATGAATCAAGATTAAGGTCATCAACAGGGAAAATTATGAAAAATAACGTTAAAATCTCCGTTTGGCCGTTAAATTCTTGTACAATTTTGGCAATTTGACCTATGAATATAAGTTTAAGAGAGAACTGGTTGACCTGGTCCCAGAATAGGAACATGCGGTGCAGGTTGGCATAATGAGTAATATACACTTGGAAGAAAGTATTTAATGACCAACTGTTTTTTTATTTCTGAACTCTTTCATTGAAAGAACTCTCACTAAACAATAATGGAAATCGCAGAGCGGTTCAGCGTCTTGTTCTTGAGACGAATTGTGCTAATCATTCGTGGTAACGCAAGTCACACCAAATATTGGCTTCCTTTCTTGATTTCGTATCTTCTTTAATGAGCTCTAGTCACTCTCTGTCACTCTACTATTCAAACGTTTACAACCATAAAACTGATCTATTTTGAAATAAGGTGACTGTTGATGGATTGTGTCATTTCCTTTCCTTGGTTTGAAATTAGACATAACTTAGTTAGCATTGCATCCTAATAAAGCAAAAATCATAAAGTTACCCAACTAGAAAATATAAAGCAGGTGTGATCTCTATCAGGATACTTTATCCCAGGTGTATATAGTAATCGCTGATAAATCCAGGACTGATATAATATCAGCCCTGTTGGTAATATACGTAATGCCCCTTTGAGGAGTCACCCCATGTTATAGAAACATTTCAATGACTCGTTTAGATAACCTTTGGTGTCATATGTTTTTATTGATATGAAAATGGTACTTTTTTCTTTTGCAGGGAAGAAATCTGATTATCAACCTACTAAAAATAGATTACTGATCATATTTGAAATACTTTACGTAGTATAACAAATCTTTATGAACAGTACTCTGTTTAGCATTAAAGAATATAATGTATGTCTATTTAATTGCCTGAAGTTAAGCCTCTCTTCATATTAATATGATAAAAAGGTTCATTTACTAGATATGCTATTTATTGAATGATGAATATACATGTCACAATGCGTGAGATGCCAATCTTCCCGATTAGCTCAGTAAGGGGTGTAGTAGCAGTAGGCGAGGGCGTGGTTTGTCCGAGAGCCAAGGTTAAAGGGGGTAGCTCCTTGTCTGCTGTCGATGTTTCCATTGTCTTCGTCGTCCCAGAAGATCGTTTCCATCTGCACCGTCATACCTACCACCTCCTGACACTCCTGTGAGCTCATCAACAGGTAGAAGCTGGAGTCGGTGGGGAGGATAATCTCGGTACTGGCGTCCCCGTCATCCCGACAGCAGTACATAAGCATGGTGTCTTTGTTGAACTCGCCGTCTGGCAGACTGCTGACATCCTGAGATACGCTATTCATGTTGTAGTTGTTCTCGTCATCCCACAGGATCGAGCCCTCCTGGAATCCTGCAGGACATTCGTTCTTCTTCAGGAGACAGTAGGAGCCTGCAGGCCAAGGAGCCGATGATTCAACTCCGCTGTCAGACTTAGTGCAGAAATACCGCTGGAAGCCGTCTTTCTTCATGAACCCTGACATGTTGGTGACGTTCCATCTGTTTCCATTGTAGTGGTCTTCCGTGTCCTGGTAGATTCCACCCACCTTCCACTCAGACCCGGGACACCCGGCAGTCGGCTTGGGAAGAGAATAGGAACCCTGAGGCCAAACCATTGTGGGAGTGGGGCTTGTAGGGTTTGTTGGGGTCGGGCTAGAGTCAGTTGTCTGCTCACAGTTTGAGGCCCAGGCCACAGAGATACTGGCCACAAAAACAAGTAGTACTCTCATGCTGATTGGTGAAGACTTGACCTCAGAGTTTGGTTGTCTGTTACGTCTATTCTAGAATTGTCGAGTTTGAAGTGAAGCCAATGTCGTTCAACCAAAACACAGGAAACAAAAATACAGGTGACTCTCTGAAACCAAGCTTGTATGCAACAGTGGTGACTTGACTGAAGACGTGTAGATCTCACCTTTATATACATTCATGACGTCATTGACAGGTGTTCGTTGTTGCATAATGAATACAATACCAGGTACATGCACGAAGAAACGTTACGACGAAACAACAGCTGTTCAAGTAGACTGATCATTGTCGAAGTGATGAGTGTTTGAAACACCTCATGGTGATGGTTATCTATATTATCTCAATTGTGGTTAATATTCAGAGCATGATATCATAAATTCTTAATATTTTTCTATCAGTATCATTAACCACTAACAAATAGTAAATAATTTGGTTCTCAAAGAATTTGAAAGTTTTATGGCTATAAGAAACAAATTCCGCATAATGAAATTGGCAATAATTACTTATGTTAGATTAACAGATGCATTACACGAATAGGTACAGAAGTTTTTCGTTTCTGACAACACTGATGATACAATAGAGAGACATTTATTTTTAATTATAAGCAGGTCGATATTAAGACCATACCCAGTGTATTCGCTAAATACATAACATTATAAGACGTCAATAGTTCGATCAAATTGTTTGCTATAGTATCAATAAAGAAAAATGTTTTTTATGTGTTACACATCCCTCTCCATCAACAGAGGTAACAGTGTCTTACCATTTAGTGTAACAACTTCATGTTTAGGCATTGAATCTTAAAAAACTTCACTACATCGGTAAATATATTACATTCATTCACACAGCATTAAAACTTTCAAATAATCATTTTCAGAAATGAAATATCTCTTCAAATCGTGAAATAAAATTATCAGCTGTGGGTGGTGAAAATGCCTCAATGAATATGTCCACAAGGTCAAAAGGTGTGTCAGAATGAATTGTCTGCTGACTCTTTTGTTTATGTCATTACAAAAACATCCATAATTACATATCTTATGTTTGATCTTTTAAAACAAAAACATGAAAATAAATACATAAAAAGTATATTGATACAGCATAGGCCTTACAAGAATCATATTGATTGATACATTTTGAACTGCAGATAAAGACATTGATAAACAAAATATTTAATTCAATTCCTGGATTATAACAAGTCTTTAAATCGTTCAATCTTTTCCTTTGAGAGGGTCTCTGATGATTGTACTATTAATTGATATTGCTTGGGGGTAAATTTGGAAACTATTAACACTATCGTCCACATCAAATGATCTTTTCAAAACAATTCAAAGTTTTGGGTCTGGCACCTGTTGATGATGTCATAATATGGTATATATTGTACTGGTCAGTTGCAGCAGTCAGTATCGACTGGGTAAATCATCGAAAGCGACAGGCATCAAATCAACACGTTCCAAAAACTGCCTTTGTTAATTCTCAACAACCAGCATGAAGTTTCTACTTGTGTTAGCCAGTGTCTCTGTGGCCTGGGCCTCGAACTGTGAGCACACCACTGACTCTAGCCCGACCCCCACAAACCCTACAAGCCCCACTCCCACAATAGTCTGGCCTCAGGGTTCCTACTCTCTGCCAAAACCAACTTCCGGGTGTCCCGGGTCTGAGTGGAAGATGGGTGGATTCTACCAGGACACGGAAGACCACTACAATGGAAACAGATGGAACGTCACCAACATGTCAGGGTTCATGAAGAAAGACGGCTTCCAGCGGTATTTCTGCACTAAGTCTGACAGTGGAGTTGAATCATCGGCCCCTTGGCCTGCAGGCTCCTACTGTCTCCTGAAGAAGAACGAATGTCCTGCAGGATTCCAGGAGGGCTCGATCTTGTGGGATGACGAGAACAACTACAACATGAATAGCGTATCTCAGGATGTCAGCAGTCTGCCAGACGGCGAGTTCAACAAAGACACCATGCTTATGTACTGCTGTCGGGATGACGGGGACGTCGCTACCGAGATCACCCTCCCCACCGACTCCAGCTTCTACCTGTTGATGAGCTCACAGGAGTGTCAGGAGGTGGTAGGTATGACGGTGCAGATGGAGACAATCTTCTGGGACGACGAGGACAATGGAAACATTGACAGCAGACAAGGAGCTACCCCCTTTAACCTTGGCTCTCGGACAAACCACGCCCTCGCCTACTGCTACTACACACCTTACGACGGAGAATACTGAGCATGTTCTTCGTCTATCTCACACGCACCCGGCTATGTGTGTGTCAAATAACTCAAACTCATTTGTTATTGTATTCAATAAACGTTACATTCAATTCCAAAAATCGATGTTTTTGTTTGCTATTTGTATCCTTTTGCGCGTTTGTATCCTATTTCAATTATTTAATATATTTAATCCATGGTGACGACGTCACTCTATTGTGTTTTCAGAGGATTGTTTTCAATAACTTACTCTTTGTCCCGCTCACGGAATTCATATTTTTATGTGTGTGTCTTTTTTATACAGCTTTATAGCGATCATTCTGTCCGTCCGTCCGTCCGTCCGTTCGGTCGTCACAAAATGGTGTCAGGAGCATATATAACTTACCTCTTAAGGGTAGGGCCTATATTTGAAAAATGTTTTGGGGTTACCATGGAAACAAGACTCAAATAGTAAATCTACTAGAATTTTTTTGTCCGGAGCGTATCTTCTTTACTATAATGAAAGCTTCACCAAAACAGATAGACGTATCATCATTATCCTCAGATGTAACTTTTTACAGGTTAGACCTATATTTGAAATATAATATACGTTTTCCGGAAACATAATCAAATGATGACTCTGGGACAAGTCATGTTGTCGTTAACTTATGCTGAACATGGTAGCTCACCAAACTAGATACTGAGACAACCACAATACCTATATATCACTTATGAGGATTAAACCCATTTCTTACCCAAGCGGGCACAAATGACCAAGTATTCAAAATGGTCATGGGAATTACAGTTTTTCTAAAAAAAATAACCCTTGATCTGATTGGCTGACAGAACTATTTTCTATTCATTCGTTCAGTGAGCATACATGCGTCAAGGACACCAACCTGGTTCCTTGGCCTCGTTCCGCTTGCGCTACAGTGAGGCCATGGCACTGGCTGTATAATGGCGCTGCGCAGAGCAGCGATTCAAGATGGAGGACAAGGCAATTTTATGCATAGCGTAAACAAATTCACTTCATTCTCGCTCTATAGCCACGACATATTGAAGACAAGCATCTACCTAGAATGCAAATAAAATTAGAACTCGGAATATCGCCACATATATTTTTTGTTGCAAAGGGATATTGCTAAACATGATAATGTTTGCAGCGGAACGATAGCCCCGCCCACCTGGAAATATAAACAATATAGTGGAAGGCTTCGTGCACTGTTTTAAACTATGACAGGTCGAAAATTAAAGAAATTGTTGTTTACTTGGTGTGGTGACAACTTGTTTCAAATACTGGTAATGAAGGAGTAAGGCGATTTTGAGACATTTCCCCAAAATCAAACCTTTTAAAACCTGTCAACTACGACGCTCAGTACCACCGAGACACAACAACGACCAACTAAATTACAGCAATCAATTGCTAGTCGTATGTTCCAATTTCCGATATTCGACATTTTTAAACTTGCATTTTACATCTTCAGTAGAACCGTGATGAAGATCACGAAGAACAGTAATTGTGGGGTTAAAACATCTGCCCCCTAACTTCTGAACTTGTAACTCTTTAATGACATTAAGAAGCACAATGAAAAAATGAATGCTTTTTCTTGTGTGTGTGTGTGTGTGTGTGTGTGTGTGTGTGTGTGTTAGGCATGAAGCTTGCAAAATTTCATAAATTGTAGACTTTCCATAACTGTTGGCAATATAGCAAGGACATCTCCCACTATAACACACATTAGAGATTCGTCTTGCAGAAGCGTGATATATTTGTATTATTTAAACGGTTGTATTCAGCTAATAGAGATGATGATAACAGCTCCTGAAAACGAAAGATGTAAGTCATAACTCACATCATAGGACACATTTGAGCAACTGATTTTGAATTTATTCCTACATTAATATATCCCTGTATTCTGACATTCCAATAGTCAAATGGAATTTAATGCTAAAAAAACGGCAGAAAATGTGTTTTCTTTCAAAATGAATCATGCTCTTACTATGTGGCAGATATGAAAAAAATTGCTTATCAAAATTCTAGAAGTGAAGGCAAAGGGCCCTAGTAATATGGTATACGGAGAATGCGGAAGATTTCCGATTCACATTTTTAGCTGAAGCAAGAATAATAACATTTTGGATGAGTCTTTTACAAATGCCCTCTTATAGATATCCAAGGCAATGTTACGATATGATTGGTTCGTATGTTAAGAGCCGGAGGAAAGGCGGATTGGGTATCAAACATTCCGGAGTTATTAAATACGATTCGATATGGGGATATATATTTGGGGATGGTAGAGTCAAAAGGTTAATTTTCATTCAAATTTTTTTAATAATGTTACGCAGAGACTGAAAGATATTTCCACGCAAAAATGGGCTACGTCCCTATAGCTTTCAAACAATTGCTTATACTACTATACCTAATTTATTAAATATAAGGAAATCCCGGATTGCATTTGCACGCTTCAGGTGCTCATCGCACGATTTAACAATAGATACTGGAAGATAGAGCAACAGAAAACATAATTTGTTGGTTCAGTAATTTTAATTGATTGGAAGTCGGAATAAAATTTTCTTTTAAGTCATCCGTTGTATACAGACCTGAGAAAAAGCCATCGTGTCCCTCTATACTCTTCCGTACACCAAAATAGGTTCAAATTCTCTCTCCTGCTGAATCCTATTAATAATAGTCTTATTCTCAAATTACAACTTTTATGTATTCTATCAAATAAAAATGTGACTTCTAAAAAAGGTCAAAATTAAAAATTGGACCATACGACTAGCAATTGATTGCTGTAATTAGTTGGTCGTTGATGTGTCTCAGTGGTACTTAGCGTCGTAGTTGACAGGTTTTAAAAGGTTTGATTTTGGGGAAATGTCTCAAAATCGCTTTACACCTTCATTACCAGTATTTGAAACAAGTTGTCACCACACCAAGTAAACAACAATTTCTTTAATTTTCGACCTGTCATAGTTTAAAACAGTGCACGAAGCCTTCCACTATATTGTTTTTATTTCCAGGTGGGCGGGGCTATCGTTCCGCTGCAAACATTATCATGTTTAGCAATATCCCTTTGCAACAAAAAATATATGTGGCGATATTCCGAGTTCTAATTTTATTTGCATTCTAGGTAGATGCTTGTCTTCAATATGTCGTGGCTATAGAGCGAGAATGAAGTGAATTCGTGATCGCTATGCATAAAATTGCCTTGTCCTCCATCTTGAATCGCTGCTCTGCGCACAACCTGGTTCCCTGGCCTCGTTCCGCTTGCGCTACAGTGAGGCCATGGCACTGGCTGTATAATGGCGCTGCGCAGAGCAGTGATCCAAGATGGAGGACAAGGCAATTTTATGCATAGCGATCACAAATTCACTTCATTCTTGCTCTATAGCCACGACATATTGAAGACAAGCATCTACCTAGAATGCAAATAAAATTAGAACTCGGAATATCGCCACATGTATTTTTTGTTGCAAAGGGATATTGCTAAACATGATAATGTTTGCAGCAGAATGATAGCCCCGCCCACCTGGAAATATAAACAATATAGTGGAAGGCTTCGTGCACTGTTTTAAACTATGACAGGTCGAAAATTAAAGAAATTGTTGTTTACTTGGTGTGGTGACAACTTGTTTCAAATACTGGTAATGAAGGAGTAAGGCGATTTTGCGACATTTCCCCAAATCGACCCTATCAAAACCTGTCAACTACGACGCTCAGTACCACCGAGACACAACAACCAACTAAATTACAGCAATCATTTGCTAGTCGAATGTTACAATTTCCGATATTCGACATTTTTAAACTTGCATTTTACATCTTCAGTAGAACCGTGATGAAGATCACGAAGAACAGTAATTGTAGGGTTAAAACATCTGCCCTAACTTCTGAACTTGTAACTCTTTAATGACATTAAGAAGCACAATGAAAAAATGAATGCTTTTTCTTGTGTGTGTGTTAGGAATGAAGAATTTGCAAAATTTCATAAATTGTAGACTTTCCATAACTGTTGGCAATATAGCAAGGACATCTCCCACTATAACACGCGTTAGAGATTCGTCTTGAAGAAGCGTGATATATTTGTATTATTTAAACGGTTGTATTCAGCTAATAGAGATGATGATAACAGCTCCTGAAAATGGAAGATGTAAGTCATAACTCACATCATAAGACACATTTGAGCAACTGATTTTGAATTTATTTCTACATTAATATATCCCTGCATTCTGACATTCCAATAGTCAAATGGAATTTAATGCTAAAAAACGGCAGAAAATGTGTTTTCTTTCAAAATGAATCATGCTCTTACTATGTGGCGGTTATGAAAAATATTGCTCATAAAAATTCTAGAAGTGAAGGCAAAGGGCCCTAGTAATATGGTATACGGAGAATGCGGAAGATTACCGATTCACATTTTTGCTGAAGCAAGAATAATAACATTTTGGATGAGCATTTTACAAATGCCCTCTTATAGATATCCAAGGCAATGTTACGATATGATTAATTCGTGTGATAAGAGCCGGAGGAAAGACGGATTGGGTATCAAACATTCCGGTGTTATTAAATACGATTCGATATGGGGATATATATATATATGGGGATGGTAAAGTCAAAATGTTAATTTTCATTCAAATCTTTTTAATAATTTTACGCAGAGGCTGAAAGATGTTTCCACGCAAAAATGGGCTACGTCCCTATAGCTTTCAAACAATTGCTTATACTACTATACCTAATTTATTAAATATAAGGAAATCCCGGATTGCATTTGCACGCTTCAGGGGCTCATCGCACGATTTAACAATAGATACTGGAAGATAGAGCAACAGAAAACAGAATTTGTTGGTTCAGTAATTTTAATTGATTGGAAGTCGGAATAAAAACTTTTTTTAAGTCATCCGTTGTATACAGACCTGAGAAAAAGCTATCGTGTCCCTCTATACACCAAAATAGGTTCAAATTCTCTCTCCTGCTGAATCCTACTACTAATTAATAGTCTTATTCTCAAATTACAACTTTTATGTATTCTATAAATAAAAATGTGACTTCTAAAAAAGGTCAAAAATAAGAAATTGGAACATACGACTAGCAATTGATTGCTGTAATTTAGTTGGTCGTTGTTGTGTCTCGGTGGTACTGAGCGTCATAGTTGACAGGTTTTGATTGTGTCGATTTGGGGAAATGTCGCAAAATCGCTTTACACCTTCATTACCAGTATTTGAAACAAGTTGTCACCACACCAAGTAAACAACAATTTCTTCAATTTTCGACCTGACATAGTTTAAAACAGTGCACGAAGCCTTCCACTATATTGTTTATATTTCCAGGTGGGCGGGGCTATCATTCTGCTGCAAACATTATCATGTTTAGCAATATCCCTTTGCAACAAAAAATACATGTGGCGATATTCCGAGTTCTAATTTTATTTGCATTCTAGGTAGATGCTTGTCTTCAATATGTCGTGGCTATAGAGCAAGAATGAAGTGAATTTGTGATCGCTATGCATAAAATTGCCTTGTCCTCCATCTTGGATCACTGCTCTGCGCAGCGCCATTATACAGCCAGTGCCATGGCCTCACTGTAGCGCAAGCGGAACGAGGCCAGGGAACCAGGTTGCTCTGCGCAACGCTATTATACAGCCAGTGCCATAGCCTCACTGTTGCGCAAGCGGAACGAGGCCAGGGAACCAGGTTGCAAGGACACTTCAAAACAAACATTCTTTTTCATATTGTATGGATTAATATGAATATTAACTTAAAATGTTTTATATGTATTTCTTTTAACTATTTCGTTCATTTAGGATTGTCTTTCTTATTATGTGATCCACAAACATGTTATGAATTCCTGAAACTATATTTAACTGCGTGATGACATATCGTTGTTCGTCGCGCATGAATACAATGATCGAGTTCACTTGTAACTCGCCTTCAGGAACATGTTTTCCAAAAGTACCGTAAATATTGTTAGATTTGACTTAGGTAAGAAAAATAATAACCAACTTGAAGCTCGGAATTACGTTTTATCTGTCTCTCGTGAATTATTGCGATAAATTCCTCGCTAAAGCTCGGATTTAATAACAATAATCCACTCAGGACAGATAAACCTTAATTTCTCGCGTCTTGTTATTTATTCTTATATTATGTATCTATACGGTTGCAGTTTCCGTTTACACAAGAGCAACTTTTTGAAAAAGTCATTGTATATATTATCTCTCAAATGTCAATCGGTCATAAAGTCTTCGCCAAACTTCATACACATGTCAGCCAGATGTGCCCTGTGTGGGTAAGCGAAGTCTTGTAGTTTCATTCGGCTTCAGCGTTACTAGACGAGTTATAAGAAACATAGATTATTGAGATTAGAACCATAAATCATTTTATCTGGATTAAGCTTGGTCGACCTTAAAACTTTGGTTCCATTCCATGTAAAATCACAGAACTTGCTTGGAAGAAGAGCAGTGTCAAATTATGTCTTCCTCCGAAGTGTCGAGAGACATTTGCTGTTTTTGGGTTGGTTTCCGACGGCGTCGGGGTCGGCGTTCCCATTGATTCCAGAGTATTACCTTCAAACCATTTGAGCAATCAACACCAAATTATGTATCTTTCCTTACAATATCATTTAGATGTGCCAATTGGGGACTTGACCTATTTCTCAATTTCATTTCTTTTGCGATGGCAACAATTTGGGTATTTTCAGAGTAGATTTCGTATCTGGAGTTTATCATGAAACTAACCCATCATCCCTATACTTGGTATTCTGCATCTCTGTGTCAGGTAGATATGGCTTTTGGTGGTTTTGGGGTTTTTTTCAAGTTTATTTTTTTGCTGTTTCCATAGAAACAATTTGAATTTGTCTCTTTGAGGTAGTTTTGAAGTCTGTAATCATCAAAAGATTAGGTATACTGCTTCCTCTTATCTATTAGTTAAACATCTCTGCTTGTAATAATGACAAAATGTAAATGTACCAGGTATACTATATATTGAATAATTAATATATACATTTCATCTTTTGTGAAAAGAGACAAAGTTAATGCCAATCTACCCGCTAGCTCACTATTCTCCGTCGTAAGGTGTTTAGAAACATTACAAGTTTTTATATAATTGAAATAAAGTACAAAACGCGCCTACATTATGCAAAGCGATTTCAATAGCAAACATAACATAAGAGTTTAATGAAAAGTATGGTAAATTATTTTATTAAGTGACCATGCCAGTCTACCCATTAGCTTAGTATTCTCCGTCGTAAGGTGTGTAGTAGCAGTAGGCAAGGGCGTGGTTTGTCCCAGAACCAAGGTTGAACGGGGTTGCTCCTTGTCTACTGTTGATGTTGCCATTATCTTCGTCATCCCAGAAGATCGTCTCCATCTTTACCGTCATACCAGCCACCTCCTGACACTCCTGTGAGCTCATCAACAGGTAGAAGCTGGAGTCAGTGGGGAGGATAATCTCGGTACTGGCGTCCCCGTCATCCCGACAGCAGTACATAAGTATGGTGTCTTTGTTGAACTCGCCGTCTGGCAGACTGCTGACATCCTGAGATACGTTATTCATGTTGTAGTTGTTCTCGTCATCCCACAAGATCGAGCCCTCCTGGAATCCTGCAGGACATTCGTTCTTCTTCAAGAGACAGTAGGAGCCTGCAGGCCAAGGAGCCGATGATTCAACTCCACTGTCAGACTTAGTGCAGAAATACCGCTGGAAGCCGTCTTTCTTCATGAACCCTGACATGTTGGTGACGTTCCATCTGTTTCCATTGTAGTGGTCTTCCGTGTCCTGGTAGATTCCACCCACCTTCCAGTCCGACCCGGGACACCCGGAAGTCGGTTTGGGAAGAGAGTAGGAACCCTGAGGCCAGACCATTTTGGGAGTGGGGCTTGTAGGGTTTGTGGGGGTCGGGCTAGAGTCAGTGGTTTGCTCACAGTTCGAGGCCCAGGCCACAGAGATACTGGCCACAAACATCAGTAGTACTCTCATGCTGATTGGTGAGACTTGACCTCAGAGTTTGGTTGTCTGTTACGTCTATTCTGGAATTGTCGAGTTTTAAGTGAAGCCAATGTCGTTCAACCAAAATAAAGGAAAGAAAAGACAAGGACCCTCTGAAACCAAGCTTGTATGCAACAGTGATGACGACTGAAGACGTGTAGATCTCACCTTTATATACATTCATGACGTCATTGACAGGTGTTCGTTGTTGCATAATGAATACAATACCAGGTACATGCACGAATAAACGTTACGACGAAACAACAGGTGTTCAAGTAGACTGGTCATTGTTGAAGGGATGAGTGTTTCGAACACCTCTTGGTGATGATTATCTATTGTATCCCAATTGTGATTGATATTCTGATAGCATTATTTCGTAAATCTGTATTACTTATCTTGGTTTTCTATCAGTATAATTAACATCTCACGAATAGTAAGTAAAACTTTTGCGATATTATTTCGATAACTTATCTTAAAGCTAATGTAAGAATTTTTAGATCTAACATAATCAAATCTAGATTGCTTTTTACATTTATTCTGTTTGAATGCTATTTTGAAAATTTTCACTACAGGAAGTATGAAGTAGGTGCATGGGCGGCAACTTTGAATAACAAAGTTTTTTTTCGTTCCCATTTCTTCTAAATTGCTTCTCATAAGAAATTTTTATGGTTATAAGTAACAAATCTGCTCCGAATCATGAAGCAGCAGATACTTATGTATTTGGGTTTTATCTCACACATTCAGATTCATTAAACAAATGTAAACGATCGCCCAAAATTTATAATGATGATACATAAGCATGACTATATAGAGACGTTTAATTTGAAAAAACATACTCACTGTATTCCTCAAGAGTATAACAAACTAAGAAGTCATAAGCTCGATCAAATCCTTTCTATAGTATTCCATAAAGGTAATGTTTACAATGTTGTATATACATCTCCTTCAAGAATGCCTCCATTTTCATCACTAACACTATTTAAGATTTCACACACATCAAACAGTGTCTTTCCATCTAGTGTTCATCTTCATGTTAAAGTGACACAGAGTATGTTTCATTAACTTTTATTTGGCTGAAATAGGAGCTCAACTACCACTTGTCTTGGGATCAATTTAAATGTCATCCCTTATTCTTGTATCTTTATCACTAAATGCAAAAATAAGGATATTTCTTGTTTTTTCAATGATAAAAGAAAAACCGCCATGAAGATGTTAAATAGTCAAAATTAATAAATGATAGTTTTTTTTTGTTTTTTGTTTTTTTATTAGTTCCCAGTGTATATACAGTGACATACAGGCAGTGTAGAAAACATAGGCAATGTTGAATAGAAACATACAATAAAGAGTACAACGTGGAATACATATGTTCATTCAAGAGCTGGACAGAGGAGATACCATTTATTATGAAAATCATGTTTTTTATTGTTTTTGATTGCAATAAAATTTTCCACACAAAAAATTTGTTTCAAAGTTTTTAAATACATGTTTAAGTTTAGTGATGTATTTTTTATGTTGCTAAGATAAATATATCTTTTAGCAGAGATAATGATGTGATTAATTAATTTGTTTTGGTGTTGGGTACCAAACCAGATTAAAGGTTTAGAAAATATCACTGGAGTTGGAAATGAATTATTAAGCCAAATTTGTAAATTATTCCAAAAGATTTGTGTCTCCTCACATTCCCAGTATACATGACAAACACTCTCATCAACATCCTTACAAAAGCAACATAAGCTATTGTCAACCTTTTTCATTCTGAGTAATTTTCTTTTAGTGTATATGGTACCATGAAGAAATCTATATTGAAAATCTAGTAATTTAGTGTCTTTTATTGCCTTCATATATCTTGTAAATGTGTCTTTCCAATCAAATGTAGTTTCAGGAAATGTAAGTTGCCATTTGTTACAGATGTTAGGATATTTGTCTGTTGAGATAAGTATGTCATAGAAAAGTCTAGAGCCTTTGGATGTTTTCATCAAATTCAACTGGCATTCAGTAACATTTATAAAACTGGTATTGATTTCTTTAGAAGAGTCGGTAAGGGTATGTTTCCAAGAGTTAGGCAATATATATAGTAAGTAATTATAATCCAGAAATGTACCTTTGATGCCGTATTTGTCTTTTAAAGATTCTATTGATAGTAAACCGTTTTTATCACATATGTCATGGATAGTCATTATTCCTTTATTTGCCCAATCTTTTACAAAATGAAATGTATTTTTAAAATTGTGATTAAACCAAAGCGGTTGGGGTAAAATATCATCTAAAGTATTAGGATCAACATAATGTTTTTTTTGGAATACCTTCCAAGCCTTGAATACATCTTGCCAAAAAGGATTTTCTATCTTCAAATATATATCAGCGTTAGCTCCAAAATTAAAAATATCATCAAAAGGTATTTGACAGGGGTTATTTTTAATAGTTTTTTTCAGATATAACCTTAAGGTGGATAATTTCAAAGCATCTATGAATCTGTTTGTGTCAATCATTCTCAAACCCCCATCCTCATATTTATTTTTCAGAACATTTCTTTTAATTTTATCATTTTTATCGTTCCATATGAATTTAAAAAATATTTTCTCAAGGTCTGTAATAAATTCAACAGGGGGGTTAGGCAAAGAGTTAAAGATATGAACTAGTTTAGAAATTGCTAAGGTTTTTATCACTGTAATTTTACCAATAAGAGTTAAATTTCTTTTCCTCCATGAAGATAAAAGTCTATTTATTTCTTCCAGTCTCTTTCGGGTGTTTATCACCCATAGGTTATCAAGATCAGGGGTAAATGTAATACCAAGTACACTAAATTCACCTGTTGTCCACTCGATATTGAGATCTTTACATATTTTATCAGTAGATTTAGCTTTTGCTCCAATCCAAATTGCTTTTGATTTATCCAAATTAATTTTCAAACCAGACATTTCGTAAAAAAGTATTAATTGTGTCAATAGCAGCATACAAGCTGTCTTCAGTCCCATCAAGAAATAATTCTGTGTCATCCGCATATTGATCAAGCTTATATTCAGTACCATTAATAGTAATACCTTTGATTTTGTCATTATTTCTAATCATACAACCAAGAATCTCAGCAACAAGTAGAAAAAGATAGGGCGACAAGGGATCACCTTGTCTACAGCCCCTTTCATTCTGAAAAAATTCAGATAAGTGGCCATGTTGAATAACACATGAGGTAGTGTCATAAGTCAAAATATTTATCCATTTAATCATTTCAGGACCAAAGTCAAATTTTTGTAAAACTTCATTAATGAAATCTTTAGAAACAGAATCAAATGCTTTTTCAAAATCAATCAAGATTAAGAGACCCGAAATGTTTTGTTTTTTGGCTTCAAAAATGATGTCATATAAAAGTCTTGTGTTTTCACCAATTGTTCTGCCCGGTATAAAACCGGTTTGGTTAGAGTGAATTAATTCATCTAATGTAGTCTTCAATCTATTTGCTATACATGAGCTGATAATTCTATAAACTGCATTAAGTAATGTGATAGGCCTCCAATTCTTTAGTAATGTTCTGTCTTTATTAGCTTTTGGTATGCAAGTGATTACACCTCTCTTCATACTTAGGGACATGTCATTCTTATTTGATACATCATTAACAAATTTATAAATCCAAACTTTTAAATATTTCCAAAAGAACTTAAAGAAGTTTATGGGAAATCCATCAATTCCTGGGCTTTTGTTATTTTTCATTTTATAAACATTTTTGCTGATTTCTTCCATACTGATTTCTTTTTCAAGATTTTCTTTTAGAGTTTTGTGCAAAGTTGGGGTTTCAATATCTTTTAAACAGTCTTTTACCCTATCTTTGTCATGCGAAGCATATAGGTTTTCATAAAAGGATTTAACCTCTTTAAGTATTGATTTACTGTCTGTAATTTCAGTTTTGTCCTTGGTTATTAGTTTATTTATAGATTTTTTTGAAAAGTTTCTATTTTCCAAGTTACAAAAATATTTGGATGGTTTTTCTCCCTCTTCATACCATTGGATTCGATTTCGGATTTGTATACCTTTAATTTCTTCTTGTTTTATTTCTTCTAATTGTTTTTTTATAAGTTGATAGTTCAGAGAGCAATTCCTCATTTATATTTTGAAAGTCTCTTCTAATATCATCTTCAACATGTTTAATTTTTTTTTCAAGTTCTTCTGTTTGTTTTGTTTTACATTTCTTTATATAAGATGCAAAAGATATAGTCTTTCCACGGATTTTCATCAATAAAGTTTCAAGGAATAAAGAATAAGATATTGTAAGGTTAATATCTTCAAGGTTTTCAAAGTCATCAATCTTTTCTGAAGCATATTCCTGAATAGTCTCGTTTAATGTATTTCTAACTAAATTCCCATATTCTTGGTTTAGTAGTAAAGAGTTGTTAAATTTCCAATATCCTTTTCCTCTATCTTGATTTAAGCTATTTGAAAAGGTTAATAATATTGTTGAATGATCACTTTTATATCCTGGTAAAATATCAGAGTCCAAGGTTATATCAAATATGTCATCAGATACAATAAAGAAGTCAAGTCTAGCTTGTTGTCTTGGATTCTTTTTCCACCAGGTATATTTTCTTGATTTATCATTTAAATTTCTCCATATGTCCATAAGATTATAAGTTTCAATAAATTCTAAAACAGTCTCTCTTGATTTGGGATTGTTTACATGTTTGTAATTCTCTAGATCAATAGTGGGGTCAAGTACAAGGTTCCAGTCACCGACAATAACTAATGATTCATTATCAAATTTTAAGATATTATTAAAAAGTTCAACATAAAATTGGGAATCATCATTATTAGGACCATAAAGATTTGTCAGTGTCATTCTTTTATCCTCTATTGTTATGTCCACAATAATATAGTTTCCCTTTTCATCAATTATGGTTCTATGTATTATTGTGTCAATGTTGTTGTTAAAGAGTATAGCTACTCCTCTAGAATGAGATTTAAAAGGAGCAATTATAGACTGCAATCCCCATTCATTTCTCATAGTGTTACAGGCAGATTCATCTATGTGGATATCTTGTAAGCACATTATTGAGTATGATTTTTTTTAATATAAATTCATCAGTTCTTTTCTTTTGGATTTGTTTGCAAGTCCTCTACAGTTGGCTGAGATAAGTTTTACTTTTTTTATATTATTCATTGTAAAAATAAATTTTCATTTTTGGCAAAATAATATATGATAGTTAACTCACCACTAAACTCTATTAACACATAAGTTTCCTTGCATCTACTGTAAAAAAATACCGAATTCATACCGAATTGATCAACAATAAGATTGTGATTTTCAAAGACAGCCACTACTTTTCGATCAAATGACAACATTTAGGAAGTTTAATAGATTTGATTCAAACAACATACTATGTGTCCCTTTATGCATTGAATCTGAAAAAATGTATCTTACATTAATTCTCACAGCATTTGAACTATCAAATAATCATTCTCATAAAGCAGTTCATTTTCAGAAATGAAATATCTATTAAAATCGAGAAATAGAATTGTTAGCTGTATTTTCGAAATGGGTGGTGAAAATGCCTCAATGACTATGTGAACAAGGCCAAAGAGTGTGTCAGATTGAATTGTCTGCTGACACTTTTGTTTATGTCATTACAGCAGCATCCACAATTACATATTTTATCTCTTTTTATTCCATAATAAAAATATTTAAAATGAATACATAAAAAGTATATTCATGTACCATAGGCCCTACAAAAATCAAATTTTTAAAAACTATTTAAACTGCAGATATTCATATAGAAATAGATAAATATTTAATGAATTTCTAGAATATGGTAAGTCGTTATTTCGTTTCACAGTTTTTTTCAATCTTGTCCTTTGAGAGGGTCTCTGGTGAGTTGATTGTACTATCGCTTAATTAATATTGCTTGGGGGTAAATTTAATTACTATTACACTATCGTCCACATCTTTTCAAAACAATTCAAAGTTTTGGGTCTGGCACCTGTTGATGACGTCATAATATGGTATATATTGGACTGGTCAGTTGCAGCAGTCAGTATCGACTGGCTCAATCATCGAAAGCGTCAGGCATCAAATTAACACGTTCCAAGAACTGCCTTTGTTAATTCTCAACAACCAGCATGAAGTTTCTATTTGTGTTAGCCAGTGTCTCTGTGGCCTGGGCATCGAATTGTGAGCACACCACTGACTCCAGCCCGACCCCCACAAACCCTACAAGCCCCACTCCCACAATGGTCTGGCCTCAGGGTTCCTACTCTCTTCCCAAGCCGACTACCGGGTGTCCCGGGTCTGAGTGGAAGATGGGTGGATTCTACCAGGACACGGAAGACCACTACAATGCAAATAAATGGAACGTCACCAACATGTCAGGGTTCATGAAGAAAGACGGCTTCCAGCGGTATTTCTGCACTAAGTCTGACAGTGGAGTTGAATCATCGGCTCCTTGGCCTGCAGGCTCCTACTGTCTCTTGAAGAAGAACGAATGTCCTGCAGGATTCCAGGAGGGCTCGATCCTGTGGGATGACGAGAACAACTACAACATGAATAACGTATCTCAGGATGTCAGCAGTCTGCCAGACGGCGAGTTCAACAAGGACACCATACTTATGTACTGCTGTCGGGATGACGGGGACGCCAGTACCGAGATTATCCTCCCCACTGACTCCAGCTTCTACCTGTTGATGAGCTCACAGGAGTGTCAGGAGGTGGCTGGTATGACGGTGCAGATGGAGACGATTTTCTGGGACGACGAGGACAACGGAAACATCAACAGCAGACAAGGAGCTACCCCCTTTAACCTTGGCTCTCGGACAGACCACGCCCTCGCCTACTGCTACTACACACCTTACGACGGAGAATACTGAGCTGATGGGTAGACTGGCATGGTCATTCACATAGGGCTACATATTCTTGTGTGTAAATTAATAATCGATTGAAAATATACAAAATACTTTACTATTCTATTGATTAAATATGATATTCAAATATCGACTTATTTTCTTTTTCTTATTGAAATCGCTTTGCATAATGTAGGTGCATTTTGTACAATTACTGACAAACAGTCTACTGTTATCATTTTATCTTTAGTTATGAAATTGCGTGACCTTTTGGAAAATAATCTGTGTATTCCTTTTTATGTCTATTATTATTTAGAAAGGTGTCCTTGTTTCCTTTCCAAGATATACAATTAACAATGTTTAAGCAACAAAACACTGCAAAACGTAACAAGTTAAACGAATTCCCAAGCTAATTTAAAGTTTGATACAATATTCGTCACTAAGATTAATTATTATCAATTTTATCAACATAACAATCAGACGTCAAAATAACATGTATAGGATGATAATCATTCGCAATCAAAATGGGTTTTTTTTCTTTTGCGAAACAGTGGTTTTCAAAACTTACGCTTGCTTATCTTGCGCCATGAAGGCGACGTTTCGGTGAGGATACATGCTGGACGGAATAAGTTACGGATATCAATGAAGATGGTTTATAAAGAAAAAGTCACATTTCATCATTCAATATAACCCTAACACTTTTGTCCTGTATATAACTGCTAAGATTATTCATTCGAATAAGAAAATTACTAATACACTTTGAATTACCTATTCCTAAAGATTCTAAAGTGTCCCTTAGAGATGATTGGGGCTCTAAAATTCAAATGACTGTCGAACTATAATTCTTGCGCGATCTGAAACCGGAGGTAATAGTCTACAATTTGAACCTGAGATGCGTCACAGAGGAAAACTCTTCAATGTTTAAATGAAATATCAATTCGATTTTCGGGGTCCGGGTTGGGCTTCGCAAATGACTCTGTTTATTGATTGAAGAGAATTTTTCTACTTTAAACATTTGTAGCCGGAAAAGAACTTGTCCGGGTTCTTTTAGACCAATTTCTTTGAAGAAAAAAATGTTCGGATTAATGTGGTGTATTTTTTCATAGACATATGTAACGATTAAATTCGGGAAATAATTTTTAAAGAGTCAGGTGGTGTTGACCCCGTTACATCCCTTTTATAGTTTGATCGTTGACCACAGCTGTTTTCCAGAGGTTTATTTTCGACAAAAATGTCCCTGTGTTTGACGAGTTGTATATTTAGTAAATGGAGATGAAGATGTTATTGTCTCTAGCAAAATTTCCGACGCTAAAAACATATTGTTAAAATTGAATGAAACTATAATAATTAATATATTAATATTTCACTGTTTTCTCCCTCTTTGCTTTGCTTTGAAAATACTGTTTTCTCTCTCTAGGGTAATGTAATGATTTTAATGCGAAAATGAAAGTTGGATGTTATATTTAGAGAAATGTAGTTTGTACAAAACAGAATAAAGTACTATACAATCAGTTAAGAAGCTTAATCAACATAATATGGAACTTCAAATCCATGAACCTCTCTGAAGAGACGTATGATACAAGAAATAAATGTTTGTTCAAAGTTTAATATGTACATCACTATCAACGCCAATAAGAGATAAAAGGAAAGTACAACCCTCTACTGTGTATTAAATATAGATATTCATGCGCAATGCAATATATACATTATTTCACTTTGTGCTTTGAAACACAAATATTAACTAAAATCGTAAACAAATAGCTTTGAGTCATGCAAATTACATTTACAAACAGAAATTTCAAGTTCATCTTGGGAAAATACATGAATGACCAATGAATAAATTAAAATATATAACAAACACATTTGCACATGTTCAAGGTCATTAATAAATATTTAAAAAGTACCATTTTCTCTCTCTGATAAGCGCCCACATAGTCAAGAGACTTGGTTTCAGATTACCTTTGATGACCTATGAAACGAACAATAAAATTAGGGCATTAATGACACATGCTGTCGTTTAGCCTATGTTTGTCTATATTTGTCCTTCAAAACCTATTTAGTGAATGTCTGACATAATCTGTTAATGTTTTAACCACAAATGAATTAATAAACAACGTACAAATATTCCATCAACAATATCTGCAACGACCAATAAAATTAGGGTATTAATGCCACATGCTGTCATCATATCTTTCAACACAATTCACTGCTACAAAATCGAGGGGTTCAAGAAAGGCGAAACAAGCGCATTGACCTGCGATTTGAAGTGCTGGGCCAGCTCTCGTTTGCTTGGCTTATGTTCGCAACACGGAAGGGGTGTGTAATAACAGACCTTGTGACGTTTAATATTACAGCTAGTTTTAACCACAGGCCATCGGATCATTAAAAAAAGTTATAAAAAATTTTAAAAAATAAAATAAAATGTTTTTTTGAGAACACCCGCTGAATAGAATTGTACTTTTGTTAATAGTATATGGTCCATATACTATTAACAAAAGTACAATTCTATTCAGGGGGTGTTCTCAAAAAAACATTTTTATTTAAAAAAAAAATTTTTTTACAACTTTTTTTAATGATCCAAGGGCCTGTGGTTCTAACTAGACTGAGAAATTACTTGATAGATCCAAACTGTCTGCCAGCTCATGCAGTGTGAAGAATTATACTAATTCGATCCAAAGTGCCTTCAGCTCATGTAGTGTGAAGCAATTATATAAATACATACCAACTATCTGTAAGCTCATGTAGTTTGGGGAATATTATAACATATTCAAACTGTCTGCTATTCCATGTAATGTGAGGAATGTTATAACGGATTTAAACTGCCGGTTATTTCATGTCATGTGAGGAATGTTATAACGGATTTAAACTGCCGGCTATTTCATGTAATGTGAGGAATGTTATAACGGATTTAAACTGTCGGCTATTCAATGTAATGTGAGTAATGTTATAACGGATTCAAACTGTCTGCTATTCCATGTAATGTGAGGAATGTTATAACGGATTCAAACTGTCGGCTATTCAATGTAATGTGAGTAATGTTATAACATATTCAAACTGTCTGCTATTCCATGTAATGTGAGGAATGTTATAACATATTCAAACTGTCTGCTATTCCATGTAATGTGAGGAATGTTATAACGGATTCAAACTGTCGGCTATTCAATGTAATGTGAGTAATGTTATAACATATTCAAACTGTCTGCTATTCCATGTAATGTGAGGAATGTTATAACGGATTCAAACTGTCGGCTATTCAATGTAATGTGAGTAATGTCATAACGGATTCAAACTGTCGGCTATTCAATGTAATGTGAGGAAATTATACTTATCAGATCTGTCTGCTATTCCATTTAGTGTGAGGAATGTCTTATCAAATTCAATCTTTTTGCTAGTTTATGTAGTCTGAAGAATGTCTTGTTAGATCCAGACTGTCTTGCATCCCATATAGTGTGAAGAAAACTTAAAGTGTATCCAAACTGTCTGCCAGATCATCTAGTGTGAAGCATATGCTAATTTAGAGCAAACAGGTCGCGTTTCAAAGTTCCGTTACAATTCGCCTGCTCTAGATTGTAGATATATCTGCCAGTTCATATAGTGTGCAGAAATCGCATCGTTGATCCAAACTCGTCGCCGCTATCGTCGTCAAGGAGATTAGGTCGTCGATGTCGTAGACGCTGACGGAGAAGCCTCTCGGTCTCACGGCTGGCTTCCTCGTAGTCGCTGCAGGCGGAGGAGGGCAGATTCATGGTGACGGTGGACACTGCCCAGGATTGCCGCTCCCCTGATGCGAAGATGGCGTAGAAGACGACCCCGGCAATGTGGATACTTGCCGCCACGATGAAGAGTGTTTGCCACTGCTTGACCAGCAAGTTATGAACCTTAGGAGAAGGAAATTGGGACGTTACGATAAAGTTTAGGGGAAGAAAAATTAGTATGTACGTCCAGGTTGAATATACATGGATGTGTTGAGTAAATATAAGCGACACTAACTTTGATGTTAAGTTTTAAAACAACTGCTGTCATGTTCCTTAGAAAGTAAGTTACCATCACCCCCGGTCCAGTTACTCACCCTGACACCGCCGATGAGCTGCGAGGCGACTGTGGTACTGAGTATAGCTCCGAGGGTCCCGAGGCGTGAGAGGCCGGTCAACACAGAGGCATACTGAGGCGCCAAGTCTAGTGGATTCACCTGGTATCCTGGTAGTGTCGAAGTGAATAATTAGACGTATGGAATCACGGATATTCCTACATCACAAATATATGATAAATTCAAAGCGTAGATAGAAACTGAAAATCTGGGAAAACTAACGGTCAACTCATAATCAAAATACAAAGCTAAATTGGAATTTACTCACTAAAGTTTGGAAAAAAGGTTTTGTTCATCGTCGACAATTTCAATAATATACGATATGAACATAAACAACAAGTTAAATTGTCAAATATTAGATGCTGAACATTGTATTTTGATTCGAGTCTTACCCCATTTGGTAATGGAATATATCAGACTACTTATCACATTGTAGACTTGATTGACTCTTTGAATAGTAACACAAATTTTACACATTTCCCCAGCAGGCACACTACGTCAATTCGACGTTGGAATTTGGTTGATTTCAGGTCAGGACGTTGATCAACCGTCGGAACAACGTTAGTTTCCTTACGTTGAAAGTAATTAAGTTGGTTTTTTATTTTGTTTCAACGTCATCAAAACAAGACGTCATTCTACTGCTTCAAAAAAACACCCGCCTCCCCTTAATCTCCCGAAAAACAACCCCCACCCTACCCATCAAATCCCCGCTTCCCCTTAGCAACGTGTGACCTAAGTTTTAGACTTTTCACTCAAATTGACATATTAAACATAGAATCCACCATCGTGTGAACAGAAGCAAGGTGTCACCCAACCCTGATGTGAGTATACCCACATAAGGTACAAGACAACCCACCCGAGATGGCAAGACCGCTGAATCCCACCCCAACACACAGGAGCACGAATGCCGTAGTCCATGCGTCATGCTGAGTTTTAGCGAAGGCGATAGCAAATACGCAGGCTGCTTCCACCCCGAACCCTGCAAATAAAGAATAGGCAACGTTTCATTTGACATTCCGAATGTGTTTGAAACATGATGCAAAAAATGTGCAATGATTAAACTAAAAACAATTCCGTCCTAGCTACCAGTAGTTTCTGCAAATTTCCGGGCCACTGTTGTTGAGAATATTCTTCGCTTGATGAGCATGTCGATAGAGAAGCCGCCAGTGATCACAACAAACATCATCAGTACGTGCGGAACGGCCGACAGCAACCCGATCTGGTCAAACAGCAAGAAGGATATCTAAATATGCATGTATAACGTATGAATGATATAACAATCCACAAAACATCCACTTGAAGTTTGTTAAATTTACATACATTTGTACATTTGATAAACATATATCTCCGATGACCGCTGAAAACTTCTGCTGACTGTGGAACACTTACATCTGCATCTGGGAAACAGTCACACCTGCTGACTGTGGAACACTTACATCTGCATCTGGGAAACAGTCACACCTGCTGACTGTGGAACACTTACATCTGCATCTGGGAAACAGTCACACCTGCTGACTGTGGAACACTTACATCTGCATCTGGGAAACAGTCACACCTGCTGACTGTGGAAGACTTACATCTGCATCTGGGAAACAGTCACACCTGCTGACTGTGGAACACTTACATCTGCATCTGGGAAACAGTCACACCTGCTGACTGTGGAACACTTACATCTGCATCTGGGAAACAGTCACACCTGCTGACTGTGGAACACTTACATCTGCATCTGGGAAACAGTCACACCTGCTGACTGTGGAACACTTACATCTGCATCTGGGAAACAGTCACACCTGCTGACTGTGGAAGACTTACATCTGCATCTGGGAAACAGTCACACCTGTTAACTGTGGAACACTTACATCTGCATCTAGGAAACAGTCACACCTGCTGACTGTGGAACACTTACATCTGCATCTGGGAAACAGTCACACCTGCTGACTGTGGAAGACTTACATCTGCATCTGGGAAACAGTCACATCTGCTGACTGTGGAACACTTACATCTGCATCAGGGAAACAGTCACACCTGTTAACTGTGGAACACTTACATCTGCATCTGGGAAACAGTCACACCTGCTGACTGTGGAAGACTTACATCTGCATCTGGGAAACAGTCACACCTGTTAACTGTGGAACACTTACATCTGCATCTAGGAAACAGTCACACCTGCTGACTGTGGAACACTTACATCTGCATCTGGGAAACAGTCACACCTGCTGACTGTGGAACACTTACATCTGCATCTGGGAAACAGTCACACCTGTTAACTGTGGAACACTTACATCTGCATCTAGGAAACAGTCACACCTGCTGACTGTGGAACACTTACATCTGCATCTGGGAAACAGTCACACCTGCTGACTGTGGAAGACTTACATCTGCATCTGGGAAACAGTCACACCTGTTGACTGTGGAACACTTACATCTGCATCTGGGAAACAGTCACACCTGCTGACTGTGGAACACTTACATCTGCATCTGGGAAACAGTCACACCTGCTGACTGTGGAACACTTACATCTGCATCTGGGAAACAGTCACATCTGCTGACTGTGGAACACTTACATTTGCATCTGGGAAACAGTCACACCTGCTGACTGTGGAACACTTACATCTGCATCTGGGAAACAGTCACACCTGCTGACTGTGGAACACTTACATCTGCATCTGGGAAACAGTCACATCTGCATCTGGGAAACAGTCACATCTGCATCTGGGAAACAGTCACATCTGCTGACTGTGGAACACTTACAACTGCATGTGGGAAACAGTCACACCTGCTGACTGTGGAACACTTACATCTGCATCTGGGAAACAGTCACACTTGCTGACTGTGGAACACTTACATCTGCTGACTTCATGCCGAAGACGTCCTTGAAGAACTGGGGCTGCTGAGTGATCAGCATGGAGAAGATCCAGTTGCGGCAGAAGGCGCCAACAATGATGGCGTAAACTGGCAAGCAGGTCAGGACGCCGCGCCACGGGATTGGGGCTCTCTGAACGGAGAATACACTTTATGAATTACTCCCATTTTACTCCTGGAAAAGGCTCTGTGCATAAAGAGATCAGTTTATAAATTTACTCACACTCCGTATCTTAAAAGTCTTTATAAATCAGGAGGTCATCGTTATTCGTATCTACTTCCTCTCTATTACTGGACAAGGTTTTTTGAATGCAGACTTCACTTCTTGCTGACTCCCACTCTACCATGGGACGGGCTTTGTGAGTGCTGAGGACAGTTTATTTCCTTCCCTCACGGTCAAGATCCAGTAGAGGATGCATGAAGAAGGGGTATGGACGTGGGCATTTCGGAAATTCGGGCATTTTGAAAATCAATTATAGATTCAAGTCAATATTGTTTGCAAGTGTTCAATCATTTTCCTAATTTTGTGTGCTTCAACTTTACGAAATAAACATTTGAAAATATGAATGGTTTTATAGTAAATCAATATAACATAACAATACTCCCCGAACCCCTCCTTTCAAAAATCCTGGTTCCGCCACTGTATATTGACACTTTTAGATGATTATTGGAGATGTTTTGAACGAATATAATCAGAATTGGCGTTTTGATAGGAATGAAAGTTTATTAAAATAGAGATATCATGATCATATCATCATCTCTTTAATTTTATGTTAACCAAAACGAAATAAACAATGGGCAGTGATCATGCACGTGTTATTCTAGCTTCACCTGTGGTGTTTCTGGTCTGAGAGGCGCGTCTGTGGCAGCACGCTCTTGGATATTGAAAATACGCCTCTCGCTCTCTCCAAGCTTAGGAACTAAAGTCGGACTGTCGTACACCAAAAACAACCACGCTAACGCCCATGCCACCCCGCAGCCGCCTGTAGCACAAAGGAAAAGGTCTCACATCTCAATGGTCTGTAGGTCGACATGCAAATGTTTGTGACAAACATTCGGAATTGATAAATCGTAGAATATATATTTCGATTGTACTTCTATATAAAAGTTTAATTTCGATTTGATGTAAAATCGATATATACAAAAGTAAAATTTTAAAAAATAAAATATTAGAAATCGTAAAATAATAAAGCTTCACAAACCGTAGATGTAGAAGATACTGTTCCAGCTGACGTAGCACGTGCAAAGTCCTGTGGTGATGAGACCCGCGGCCGGACTGATGTACGCGCCTACACGTGGGAAACAATACATGAAAACTGAAGAGAAACAAACACCAAAGTGGTCTAATGACTTGTCGTGTAGACTATGTAAGATAAAATACATCCTTTTCAAATACGACAGATACGACGACAGGTGTAAAAGCAAATGTAAGATTATCTATTCACACATCAATGGCGTGGGGTTAATCTATACACACAACACACATCAAAGACGTTGGATGAAGACGACACACAATCTTAATGATAAAAGTTAATATAAATTAAAACAATACAACAGTCAGCAATTAAAAAAAACTACACGTGAAGAGTGCATCCCCCCCCCCCCCCCACACACACACACACTCACTCACGTAGCGGTACAGACAAAAAACAGACTACATGACAGAAGGTCACACGCAATAAAGATGAAGGCGGAACGTCATCGCAAATATCAAGGTTTTTTTAGTATATTTTTCAGTAATGTTGGTATGTTATCAACAGCAAATGTTTGTACGCTTCCATGAGTATTTTTTTATTTTACCAGAAAACAATGGTGTGGCATTTAGTTTTCTTTGTCAGTAATGAAGGTGTAAAGAATTGTAGAATAAAGGTGTCTGTGTCTCAGATAATAACTTCTATATTTTGAACAATAATAACGTTTAGGAGTATATGCTTGCCGCTAATCATATTAAGGTCGTGTTTGTTCACAAATCGAAGTTATTTGTAAAAATATGTTTCTTACTTGTATGCATATTGAAGACTAATTAATAGTTATTCTTCCTTTTTTGGTTGGTGACGTTTTGAAAGGGATATTAATTTCGTTGTCAAGCACCCCAGCTCCTAAAATGCCATTCAATGAAGTATCAATTTGTATGTTCAGGGTCTTCTTAAAAATAAGAACGAGAGCGTAACTGAGACCAATATTAGGTTTTTGTGAAGGTTTTTATGAAATACGACGATAAGAAATTCGTCTAAAGGCCAATGTGAGAAATCTCAGAGATATGATTTACCTTGAACTTCAGTTTGCTTAGTGAAAGGGGCCCTGGTACAGCAATGGGACGTGCACTCACCTGCATATGCGATAGTAATCAGTCGTCCCTTCTCGGATTTAGGTGCCCACGCAGATATCACACCATTCAGGGCTGGCACTGAACAACCCTGCGTGTGATGAAACAACGAGACGAGCATGCTTACATGACAATATCGAGGACAAACAAAATCAGGTGACTACGAAACACAGAAAACTAAAAACTCCGACAGGAGCAAAAGAAAGGTAGCAGAAACAAGATATCAAAGAATGATTTATTGATATAACTGAAACATAGTTTCATCATGTCTTTAGGTGATATCTAAAGAAATCAATTTTAAGAATTTCATTCCTTACCTATTCACATTTTTTTTAAACACAACATTTTGACTTCCCTCCTCTGCAGTATTTAGTTTGGACTCTTGTTTTGATCCTGTTTGTTTCTTAGTAACATTTTAGATATGTTAACGTATAAGTTATATGCGTAACGTATACTTCCATGACGTTATGTTCTTCTGTATTCATCACATTCTATCAGGTTCAGCCACGATCGAATGCGTAATGGGATGGCCTCATGCAATACGGTCCTATATATTACTAAAGGTATATTGAAACGAAAAATACGTCCATGAGTAAGTTCTAGAATGGTGATATGTTGGAATCGCATCATACAATTATACATGATGTATACAAGTGAATGCTAGGTCCGTATATAATGTTTAACTTTGCACACAAGTGTACAGTAAATAAGCGTCAGATATATCAACGTGGATAGACACGTCAAAGGCAAGATCTGTAGTCAAATAACAAACCCGACACAAATTGTAATCTAATGTTATACATTTCCCTGCCACTACTCTTCTTCACTTCTCTTGATGCGTGTTAATTGCCTTATAAAGAACAGAAAACGTTATTGATTTTATCTCTCAAACCACCCTATAAAACAAGTCTACACAGTCAGCCTCAACATCTTCCACAAAGTTTATGAGAATTTTAACCAGTCTCTACAAATATTGAAATACACCAGTCTATTTTTTTTCAACTGCTCAAGTCACCATTCAACACCCCACGCGATCCTGAGAAAGCCGTATATTTATATGTCTGTGGTAAGGGAAGGGACCCATCACCTTCACGAGCGCTTGAGGAACCTAGATGTGTGTAAAGATATTCTCGATTATGTCCCAAAACTTAGACAGCCATATCTTAGACAGCCAAATCTTAGACACTTGATTAGGTGGTTAATTAACACAACAATCAAATGAAACCACAAAGGAAAAGTACTTTATTTGTTTTGGTAAGATATTGAATCAATGATAAATGTTAGAAAAACTTGTGAATAGATTTAAATATAAATTCTATGATATTGTTCTTTTTCCTGATTCTCGTGGACTGGTCTTTTATCAGATATAGGTAACAGCCGAAGGATTAGACGTGCACTCAACCATAAATGTTGTTGTTTTGAGCTGTAAGCTGTAAGATATGGCTGTCTAAGTTTTGGGACGTTTCCATATTCTAAACCCCACAAAAATTTTCTCGGCCCGGATACGTGAAAAGAGGAGATAACTCGTTACTTACTTCCACGAGACCTTGCAGGACCCGGATGACGAAGACTGCAGGCTCGCTGTGATGTATAGCAGTAGGTAGCAGTAGAAAGAGGACACTGCTGATTAAGATGCTCAAACCGCACACCCTGTCAAAGTAAGATAACCTTTAGCGTGCAGTCAGTGATGATGATTGCAGTATCTGTCAAACGAGTGAACTGCGAATGAAGAAATAGTTCTTTGCAACCCGATGACATTGCCACTAAAGAGAAACAAATTATCTGTGCACTATATAGCATTTCGGATGCCACAGTAAAGGGAAAGATCACCTTATACTCCTGGCTTGAAGATTTTGTTTTAGTTTGGATTTGCTTAACTACTCGGTATACTTTCCTTTAAGCGGTTAATAGTATAGAGAGGAACCTTAAACTTAATTTGAGCAGTCTCTAACAGAATCTTAATGTTAATAGACGAATCTTAAACCTACTTTAAGGAATCTCTGTAGCTATGATTGAGGTATCTCAACAGAGACAACTGATTGTTTGAGTATCTCACAATTAGCTAGTTTCACTGAGCAATCTCTGACAGACACTCTTCTTTAGAAAGAGAACCACTCACTGTTTGGACACGAACCTTGTCGCTAACACTGAGGAATCTCTGAAAGACACCCATTTTTGTTTGTTGAGGAACCTTATTGATCACACTGAGCAATATGTGACAGGCAATCACAGTTTGGAGACGAACGGTAACAATTGAGGACTCTTACAGAACCAACTCTTTGTAGGAGAACAACTAACACTGACGAATCTCTTACAGACACCCATCGTTTGTAGGAGAAACCTGTCTAACAATGAGGAATCTCTGGAAAACAACCACCGTTTGCAGATGAGGAATCATTGACAGACACCCACCGTTTGGAGGAGAACTTTGTAGCTAGCACCCCTCCAGGGAGCTGGGTGAGGAAGCTGCCGGCAAAGTAGGAGGTGTGAGAGAGCTGGACTCTATCTGACGTCCACGTGCCTGCCAGCGAGTGTTGGTCCTCGCTACTGTTGGTCGTGCACTAGAAGTAGAATAAAATATTAAGTAAATATTTCCAGTTAAGAACAAATGAGCTTGGACACTTGAAATAATTCTTAAGGTTTTTATAATTGATTTGCCTAGTACTGTTTTATGGCATTACCGTATTTCCTTAATTACACGCCGGGCGTCTATTGTTTTCAAACGGTCTACACAATAGGCGTCTATTTGAGGCAGGCTTTCTATTTCGTTGTAGGTTTGTAGTGACAGGCGACTATTTGAAACAAAGCTTTGAGACGGGCATACCGTAAATAAACGAAGTGTTTTGGGAAGTTGAGGTAATGTTTAAATTAAATTAAACTACAGCCAGCTTAAAAGTATCTTCTCTTTATCAGTGATACCGTATATCTTAGAGTTTTTTCCACGAAGACATTCTCTAGCTGCATATCAAAAGTTTATTCAAGTACTTCTATATCTTAGTGCAAATAAAAAGTAAATCGTTTTATTTGGACGTCGACAGCTTTACTTCAGCTGCACCGACATAGCAACATCGTTTGTCCATGTTTACATAATTATTCTCACGTTAATCATGTGGTCGCCAGACAGAGAGTGCAAAGTTTTAGAACCTTGGCAAGATGAAATTGACAGATCACTGAAAATAACATGATATTTGCACTAAGAATGCAAGAATGTGAACAAACTTTCGGTTTGTATAACTGTCAGGATGCGTTTATTTAAGGCAGGCGTTTATTTTTTTCAGAAAGCCATATGCAAGGGCGTCTACATTCGAGGCAGGCGTCTATTTAAGGCAGGCATGTAATTAAGGAAATACGGTATATTAGTTGGAGAGACAGTATCAGTAAACTATAAGGTCAGTGTCAAAGTTAAACCTTGATGAAGATCGTATCACAGAAATGCAAAATGAAACAGACACAAACAAATAATGGCGAAAATAATAAAAAGTTGTCCAAGATACTACATCCTCTACATCTTCATCATATGATCAGACTGATCGGAAGGGAAATGTAAGCTAACTCTTCTGTCCTTGTACTCACATTTGGGAAGATGGATTGCTGGTCAGGTTGGCCGGGATGGGACTCGACAAGGTGCACCATGACCAGCGCATAGCAGGCCCGGTACCCTATAGAGAGCAGGAGTCCCACGAAGCCGAGAGCAACCACACCGTACCGTCTGGGACAGTCTACGCAACACCCAGCCATTATCTTTGATGCTGAACAGAAGAGGACAGCAAGTTATTATTTTTGTTCTTATAATATCATTTTGTAGTCATGATAAACAAACAAATGGCTGAAATGATCTCCTTCTCTGGTCATGAGTTGCAATGCAATGAGTCGGGAGAGGTTAAGGAGTAGAAGATATAATCAGTGCATGGTTGAGATGTGCAGGATGGAGAGAAACAGTAAGGAACAGAAAAGTTAACGTAATGTTTTTTTCGTGTTGAACAGATGGAATATTTATCAATAACAAATAGCAAAAGTAGCCATCTGCTGCGGTATTTACTACTAAAATTTTACAAGATTGTGAAGAGTGTAAAAACCTTAATAAACTTTAATTGATTATCAAACCCGAGCACTCTCATCTGCAATGGCTCTGTAAGAGAAAGCAATGGCTTCTCTGTTAGAGTAAGCCAAAGGATTCAACAAACCCATTTAATTCCGTAACATGCATGATAAAGGATTTCATCGTTTGTTTTGACATATGAAACATCAAGATTTTCAAGTTGTGTCGGCACAAAAGCAAATGTAACAGCCCTATCATAACGTCAGTCACAATTTCTGAAAACGCCTTAATTGTTTATCTTTAATGGCATTACCCTACAAATATGCTATTTTCATGTCCTGTGTTATTCGGTCAGTTCCTTTAACAGTCGAGGAATGAGTGTCCAACATTTTTCTGTAGGTATGGTATACAGTTGAGATGACTTAACATGCATGTGCACACTGTAATTGTATCAGAATAACCAGTAATGAAACTTAACATTCAATCACTGTTACGGTAAAATCACTGATTAACTCAATCAAACACACGTCGCAGGGCTACAGATAACTTTTAGGTGTGAGTGTACATACACCTTGCAAAGTGTGAGCACGTGTGTATGTTGTTTATGAAGGTGTAAAGTGTAAAGTGTTGTAATCAACCAATGAAATCGCCAATGTATTACCGACGAAAAGTAGCGAAGCTGTACATAATTTTAGAAGTACATTTTACAAGGTATCAACAATCGATAATTGTTTGTCAAATGAACCTGAACATGAAATTATTATATTCATGAATCAGAACATCCTTGATAAATTTAGAAATACGATACGCATGGAAATGTATGTCCAAGCGTAAACAGGCATGTATGTGCGTACATGATACGCATGGAATTTATTTTAGGGCCGTACTTAGTAATTTTATAGGCGTACATTACGCGTGTACGACCTTTATCTGTAGCCCTGACACGTGTTACAAAATGAAAATGTGTTTCTTTTTTAATACATGTAATCATTTTCAATTAATTAAAATCGTTAAATGTAAACAATTTAAAGAAAATTATAAGTGAACCGTCGGCTATCATGGAGTGCCGGAAAACAAAAGATCACTTAACAAGGGATGTAAAAACGAAATATTACTTTCATGGATATGTTTGATTGAAGTCTTTTGTAATGCAACACCTCGATGCCGCCCACCACTGAATAAGAATCACAATCGCATAGCCCTGCAGGTTCCATTTTCAAATTCTTGTTTCCAAAACAAAAACTATTCAAATTATTATATAATTTACGTTAATTACTATTAACAATTTGTCAAAGTTGTTTATTAACAAGGCTGTAAGTAAACTTGAAACCATTTGAATCATCGGGAATAACATCAAAACATGGTTCTGTTTTGGGATCTCAATTATTTCTTGTCTATATAAACGATTTCAGAGCGGGGCTAGAAAGTAATGTGAAACTCTTCGGCGATGACACTTCATTATACCTTATAATCCAAGATCTGGCTCTGACTCTGACGCTACTTAAAACGGCTTTAACTTTGGGCTAGTAAAAGGCAGGTTAAATTCAACCCTAAAAAGATTAAAGCGACGGGATTTTTAGAAAAATAAAATTTATGTATCTTCAATTCAAAACTATGTAATTCCTGAAATAAGTGAATACAAAAACCTCGGTTTATCTAAAGTGGCAAAAGCATATTGACTACATACTACGCAAAGCAAGTCTTCTTATAAATTGTCCGAAAACTTGAAAATAAAGACTGAATGGAATAATTGAAATTATGTATGCATTTATAAATTATGCCAAATTGTTGACTACTGTAATAGTATACCATCTTGGACTACTGTACTTAAAGGGACAGTCGCGCGTTTTTAAACAATTTATTCTTCATATTGTCACCAATGAACACAAGTTTATGCCAAATGTATTGTTTTCAGGGTGTCAAACATCTCATTACTCAACCAGGTCATTCGAAATGGCAGAAGAACATATTGAGTATCAAGCAAAAATCACTGGCGGCCATTTAAGTGTGAACACCTTTTGGCAATTTGAGTTAGGGAACGGATTCGCATACAGTTTGACTGAACATGCTACGTTCGTTTTAGAACTGCTTCTTCCAATTAAAAAACAATGTCTTGCAATTGGTAACATTTATTTTCATTTCTGAATAATCACTTTATTTGCATAAAAAATGTTACTGTCCCTTTAAGAGCAGGCTCATGAGAAAGAAAAGCTACATTCAGTAAGGCTATTTCTCACTGAAAGCTGCCACTTTTCCAAATTATGTTTGTCCTGAAGAAGAACGAGTTCTTATGGATAGTCAACTTCTTTATTGCATGGATTGCGACGTTTCGGTGTAGGTACTAACACCGTTATCAAGCAAGTACTACACTGAAATGTCGCAACCCATGCATTAAAGAAGTTGACTTTCCATAAGAACTCGTTCTTCTTCATCAATCCAGCTTCTAAAATGCCCCTTGAGGAAGTTATGTTTGTCCTATAGAATGGTATGTTCGTTTTGGCCCGTGAGATCTGACAGTGTAATTTCACAATCTAAGCATATCCGTAAATGGTATTGACAGCCGTGTCAGTTGTGGGAATATTGTAAATCAAATAACAAATAGAGAACTCTGGGTAATACGTGCAATTTGCGTTTCTTGTCATATAACTAATTGTGCTTATAAGTAATCAGGGCAAAACGATGACATCCAGTGGATCACTGTCTTTTTCAGTTATCTAATGTCTTAATAGTTAAAGGAACAGATTAAAAAATGAACTCAGAAGCATGTTTTCTGTTAATTGTTCGCTATGTTAACTGCTCTTTTAGTTTTCATTGGTAGTTGGTTTATCATCCGAGTATATAACAATCATTGAAATAGGTTGGCAAGTAATTGACTTTATTTGTGTTTGTCATATCAATGTAATCGTGACAGGAACATTTATTACAAAAATATTTTGGGAGTAAATTATGTGGATTCATGACGTTAAAGAGCCACTCCGTGATTTTCATTACATATTATTTACCTTTAATACGAACCAAAATGTCATATGTGGTCATAAAAAATCAAAACATCTGAACTTTTCATGTCCAAAAGACATGTATATGACAAATACTGTTTTTCCATGAAAATCTAAAAACAACCTTATAAATGCACAGAGGTGTAGATATCACGTCCAATATACATGGATACTAGTTATATAACCTAACGAACGCTATCAACTCCTAACTGCCTTCCTGGCGACGTTCTACCTTCATATTGTCACTGTAAAATGCCCAACATAATTATTACTTTAATTATGACAACGTTATTGATTATTCTTTATACTCTATTTACGTGTACAGTAGCATTATTCACGCTGAACCTTATCAATCTTGTCGTCGGGAAATAAAAAAAACCCCATGATGGTTACATTTCGATTAAAGCCCAAATTCTCGGAATCCGCCTGGTTGCGACAATGTCAAGAGAGAACACACGAAGGTCACGTGACAGCCTGAAGCCAGCTCGCTGAATGACAAATTAAACTAGTGAGCAATGATCATGTGACAGCGGCGCAACGCGGAAGGAAAAATCAAAATGTCAGCCAAACTTCAGTATCAGCAACGCCGTCATACAAAAAAATACATATTAAATTTAGTCAATGTAGAATTGAATAAATAAGTGATCGCCGTGTCAACAAATTTTATTTTTTGAAAATTCAGTCTTGATTATGAGGCACATAAAACTGTTCGCGTGAAGATATATTGGTGACTTGAAGAGAAGTAAAACCAGATGGAACTTTTTTATGATTTTCATTCAAAATCGTAATGTTTTCTCCATTACAACCACAACTGCACGCGTATCCTAAAACTAGATGTATCAAACAAACATAACAAATGACAGGTGGTTGCCATACCCTGTGTTAGAGTATGTTTCATGATTTCTCATGTGCCTTTAGTTACACCCAAAATACTTTATGACCTGTGTTAAGTTAAAATCTCCTCCCCAAACTTGCATCTGTATCACTAAAATGCCAATATCATGATATTTTCTTGTTTTCACTCATAACCGGAAAACGCCTCTATATATGTTATAAATCTGTCTGTAACCAATTCACGCGTATATAAGTTAAATGACCAAGGATAAAGACTATCAACCAATGTTTGTCTCTGTGTCTGCTGTTAAAAAGTTTCCAAAATTACTTTTGAGTCAATGGCGCACGATATATACGGTTTTTGATCATGAATCACGACTTCGAACTGATTAGCACTAGCATTCTGATTTTATGAAAAAACTACTTCTTGATAAAATAACACCATTTATAAATTTTTACATACTCTGTGCCCTTATGATTAAAAAGTCTTTTTCCTTTTGAAATAAAAGGATCTCATGAAATGTAAAACAAATGTTCCCGATGACGAAAAAATCTTTCTAATCGTTAAAAGGAGTTGAAAAACGAATATCAATTCAGCCATCTTTAAGGTATTCGCACTATATTCGCCTAATAGATTTTAATGATCTGTATGATATCATTATCTTTGTATTAATATACGAAAAATGATATAAATTTTGTAACCTGCTCGTATTTAAGGTTTAAGAATGCGTTTTGTAATATCTGCTTTGTTTTCAGCAATCGTTGATTGATATTTGGTGAAAATATAGCCTTAACAATTTAAATAGAAAACGTTACCTTCGTGTAAGCGGAGATACCCCTGTATAACAAGTGCGTGTGGGAGAGAGTGAGCTGGTCCTGTGTTTATTCAGGTTAAGTTGAAAGAACTGAGTGAGAGTTCCTAGAAAACCGGGATTCACGGGACACGGCAAGCTAAGAATAGAACTGGGGAACCCCTCGCGGCTCTTTCTCTTGCATTGCATGTATGTGCTGTGAAGTTTGTAAACAAAGAACTTTGTTAATTATTTTAATTACGCATTCGTTTGTTTTACATATTATTTTTAATTTAATTATACATTTAGGATAGAAGCGCACCCGGTACAACACGTCATAGTCCAAATCTCAATGGATTCATCGCGAAAAAGCACAAAACCTATGAGGTTCATGTGAACCAAAATGTACATGGTTGATCACTAAAGTAAATGCATGTATTTAAATACACAGTATTACACTTCGGTCGATTCTATTTATTCTGGGTGAATTAATGATCATCAGTAACTCGATCATGTCTACGCATAAAGTAAGAACAGAAAATCGCAATATTAACGCGCATTTCCTTCACCGAATAGCTCGTGTCGGGAATTTTCAGACACTCGGTCTGGGAAGGTGGACAGGTCATTCATTTCGATCAGCTCGACACAAGCATATGGATTGGACGGAAATATGTAGTTTCACCAAGGAAACCGAGAGTTGAGTTAACAAGCGGGAGATGTTACTTTTATACATCCAAGTTTTTATCTGTAACTATTATCAATTTAAAATAGAATATAAATGCTATATCTTTAATAAAAATGTCAAAAACTTAAATATTCAGTTTTGAGTTTGAATTTGTTTTGTGTTTATAAAAAAACTAGAGAATAGAGGGCAGTGGCGGAACCAGGGGGAGGGGGGGGGGGGGTTCAGGGGGTCCGGACCTCCCCCCTCCCCCTTTTGAAAATCAATGATAGATTCAAGTCAATAAAAAATGAATAGTGAATCATTTAACGTAACAAATAGCCAAACGACAAAGAAGGGGAGGTAACTCTAATCTGTAATCCTGAGAAATTTGAAGATGGTGATTTGTCGCTTTGTTGTTACAATGTTTTGTTCACGTGATCATAAACATTAATCATTTGCAATGAGTTTATTACAATGGACAGAAGACAAGTTAGAGGTGCTACGCAACTTGCTAATTAAGAAACAATCTCCTACAACCTTTGCATTAGAACTAAGCCGTGTGAATGACGAGTTGAAATCATGCTCAGAATCAGAGCGAGTGCCCGTCCTCCTCACCTCTCCCCTCGCGGGTCGCGTGCTAGCTGATCTGATCGACTCGGGATGGGTGGGGCAGTGCGATGCGCTGGAAGACCCAGAGCACAGCACAACTCACTTCAAGGGGTGTGCAGCAGTTAGCGAGAAGGTGTTCGAGTGTCTCAATATACTCCTCCCCCAAGTGAGATGTGAGAGTGGGGGAGATTACAAGGTTCCCGCTATGGTAAAAACAATCAGCCCAAAGCTGTTTCAGTTGATCAGTGCAAACATCCCAAGAAACTTATGGACAAATAAGAAGTCTGAGCATCAAGCGAGGCTCACTCTGCAAACACTTAAAGAATTATATAGGGTGGAGACCTGTGCCGAACTCATGCTATCAAATCTTGGTGATGAAGATGGGATTGATTCTGCATCCTCGACACTTTATCATCATTATCTTGCCCTCACCCGACATAACCTGAGACGAGACAACTGGAAGCAAAACCCTTCAAGTAAGGCATCTTTCTGCTGGTCCCTGCTCCAAATCAAGTTTCCAAATCTCAGCATGTTCTTGGATGAAGTTCTTTCTTTCCCACTTAACATGGTGGACGATTTTAACATTGAAAACAAAGTTCTGGGTGTGAAATGTCTGCATCATATAATGGAGAATGTCTCACGGGAGGAATTACGCTGGTATGGGCGTGCAGATGTAGTGTTTGAAGCACTCAAACATCAAATGTACACTAAACATGTGACACTTATAGAAGTTCTGCACCCAGCACTACTCAGCATTCTTCAAACTGTGGAGCGGACTGGATCTGGGGCTCCATCCAGGGAAGTGAACAGGTGCAGTACAACGTGTCCGAATATTCATTTAAAATTCCCGTTTGAATAATTCGGTAAAAACATGTTGTTCACTCTTTTGAATTCAAACCTGCAGCATCACCTATTTCAAATATATGGGAGCATGTGAATGTTTTGGATATCTAATAATATAAGCATAATGTTGGTATTGATTAACTAAATGAATATATCTCATTTTTTATATTTTTTATATATCTCGTAAGAATAAGCAGTTTACTAATGTGCAATTTAGTTAATTGTCAGAAATAAAGATTGTAGTGGTGTTCACTTCTATATATTTTTTTTAGCAAAGTTCTCATTAAATGAAGACATTACTTTATTTTTAACATTTTCTAGAACAAGAGGCCTATATAACTATCAAATCTTTCACCACTTGAATTTTTAAGATAAATTACTTATCATAATTATTTAAGTAAGATTAGAGTGAAATTAAAGATTTCAGTAGGGTGATTAATTTGTAGTTCAGTGAAAATTAAAAGAGAAAGAGTTGTCTCCCTTAGCCCACAACTGTGTTCTGTATAATGTACAGAGTCAATTGAACTTAGCCAGTCCCAAATACTTGCCAATTTAAGCCTTGGAGCATTTCCCCACTTTTGCAGTGGGAAACCCCTAGCCTACTCCAGAAGAACTTTTTAGTGCTTTCAGAAAACTTATATTGATTTCATCTTATCCTAAAAATGGAGCTAAACTCAAACCACAAATTTTGGAACCCGGCAGCAAAACTTGAATATTGGCCAGTGAGAGACTGACATGAGCTCTGCCTTGTGGGGGGAGTTGGCTCTATACAGCAGGGATTGGGAAAGGCTGGGGCCATGAGCTCTGCCTTGTGGGGGGAGTTGGCTCTATACAGCAGGGATTGGGAAAGGCTGGGGCCATGGGCCATTTTGCACAATGGGTGAAAAAATGGCCCATTAGAACTAGAAATTTTACTTTTGCTACAAAGGGGAAAGTCCCATAAAATTTATGTAAAGGATTGAAAGCCCAAAAACAACCCATTAGCAAAGGTGTTTTTCCCAATCCCTGATACAGACTTCTTTATGTTGATAAGAGAATGATTTCATAAACTGTAAGTTTATGAACACATTTGAATATTGTTATGTACCTTCTCTTTAATCTTAATTCTATCTTGAAATAGAAGAAAGTAAATGATGTTCATTAGATAAAAAAATATTACTTTTGAAAGAAAAATTCTATAGTAATTTAATTATCGTGTATTACACTGATAACTGTGAACTTGTTATAATGATGAAATAATTTACTTGAAGGTTGATGCTTTACATTTGCAAGCAATGATCATTCACAAATAGCCTGGGCTACATCTTGTGAATATACTGTTGTCAGGTGTGATGAGGTACTGAGGATGATCCTTCTGGACGCAGAGCTAGAGAACAACCTGTCACTCCGTCGTGCCCTCACGCTCAACCTCCACCACTTCCTCCATCTGCTGGGCATCTCGACCGTCCGCCACATGAAAAGCATGATGCAACTCCTCAACAACTACCTGCAGATCTACGATGGCCCGGAGGAAGTCGCACGACTAAACGTACTCAGAACTCTCGAGGCTTTGTTGCTGGTGTGCTGGCCTCGTGTTCCTGCCCATGCAACCCGTGTTCTCAAGATGCTGCTCCGCTTTATGTATGATGTTTGCACCGATCAAACTCTTACCCCTGAATATGTGAAGACTGAGATGCTGTCCCGCTCAACTGACTGTCTGAACCTCCTGCAGAGGGCAGCACCAGACATTGTGACCCCTGCGCTACTTGAAGTGTCCACCACTGACACTGTAGACAAGGTCAAGGACATAGCTCTCAGTGTGTGTGTGTTGGCACCTTCATGACTGGACTTGCCTCAAATTAGTATAATAAATCATGCCAACCATTTACATGTTCTAGTTTTTATGTTTTCTGTTAAGATTGATATGGAGTTCAAATCACCAACAGCCTTCACCATGTCTCAAGTCCTTTGATGGACACTTTTGAATGTATTACAATGATCAATGTCTTTATGAACTCATTATTGCAAATAAGTTAAGACAAATCAGAGAATTTTTTCTCCTTTAACTGATCTTGCCAAAAAGGGTTTCATTGTTTCCAGTTAAATTTTTTTTATCAACATCATTATATAAATGTCTTAAATGATATCAATTGCTTGAAATATTCCCCGATTATTTGGTGTCAATGTTTTGGATATGCTAAAAATCATGGTTTTACTTTAACTCAGGAGAGGAGTTTGCAATGATCTCTAAATTTTATGATATACTTAATGCACTTTATAATCATTCATGAACATTTCATCAATTTAATCCAAGGGGAGATGACCTGTCTAACTGGTCGAGGGTTTTGGCAAAAGTGCTTACTTTAACATGAATCTTTACCGATCTATTATTGATATGAAATCCAATAAGGATCGACAGTAAGCAATTGCAAATTTTGAGTAGAATTTGAAATAAAGCACTGAACCACTCTGACAAAATAGCTCTTTTCTGTCCTACTGCTTCTTCAACAGAAAAGGATAATATTATTTAAAACGCAACTTCCAATTTTTTTCTGGACCATGGCTTTTAAACATTAAAGCTTAGCTCATTGAAAGTTGTTTTATGGAATAATCCTCATGTGTAGTGATGCCTTTTTGGGTTCTAGACTTCTTCAGAGTTTTATTTTTGGCTGTTTTAATGGAAACATAAGTTTAAGACAATATTGTTTCCAGGTAAAAACCTTTACGATAAGAACAAAGAAACTAGGGATCTTAAACAATCATCTTCTGAATGTTAAATTCATTACCAATGACCTGCTTAAGATTGTTTTCGAATAAAAATATAAGTTATTAAGGGTTAATTAAAGATTACAGCTTAATAACTATTGCTTAAAATATTTCACACTTTTGCCGCTTAGCAGGCTATATAGCTGATACTGTCTGCTTGTTTTCAATTTCATGTGCCACATAAGTGTCTTCATTGTCATGCTTGAAACTGAAATTATATTTAATGTGTTGAAAAATCAAATTGTTTGCACAAAACGCTGAAAAACAACAATAATGGCTTTGTGAAACATTTTATTATTTCAAATTTGAAAATAAAGTATCAGAAATGATTAAATTCAACACCATTCAATTTTAACGAGTATTCATTGATAAACCTGTACACAGAATCAACTTGATATACAACACAATAATCAAATTGTTTCAGTGGCATTCTAGAAGTTGGTAGTATAAAGACGACAAATATATGGATATACAACTTCTTTATTACACAGTGGCGACGTTTCGGTATAGATCCTTATAGCGTTATCAAGCATATTTCACTGTTTATGCTTTTTGTGATATTCCTGTGATTTGTAATAATCTTCATGTTTTGGAGGAAATAAAGATCATCTATCTATCTCAGTACTGGTATCCACACTGCTATTTTATTCCCCTTTCATCTCATTGTTATATTACCCCTTGTATTGTTTATTGTCTTAATTACCTATATGTACATCTTATATATATAATGACTGTACCCATCATTTTCCCATATGCTTGATAACGGTATAAGGATCTATACCGAAACGTCGCCACTGTGTAATAAAGAAGTTGTATATCCATATATTTGTCGTCTTTACAATAATCAAATATTTGTAAATTCAAATTTATTGAGTACTTAATCTAGTCAAACTTTCATCAACCTTAGTCAGGAGTCAAACAAAGAGAATTCTCTATCACAAAGTAAAGAATAACAGTTCCAAATTCCTTCATAATAACACTGCATACACACCATAAAAAAAGCATTCCCTGAGCCTTTTAATTCTCAGGTAAAATAGCAGGTAAATATCTGATGAGAAAACATACTTTCAGCTTAAAGTTTTACCAAATTGCTGAAACAGTTGCCATGGATACCCTCTGACCATGGGGTTTCCCCCGAGATACCTTTCTATACAAATCTCTATTAGCTCCACCCCATGCTTCTGACCAGCACTTGTAGCATTTTAAATGGTACCTGTCATCAATTTGATTTCCTACCTGGGAGCCTAGAATTAAGTTCAATCAGCACTATGAAATTTGAAAAGTTGACAATTTGATCAACCAATGTCACTTGTCACTAGAAATATAATCCTGCTTCATGACTGTGTATATAAAGGAGCCTTAAATACAGTCTAGGTCCATATTCAGTAAATCTAGATTGACTGAATAAACATATGAAATTAGGAGCCCAAAGAAAAATATAATATTGATGAAGGAACAGTAAATGATTAAAATTATTCATAGACTAAATTTCGGTCTACTAGAAATACTATAAACTTTGTAAAACCTGTTTGACTAGAAATAAATAAAGGTGTATGAATGGGCCACATTGAATAAAACTTGGGTCGTGCTAGTAACAGTATCATTTGTATAAGGAGTGTAGATCACAAAACAGTAGAAACTGGTTGTGTTACACAAGTGATATTTATTGTAGATAATGCTATAATTGAATCATCATAAAGCTATTACACAAGGTAACGACTCTTCACTGCTATGACATCTCAACACTTAATCATACTCAGTTGATGAGTGATGACACAATAATGCTATGATGTCACAATGCTGGAGCTGTCAATATAACTGGCAAACTAACGGATATTTGTAACTTTGATCATCTCGAGTAATATTCTCACCCATACATTGATAGCAAAAGTTGATATTACAAGTAAGGGAGGAGTCAGGAAGTGTCAGAGATCGCAAGAAAACACATCTTGGTACATCAGCGTAATTGAATCCGCTGATCCAGCTCCTTCCATATACCCTGACCTCTTTTGAGCCAAATCCCTCATATCGCTAGCTATCTAACCAGCCAGTGAGACGTAGCAACAGCGACACAACCCGGATGGAAAATTCAAAAGAGTAGCTTCAAGATCCTTGGATAAGGACATTTCATTGGCTTAGCGGATTCATTACGCTGATGTAGCAGGATGAAGAAAGCTCCTTTGGATATGACATGTGAAATATTCTGATTTTCATGAGTAAAGGGGCACAGAGTATGTTGTTTGGGTCAAATATGTCAAACTTCATAAATGGTGTTATTTCATCAACAAGAAGTGCATATTTCTGAAAATTAACATCTCAATGCCTATCAGTTAGCACAGTGAGGGGAAAAAAAATCGAGATTTATGATGGAAAACCTGAAAATGATGCGTGCCAATGACTATAACCTGATATCTGAAATTGATTTGTAGCATACAAAATGAGACATATAGGTTGATATTGCTTAAAAGGTCATTTAACTAGGACACATGTAAATGAGACACTGAATTCCTAACATTTATATGGCCGTTTTAAATTTACATTCAAAAGAAAATGTCATAATTTTGGCATTTAAGATATAAAGATGTAACTTTAGACAGGTGATCTGAACTGAACTCAGGTCATATCTGTCATGTGGTATTTTGGCTCTATTTAAGCCGCATACAAAATTCATGAAACATACTCTGTGTCACTTTAAGTATATTATTTATTGCTCAAACAATATGTTTATTTAATTTCTTAAATTATTTGTTCTCACAAAAATATCTCTTCCTGGCATTCAGAAAACATGCTGTTCTCCTTTAAAAACCAATTAAAAGTTTTTTTATTGATAAAAGTAGCTATTTCTATGGTGGGAGCCAGATGTTGGTGATGAATGCCTTATCTCTACTATTCACTGTTCAAAACAATTAATATATGCATTAAAGAGCCACTCCGCGAGTTGTTAGTGTCGTATATGCCAAACTTAATCAATGGTATCATCTGATCGCTAAGTATCGACTGTTACCAAAAAGACACATTTTAAAGCTTATTGGGTTTTTTACAGTGACAGTGACAGTGATCGAAAACCGGACAGTGGCGCGCGTCAAATAGTCAAACGTAAATTTGGAGACTTACTGAAAACAGCCAGGAGGGCAGTTAGCAGTTGATAACGTTTGTTAAGTTATATAACTAGTATCCATGTATATTGGACGTGATATCTACACCTCTGAGCATTTATAAGGCTGTTTTAAGATTTTCATGGAAAACCAGTATTTGTCATATATATGTCCTTTGGACATGAAAAGTTAAGATGTTTTGATTTCATATCACCACATATGACATTTAGGTTCATATCAAAGGTAAATAATATGTTATGAAAATCACGGAGTGGCTCTTTAACTGGCAGTAGGAGCTGTAACAGAATGTTAACACTGTTAAAATATACAGCCAGTCCCTTGACTGTAGATGCACTGTATGAAATAAATTCTAGAAAGTCTTCCTGATAGTTTAGTGACATTTGAGATAGTGTATATCTGTTATAAACACTGCCTCCATTCATACTGACAGCTTCACAGTGACAGCTAGCAGGGTATTGTGTCAGAATATAGCTCCAGTAGTTCCAGTCAATACAACATTATCTGATGGGAGTATTCTATTCATTACATATCACATACAATGCAGGTAGATATAGAACAACACCACACCTGTAAAGTGTTACTTAGTAGGTCAATGTGATTCAAATGAGAACATCAGATCCTATTTACTCAATTCACTGTTCAGACAATGAAATCAATAGCTACTCTCTATATAACCATGATAAGGTTTTTCCTACTGCCTGCATAATTTAAGTATGAATATACGAGATGCTTAAATATGGTAAAACAAAACAGCATATAGTGGAGTAAATAAGCCTTAATGCCATCAAACTATTTCTCCCCACACAGAGGCTTTTCAACATATCTTCCAAGGTAACCTCTCTTACAATTAGGCCGTATTTCTAAGAGCACTTGACTATCTTTTTTATTAATAAAACTACATAATGTTTTTTTATCTCTTGAGGTTTTTTTTGTAAGAAATATTGGTGTACCACAGAGGTGAGCCGACCCAAATCTTATCAGAAATATGAACATTTAAAATGCTGTTTGATATAGCTGTTCTATTATATGAGTCACTTACTTTGAATCCAACCAATCTGGAAAATGTGTTTCTAACCAAGAAAGTGTCCCACTTGTAACAGAGCTTACTAGTGAAGACATAACTTGAATAACATCTATGGAAGAGAACGCATCAAACAATAACAATATAACACTTCTAGGTTATTGATGATTAATATTACAGTAGTCAAGACATTATTTTTGTTAAACATCTATCTTCCTGTCCAGTGGTTTCCATCTCCTGTCCTAAACCTTTGCACAAGTCCATAAACCTAGTTAACACAGTCAGAATACATACCTATCACAGATACCTCAAATCTTCATATCAACAGTTTGCTTGTTGTGATTGGGACATGAGATCAGTAAAGATCTATTCATGTCCCAAAATAAAAAGTCTTCAAGTTTTCATTTATGCTCATTGCTGTCCAGTTTGGTGTTGGAAGTACATTCAATATGTTTTGGCGGCGACAGGCATGGCAATGTTAGCTGTTTAGGCCTCACTTTTATAGTCAGTACGGTTTTGGAAAGGTTCAGCAATTTTATCTCGAGCCATAATTGTAGAGCTTGGATTGGTACACATAATAGTAACAGCACAACAAGTTTACTTTAATAATCATAAGCCCTGCTTTCCTTAAGAGGAAATACACTGCATGATTTTGAGATTAATAATCAAAGACATAATTGATTTTTCATAACTTACTATGAATGTCATTGCCAACTTGTATCAGTTACCATCTGAGTTTGATAAGGGTCACATAATAACAATGAAAGAATAGAATATATCTAAAATGAATAATGAAACAATGATAAATTTGTGAAGAAATATTCAACAAGACAAGAAATAACATACCTACACATTATTATCAATGTAAGCATTTTGCAGTATATTCAACCCTGACACAAGAAATATTTCCTGTCAGGCATTAGGAATGAATACAGATCATAGGACTGTGGTTGATTGAGAAGACAACCTAATTTTTTATACATGAGATGTACTCTCTGCATTATTGAAAGTATTATAAAAGAAATTCAAATAAACCAGATGCACAAATCAGGAATGCATAATTATGGCACATGGGTATGTTCATCTAAGAACCATTTATTTAGTGATATTCACCAAATTTCTACAAATCTCTAACCATTTAATGAGTATTTGCCCCCACCAAACCTACATTACAGACACACCACCATTTCACAGAACAGCAGTCCTAAAAACCTGGGAAAAACAACTCTCAAAAGTCTCAATAGATTCAAAAATTTGTTGATGAAAAACAATGTTTGACAAATAACTATCAAATGCACAAACCATGTGTAAAAGAGTTTGAATCAATGAATTTTTTAAACTCCTCTTTATAATATAATCATACAAAAAGCAGATGACATGAGAGAAACTGATAGCCAGCTGGAGATGTTAATCCTTCGTACACTTCACTCTTAAAATAGCAACTCAAACACTTCACACTTAAAATATCACCGGTCCAGCATTCAGGGAAGGAGAACTAGACTTATAACATTTGGTCCCTGAAGAGTGATCTACAAATGAAACTTTAATTTTTAAATATTTATTTGAAATAAAAAGGAGTCCTGATCAACATATAACAAATAAATTTTTTGACAACTTCTTCAATGATAAAGCTCTTTTTAACTTTTTCTGAAAGATTCACTAGACAAGGAGTGACGAGATGACAGGGACAGAAAGGCAGGGGATCAAAGACATATTATTGAGTTACTTGAGTGGATATAAAAAAGGTGAGTAAAGGAGAGGACAGAAAAGAAAGGTGAGAAGCCAGATCTGTGTTTGAGACTTGTTTGACAGAGTGGATCTTTCAACTTGATGAACTGACAGCTGTCTCCAAGGGGTGATTAATGACAAATAATTAACATGATATTTCTCTCTGACAATTCTTATAATGACACAACTAAAAATTCTTATTACTGCCTCATGGAAAAATATGATTACAATTTAATGTTTCAGCTTGTAGCTTTTACCTGAACATTACCAGCAGCTGAATATCATAATTAAAGATTAATTAGTTACCAATGAAGAGTTCTTTTTATTACATCAAATTGTGACATGAGTAAAGCTATAACACTTTCTAAACTATGATTATTTCATTCACAAGTCAATTACTTTTTGTCATAAATAAGATATCTGAAAAGTATCACTTTAAAAAGAAGCATAGCAAAACATAGATATTGCTACATATTCACAATATACCATGCGTATAACATGCCTGAAAAGGAATCCAACCTTATAGTCTTTTTTGGGGGACTTCACCAGTCAATAAGTTGCCCCCTCGATCACAATTTAACAGTTCTCAGATTGTCCTCATTTAAACATAAGTGGATAGATTATATTGTGGTCTCAAAATAACAGATCTACTTCCAACAAGTATATATAAGCTAATAAATGCAGTATAATCAACCAGTTTGTGTTCCATTGTTCTGCGCAATGGGACAGAAAGGTTTACGCACATCGTCACTGAGAAATAGAATGCCTGTTACTGCACCGTAACCTAGCAACAGAAAGAGAAGTTTGAGAATTCTGTCATGATGTGAGTTGAATTCATGGGGCAGCACTTCAAAAAATGTTATGTAGAGAAATGTTCCACAAGCCACGCCTTGGAGCAGACCTTGCACGAGATTCGACACCACTGACTCCCACAAGTTGATTATTCCAATACCTATGGCAACACCGATGGGAGCAGTCACAGAAAACAGCAGGATAGATCGAACCATTGATTTCATTGATAGGTTAGTCTGAACAAGGTTCATTCCCAAACTGAAACTCAAAATGCTCTTGTGTATAACAAGAGCTGCAAAAATACCCAATACATCACTGGCTTCTTTCTGTAGTCCCACAGCTAACCCTTCGAATATTGAGTGGAGAGACAGCGCAATGAGGAGCAGAAACGCTCTCAATGGCGAGTGTGGGTGATCTCCTACGTCATGAGACGAGTGATCATGGTGGTGATGATGATGGTCATTATTAGTGATTGTGATCGGTGTCGGGTAAACATCCTCGCGCTGTATATCTGAAGTATAACTATCTGAGCGCTCTAGGTATGGTCTGTCACTGATGCCCTCGATGGGGTGTTCGCTGCAGATGGACTGTGTCGCACTGTTTGGCCAGTTGTCGTCTGCAAGCAGCGGTGTGCGGGAGTTGTCTGTTTCAACTGGTGGATGTCTCTCCTTCACTGTCAACACTATCTGTTCTGTGATCAGGATCGCAAACAGTCCCAAAACCATGACGAATTCTGCCACTGGAAACCCTGTGTATATTTTCATCACATCCAGCACGTTCATGAGTACGCGCCTCACATCTGGTAACAAATCCAGCAGACATGTTGCGAGAAAAACTCCGGCCGCGAAGCAGCTAAGGAAGCTGATGACACGTTTATAACTTGGCCGTGAGTCCACCACAGTGCTGTCAGATGGGAAAACAGATCTTAGATCGCGGGGTCGGCTCGTGGAGGCAGATCTCTTCCGGAAAACTCTCACTAGTTTTATTGGAATAATGCCCAGCAGAAATGTCAACAGAAATAAAACAAAAAGCACTATAGTTTTGACAATTTCTGGTGACAACATTGTCACAACATAAACTGTTGAACTGCTTTCAAACAGCAATGCACAACATCGTCAAACCTTTGACGACCATTTTAGATCACGTGATCACTGCCAGTCACATGATCGCTGTATGTGTCACGTTTCCTGACAGAAACCGCCCCAGTACATAACCTATCATATCATAAACAGCTTTGTGTCAAACTGAATTATTACTTGTCGTGTCAAGTTAAAAAGCTTGTTTAATATGTCAGTTTCAGATTAAAAGCTTTAAAAATATGTTTAAAACAATACTGCTGTTGTTTATTATATAGAATGTTTAATGTATTTTCTAATATTTCAATTTAAAGAATAATTCCTCGAGGTTTTTATCAATTCCTCTGCGAATGTTATGTGTTTAAATACCTACATACTCTATATCCTTGATAGATTTTGTTCAAATTTGAGATACATTTATAGACCCATATTGATTTCATAACACAGAACGAGAAGAGTGATTTAGAAGATAAATAGTTGCGTTTGTAAAATTTCCGGGATTCATTGTTATTCAACACCTTAAATTTGCGGGCGTTGAATAACAATGAATCCCGGAAATTTTACAAACGCAACTATTTATCGATATTGTAACATGACCGTTAGTTATTAGAAGTTTAAGAGTGAACTCTGTTTTTGCGTACTTATTTTTGTGTGGAAAGGACTTTGCGACTGTTTTATTTCTGTAAGAGGTGAGATAAGGTCTAGCTAATGTGAATTCCCAGCATAATCTAAATTACAAACATCGTTGTGATAATAGCAATTAGTGGCATTCGTAACAGCGATACCTTACAGCATACTTGTTTAATTCAAGACCGAAATCAACAATTATAAAGCTCGTAGAAAAATATCGTAATCCCCGAGTTCAAAAGTCTTAAACTAGCCCACAACCATTGTGACAGCAGCGCCAACATTGTGACGTCAAAACGGTTGGCCTTTGTGACGTCATACTATAGGAACGGCATTCGAAAGAAGGCGGCCGCATGAAATTTTGTGGCAAACTTGGACTAAGTAATAGTATATTCGTTCTTCAAAAATAAAACATATTAAAGTGTATTTGTAATAACTACCGGTAGACACAATCTAAAAATGGACAAAGACAACTGTCTAATTGAAGTACGGCACGAATTTTCTAAGAAACTGGAAAATTAAAACTTGAGTCGGGCCGGCACTAGTGAACATGTTGTATCAATTCGCGGTGATTTGCCTTTGCTAATTTGCAGGTATTCATTGTCATTCAACATAGGGTAATTTTTTAGAATTGACCAATCAGAATCGAGGATACAACGAAGTCATGTTACAATAAATAATCAAATAGAATAATTAAACAATGAGTCGTATGAATGTGTGTGAACAAAGGATAGCATAGTATATATGTAGTCTGAACCAAACCGGTAGTGTGTCAAGAACGGTAGCATTTGCCGTCACAATTATGAATCATTTGAGCGTTTTGAGCATAATAGATCGATGTTAATCTAGTATTAGTGTTTATTGTATAGGCTAATGATTGATCACCTGTCAAGGTTACCCTGTGAGAGAGTGGTGTAATAAAAATGAAAACGTTGAAGTCACGCTTGAGTATCCGAATATTGTTTTTACCACATTTCCGCGAATACAACCGCGCCTCGAATACAACCCGGTGGTGGTGGCGGCGGGGCTCAAGCGGATCTTAGTAAATACAAAATCCCTTCCAGGCCTTGAATAGAACCCGCGGTGCGTAAGGGATGCCTAACGAAATAGAAACCCGGGGTTGTATTCGAAGAAATACGTACGTGTCGAAACGCTTAGACGCGGTCCACTGTCCGGCCAATTTGAATGACAACATTATTTTAAAATTTGTAATTACAATATTCAAATGTGTATTTACAGCTTTTAAAGGTGTAAATAAAAATTTTGAAAGTTGTATGTCCAAGTCTTGAAATTTATATTGTCGAGTCTTGAAAGTTATATTTTCAATTTTTTAAAGATGTATCTTCCAGTTTTGAAAATTGTACATAACAAATTTTTAAAGCTGTATTATTTAAAATTAGACAATTAGCTTCCCATTGAGACAATAGAATAAGTATTATTCTTTACAACTGACTTGAAATCATTAATTTAAAGAATTGACGGTCGAAGACGGCTATGACACATAACAAATCTACTACCAACTGTGAACAAAAATGATTATATAAGTACTGTTGAACACGGCTGAACTTGTAATGTCACTAGTAATGTGCGCAGCTCTTTAATTCACCTTCATCTCTCAACTGATAATTAAGGTTGATATCGTTTATACAGGCAACCCCGAAACTAAACCGAATTCCCCCCATTTTTTTGCATCGTTGTTGAATAAACCGTAGCGGCTGCCGTTTTGGCTTTTCCGGGCTGTAAGTAAAAATTTAATATTTTCGGTATCCTCGTTCACTTGGACTTTTTTTTCAACGTTGTTTGACATATATCCGGTTTTTTAGAATTGAATTTTTCACCTAAGTACGTAAATATTTGTCCAATAACGTAAATGGCAGATTACCATGGGTGGTGAATTTCAATGTAGCATTGAACCTAATCCTTACTGCCTGAAGAACAGTTCTCAACTGCAGACAACGTTGCCGAGCTTCTGGCGAGATTCGAACCTTGGGCCCCTTACCACTGCGCTACCCCGTCCCTTCATTAATATAACAGGATATCAAATCCATAAATCATTAATCAAGACTATCACAAAATTTTATGGCTGGCTATAAGTTAAACTATAGATAAATCTGAGGTAAACTAAAACATGCACTGTCAAGAGGATATTTTGGACCTCTCAAGCATGATATGCACCTACATATCTATAACATGCATACCACTCCACGGCCAAATCCCTGCATTATGCACGGGGGCGCCCCATTTGTCAGACACCTCACTTGTCAGACACTTAATTTTACATATTTACAGAGGCTGTTACCCATCAAGATAATGGAACCTTCCAACAAATACCCCATTTGTTAGACAGCAGGGCCAAAAATGACAGATATGGATCCTTCCTCTCGTGTTTAAATTAAAACGACGCTTCTGTACTGTTGCAGTGATTTGACTATTAGAGAATATTAATTATCTCACAGTGGTACATACTACATTTTTACATAATCATTAATACATTTTTCACAACGAGGCAACATCATATTTTTGAAAGTTGTCCAGAGAGAGAGATACATCTTATGAATTTACTTAGTTTTTCAACAATCGTATAACAATTCTGATAAGAGATTATGAAGTTTAAAGTAATTAGGTTTTGTACAACAATACTTAGGTAATAAGTATCAGTAAATCGCGTCTGTTAATTTCGGGAGAATCCTTTTCATTACTTCTTTAAATGGCCACTATATGATAGATTCCGATCAAATCAATACTTTACCTTTAGATGATAACGACTTTTCATATTGTCATTTAAGAATTGACTTCAACATTTATTAAGTTCATGGAGGTATAAACTTAAAAACCGATGTGCAAACTGTGTGAATCCGCGTAGCGGATTTACGCCGAGTTTACACATCGGTTTTTAAGTTTATGCCTCCATGAACTTAATAAATGTTGAAGTCAATTCTTATAAATAAATATATACATACTAGTTGTTTTTAAAACATTTTATTGCTCTAAACATACATATTTGCACCAAATAGAGCTGCACCATATACGCGAATGAATTCAACGCTCAACAGCATGAAAAAGAGAAAATGTCAATCAAAACGTCATCGGATCCCTAGCCCCGCCTACAAAACGTTCACCAGCTAATGAAAATCTACAACGCACGTGGCCATGAACTTATCGGACGTCCGTCACACGTGGCCTTGACATTGCACAGTTGTAAACACAAATCGCGAACGTAGAACTCGGAGAGGAAACCAGTCGAATTTACCCTCGTAGATGCCATATACTGGTGGTGTTATGATCTCGATTTAGCGGAATCTGATTAAACAGCACACAGTTCTTAAACGTGTTGAGGAACCAAGCTTAACTCTGTTCATGAACTTAACGACATTACTTTGCCAACCTCCCTGCAACGGCCGCGAGAGCATTGAACAATGGCATTTGCCTTCTGTGGGGTGGAACACGATCGGTTGTAATTTCTGATAGAGCTCTCTTGTTTATTATGAAAAGGACTACCTTTAAAATCTTTGACAACAATAATTTTTTCATACTGAATTATGTTAATTTTTTATTTACCTACTTTCAAGAAGTGGCACTGCACAAAGTGTTGCTATTTTTAGGAAAACGTAACTTGTTTACAAATAGTTCCGTCGATGGGCGTGGCTTAAAATGATGTGACGTCACGAAATTAAGTTTATGGAGGTATGAACTGAACTTCTATTACCGTGTTCAGCGAATCAGATTGACGCAAAGCAATTGCTATTTATTTATTGTGTTATAAACTGAACGGTTAAGATGCGTTCAACTCTACAGAGGAGCCAATTTCTATTAACATAACTCTGATTATACCAAATATATGACAATCCACAATCATCTAAAATCGTTTTTACAAAGTGTAGCCAAGGAGGCTGATATTCAGTACTATTTTCAACTTCTAATAATTTGGAATACAGAGATTGAGAGTTTATTATTGTTTTCAAAATTTAAAAGTTTACACCAAAACGATAGAAAAAGAGTCATTTCCACCTAAAGAAACACAGGACTTAATATTATCATACATATAACGAATTATTTTTAAAATCTTCCCTGAAATCCCATTATTGATAACTTTCTTTGTAACTGAGTAGATCAATTTATAAGGCAGGCGCAATGCCTTAGTTGAGATCAATTAGGATTAATTAGGACTGGTCCATTGTAACAATAGGTGAGCGCTTGGTCTCCTCCAACTCCTTTGTCTGACAACTGAGTCGTCTGACTATTGGGGCGGCTGACTATTGGGGCATCACCTTATGCACGTACACGTTTTTAAAGGTATAGATGTGCTGCACCGTTGTCAGTATCGCGTATAAGGTAGATCTATCAATTTCTTTCCGTCTCATCCGACAGTTGCTTAAATTCTACCCCTGCAATTATTCTGATCAGCGTATTTCCAGTTATTTGTATTGTTACGGGGGGAATTCAGTAAGTTCCGATCAGTATTGATACACCCCCCGATGACATCATTGACGTTGCCATTAATGACAGACAAAAACTACACTTCCCGATCATTTAGTTGAAGATTTACAGCCTGTTTAACACAGGTACCCTCCTGTAATAATGGAAAGTTCTAAAACTGAGCATTATGCAGTTTTCAAGTTTCTCACGAAAGAAGGGGTGAATGACCAAAATACATAAACGTATGACTAATGTGTATTGATAAGAAGTCCCTCATTGTTCTACTGTTGTAAAAAAAATGGTCAGCCAAGTTAAAGCGGGGTTGCAGCTCCTTGGACGATGACAAACGTTAAGGAAGGCCTGTTGAGGCCATAATAGATGATATAGTGGACTAGATATCTGCAGAGGTGGCATTTCTCATGAAAGTGTTTGCACCATATTTGGTCCTAGGTGTCTCCAAGATGGGTGCCACGAAACTTAGGACAAGATGGACGCCAGAGTTAAATCCAGTCGTGAGTTCTTGGACATCTATAATGCTGATCCCGATAGCTTTCATGCCCGTCTGATTACAAGGAATGAAACGTGGATTCATCACTGACAACAAGCAAGACTATACAGTGGAAGCATGAGCACTCTGCACCAAAGAAGTTCAGAACTCAGCCTTCTGTTGGCATGTTCATGGCAACTATTTTCTGGGACTCGAGGGGCGTGATACTTATAGACCTTAAATGATCTAACACTACAATAAAAGGAGCCTACTATGCCGACTTTAGGAAACTATTGAGACCAGCAATCAAAAAGAAATGGTGCGGCATGTTCACTACTGGAGTTATGCTTCTTCATGACAACGCTCCAGTGCACAGTCATATTACACAGGCTGCACTTCAATAATGTGGCTTTGAACAGCTTAACCATCCCCCTTACAGTCCATATGTTGCCCGAAGTTACTTATCTGTTACGCAATTTGAAATCACACTTGCATGGTACATGAGGCATGGCTGTGGGGCCACTCAAAAGACTGCAAGGGCATAGACAGGCTTTAAGACAAATGGGCAACGTGCATCAAGGTCCAGGGAGATTATATTGAAAAAAAAAAGTCAATATCACAACTATGGCTTCTGTTCTATATCCACTTCTATGAACTCATTCAGACATTGACATCCGCTCGTAGCAATGGCTTTTACTCAAATGTCTGGAATGGCATAGTCAAAATAAACAGTTAAATTATCACATTTGATCCTGGGATCATTAGTTAGCTCAACAATACAGATTAAAACATATTTATGTCAAGATGATTATGTGGTAAAACCTTTTCAGTGACCATGTTAACAAGGATTCCTTTTTAAAGATTTTATTACTCACAACCTTGACCTTTGACCTTCAACAGGAAAATGTCAAAACATTTCCAGGGGGTATAATCAACAAATGGATAATAAGAGTTCTCAATAACCATTTTGATTAAAGGGTGAACATGACCATAAACCCATATCGTGACCTTGACCTTTGACATTCAATCTATCGTGTAATGAATAGGAGTGTCAATGATGAAATTAAGCATTTTTGCAAAACAATGCAGTTGTAACCTTGACCTTTGAACAATAAGAACGAATCTTTTTTAAATTTTGGTACTTCTCCAAAGATGATTTATCTCGAGTAAGAATCTCATAGCAACAAAACTTGAAGTTGAAATATTTACTAGGATTTTTTTATTTTATAGATTTCATAACTCGCGACTCTGACGTTTGGCTTTCAATGTGAGCATGTCAAATCAACCCCCCCTGGTAGGAAGAGTGGGAAAAAGTTATAGCTAAATACAATGTGCAGCAGCGGAGTAAACTGGACAAAAACTGATGGCAGTCAAGACTAACTCACTCAGGTATTCAAGACAGAACAAAGACCACAAAGAATTGCACCTTTTTTTCGATTTATTTTATACACGTTGGAGGCTAATCTCTCTGCATCATCTTTTGTCTCTTGAGTTTCTTCTGAGAAACCTTCTTCTTGACTGGTTCGTCTTCCCGACCGGATGGCCGCGCAACTGCCTGCTCACGCTCGGTCAGGATTACCTCGATGTGGCAGGGGCTGCTCATGTAGGCTGGAACATAAGATATTCGATTAGGCTGCATACATATAAATTACTATTTTAAGTGTCAAGATGGGTTGGATCTTATTACTTTTTATTAAAACGCATAATGTTTTTGTCATCAAGAATACAGTAATGAAATGTAGAATACAAAACAGTTTAATAGTTGTTCATACAGACACGATATTGTGGCTGCAAACTGATGATTTAGGTTAGCAGTAATGACATATCAAGCAAAAATTAATTTTCCAAAATAATTGTAACGACCAATTCTCGGCTGTCCGCTGAGTGATCATTCATCTTGTTTTGAGCTTAACCATGTTTGTGCTATTTTCACTTTGAGAGTTCATGCCTGCTATGGCAACTTTCAGTTACATCACAATTTATTGGGTTGTGTTTTTCTGCAAACTAGATAGATATTGTTGAATCTAAGAAGTGTGTCTTGGTACGTATGATGTTTTTTCTGTATTGCAATATACCGACGTATTGATAATACCGCACAACCTTATCAATTAGACTGCATTTTGTTAAGGAAAGCAAATGATACATAGGAACTGGAAGATGATAGAAATGAGTTGTTCATACATAAAAAAAAGATAAGGAACTTAAGTTTTCAGTACAACAAATGTACAATGGTTGACAGCTACGAACACTAGACGTATCAATACCAGCTGCAACTCAGTTTTGTCAGGTTGACTGCTACTGCTATAGAAAAAGGTCATTGGAATGAGGGCCCACTACTCACGGTTGATACGTCCATGGGCACGGTAGGTCCTCCTCCTCATCTTGGGAGCCATATTGACCTGTACGTGCTCGATGACCAGGTGGTCAGTGTCCAGGCCCTGCAACAAGTATACCTCATGTCATCTGTACTTGCTTATAACTTTTCAATAGGCATGCACAAGTGACAAACAAAATCCACTGATAAGGGTAAGTGTTTCCGTTATCATCATCTTCATACTAGAATACAAAAATATAACTGTCCGGGTTTTTTTTAAAAGACTGTCAGACATGTTGTCCGATGAAAAGTCAAGTTTCCAACTTAAATATTTTCACCAAATCCATCTTTCAGTTAGTGATCTTAAACAAAACGATCTGTTGAGTTTGGAAAAATCCTGTTTGCTGAAAATAGAATGTAATCATAAAATGCGCGAGATAAAATCATTTGCTTACATTAAGCTGAATTTCTTGTTTTCATTACCATCTACCTACAGATATTTTCTACTATAAAATATGTACTCATTCGGGTTACTTAAGTTGAATGTAACTGAAACTGAAATTTCTTATATTGTTGAAATGGTTTTGTAACAGTCTATAGAAATTCATGTTATTTTCCAATCAATTCTGAATTCAAACATTTTTCAACTTTCAATTGAAATGAAGCAGTAGATTAACTTTTCGACCTACTTCCGAGGGAAAATAGTACCGTAATGCATTAATAATAGTAGGAAACAAAAGTGTTATTAATTGATTAGAAAAAATGTATTTGTCGGTATTTTGCAAAGCTGTTGGACATGACCTGTCAAAGATGCCAGCAGAAACACAGAAACAGATAGTTCACTTATACCGCAAAAGCTATCAGGTAGTAATACTGCAGGGTGTAACAATTCAAATATCAATGCATGGCAATAGCCAGCTTTGCAATAATACTTCATTGCTATGGATAATGAAAAAATTATTGCATTGCTAGTAAGGTCAACCATCGATAGTTTAATGTTTCAGGGATGTAATTTAGTTACAACTTGTACAATTTATTTGAATTCATTTCACTTTTAAGATGTGTGTTTGGGAGCGATGCACCTTACACAGTGACAAATTGTTTGGATCCAAAACTGTCGCTAAGTTGGTCCAAAACCAGTGGAACCAGTGAGTTAGCTTTAACTTCAGTACATTATGAGCAATGCCGTCTTGAAGATGAAAATAGTGAATAGTCCATTTTTGTACTTGCATGTGTTTGTGAATATTCACGTAGTCATCTTCATTTGTGAACAATGCAATCATTGTGGACTCTTTTCAAAGCAAACTTCATAAGGGAGATAACCCACCTTAAACTCTGCATTACTCTCAGCATTCTTCAGAAGTTGGAGCAGGAACTCTGCACTCTTCTTGGGCCAGCGACCCTGTGAGGTGCTGAACTGCTTGGCCTGCACACAAAAATAAGGGCTTACTACCATGACTTTCTGATTATTTTCCCAGAATCAACTCAATTTTTACTGTTTTAATTACCATCATGTGTTTTAAAAAACAGGTGGTGTGACTCTACAGCCACTTTAAAGGCACTAGTGCACACTTTTACGGGTTAAATTGGCTATATTTAAGAGGACTTATGCACTCACTTAAAATTCTTTACAATTGACCTGCAATCAACAATGAAAAAGTTAAGACAGCCGCTGTCGGCTTGGAAATATAAAAAATCTATGGTTAGCTGTGCACAAAACGGATAAATTATATACAGTTGAACGCGGCTGAAGTAGTATTATATGCAGCTGTTGAATTTACCTAAACTCTGAACTGAGACAAAAGTACGAAATATGTTTTATGAAAGCAATGTTGTAAATAAACCGATTTAAAGGGGAAGGTAAAACAGGCCCGATTTATCCATGGGTAAGCAATTAAGGCTCCAAGAGCAGTGATTGGATACTAGCAGACTGGGGGAGATCTTATCACCCAATGTGCCACACCTTCTAACGGTCGCTGGAGTCAGGGAGGTCAAAGGTTATGGGAATTTTACTATGAGTGATCTACACATATACTACAGTAAAATGAGATTTCACGGCAAAAATCAAATAAGTGAATGAATGTGCTTGTCGATGATATTTTCTTAGAATGACTTGAATGATATTGTATTTCCCTATAAAAATAATTTTTAAAAGATTCCCCATTTTAAATATTTTGCCTTTATTAGTCCCTTGATATGTTTGGTGTTTGTTGTGGATTCTCAAGCTACGTATGCATCAGATTTTTTACACTGTTAGGCCTTATGATCCTTTAATAATTGTTAGCCAATACAAAGTACATCTATGTGCCTAGTGTTGTCATATCATTGGTGGCAATACAAAATAAGGTTCAGCACAATCACTACTCTAGTGCTAAAGGCCCATTCCCACAGGCAGCAGTGGACAGGCTGGGGTCACAGCTGTCTTGGTGTGGGGAGGGGGGGTTGTTTTACATGGGAAAGAGAGGACTACTGGGGTGAAATTGATATCATGAATGGAAGGTTCTTAGCCACTCAGAGACTGCTGCCATGGCAACACTCTCTTATCTGATCATATGACACATACAGAGGCAAATTTGAATCTTAGGTAGGTGTATTTGAATATTATTATTAAAATTCTCTTTACAGAGTAAATGTATTTTTTCAGAAATGACAGCTTTGTGCTCTTCAAAAACTGGTGTACATGGATGCAAAAAATCACTCTTAAATTACAAGTAATTGTTTTGATAATTGGCTAGACAAGAGTGTACCCAACTATATCTCAACTGAAAAGACACTCTTTACTGGGAAAATTGACTCCACCCATTCTGTGTATAGGGATTTACCTTCCCCTTTAATAACACAACATTAGCATTGTCATTAGATTGACCAAAGCTGCTGCTGTTTCCGCTTTTTTGGTTATACGCAAAATTTTAATATTTCCGATATCGTAGTTCATGCGGATTTAAAGTTACGCTGCATCAAATACTTCCGGTCTTTAAAAATCAACTTTACTACCTGAATATGTAAATATTTGTTAAATAACTTACGTGGTAGATTACTTGAGTGAGGATCTTGAGTAATATCGAGAGATATGCAGTATCTGTGCATTCGTTGTGTTTACGAAATATTGGTGTGCACTAGTGCCTTAAAGGAGTACAAATTATGTCAAAAGTTGCGAGATTTAAAAAGCTTATCATGACTTCCTTACTGTCCTGCCGGCATTAGGAAAATCAAATTTTATTTTAGCACATCTGATTCTCCAAAAAATTCATACCTGAGCCTTTCTGCCAACACCACCGTTGAACCTCCTGAAGGGAACAATTTCCTTCTTCACGACAACGTTTTTCAAGTAACGGTTTGCCCTTTTCAGGTGCATATGCTTAATGGCCTGGGCAGTTTCTCTCGTGTTCTGTCAGGGTAAGAAATAAAGGAAGTTAAAGAGTTTGATCCCACATTTTCTTCTTTAATCAACATTGACAAGTTTTAATTTAATCAAGGTACAAATAATTAGAGGGCAACTGTTTATTTTATTCTTAGTCTAAGAACTTAAACATTCAAAGCTGAAGAAAATCGATGATTATGTTAGAAGTAACAGCCTGCAGAGGTTACTCAAGTTAAAAAAAAAAGGCCATGGGCTCTACAGCTTAGGAAATCTTACCTTGAAGTGGACTCGCAGATAGGACCCCCGAGCCTTAGCAGCTAAAACAACATACAAATATATGATGAAAATAGGCTAGAACAAAGACAAATGCCACTGTGAAATAAATTTTAAAAACTTTGAAATTTCAAAAGTAACAACTTCAGAATTTTACTTTATCAACTTTGAATTTTTTGGTAACAGCTTTATCAAGGCTGGGTCCAATCTCAATGAAATCAGTCAGAACCTATTACCCAGATTCACTCCTGCATCAAAGCAATCTGATCCATATACTGTTACTGGCTGAAGTGCAAACATCATCTGAAAACATGGAGCAATCACTGAGATCAGATGACAATGAGATAGGAATGATTGGTTCTTTCTGGTTTCAAAGAGACTGGTTCAACAAGTTAGGTAGTTAATAAACGATACTCACACTTGGAGGGGTTTTCTGGGTCAGAAGCATACCGGACCATGTTGATGGATCTGTGAATGAAGACAAGTTTTAGGATTAAATTCATGATGCCGAGACATAACACATTGATGCTTAACTTTCTCTTGCCATACTGAAAACCCTGTACACTCATACACCCTTATCAGGTTGGAAAATCATTTACTAATAACATACATGTATAAACCGGAAGATCCCCAAGACTTTTGATTCCACAAACAATACCCCAATAGGTAGGGGTGATACAGTACGCCTATGCCACGGTTCGGTTCGTATTGCGGTACAGAGCTCTCGGTTCGGTAATTTTCGGTTAGGTCCATCAATATTTCAAAACCATTCATTAACAATAAATATAACAGAGATCTGAGGTATGAACTGCACCAAAAACTTTAATTGTGGAATTAGTCTTCAAAAAGACTCAAATATCTGACAAGAAAGCACTCAAAAATAGAGCTAGTGTAGTCCTGAACAGTGAACACTCAAAGAAGAACTTGAAACAAGTTAATGTCTGACTAGTTAACACTCAAAAGAGAGCTAGTGTAGCCCTGAACAGTATGGAAGGGGATGTGTGCCAAAAATGAAATCCTGTAAACTCGTAATTTGCAAGTTGTAACACGTTGTTCTCAACCATGCACTTCTCGAAAAGACAAGTCCAAGTCTGCAAACCTAACATTTCATTCCTGTAAAACTCAACTTTCTGTTCTCAACTTTACAAAGTTCAAATGTAATTCTAGAAATGTTAAGTCGAAATTCATTTTTGTATTTCAAATACGAGGGATATACACATATAGCAATGCTACAAATTACGTTTTACAATTGGTGAATGAAAAATGAAGAGTTGTAAAATCACCCTTTGGAAACAGACTTTTGCATCTGGAGTTTTACATGAGTTGCATGGTTATGATTGCAATGTTCCGAAATACATCTGTACACGATTTCGCATTGACCATATTTGGAAGTTTAACGAAGACTGCCGATGATTTCCGAAGATGATCGGTATTTGACAACAACGAGACCTCCCTGATCCAAGCTCCATGCAACGCTTTAGAAGCTTTCCGGATAGTGTTGAGCTGAGTACGCCACAATGCGCGGAGCTTGGGCATGCGACCTTCACCTTTTGTCAAAGTTCTCAGTCAATTATTGATCTATATAATTTGTTTCTACTGTTTTCGTAAGGGTTACACGAGGTTTATCTCACGAAAGAATATTATGAACTTTAATTCTGGGTTAGACTTTACTGGACACTAAATCTCTGCACCACTTACTGCATCGAGATGATTCACTAAAAAAAACTCACCAAATTACGAGACTGGATTTAGAATAATGAAACAACGGCATACTTGTCTCGCAAAGACAAATAGCGGTAGAAAAAATATATCTATATTGTACACCCACGTTACCCTTAAAACACGGGCATGTTATTCTTTCAAATTAATAGTTAGAAAAATAACTACGCAACGTAAAGTAAGGGGAAAGTTCCAAAATCATTGAAAAGAATATTTTTTTCTTTTGTTAATCTTTCATTCGGTCGTTAAACCAATAAATATTATTTCGTTAAAAGAAACATTTATTCAATACCGTTTAAAGTCATGTTTTAAAGCTATGAACGTTCTAAACCAGACGTCTCTTTAACAGTTTGAACAAATTTGATTGAAGAACATGTCAAAATCAAATGTTATTTTTAACTCTCCGCCCGATCAACAGTTATTATAGTGTCGTCTTATAAGCGAACGGTCTATCAATTTTTGCCTGGTCTGGCAGGCCGCCAGAAAACATCAGGTCATTGTTCGATACATAGGCTATTTTGCCCATTTTTAAGTCGAAAAGCTCTTGCAAATTCAGATATCAGATACAATTTAAATCAAAATACCTTTGTTATCATCAAGATGTTAACATTCTAACAATTATTTGAAATACAAGATTATACATTTCCATACGTATAACTTAGGGGTGTACAACTTAGATTTCTCGCATCAAGACAAGTGGCACAGAAACAAAAACAGGACTATTGTATCGTAATTGATAGTTAATTACCGATTCACGTAGTGTATATCTTGAATTTTATCCAATGTGTTTCAGGCCCGTAGGGTAAAAAACATTATTATCTTTATTTCAATGTTTGTGTGAAAAATAGAATATCATAAGTTTCATGTGTCATCTGACAAAAGGCACTAATGACTTTGTGAGTGACGTGAACATTAACTGCCTGTATTTGGTCTCTACGACGTTGTAAGCGGGAGTTTTTCTTAAATAAACAATCTGTCATTACCAATAAAGTATAATCGTTATTCTATTCATAATTAGGTGATGTCATAAAATAATAATCATTTAAAATTGATTGCCAAGACGACACAAAAGTATGGTGTTGAAAGATGGTCTACAAAGTAATCATGCTTTTCTAAATGCGTCGGAAACGCTCATATTCCATTGTTATACCAATTACTAAACAAGAAACATGTACTTTGAAAAAATTTGTTATGCTACGAAATTGATTAAGTATTTTGAACATTTGAAATCGGCCCTCGAAAAGTTAATATGCGTTGACTCCGTCACAACATCTGAGGGGCTCGAAAAGAGTTCGGAAATTTTCTTACAATAAACACGGGTATATTTTAGTGAATGACGTATTCACGAAATTTTTTTGGGATAATGGTCAGATAAGAATTAATTGCAAATGATATTTGTTCACTTACAATTGTTGATATTTGCCTTAGGGGTCCAAAAACACCGTACGCGAGTTACTAAAAACTTTTACAAAAGGTGACGGCATGTCCAAGCTCCGCGCATTGAGGTGGACTCAACTCAACACTATCAGGAAAGCTTGCACAGCGTTGCATGGAGCTTGGATCAGGGAGGTCTCGTTGTTGTCAAATACCGATCATCTTCGGAAATCATCGGCAGTCTTCGTTAAACTTCCAAATATGGTCAATGCGAAATCGTGTACAGATGTATTTCGGAACATTGCAATCATAACCATGCAACTCATGTAAAACTCCAGATGCAAAAGTCTGTTTCCAAAGGGTGATTTTACAACTCTTCATTTTTCATTCACCAATTGTAAAACGTAATTTGTAGCATTGCTATATGTGTATATCCCTCGTATTTGAAATACAAAAATGAATTTCGACTTAACATTTCTAGAATTACATTTGAACTTTGTAAAGTTGAGAACAGAAAGTTGAGTTTTACAGGAATGAAATGTTAGGTTTGCAGACTTGGACTTGTCTTTTCGAGAAGTGCATGGTTGAGAACAACGTGTTACAACTTGCGAATTACGAGTTTACAGTATTTCATTTTTGGCACACATCCCCTTCCATAGAACAGCGAACAGAACACTCAAAGTCAAAAAACAACTTGAGTATCTGAAATTGTAAATAAGTTGTAACTTGTAAAAAAAATGTCAAAATATTTATTTGAACTGATTTTAGTGAGTCAATTACACTTTGATTATTTGACATTTTCAAGTCTTTAGCTTAAGTTTTACTTATATCAACGAGTTCGAAGAAAAGTACTTTTGATTAAATTCCAAGAAAAAATAGCTTGTTTAAGAAATGTCAAAACAAACTGAATCTCACTCCCATCGCGTGTATTTATTAAACGAGTACTGTTTTAAATAAATCACTTTAAACATGTCAGAAACAATAATTTTTCTCTATTTTTTGGTAACGTATTAACGAATTACGTTATTATTTTCGGAGATTCTCACGAGAACCGCTAATCGTATGTCACCGGCTGGGAGCTTTCTGCAATTTCATTGGTCCACGTGACCAAGCCACGCATGAATCGCTTCACTTATCAATCGACAAAGCATGTAGCGTTTGAGGGCCCAACGTGTGTAGATGGAAGTCATTGGAGGAATATTATGTCTTTAAGTACGAACTTAGTTACTAATTAAATATATTATGAAAGCGTTTTAGATATCTGTTTTCATTTGAAAGCTATTAATTGATGAATCTTGCCCATGCTTTATATTTGTTTTTCTGACATACCTATACTACCGTTACTATGCTGTCTTGTTGACATTTTACTTGCATCTTGAGACGGAAGTTAGATCGTCAGTATGTTTGGATGACGTTTGAACTTTGGATTAATTTAAAATGACATTTAGCAGATAACGATGAGTTTTAGTTGACATTTTTAGCTGTTATGACAGCAATAAACAAGGGAAGAGTGAGAAAAGATGAAATTTACAAAAAACAAACAGTACGTTTTTTTCAAAGCAAATTTTCGGTGCACCCAACCGTCAATAAATACCGCAATACAAATACACCGCGGTAAACCGTTTCACCCCTACCAATAGGACTCCACTTAAGTGGATACTTTCATTATCATACTTGTATAAAAGGGAATGTTCCCCTGAATTTTGTTTGCAAAAATACCCCGATAGGACTGTACTTTAAAATGTTTGGTAATCATCTATGAACTTATCGACTGACTTCACTGAGAATATCATATAACAGTTTTAGTGAATTCATTGCATAAGCATAGTTTGTAGGTGAAATCCTGGGTTATAAAAATGCTTCTTCAAAAGGAGCGATGTTGAATTTGCATACAACAATTTTGTAAATATCTATAAAAACATCAGCTCTCCATTTACGAATGGGATCAAAACTATCTATTCAGTGTTTTTCGAGGCGAGTGTGTGTTGTATATCTAAAATCAACATACATCTGTCCCAAAATAGCATAGTTTTCGAAAGACAGCAACCCTATAATGATGGCAACTTCGAATGTTTTAGTCTTTTGAAAAGTCCTTTCATTAATTATTCAATGCTTCTTTCCAAAAGAGAAACTTGTACCAGTCAACGAATCTATAATTCAGGCTACATTGACATTTTTGTACATACGATTTCTGACCTTGTGAAACATTTGTTTGTTAGATCTATAATAAACAATTCATCAATGAATATACATTCAGATGGATATGTTCTTATTATTATCCCTGCCTTGGTAGGTGATCAAAGTATTACTGGTACAGAGTATGTGCTGGTAGTGCTGATAAATGTTTACATGCGTCTCTCGATACGTTATGAGGTTTAAAAATATGCATTCTTAATGCCGAATCGGTAAAATACTCGTACACGAACGTTGTTAAATGATTTCAGTTTGATAATCTTTTGATTATATCGTCAAAAATATATGTTTAAGAGTAAGATTCTTGGATTAATTTATGTGTCAGTGTAACAGTCATGTCACTAACCTCGGTTTTACCGGAAGAGGAAGAGGGAAAGGGGGATTCTGGGAAGAAAAATTCTAGTCTCGTATTCTATCGCGATAACTAAAAGGTGAGAGGTAAATAAATATGCAAATGAGCGAGCTGAATAATCACTGTAATATGATTGGTCAAATTAGTACATTGAATATTTATAAACAAACAGTCTTCACGGACGTCACTTCCGAAAACTATGGGATATATGTACATTTCCGTGTCTGTCAACCCTACTGCTTCATCTATTTGAGTGGGTGGTAGAAAATTCAACATAATTTTACCGGGCTTTCGTTATCGTACAGTCGGTTCCCCATGGTGTAAAGAGTTCGTAGACACCACAGCACAGCCATGCCTCTGAAAAATCCTATGAACTTGACAATTTCTGTCGCCGAACCAAATCAGGACTCGGCCGAGTAAGTGTCAAATGAGCAGACGTTCGATACTCCGTTACTTGAGTTATTGAGCGTTATTACGCGCTGAAAGACCGTGTCTGTCATTAAAATATGTTATCCAACATAGAAGGTCATAGATATTTTCATTACTTACCAACGAAAGGCTTTGGTGTTTCATCTTGTTTCATGTTTCTACAGATCAGAACAAATACTACAGCAGATCTATATATGTTAAGTCAAGGTCTCAGTGACAAGTCTTTTATGTTATCTTGTTGTTGAAATTGACACTATACAGATACAAAAACAATGTGAATTATTGCCATTACATTTCTTTTGACAAATAAAAACAAATGTCACACTATCTTAACAGATATACATCTGTTTTAATGTCCATACATGTTGACTGTTCTAAATGTTTTATGTACATTGACAGTCTGATCAAAATCGAAGGAGCTGTTTGAGTGGCATTCAAGGAAGACAAGGAATTTTATGGATTATCAACTTCTTTATTGTGCTGATAGCGACGTTTCGGTATAGCTTCTTATACCGTTAATCTAATTGCATTGACAAAATAAAGTTATCTATTGTGTGTGAGATGATGGCCTATCCTCGTTATCTGGCACAACATCTCATGCATTATGTCGAAATTGAAAAACACAATTTATGAAAAATTAGGATATACTTGACTTGTTGTAAATAAATTAAAGATTTTGAAGACAATTCTGGCAGTGTGTTTGTCATCTGTGTTAATGAAAGAGTTATGAAGAAAAAACAATAAATAGTACGGTAAGAATTATATCCCTACCTATAAGTGAGCTGAAAGTTAAGGAAATTTGGCTTCTGAAAATAATGATTTGTCTCACTGTTACGTTCAGATCTGGCACAGCTGAGTCATAACAGTGAAAACAATAACATTAACATTCTGCCAAATTATTTTCTTACCAATGTAAGCCAAGCACTCCTGGTCTACAATCTCATTGAAATCAGTTCAAGTTTATATCACTTGGTGATGCAGGGGAGACAACTCTATTAAACTTGGCTCTAAGTAGTACTTCGCTCTTATGTTATGTTACATGATTTGTACACATTTTATCTGTAGATATGAGAGATTAACTATTATGGCTTATTTCTCACCTACACATGAATCTTGTGCTTACAGCCGACAGAACAATGGAGCAGCTAACCTAGAGGCTCTTCAGCAGAAACTGAAGGAACTGGACATTGACGACAAGCAGCGAGAGAGGTTGGAACAGTTCTTGACCCAGAAACAGCGGGTAGGAGAGCTTGTTGAGGAGGACTTTGAGAAACTGGGGGAGCTGGGAGCCGGTAATGGGGGAGTTGTCACCAAGGTCCGCCACAAACCATCCGGGCTCATCATGGCCAGAAAGGTATGAGCTCTCTTGTGTTGGAAATCAGGGGTAATCAATAAAGTTCAAATTCTTACCTTTCCAATGATAATACAAACTGAAGTTGGGTCATTCAAGTAACAAATAAACTGTCTAAGAAGTTGTCACACTTGCTGTTTATAAAAATATGTAAATAATTTAATTATTGAAATAATTTGAAATGTCCGTAATAGGAACCAATGCGACTTTACTAAAATATGTGTCGCTTATGGCTGAGTTTTGAGAAGGAAAAGAATGTTTCAATAAAATCCAAACCTTGATATCCTCTTATTGATAATTCCAGCTGATCCATCTGGAGGTGAAGCCCGCAGTGAGAAACCAGATATTTCGAGAGCTCAAGGTGCTGCACGAGTGTAACTCCCCTTACATTGTTGGCTTCTATGGAGCCTTCTACAGTGACGGCGAGATCAGCATCTGCATGGAATACATGGTGGGTACACTCTTGTGATTTCACTGTTAACAAAAGACAATAGAGAATGACTGTATGATAAATTTTTTATCTTGTTTATGTGTTTTGAAATTGTAAATACATGCATATTGAATTTTGAAAAGTGTTTGAATTGCCAAGGATAGGTACATTGTTGCTAAAGCATAGTATTCAACATCTCATAAGACAATTTATGATAACCTCCTTTCAGTTGTTCTTAAGGGAAGATTTCATGGCAGTAAGTTTATGACAAAGTGTTTGTCTAACATGAGATGAAGATAGGTTTTTCTTGCAGGATGGGGGGTCGCTGGACCTGATCCTGAAGAGGGCGGGGCGTATACCTGAGCCCATACTGGGTGTAATTAACATTGCTGTGAGTAGCGATCATGCACCAACCAATCAATGTGTTAATCTATTGTTTGTGGTTTGTCAATGAATAACTTTTTGAAAATTCTTAGATCAAAGAGCATGCAATTGTTAAGTTAAAGATAATTAGCCATACATAAGTCTAAGTCTGAAGGAAAGACAACGTTGGGGCTCGCAAGACCTTACGGTTAGATGAGCTTCCCTTGGATGACTGAGTAAACTGCATTTTACAACATCTCCTCCGTTGATGTTGCAGTATTCTGATTAACTGATTATAAAAGTCATTAAATGTATTACATATTGACTTCTAAATTGTTTGTTTTTTTGTAATAGGAAACTTTCTTTTCAGGTTTTGAAAGGATTAAGTTATTTAAGAGAAAAACATCAAATCATACACAGAGGTATGTGTTGAATATTTGTTTTGTAATAAGGTTGATAGTCATTGTACACAAAAAAGAAATGAAAGTTTACACTGGAATAGTTGTTACTCAATGTCTGTCACACTTAGTTTATTGGCCATTTCTCAAATTTGGTGGGATATAACATTTAGATCTTTCGAAGAAAGTGGTGAACTGTGCCTTCGATAGTAAAAATCTTAGAAATAAAATACCTTCTTGCATTTTGATAACAAAGTTGAACATGGAACGAAATTAGTTCCAAAACAAATCTTAAGCGTTTAAAACACAGTGGTGTAGTAGTTAGCTTGCTTGCCTCTCACACCAGAGACCTGGGTTCGAATCCCGGTTGAGACACCAAAAATTTGTGACTTCGGTCTCATCCTGTGTTTTGTCCCTGGGCAAGACACTTCATCCACTTTGCACTCAGTTCACCCAGCTGTACAAATGGGTACCTGAACAAGGGGGAACGGTCGCGCGGAGCGCTTGTTAATCGGCAGCACCGAAAGTACTATCCCTCCAGGGTAATAATACTCATGGCGCTTCGAGCATGCTTTGTCATGGATATATGTGCGGTATAAGAAAGCTATTATTATTATATCTAGTTGAAAAAAGATGATCTATCTCTCTTGTATGCGAAAGATTTATTGAGTTCAAAAACAACTTAAGTGAATTTAACCCTTGTGTGACTTGTATTGAAGACGTGAAGCCCTCCAATATCCTGGTGAATTCGCGGGGAGAGATCAAGATCTGTGACTTCGGCGTCAGTGGTCAGCTGATTGACTCCATGGCCAACTCATTTGTCGGGACACGCTCCTACATGGCAGTAAGTAGACTGAGGAGGACAAACTGAAGAGGCTTTACTCTTATCATTTATGTTGTTAAAAAAAGAAATGATTTCTTCAGTAACAGTTAAAATCATCATTTTATAAGAATCTTCTGTAGAAATTGTCAGAAACCATAGCTGCAGCAAAATAGATTTGCAAGTACCAATTCTAGTTTGCAGTCTACTTTCATTCTCATTTTCCATCTCTTCTAGCCAGAGCGGCTGCAGGGAACGCACTACTCTGTTCAGTCTGACATCTGGAGTCTGGGTTTGAGCCTAGTTGAGATGGCCATTGGTCGCTACCCCATCCCCCCACCTGATCCAAAGGACCTCAACAGTGTGTTTGGTGAGAATGTCATGGATGAACACACAGAGGCAGCCAAGACAGGACGTCCATTGAAAGGTCAAAGTTGTTGTGATTGTTCTTGTCTTCTCATTATGTCACTGGTATTACCTACCCTAGACTTTCAGTGAGGTTCCTAGTGGCTAACTGGGGAAATTATACTACCTTGATGGCTTGTCAGAAGTTTTAATATTACAGTGGACCTTTATGGTAGAAGTGGCTAAAATGGTCACCTTGAATCATAGGAATATTTCCAAACTGAAGTTGAAACAATATTTTTTCTTTCATGTTTTGTTCACCAACTAAATTGTACATTTTGGCCACTTAGGCGAGAGAGTCTTGCATGGTGCCTCCTGAAACCCTTTATCACTTTCCCCAATACTCAGTAATACTGCTACACACTCATATGTATTAATATGTATATGACAAGTACCTGTTACAGGGTGTCCAGGAGAGTATGAAATAACTGGAGACGGACCCCTGCCTATGGCTATTTTTGAACTTCTTGAATATATTGTAAATGAGGTAATTGTCAGTGCTGGAGCGAGCAAGGTAGCGGCCGCCCACTGCCCACCCGTTGTAAAGCTCTACAATCTAGCACTGTACGGCTCCTCCACACCATCCACACACAGTCGACCCTCTTCTCTCACCTGCTGGAGGATCTCCAATCATTTGTAAACATCCTCCTTCCAAGTTTGGTTTTCCTCTTAAAAACCTAGTTCTGACCTTTTCCTATGATTTTGAAGGCTGTTATCCAGTGTAGAGGATCCATCGTCTACTGTGATATTACAATGGTATGATGACCCTGCCAGCCCTAATAGGTACCCTTTCAACCAATCATTTGGCTCTGTGGCCCATTGAAGGAGAGCTGTGTGTGGGAGTTGTAGGGAGTTTCAGCCCTTATGTCTTGTGTCTCCAGACCATTCACTATCAATCATTTCCTTCCAAAATGGATCCAAATAAAATCAACAGTTATGCCTATTCTAAATAAGTGAGTACCTTTTGGGTACTGAATATTTATTAGTTTTGAAATGAAAGGAAATGTTTGATGGTAGTGTCTGCAGTTCATGAATATATGTTTTGTTTATTTTTTTGGCACTTTCTTCTTGCTTTCTAGGCAGCCGAAATAGCTTTGTATGCCCACCGGGAGCTGACGCCCCCCGACCAATGGCCATATTTGAGCTTTTAGATTACATTGTGAATGAGGTATGTTAAGTGAGAGATCCATACATGTAACTAACTCCTCTCTATCTTCATATACCGTACAGCCAGGCACAGTGTCTGTCTGTCTGTCTGTCCATCTGTAAGTCTGTGACAGAAGTTTTTCTCAATTTGGGTTCCTTAGCTTGGTTCATATGTCTATTTGGTTATGTTGTTCCTGTTTCCAACTCTTACTAGTCACTATGTATATCCTCGTGTTGTCTTCACCGCTTGTCATCCCCTGTTGTTTACCTCTTCCACCGCTTTGTGCTTTTTTCGCTATCATTCTTTCCAGACCTTTGTTTCACCATCTGTCCCTATGCTTCTTCTCTTGACTCTGTGGTCCTGTGACCTTCCTTTCCTGGCACCTTTCATGCAATGGAACACTGATCTTGAACTATGTCCTTCCGACCAACAACTTTTGTCCAACCTTCTTCCATAATTTAACCCTTGCCCAATGATGAAAACTAAGTTGTGGAAAAGTAAATGGAACACATTGATGTTTTACTCGAAAGCAAAATAAAAAAGTTTTTGAATGAATTTGAAGTTTTTGACACTAAGTTAACATAAATACGGCAGTGGGTAACGACGTCCAATAGTTACAAGTGACATAGTTTTAAGTTAGATATGGTCCTCAAAGTCTCCTTTAGTATGGCACGCAGGCTCGTCCAAAGCCTAACGGCCCATACACATAGTTCCATCTTGCCCCTGCACTGTCTCCAATAGGTATGAAGTGAGGTTACCCTCCAATAGTTATTAACTAATGTCCATCCTCAAATAGATATTCAAGGGTTGCCAATGTTTTGTGGTAAACACATTGAATAAGTAAAATAAACACAGGTATGTTTTACTTGAAAGAAAAAATTACAAGATATTTAAAGGAATTTGTTGTGTTTTTAATCTTAGTTAAAATAGATATTGTTGATAGGTGGAAGTAACTGAAGTTGGGTATGGTCTTCAAAGTCCCCATTAGTTTGTCCCCAAGGACAAGTCCCTTGTGCCAAATTAATGGAGAGTTTTCAGACCATATCCTCCACATGTTGAAAATCTTTCCCTTGCCCCATGCTTATCTGACCCTGCCCTAAACTTATCTGACCCTGCCCCAAACTTATCTGACCCTGCCCTAAACTTATCTGACCCTGCTCCAAACTTATCTGACCCTGCCCCAAACTTATCTGACCCTGCCCCATGCTTATCTGACCCTGCCCCAAACTTATCTGACCCTGCCCCAAACTTATCTGACCCTGCCCCAAACTTATCTGACCCTTGCCCCGTGCTAATCTGACCATTGCCCCATGCTTTTCTGACTCTTGCCCCATGCTTATCTGACTCTTGCCCCATGCTTATCTGACCCTGCCCCAAACTTATCTGACCCTGCCCTAAACTTATCTGACCCTGCCCTAAACTTATCTAAACTTATCTGACCCTGCCCTAAACTTATCTGACCCGGCCCCAAACTTATCTGACCCTGCCCTAAACTTATCTGACCCTGCTCCAAACTTATCTGACCCTTGCCCCATGCTTATCTGACCCTGCCCCAAACTTATCTGACCCTGTCCCAAACTTATCTGACCCTTCCCCAAACTTATCTGACCCTGCCCCATGCTTATCTGACCCTGCCCCAAACTTATCTGACCCTGCTCCAAACTTATCTGACCCTTGCCCCATGCTTATCTGACCCTGCCCCAAACTTATCTGACCCTGCCCCATGCTTATCTGACTCTTGCCCCATGCTTATCTGACCCTGCCCCATGCTTATCTGACCCTTCCCCAAGCTTATCTGACCCTGCCCCATGCTTATCTGACCCTGCCCCAAACTAATCTGACCCTGCTCCAAACTTATCTGACCCTTGCCCCATGCTTATCTGACCCTGCCCCATGCTTATCTGACCCTTCCCCAAACTTATCTGACCCTGCCCCATGCTTATCTGACCCTGCCCCAAACTTATCTGACCCTGCTCCAAACTTATCTGACCCTTGCCCCATGCTTATCTGACCCTTGCCCCATGCTTATCTGACCCTGCCCCAAACTTATCTGACCCTGCCCCATGCTTATCTGACCCTGCCCCAAACTTATCTGACCCGGCCCCAAACTTATTTGACCCTTCCCCAAACTTATCTGACCCTGCCCTAAACTTATCTGACCCTGCCCTAAACTTATCTAAACTTATCTGACCCTGCCCTAAACTTATCTGACCCGGCCCCAAACTTATCTGACCCTGCCCTAAACTTATCTGACCCTTGCCCCATGCTTATCTGACCCTGCCCCAAACTTATCTGACCCTGCCCCAAACTTATCTGACCCTGCCCCAAACTTATCTGACCCTGCCCCAAACTTATCTGACCCTTGCCCCGTGTTAATCTGACCATTGCCCCATGCTTTTCTGACTCTTGCCCCATGCTTATCTGACCCTTGCCCCATGCTTATCTGACCCTGCCCCATGCTTATCTGACCCTGCCCCAAACTTATCTGACCCTGCCCCAAACTTATCTGATCCGGCCCCAAACTTATCTGACCCTGCCCCAAACTTATCTGACCATGCCCTAAACTTATCTGACCCTGCCCCATGCTTATCTGACTCTTGCCCCATGCTTATCTGACCCTGCCCCATGCTTATCTGATCCTTCCCCAAACTTATCTGACCCTGCCCCATGCTTATCTGACCCTGCCCCAAACTTATCTGACCCTGCTCCAAACTTATCTGACCCGGCCCCAAACTTATTTGACCCTTCCCCATGCTTATCTGACCCTGCCCCATGCTTATCTGACCCTTGCCCCATGCTTATCTGACTCTTGCCCCGTGCTAATCTGACCGTTGCCCCATGCTCCTCTTGCGATCATCTCAGGTATTTTGACCCTTGCCCTTTCTCATTAACCCTATGCCATTGCTGATCTTACCCTTGCCCTTGCTAATATGACCCTTGCCCTTTCTCATTAATCCTCTGCCACTGCTGATCTTACCCTTGCCCTCGCTAATATGACCCTTGCCCTTTCTCATTAACCCTATGCCATTGCTGATTTGACCCTTGCCCTTGCTAATATGACCCTTGCCCTTTCTCATTAATCCTCTGCCATTGCTGATCTTACCCTTGCCCTTGCTGATATGATCCTTTCCCTTGCTAATATGACCCTTGCCCAGTGTTTATCTGACCTGTGTCTCAATATTCACTTGGTGCCTTCTGATTTTAAAGATGTCCTCTGCCCTCCCCGATATTTATTTCACCTTTACACAAGTGTCCTCTTGACTTTACACCAATGATCAGTTTGGTTTTTTTTTGGTCACTTTTCTTTTTGTATTGCACCACAGTTTGAATTTATTTGAATTTTGTTTTTGTTATTGTTTTCATGCACAAATCATTCCATTTCATCTGACATCTTTTTTCCAGTATTTACTGCTTCCATTCACTCCGTGTTAATATCCATTCTGAAAAATGAGATAAAAATATATTCTTTCCATCCCAAGTTTTCAATACGTAGCATTCAAATTCAGTAATATAAGTTGATATTGTTTTGAGTTTGGTTTGTGTTTTGGTCTATTTCTGACCCTGAACTAGGAAGTTGTAACGCCCCTGCTTTGCGTGTCTCTCTTCTCTCTCTCCTAGCTATGATTATGTCCTTGTGTGGCTGCATGCCTAGCCTACTCCATCTGGCCTGGCACCTGTCTGCCTCGTGTACGGTATACGACGATACTCTAGTCTGCCCTCAACTCGAGTCAAACTAGTCTTTCTACTCGAGTGAGTATGGTATACAGCGTATAACTAATCCCTCAACTCGAGTGAATACATCATAGGGCGATACTAACTAATCGAGTGGATTCAGAATTAGACGTAGACTAGCCCGAGTGAGACTTGAGTGAGAGTCGATTGACTCAAGCATCTGCTAGTTGTGACTACATACATAGGTACATTACTACCTACATATGAGACCTCTAAACACTTCATGATTTCATCAGTACACCTGTGCACTCTTCAGTTCCTCTGCGTCAAACTTGAGTTCTGTTCTTAATTTTGTTTGATGCATGCATTAATGGTTTCATGTGCTGATTTCAAAGTTCAGCTTAGTTTGTTTGCAAAGGAGTAGTTTGTTTGTATATGATGAAACTATTGCTTGTTTTTGTGAGACACTTACTCGTGCATTTTATCAAGGCTTTATTACAGTTCATCAGTATGTGACATATCGCCAATGGGGGCATGACTCGCTATGTGAAGGTGTTACAAACGTTAAATTGCTTCTTAGTGTCTGATCATCAAGTTTGCTTGCATGTGTTTCTGTTTAAATAAGTTTATATAATGATAGAAAATACAATATGTTGTAGCCTGTGTCATCCTTTACCCAAGTTGAGTTATGAAACTATGCACAAAGCCCTTTCATTTCAACTGTTCAAATTACTAGCGCCAATCATCAAGCAAGTAAAGCAGCACATGTGTATCTACAGTCAGACCTCGATAGTCCGAACACTTCTGTTTTTCATCAAAAACGTTCGGATAGTGAAACGTTTGGACTACTGAAACGAACCAAATCTACAGACAGACGACAACGTATTACGAATATCTAATGAGTTTTATTTCATATACACATAACAACTGGGATACATATATTAATAAACAATCATTGCACAAAAGCATATATGGACACTCACTCAGGTTGGAAGAATTTGCCGATTACAGATTGTGTACTCAATGGCTTGAAGGACCCACGCATAGTGATCAAAGTTTCTAAGTTCTCTTCATCACCAACACACTCAAAGTACGTGATTATGGAGTCCTTGTGAAATGTGTGCTCTCATTTGAGAGGCAGTCGGGGCAGGCGTCTCTTTTTTGTGCGGCAGTAATTTCACAAACTCCAGATACACAAAGTGAGACATCTCAATTTATTACGATCACAAACTGCTGACACGCTCAACTCCCGTGTCAATCCACTGTCATTGATGTTTACCGATTTAATCAGAGTGATGCTCGCTTGACTAGTGGATTACCGAACGCTTTGATGAACAGTCAGATTAATGAAGCAGACATAGCTGTAATTAACTAATCTGTTACAGCTAATTAGCGTTCGGATACGGAGACTGAATCAACGGATTAATGAATCAACATTTAATGAGTTTATATAGAGATTAGTTTGGTTACAGCTTGCTACCGTTCGGATACTGCGAGATTATCGGTGGCTGGATTATCGGGGTCTGACTGTACATCTCTCAAATAGACCTTGAAGTGCCAATGCTCAAGGGCTGTGAGGGCTGGTATTTTGAAAATGAAAATATCAAATGTCAAGTTTTTTTGTGTGGAGGAAAATGATAAATGCCAGGATGCTGTTTCCCTGAGCAATCAGCCATACATTCAATCTAAGTCAATGCTAGAAGACTGGACTGGATTGACCCTTGGGCTGACTGTCCGGAGAGACGGCAGGCTGGATGTTCAGGGCACTGTTTGCAGAGACATGTGACTCAGTTGAGTCCTGGACTAATGTTCTGCCAGACTGCCCTACATTATCCGCTTTCTTACGTTACATGTGGCGGCATGATTGAGTTTCAATGCATGTTAATTTCAACATTTTCCTGGGTTTTGAAGTTTCTTTGAGTTAACTTTGCCTTTTACTTCTTATTTAAATTGTTGTGTTGCACTTGTGTTGCCTGGTTCACCACACATTGTATGCCTAGAGGTCTCATAACTGGTTTAGTTAGAGTGGAGTGACTTCTGCCTGGTTTCTAGGCCATCCATCACAAGGGAGGTAACTCTGGCCTAGTTGACTCAGTAACATACCTCACATGATGTGGTTTCTGTCTGCATCTCTTTTGTCTCACTTATAGAGGACATGGCTAGCTGTTCCTAGCAACCCTTTTTGCTCGGTTCTTATGTTGGTTGCATGAAGTTGATACTCATATTTTACCTAGAAACAGGTGTTATTTTTATTTCCAGCTTGTTTTATGTGGTCAGTGTGGCTATGATATTGTGTTTTGGTATTTGTTTGCCATATTTCTCTTACCGGCTTTCCCAGAATGCCAGCTGGCCACATGGTCTACCTGACCTTGTGCACTTAGGCACTCCGTGGCCACCCAGTCTTATTGAGGTGACTGACTGTATCCCAGATGGCTCTAGTTTTCTTCTCCATTGTGTGACTGCCGTCTCAAGTTGCTGTGTGTTACTCTTCTGTTTGTACTGGCTTTTTACTTTTCTTCATACATTGGAATGTTTGGTATTCTTTTCTTGAATGTTTTCTTAGTTTTTAGTATTGATTACACGAGAATTACATAAACTGAGGATTGTGAGTGTAGATTAAATGTTTAGGGACATTGAAACTTGAATGTAACACAAGTAATGGCCTTTAGCATTAAATAGAACTGAATGTTAGTGGTAAAGATAAGAAATTAAAGATCTTGAGAACCTTTTACCTTTGTCAATGAGCTCCTTGACTGGACTGGACTTGACTTGAGAAATCCCATAGGTAATTGTGTATCTAAGTAGCCGAAACTGTCAGACTGACAGACAACTGATGTATTAATTATAACTAACTGTGCATGGCATTTTAGTGTGATTAGTCTCGGTAACATGTTGAAGTCAAGTAGGTTGTTGAGCCACTAACACAAGCCGATTGTACATGTGTATTGCAGTCCTTGACTTCTCAAACCTTCTATGATATGTGTCAGAGTTAACAAATGAAGATAAGACAGATGGCCTGCAGCCCTGCTAGTGTGTATCAGTGTACATGGCATCGTGCTTTCATTCCTTTCAGTCACCCCCTTCTCTACCAAAGGGAAAATTCTCGGAGCAGTTTGATGACTTTGTGGAGCGATGGTAATTTTTATTCTTATTTTCACAATCATAGAGGTGACATGAACTAGTTATGACATCATGGTCATGTTCCTAACAGAAATTTTAGTTTTTTAGCTCATCGGACCTGAAAGGTAAGATGGGCTTATGACATGGCCATTGTCCGTAAACTTTCCACATTTTTTACTTACCTGAACTGTTTCACCCTAAACCTGAAATGATTTGAGGATGTACCTTGCGCCTAAGGGATCCAAATTTCAAACTTTGAAACTTTCCTCTCAAATATGGCTGTTGCGGGCATTATCCCTAAAACTTTTAACACATTCCTCCTCAGAAACTAGTTGGCATAGAAAGCCAAAATTGTCTTTGTGACATTGAGACTGACTTTGTGAAATTTGGTATTCACCCGTCTTCAAATATGGGCATGCCAGGTTTCCACCCTCAAATCTTCATTCATCTTCATGCTAAGAATCTCCTATCTTTAGAATATTATCTTTATAGGATGGAGATTTTGATCTGTAAATTTCAATATCTTGTCCCGCACAAAATAAGGGTGTGACAGGAATGCAACTATAGGGTGGTTAACCCTGTTTAGGGCAGTTTACCCTCTTTACGAGCATGATATAGGGCAAACTGACCAAAGTTCGGACAGTGGATAGATTAAATATGACTATATTATTTATAACTATCTGAAGAAATTAACAATCAGCAGAACAAACTCAAAACTTTGATATTTGATTTCATTTCTATCTCATTGTGTAAAATTTATTCTACATTAACTACATTAATTTTTTTATGCCTACATCACTTAGCCAGAGGTTTGGTCACTTCTGGGCTAACTTTGGACAGTTGCACCTTATCTTCCTACATGCATCCCTAGCCTAATATATTCATTGAAATGATTTCAGACAACATGCAGTGAACAGTCTATGTACAATAAAATAACGTACTTAAAAGGAGATTGTAGGAATTGCATATAAAATAATATACTCAAAAGGAGATTGTAAGAATTGCACATAAACTAAACATACTGAAAAGGAGATTGTAGGAATTGCACATATTTCGTCAGCTCCTAGTAAAAAGTGAAGTTGTTTAGAGCTTTAGTGAGTTTTATTATTCTTATTATGACTTATACCAGGTCTTGTTAATGGGCTTGCCCAGGTAAATGCATACTGTATAGAAGAATGATTATTTTGCCAAATTCTTGTTTCAGTTTAAAGAAGAGTCCGGGAGATCGTGCAGACCTGCAGTCTCTGATGGTGAGCTCTTGTTGAAACTTGATGCATGTTGTTGATGTTGGTGCCAGTTATGGTTTTGATGGAAGTGCATGTGGTTGATGTTGGTGCCAGTTAAGGTTTTGATGGAAGTGCATGTGGATGATGTTGGTGCCAGTTATGGTTTTGATGGAAGTGCATGTGGTTGATGTTGGTGCCAGTTATGGTTTTGATGGAAGTGCATGTGGTTGATGTTGGTGCCAGTTAAGGTTTTGATGGAAGTGCATGTGGATGATGTTGGTGCCAGTTATGGTTTTGATGGAAGTGCATGTGGTTGATGTTGATGACAGTTATGGTTTTGATGGAAGTGCATGTGGTTGATGTTGGTGCCAGTTAAGGTTTTGATGGAAGTGCATGTGGATGATGTTGGTGCCAGTTATGGTTTTGATGGAAGTGCATGTGGTTGATGTTGGTGCCAGTTATGGTTTTGATGGAAGTGCATGTGGTTGATGTTGGTGCCAGTTAAGGTTTTGATGGAAGTGCATGTGGATGATGTTGGTGCCAGTTATGGTTTTGATGGAAGTGCATGTGGTTGATGTTGATGACAGTTATGGTTTTGATGGAAGTGCATGTGGTTGATGTTGGTGCCAGTTAAGGTTTTGATGGAAGTGCATGTGGATGATGTTGGTGCCAGTTATGGTTTTGATGGAAGTGCATGTGGTTGATGTTGGTGCCAGTTATGGTTTTGATGGAAGTGCATGTGGTTGATGTTGGTGCCAGTTAAGGTTTTGATGGAAGTGCATGTGGATGATGTTGGTGCCAGTTATGGTTTTGATGGAAGTGCATGTGGTTGATGTTGATGACAGTTATGGTTTTGATGGAAGTGCATGTGGTTGATGTTGGTGCCAGTTAAGGTTTTGATGGAAGTGCATGTGGATGATGTTGGTGCCAGTTATGGTTTTGATGGAAGTGCATGTGGTTGATGTTGGTGCCAGTTATGGTTTTGATGGAAGTGCATGTGGTTGATGTTGATGACAGTTATGGTTTTGATGGAAGTGCATGTGGTTGAGAAGTGTGCATGTATTTTATTCAAGTGTATGTGTAACTGGTTGGTATATTATAGCATGCTTGTGTTGGATGCATGTTCTTTTGTCATATTCAGTTAGTTGAATTGTTGAATCATGCTCATATAATTGATTCATGTACATGTGTTTTGGTCAGATTCAATGTTCTTTTGTTAAGGATGAATGTATGTCCATATGCTTGATTTAGGCATGGCTGGTTGGTGCATGTGTGTGATGTCAGTGCATGTGCGTGATGTCAGTACATGTGCGTGATGTCAGTGCATGTGCGTGATGTCAGTGCATGTGGATGATGTATGTGGTAAATACAAGCAGATGTGGTTGAATGTGCATATGTGATAGCTTGATATTGTGCATGCTGTATGTGTGTACATGTGCTTGATGTGTATGGAATTGTAGAATATACAGTTGCATGTGAAGGATGTATTTGCTTTTGTATTAAATGCAGGTGCATGTGATAGATGTATTTGCTTGTGTATTAAATGCAGGTGCATCTGAAGAATGTATTTTCTTGTGTATTAAATGCAGGTGCATCTGAAGAATGTATTTGCTTGTGTATTAAATGCAGGTGCATGTGATAGATGTATTTGCTTGTGTATTAAATGCAGGTGCATGTGAAGAATGTATTTGCTTGTGTATTAAATGCAGGTGCATGTGAAAGATGTATTTGCTTTTGTATTAAATGCAGGTGCATGTGAAAGATGTATTTGCTTTTGTATTAAATGCAGGTGCATGTGATAGATGTATTTGCTTGTGTATTAAATGCAGGTCCATGTGATAGATGTATTTGCTGGTGTATTAAATGCAGGTGCATGTGTGTATGTTGGTGTGTTGGTGTGTGTATATGGATTCAGGGGTCTATGTTTGCATAGAAGGTAGATGCAGATGCATATTAATGATATGGTTGCACGCAATGGTTGCTTGGGCATTATTTGATATGATGCATGTTGCTGTATGTAAGATCCATGTTCAGTTGTAATGGAATGTCTGTATGTATGTTTAGTTGCATGTGAAAGTTGTTTTAGGAATCTGATTAATATTTTGAACGCATCATTAAGTTTCTTTACTTTTCTTTGAAAGAAACTGTAAAGTTTATCCTGTAAAGGAAATTGAATAGAAGTTAATGATACAAAACTGAAAGTTCAACAACCATATAATCTGAATTTCTGTATGAAATAATGTCTTATTGTTTTCAAAAGGCCCCCAAGACACTTCTAACAAAATGTTTCTGTTTTGACAGAATCATGCATTTGTGAAGAAATGTGAAAACCCAGAGGACATCAACATTGGCCAGTGGGTGTGTAAAGTCATGAACATCAAGTCAGATGGCGCCAAGAGCTGAGGCGGCAGTTCCACATAGACTGATCACAAAAGAATACGTGTTCTTCTTGAGGAAGGGGCAGAGAGTTGAGAGCATGTGTTTCTGTGTGAGTGGATGAGTGTGTGTGTCTGTGTATGTGCGTGTGTGTAGCTTCCAAACATCCACAAAGAAAAGATCACCTACAAACAGGATGGCTGAGGTTGTTTTTGTTAGCTGTTTGAACTCTGAACCTTAAGGATCCTCCAAAAACTGATCTAAAAGAGGAGTTTAAAGATTGTATCCCAACAAGAATATGTCTGTGTAGCAAGTATCTTTTCGTGAGCAAGATTGAATATGGCGATTGAATGAGTGAATTTTTGATGATCGAATGTATTATGAATGACCATATGAGAATAGATCTTTGTTAATGTATTTGTTGAAAACAAATGGCGATTAATTAAAATTTCCCACCATTGTGAATTTGGGAGGATAGATTTTGCTCATGTAAAAATTGTTAATTTAAGTTCCTTAATGAATGTGCTTTGTGAAGTATTGTTTTAGTTGCTAATGTATTCATAATGTTTATTGCTGCAATCTTGCAGTGGTCAGTAGAATAGGTTAATATTTATCCAAATGCTGGACAATTTGTAATAGTGCTGTAACTTGATATTTATATTTTTACCAGTTTTGTACCCTGATTTAGTACAACTAACTAAAGCACCATCCTATAAGCTGAAGACACCATAGTATTGTTGAACTCTTTCTTGCTCCATGTTGCTTCAGGAAACTGGGCTGGAGCTTGGTACGTTCTATAGAAAATAGAAAATTGTCAGGAACAAATTGGGAAAGTTGATTCCCTAAGAAAAAGAAGTAATTGTTGCAACCCGAGCTAGGAGAGAAAAAAGAAAGTATCTGTCCCTGGTGAAATTGTTGGTGCTATGCTGTATGATTCGACTGGTTGCCTTCGGAGAATCAAACTACTAGGGCATCAAGACACATACTCTTCGTGTTTCAAACTTATTAATATTGTTCACTTCTTTGTCAATGTTGCTGTGAAATGAAAGTGTACACTGTGTAGTCTTTCATTTGGAGAGGCATTATAGGGAGATTGAACTCTAGGTAGTATTACTGTTGTACATTTAGTTTGTCTAGATTATGAAACTAAAAATTCAACCATTTACCCTACAAATATGAACAGTGAGAATATATTTCATTGTATCCTTTTCTTTGTAATATTTTAATGTGACGCGAGATCAACATTTTAAACAGATTTTTGAGCTGGTTTCAACATAAGAATCTGTATCTGGCATCAAAGCATCTGTAAATTACTCATCAAGTATGTTATCAAATGTGGCATGTTTACCATTCATTTGTTGCGTGCCTGTGGTATCTATGTGCCCCCGTGTGACTGAGACACAAACAGTGAACCTTGTTATGACAGTCTCAAACAGTATGCACAACAAACAGCTCGGCCAGCAGAAACAGCTGCACTGTCAACCAACTGTGAACTCTGTTGTCCGAAGAGCTGCTCATTCTCAACTATAAACTCTGATGCCAAAACAGGGTCGCAAATCTACCATGAACAGATAAACTTGGACAGCAGATCTGCTTCTAGATAGCTACAAATTGGTGAAGAATGATATTCACTAAAGAGAGGATGTGTGTATAATTCAAAACTGTTACCATGCCTACCTGATTCTCTCCCTTATGACTTCTTTTCTGTTAGATTTATTCAACTGAGTCCTCCTTGAGTTGCCATGTATGCCTGGGCAGCATGAACCTATCTTGCAGTGTGTATGTCCTTGATTTGATTTGATCGACACTGTGTTATCCAAAGCTGACTTTGCACAGCTTCAGGAGGTTGCAGTGGCAACTAAGTCTATGCTAACTCATTGGTGATATTCAAAATGATTCAACTTGTTCATATTAATTGATATTTTCTCAGATTTTCCTTATATATATTTTACCAACATGTCCTGTCTGCCATATCAGTCATATGACTGCGCACTGTCATGTGGCGAGAGTAGACTCATGCTGTTGCATTTATTAAATCTGTCTGTGTATCATTTGGCAGTTGTTTTATTTTGAGGGGACTAAAGATAAAATGGCTGAAACTTCCTCTTCTAATAAGAAATGATTGGTGCATCTGCAAATGACAAAGGCCTTTCAAATCTTGACAGTGTGCCAATATCACTTCATAGCCAAAATGAAAATATTTTTTTAAAAAGCGAACTATGTAACTTACTGACGAGGAGCATATTTAAGATTTTCGTTTGGGAGGTGTGCGCTTTAAGTGTGTCATAAGTTAAGATATTGAAATTACTTTTGATTGAAGAATGCGAGTCCACATGAATAAGCTTATTTACTCACTTTACTTAACTTCCATGCCCTACATTTTTAGCTCAGCAGACCTGAAAGGTCAGGAAACATTTTTCTGACATGAAGACTCAAATTTGTCAATTTGGTGTTGATCCCCTGCATATATGGACCTGGCAAGGCGTCAAACCTCAAATCCTTTTTGCGTCAATTTTCAAAGAAGATGTGTACACCCCATATTAGGGCATGTTCATTTGGTATGGCAGCGTTGCAAATTAAAAAAGTTAACCCTTTTTGAAAGCTTTGTGAAATTGTAAATTAAACCAGATTGATGTGGTAATAAGGATTCAAACGAGCCCAAGTTCATGTCTGTAGCACAGTTAGTAAGCAAAATATAAACATAAAATGGTTCCCACTGGTGCAGTCTATCACTGGGCTTGTTAAGTCTGCAGTTGACTATCCATGGACTCACAGTAGCCAGGGACAGGTATATGGAAACCTGATGTCATCGCGATTTCTTTTCATTTTTATCTTGTAAACAGAAGATTCTTTGGGCTGTGAAAGTGTGAAAAGAGGAAGCATCCTTAAAACATATGTTACATAAAGGCGCATTTGAGGGAAAGTATGACCCAGCAAATATTGATGACCTGTCAACAAGCACGGGAGACATATATAACAAGGTCATTCACATAATTCATAAATGACCAACCTCCAATTTTAAAGTCGAATTACGTCTACGTCACCTTCTCTTTCCAGGTGCGACCTCCCTTCACATTTGCTCATTTTCAAAAAACAACAATTGCACGTGTCAAAGTGGAACATGTGCATTTGGAACGAAGCTTTTTACCTCGATCTGGGCACTTCCGTCCTACGATGACGCCATAAAACTCGCTTTTCACTAATTGAAGTAATGTAGCTCAAATTAAGAAGGTGACATAGACATAATTCCACTTTAAAATTGGAGGTTGGTCATTTATGAATACGTTACGAGTGATATTTGCCGATGTCACTTGGGGCGGGATAGCGCAGTGGTTAGCGCGTTCGGCTTCGGATCAAGAGATCCGTGGTTCGAATCCCGCCAGGGGCTCGGCAACTTTGTCTGCAGTAGAGAACTGTTCTACAGGCAGTCAGGTTTGGGTGCAATGCTTCACTGAGTTTCAGCGGAGTACCACCGATGGTTCGCTAGTTCCAGCCGATGCTCGCAGGTTTCACCGCAATGCATAGCCACAATGGTGTTGCGGGCTTTCTCCCTGCAATAATACTAGCAGCCGCGATATAAGTGAAATAATCTTGAAAGCGGCGTTAAACCCCAACTCACTCACGATGTCACTTTATGAGTATGTTTATAACAGTACATATATCGGAGCTTGATATGGCTTTGTGAATTACCTTGTTATATATTGTACATGACCTGTATCGATGTCTCCCATGCTTGTGGGCCTGTCCATTACTCTTAATGTCACAGCAAAGCTTTTAACTTTTGATCTCGGGCCGCAATGCATAGTCACATTGGTGTTGCGGGCTTTCTCCCTGCAATGATACTAGCGCCCGCGATAAAAGTTCACCTCACCTTGATCTCGGGGACCTGCATGTTAAAGGCACTTGTGTACACTAATATTACGAATATACAACAAATGCATATCTCTCGAACTGACTAACTATCCGCACTCGGGGAATCGACCTTATAATTTATTTAACATATATGTACGTATTCAGGTTGTAAAGTTGATTCTAAAATACCGCAAGTGTTAAATTCAACAGCTTTTCTCAACAACCGTTTTAGAAAGGATAACCAAATTTGGTGTGTTATGTCAGGTTATCAATACCTTGATATTCTAAAATTTCTTCGGCCCTTTTCTCATGCACAAATTTACTTATATGAGTATATTTACATACTATGTAAATATACATACATGTGTAATAGTAAATATACTTTATGTTCTCATGATGTTCAGCAATTAGGTGTATATGTCAATTACACACAGACATGTATTCATAATATAACCTAAAATTCATGAATAGATTCATTCTAGTGCCAGACTTTGCTATGTTAAGACTTTTTGGCTCTAAGAGAAGAAGGGATTTTCCCTATTTTTTTGTACAGGCCTTGTCCTGGGGCTTGTTCAAGAGAAAAGAATATGGTCAAAAGAGAGGACAAGGAATTGGTGGTGCTATATCGTGAAAGAAACTTTTGATAATGATCAATGGATTGGCAACTTCAGAATGAGCAAGAGGACATTTGAATTACTTTGTGAGGAACTTAAACCATCATTATCCAGACGGTAAAAGTGTACGGGAAGCTCTTGAACTTGATCATAAAGTGGCAATAGCACTATGTTGGATGGCATCAGCAGCTGAATATCGCACAATTGGAAACTTGTTCGGAGTTGGAACAACAACAGCCTAGACTGCTGTCCACGACGTATGCCACGCAATAAGCGACACATTATTGAGCAAGTATGTCAAGTTTCCTAAAGATGAAGCTTTGAGAAATGTCATTGATGGGTATGACATATGCTCCAACATATGCCCATGGTGATTATATCAACAGAAAGGGGTGGTATCCCGTCATATTGCAAGCTGTGTGTGACTACAGGTTCATCATTACAGACATAAACGTCGGATGGCCTGGTCGGGTGAACTATTCCACAAAGGTGAGAATAACGATCTCTTCCTTAATTGGACGAAGAAACTATCATGTGCTGACAAGGATATTAATATGCCCTTAGTTCTAATAGGCGATGCAGCCTACCCACTGAAATCCTGGTTGTTAAAGCTATACCAATCAGCAAAATCTCACTGCAGCACAACGAGTATTCAATTACAGATTGAGCAGCGCCAGGATGACGATTGAGAGCACATTTGGACGTCTAAAGGGAAGATGGCGCCGTCTACAAAAAAGATTGGATGCGGATGTGGAGTTTGTTTCAGTTGTGTTGTGCTTCACAACTTGTGTAAAATCCACAGAGAGAGGTTTCTGGAGGATCTTCTGGAAGAAGAAGATAACGACACAGGTGACTTTGAGGAGGAGGCTCAATTGGATTCAATCTCCCGCCATATCTATTTATAGATATAATGCATTTGCACACAGGAGTAAAAATAAATTCCATTCTCATGACACAATTTGCAAAGCGTGTACAAATACGTATGTGTAAATTTACATTTACATGACCTCCTGAGGTAATGCAATTTTGCTCCCAGTGCAAAAATACATTTACATAATAAGCAAATTTACTCACATATGTAAACCTGTGCATGAGAAAAGGGCCTTAGAAACTATTTTAGATAGGATAGCCAAACTTACTATAAATAATCCTGATGCAATTATATGAGGAGTACGGGAGGTTCCTTTACAGAAATAATAAAATACTGGCTTGAACGTTTAAGCGTGCCTTCTGATCGTTTACCTTAAATATTAACTGATGATCGTATTTCACCAAAATGGACAAAGAAGCTATAGCACGCCCGGAATGTTGAGTTTCCTACAAGGTTTTTGAACTAATTTACTATTTTTTTAATTTAAAAGTTGCTTAACAAACTTTCCCTATCCACTTAATGGGATTATCGTCCATCTTTTAAATCAAAGAGTTATACTGAGTTTTATCCACTACTTGTTGCCACAAGAAAGTTCAGAGTAGGTTTATCACGCTTCCGATGCTAATCACATGAATTACAGATTGAGAAGAGGAGATATATGAATGTGAAAAGAGAAGATGGAGAAAGTAAATTATGCAATAACAGAGTTTGGGAAGATAAATACTATTTTGGACGTGTGTCCATTATATAATTATGTACATAGAAACTAAATTAATGAATTATGTCATGTTCATCTTCGCATCCTCGTTGTAGACTATGTATATGTTACAGTAAATCTGTGAAATCAGTAAATACATGTTTAGTAAATACGCGTAATTACTATTTCATTCAGTACATACACGTATCTACTGAAATTAATAGGAAATACATGTATTTACTGAAATTAGGAGTATATTTTTTCAAACATTTACTGAGCAGGTTTAGTAAATGTATGTAACAAGGATGAGAGTAAACCTGCTTATATCTTGATTGGTGAGTTGAAAGCTCACTTGACTAATCAGCTTATCGACCGATTAATCAAGGCATATAAGCTTAGTTGTGTCACAGAAAACTTTACAAGTCTTACCTTTAACTACAAACAGTCATGACATCTGATTTTGAAGAGAATTTAAAAAACTGATAAGAAAGAAGACGGAAGAAACTGACAATCCGGTTTATTATGCAACAATTGAAGAAACATATGACATAGTAAAACAGGCTCATATTGCAACAGGGCATGGTGGTCGAGACCGAATGTTGAAAAAACTGCAGAAGAAATATGCCAACATTATCATTAAGACAATTATACAAGTCATATTGTGTTGAGTGTCAACAAAAACGTAAGAGGCCAATGACAAGAGGTGTTGTTGTCCGACCTATCCTCAGCAATGAATTTTCCTCAAGAGGACAAGTTGACTTAATTGATATGCAGGCAATGGTCTGAGAGACATGCTGAGAGAATGGTCAAACGTAGCCGGGTGGAAATGAAAAGTGGGCAAATTGGAGATAACGTTGCAGTACCAATACCTATGTTTGATCGTGGTAGAGGAGATCCTAGAAACATACTTGGGGTTATTGTTGATAGGAATTTAGAGTCTGACCAATACAGAATTGCTGTGAGATCTGATATTCTCAATGTAAAATACTCCAGAAACCAATTTGACCTGTGTCCTCAACACCTAATAACTATTAATGATGTTTGCCGTGAAAAGAATATTTCACTTAGGTCTGCAGTCACGGAACAATCTTCTTCAGGTGGTCAAAGTTTCACCAAATGCTCCTGCTCCGGCCCAAAGAGATGTCAGACAAACCGATGCAAATGTTTCAAATCAAAGCTATTGTGCAATTCCAGATGTCACAATAGCCTTAACTGTTGTAACAAATAAAGCTGTGTTGTTTTGTAATGTTTTGTCAAAGTGCCTTCATTAAAGAGAGTGTCTTTTTATATTTCTGTTGTTTGTACTTATGGTTAGTAATTACATGTAATTACTGGCCTCCATTTTCAGTAAATACACGTATTTCCTATACATTTTAGTAAATACAAGTATTTACTGAGTGAAACAGTAATTACGTGTATTTACTAGAAATTTCAGCAAATACACGTATTTACTGATTTCATAGATTTACTGTAACATATATACATGTACGACGAATTTTATCAGAAAGAGGGCAGTACATTTAATCATTTCAGTTTGTAAGAATCATCATTTACAAGTAAATTGATTTTTTTTGTGAATTTTCACAATGTTTTATAATCCTTTGAGAAAAGAAAGAAGATTGATGGCTGAAGCTCACTGATACTACGGCGAGTTATTGCCTACTGCGCACAAAACCCTCGTGATATGAACACTCCTGATTCGAGCACTGGTTCACTGTGCACAGTCTCTCTGGTGGTATGAACATTCCTCAAACGTTCCCCACTCCGATGGATTCTCTAGATACGTCGTGTGGAAGAGAGTGCAATCGCCATCACTTAGCTGCACCACTCGACAGGTGCCCGTTCCGTCGTTGATACAATCAGTCTTGCACGCGCTCAAACTTCTCCCACCCATGCTCGTCCCGCCGGCTCCTCCTCCGAAGCACTGCCCAGTCACTTGTCGCGTAAAGTCGGTTCCGTAGGCGCTACATGCTGTCAATGACGCAAAAAGAAATGGTTGAAATATATAGAGTCATTTGGTGACAGAAACGTTATTATGTACATTTATAGCAGACATAAATAGATCGGTACTAGTTTTTGATAGATCATATAGTAGGCATTAAGACTAACACTTGAAACGATTCCAAACAATGATGCGACAAGAGTGGTAATTGCTTTCAAATTTTTCAAATTCTGCAAGAACCGAGTAGGAAAAAAGAGATATAGAAAAGTATAGGAAAGAGTATAGTACACAGATTTAATCAAATGGACAGTGATCATCCGTAGTCATAGACAAATTTATCAAGTATCAAGCAAAAACACTGGCGACCATTTTTGTGCGAACACCTTTTAAACATTTGATTCGCATAGCTTAACTGAACATAGTACATTCTTTTTAGACCTACTTTTCTATGACAAAACATTGTCTTGCAAGTGGTAACATATATTTTCGTTTCGTGAGACCACTTTCTGTTTACTTTAAAACGTGATACTGCCCCTTTAAGGTCCATTTAGACGTAAAGCTTCCAAACAAAGCATTCCTTCTACTATGACAAATGTCGTCTATACACTGAATATGGAAAGAATGTCTTCTACGCCAGTAATACTTTTTAAACCTTGCATGTCAATTATGCGTTTACAGACTCTACTTCCTTGACGCTATCTAATACCAATATTAAGCTTCGAATAAAGGGTAAGACCATTTTAATCAAACATAGTCAAAAACTCATTAAAGTCAATATGTGTAACATTATCGAAAGACCCCAAAGGCGACGCACACAATTAGTTTGTAAATATGAATTATGCATAGATATTTGCATTTGTCTCGATATTATTTATCATTCGCTTTCATGTAATATACAATCATTATACAATGTGGTTAAGACAAATGTATTGCCTATACTGTGAAAAGAAATCGTTGAAGATAACCTTAATCAATTCAATCTCTGTTCCCAGTTTTCGTGAACTTCACACGTTTCTCCTTCAGCTGTTTACAACCATTAATATTTCAAATTTCAAACAACTGACACTCTCGATGGTTATTATGCTGTATCAGAGTGGTGTTGTATTCGGATGTTGACTATATTAACCGACAAGTAATATTTTGTATTTAACAGCGAAACTCGCATAAGTATTTAGTCAAAAGGTGCCGTTAGTTGCACTTGCATCCAAGAAAGACGACAAACAAGTAAAAAAGACATTACTACTTGTTCTCTCTCTCTCTCTCTCTCTCTCTCTCTCTCTCTCTCTCTCTCTCTCTCTCTCTCTCTCTCTCTCTCTCTCTCTCTCTCTCTCTCTCTCTCTCTCTCTCTCTCTCTCTCTCTCTCTCTCTCTCTGCAAATCGCGCTAACCTCTCTTTCAGTGGGCGGCCTTTTTTATATGACACCAACTCCTATGTTTATTCTGATTTATCCAATCGTATTTGTTTATTATCTAACCATTCTCCATTAGCATCTGACCATTTCCGTCAAACCAGAAATAGAAATATAGAAATACTGATTAGTAATTGGTTTATTGAATTCGTACAAGTAAAGTATTCGCCATGAGCAACATCTATCATGATCTGTCTGGACTTAAAGGCACTATAGCACGCTTTCGGCTCAAACTGGCATATTTCAGACATTTGAGGACGTAGGCATTCTCTTTAGTTTTCCATCGATGCAATAAAACATGGTCAGCTGTGCACAAAACGGATAAATTATTGACAGTTGAAAACGGCTGAACTGTAAATAAAGAACAAAGGATGAAATATAGATTACTAAAGCAATCTGGTAAATTAACCAAAGTGGCTACCGTTTTCGCTTGTCCGGTTGTAAGCAAAATTGTAATATTTCCGATATCGTAGTTCATTCGGATTTAATGAATCATCGAAATAGCGTTAAAATTAGACCGTATGTACTCATATACTCTTAAATGCGTGCTTTTGTGCCTTTGAAACACAAAATAGATCTTTTTAGATCTGCAAGGAATGTCTCTTTAAGGCAAAACTGTTATACACTATTCGTACACTAGCGTCGTAGATATTATACGAGCCAATGTAATTATCCCTTTATCCACAAACACTCTTGGTTCGGTTCCTGCTGACCCATTCCGCCAAAAAGAGCCTTTACATTTACGAACCAAGCCCAAAATTGCTACAATCGGGTCAACCACTTGCCTCAACCTCTAATTACAAGCATGTAGATTATACACAACACATTCACGTTTTGATAACAAATCTCAACCAAACGTGCAGGAATCGTTCGCTTAAAGTGGGTTTTTCACCAAGAAGGCCAGTTATCACCCGTTTTGAGAAACGTCAAATTACGCGATCGCTTTCTGTGGTGTTTGAAAGCCAAGAACCTGAGCCTAGGAAACTTAAGAAAAGTCTGGTTTGATGAAGAATCACAATTTCGTCTTCTTTGGTGAGATGGAAAATAACGTGTCATAATACTATTGACCATTGGAAAAAAACGTTTACTCCCAATTTCATTCAAATAGTCAACTGAGTTTTTTAAGACAGCATCATTGTGTAAATTGCAATAGGTTTCCTCAATGATTTCATTAAAGCTGGTTCACGGGACTTTGACAAAAACTAGGTACATTAACTTCATCCTCGAACGTCAATTGACGTTCATTATTGACCGACAGATGGAGTTGTACTGACATTGTACACATGCAGCTTTCGTCACGGTCTCTTATCTTACCAATTCTAAAGTTAAAATATTGCAATGATCTTTATAAACACCAGATTTGACCTTATAAATTACTTATAGAAAAATATTGTTTAGCATTTCACGTCAAAGTCACATCACGTCTTTGGCACATCTACGAAATTGATTGATTAAAAGTAATTTCATCGAATCATCAAACCCATGTCGAAAGGATGCCAAGTCAGTACTGCTGGAAATGGTAGCCAAACAGAGTACTGACTTTGACCTTGTAGACTAATGAAAAGAGAATCACAGCAAACAAAAGTTACAGTCGTGTTGGATAACTCTTTGTCTGTACACATGTGTATTTTCACCTTCCCACCCCGTTAATTATATGATATAATGCATCTCCAGGTTAGACAATAAATTCTTTGTAGTTTACAGCACGTACCTGCTACACACGTTTCGTCCCCTGGGCTGTAGTGGTAGCCGAGTTGACACTCACAACTAGAGGACCGACACCGGGAATTAGGGGTGGGGCAGTCGTTGTCGTTGTTGCATGTTATAGAGTTCAGACTCACAGCTGGTAATGATAAACAAAGGAATGGTGAGAGGAAGTACGTTATCAAGAATTATCAACTGTGATAAAAGAAAAGAAACCACTCCTACTCGGACTTACAATAAAGAGATTGCACACCCTGAGAGTCGGGTCCTCGGTTGCCCCTTCCCTCTGGGTCCACAGTCTCTGTAAGTCCTCGTAGTCGTGCACTGCTTCTTCTAAACAAATACGCCTTGACAACACCATCACTGCCATCGCCGTCTGTCACTTCAAGATTAACCTTCCTTGCTAATATGGCAATTCAGTAGGCAGTAGTAGATCTATTTATTATGTATGATACTTTAATCTCGACCAACATTAAAAAGACGCGAGAGTATAGTCAGTTTTTGTTATGGCGATTTGGGACGCAAGCTGTTTCAATCAATGCATTATGTTTAAATTCTAGAAAACTAACGAGAACAACAACAACAACAAAATTGATAAATTGAATAAGTGAAGGAATATAACAGCATGTAGGCGAAGTCTCTATCGAGGAATATGTACTTACGAGTGCAAGTGGTTCCGTCCCCGGTAAAGCCAGCAGCGCACACACACGTGTAGGAACGCAGAGTGTCTTGACAAGTGTGACTGGGTGAAGGACAGTTGTGTAGACCCTCCATACACTCGTCTACACCTGGAACATGAGTTCAGCAATAGTTACTACCCGAGTCGAGGTCTTCATTGATTGAAACACCGTAGACACGTGCGTATTGTAATACCGAGAAATGTTTGACGTTGACACGAGGTTTGAACTGGTTTATCATTCAACCATATACATCAGTTCAAATAAAAACTAAAATGGAAAGACTTTGATATGGGCTGGTTTAAGAAGTATGGAATCTTTGAAGGGGCACTAGTAATTTTTTAGATAAAAAAAAGAAAAAAAAGTTACCAATTACAAGGCAGACTTGTTGCTGCCCCTTAATTATGTGAGTTTCTTGTATTGAATAATCGGTTATTCTAGGAATACTCTTCAGATGAATGGGACTAAACTCTTTTTACAAGTCAAAAAGTTTCTAGAAAACTTTCCTCGCGATCCAGGATAACTGTAAGATAATTTTCCACCATTGTCAGACTCTTGTTCCGTGGCTATAGGTGCTTAGCAGCAGGAGGTGGTGATGTGGGGCCGGACCTTCCTCTCTTTGCTATCTTTCTTTCTTTTTTTCTTTCTTAACCTTTGACATTTTGGGAAAAAATAAGAATTCTACTCGCACTCACGGTGGCAATAAACTGAAAACAGAACGTCTTTCCGCGCCTTTGACACCTTCAATTTCTTCATGGATCGTCCGCGAATTGTCCGTATGTTCAGAGCATTCGGAAAGTTGTCTTATCCTTGGTTACTCCTACTTCATGTAAACACTGTTCCGCAGTCTTGTTAATGGAGTGAACTCCTTTCCCTCCATCTTTTACTTTCCATCTCGAGCTTTCCATTTAACATCCTGCTTAGTCAGCGTATTTGAAACCGGTCCGCTCCTTCCTAATAACCTGATCTCTTTCGGGCCAAATGCCTCGTATGGCTGGATCAGCTTGATATTCGTGGCTTAGTTCACCTGTTATTATTTCAGCCAATGAATTGTCGTTATGCAAGGAGCGTGAAGCTACTATATTGAACTCAACGTATTTTCCATCCGGATTGTGCCACTGTTGCTGAATGCGAGTCGTCTCATTGTCTGGTAAGATGCGAGGCTATTGGCTTGAAAGAGATCAGGTATTAGGAAGGAGCGAGAGCGGATAATATTTGAGAAGGGTATTGTTCACATATAAACTTCCTAACAATGCGAAAGAGCACAAACATTTTTTTCCACTCAAAGTCCTTTAATGATTGGTGCTTGCGGAGGAACGTAGAGACGAGTAACATCGACATAATTACAACGCTTTCTGACAGAACTGTACGGAATGATGTGAAAGACTGGAACTCTTTGTGGCAAAATTGCGGAAATGTTTTTGGAGATCAAGTTTCTTATACCTAGACATTCTGACACTGATTTTAACATATGCGTATGGTAAACAAATCCGAATTCAATGTATCTCAAACATAAACTATAAGAAGACCGTCTCCTCGTTAGACTGTTGAAGGGATGGTTCAGTCATCATTTGATTACTCTAAGAGTGCCGAAACTCTGAAAACATCGGTGAATAATTGATATCAGATACCTGTGAAATGTCACCTTGTAGCTTTGTTTTTGGAACGTTTTTGCATATAATTCAATTCTGTCAGATATCTGTTGTTAGAATCAGAAAATAATGCGACTTTTTTTCTTTCAACATATTTGTTTCCCCCAAATTCATAAACATTGATAATCCATATATACCCGTATATTGGTATTACAAATACATGTAAATTGTTAATTCACGTACCCGTTTTTTGTATTATAAATTCATGTAAATTGCTAAAAAATACACATACCTGTATATCTGTAATATAGTTTAATGTGTATTTTGCTCATACACATACCTGTTAATTGGTAATATAAAGCCCCTGGACTTGAATCACCTGCCGGGTTTAGATCAAGGAAGACTGAGTACATATAGCAACTGTTTGAGTTAAATATGAATGAAGCACATTCCTCTTGGCTCAGGCACGCGTTAACACAAGATGCGACGTTGCTTGAGGCGATGTTGTCGAGGACCCCGGTGGTTGAAATATAGTCGTTGTTAGAGGGTATCTGTTGGAAGGACCAGTTCCCACAGGCAACCGACACTGCACTCAGACTGTACATCTGACTGCAAAGTGTCAAGTAAAATATCTGGATATTGTTCATTTTCTCAAGGAACCTCTTTAATGTATAGTTCTGAAACCTCGTAGCACCCTCTGTTTAGGTCTCCAAGAGCCTGTTAGATGTAAAGCACTGAAACCTCGTTACGCCCACTGTTTGGTCTGCAAGAACCTCTTTAAATCAGGCACTGGAACCTCGCACACTAAACCATGTGTTTAGTCTCCAAGTGCCTCTTTAAGTCTAGTATTGGAACCTCGTAACGCCCTTTGTTTAGCCTCCAAGAGCCACTTTAATTCTAGTATTGGAACCTCTGTGTAGTCCTTTAGAGCCTCTTTCAGTCAGGTATTGGAACTTCGTAACGCCCTCTGTTTAGTCCCCAAGAACTTCTTTAACTCTAGAAGCTTAATCTCTTAACACCCTCTGTGTAGTCCTTTAGAGCCTCTTTAAGTCAGGTATTGGAACTTCGTAACGCCCTCTGTTTAGTCCCCAAGAACTTCTTTAACTCTAGAAGCTTAATCTCGTAACGCCCTCTGTTTAGTCTCAAAGGGCCTCTTTAAGTCAGGTATTTGCTGTTGCTGTTTAGTCAAGGTTTTTAAGTTCTCAAAACCCGCTGCTTAGTGTAGGAGGTCAGTCACGCTCATCGCGGCGAGCTGTTGCATTAACTAATGAACCTCAACGATCGAACCGGGCCTTACACCAATCGGTTTTGCACCGGATCCCGACAAGAAAGGATCTAGTACACTTTTAGTCGGAGCCTGCATGCAATCAGGAAAAATCCCTCAACGTTGTAAGGAATTGATTTGAAGTGTACGGGCGCCTTTGTTAGCCCGGCGCTGCATACAGGTTATTTTTACTTTAGTACATTTCCTTTATCAGCTAAAGAAAAAGTAGTCTTTTCGACCAAAAGTAAACGAACATATAACTTTTCTTATCGCTGAAACATACGCAGAATATTTGAGCGGGTTTTCTTGAGTTACACAGACTATGAGAATGTGGCCTTTTCTCCATCCGCAGAATGTCAGAACACCTCTTCGCAACGAGAAAAGGGCTCACTGATAGATCTAGTCCTCTATGCTAGAGAAGCACATAATCTTAGAACTAGTCTTTTTGGCCAGACAGGAATAGCAAGTAGAACCGGTCTGCATGATTAGAGACATGCTATTACAACAAGTCTAAATGACTGCTACAGACTACCCCCGTGTCTGTGTTGTACGAGCTCTATCCATCAACAGTTCTTCTTTCTATTAACAATCAACCCAAGTAAAGTCACAATCTACTCTCGCGATACAGGCTAAATGAAAAGAGTTATTTGAACAATAGACAAGCTTTTCAATTTCAACCAAGCTAAGTATACCATTCTGGCGTTATCAAACAAACATTTACTATTGTTTCAAAGCAGGCAGTGAATGACGCTCCTCGGTATGGGTGCAAAATCGATGTTGAACTGCTCGTGTATGGTCGATAGGAACGTCAACAGATGCGTGTACACAAACATTGTCCAAGTTTAATACCAGGAGACTTTTCTTTTTCTTAACGGATTTCAATTCAATCTTCAGACACACCCCTGCGACCATTTCGCACCGGTTGAATAGCGTCACCTCCCTGTTGGCTCTGATTTGTTTGTTATCTTGAAGTCTTTTCAACAATTAATTGTTCGCAGTCCTCCGGATATTGATCTGATGCTAACAAGTAGGCCTATAGACGTTGCTCAAATGACGACAGGTGACAGCCTTTCCCTACTGATTAGGTCGTCCCTTGATTCATCTTCACAGTCTTTTGAAAGGGTCGCGGGCAGTGGGGGACCAAATTCGATAGACATTGGCTTTTAGTCAGACATAAATGAGATATCAACTTTACAAGATTTACATTTGAGGAGGTTCGAAATATGCACTTTTCGTCACCAAAAAGGCATTAATAATCTTCTTTTAAAATTGTAAGCACCGGTGTGTGGGTGTGTGGGTGTGTGTGTGTGTGTGTGGGTGGGTGCATGAGTGTGTGTGTGTACCATCTCGCGTATTCAGTAGGATATAAATTATAAATAAAACTGTTAGTATACTGAATTAATGAGTATCAAGATTGTGAATTTCTGAAACAACCACTACTTCTCGATAAGATTAAACCATTTATTAAATTTGACATATTTCACTCCAACAACATATTCTGTACGTGCCCCTTTAACGTATCGTGCAGCACCACGCATTGTGGCAGACAATTTCCAAAATATTACGAATCCTCACGATTATTCAAATTTGTCCATTTGTTGTCGTTCGTGGGATTCGTAGCCATAGTGTGAAGGGGATATTGTTGAACGTGCATGATTAAGTTTGCAAAAATTAACGTTTTGAAACAAATCCTATATTAAGTCAAACATGATATTATGCTATGTAAATTTAACGATTTCTCTAATAAGTGATGTTATTAAAATAAAAAATCCCAAATTCAACAGTATATTGATATTACGGAAATAAGAGTATTTTGGTAAAGACCCAGTTCCGTTGTTGTTCGAATCCTGCAAAGATTTCGTCAATAATGTGTAACAATGCAGATTATGTATCACGAACATTATAAATATGGTATATTTCTTTACCCTTTAGAACATTTGAGACGCATATCAGGACGTTTGATGAAAGGTTATCTGCTGTAAATTTAGTTTTTATCATGTTCTTATCATGGCGATTCAATGGATTTATGATTTGCATGTGAAAGGCTCTAACGCCTGCTCACAATACACAGAGGAAGCTGACAGGACATGTGGTCGAGCCTCGGTTAGCACGGGTTGTGCTCCACTGCCTTCATTCTCTGCTATGAGAGGTCATTAAACAAGATTTGTGAGCAATGCGACAGGAAGGAGTTGCTTTTAGGTGTTGGAACTTAATCATTGCTGCTTTTGTCATTGAACAAACTGCTTCCAAACATTGAAAGGCCAATATCGCTATGATGCTATTTGTACACATCATCTAAGTAGATAGATCATAAAAGGCCGTCACTACTTCTTTTGATAGTAATCAAAGTTTGTTATCTTAAAGAGCCACTCCGTGATTTTCATAACATATTATTTACCTTTGATGCGAACTTAAATGTCATATGTGGTGATATAAAATCAAAACATCTTAACTGTTTATGTCCAAAGGACATATATATATATATATATATATATATATATATATATATATATATATATATATATATATATATATATATATATAATTTCATAGATATTATCCTCAAACCTCTATGTACACATGTTAAAAGTTATATAAGAGATGATATTGATTTTTTATGTAAGCTCCCACAACAGGTACCAGAGGGATCCAAATTGGTAAGTTTTGATGTGGTCAATTTATATAGTAATATAGATACAGAGCTCGGACTAAAAGCTGTCAAATATTGGCTTGATAAATCTCGCCATGAAATACCATTTAGATTTTCAAATGATTTTATCATTGAAGCTTTAAGTCTTGTTATTGAAAATAATGTGTTTTATTTTGATGGATGTTTTTACTCTCAAAATAAAGGGGTAGCAATGGGCACAAAAGTGGCGCCAACTTATGCAACTTTAGTACTTGGCTATTTGGAAAGTTTATTCTATTCCAAAGTTGGGGAGGTTTTTGACCTTTCAATGAAAGAGCACGTAGAAAATTCGTGGAAACGTTTTTTAGATGACTGCTTCATCATACTTAAAAACGACAATAACCTTCTTCAAACTATTCACGAAATCCTTAACTCTCTTGACCCTTCCATGAAATTTACCATGGAATGCCATGATGAACATTTGAATTTTCTTGATGTCATTGTTAAGATAGATACAGGAGGTATCATAGCAACGGATATATTCTATAAGTATAACAGATTCACATCAGTATCTGGACTTTGGTTCATGCCACCCCATCATACCAAACGCAACATTCCCTATTGTTTAGCAAGAAGAGTTTGTACAATTGTTTCTGATGGTGATGTTAAAATCAATCGCCTTGATGAACTGAAAAGCTTTTTACTTAAACAAAACTATCAAGAAAAGTTGATCAGTGATAGTATATATATCAAAAGCTTTAAATATGGACCAGCAACAACTGAGATCTAAAGTGGAAAAGAATATCGATACTCAAAATATCTTAATCTTGTATCCACTTTTAACCCTAATCATGATAATGCTATGTCTATCGTGAAACGTTATCTTCCTATTTTAAGTCCTAGTCAAAAAATGAAAAAGATTGTCGATAAATGCAATTTCATAAACAGCCGTAAGCAACTCAAAAGCTTACGCAAAATTTTGACTAATTCTAGATTTGACTCAGTTGAGGTTATTCCGAAAGTATCAAAGTGTGGAGATTCACGTTGCTTCACGTGTGAAAGTATTATTGAAGGATGTTCCATAAATATTTCACCAAAGGATACATTTGTTGTTAAACAAAACATGAATTGTGACACCAAAAATGTTATTTATGTAATCATATGTGCTGGATGTAATGAGAAATATATCGGGAAAACATAGCAAAAATTAAAGAGGAGAATGAACCTTCATCGATCCCACATTAACCAGCCCCGAAATCGAACTATCCCTCTCAGTGAACATTTAGAAAAATGTGGTAATGGCAAGTTCAAGGTTTTCCCGATATATAAACTCAATTATAACAATGATAATGATTTACTTTTGAAAGAATCATATTTCATTCGTAAATATGCGCCAAAATTAAATGGCAAAACATAATGTTGCTTACAATACAATTTATTGTTGTCAAGTTCATTATGACGTCATTAGTTCCTGTGTGACGTCATAGTATTATGTATTAAGTGTCAGTTACTGCATTAAACGGCCTGATGAAGCAGGTACATTCGTACCTGCTGAAAACGTTTGCCAAATGTAATTCAACTTCATCTTCTTCTTTTTAATATATATATATTAACCCATATGGGCAATCATAAGCGGTGACATATTTTCAATATGAGCACATGTGCACATATCAATTTTGCCTAGCAACGATTGTTTCAGCGCGAGTTACCATATTACGTCGTCTGTGACGTCATCAAACCATTGTTCGTGACGTCAATGAAGCGGGCCGCCGCAAAGAAAGCAGGCCGCGTGTGTTTCAAATGAAATAGAATCGGTAATAAAGAAATTATAACCCTCGGAATTGTGTCATATGACTTTTACGAAACTCGTGCGAACTTGTGTATAACCCTCGCTCTCGCTCGGGTAATACAAAACTTCGCACTCATTTCGTAAAAGTCATATGACACACTTCCTCGGGTAATAATCTCTATATATATACTCCCCCACTGCCCGCGACCCTTTGAAAAGACTGTGAAGATGAATCAAGGGACGACCTAATCAGTAGGGAAAGGCTGTCACCTGTTGGAGTCATGTATGCCAACATAATATATGTGACAAATACTGGTTTTCCTTGAAAATCGAAAAACAGCCGTATAAATGCACAGAGGTGTAGATATCACGTCCAATATATATGGATACAAGTTAAATAACCTAACAAACACTATCAACTCCTAACTGCCCTCCTGGCTGTTTTAGATAAGTCTCCAAAATTACGTTTGACTATTTGACACGCGCCACTGTCCGGTTTTCGATCATAATTGCGACGTTCTACCTTCATTATGTCACTGTAAAAAAACCAATAAGCTTTAAAATGTGTCTTTTTGGATACTTGGCGATCAAATGACACCATTGATTAAGTTTGGCATACATGACTCCAACAACTCACGGAGTGACTCTTTAAAGCACGAGGTTGAATTATTTTTATACTCTTATAATCAATAAGTAAAAATCTTTCCACAGACGTATATGGACAGTCTCTTCTTCTTAGATAAACATTAAAGGCACTATAGAACGCTTTTTCGGCTGAAATTTGCCAATTTCATGCTCTTAAAGTCATAGTCTCATTTTTGTAAGGCAACTAAACTGAACTAATTATTCTTCACGAACAAAATCTGATCACTAAAACAAATATTTCCTGTCGCATTTGCAAAGATTTTCATTTTTATGCCCATTTTACAGTTTTGAATGAAGCAGCTTATTTGCGTATGCCGTTTCAGACCGATGAGGTACCGAATCAAGTGTAATCCCATCGCGAGTACGAAACACCGGAAATCTAGTCATCGCAGCGCCGATACTTATGACAGACGCATTCTTCACTGAGTTTACCACCTTTTTGTTATTTCTGTATTTGAAAAAGCGTAAGCTATTAGCTATTTTCATTGGATATTCAGCTGGGAAATTTTACGTGTTCTTCGTCATGGCCTTAGCGAAATGACGTGGTAAGGACTAACGCTCGCAAAAAACATAATATTCGGGTAGGGTAGGGTAGTTTGAACTTCATTATTGAGGGCTAGAATGCCTGCAGAGTTCTAAAAATTGTTGCAAACGACAGGGGAAAGATTTCTGTGAGTGGTGAACTATTTATCCGGTTTTTATTACAACTTGCCTTGCAAAAATGAGACTATGACTTTAAGGACTTATAAATTGGCATTAGCTTCATCTTGCTATTGATGCAATCAAATAATTTTTATTCTAAATTCATAAACCCCACTGATTAATATGACCTGAGTTAAGTTCAGCTCAATCCTCTAAACTTTCATCTTTATCTCTAAAATTTCAAAATAATGACATTTTCTTGTTTTCAATGATAAATGAAAAACAGCGATATAAATGTAAGGAAGTCGAAATGCTGCGTCCAATTTTCATGGATATTAGTTAGTACCTACTAAACAATATCAATCAATATTTGTCTTTTTGTCTGCCGTAAATTAGTTTCCAAAATTAAGTTTGAGTCAATGGCGCGCGCCATTTTCCTGTTCTAACAAAAATACGACTGTAATCTTTTTATTGTCATTATAATCAACTGATAAGCACTAAGATACTGATTTTCAGAAAGAACTTCTGCTTGTCGATAAAAAAAAGCCGTTTATGAAGTTTGACATATTTGACTACAACAACATACTTTGTGGCCCTTCAAGGAGGTCGCTGTCGACTTACGGATATATATAAAATCTATGGTCAGCTGTGCACAAAAGGAAATTTTTGCACAGTTGAAAACGGCTGAACTAGTTATGTTTGCAGCTTTTGAATTTAATGTAAATAGTAGTTCATACGGATTTAATGCTTCGTTGCATTAAATACTTCCGGTCAACTTTATAACCTGAATATGTACTTATATGCTAGATAACTTACGAGGTATATTGTTGAGTGTGTATCGTTCGTAATATCGAGAAATATGAAGTATCCGTGCATTCGATATGTTTACGAACTATTGACGTGCGCTAGTGCCTTTAATTTTATCCACTGCTTTTCAGTAATCTTTTCCCACGGCATTATCTCTATTGTTTACCCAGCCAGGTCAGCTGTATCGACATTTTCTTCATATTCCAGAGTGTCAGAATTGAAGGTCGTAAACACGCCACGATATAAATTGATTAAGAGGAAATGTAGCTTTAGTGAAAATAACACCTCGACTTTATAAATGTACTTCCGACATCTAAGTCAAAACGACGCGGGCTGTTGGGGACTCACGACAAATTGTGACAGAGAAGAAATGGACAAGCAGTGAGCACCCACTCACATACGTACAGAGACAAAAAACACGCGCCATGGTTAAACACACAAACACAGGACATTATCGTGGGTTTCTTGCGTTTTTCGATGAAGCGCTTACTAGATTATTCCTACAGCGGCAAATGGAATAATATTTATTATACTTATCAGTGTACCTTTAAAATGTCTTCATGAAGAGCTCCTTAAATGGCCTGGCAGACTTCAGGAATAAACTGACACATAGGCCTATAGTGTTACATGGCATGTCATACAGAAACTGTAGAGACTTGTAGCTATCACCTGGTGAAAAAGATATTGTAACTTTAACTTTGAAAAACAGAGTTTAAATCTAATTCATAAAGTGTTGAAATATCTTAAGGATATACATCATCATTTGGTCTACAATAATCATATTATTTAATTTAAGCCTGTCAGTATTTTATGCGCTTCATTATTGAAATAAGTAACCGGTCTCAATGTGTCATATATCAAAAACGCCTAAAAGATATTTTATTTCGCTTCATTTCCGGACACCTCAATTAAGATTATCTCCTTTACAGATTGAATTATTTAAGTAAATCAAATCAAGTATATTTCAGTTTTTCATTTCTCATAAGCAAAGGCTAACACCGAATAATTATGCATTATTATTATATTTCGAATGGTGAAATATGCCATTTATCGGTGAAAATAAAACCGTTATTTTCACTGAGTGAAATAATTATGGTATTCTACTCAGTGAAATGATTCAACAATTATATGACGTAATCTGTGACGTCATGAAACAATTGAATTACGTCATGCGACGGCCGCGCTAGCGAAGCGTTTTAGCTTCTCCATTCATATAGTTAGGGTCATTTACGGGGTTTTGGGAAACATAATAAATAGAACATTTGACATTTCTCGTCGAATACCATGAATATCTCATCTCGTGAAGTAGAAAATCATATATTTACACTCGTGGCTACGCCACTCGTGAAAATATAAATTTCTACTTCACTCGATGAGATATCCATGGTATTCGACGAGAAATGTCAAATATCCTCTCTGTATTTCTTATTGAGAAACATAAGTCATTTTTAACGTACCATTTGCCAGGAACTTACCCAAACAGATTTGGGTTTTCTTTTTTTCTTCTCCTTACTTGCCAAATGCAGTGCGAAGATAGCGAGCGACTCCTCGTCACTTGATGACGACTTTGTTCTATATTAGGAAGAGTCTATCACGAGAGTCTCATTATGCTACCAAATTTCGGTAAACGTTACAAAGGAAATATAAGAATCCCACGAATTCCTCCACTTCGACTATGCATATAACCTATGTGATTACTAGAATTCGTATACCTTGAAATTATTATAAATTGTAATAGAAAACATAAGTTTATGTAACCATAAGAGTCTGAGACCTTCGTTTGACTGATGAACCAGCCTACAACTACAACTCTCAGTTACAAGATCGATAATACGAGGTTTATTCCATTCTTGTATGCAATCCATTTCATATACATGTTAATGCCGTTGTCATTTCCTACGCCGCTTCCCCTATACAAAACTATATATTGATCGTTTTGTTGTTTGTCGTTTCGGTCGTTTAATCCTTTCCATTATCAAATGACGTATTTCCTTCCTGTTAAAATTGTTGATAAAAAATCAACTGTTTGTCACGAACAGTAGCTATTAACGAGAATAATTTTTGACAGTCTGTTAGACCGATTTTGACTGGGAAATCTTTAATCTGCCTATTAAAGCAATGTAGAAAGTTCTCAAACATTTACTGGTTAGACTGAAGCGCCGGGGCGGACAATTCAAACCGTGAGAAATTTTGAATACTAGTATATCTAAAAATATGTAAAAAAAAAAAAAAAAAAAAAAAGCAGTCCTGGCGTTCACATGAACTCCATACAGAAGGCAGGTTTTTGGGTACGCCATTATAACATTTTAATGTTGATGGATTTTTCAAATCTGTAACCTCTGATACACGCTGTCCCTTAAACATAAAGTTTTATCTGTGGCCGATGGCACACCTGAGAATCAAACTTAAAACTTTTCTATTTTCCAAATTGCTTTGAATTTCTTTGAAACGTGATATCCAGACCTCTGTGCATTTATAAGGTTGTTTTTAGATGTTCATGGAAACCAGTATTTGTCATACATATGTCTTTGGGACATGAAAAGTTAAGATGTTTTGATTTTATATCACCACATATGTCATTGAGGTTCGTATCAAAGGTAAATAATGTGTTATGAAAATCACGTAGTGGCTCTTTAAGGGTCAAGCACACCTCTATGTTTAAACTTAACTCGTCAATATTCCCCTGCATCATCTCCGATTGATAATGAACGCTAACGTCGTCGGTTTTAAACTATTGAAGTTGTTGAATAACAACGAATCCAGGAAATTTTATAAACGCAACTATTAATCTTCTAATTAGATACTACAGTGTTATATATATACGGTAATATTAATCTAGTGTAATACCGATGCGTATACGTATGATACGTATGACGTCAAAATAGTGTGTATATGTGACGTCACAATGTTAGCACCGCGGCCAAGTTGTGGAAATGTTAGTTTCCGCACACAGGCACACTGATTAAGGTATGCTTAAGAAATAACGTTCGCTCTACTCCAATGGGTTTTGTAATAATTTTAATAAAGTATAGTTTTGCCCTGAACTATTATAGTTAAAGCACGAGGACGGTAGTCTTTATAACGTCATTGAATTTTTACGTCATGAAAAAACTGTACCTTTATTGTCTCATAAAGTACTTTTTTCGATTGTTCAAACCGCTTGGCATCTTAGAATTGATCTTCGAAGGCGAGTAATAAACAGAATACAAAATTTTCTTTCGTTCAATACTATTTTCACTAAACTCATGAATTATTTGATATTCAATTCGCTTTCGCTCGTTTCATGCTATATCATTAACTCGTTTAATAAAAATAGTATTAAAGAAATGTCGTTTATATATACCGTTGAATGGGAAATATCACACTCTCGAGGTCTGCCATAATTAGATGCAATAACGATATATGTACATTTTTGTCTACCAAACAGTTCTGTTCTTTAAAAAATCGTTCGTTCTTATTGAAAAAAATACGTCACATTTTTTAACACTATAGGTCCACTGTTCACAAAGGTATGTCGAACGAATCGTTTTGAGAATGATTGACACGTGAAATTACAGTGCATGTTTATTGTAGAAGAAGTAAGAACTGGAACCGAAACGGTTTGTAGCTCATGCTTTAGGAGAACATTTTCCATAATTTTGAAATTCTTTTGAAATTCTTTTTAAACCAAGTGTAAATTTTTTAGCAAAATTTTACTTTTTATTATGTTATCATGAAACTTGATGAGTTTGAGAGAAAAAAACAAACACGTATAGCTTTCATATGCCGTGCATGAAAATATGATTTATAATTTTTAGCATCACTATATTTTTGTAGCAAATTACACTCAAATTTAAGAATAATTCAGCTTTTGATCTTTTGATATGATAAGTTCGTTTCACCAAACTATTTCTAATGTGTGACTCCAAACAAGTCCGCAGCTATCAAATCAGGAATTCAGGCGATAAGGCTACTACGTACCTTAATTTGAATTTTAAAAAGTTCCTCCATACATCAGTTTGATACACGTCTGAAAATCAATCATGTTATATAACAAAATTTATTGACGATAATAATAACAATAATAATAATAATAATAATAATAATAATAATAATAATAATAATAATAATAATAATAATAATAATAATAATGATAATAATAAAAAAATCACTACAGCATTTTCTGAATCAAACGTCAAATGAGCGCAAAGTATATGTGATGCAACATTACATATTGAACTAAAATGAGATTACCATTAAATTATCGTTACATCCTTCAAATAATGAATTTATTCATATATGTAATTACAATTTTTCACACCTATGTCCTGAAATATTCGATATAGGCTAATCATTTCATGTTTTTGTTTCATTCCATTTAACAACTTATATTTTTAGAAATTTAATCTTACTTGAAAAAATACATTTTGGTTAAAAAATAGATAAAGGTGCTACTGCAGTATATTGTCTTCAAAATCACTGCTGATAATGTATGGAAGTTCACAATCTAGCGAACAGATTTTATGTACGAAAACGGTGTCCCTTCTACTGGGCTCTGTCTTGCGCAATAGTGAAATCGCATTCATATGGATCCAGCAGTTAAACTGAGCACTAGGTACACTTGATTTGTCTTAAACCGGAGTTCATCCTCGAGTAATAACAAGTGACCAGCTGAACAAGCTCATCATAGGATAGGCCTGCAAACGGGATGGTGGAGACAGCAGTAATGGTCGCTCCTCGCCACATTGGTCCCAATATTTTCCGTGTAACATTCAATTAAAAAATTGCTATCTTGATCGTTGTTGATTCTTTAGATCGAATTGCCCACGGCTTACCGACATATAAACAAATCAAGTGTACCCACTTTTGCGAATCCAAAATCTTGTGTCTACTTTCAGTATGTTCCTGCAGGGATCTATACGATCCCTGGTTTCTGTCAACATGAACAGAGACGAAAAAAAGGGATGCGAAGATATTTTGAAAAAGATTGAGCTTGCAGATATTCTAAGTTTAAAGGATACAGTGACTAAGCGTCAAATAGCTGCTGAAAATAGAAAAGGTTTGTTTTAGAATGCATCCGGATTTTAACATGTTTGATCGAAAAAATTCCGCGGATAATCATGGATTGGAAAACATGAGGTGTTTAGTCAACTTTTGTTCTGATATTGTATAGATCAATAAATTCATAAATAATATTAAACATTAAAAGTATTACTTATAAATTTCCCCAGAGTTGACTAAACATTTGTAAAATGAAGGGTTTAGGCTACAATCTTTACTAACTTTTCTAAAAAGGTCTCCAGTGCGTTAGGCAGTTCCAGATCACTAACCAAAGCTGTCTTTGTTTAACGAAAAGATTTTTCATGTAGGCATTTCTGCATAAATAATCTTTAATTTTTCTAACACCAAAAGAAGAATGAGAAAAATACAAAAGGAAGATGAGTCTTATTTTTTATTGGTTCTATTTTAAGCTCATCTCTCAGGTCCAATGTGCTTATGCCATGCCATGACATCAGGCAACCATCGGTCTGTCCGACCATCCATTTGTCCATAAACATTTAAATCTTTCATTTTATTTTCCAGAACCATTGACAAAGGAAATCTGAAATCTTGTGTGAAGACTCCTTGAATTTTGTAGAAACATTATTTGTCTTACACCTTTAAATGACATATATAGATATATATGAAAATAGAAATCTAAGCAAACATGTTCATATGGTTTACTCCTATACATTCGCTTACAGAAGCCATCCAAGCAATCTTGACCTACAGCGAGTCATCAACAGAACTTCTGAAGAGAAAGAAGATTCGTAGAGAAGTCATATTCCAATATCTTGCTGACAATAATGTGGCAGTATCAGTCAATGCTGAGAAACACCACCTCATTAACAAGACACAGCAGTTCTGGGGAGTGAAGGTTCCGACATCAGTGCATGCATCAGAGGTATCACATTTTCTAGACAGATACATGTATTACTAATCATGAATGAAAGAGGTATAACTTTTTCTAGACAGATACATGACGGATAAAAATATTGATACATACATAATGATTAGAAAAATGAATTAATTCATTTTGAATTTTTTAGATTTCACATAATTTAAATGTTATTGCCTATATTGCTTTGTGATTAGATCACTAATGTTGAAATGGTTGCCATACTTGACGGATATTAGGACAGGACAAAATATTGTTGATGGTCAACTGGTTACACCAGGGCTGGCCCAAAATAAAGTTACAATAGTGAGTTAAAATTTAGCACTTCTCTTTATCAAGGCTCTTATTTTAAGGTTTTGCTGAACAAATATACCTTTAATCTTATGCTGTGAAATCTTAAGTTATATTTGTGATCACTGCAGGCAACATTGCTTTCAATATAAGCTCACTTGACCTGTACAAGCTTTCCATAGGCCATTATATTTGTATCTTTCAGTCGAGTGCCGGGGGAGACGTGAACCATAACACATCAGAATGTCAGACTGAGGCTCATAGTCAAGCAAGCTCCGGCACACAGTCGCCAGAAGCTGATAAAACACATACATGGACACAGGCCTTTGTAACACCTGACAACACTCAACTTGTGCAACACCAGGGAGAAAATGGTCTTCACTACACCCATACCTATGCTAACACCCAGGTTCAACACCATGTCCAAGGAGGGCATCTACAACCTCTGACTCCTAACCAAGCACCTGCTGTTCAAACTGCTCTCACAGTAAGCGTCAGTCCAGAACAGCAAAAGCTGGGGGAAACATTCGTCTCGTGGTTCTTCAGAATCCTCAACTCTCACAATCCCACTCTGAACCAGACCCCGGAGGATTTTGGTCCACATCACTTCTGGAATGATGTGAAGCTGAATCTCCTCACTGTTGCAGGCGAGGAGAGGAGTGAAAGTTTTGAGGGGGGGTTGCTTGTGTCACAACGATTCCTGGCGCTTGTACGAGAGGAACAGCTGCTGTTCAACCCTAACGTGAGCAGCGAAGGGACCCAGGTGAAGTCTGACCCTCACGGCTTGTTAATCATCATGGTCTGTGGAACTCTACACAGAGGGAACGACTGCTTAGGAACATTTCAGCAAATGTTTGGCTTGATTGGGGATCCCCGGTTTGACAATAACTGGAAAATTAAAGTGACAAAGTTGAGAATTCAGAGTACCCAAGTAACAGCCATTCCAAAACTTCAAGATTCAGATAATAGAGAGATGATGTCGTTAGTGGCAACATGATCGCTTATTCTTGCTAAAGAAGGTTGTTATATTACTGTAAATTAATGTTGAAACATTTTTCTTGATTTTTGGTATGGATCTATAAATGGATGTTAAATAATTATTATCGTTTAGTTATTTCTTAATTTGCAATAATGTCATGATGTACCTATTTCAGAGTATCTGTTTAATTTATCCATGCTTCAGAGGTACTCATTGAACTAGTCTGATGATTTTGTTATAATTTTTTAAGGGAAAAGGTTGTTCTGTTTGTTAAAATTTCTTTAGTATCAGTTTTTCATATTTGATTAAGAAGTTAAATGTAAGAAATTTAAAGCAATGAAATTTATGATAAGATAAATTAAGAACTTTAAGTATATCAGCCTAAATGAGGTATCTCCCATTTTGGGCATGATAGGTTGATTTTTAGTACTAACCCATCAAAAATATTGGAGGGGCAGGCCCTATCCATCTATTTTTATCCACTAGAGGTGTTTGGATTCTTCTTTTCAACTTCTCGCTATTCACACAGTGTCAATGCTGTCATGTGACTAGGTCAACCAATCAGAAAGACGGAAATAATCCAGTCATATGTGATATGTTTGTGTTAAGTCACTGATTTATGGGTACATGAATGCTGAAATCTTGCAACTAGACATAATTACATGTTTTGTAACGATTCATTGTATGTTATATATATACAGGTATAATCCTGTTAGTTCATATGCAAGTGCTTGTTGTTTGACTGATGAAGTTAAGAGTTTAGGAACTAAAAACGACAAATAAAGTTTCATTTTGTTTTTGATCAATACTACTTTGTAATGTATGCGTACTTCCTGATGTCTTTAGTGCAGGCAATAGAAATAGTTATAACTGTTTGAATCTTAAACAGTTTTGTTCCAGTTTATAATGCATGCTCAATACACATTGATTAACTTTCAGGCATTGCTTATAAGATTTTCTCTTTGTTCTTAAGTTTGGAAACAGGATATTTGCTTTTTTAAATCTTTGATTCATATTTATATGTATATGAATTAGATACAATCTGTAAATAAACTACCAATGTTCTCCAAAGTATCCCATTCCAAACATACACTTCATCTACATTGCCAAATTTCCATCAAGCTAGTTACCATGAAAACCAATCTCATTTAACTTAGATAGAACCCATCACTTGTACCTTTCTGAGTTTCTGATGTAGGTACTACTCCAAAGGAGCTAGTCACTGATTGGCAAGGTGGAAAGGACATTTGATACAAACACTATTGAATTATACTCAGATTAGAATCACAGTAAGGTACAGTTGATAGCAGCTGCATTTGCCTTACCAAAATGGGCCCTTTGACATTGCCTAACTTGATTATACAGCTTCAGTTCTGCAGCTAGGGTAATAACTTCCTTTGATTTCAATGAGATCGCAAGAAAATCAGGATGCACAGATCAACCAATATGGTCTAGCAAACAGCTTCATAGCTAATTTATAGTACAATCCTTGATGTATAATTCCGCAAAATTATATATCTTATTTTGTACACAGGCCAAGGGCCTTTATACCGAAATACACAATTTGAATTTGAAATAAAGTACCTTCAAGTATTAATTTGCTGATAAGGATTTGCTTCTGTTCAAGAAATGTTTTTTATAATTTCATTGTGTATATTATTGACAACCTTTTCAGAGGAAGAGTATCTGTATCAGGTAGTTTTTTGTTGGGAATTTCTTGTATTTAAAAGTATGGTTATTTAACAATTATTCCTCAAATGGTGTTCAAAAGTAATGACTTGTAATTAAATTACTTGAATACCTGCTGTCAAGAAACCTGGCATATATGCATGTGTGAAAAAGCGGTGGTCAACTTAGTTACAACTATGGACTTGAATGGTACGTAGAGATTATTACCCGAGGAATTGTGTCATATGTCTTTTACGAAACGAGTGTGAATGTTTGTATTACCCGAGCAAGAGCGAGGGTTATACACAAATTCGCACGAGTTTCGTAAAAGGCACATGACACACTTCCGAAGGTAATAATTTCTTTATTACCAATTCTATTTCATTTCAAACGCATGGAAATATTCAGAAAACGGCCTCCTTCCCTTGCGACGGCCCGCTTCAGTGACGTCATGAACAATGGTTTTATGACGTCACAGACGACTTAATACGGTCACTTGTTGACACACAATCGTTGCCAGGCAAAAGTTATATGTGCACATGTGCTCATATTGAAAATATGTCACCGCTTATGATCAACCATATGGGTAATAAATACAAGTATCACTTATAGCAGGTATTCACATATTTATCACTGTTATACTTTGGAAGCTTGTACTATCACCAGTGTCAATGTGACATCTTGAAGGCGAGTCCAGTACTGACTAAGAGTAGGCTGCAGGGAGGAAGGCCTCCTGGTAGCTCCACTCTACAGATTATGTAGATTATAAAGATTGTTTAGATGTAAGACTAGGGTTGAGTATCTCATTTGGTCCTTCTTAACATTTTTATTGGATTAGAACAGTGCTTTCAAGATGCTAGTTCGGATCTACTTTGTTTTGATAAAGAATATAAGGCATAAATAGAGATTATTACCCGAGGAAGTGTGTCATATGACTTTTATGAAACGAGTGTGAATTTTTGTATTACCCGAGTGAGAGCGAGGGTTATACACAAATTCGCACGAGTTTCGTAAAAGGCATATGACACACTTCCGAGGGAAATGATTTCTTTATTACCGATTCCATTCCATTCAAACGCATGCAAATATTCAGAAAACGGCCTCCTTCCCTTACGACGGCCCGCTACAGTGATGTCATGAACAATGGTTTTATGACGTCACAGACGACAAAATAGGGTCATTCGCGCTGAAACAATCGTTGCTAGGCAAAAGTGATATGTGCACATGTGCTCATATTGAAAATATGTCATCGCTTATGATTAACCATATGGGTAATAATGAGGAGGAATGGCCATTGTTTTCTGAAGTTGCAATGAAACTGTTTTATGTAATTGAATTGTCATTTAGTTTTTGCTATCCACTACTTTAATTGACCACCTAATGATAAGAGCATAGAACTAAAAAAGATATTTTCTCTTACTCTCTTATTTAGACGTTATTGTTCCTCTTTTTCTCTCTGTGGTTAACTTCACATTTAGTGCCTGATCAGTACTCATCGTATGACCTTTCATCCAAATCTACAAGTCCATACAGTTATAACTCATACACAAGAAGTTACATTTGTACAGTTTTATTCAGCTATGTATCCGCATGTCATCATCCTACAATATGGGGATCAGGCGGGGTTCCAGAATCTGAAATAATGAACCACCATCATGAAACAATGTGCTAATTTCAGTATCATATTTTGTATATTTGTGTATTTTCATGATAAAGACTAACAATTGTGTAAAGGCTGCCAGAATTTAATTTTTAGGTAATTTGAAGGTAAAATGTCATAAAAATAACCTTGTCAAATTAATACAGCAAAAAAATAAAGGCTCAGTAGAAACCAGCTGTCAACAAGTACATTCTTTATACTCTTTCAGGTTTTCACCGTGGCAACTTTTGTTATGTTGCTGTAACTTAGATACACTTTCTGAAATAGATAAACTTTCTGAAATATTCAGGCCGTAACAAGATTTTCAGGACTATATTGATACATACTTGCTTCTTGGTAATTACATAAAAACATAATCAATTCATTGAAGAAAAGACGAATGACAATATCAAATAGCATTTACGTATGTAGGTTTAGGACAAAGGCACCTGACTTTATATATATAACTCTATATATGACTCTATATATATAAGTATCCACTACTAGCTAAATAACATTCACATATAAACGATGTACGGCAGAGACAAATCTGCTAGGAGACCGGAACTGGGATCTGTCTATGAAGTTTACACAGGGTAATCATTTCCGGTCCCCTTGCAGACACGACTCTGTCATACCTTGTGCATGTTATATAGCTAGATGTATATATACTTACATGATATTGTACATTCAGAGTCTGTAGTTTAGGGCAGAGTATATTTAAGGTATTTATCTATAGTTACTTACGTGAAGTTGGTCCATGACAGAAGCCACAAAACTTCCTGCAGTTGTCAACAGCCCACTTGTGGTAGAAGCTGTTGGTGCACGTGTTTTTCTGGAACTCACTACAGTTCGGTAGCTTGTCCTCACATAGAGGGGGCGGAGTCGGGGGAGGAGGTGAACCTAGAGGGGTGGTAGATGAGACAGTAACACGTCAGTGAGCAATATCACACACATGTTCAAATTTGTATGGCAATGTGATACAATGTTCACTTAAGTATTGCTTTATTGTACAATGTGCTGCAACTGTTGTTGTTTTTTGTACAATGGCAACATATGTATGGCTTTGTTGTACAAAGTTTGACAAGCGTTTTGCATGTTAGTGCATCGGTTCATTCTATGACCCCAGCCACAAAGCTGTTGCCCTAAAACACTGTTTTCATCCTCTTCACCAGAAGCAAAAGGTCTAGAAACTGAAACCTTGTGTACAGACTTCTTAGCTGATGGGGATTCTAATTTATAGATTTGGTGACCCTTTTACCCATGATAAGGGTAACTGAAAACAACGGCTTCAAATTTAAAACTTGTGCAACGAATAGAGCTAATTAATTGATAGCATAGGCTTTCATCTTTGACATTTGTATTGAAATCAGAAAAAATGGTAAGTTGCAATCGGATTGAGAAAAGGAGGTCAAATTATGATAATTACCTTAGGTTACTATTTGTGAAGAAGACTTATCGTGTACACCTACCACAAAATCCACACCGCTTTTCACAGTGAACACGCGCCCAAGATTCATAAATTCCCCGACACGCAGAGTAGGCGTAGCTGGCGCAGTCAGGCTGCTCGTCTCGACAGATTGATGCTGGAAGAGAAACATTCCAAATCTGCAGATATCGATCCACAAAGTCTGAGGTGCCTCCTCCGAAATTTCCGATTTTAGCATTTAACTTCAGCAATTATAGATGAAAATATACAATTTCAATGTTTTGATTTAGGACACACGAATGTCTTTAAGAGCAACTATGGTTAATACACTTTCATTATATCACGTCGAAAAGGTGTCAATTGTTCATGGAAGTAAGATAGGACTCCTGTATCTCAATTATTAAGCTATCTTAGCGTTAAGATAGTCCTAAGCACCATTATATTAATGAAGGTTTGCTGAGGGCTGTCACAGGAGTGTTACTTAGTACAGTTTCACTAAAAAACGACCATATGGTGATTCGCATACTCATTATCACAAATCCATTTTGAATGTCTTTGTGGCAACCTATATAATGAATATTTCAGTTTTACATGAAATCGATATTTCTGTCAATTTTTATCCCGATACTTTCGGATAAAAATTTCAGACCTCCATTTGAAAGGCAGTTTTTTGTTATAAAATTAAGTGAACTGGTAGCGTATGGTTCATTCTGATTAAACCCTGAATGAGTTTATAGCGTACTATTCATATAGTTAAGTTACTTTCCTACATCTTGTCAAATTGACTACGACGTTGTCTTTTTAACTGTTAATTGTCCTGTCCCTCTCTAAAGTGTTCAAGTACGATACTTGGTCTTGGTCGCAAATATAAAATTGTCCAGTCTTAAGATAAGAAGCCTGATTAGTATCGTGGTTACAAAGATATCTGAGAGAGTTCCAGTAGAGTACAATAAGATCAAGTCAGAGAATAATTTAAAGAGCCACTCCGTGAGTTGTTGGAGTCATATATGCCAAACTTAATCAATGGTGTCATTTGATCACGAAGTATCGACTGTTACCTAAAAGACACATTTTAAAGCTTATATGTTTTTATACAGTGACAATATGACGGTAGAAAGTCGCAAAACATGATCGAAAACCGGACAGTGGCGCGCGTCAAATAGTCAAACGTAATTTTGGAGATTTATCTAAAACAGCCAGGAGGGCAGTTAGGAGGTGATAGTGTTTGTTAGGTTATATAACTAGTATCCATGTATATTGGACGTGATATCTACACCTCTGTGCATTTATAAGGCTGTTTTTAGATTTTCATGGAAAACCATTATTTGTCATAAATATGACTTTTGGATATGAAAAGTTTTGATCTTTTGATTTTATATCACCACATATGACACTTAGGTTCGTATCAAAGGTAAATAATATGTTATGAAACTCACGGAGTGGCTCTTTAAGTATATGTTGTGTAAGGCAATCAATGGCTTTATAACCACATGAAGCTGCCAGAACTTGAAATAACCATTACCTTCGCTCAGTGTACACTATGATGTCTATCTTTATCATTAGATCAAATTCATTTGGAACACGACACACTCGTTTGTGAGAGATAAAGAAAAATCACCCAAGATATCACAGATAGGTTCAAAGTTCGAGTTTGCAACCTGCAACGGACCTGTCATTCAAACTATTAGTTTCATAAAGTAAAAATTTTATGAATTTAAAATTCATATTTTCAATAGATCGCGACGTTTATACCTGTATCTCTTCCACACATGAACATCAGGTTCAGGCAATCTGACAAGTGATAATGATACAACTTACAGGTAGTTTGAGCCGAGCCTTCTATGCATAGTAACAAGAGGCATAAGGAGAGTAAACTCCACATGTTGCATGTGTATCCTGAGATATGGTTACTTGTCTTCCAAACAGTTAACTCTGTCCACTTCTGTAGGCCGCGCGCCCACGAGCTGATAAGATAAGGACGGTTTGAAAGCTTGTGTTAACGATTTTATGTTTTTTAGAAAAACGTTTTCAAGTACAAAACACCAATAACATTTATTCAGGAAAAATTTTTTTTATCCCCAGTTTATTTCGCGTTGAAATCGCTTCTTGTATTTGCCATTTTCCCCGCATTATACGCTTTACTCATTCGTATAAGTAGCATATTTTGAAGGTAAACGTGAGGAGTGCCTTGTGGTAAACTTCTACTTTTAGCAACCAATGCTGGGCCACGATATCTGAGTGCCAGTCATAGCCTGTAAACACTTGTGACTATGTATATATGATAGTATATCGAAGGTAAACGTGAGGAGTGACATATAATCTGTTAACCACAAACGTTGGGCCACGGTATCAGAGTGCGCGTTGTAGCTTATAAAGACATTTGAAGAGGAACATTATGCGACTAGTCCCTTAATTGGTGTAGTACGTCCTTGATATGTGAATCGTATCCTGTATTTGCCTTCTACCTATACGTTAAATTTTGTCTTTAAATTATAGGCATCGAAATATTTTAACGCTGGCAAACTTATGAATGCGGGATTTTAACCTACTCTAAACGTTTCCACTTTTTCTGCAACAGGACAATGTTATAGAAGCTGAAAACGCAGCCATCATATCTTCAAACATATTACATAAAACTTACAAACCTGTTTTAAAATCTCGCAAAATACCTCGGCTACGCGTATTTTTTTTCTTCTGTTCGATCCAAAACACCTTAGGAGCTCAAATTGCATAAGAGGGTCTTCAAGCAAATGGGGATTATAAAATGGAGATTCTGTGACGTCTGTTATTCTGTGACGTCTATAAAGGGCTAAAGATACCTCGCCCTAAAAAACTACTAGTATTAATAGTACAGGAATAAAAAAAAAGCACCACGATTTTTGGTTACAAAAGAATGCTTAGTTAACATTTATTGGTCGATTAAGATACACTGTGGCCCCTGATGAATATAATATACATTGTCCAAAACACAATTATTCTCTTATTCAGGATGAGGCAGGAGAGGAGGGTCAAGTCGACTTGAATGTTTGTATTGACGGCGGGAAACGAAATCGATTTATTGATAAAGATTTTATCATGTGAATTCCCCTGAAATACATGCATATTCTGTCATTTAGGTAGAGCAGGAGATGTGGTCAAATACATTAAATTTTTATTTAGTTACTGCGAGAAACGTCACCATTTTTATAATACATATTTTTCATCTTTTAATTCCATATGGAAAGCATTTACTTGCAAAGGGAAGTTACAGAATGCTCAAGTGTTTTCAGATTTATACGTAGGATATTGTTCCCGTTGAACGAAATTGTTTTGTTGACGAAACATCCATTATTCTTTACTTTATGGGTTACTTCCCTTCATTGTATTCTCCGTTCAGGGTTTGCGATGTTAGGAGTAATCAACATGTGACTGAAAGTCGTAGGTAAAATTATGTTTACATAGATTATTAATTGACAGTCAAGACAATGATTTGTTACATTTTTATCCGTGTCAATACGTACCAATGATAAGTATTATGTAATTGATCCACACTCTTATATCAGTTTAACAGATTTTACCTGTCATTTCAACAAATGTTAAATCGATTAGGCCTTAGTACAGTAGATTTTAAAAACACGTAAAAGATTTGAAAACAAAACGACAACGTTCGTCTGACAATGCAACTAAAATGCATAATCAAACCTAAATTCTAGATGTACTATTTCGGTATAATTATAGAATTGGTTCCTTAATTAATTTCCTGTCAATATTTTCTTAAATATAACATTTTCGATATCATTACCCTTTCACTTGATAAGGTCAACCTGGTTCCCTGGCCTCGTTCCGCTTGCGCTACAGTGAGGCCATGGCACTGGCTGTATAATGGCGCTGCGCAGAGCAGTGATCCAAGATGGAGGACAAGGCAATTTTATGCATAGCGATCACAAATTCACTTCATTCTTGCTCTATAGCCACGACATATTGAAGACAAGCATCTACCTAGAATGCAAATAAAATTAGAACTCGGAATATCGCCACATGTATTTTTTGTTGCAAAGGGATATTGCTAAACATGATAATGTTTGCAGCAGAATGATAGCCCCGCCCACCTGGAAATATAAACAATATAGTGGAAGGCTTCGTGCACTGTTTTAAACTATGACAGGTCGAAAATTTAAGAAATTGTTGTTTACTTGGTGTGGTGACAACTTGTTTCAAATACTGGTAATGAAGGAGTAAGGCGATTTTGCGACATTTCCCCAAATCGACCCTATCAAAACCTGTCAACTACGACGCTCAGTACCACCGAGTCACAACAACGACCAACTAAATTACAGCAATCATTTGCTAGTCGAATGTTACAATTTCCGATATTCGACATTTTTAAACTTGCATTTTACATCTTCAGTAGAACCGTGATGAAGATCACGAAGAACAGTAATTGTAGGGTTAAAACATCTGCCCTAACTTCTGAACTTGTAACTCTTTAATGACATTAAGAAGCACAATGAAAAAATGAATGCTTTTTCTTGTGTGTGTGTGTTAGGAATGAAGAATTTGCAAAATTTCATAAATTGTAGACTTTCCATAACTGTTGGCAATATAGCAAGGACATCTCCCACTATAACACACGTTAGAGATTCGTCTTGAAGAAGCGTGATATATTTGTATTATTTAAACGGTTGTATTCAGCTAATAGAGATGATGATAACAGCTCCTGAAAATGAAAGATGTAAGTCATAACTCACATCATAAGACACATTTGAGCAACTGATTTTGAATTTATTTCTACATTAATATATCCCTGCATTCTGACATTCCAATAGTCAAATGGAATTTAATGCTAAAAAACGGCAGAAAATGTGTTTTCTTTCAAAATGAATCATGCTCTTACTATGTGGCGGTTATGAAAAATATTGCTCATAAAAATTCTAGAAGTGAAGGCAAAGGGCCCTAGTAATATGGTATACGGAGAATGCGGAAGATTACCGATTCACATTTTTGCTGAAGCAAGAATAATAACATTTTGGATGAGCATTTTACAAATGCCCTCTTATAGATATCCAAGGCAATGTTACGATATGATTAATTCGTGTGATAAGAGCCGGAGGAAAGACGGATTGGGTATCAAACATTCCGGTGTTATTAAATACGATTCGATATGGGGATATATATATATATGGGGATGGTAAAGTCAAAATGTTAATTTTCATTCAAATCTTTTTAATAATTTTACGCAGAGGCTGAAAGATGTTTCCACGCAAAAATGGGCTACGTCCCTATAGCTTTCAAACAATTGCTTATACTACTATACCTAATTTATTAAATATAAGGAAATCCCGGATTGCATTTGCACGCTTCAGGGGCTCATCGCACGATTTAACAATAGATACTGGAAGATAGAGCAACAGAAAACAGAATTTGTTGGTTCAGTAATTTTAATTGATTGGAAGTCGGAATAAAAACTTTTTTTAAGTCATCCGTTGTATACAGACCTGAGAAAAAGCTATCGTGTCCCTCTATACACCAAAATAGGTTCAAATTCTCTCTCCTGCTGAATCCTACTACTAATTAATAGTCTTATTCTCAAATTACAACTTTTATGTATTCTATAAATAAAAATGTGACTTCTAAAAAAGGTCAAAAATAAGAAATTGGAACATACGACTAGCAATTGATTGCTGTAATTTAGTTGGTCGTTGTTGTGTCTCGGTGGTACTGAGCGTCATAGTTGACAGGTTTTGATTGTGTCGATTTGGGGAAATGTCGCAAAATCGCTTTACACCTTCATTACCAGTATTTGAAACAAGTTGTCACCACACCAAGTAAACAACAATTTCTTCGACCTGACATAGTTTAAAACAGTGCACGAAGCCTTCCACTATATTGTTTATATTTCCAGGTGGGCGGGGCTATCGCTCCGCTGCAAACATTATCATGTTTAGCAATATCCCTTTGCAACAAAAAAAATATGTGGCGATAATCCGAGTTCTAATTTTATTTGCATTCTAGGTAGATGCTTGTCTTCAATATGTCGTGGCTATAGAGCGAGAATGAAGTGAATTTGTGATCGCTATGCATAAAATTGCCTTGTCCTCCATCTTGGATCACTGCTCTGCGCAGCGCCATTATACAGCCAGTGCCATGGCCTCACTGTAGCGCAAGCGGAACGAGGCCAGGGAACCAGGTTGTTGATAAGGTTAGAGTTCGAGGTCAGTGTTGGGGTTAGCATAAGGGTTAACAAGGTTTAGGATATATTTATTGTAGGTGGTTGTTCCACAATTTCTAAAAGATAATTGAAGTAATCAAATGTTTAAACGCTTAAATTTGCGGGCGTTGAATAACAATGAATCCCGGAAATTTTACAAACGCAACTATTTATGGATATTGTAACATGACCGTTAGTTATTAGAAGTTTAAGAGCGAACTCTGTTTTTGCGTACTTATTTTTGTGTGGAAAGGACTTTGCGACTGTTCTATTTCTGTAAGAGGTGAGATAATGGTCTAACTAATGTGAATTCCCGGTATTATTTACATTACAAACATCTTTGTGATATTAGCAAATAGTGGCATTCGTAACAGCGAGACCTTACACCATACTTGTTTAATTCGAGACCGATATCAACAATTATAAAGCTCGTAGAAAAATATCGTAAAACCCCGAGTACAAAAGTCTTGAACTAGCCCACAACCATTGTGACAGCGACGCAAACATTGTGACGTCAAAACAATTGGCCTTTGTGACGTCATACCATGGGAACGGTATTCGAAAGAAGGCAGCCGCATGAAACTTTGCGGCAAACTTGGACTAAGTAAGCCAGTTGAAAATATTTTCGTTCTTCAAAAATAAATCATATTAAAGTGTATTTGTGATATCTACCGGTAGACACATTATAAAAAGGGACAAAGACAACTGTCAAATCAATTTACGGCACGAATTTTCTAAGAAACTGGACAATTAAAACTCGAGTCGGGCCGGCACTAGTGAACATGTTGTATCAATTCGCGGTGATTCGCCTTTGCTAATTTGCGGGTATTCATTGTCATTCAACATAGGGTAATTTTTTTGAATCGACCAATCAGAATCGAGGACACAACGAAGTCATGTTACAATACCTTTTCAATTGACTCTGATTAGTACGTCAAGCATTGCTTGATATACATTCCTGCTGGAATAGAAGGTTTTCCCGATAAACTAAAAAGACAGTCAACATGGTCAAGTGGCTAGTAACCAGAACCAGTAACCAAAGTGTTAGACATTCTGCTCTCTTGTCATGCTTGATTAAGTAAAAGACCTGCCAATATTAATGTTTAAACTCTTTCCTATCCTTAGATTGCCTGGCAAAGTGACGGTTGATTGAATGATGGCCACCAAACTCCTCACAATCCTTCACAGACATGTCATCAAGAGAACTCTTCAATCCCCTGTGTTGTCCATCTTACCATTTCAAGTGAGACAGTTGTCTAAAAACAAATCCCAACTTGACCTAACAACATTTCCATCAATTGAGAGAATCCCTGTGCGGTACAGTGCAGAGATAGACTATGTCTTAGACTCAAATTGGGATAAGATCGAAAAGTTTTCAGCCATTTTGAAATGTAAGCCAGATATTGTTGAACGACTTGTGCGAGGCGACACTCGGTTACTAACAGCCTACAATGAGGAGACAGTTTGTACTAAGCTAAAACTTCTCAATGATTATAAGTATTCGCCTGAGGAAATCTCAATGTCACCTGGTGTGTTCTGTTTGAATACTTCCGAACTGGAAAGACGACTTGCGAAGATGGAAACTGTTCGGGAGTATCATAGTTCTTTGTATCTTGCCCGTATTGCTAAAAGCACTTTCAACAAGAAAATTGCAGAATATAAACATGAAATGTCAATTATTGGGGATCACCCAAGCAAGCTTCATTTTGTTGCTGAGAAACTAGATTGTCAACTTTCGGATGTTCTTGATATGATCAACAATGGTCACACCCATCTCTTCACCCGGCCTCCCTCCGCAATCAACAGTTTGGTCGATCTCATCAAGGAGCACGGATTCACCACTGAAGACATAAGAAAAGTGCCTAAAGTTCTTGTTGTAAGTATACCAGAGGCAAGAAAAAGATTTGATATGGCAAAAAAGAGTGGTGTGCTGGGTAAAATATCTCTTTCCTCTATCTTGGTAACTAACAGCAATCATTTTCGTGTGGCCGTCCGTAACACCCTCACAGAGATATCCTTTTTGGATGGTTCATCAAACATTGTGGATATTTTGAAGAAGAGGCTCGGGGCGTCGGAAGAGGATGTGAAGCTAATGTATGGACGAGCAACAAATCTTAGAAAGCTGAGGGCAAAGAAAGTGCAGCCCTGCCTGGATATCCTCTTGAACGAAATGAACATAGACCCAGAACATATAATCAGAAAAGCCACAGTGTTATTCTACAGCCAGGAGAGACTTCAAAAAAGGTGGAGAATTCTCCAACAGACTGATATCACAGATAGCTGGGAAAAGATTAAAACTTTAGCTCTTAATAACGAGAAGTTTAATGAAAAATTCAGTGAACTTTTGTTAAGGCAGGTAGAAGCAAAGGATAACTAGATTAAGTGAAAAGTATTTAAATAGATCGCATCATGTTCAATATGTTTTGTAAGTGTGAGTGTATGAAAACCTGTATGGAACAGTTTCTGCAGGAACAGAACATATAAACTGTCAACTTTTGTATTAGAGTGTATTAATCTTTGTTGATAATTCAGGGAAAAGTTTGAAATGACCTTTTTATTGTTCCAAATTTATTGTTTTGAAACCCTGGTGGTCAAAGTTTTAAAATATCCTGTTTGCAGGAGAATTATATGAAATTGTTCTTGATTCTTTCATCGACAACATAGCAAATTGATCACTTTTTTAATAGTGGAGTGTTACTGAGAGAATTGACTGTATTGTTATGTAGAGGATTAGATGTTTTGACAGATAAAGAGAAGATCATTGAAGGATTGTATGATATCCAGTGGTGTGTACTAGTTGGATCTGTGAACCTTTCCACTGAATAGTCAGGAACATCAATTGCCATTCACTGTTTACTTTCATGTTAATGAGTTTGTTCCTGTAACTTATTTCAAAAGCTTAAGTAATTTCAGAAACAAATGTAGAAAACAAAGCGTTAAAAAAATGCAATAATGTGATTTTGTCATTGCCAAAGATGTGAAATAAACTATATTTACTATATTATTTGTATTTTGGCTGGATTAAAAATGAGTTGAGTAAAAGCAGCAACATGCTCCAGTTTCTTTCTTTTCATGACATTACTTCCCAAAAAAATCAGAAGTCAAGGCTGTTTGTGTGTGGACCAAATTCATCAAATTACGCAAAATGACTTTGAGATTGCAAACTCATTTGTAAGGCAAGGAGGGTAGTATAGTGTATCCTCACAAACACTGTTCATATTACATTCAAGATAGTCCTATATCAGTCCAACATTTTTAAGAAGCCTTGTTTACAGTATAGAATTATTCTTGTTTAGCAATTCTAGCTATCAGGAAACGCAAACCCATGGACTGAAAGTAAGACAACTGTTTAATTTTTCTTCTTCATGCAATGAATTTCAGTTTCACATACTCTGAATTTTCTATTAAAATACACAGCAGTGGTAGAAAGGAGCCTGCTAATATCTGAAATATTACCCTAGCAGCGCAATAACTTACCCACAGCTAAACAATAACTCACTCATTCCTGGGAAGAATCTAGTGAACTCATTCTTTGACACTAGGAGAATTTAACAATAAAATATAAACAAAAGCCCACGCCACAAGGAAATCTGACTTTATATATTTACAGGCTTAATTTGTTCAACATAATTGCCAATAATTTGATTGGCTGTCATGCATGGGCGGAGCTCAAGATGGTTGGGTCTAGTCATGCAAGTTTCATGAAATCAATTGGGCTAAGTCCTGGTCCATACACACTTTTCATTTGAAATGATTGATTAAAGTTTTGATAGTATTCTGTGTAAAGCACGCACCGGTTTAGTCTTTTAAAGCTTGAATACATTCTCAAGTCATTTTATTACACGCAACCCGTGTTAGAAATGAGCCATATTTCTGTCTTCTTTGGGGAGAAAATATAAAACAAACATCCATGTTTATTACATATATACATATATTAAACACAAAGTGTCAATTTTCTTCAACAATTCATAAATTTCAGTGATGTTCCTCTAGGAACTGTTTATTTTCATGTCACCTGTCCATCTAGCCTAGCCTAGAACAGGAGAAAACTAGTATGTTTACTTACTATTAAATCAAACATCAAATAAGTAACAAAACAAAATTTACATGAAAATGTTTTATCTGTTGAACAATTGATTATTCACAAATGCACAGGTTTCATGGAATGTATTCAAAGATTATCAGTATGTTTTGAGTTAGAAGTGTTCTTTTAGAATAATAATTTTAACAATTTGGAAACTGGAAAACAATAAAGCAGGCTGCAGGTGTATACTGCAACTCCCAGAATGCCACACTACCAGCAGCGGGGAGAAAGCCGTTTTTATTAAAAGTCATTTATTTCATTAAAAACATGAAATGATTTCAGGGATGTGTCAAAAAATAACAAATTGAAATTAAAACTAGAATCTCTACTGTTCTTTATGGCGAAGCTTGTATTGTTTAATGATCCTGATGACGGGGTCGATGATGGCTGTCGGGTCTCTGTACAGCATGTGATGGTCCGCGCCGTTCACCACGATGTGCTTAGCATGTGGGATGTGTGTCGCAATAAGAGACTGCTCAGACTTAGCCCACGCCTGAAACAGTTACCCCTCATGCTAGAGTACGCATTTGAAAATAATTTAAGACATTATCATATCTTTCCACGATAGTTAAAAAACCCAGATATAACTCATTCACATATACTAGGCTTTGCTTGTTTTCACTTAAAGTACTCACTGACATGGTGAAAGTAAATAGGTTAAATCAACTGAGTGACCCAATCCACTAAATCCACTATAAGGTAATAGGAAGTTAAATAAATATATTTTCGAATACTGTTTAGCATTCAGAAGAAAAGAGTTGTGTTCATAACTAGTGTTACATTTCGATTATACAGAACAATGTCGTCCCTTAAGATTTGAATTCCCTGTTCTGATAGGGTTCCATGTTATAGCTCACCTTATTGAGACCACTGGGTATTTGTTCGTCGTAGTAGTTGCCGGTTATCAGAGTGACAGATATGTTGGAGGGAACCGAGCGTATCATCCGCAGCGTCCTGAAGAAAAAACCATACAAATACACTATCTGTGTACTCCATATCCTGATTTTCTCATAAAGTTGGTCATAAGATTTACTTACTGAAAAAATGAATGATATTTTAATCTCTGTTTGTAATATATACGTAACATTGGTTATGCAAGTATCATATAAGCCAAGGTCTTCAACCCTCAGAATTGCTTAAACTGTCAAAATTAAAGTTTTGATGACCTACCTTATTTGTGAAAATGTTTCATTGATGAAGTGATGCTCGTCCACCACTGAGCTGAGATGTCTGGGGTTGCACAGGAGGTACTTCTGAGAGGGAAAAAAGATGAGAACATCAATCATCATTTGGCATTGTAATGATTTACCAAAAGACTGAGTTCATTAGACACAATGTTAGTAAGATGAAATAGAGCTATTGACTCTGTAAGTCATCAGGCTTCATACACTATATCATATGAGGTCATAGGTTCACTGGATAACCAAATCCCTAATTCTTATCCCAATTAATCAAGGGGTCTGTACACAAGATGTCAGCTTTCCTGGCCATTTTGCCTCTGGTGTGAAATACCTAAATAGTTTATAGGGATCGCTCTATTTAGGGGTAACAGGGTCATCAAATTCATGAATTACCATCCCCATTAACCAAGATGTATGTACACAAAATTACAGCTACTAAAGGGCTATATGTACTGTAGAAGGAGCTGATAATAGGTTTTGTGGGCATGACCCCGAAATCCCATATTAAGTGTAAAAGGGTCACCAAACCTACAATTTATAATCCTTGCTTATACAATAATGCTCCTGCAACCAAGAAACAAGAATCTCAAGATATTTTGACATTAAGAAGGTACCAAAAACATGTCGTGACCTGTCTTGAGACCACTTCATCTGGGAGGTCAGCTCCTGACAGGGGATGTTTAAGGATTCCCACCATCAGTGCAAGTCTGGTCATGCCAAGAGCTGCACCGAGCTGGAACGACTGGTATGTCGGGATCAGCTGTCTGAACCTTGGGAAAACAAAAAAACTGTTCCTGTATTTCAAATCAATGATTAGAAATTGTCTGGAAATTCTATCAGTGCTTCTTTTCAGGAGTAAAGAAAAAGAAAGTAAATTATAATTATGAACTTCAAGGAAAGGGACTCAACCTTTCGTTATATTCTCCCTTGAGAGGATGAATTAGAATACGTACACTGATAGTTTGGTGTGGATCAGTTTGAAGTGATCACTCATTTTGAAATACCAAATAATTGGAAAACCTTGATTGTGCAAAGCTTGACAAGACTGACATGCCAATGTAAACAGAGTCTTAAACAACAATAACAAATTTAAGTGCTTTCAAAGAATCAACCAATTTCTTACCAGTATTGAGTCCACACTCCCCGATCTTCCTCAAAAAGATTCTCAGTGAGAGGGTTCACTAGCACCAAACCTAACACATCCCTGGAACACAATGAACAAATATGAACACATCCCTGGAACACAATGAACAAATATGAACACATCCCTGGAACACAATGAACAAATATGAACACATCCCTGGAACCAATTTGTTTGTTTGGAAATGACCACGAAATTTATAACCAATCAGTTGGTCCGACTAATCAGATTCAAGCTCTCCCTGGAATACACTTATCGATTAAATGGTTACACCCAACATTTCCCTCTGTACAGATGAATATATTCCGAGCATCAGCTGTTCCTGCTCTGGGAGATAAGGTATTGAGGGCTGCATGGGCGCTGCCCTATTGTAAATATTTGGATAACTTCTGCAAATTAGGTTACAGTGTTCTCTTTGCAAGAGAATCTACCTGCAGAAATTTGAAAGCATGACAGTGATTGGAAAGATTATAAATTTCTTGCGGACACAGAGCTCTATGATATTCCGTTAGATTATAGATGAGTCTAAGTGACAACCAAGGATAAGCCTAGGGAACAAATTATGTTAATTGCTTGATCTAAATGGCACAAATCTATTCTCCGAGTACGTACCCCTCATAGATCTGTGTGTAGAACATGCTGACGAGCGCCCCTAATTCGGCCCCCACCAAGATGAAGGGCTGGGGCTGCTGGCTGCTCACCGTGAACAGCTGGTGCACGTCATCTACCATCCTGCAACAACACATGTGTCGTCAGTCTGGAATAATGACATGGCTTAAAAAATGTTTTGTGTTAGTAAGTTAAGGACTTGCAACAGCTTTTGCATTCATCCACGGAGATAAAATATTTTTATGCACAGTGATGGGATTGGCAATAAAGTACATTAATGCTTCATTAAATGCCTCTTCAAAAAAAAATTCAATCATAAACATAAGATAGTGAAGCAAATGTAGATAATAAATTGTATTGTAAAAGTCTTTTTCATGATTTTCGGTAGCAAGTTAAGTTCAAATTGGTATGTCAGTGACTGCAGAGTGAAGCAATTTTTTTGTGTAAAATGATTTATAGTAAACTGAAAAACACAGAGCTAAATTAACTTTCATTAGTGTTTGCCAATTCGCTTGGAGCATGAAAGTAAATCTAAACTGGAGTCATTTGATTTGGAGAAAAATAAATTACTCTCAAGGCATAACTCAGTCTTCACCAGTAATTCAAGACTTGCTGCAGTTTGGAAACATTTGTGACTTATCTGAAGCACCCTTACCAGCACTTATACGTCATTAACAGTAACCTCTCATCCAAGTTTGTACAGAGATTTCCTATTGCACTATTGAGATCAGCTGCAGCCAACTGTAGAGCTGACACAGAAAAGTTGACGGACTGCAGCAAGGCTTAATGAGCCAGTGATGGAGACTAGACCGACTCATGCCTTGCAGTGAAAGTTGAGAAAAGTGAAGTACATTTACGGCTGAGTTAATGTCAGGAAAAGGCAATAACTGAAAATGTACACTAACTCCCTACATCATCTCTCTTGATACACATCCCTATTGGACTATACATGTATGTGATTACTTAAAAATTCTGTGTGCATTTTGTACTGTTTCTATGGTACGCATAAAATCAAATGTAACTTTTAATTAATTAATTATTTTTTTAAATCATCCTTGCAGTTTTATTTTCACTCACCTTTCTGCTGTGTATGGCTGCCATTGGTTACGAGTATATTTCGACTCTTCCGGGTCTGATGCATTCTGGTAATGAAAAATAGATCTCACTTATCTGTTATAAATATTCTGTGCAAATGATCTTATAATTAGTCAAAAGGTATTAAATTGTCTACATATTTACTAGTATGTGCTTTCTTGGCACTCATCAGTAAGATAAGTTAATGGATTAAAGATGAAAGAAAAATTCAGGGAAAACAGAACATTACATTTAGATCATTCACTTACCTAATGTCTATATACATTTCCAGGAACTTACCACATAGGGGCGCTCACTGAATCCTAAACCAGCTCGGTCATATATGCAGACCTGTAAACAAACAATCCTATTATTCACCTATTAGCATATAAAAAAACATAAATAAAAACATTATGAGCTTAATATCTGTTTTTCTTGGATCCAAAGAAACTTTATCATTATACTATACATCAGTCTTAGAAAATGATGCACCAGAGAATAATAAATCCATGTATCAATTTCAATATGATAAGTTAAGAGTACCCGTGAATGTCGAGCTAGTTTCGGCCAGACAAGCGCCCAAACATCTGAAGTCATCCCTGTCGGCGCATCGAGAAGCACTACATAAAATAAGATCAAGCAGCTATCATAATATCCATGTCATTTTTATTTCATTCATTTAAAGTTAATAGAAGCCTAAAGAAAGACATTCAACACTGAGTGAACAAAACATAAATAAAAGTATGGGTTAACAAATAATGAAATGAAAAAAAGATTTTCTGTATAACAACTTCTTTATAGTGAAATTCACAACGTTTTCAAGTATATGCTTACTTCTTCATCAAGTGGGATCTTCCTTAGTTTATCACTTATAAATTCCCTTCAAGACTTATATAATGAAATGTTTTCAATTTAAAGGGTAAGCTGTTTACCTGTGGGTGCACCTTTTCCTTCACACATCATGAACAACTTCTGGCCCCAACCAATGTCATACAGCTCACCTGGACAATCAACAAATTTATAGCTATTGAATAAATACTGATTACTGAATATAGTAACATACAAGAAGTATTTATGACAATATCTTTTACTTTCAGGGTATTTTTGGCCTTGAATATCAAGTTTTTTTCAGATTCTTCTGCAACAATGGTTTATTTTGCTGATAATAACAACAACTTGATATTTTGTATTTCGTTATGCTTTACCTTGAAGAGTTTATATGGCTTACTATTTCTTTCACTTTAATTTGTCTTATTAAAAATGTTTTATGTCATTTAAATCATTTAAAAGATTTTTTTCATGTTCAACTTCTTCAAAAACTCCCAAAATATTTTACTACTTAATACTTGACAACCACAGTACATTGTCTGATTTTCAATAATGCATCTTGACTTTACACCTTTGTTTTGTCACTTTACAGAACGATTAGCATGAATAAAAGTAATTAGCTGGAAGGGTCAGTAGTTTTCAATAGAATAACACCAGTGATAAAGTTGACAAATGTGACATAAGCAGCATACTTAATGCTCTCTTCCCTTTTACACCTCATTTGGTTTGACTGGATAACCCATGAATACTGTTTTTTGGCAAATTTGTTAATTGACTCAAATTATTGTAGTAGGATTATCATCCATGAATTATTATCAACCCTTAATTAACATCAGCCGCACATATATAGACTTAATTCAACTTGGTTTCATTTAGTTCTTATATATCACCAGTTGGTTCTCACCCTGAGGTTTGAGAACACTGTACTCCTTCTGCAGGGAAGCATAGTTGATAAACGGGGGAATTATAACAATGAGGAGGATGTATTTTAGTGACGACCCACATCGAGACAAAAAACCTTTGTTCTTGACATCCTTTTGGGATTTTTTGGATTTCTTTATCTGAAGGAGAAAACATGATTACTAGACACAGACTTGTTGTAAGGTGAATTAAATTTCTGTTAAAAACCATAAAATTGATTTTTGTCAAAGGTATTTACAATAACAATTTAATATATATATATCAGTTGAATTAAGGATCTGGTTATATAATATTTCAGATTGACTTATAAAATTGTCATATTGCCAATTAATGAATCCCATTTCGAATCAATGATTCTCATTTATGATATCAAGGATTTATATAGACCAGGCCTACAGCCCTACACTGGCTGTTGTTAGGCCTACTCGACATTAGCTTTGTTTGAATTCATATTCCTGTTGTTCGTACTGTTTTCTTTTCTTTGACTTCTTCCTCTCCATCCCTCTCATTTTGATCATCAACCTTCGGCACGTTCCTTTTTCTAGTCGACATTTATCAAGTCGACCACCCTAGTGTTTACAACTGCAAAGAACCCACGTGGATGAAGGGGTTTCCCAAAGCCTCGTTATAGAAAGATTTCCCTACTTCCGGGTCAGGACTGAAAGAAATAGAAGTGTCGTACAATCACTTTTTAGTCGACGTTCACCCATCTTGTTTCAGGTTACGGGAAATCAGGGGCAGATAATTTTACTTTGGTCTCCCAGTGGAGCGGCAGCATACGTTTTACCCTCAACAGACTGATGTTCACCAAAAATTATATTTATGATAGCAAGGCCCATCCAAGGACGTGTATAGACCTATATAAATCCTTGGCCCATCATCATTCGAAACTACGAGAGCCACGTAATAACATAAATGAAAAAACATCACATTCAGATGACTGACATTTTGATAACTGAGTTACTTTTAGTTCATGATTTAAGATTATTGTTCTAATGTTTTTTGTTTCAAAATAGAGTAGCTTTCGACTGATAATTTTAACTTTCGGATATCCGACCCAGAGAGTTTACGTAGCTGACTGATAAGAAGGCCCATGTGGAGCTACAGATTTTAATGATTAAATGAATCGAAACACACCTCGAATGTTCAATCCAATTGTTAATTGTAAACCACTCAAAACTGGGTGTGAAGAGATATCAAAGTTACATACATTTTGTTGATTTCTAATAATAATGTTAGTTTCCTCTGAAAACATTGCGTTCTGTCTGATTAAAATAGAACGTAAAAAAAATTAATAAGAGTTTTAAAATATTGAAACATAAGAAAATGAGATGCATGTCTTAAGTAAAAAATATAGAAATAAAGGAGGGGGGGGGGGGGGGGGTAATCTGAAGCACTCATAAAATATATCAGTAAGCTGGTAACTGATGAAAACCATTTAAACGTTTTCTTAAGTATTGATGCTTAATGTTTGTTCCAAAGTGAATAGGCTTTATGAAAATAAGGTTTCTTTGCCTTAGAGTAGATTGTTGGAGTCAAATATGCAAAACTTCATTCATGGTGTTATTTCATCGGCAAGTAGTGATTGTTTCTGAAAATGAACACCTCAGTGCTTATAAGTTAGCATAGTGACAATAAACAGGGGAAAAAAATCGAGATTTATTATCGAAAACCGGTCAATGGCGCGCGTCAATGACTCAAATGTTATTTTGGAAACTTATTACAGACACTATGTGAAATGGAGGTAGGTAGTGCTTAGGTCAATTATAACTAATATACATTTAAATGGGGCGCACAATTTTGACATCTTAACATTTATATAGCCGTTTTTAATTTACAATCGAAAACAAGAAAATATTATAATTTATTTCGCATCTAAGGGATAAAGATGCAACTTTAGATAGGAGTTTCAAACTTAACTCAGGTCAAATGATATTTTGTCTCTATCTAAGCAACATATTAAATTCATGAAACATACTCTGTGTCACCTCAAAATCGTGTTAGAACCTCAGCGTCGACACGGCTGTATTCAGAACATGTTTTCAAAAGGGCATTGTTATATAGACAATAACTAACGAGTGACGGGGAATGACAGATTATCTTTCCCGAGTTATATTAATTTCGTAATTCTCGAGCCTTGGCGAGAGAATTACACAATTAATATAACGAGGGAAAGATAATCTGTCATTCCCGTCACGAGTTGGTTATTGTTTATATTACCTATATGTTTTTTAAAATATTAAAACTCGAATATGATAGAAATAATCGTTCTTCTATATAGGATTAGGGTTGCGAATTTCAAAATTCATACGCGTGTCCTGTGGTTTTGCTTGACACTTACCTACGCACGGCTAAATTGTAATTTGTTAAAAAGTTTCAAAATAATAGAAAAAAGTAGTTATTTTTGAACGTTTATTCCTGTTTTCATAACCGTCATTCAAAATAATTGCATTTCACAGTTTTGTGTTAATTTGAAGAGGTCAGTGACGCCCTATAGTAATACTACAAGACGGCTGAACTAGTGACGTAACTTATGACATTGTGACGTCATAGCCGCTCGTGTCTATGACGTCATTACGTTAGAACGGAACCAGGCGCTTCTTCGCGACTGTTAGCTTAACGTGATCAAGAACTAATTCGATAATTGCTAATTTCTATGCTTTTGTGCAATGTGGCAGGCTTATTTCACGTTGTTTGTGGCGGCACATCTGAGAAATGACGACTGGCAACTACATGGAATATATAAACATTGTTAAAATTCAGTCTAAGGGTAAACAGATTACCAGTCGGGACAAGTTTGAAAGATGAATGAAATAGTCCCGGCACTACGTTCTTTTTCATTGGTTCACAACAACCAATCAAATGGCAAGAAAATGTGTAACTCCCGTGTGACTTACAGGAAAAATATTACCCTGTGTCCATCTTCCCATATGGGTAATATTTCAGTTTACCTTTAAAAACATTCACTTTTTCGTGTATTTCATAGATTTAATAGTTCCTGTTCCAAAGGGTTAGTAAATTGATTCAATTTTTTTGGAAATATTTGAATTATGGAAATTTACTAACAACATAGTGGTCTGACTAAAGATTCCAAGAAAATGTTTGTTTGAAGTGTTTTTTATAACTTACATTCTTACATACTCATTAAAGTGAATTGAATAAAAGTAATGTTCAGAAATAGATTTTACGAACTTTCGTAAAACAGTTGCTATTTATCATTTTCTTTAAAGAGCCACTCCGTGATTTTCTTAACATATTATTTACCTTTGATACAAACCTAAAGGTCATATGTGGTGATATAAAATCAAAACATCTTAACTTTTCATGTCCAAAAGACATATATATGAAAAATACTGCTTTTCCATGAACATCTAAAAACAGCCTTATAAATGCACAGAGGTGTAGATATCACGTCCAATAAACATGGATACTAGTTATATAACCTAACAAATGATATCAACTTCTAACTGTCCTCCTGGCTGTTTAAGATAGGTCTCCAAAATTACGTTTGACTATTTGACGCGCGCCACTGTCCGGTTTTCGATCATAATTGCGACGTTCTACCTTCATATTGTCACTGTAAAAAAACAATAAGCTTTAAAATGTGTCTTTTTGGTAATAGTCGATACTTCGCGATCAAATGACACCATTCATTAAGTTTAGCATATATGACTCCAACAACTCACGGAGTGGCTCTTTAGTATTGATACTTTATGAATGATACGGGCAAGAGACAGTTCTCCTTTGTAGAAGATTCCTCAAAGAATGTAGGTAGGTTTATGGCCCGGGTCATGAAATAATCTTTGTTAATCACATTTCTTTAAAGGTCAGCATGTTGCAGTTTGTGCAATGGAAATAAATAAGTATTTAGATCCGTATACAGTTGTTGTACTCCGATGCTACGTGATATTGTATCCGAATGAAATGGACATGGTGCCGGTGGTCTGTTTACTCAGGGATCGTCTATGGCAAAGGAACGGCATTACATTTCGATACTGGCGACGATCAACAGGTGATACTTGTGTTTTATCTCTACATCTCATTTGGCTATGTTACGTGCCAAAAAGGTGTATGGTTTTTTTTACATGAAAACATCTCATTTGGTCCAGATATTAATCGCAAATTGTCAAATGGGCCTAATAAAGAAACCCAGGGCAACGGAAACATCACCAACAAGAATGATGAATGGGACTTAGTTGAATTTAATTCACATCATGTATCCAAGGACCGACTCATCAGAAAGTAACTTCTGAAAACTCGATTCAGCTTAGAAATAAACGCCATGCATCGCCCGGAAAATTTGAAACGGTTATGGGAGGGTGGCATCCTTCAGTTGCATGGGTGCGCCCCTTGGATAGGAGAGTTCGAAATAAATTTGTTGAATTCTTTATGCACAGCCGATGCCAGACCAGGGCCTAACGTTCTGGGTGATTATTTATTCATAATTGAATAAGGAACTATCTGCTGTTCTATTTCTGGTAAGACCAAAATATATTTTTTTATCTCAGATTACTGATGTATCAAATTGACAACTTATCACTCGGTGGCCTTTTTTTTTTTTTTTTTTTTTGCATACAGCCGTTTTCAGTAACCTTTTAAAACGAATTTACAATTTGTATACATGTATAGGGAGAGAGTCACACGTCTTGGATGTCGATTTTAGTTACTTTTCGCATAGCTTAGACTTTCAAAAAGAAATATATTCAGAAAATGGTTAAAAAATATTAATATTTCTTAAATGATTCTAATTTATCGTTAGACAATCCTTTTTTAAATACAGAAATCTGTGCAACTCGCTAGCATAGTACTCAATATTACAGAAAATGTATGCCCCTAAATGAACTCATAATTACTTTTTTTAAATTATTTGTTTTATAACTATAATATCTTATTTGTTCATGATCTGATATTGCAAGCCTAACTTTTTCTTTATTTGATTAAATTTCAATTTTATTTCATTATTAGATTATTTAGCGATTTTCGTATGATGTAGCTTAAACAACGTTTATCACATGTTATGACGGCAAACATACTAAGATATTACTGTGCATGAAGTATAACTATAGCAGTTCCTATAACAAATATTCAAAATTTATTTGGAGATTCATCCTCATCCATAAAACGAATGCTCCCCGAAGCACAAAATTGATGACGTAGAACACACACGGGATATCCTCCTCGCCCACTAAGAAGGTAGATCCGCTGACACCCTCCCGAGCAGGTGAGGAAATTCGCCATTATACTAAAATTTCGTCTGCTTCGGCTGTACACACTCAAAATATATACAATGACTGAACAATTTGGTGAGTAGGACTAGAAATACAGTAACTTCTGCTGCCACAACGAGGGGCACTTGCTACGTCGGCAAGCGAACAGGGGTTTGGTCCCTCCCCTTTTCATATTCCCACGAGCGAGCTGAGCTGAGCTGAATTTCTTCGAGGTTGTGTTTCCATATGTGAAGCAAACAGTTGTTAGTGAGACGTTAAATTAATACATATTTTGCACCATTTTCTGGTTTCGTGGTTGCTTAAAACCTCTCTCATTGAAAAAATGTCAACTTGTTAATTTTCTTCACGTTTGATCGGTCGCTTCACTGAAGTGAAAAGAGCTATTTTTAGGTCAAGATTTTATGATAACAAACTATGAGAACTCACAATTTGTTTTCGTGCATGCTGTAGCCTACTTCATTGTGTTCATATCTTTGACTCACATTCTCAATAAGCCTCCTAACATTAGTAAACTGGGGCAACCTGTTGAATACAAATGGGTGGAGTCCACTGTACAATATTACCATTAGCCCTTGCTGGGGCTAATTAATATTTTCCACATGATCAGCCTTGCTGAGTTGACATGCCCATAAGTACATAGTGTAGCCTGCTGATTAATCAGTTTATGGGGGTTTTAGTATTGGGACATGAAATAAACCAGTAGCTGCTATTGTGTAGACTCTATATAACTACTTCATGAATTTATTGATATACCAGTATGCAAATATTGAATTTGTACTCTTTTGATGATACTTATATTATACTTATGTCCAAATATTTCACCGATTGCATGGATTTTGTAAAGTTCTTTAGAATTGTAAAAAAAGAAATGTCTTTTCAAATCTTATTTTATGCCATACCTAAAAAACTTAAAACTTTTACAGACCTACAAAGATTATAAATATTAAAAAAACGAGAAAGAATATTGTTTCTTGTTATATCGTCCATGTTGTGTCTGAATATTATCAAAATTAAAGACACAATTCACTTATGCAATTTAAAGGATCTCATTAATAATACGACTTCATCAGTAGTTTCAGTTTCAAGAAAACTGGTCTTAAATTTCAACTTATGAATATTTGTGGAAAATTAATGGCATCCACTTGGGATTTTTGCTATACTTCATCAGAAATTTAGTAAATGAAAGGTTTTATTCCCTTGTAACATTTACACCTTTTTAAATCTGTGATTTGTGTATACTACAGGGTGTGTTGGATGTAATATTCACAATTTCCTTGGTATATGAATGGCTTAAATTTTGTTGAATATGGTATCTGCATGCAGACTGATGGCTGATGCAGTTATATTCTTTTTGGATTTATGCCGAAATCAATGTAGTAAAAAAGAAATAACAATGGTGCTAATACCACTTATACAATATCATCATATATATTATATATCATATAAATAAAATCTGTGTTATTGATTGTGTCATATTATTGTTCATGTCATGCTATATGCGTGTCCTGATTAGTGATTTGACATCGCTTGTTATCAGTGTTAACTCAGTGTTTGGTGAACTGTGTCATAGTTTTATGAATTTGTTATCCCTGAATCAAGTTATGTTTGATTTTACAAGTGAACACATTATTATTAATTACCTGAGGATTTGATTTATTATTTGAGTCTCAGTGTGATACTTTCCAACATTATATGTTTAAAGATGTATGTGTCATGTTGTATGTACAATACAGTGTCATAAATTGGCCATGTGACGTGTTGTATGATAGTGTAAGCTAAAACATAGTATCTGATTTATGATTTAAACATCTCATACATGACATGTTATCCCTGTTACATAGTGTGCTTGAGGTTGTAAACTTTTGTTATCATGGTAATAAGTAACATCTTAATGATGTTGATAAATTGTTGTTTGATGTTGTGAATATGTTGCGTAATGTTGCGAACATGTCCCTCCCCTGATTATCAGTGGTGTTGGAGGAAGCAGGCTACACAAGGAAGTAAAGTCTGATGATCGCTCGCTGTGATCACCCCAGTCTACTTCCTCCATTCACAGAAATATCCTCCCCCTCGCTGTGTGGACTCTCTGCATTGTCAGCGGGTTACGCTTGCCCTTCTTAACTCAGGCTCTTACTCTTCTTCAGTCAAATCTATAAGAACGTTAACATGTTCTATAACTGCAGTCCATCCCTGTCCTGGAACCTCTTCTCAATGTCACCTCAGGAGTAGGTTGATCTGTCAGGTGGACTGTTATGACTCTCCACAGCGTCAGTTTATTTCTCATGCCTTTCTTTTAGGTTTAGGTTCGTTATACTCTGTTCACACCAAAATAAGTCAATCTTTGAGAGGAGTCTGTCTCAGTCTTGCTGCTGCTTAATGTATTTTTCCTTAGTAGCTTAAGATTCCTATTAGTTTCTTAGTCTTGTGGAGGTTGCATTTCTTTGTGTTCTTCTCTAGTTTTGTTGACTTATACACCCTACTGGCAGTAACAGCTTTTTCAAGGATTTCTTTGGATTTCATGAGTTTGTGTTTGTTGCAGTATATTTTATGTCTATATTCCGTTCCAAGTCATGAAAACCATTTAAACGTTTTCCTAAGTACTGATGATTAATGTTTGTTATTCATGTTCCAAAGTGAATAGGCTTTATGAAAATAAGGTTTCTTTGCCTTACACGTTGATGACTCAAACGTTATTTTGGAAACTTATTTATAACAGACAAAACATGAAATAGAGGTTGGTAGTGCTTAGTAGGTCAATTAACTAATATACATTTAGATGGGATGTACAATTTTGACATCTTAACATTTATATAGCCGTTTTTAATTTACAATCGAAAACAAGAAAATGTTATAATTTTCGCATCTAAGGGATAAAGATGCAACTTTAGAAAGAAGTTTCGAACTTAACTCAGGTCAAATGATATTTTGGCTCTATTCAAGCAACATTTTAAATTCATGAAACATACTCTGTGTCACTTTAAGACTCAGAGTTTGATTATGTCAATTTGTTTTTATTTTTACAAATTAAACTTTACTTTATTATGTTAATGCCCTTTATGATTATGAAGTAATTACATTTATGAATCTTTCTCAAAATCCTTATATTTTTATTTATATATATTGAACTTTAGGAATTGTTTTCAATAGTATAATTAAAAACGTTAAGTTAGTTGGAAGTAATTTTGTTGAAATATCATGCATAATTTTTTACGTCAATGCCGAACTGAAAGTAACATGTGATATTTTCTCACAATCTAAAGATAAAACCTGCTTTGAGGACGTTTAACTTTGTGTGAATATGTTCAGAATTGTGTGAATTTGATGAAATAAACTGCACCATGGACCTACTCCTGATTATCAGATAATTAGCATAATTGCACACAAAATGAATGGGACTAATTGTCGCCCCCTCATCAAGTCTTGAAATGTCACTGACGTACAAATCACGACCTTGTGGTATTCACTCTCTCCAGCCTTCATGGTGCTCGCCATGCTCGATATAGACCCTTGTGATTCTATACATAAGCATTATGGCATTGGAACTATCTGAAAAAATATTTTCAATTGAATCACATTTTGATTGAAGCTATCTAATGTCAATGTAGTCATTACAGGTGTGACAATACAGACATTTTACATGGAATCTCATAGTGATACAATTTTATTTGATACATGTCATTACACACTATTTTAAGGGATTTTCGATAAAAGTAAGATAAACTTTTGACAAACACCTTGTTGGATTGCCCTCAGTAAAAACTTTTCATGTCTTTCCATTTATTATTTTTATAAAACTTGCTTTAAAAAGTAGCTGGTTAACAAATGAAATCTTTTATGACAAATTTAAACAAAAGACAGAAATTCTTTCCTTGAACAAAGATTCTTTTGTGATTTTTGTGTGAAATGTATGTATTGAAATACAAGACGTCTATAAACAATCTGTCTAACATGGCTTATAACTGGCCCCTGGTAGCAACATGTACTCATATATATATACACATAAATCTGGGGTGATACAGGGTCTGTCCTGGGGTTATAAACTAATTAGGAGGCTTTTATCACTAGTTTAGCTACCATGGTGAATAGCTTGAAGGGGGATTAGACTCGCCCTTTTAATGTTCAACTGTATCATGACCCATAAGCAACTACTGTGAATATTTGCAATATTGTCGGTCAATTGTTAATTTATACAACAGATTTGATTTGATTTTCAAAAAGTGGTAATCAATGTTATAGTTAATTTTTGCAATTTTTAAGAAATTTCTATTGAGAACACTGATGAGTAGGTTCTAACCGTATGATGTAGTGTCCCTCAGATATCTCCGCATGCAATATGTATTCAGAAATAAATGTTTTTCATTGGTTAATCAATTATGAAATTATTGAAGATAATTTATTTGAGCGATGGTTCAGATCTGGGGATTGATCAAGGAAGGCAATTATGAAAGGATTTATGGTACGTGCCTCATTGGTGATACATAAAAGAAAACTCATGGCCAAATGTCTCTGATTGAACAGTTCTTATTGTTGTTTGTATTATTTTTCATTTCCAGTTTATTGCTTTCAGAAAGTCGGTAGAATAATATTCCTATCAATTTGAGTGCCTATTTGTATTGAGAATCATGGGATTTGAAATGAATTGTTAAAATAAGTGATTGTTATTTAGAAATAGTAAACAGAAGGTGTACTGGATCTGATAATAAGATTTGATGACGTTGATAAACTTGAACCTTTTGTTTGTCAGTGTAATTTTTTAACTAGATGGATACTTTTTGCATCAAAAATATTTCTCTTTAATCATGGCTGAAGCACTTTTGCAGGGGAAAAGAACCCAACTAAAATATTGACCTTGTCATGTAAAGAACAAAAGCTATACAGAACTTCAATTGAGCACTCAACCCAAGCCTTACTGCTAACTTCTACAGGACAGAGTTCCCCTACCCCTGTCTGAATATAACTCCCAACCTCTTGATTTCATACACCAACCACTCATTATATAAACCTGTGAGCAAGTCAAAACTTGAGGAACAAATTATTTTCTTGTTGGCGGAGCCAAGCGTTGTTTTGTTCTGACTATACAGTAATAGTGGCAATGTCGAAAACAATTAATACACATGACTTATTATCAAAGTTCAAAGTTATCTTTTGTTGAAGATTTCTAATTGCTCTATTTAGAACAATCAAAAGTCTTTATAACTACACTTATGTCGAGGGTAGTCTTTAGCTCATTATCATGTCATCAAATTTTAGACACATGTGGGAAATATGTTGTGACGGAACGTTTTTGTTCTATTTCAATTAAATGCTATTGAAGGAAGTTTGATTTCTATCGCTGCATACAGGAACAGGACACAATGGTGGGTGGTTGGTTTCTCTTCAAATCAAAGGTCCGGGTTTGAGTCCAACAAGTATAGGGCTCAAGGGTCCAAAAAAGTTGGACTCGAGTACTCAAGGAACCAGACTCATCTTGGAACAGAGTACCTGAGGTCATGTTATTGTTGTCCCGAAGAGATATTATGCATGTACATATGTAGACGTGATCATATACTGTATACTTTGGCTTGTTGATCATCTTACTTCTAGGGGTGTAACAATATATTGAACTTGCAATAGTACTCTATCGATAGGGAGCCTCAAAACACTATTGATATATCAATAGTAAGGTAAACTATTGATACTATCGAAAGTGTTATTTTTTCTGGATTAGTTATATACTTAGTGACTTTTCCAAATGTTTCAAGCATGTTTATTTGAATTCATTTCATTTCTTAATGTTGAAGATGAAATTTTTTTTTAGAGTTATGAACCCTGGTTGCAACAGTGGACGATTGCTAAAATCTGTTTCATTAATCAGATTATCCTCTTGAAATCTTTGGAAATCACAGCTGAAATACATTTTTGTTTGTATTTAAAACTATCGCAATAGCAATTGCAATAGTGGGTCACAATAGTCTATCGCTATTGCAATAGTAGACTGCAATAGTCTATAGCTATCGCAATAGTCAAATTAGGCCAATAGTCACCCCTACTTACTTCAATCATTAAAGACAAACAATCTAAAATTACTTAAATATATAACAGTGATCTCCCATTTTCCAGTCCTCGAGTTCTAATTTTTAACTCATCAGGGGCCAGATATGCTTATGGCATGTGGCAGTGCCTTTTCTTTGACATTTTTTGCTTTTCCTCAAGGACTGCTGAACTCCTAAAGATAAAATGCTTTGGGTAGGTACATTGCACCTTGGGGGATCAAAGTCTGTACATTTGGTACTGCCGTCCCAATCTCCATGCCCGCTCAAATAGGGGCATGGCAGGCATTTCCCTTACACTGATATCCCTTCGTAAGAACAAAGGCAGGTCAAATTTGGAAAGTAATGTTTGAACATTTGGGTATAATATCTCTCATTGCCTTAAAATCCACAATTCCAAATAGTTGTTTTCTTATGCTACACATTCACAAAAAATAACATCTAAGTACTCAACTTATTCTGAAACAATTAATCAGTAAAGAAACAACTTGTTTTAATTTCTTATACTGTAGAAAAGCACAAGCAGAAATGAGGATGGATTTTGAAATAAAAATTGATTTCCACTAAATTAGACAGAGCAAGATAGTAGTGCAGTTCTTAATGTTTGTTATCACAATGACTTGCCAGAAAGCCTTGTCAGTATCTTTTGCCTTGACAATTGAGGACTATAAATATGGCCTAGGAAATAATTGGTTGAGCTTAATTTTTCGAAATACCAATAAAAGATAAGCATGCATAAAGTTTTGGTTGGGTTTTGGTTAACGTGTTTTCCCTGCATGGCTTTTTGAAGTATTGACTGTTTGATTTTATTTTTAAAAATTAGTCAGTGAGGAGAGATGAAAGAAAGTAAAGTTTGAGGGGAGAATAGTTTCCCTGTGATCCCCGAAACATTTCTGGAGAAGGATGTAGATCGTACAGGAAGTTGTTACTGTAAGTGATTGTACAAGCGTCGGGATAACCAATCTAACAATAGGATTATCTTAACAGGAAAAGGGGAAATCCTACATGACCCCCCCCAAACTCTTCGTTCAAAGCATTTCCCTGTTTTTCTCGCCTCTCATTAGTGGACCGTTAGCCACTCAACCACTTTGTTCTGCTTGTGTCATTGTTTCAATTTCTATGGGTTCCTTGTACACATCTGTGTGACATGTCGGGGGATACTACTCGCTCATAGGTCAGGACCTGGCTTTCTTGAGGTAAACTATAAGTTTTTAGTTTTAGCTATCTGTATTCTTATAAATACAGCTCCTTTGATAGTTTTTTGAAAGCTTTTTTAAGTGAATGATCTTCTTTAGATGTGAAGGGGTAGATTCGCCAAAGTTCAGGGCCTTCTTTCACAAAGCACTAAGGTTATCTTAAGTCTCTAAAGTAACCTTAGTGCAGTGTTAAAGAATGGGAGTTAAGGTTAACCTTAGTAAAGGTTGCTTTGTGAAAGGAGGCCCAGCTAACCTAACTGTAAGGAATAGTACTTTAATTGACTTGGATCTTAGTTGTTTGAGTTGTTTCTTGATTAATTGAAGCCAAGAGGTTTGATTGAGTATATCAGCTCTCCTAAAAAGTTTGTTTGAAAACTATTACCGATAATAAAAGGTTTACCAAAAGAAATTGTTTATAAACATTTAACGGAAAATTTTGAAACTACAAAAGCTTTGAAATGTATTTTAACTCTTCACCTGCTCAATGTGCCCAAATGATGTAGGTGGATTTTGGGAAACATGTCAGTTAATAAAGGAGTTATCAAAGCTATTGTTTGGCTGATAGCCAGCCATTGGCTATCCCGTTTGGTTTTGGGGTCCAAATATTCTTGAAATCCTAACAAGGGTGTCTTGATAAAATGTGATTTTCACAAACTAATGAACAATAAAGACTGGTGATGAACTCTAGACCTTTTTTGATTGACTCAGATTTATAGTTTTAACAGAATTGATATCATTTTTGTCAAGTATACTTTTTCAATTTTCTTAACAGTGTTGTTCTTAGGCAATCAGATCAGGGGGTCATTTTGGCCAATTCTGAACAGATGGGACCCTTACCAATGGTAAATGTATTCCACTTCTCAAATTTTTTAGAGACATGAAACAAAAAAGGTGGGCAAATATCCCCAAGACCCCCTCTTGGAGCAACACTGCAAAAATATTACTATTTCAGACTTCCTATATTTCAGACTTCCTATTCTTCATAATTGTTTCATTCATTTTTTGTATACATTAGAAGTGAAGTAAAGCTCGAATGACCTCACCTCGTCTTGATGTGAACTGACTTTAAACAGGATGATGTGTTAACAGGCTGGTGAGGATGAGTAAGTTCTTGAAGCAAAGTTTCTCAGGCCAGTCATGATAATGGAGTGTAAAATAGTGATGGGGAATATTTGTTGACAAAACCCCTGTAATAACCACCCTCCTCTCCCCCTCGACAATTATCTCGGGTAAGTGAACATATTTGAGATGTCAATCACTTCAGTTACGCATCAATGGAGATTGGATTTGGCGAGGGGTCATGGCAAATTACATCGGCTCATGATAGATGTTAATGGCGAGATAACTTGAGTCAAATACTTGGTTGCTATTAATAATTCTTATCCTCCTTGAGTTGCTGTCTGCCTGGTGGTTAGTTTGTATTTATTTGGTGATATTATTTTGGTTGTTTTTTAGTGATAGGGAGAAGAGCTGAGTGACAATTGACAAAAGTTTATATGACAGTTGAAAGTTAGATCATGTGTGTCGATAAGGTTGAAGAAATAAATCTTCAGAAGTGTATTTAATCTAGCAAGAACAAATGTAACAATGTCACAAATGGATATTTTCTTTTTGTTTACTTTTTAGATATCAAAACTTTGGAATTTGAAGAAAATGTTTCCTTACTCTTGCACTACTCTTGTTACTACGATTCAGGGAATCTTTTTACTCGCTTTTTTCCAGGTTGATACTTTTACAGAGGTCAGTTTAGATTTGTGACTATAAGATTTCATTCCTTTTAAGTTTACAATCATTTGTCCTCATATTCTTCAAAGAAGAAGGGTTTACCCAACTTCATGTTGCTACCTTATATTTATGATCATTAAAATGTCAACAAAACTTAATTATCCAAAAATCAAGTTTTTATATAAATCATATTTTCAGAGAATCATTCTCTGTTTCAGGACTCCATGGTTCCCTGCTCCCAAAGTAAACAGAGTTGTCTCCCCTCGCCAGTATGGAGAGTTCCTTGCACTACACCTCCGTGAACCACGCAGACTGCCTTATAGGATCAATTAACCAGCTGCGCAGGAAGGATGAATTGTGTGATGTTGTGTTGATCATCGGTAACCGCCGGATCCCAGCTCACAGACTTATTCTATCGGCATGCATGCCCTACTTCCACAACCTTTTGGATCATAATTCACGGGACACACCTGCAGAGTATCATCTCACCGACATAGACCCAGATGCAGCGCAGAGTATTATCGAGTTCTGTTACACCTCTGCCATCTCGGTGACTGAAGAGAATGTGTTGACACTTTTGCCTACCGCGTTCATGTTCCAGCTAGAGGAGATCAGTACCCTGTGCTGTGACTTCCTGCTGTCTCAGCTGCGCGCGGACACATGCTTCATGACATACCAGGTGGCGTCCCAGTGTGAGTGCAAGGAACTCCAGCAGGCCAGTGTCAGCTTCATCAGAGACAACTTTAAGAAGGTGAGTACCATGTCATAAACACAAAATGGAACTCAGTATCAACCTCTATCAAATAACTAGAAGGAGCATAATGATGTTCTTCAACAGTACATCCTGAAAAAAGGTACCCGCTGTAGCAGGCAATTTCTTCCCCAGTCTAAACTTTCCCTGGGGACATAATAGCCAAGGCCAAAGTTTCCCCCTGTTCTTTCAATCTAAAAGCTAGAATATTTCTTCCGTGCCCTTGTTTGTTTTGCACAAGGAAGAGATTTTGACCTAGCTAGGCTATTTCTTCCCCTGTCTTTGTTGTGTACAAGGGGTGAAATTTTGACCTAGGTAGGCTATTTCTTCCCCCTTCCTTTCCCTGTCGAAGACTGAGCCCGTTTGGCCAGGGGGAAACTTTGGCCTGTTACAACGGTATCTATCTTGTGAATTCAATTCTTCTCACAGATTTGAAAGAATCTTTCTGAAACCTTACACAAACTTTGAATATACAAATATATCTAAGTGATAGTGAGTCATTTGTCCCTGGTCACGAAAGGTAAGGGGTTAATGTATCATGATGTGTTCAGATCCTGGGGGAGGAGACGTTCTTGGAGCTGGCAGTGTTCCACCTCCTCCAGACCCTCCGGGGGCTCCAGGGCGAGGTGCTGTCTGATGAGGAGGTGATCACAGCCATCCGCACCTGGGTTCAACACGCCGCTGAGGAGCGGCAACAGTCAGCACCACTGGTACTCACTTATACTTATATACTTTGATATATACTATACTTATATTTGCTTCCTTTGTGTTGTGTTAGTCCTATGAGCAGGAGAAATCAATCCACTGGCCTGAAGATCCTTATACTTTCTTTATGCTTATATTAACAACCCTCTAAGTGTCATGTACCAGAAACAATCTTTGCAATTACTTTTACATGTGCCTTCTGTTCACAAAATTACACAGGACAGTAAATTTCCAACTCTGGATTATTCTTGTGTTGTGTTTGTCTTATTCTTTTAAGTAATTTCCAATCAACCTCAGTGCTACTCACTTGAATAATTCAAGGCAATTTGTATTATTTAAATTTTGAGAAAGAAAGAATTGTTCTCCATCCATGCATTAATGACATTTCAGCCTTCTTCAGGTTTATTTCTAGTAATGCTTACACTTTACAAGACCTAATATTGTGTCTTGCTACAGGTGGTTCACTTCTTCCCGGAGCTATTTGAGAAACTGAAGAAGTTTCTGCCAGAGGACCTGCTGCAGATTCCTCTCACACTTGATGGTTTGTATACTCCTTATGGACAGCTCTTGTCTTTTGTGCATTTCATAGTTACCATTCTGTAGTGCTACACTTAATATGTACCTTTAAATCAGTTCCAGGCATGAAAGTATATAAAGTGATTTGAATTTTTTGAGAAAAAATATATACCTGGGCTATATATATATATACAATTGGAGAAAAGATTCCTTTAAAGTGTGAATAATTGACTACATGAAAAATGAAATAATAATCAATAGAAAATTCATAGCAGTGTATTTATGAATAGTTTTGATTTAAGACAGTTCCACTCAATTTGTATTGTATTATCTAAGTCCCAATGAATCCATCCCTGTATCAAAACCATATAAATGATTTACTTTACCTAGAGATGGATACATCAAGTCCTATTTCGCGCCCAGATGAGACATCAACATCCGAGGACAGCTTCTCCATGTCTAACGGATCTGTCACCACGGCAACAACCCAGGTCATCATCTGCACGATGTGTGGGGAGATCTTCGACAACCAGAAGTCTCTTGACCAGCACCTGCGTGACTGCGAGGAGATGACAATCAAACCTGAGTTCCTCCACGTGGACGACAACACTGTGACCCTGTCCAGTGGGGATGGCGACACCAGCTTCACCGCGAGTCACTTCAGTGCTCTCCTCAACGGACACACCTGTCCCATCTGCAACAAACCCTTCTCTGACAAGAAAAACTTGAGCAAGCACATCAAAATCCATTCGCAGAACGGCTACTCATGCGAGTACTGTCAGAAGCGGTACAGCACCAAGCAGAACCTGCAGGACCACCTCAAGGTCCACACTGGCAACCGACCCCTCTCATGCGAGTTCTGTGGGCGCAAATTCACCAGCTACTGCGTCCGCAGGGTTCATCTTCTGACCCATACCGGGGAAAAGCCGTTTCCATGTCCTCAATGTGGCGCCTCCTTTGCAAAGAATATTCATCTGAAGCGTCATATGCAGATCCACACTGGTGCGAAACCCCATGTCTGTAACATCTGCGGCAAGCATTTCAGTCGCAGTGACCATGTCAAGCGACACATTCAGAGCATTCACTCTGGGGCCAAGCCTCACACCTGCACACTCTGTGGGAAAGAATTTGTGCGGAAATATGAGCTCAATAAGCACATGAAACTGCATTTCGCCCAGTCTGTGGAGGGCGTGCCTTACACTCATGATGTAGGATTGCAGGATTTTGAAAATGGAAATTCAAGTCTGAGTGAGACAAGCTTAAAAGACTAACATCACATCATAATATTTTTGTCCCTCGTTGGCTACACTTGTAACCATGGTATTGTATGATTGTCCCAAGCACAGAAATTATTGATTGCATCACCAAAATAAATTTCAAAATCCTAAGTTGCAACTTATTTGCACGCAATTTTAAGTTACAGTTCAATCATGGTCCCTCATGAAGACAGATGATGTATAACTCAAGAAAATGTTATCAGATTTTACAAATTATGCCAACATACAGCAGTATTATCTACATCCTAATTGCTCAGAGACTGATGAGTTGAGTGCTTCAATGGTAAAGAACATTCCATCAAGAGTTATCTCCCTTTTCTCATTCCGACTTCTACCTTTATTGTCGCTAGAGGTTTATTTGTTGTTTCATTTTCCTTATGTGAGATTTACTGAAAATACTTGCTTTTTGTATATTTATTTGTGTGTTGGTCACGGGATGTTATGTTCAATCGAGGACCAAGAGATTTATTAATTCCTCAGAACAAGGAGATGTTTTCAGCCTGTTTCTGTTATTGTTAGTTCGATATTTCAACCATTTATCTTTTTTTTTCAAATACTCATAACGCTCTATGTAGTTCTTTAGTTTAAATAATGTGATTATAATTTTCAAATGAAAGCAATTCTTGAGGACTTAATTTGAAACCAGAAAGGAATTACTTTTGAGTTGTCAATGTATTTGAGCATGTTAATTACCATAAATTTTGCGTCTTGAGACAAATTCATAGGCTTGTTAACTAAACCATGACAACAAAATGATCTCTTTGAAAAAAAGACTGTTAATGAACATTTGAAAACAAGACTGCAAATTCTTCACAATTTTTAAAAATCCTATTCATATGGAGTAAAAATCATGTTTAACTCGTAAACATTTATTTCTCATAATCATTTGTTTTGCCAATAATTGAAGTTCAAATCAAAACCTGATAAATGTACAAATCAAAGAACCTGTTAAGCTCAAACTGTTTCCAATTATTGAGCTGTGGATGAAAGAAGGTGAGGTGTTAGAAATTGCTTTGACAATGATAGTGACTTGTTGGTATTTATTGATTTATTTAAACCTTTTCATTGCAGAATATAATGTTGGTTCAATGTGTTCAGTATCTGTGCACTTGGTTCTGATGCTTATATCTGTTATATTGTCCAAGTAAGTCTTAACACTAATCAGTCAATCTAAGAACTGAAAATATACTTTTGTGAAGAAAGAAAGCCTATTTTGAACATATAATGGTGTTCTAAGGTTTGTTTTTGGACAAAACAGATTATTTAAGCTGATACTTCGTCATACAAAGTGTTCAGAGAACCAAACAGATTGCTAAACATGTTGAACATGTTATTATGAATATACTACTCAAAGTTGAACAAGCCTCTCCTTCAAATCAAACAATTTTTAAAATCAAAATAACTTTGCTTGCTTAAGAATAAAAAAAGATGTGGAATATTGTAGACCTCAACATATTCAATATGATTTTCCTCGGTTGTTAATTTCTTCGGTTACACACGGCTGAATGTTCTGATTCTCTTCACTGTATCACCCCTGGGACTTTCCATCAGATAAAACTGTACATTACTTGCCCTTGATTTGTTTAAGTCAATGAAACTGCTATGTCAGTTGGAAATGCGTGCCTCTCAAAATATTCATTACAGTACACTTTAATCTTGTGAAGAGGATATTGAATGCAATTCCAGCTCTTAGCACATACTTTTGTGTTCATAGCCAATCAGGGAGGACGGATTACTTTTAAATTTCATATTATTCTGTATCAAGCCGCTTTATTTGGATTAGGGTTTCATAACAAGACTCAAAGGCCAGAATTCTTTTTACAAATTGTCCTGATGAATGTTCCTAGGGGTCATTTGTGAAGAATATATGAACATTAAGCCCTGAGGTCCAAGGAAGGTGTCAATGTATAATTATGGAAGTGAATTTGTTCAGACTTTGAGTTGTATGTTAATAAACAGCCAACAAAGATGAGATTTTCAACTTTGATTCAGCTTATGTTGCTATAATCAAGAATCTGTCAGTATTGCCAAATGAATGTTACAACAATTTATTCAAGGTTAGATTGATTCAGTAGTTGTAGATTATTTAAGAGATATTCTCTTAAAGGTGCCTTATTAGGATGACTGACTTTTGTTATGAAAGTCTGGTGTGGATGACCTTGTGAATGTTTTGGTTGCCGTTTAGCAACTTATGTTATTCTAAGTCAGAAATATTTGGTGAGTGGACATTCCTTTTTGGGGGTCTTTTTAAGGATTTTTGTTGGGTTATAATTTATTTATTTAAATGTATATAATTTCAGATTGTCTTGTCCCAAGTATATAAAATATATATATATATTTATGTTCTGTATTCAATTTTAAGAATTTTGATTTCAGCGTCACTTTCAGATTATTCATGTTAAATTATTGATCACTTCGCCCACATTCGTTTCATGATTTGTGTTTTTTTCATTGTTGGAATGTTTGTTGTTCTTGCACTGTTTTGTGAATGTTATCACCATATGATGTGCCTGTTTTAGAAAACCATAGTTTTGGTGGCAGAAGATGCCAACTGTAAAGTTAAGTTTATCACACTCAGTGAACCTGCAATGTCCCCCAGGGTGGTTGATTGGACTCCTGAAGGTGCCTGTTAACAGTAACTGTACGCCCATTTCTCTCACAATCATTTGCAAGCTTCCTTTTTCCTTAACCAAGTGAGATGCTTGCAGAAAACTCAAATATTGAGTGTTTTCATTCATGCTCAGCATTTTGTATAAAAGCAAAATTCATTAGGATAGAAAAAAAATCCTACTCAGTCATTTCACTGCACTTAACCATTACTTGCATCTATGTCCCTCTCATAAAGTTCAAAGGTGTTTTTCTTTTTAAATCTCAAGTAATGTATTTATTTGTGTAATATTACTGTGCCTTTTTGCCATGAGAAAACAATCTGGGCTCAAGTTATAATACAAAATTATAGATAATTTTACACTTTAATTGTGTATTTATTAAGAAGTAAACTATGTGCCTGGTTAGTGGGTTCTTTCTACCTGTGAGTATCATGATTCTACCTGCCTGTCTAATGTAAAACAGATTTAAAACATTTCATACAGGAATGTCATTTTAAACTAAGTTTGAAGGAGCTTGCAAGCAGCAAATCAGTGTTTTTATTTATTGTTAGATAACCAAAGGTTCTGCATAGAACCCACAACTGGACCCTGGCAGAAATCTCCAGTTATGCTTTCTGAGTATAACAGGTTTCATTATTCAATAAGGGTGGCATTCCTGTATGACATGTCATCTGATGTCATTCGACGTCTTTAAGCCTTATTGGTCAAACTGTGATTCTTTGTCATAATATGATATACATCTAATTGTTACTAATTGTCAATTTATCAGATATATTGGAAGCTGTAAATACACTTATTTATTTGGATGAATTCAGTCATCGGGTGATAGTGGATAATTGTCCCACAATCCAAGTGCTTCTATACAGAGTGTAACATGTTGTTCTAACTATTCTCCCCTCTGTAACATGTTGTTGTAAATCTTTTCCTCTCGGTACTCTATTCTTCTAAACCTTCTGCTCACAGTAACCTGTTGTTTTCTCCCCGCGGTAAAAACATATTGTTCTAAGTGTTCCCTTTACTGTAGCCTTTTGTTTTAAGTCTTCTGCCCGCAGGAACCTATTGTTTTAAGTCTTCTCCCAACAGTAACTTATTGATCGAAGGGTTCCCTCTCCTGTATAGTGCATATGTTAAGGTGAACTGACTTTATGCTTAATTGTTTTGATATCATTAGGTTATAGAAATTCTTTTTGGAAAAGATTAAGATGGATAAAAACTTATGGTGCATAAATATGGTATCATTGTCAAGTAAAAATACCTCTCAAGGGCCTTTCACATCATTTTGTGGCCTTATGACATTTTGAATGGATTCTGTTTTCTTAAAATGTTTTCTAAAAACAAAATCTTTGTATCAGCCCCTCTGTTTAGGACAGAGTAATATGTACCTTCTACACTGACCATGATGTTCTTGCCTTTACAAGGTGTTAATGTCGTCATACCTTGTTTCAGGGTTCAGAGTTTAACACAGGTATTCATGGTGCTAATTGTTCAATAGAGGATGGTAAGACAGAGATAATAGTATTGATAGTGAAGCATAATGGATAGGTTCAATGATAAATTTTATCATTTTCAGTAAAGTCAAATAAAGTTTTTAGCAAATTATATTTTAAGTGATTAACTCTTACATAATAAGTAACATTGTGAATAAAACATATGTTCATTACATGGTAAATGCATGACCAGAAGTGAAATGCAAATAATTCCATGACTCCTTATTGAGTTCGTGTTTGAATTTATCCATCGGAAATCAGTAAGTTTGCGTATATGAGCATAATTTCATTTTAAGATGTCATAGTTTCATCTGCATGTTGTCGATAACATGATAAAGCACTGCCTTGAAACATAATCTTGCAGGAGGATATTTTAAGTCATAAAATCCTACGATAACCACTGTTCAAATATGAGCACTTCCAAGCTTCAAAAAGATTCTGATAGTTACCGAAACAAACTAGTCCCTGGATTTCAGCCATTGAAAACCCTTTTTGCATGGAATGCTTGCTTTGTGTCGCAGGGGCAAATCCCTAATTACATAATAACTCTTTTAATGTAACTCAAGAGGTGTTAAGAGTTGACAAATTTCCAGTTTTCCTGAAGCATATGGCTTTTCCGTTAATGTCTATGAAGGGCTTGAATTAGAACAGAGGTTAGAGAAGGATTTTATGACTTGGGCAACCTCTGTGGGGTAGTCCTGTATTGAAATACCCATTATAGAATGATCATTCTACATTAGTTTTATTAGTTTAACAATAATCTAGTTATTTAGCCATCAAATTTACCTTATTATTAAATATTGAATCATATATGTCAAGGTATTTTACAAAATGTTTAATCAACAGTCTTTTCCATATGTGTAGAGGATAGTCATATTTTACTGTAGTTTATCAAAATTGACAACAATATAGTTATTATGAAATACATGGCGATATTCTGTTAACTAATGTTTTCACATTCCAAATCCATTGTGATATTGTTATTCCTTGTTGATATTTAGAAATTTAGTCTAGACTTCAAAATTAGTGTGTATCAATGCAGCATATCCTCTTTGATTTTATGTTTCTGATCTTTAAGCGGGTGCCAAATATGATCTTTTGTTCAAGGAAAAGGGAAAACAGGAATTGATAGTAAATAGATGTTTGTATATCATCACAGAGAATGAGTGTCTAAATGACACCTTCTTTATGGTTTTACTTTTATCTTTTTCTTATCTAATGTAACATAAAAATAAGAAACTTTTTTTCCTATTTGAACTAAGACCAAATTTTAGGGTCTTCAGAATGAAACACAAATGTTGAAGAGGATACCCATGCAGCCGGTGCTGTGATACCAAGACTATGCAGCTCAAGTTGCCTCGAGATGTGCATTCTGACCAATCTCATTATCATACTGTTTCAAGTGCTTAATTTTAAAGACGATTTCCAATAATTGTTTAGGAAGTTAGTGAGAAATGAAGAACACTCTTCATGGCATGAAGACCACCTATGTAGTACCTCCTGTAGTATGCTTAAAGGGCTTAATTATTAGATTTCTTTTCCGAATTATCTTTTAGTTAAACGGTTAATGCTTCAATGATGCTAGGATCTTTTATTTTTAAATATATGTAAGGTGGAAAACTTTTCTTTAAAATCAGAGCAGGAAAAATGATATGCAACATATTTTGTCATATTCCTTTGAATATTTATTCAAGTCTTGTTAAATGTTTCATGAACATTAAAATTTTCTAAACTTTAAACAGTTGGAACCTTCAGATGAGATCAACTTGTATGACGGTTCATATGGCCAAGATCTTGGTAATCAGGACTAAGAAACAGCCTATGCAGTTCCTATCAGATTTTGTGTCTGGGGCTAAATGGATACTTTTACTTTCACAAATGTAACACAAGTATTATTAAAGTTTCACCTGTCAGTTTTGTTAATGAATATATCATATTTATTGTCATATTTATTCATAGTTTTTGTAAATCAATTAAATTTAATTTATTCCTGCACAAAAGTGTTTCATATTTATGGAAAGTGGTGCATAAATCAAACATCACTTAGTTTTGTAAACAGATGTTTACTTTTTTGTAATCAAATAATTTATATTACTAGTATTTCAGTGCTCCCTTTTTAAATTCAAATATATTCATAGTAATTTATTCACCCATGTACTCTTATCTAGATTATTATCATAGACTGTTTTCTATCTTATTTCATTGGGCTTATTTTGACCAAGTTTAAATCTTCAAACAGACTTTTTTCACCTTGTTAATTATATCAAAAACATTTGTAACCAATATCATGTAAAATTCAAAGCATTTTGTTTTTGATATAAGTTTTCATAAAAATGTTGGAAGTATAAATGAATATAACCCAATTCAGATTATTCATTTTTCAGACATAGTTTGTTGTTGACTTATTTCCCCCCATACATAATATTCACGTTTTGTTCCAATTTGTTTTTGTTTTCACCTTTAGTCATAATGAAGAGTTTTCTGCCTAATCTGGTCACAGCTGCAATATATTGCCTTGTTTAACTCCTGTATTCATGTTGGTCTATCAGGTAGCACGACCGTGCAATTAATTTAATAACTCATGCTTTTGTTTAAGGCAGTTCTTTTGTTTTTTTTGTTTTTTTTATTGTTCATGTTCCTTCAATGTTGACTAGAATTTTTTGGGTCGTTGTCTTTAAAGAGAATTATGATTTTCTTCCTGGTTATCATCTTGTGGTTATGGAAACCCAATGCAGACACGCCCATTTCTATTTTTGTTCTTCACTATTGGGCAAGTTTCTTGATAATTGAATAAATCATTCATGAGTATTGTTTTGGATGATGGTACCATCATGATTTTCAGTTAATAAATGTTTTATTTTAATATTAGTGTTGTTATATTTGACTGCTGTATAGGTGAAAGAATGGCATAATGATCAGGCATCAGAGAGGGCCATTGGCGACACAAAATTCTTTACTTCCCCACCTCTTTCATTAGGTGAACCACCTGCCGAACCTATAAAATTCTTTACTTATCGACCTCTTTCATTAGGTGAACCACCTGCCAAACCTATAAAATTCTTTACTTATCGACCTCTTTCATTAGGTGAACCACCTGCCCAACCTATTAAATTCTTTACTTCTCGACCTCTTTCATTAGGTAAACCACCTGCCCAACCTATAAAATTCTTTACTTCTCGACCTCTTTCATTAGGTGAACCACCTGCCGAACCTATTAAATTCTTTACTTCTCGACCTCTTTCATTAGGTGAACCACCTGCCGAACCTATAAAATTCTTTACTTCCCCACCTCTTTCATTAGGTGAACCACCTGCCGAACCTATAAAATTCTTTACTTCCCCACCCCTTTCATTAGGTGAACCACCTGCCGAACCTATAAAATTCTTTACTTCCCCACCTCTTTCATTAGGTGAACCACCTGCCGAACCTATAAAATTCTTTACTTCCCCACCTTTTTCATTAGGTGAACCACCTGCCGAACCTATAAAATTCTTTACTTCTCGACCTCTTTCATTAGGTAAACCACCTGCCCAACCTATAAAATTCTTTACTTCTCAACCTCTTTCATTAGGTGAACCACCTGCCCAACCTATAAAATTCTCTACTTATCGACCTCTTTCTTTAGGTGAACCACCTGCCCAACCTATAAAATTCTTTACTTATCGACCTCTTTCTTTAGGTGAACCACCTGCCCAACCTATAAAATTCTCTACTTATCGACCTCTTTCATTAGGTGAACCACCTGCCGAACCTATAAAATTCTTTACTTCCCCACCTCTTTCATTAGGTGAACCACCAACCAAACTTTTACTTCCTCAACTTTTTCAATTGGTGAACCACCAACCAAACTTTTACTTCCTCAACTTTTTCAATTGGTGAACCACCTACGGAACTTTTTTTTTTACTTGCCCCTTTACTATTTGATAGCTTCGACGTAATTACACATTCATTTTATGTTACTGATAAATATATCGGCAAAAACATTAATGCTTACTGAAACATATGTTTGTGTTAAAGTAATGTTAAATTAACAATACTATCTGGTTTCTTTATTGCAATTGATTTACTCTATTTTGGAATGTTTATTGCAAATAAAAATGTGTTGCCACTTCATTATATGTGTTGCTAGGATACGTCTGTAGAAACAGATACTGTTATATACACTCCAGGATCTATCATCTGAACAAGAATCTACAAGATAAAGAGCAAAGAAAACGACATTTTGAGTCTGGTACTCTCATGTTGCTCTTCCCACTAACACTCCACCAGGAGGAGGAGGAGGACTGTTTTCCGGAAAAGAGTTGATAACAGGAGCTCATTTTGATTTATTCCAGTATTCTTAGTGCAGAAACGCTTTATAGCATTGACTTTCCTGTGAACAAATGTGTACTGAGAAAACCATTCGTTGAAGAAGTTTCGATTCAATCATTAAAATCGGAACCTGCTTCCACCGGTAAAGCAACACGATTATATGTGTGGAGGGTCTGAGTCTTTACTACAAGTTTCTAGATGGGTGTTGCATCAACATGAATCCTACAGGAAGCGACGCCAGCACCAACAAGCTTATTGTAGCCGTGATGGGACGGTCCGCAGCTGGCAAGACGAACATCATAAACCGGTTCTTGCACCGGTCCTTCACTGAGCGACATCAGGTCAGCGTCGGCAGGAGTCACTTCCGGTCCATGAATGCCCACGATCTGAACGTGGAACTGGAGCTGGTAGACACGCCTGGGGGATACTGCTTCAAGTATGTCCGACAACAAGCCTTGAAACTGGCAAACGTCTTTGTCCTCGTGTACTCTGTGGATGATCTTCTGTCGTACCGGAGGGTCTGCGAGCTGCAGGAGTCCATTGTTGCTAGTCGAGGATACGGAACACGTCTGGTACTTGTCCAGAACAAAACAGATCTTCCTCGGAGAGTTTGGTTCGAGCAATGCAGTTCTCTCCACGAGACTCTTCCCTCTGAATGGGGATGCCCTCATCTCAAGGTTTCTGCTAAGGATGGCTCTGACATGTCAACAATTTTTGAAGAAGCTGTGCATATTTACTACAGAAAGACCAACAACCGAAGAAGCTCAAAATTGTCGTTATATGAAACTTAATATTCGCTTTTGAAAGGCATGCTTATTTAATGGATATTCAGTCGAAAGGACGTGTTATTTCTCTTCTTAACAAAGGAATAAGTAGGCACTTATTGTTTTATCATAACATTTCATTTTGATTTGTTACGTGCCAAAATATACCATTAAAAAGGAGGTATTTTGCATTTTGGGAGCTCGATATAATGACACCATTTTTAAAGTTTGACATATTTAACCTCAACAGCATACTCTGTGCCTCTTTAAAAATTCTATTCTCACTATACTGAACAGATAAGTAGGAATTGGCCATTTTTACAATATAAGCACTTCTCGATAGCAACCACATTTGATAAAACTTTGCATAAGCGAAACGTTCGGTTTAAATTTAAATCTAAAGAAGCCGACAGATGGTTCAGTTTCAGGCCAGTTTTAGATTAGTTCACGATGGAAATTGTTGTATGTTAAATTCCTCTCGAACGCCCATTTAATAAATTCTAAACCATGTGCATGCTGAAAACATGGATTTTCATTTGTGTGAAGACGTCTGTGAACATTATGAGGTAAAGCTATCGTTCTTCATCATCGGTGTCATATATATAGAGCGGAACACTATAGGTCAAAGACATATCTTGGGACTCCGCGTGTATGCCCTTACTGAACAATCATAAGTATTTAATGTGAACTCGCATTTCAGAAGATCAGAAATAGTTCTCCAACTGTTCTCTAACTCACATTCTTTACATTTAAAAAAAAACAGTAAAACGCAAAAGATGGTACTAAATTTGAAATTAGTACAAACTTGTGACTACAAATTCTCAATAATACATTGTCGTATACTTCAAACATCAGTTATAAAGGTCTTTACATGCAAAGTATTCAGGGGTGTGCAGACTTACAAAGTATTGCTGGGAATTCTAAGACGAACTCTTACCCTAGGTGGCCTCCGTATTATATGGCGTCATTGATAGACATTCTAGAGGCTGATGCGATGAAGGAAAACAAGTTGTATGGAAGGTTATCTCGCAGATATTGCAATAAAGAAGTTGACCATCCATAGAGCGTGTTCTCATTGATCTAGGAATAATTTCACTTGTCAATATATTTAAAGATGAATCCCATTTTTATATGAGGCAGAAATTTGGGGGTTAAATACATTAGCCAACTTTAAAATGGTACATCTGTATTCCAGTAAATGAGTTACAAATAGAACACTTTAAGTTTATATGTTTACTCTTATTTTAAAATAATTTACATTCGGTTAAAAATCGATCGTGTTATGAGGAATAAAAGTTTCAAAATACTGACTTCATCGAGATTCGAACTCGAAATAGGTTAAAATAGAAAATCAGGAAACGTGCGTGCTTTTCGCGTTCCGATAAGTTCTTTACATATCTATTAATTATTTACCAATGAGAGTCGATAAATAAACACAAATATTACTTATGTGTTGACCTTACTTTCCCTTATATTTTACGAATCTGCATAGTCTGAAAAGAAGTCAGTGTTATGACAAAACTATCATTGACGGGATTGACCGTCGAATTGATATGTTTTACTTGTCACAGTTTAAATCCTTGACGTGACTGGAACACCATAACACTAAGATCGTAGATCGTAGGAGAGGACATAGACTCTGCCAATATTGCCAGTCAAATGAAATTGAAAATGAATACCATTTTTTACTTGTATGTCCTATTTACAGTAACATTCGAAACAAATACATCAAAGAAAAATACTATGTACACCCAAATATATTTAAATTCTCCAAACTTTTAAACAGTTTAGATAATAAAGAAATTGAAAACCTGTCCATGTATATATTTTACGCATCTGTATACAGAAACCGAATTGTTTTATAAATGTGAAATATGTATCAACAAATGTAAATGTAATGTACTATAGGCCTGAGGCCTTCTGAGTACTGAATAAAAGATTAGATTGGATATGTTTTACTTGTCACAGTTTAAATCCTTGACGTGACTGGAACACCATAACACTAAGATCGTATATATGACTTGACTATGATAAGGAATACATGTCGTAAATGTTATACTCTGGGTGATATTGATTGAGATTATTCTGTACGTCATCCGTGTTTTACTTATATCTTTTTTTGTATATTCGAATTACACTTTTTACAATCGTGTCTGAAAGGAAAGGATTTGTGAAGGGGGCCATGGGCCAATTTACACATTGGATGAAAAAAAGACCCGTTATAATCAGAAATTTCTTCAATTGCTACATGCAGTAATGGCCCATTCGAAATTCTTTAAATGACCAAAAATCCCTAAAATGGCCCATTGCCAAAGTTTTCTTTCATAATCCCTACTCAGAGGTGTAAATGGCCGGATATTTTCTTTTCTCTCTTGTTTAAACATGTGATCAACCTATGTAAAGAAAATGTGTGACACGTAAATGGAATCGATTTCTAATTCTTGATCTTCTATATCTAATGAATATGTTTGTGCTTTTTAAGCTTTCAAATAAAGCTTCCGGCGTCACATGTGCTGTTTTCGCTTGTTTTTTCGTGCTAACATTTAAAACATATATCATCATATTCAAACGTTTAGGTATTTAAAGTTGTGTGTTGCGTTTTGATTTATTCAATAGGGTATTCACCAATGGGGGTCGACATTGACCATTTTGTAATTGTGCTCTTTACTCCAAATGGGGTCTCTGGTAGTAGTGGCAGATCCCATCGGGGCTATATTTCTATTGAGCTTGGAAAAGTGGGTTTTCACAAAATCATGTAAACTGTTTATTTGGTTACATTAACTTTCTGTAAAAAAAAAAAATTGAAACATTTTGTACTTCAAGTTTGTGGCCTCTCTGAATCGAATTAAGCATGGTTACTATTGTATCACTAACAGGACACTATAATCTATTTCGCAACGTCGCCTATACAAAATAAAGAAGTGCCACAGCGCAGTGGAGCCAAAGTTAAAGCATGGACAGGACTGCACTAATACAGGGACGTTTATCATTTAGAAATAGCGGTAGAAAGACAAATATGCCTATAGACCCTACCCTACCTCACCTGCATACCAAAAGTGCGTATCCTAGTGCAAATATAATGTAATTGGGGATATATTTAAGGCATCGTATCATTGCGGAAAAGAAACTGACGAAGTTGGATTTTCAAAACAGAAGTGAATATACACTGTTCTTTAACACAATCTTATATCATACACCATATTTAACCATAACAGTTTTGCGGGTCATTGAAGTGACCAGGGAAAACTTTCGAAAACAGTATTTTTTAAATTTTTCTCTACATATCCTTCATAAGCTATGAGAACCTTTACAAACAAGTCATGTTTGTTACTGTGCATTGCTTCGTTGTGATTGTGCTTATGTTTTTCTCAGAGAGTACATATGGAATATTTTAATCAAAATTTAAGGAATTCAGGATTTTGAAAATATCACCCCTTCTGTCTATCTAATCATGCCAAAGTTCAATTTCTTGAACGAGAGACAAAAAGATATAACAAAATTGAGCCAGAGAATGGCTACTTTACACATAGACAATGGTTGATCCTTTGTCAATTTTACTGAACTTAATTTATTGATGTCAACACTAAACCCAAATTACATGATATTTGCACTACGGTACAGTGGTAAGTGAACAAACTTATGCAGCTGTACTATCCTTCTATATAGAAATAGGGTAGGGTCATATTATCTTTCTACAGCTATTTATAAGCGACACACGCCCCTTTGAGTAACATATCTTATGCCTCATGATAATGCTAGTTTGGGAGCCATATCCCCTCTAAAACACAGCACTAAGCTTTTGTAATAAACAGTCCTCGGTAACCTACATTATGTCAAAACGCGTGTATCCAAAAGAATTCGATTTATAATCATAACTGTTTTATGTCGTTGTTATATACTGCTTGAAAGTAAAATATTTATAAGCTTAAACGGTTGATAAGTAAGAGAAAACACTTCTACTCGGACCTACCTTTTGAGTAATCGGACTTGTCCCTCGTGCCAGGCTTTACAACGCTACATGGTATGATAAATCAAGAAATGTGCGAAGTTTTCAATGAATGGCTACATTCTATAACTTAAAATGCAGTCGTGCACGTTAAATAAATGTAAAATAACTTAGTGCTAAAATATTTATTCTTTTAATGGCACTAAACTTTCTTTGTTAACATTATATGATTTATGAGATCTAAATAAAAGATTGACACATGGTATTATCATTCCATATCAAATTCGGCTATTTTCTAGTAACAAATCACAACATGACTTGAATGTATAAGGACATTTTAACGTAATGAATGCTCCCTAGCTAGGGGCAGATAACTCTCACATTATGATGTCTCGTTTCCGCGGGTCCGTCAGACAAATTGCTGTTTGATGTTTCTATTTTGATGTTAGGCACGTATGCGCTCAGGCGCATGTGGATCTAATGAAAGTGCCCCTTAAATCATGGAAGCATGTATGAAATGCACCTGTTGACGTAGTTTGTATTGGAGCTCAAAAGCTTGGAATATTGAAAACAGTCCGTGACGTCACGACTAATAACAAAACAACATGGCCACCCATCGGGGATCAGGGGGGCAGGGAAGAAAGAAAGTACAGGTATTGTCAATAATTATAAGTAATTACATTGATGTCAGTTATCGTGGTGTTGGTGTTAAGATTAATTCTCTCTGCATCAGTGCATTTTTGTCTGGAATTAAAATGTCAAACAGGAAATGATGTAGCTAATGTGAGCTCTTGGAATTTTGACCGAAATTATTCATCTAATCTAAGGCACATCGGACTAAAATAATGATTTTGTACATATATCCATGGTCACAATGGTGAAGATATCACATCTGTTTTATCTAATGGATTTTTCAGGTGTCGTTTGTGTTACGCGAAGAGGTTGAACGACACCACAGATCAGGGGTGAATGCTCTGCAGTTTGATACACTACTCAACCGACTTTACTCTGCTGGCAGAGACTCTATCATCAGAATATGGAATACCAGGACAAACAAGGTATCAATTTACTTCCTCAAACCATTGTCGTTTCTTCGTTGATTATTGTGTTGTACAGTTGGTTGGGTGACTATTGCAATAGCAGTTGTATATTGTGCCTGACTGTTGCAACAGTGGTAGTCTATTAGGACCTGCTATTGTGATAGTTCATCAATTAATGAAATAACACATTTCAAGAATAAACATGTTTTAGAGCCTTTATGATGTTAATCTAGGCCCCGACTTCCCCAAGCATATAGCAGAAGGTAGAATAATTCTTACTATCACGGTAATTCAACTATCATGATAAGTCGATGGTTCGATATATTTGACGCCCCTATTGTTGTATTACTATGTCAAACTGTATCTCAATATGGCAATCAACGTAATTTGCCCATTCCTAAGTAAGGACACTCCATATGATATACTCCTGTGTCTTCTGGAGGGTAATTTGTATTGAAAATCCCGCCCTTGATTTGAGTAAGCCTATCAAACTGCTACAACAGTCAGTCTTGCAAGAGTCTTTTAAAAAACTATCTTTGGTCTACGTTTTTTACGCTGGCTTGCAATTCAAGCTCTGAGGTCATGTGTTTGTCTTTTCAGCCTATCATATTGAAAGTTTGACTTTGAACTTTCCAAAAAAAATTTAAGATTTTTAAATTCTGACTCCTATTGACATATATTATAGTTTGTCTGGTTTTCATTCACAAATTACAAGTTTAACCTGTTTATTGTGGCTATGCTGAGCTGATAAGCGATTTTCAGAAACAACCACTACTTTCTGAAAAATAACAGTATATATAAAATATGACACATTTGTCTCCTATTGACCTAAAACATACTCTGTGCCCCTTTAACGAGTGGGCGTGACAGGTAGCATCTAGGGTTTCTTTGTTTACTTGTAGGTTTCTCCACAATACCTAGCCATAATGAATCATAAACAAAGTGAAAATCACCTAAAGGTACTACAAATCTAATAGTTTAATAGCAATGTAAACATTTTCTTTTCCCTTCATTCTTATCTTATTTTTCATTGATTATATAGAGGTTATTGGTTGTTGTTCTAGGACCCGTACATCCTCTCCATGGAGCACCACACAGACTGGGTCAACGACATTGTGCTGTGCTGCAACGGGAGAACATGTAGGTTCATCATTCTACAGACACTTTCATCCTTACTTCCAACCATTGACTTCCCCATCTCTTTGATAGAATTGTTTGTATGTAAGGGAAGCAACTCTATAACTGTACTATAAGCCAAGTTCTATGGATCTAAAAATACCTTTTAGCATTAAACCTGGTTATATGCAGTCATATTTAGGGATACATTTTAACAACTGACCAATCCAGATGTTTTTGTTTATTAATGATTCCTGTAGATATGCTGTTTCAAAAGTTCCCTCAGTGAAAGAGGGAGGAAACTGGCTTTCAGTTTACTTTGTTGGTATTATTGGGAATAAAATACGGTGTTTTTTTTTACTGATTTAACAACAATATCAAAGTGCATCAGTCTTTGGTAAGAACATGATCTTGCAATGCTCTGTCGCTGTGTTTAGTTTGTTATTTATCTGCTTTATTGATCGAATTGTATTCTTTGTGCAGCTCCAAGCTGATCTAACAGACAATGCAGGCCCATTTAATACTTGTCCTTTGTAGGACTTGTTATTCCATATTCATGACTGCTGTTTCAGTGATATCAGCATCCAGTGACACAACTGTTAAAGTATGGAATGCTCACAAAGGATTTTGCATGTCAACATTAAGAACCCACAAGGTACGATTGTCTTTGTAGTTAAAGTGAATTTTCCAATAATTCATACCCCTTTTTGTATTTCAAGATAAAAACTTATTTCTTATCATAAATTGCAGTAGTTACCATTATCTAATAAATGATTGAGCTGATCTGGTGTATAATGCCCATGTTGTGAGCAATAAATAAAATCACAATTTGTAACAATGGGAATGAATTTGAATTAGCTAATGGCTATAGATGGGACATCTTGGAATATTACAAAACTTGTCGGTAAGTGTTAAGGCTGTTTAAAATACGTTTTTTTGGTATATTAGATTTTTCCACTTTGCCTGTGTCAGTGAAAAACCTTTAAAACCTGACTTGAACATCCTCTGTGATGAGTGAATAACAAAGATGTAAAATCATGATTTCGATAAATAACCAGAAAACGTACCAGGGCTCGCACGTCCCTATAAGTCATTTTTGGAAACTTTTCTTAAAGAGACAGAAAGATAAATTTGGTTGATCATGTTGAATAGGTTTATAACAAGTGATCTGTTATATTTATGTTGTGGAACCTTGGATTCAGCTTCTTCACATATATTAAGTCATTTATATAAACTTTTGATACTTACATAAGTTGCATTTAGGGATGAATGTAAAAGCTGAGTAAGATGTTTTCAGTTCATGTCAATACGTATGATACTTTGACAGGTATCAAAGCCAAATGGAATGTTATGAGAGACTGTAACTGTTCCTACTATCAAAGCCTATTATATGTAATCACAAGGACATGGTGCAATAGTTCGATATGAATTTATACTCCAGGACTATGTGAAAGCATTGGCGTATGCAAAGGACCGAGAGCAGGTGGCGTCAGCAGGCCTAGACCGTGCAATCTTCCTGTGGGACGTGAACACCCTCACCGCCCTCACTGCCTCCAACAACACTGTCACAAGTGAGTAGAGTGCCAGTGGAGGACATGAATTGTTATTTTATCAACTTAATTAGTAAATTTCATCAAAATGTCATTAGACTGAATAGAAAGTAATCAATTATGGGCTGTTTGACAAACCTTATTTCATACACACAAACAGTAAATATCATCTGGATAATTTTCATGAATAACAAATAAATTGTCATTAATAAATCTGTAGAAAAATTATTTGTGAATAATGTCTCAATCGTAAACTATGAAAAAAAGGTCGGAGACAGATATCAGTTTGATAGTATTAACTCACTGAAACTCCCCTTGCAGCTTCCAGTCTGACAGGCAACAAGGACTCCATCTACAGTCTCACAATGAACCCTCCCGGCACTGTCATCGTGTCCGGTTCTACGGAGAAGGTGTTGCGAGTGTGGGACCCGCGGACCTGCCAGAAGCTGATGAAGCTGAAAGGACACACAGACAACGTGAAGGCCCTCGTCCTCAACAGGGACGGAACTCAGGTACTACATACATTCCCTACATCCTGTCACATACTGTCAGAATCCTCACAAGTTAAGGTGACACTTAGCTAAAATATTTGACAGAAATACAATATTATTTATCTGTCTCTATAATGTTTCTTACTGTCTTTCCATCCATTCATATATCTTCCATCTTTCCTTGCATACAACTTACAACTATATCTAAATATCTATCTATTCCTGTTTCTACATTTTTATATATATTATCTACCTGTAGTGTCTGTCTGGAAGTTCTGACGGTACGATTCGTCTGTGGTCGCTGGGTCAGCAGAGGTGTGTGGCCACGTTCCGGGTCCACAACGAGGGAGTCTGGGCCCTACAGGTGAGAATCAGGTGTCGCAAGGAAAGATCAAAGCTTTGGTTTGGTTTGAAATAAGGGCCTCCAAATATCTTAATACAATGCAGGGATTGGGAAAAACATCTTTGACAATGGGCCATTTCTAGGGCTTTTAGTCATTTTCTGAATTTTGAATGGGCCATTCCCCTTTGTAGCAATAGTAAAATCTAAAATTTTAATGGGCCAATTTTTCATCCAATGGCCCATGGCCCCTGTCTTTCCTAATTCATGCAATGGATCTGCATATCAGGATACTGAATTGTTCATCTGAAGGTTAAACTTTATCATTTTGCATTCAATTGCTCCCTTAATTGACATTAGTATTCTTTTACATATCTGATTAATTTTATAAATTATATTATGTTATAAATTGTAATCAGTGAAATTTCCTGTTGTAGGCCAATGAGTCTTTCTCTGTGGTTTACTCTGGGGGGAGGGACCGACAGATCTGGGCTACTGACATCAAGAACCCGGACAACAGAACACTCATCTGTGAGGAGAAATTCCCTGTGTTAAAGGTTGGTGAAGCAATGTTTTGGTTACCCTTCATCACAGTCAAGAAGTTGTTATCAAGAAAATCTTTGTGTAAATTTTTATTCTCATTCAAAGATTTGCCTTTATCTACATTTCCTGAACTATTCAAGGATAACATTATCAATCAAAAAGATAACCACTGTACATGTAAGTCTTCCATTCAAAATGATTTTGCAATAGAATAATTACACAGGTAACATGTTTGAAAATTTCATTTAGGACCTTTCTCACAATAATTCATATATTCCATACCAAGCATGACAATATGATCAATCTAAATGGTATGTAGGTGAGGGCTTTGATATTATTGAAATTTAAACATTCTAGAGGCATCTCATAGATTATTTTAGATTTTACTGGAGGGAAAAAAAGAGATGATGTCACTGTTTATATTCAATTTATCCTATGACTGTATACTCTGTTTCCTTTGTTACAGCTTGAGTTACATAATGAGCAGCCATCATTATGGGTGGCAACTACCGACTCTAGTATCCGAAATTGGGTGAGAAATTATTTAATTACGCTATTTAATTATAACCGTATTCCTTGTCAATGTAGTATCTATTGAAGTCTTAGTAAGTTGCCAGTCTCTGACTATTTTCTTTGTTTTTTGTGACACCTATATGAATTGACTAACAAGGAGGGTAAGTATGCTAAAATGGTGATCAAAATCTGTTTAAGTAGCTGGGTACCCTGCTATTATGTTGATATTCTGAAGCTCATGGTCATAAGGAATTAGTTGACTTCATTCCATGTATAATTTGCATATGTACCTTCAGAAATACCGCATTTATAAATAAGGAAAGGAGTGCATTTTTTTGCTTTGTCTATCCGTCCTTCATGAAAAGGGGTACCTATCTTTATTAATCATCTCCTCCTTTACAAGTAGGTTATCAGCTAATATGAATATAAGGAAAAAGCCCTGAATCCTATGGTATTGTTTTTTAATAAAATTATAAAAAATTGTTTCAGCCAATCCGTGTTCCAAGCACCTGTTCTACAGGAGAATATGACAATGACAACTACCATCCAGCCTTCACACAGCCAGACTTCACTATTAAAGGTAGCACATCCATCAGTATCATCACAAGTCAGATGACTTGTCAGACAAATGATCTTTGTCTTGCATTCTAGATGGAGACATTGTAACATAACCTGATTCATAATGGTGCTGAGGATTTCAACAAGAAACAAAGTTTATAAGTTTAAAAAATCCCAAAAACATAAATGAATTCAATTCATGAATTATTTTCCCTGTGTTTGGCAAGATATATACCTTGACATGATCATAATGATTTACTAATCAGTACCTAAAAAATGCAATAAAAGCCATATGGTGAAAAACTAATAAAAACAAAGTTGCAAATCTATGGCATAATTTGCTATGAATCATAGGATCTCCTTGAAATGAAAATATACATATGCAATATATTTCTTTCTTGCAGGAGGGCCGAGTATTCGCCAATATTATGTGTTAAATGATAAACGATATATCCTGACCAAAGATACAGATGACTGTGTGGCCCTCTGGGATGTCTTAACAGTGAGTAGCTAAATATGATTTCAGAGATTCTAAAAAAGGACTGAAAAAAAAAATTGCCTTGACCTATCTAAACCTACCTTTCTTGCATCTGTGATGAAGATGACTTTATTAAGCCATAGCATTGTACATATATATTAAAGAGTAAGAAATCATTGTTCAGCATTGAAGACTTCATAAAAGGATCTTAGCCGTGTCTGTCATACACAGCAGTTGACTGGAAAGAACCTGCTGTAGTGACCTGACCAATTTCTTTTTAAATGATACATCTTCAATTAAGTTTAATCATTGTTTTTTGTCTCTGAATTGTATGACACTGTTTATTTTTCAATGAATTTCTGTTTCATAAACAGATAAATATATTTTCCAATTTCACCCTACAGGCACAGAAAGTTGAAGATCTTGGTAAGAAAGATTTTGAAGAAGAAATTAAAGCACGGGTGAAGACAGTCTATGTACCCAACTGGTTCTCGGTTGATCTGAAAACAGGGGTAAGCTCTTGTTTGATAATATTCAACTCTTAAGACATCTAGCTGACTTGAAGATTAGTGATATATTATTGGGTGAAAATGATTTTACATAATGCATCTGCTCTGCTTTCATTCTGCCTGTAAGTGAGCTTGGATACCAATGAACCCGATTCTATGTCACAGCTGCTTGCTACACCTCACCATAATACAATTGCTACACCACATCACACCACACTAAACCAAACAGACCCACACAACAACCCACACTTCACCACAAACTGCACCGCAGCACACCACACAACAAAGCTCCTCACCACTCCACTCCACACAATACCATGCAGCACCCCACACCACACAACAAAGCTCCTCACCACTCCACTCCACACAATACCGTGCAGCACCCCACACCACACAGCACAACATAGCATGCACAACCTTAAGACACAACACCACACCAAACAACACATCGCATCCCACACCACTCTAAGCAGCACAGCATGCACAACGCAACACCAAACCACATCTCACCAAACCAAACATACAGGACAATACCTAACCACACAAAACATATTTACAAAACATTGCCACCCCATGCCCGACCACCTTATCACACCATATCACACAACACGCACAGCCCTAATAGTAAATGTCAGTACCAGTTTTCAGAGTTACAGCAAAAAGTACCAAAAACTTATCACCAAACTTCAATGTTACAGCTGCTCACCATCCACCTGGAGGAATCCGACTGTTTTGCTGCCTGGATGTCCATCCGTGATCTCGGTCTTCCAATGTCGCCTGACGCTCCAGAAACAAAGAGTAGGAATATTCAAACTTTACGCTGTCCTTAACTCAATGAACCTCAATGAATGAGTTAAACCTGTCAGGTCAAGTGATAGTTGTTAGGCTAATTGTCCGTCATTCCATAAAAAGTAAGCTGCTTCAGTAACAAAGAAAATTCTATACTAATTCATTTTAATTGCGTGAGTGCATGGTTGTGCTAAATGCATTGTTGTAGTTAGCTGTAAGAAATATATATATCATGTGTACATAGTAGCTGTTAATGATTGTTCCCATGTTACAGTCAACATAGGCAGTGCACTTCTGCAAGCCCTGCTGGAACACTGGCCAAAAGCTCAGACTGAAGAACCACAAGGTAAGGAGGCAACTGTCACGTGATCCTTTTTATGGGAAGAATGTGGTACAGCTCTCTACCGTGAAAATACTAATACAATACAATACATAGTGATCTTGACAGGGGTATGAATCATAAGATGACATATAGACAGTCAACTGGATTGTGAGTTAAAAGTGTTTTTTCTATATCAACCCATATAAGTATATAACCCTATCAGATAATATCTCAAAGTGTGTTTTAGATGATGTGATTTAGTATCAAATATAGATTCTCCATTTTAATCTCTGTTTAAATCCTCAGATGCGAGTGCTAGCACAGAGAAGGTTCCCAACTCTAGTCCCATGTTCAGTGTTCCTGGTCATACGCCAGTTATCTTCAGGTGAGAGTAGGAATACTCGTATACGGAACTATTTTATAACCTTCTTGAACTTGTAGACATGAAAGGAAAATCAATGTTCAGTGAATAGTTCTTTTTGCCAAGAATTTGACATATGATTGTGGTTTTCAAACACCATCCAGTTTTTGAAAAAAGAAATAAAAATTGGTTTTTCTTGATCAAGCCTTAATTTTTAAGATAAAATTTCAGCAGTTCCGTCAGTTTCAGATATCAAACTCTTGCAGAAATGAAAATCTTCCTTTTCTTTGTTTATATTGACATTTAATTTATTGAAAAACATTTGATTCTACAGCTGCAGCCTGTACAGAAGAACTTGATTCCTGTGATACAAACAACTTTGAATCCCATGTATAATAAAGGAAAATGAAGTTACTATTAATTTTGCAGCAAGGAAATAGCTTCTGGGTTATGATAACTTTGGTGCTAGATTTTTGACTCAAATTTAGAATGTGTCTAGATAGATTTCTATGATTGCAGTGAGGTGGGAGGCCGGACTCTGTTCCGTCTACTCTGTCGAGATGCGGGGGGAGAGACGGAGCAGATGTTGCTGAACGAGACCGTCCCAACCTGGGTGGTGGATGTTGTCGTTCAGAAGAATATGCCGAAGTTCAACAAGATCCCCTTCTTCCTCCAGCCCCACCCCAGCACCGGCATCAAACCCATCAAGAAGTGAGTCGTGTACTGTAACTTGTAGAGCAGTTCTTCGAGAGTTGTCCATTCTCCAACTTGCCCCTGAAGTTATCATCAGTGATGAGACTCCTCTAAACCTGGTCCTCATGTTCAATATGAGAGTCCTGTTCTCTCTTCTCTTCTCTGCAACAGGTGTCTCTTTATGAACACTGAGAAAAGATATAACTAATAGGAGACTGTACTGTACTATTATAGAAAATCAAATAACTACTACTTTATGAAACCTATTTATACACTCATGTTCTAAAACTTAGATATAGAGCAGGTGCCCATTGATATTGTCTCTCTTCTTAAGACAAAGGCATTGATATGATGAAATACAACATTTGTTATCTTTTGACATCTGTGTTGGGGAAGGTGAATGTCTTGTTTTTATGATTTTTAAATAAAAACGAAGTAGTAGTTAAAATTATCTTCAATCATCTTGTCCTCTCCTTCTCCAGAGACCGACTGTCGGCAAGTGACATGATCCAGGTGAGGAAGGTCATCGAGCACGTGTATGAGAAGGTTCTAGGTCAGGGGTCAGACTCAGGGTCACAGACGGCCAATAGTAACGGAGGTCAGGAGCGAGACACGGACAAGGAGGAAGACTTGTCGTCAGTCGCCGAGGAGAAGGTGGAGCTCACCTGCAATGATCAGGTAGGAAATGAGATTTATCTTACTTTGAATGATATTCAAATTTGAATGTGAACAAAAATTAAATCAGTAATTTATTGGTCACTTGGTTGATTTTTCTGTACAACTATATAATTTGAAAATTTTAAATTGTTGTCAAATTGCTACAAGAGATTTGATAATTGATTCAAATGATATGATATGCCTCTGTCACCAAAAAATGTATTTTGTGATGACTGCACAAGTCATTTTGTTAAGCCAATTTATTTTAAATGGATTTTCTCAATCATGAATTAGGGGGAAAGTTAGCTGAAATATACAAACTATAGGAGTTTGAATACTCTGGTATTGCCAAAAGTCAATATTAGTTGTTTGTTGGAGTTCTCTGCAGCAATGCTGATTTACTCAGTCTTAAGGTTCTTCTAATTTGACTTATTTTTGCTGGAAAATTTACTGAAAAGTTTAGTATTTTTCTTAGTGGATGTTTGTCTAATGGTTTGAGCTATTCCAAATACTGTTTCAATTTCACTAAATCTAAAACATTGAGATTCCCTTGTTTCTTGTTCAATGAAGACATTTTATTATCTAATCTTTGGTGTTTGCAGGTTTTGGACCCAAACATGGATCTCCGGACGGTCAAACATTTCATCTGGAAACAAACAGGGGACCTGACACTACATTACCGACCACTAGCCAAGAAAGATTTCCACTCGTTCTGTAAATATTCATCCATGAATTCAGGAGAGAGTTAAGAAGTTGTCAGCAACATGCAAGGAAAAAAGCATTATGTGAAAAAACAGGGGTAGATATTAACCAGAGGAACCAACAGCTTCCAAGCGGAAGAGCTTCAGGCCATCATTAATTTCTCTCCTTGATAACTCAAATCAAATCAAAACTATTTTTGAGGACTTTGATGCCTTGATTGACGTTTCTCAGAGACTGACATTCAATAACTAGCTCATGATAGAGTTGTGAACCTGTTGTCTGCCATAATGTGGATGAGCATTGAGGTCAGAAAAACCTTATGGTACAGTTTGGATCTATTCTGATCCGTATATTCGCTGGCCTTCGTGATAGTCTGGATGTGACTGTTTATTTATCCATACTTCAGTGTGTTGGTGGCTTATGCTGAGTTACGTTCTAAGTCATGATGATCCTTAGTACCCAAAGGCTATATTTGTTTCCAGCAATATTTCTATTGCCTTGATTATGTTGTCTAAAAGCAGCAGCAAACGTCTCGTCCCATGCATTGATTTAGCTCAAATTGATGGCGAGGTCAGTCTTCTGAAATTCTTGGTGTTCATAATTGAATAAGATTACCTCTGTTTAGTAACTGAATGGACTCATACAAAGGAGTATTCCTTAAGAATTTGTGTTGGCATCGACCAATGGTGATGAATATTCTATTGATTCATTCGTGTCCATTGGCGTCTTTATGAAATAGATAAAATCTCATTTTGATCAATTTTCAACCATGCAAAGTTAGCAACTTTCACAAGGAACAAGCACACTTCATTATTGTCTGGTTCTTGATCATGATAGGAAAATACTAAAGAATACTTTCATCTGAGGACCATAGTATTTCTGATACATCATAAAGTGCAGTTGTGTCACTTTCGGAACATGACTTCATGTATAAATAAGCATTTCCTTGTGTAGTGTAAGACAACAAGACCTGACACTGCAGTGCAAGGTTCAGTTGTGGTTGAAATGCAACACAAGCCAACCTGTCCATGGTAACATCAATATTTCACAGGATGTTCAAGAACTAAGAAACACTCTGAAACAGAAAGCTAGGATGAAATTGTCAAGGATGCAAAAATGAATATATTTTTATGTGATATATTCCTGCAATCAGACGAGGACCATTATCTGTTCTAGTATTCAGCAGTTGAAGTCATGTGTTTTTTGTTCTGCCAGTCTTGGGACGTTATGATTGCATTTATATCTCCTTTGTTCAAATGACACTTTTTTGTTAAAATTTTATTTACTATTTACTCAGTCATGGTTATAAATTTGGAAAATGTTGTTCAACATTTAAGGTTGAAATTTCAATTGAAACTTTTTTCTATATTTTCATCTAAAAATCAGTTTAAGAAATAATTTGTTTTCAAAATGTATCTCAAAATGATGGAGTTTTTTTTGTTGAAGCAATGATGTATATTATTAAGCAAACTGTTTTTGTATTCTTTGATAACATGTAAGCAAATTATTGAATGATATAATTAAGATCTCTCTATTTATTGTTTTTCTGAATTAAACATGATAAAGTATTGATCACAAGCTATTTATTTGAATTTTGTATAATAAGTTACTTTCACATATGCAGATAAATTATATCTATATTTTCTTTAGATTGATCAAAATCTAGTTATAAAAGCAGTATCATATGAATGTAATGTTTGAAATTATTCATATAGGGGCTTCTTTCACCTTGATCTGTCTAAGACAGATTGCCTCAAGGAATGAAATCATCATAATCCCAAAAGCATAACCTTCAACATAATCAGGCTCTTTCATCTAATGTGTGCGACAATTATATGAGCCAAGGTCCATTCAAGTATCTGGAACTATATATCAGAGTGGTAAGATAGTTTCAAGTATGATACTTCACTTTTACCTCCCACTATCTTTCACTTTAGAGATCTTGAAATATGTAGGCCCATGTGTTATATAGGAATTTGCTTGTCAGTATTTATTATCAAATCTTGTTTGCCTCCATAGGACTAACATGTTTTTCATACAATACTATCTGTTGAGTGTGGTGTCAAGAGGAAATTCAAACAAAAAGCCTAACAATAAGCATAAAAATTGTCTAAATAGTGGTTGTCAAAATAGATGTAATTTTACAATTTTTATTCAATTCTATTTTTGCTTACGTTAACTTCATTTTCATAAGACTTCTGTCAAAAAGTTGTTTTAAGTACTAATTGCAAAGTGCAAAATAGTCTTCAAAATGTGATTCTCGAACCCAGAGGTTTGTTCAGTTATTGCTCACTATTGAAGAAAGACGATAAACACAAAATTTTTTAATATGTTTGTCTGTTATCCAGATATTACTTTCTTCAAGCAATTATTGTAACAGGTGTGAATTCATAAGAAAATGGACAGAGGATGCAAGGTGCAGCCTTCAGTGGGTTGTGTGTCAAGTTCTGCCTTATTTACTTGTTCTACATAGGTCTAAGACTCTCATCAATAACTGTCAACATTTTGATATTCATCACTCATAGAACTAGAGATTTCACTGAACAAACTAACATTTTGGTGAAAGAAACTATCAATCGGATTCTGTTGGATCATGTTTTTGTATCTTTGAACATTCTGATTTGACGCCTGCTCTCATTCGTTTCTGTGGTATTGATATATATATATATATCATGTAATGTTATTTCACAGCTGCGAGATTATAATTTGTACAGACTATGTTGCATATGTACAGTGCGTTGTTATGTCAGTTGTTATTTTATGAGTGTGTAAGCTAGGCACTTGTAAATAAACTAATAAATATTCACATTTGGTTACGTTGACTTCAGTTCCAACTTACATCACTTACATGCAGTTTTTCACAATTCATTATTCAATCCCAAAACTAGTCATAAGTAATCTCCAGTTACGTCCCCTGCTAAGGCCAATCTGATGCATTGTCGCCTCATTTCCTTTATACAAACACACAATGTCCTGCAGACTGATATGGAGGTCGCCGTGTAGGTTTCAGGCCTTGAATGCAGTTTTGCAAGATGTTACCATCAAGAAAAGTTGCAGAACACCGAAGAACTTTAACAGAAAAGGTAAACTGCAACAAGGCTTACTAAGAATTGCTTTGTTTAGCCAGTGATTGAGACTCTGTGTGCAATTTTTTTTTTTATCAAATGGGCACAATTTGGAATAATTGACTATGCTTTGTTCGTTAAAGCGGTGTAGGCCGGGTCTACATCAGGATCAAGTTGAATCAAGTGTGATGGCTTATGCACAGAAAGCAGTCATCATATCTCAGAGCCATCTATAAGATACACATATTTTCAAACATTTTGAAATTTTTCATTAATATGTCACTAGCAAATAACACAAAGTGTTTGATAATCATAAATGTTGTATGTTAAATTATTTTGATTTGTTATTTCAAAAAGTAATGTTGAAATTAAAAAATTGTGGAATAGTTGCAACTAAAATATTTGCCAGGTTTGCCTGTTGTTTCAAACCGGCATCAGCTAGTTTACGCCTGTTGTCAAGAAAGTGATTCAGCGCTATTGTCATTTTCGACTGCGTACGCTGGATAGTATGCCAGGTTACCAATCGAGCATAACCATTGATGAATCTCAAGATGATTTTACTTCCACAGAGCATGATAAAGGTGCAACAAGACTGTTGCATGAATACAATAGCGGATTACTAACAAGTTATCTAGCATCTCTGCTAAGTATATGGACATGGGCCTTAAATTGAAGCTCTCATATGTACAGGTCATAAGAAATAGTGTCAATAGTTATGATAACAGTTTTTGAAAACTGACGTAAACAGACAGGGAACCCTTACAAATATTTAACAAGATGGATCTTTCAACATTGAAATTCCACTGAAGAGAACTGCATTTATTTTAAAGGTAGTTAGGAAACAAGTGTCAAAACAAACAACTCAACATGAGAATGTGTTCAGGTATTTATTGGCCTTTTGTAGACTAAGATAAGCCTAAAGTAAAGAGTTGTGATGGTTAAAACATCACACATGAACCGACAGTTGGCAATCAGATCTGCTGGCAGCAATAGAGGTGTCAGATGCAGCTTCAAAAAGGAAACCACTAAGATTTCAGTAACGGGCTCTGTCTTGCAAAAGCTTAACAATATTTAGGATTGATTGTAGCATCCCTTTATTTATAGATCTTTAATTTGGCTCTCATATCAGAGCTATTGCAGTAACTGTAATATTTCTATTAATTCAACCCTCAAATTCTCAAAAGATTATCAGAAAATGTTGACAGTTTTCACCCAATGCTTGAAACTGCACAAATACTTTCAGAGTGGGCAAGCTGATTGTTAAACTGTAGGAGACTATTGTCAGAAGTTTGTAAAATTTGCAACAATTAATTGAAATCTTTTATTATAGCTACTATATAACTTAAAGCTTTAATGTTGGTCCAATTATTCGAGGGTAATAGATTATGGTTGATTTTTCCTGACTTTCAATCATTCCCTTTCATCCAGGGAAAATATAAAATTAAAACAACTATGTCCTCAAAATAGTGTTTTTCCCTTTTTGATAAAGACTGACAAAGTTGGCCGTGAACTGCACGAGTACCTCTTTCACTGTAGACAAATCAAATGCGATACATTCATCACTCATGTACCGAGTTGTGAAATAAAAATATCAGAATAGAGTAGACATTTAGAGCTTTCTCCAGGAGAGTTTGTTGAGCAAATCGATTTCCTGTTTTGATTCCGAGATGCTGATGTTAACAAGGCAGGATAGCAGTACATCTGACATGTTGATTTTGTTACGTCACTTGTAATACATAGAAAGTGTGAAACACCTGCAGTTTGTACTGTTCACACGACCATAATTCAAAGAAGTAATTCAATAAAATACACTATATAAATACAAAAAGTTACACAACCATGGAGTTACACGTGGTGTTCATGTTACACATGGTGTTTCTTCTACAGTTATTTTATCAAAAGTGGTTATCCTTTTTCAATTGGTGAAAATCTCCAATAATAGAAATCAAATCTTAGATTGCAAGAATATTTCCATGGTCATATTTTCAAATGTGAGCGATTGATAAAGTACCTATGATCAGGTTATACAGTTAAAACTGACTGTAAGATAAAGTTACATAGCAAAGTGTAAAAAATACAGAGTGTCACACAAATAAATTGCAATTCAAAAGTCCATGCAAAACAAGCACAACAGCAATGTGAAGCACACAGCAACATTATTATGCAGATGCAGAAAAAAACTGCAAATTAAACAGTATATCCAATAAACAAATATTACAAATATTGCAGTAATTGCAACAGACTAGCCAAATGCACATACTGACAGCATTGTTCTCGTCCAGGCAAGCTGATGCTATAAATGCATAAGATCCTTAAAAACCACTAATTCATGTATCATAAGGTCTCATGACAGCATGTAGAAGTGGAAGACCCAAGATAGACATGATTCCTAGAGGTCATCATCTGGCTCCAAAGAAATTATAAACTCTACAGCATGAGGTCCAAATGCCATTTGTGCTTGGTCTCCCTCATATATAGCTTCCTAATATTAACATTAGTTATCATACTTTCCAGCTATCTAAATGTCCAGCTCATTTCATGCAGTTGAAAATGTTGAATATATCATGATGATGGATTACCACATCCAAATAATTCCATCAATTCTGATGGTTCTTAATATCAATATCTGCAACAAAAATAATGCACCATTTCTTGATACATCTAATATAGCTTCAGATATTTTTAAAACCATTTTTGGGATTATAAGATGATGTTGACATCCAGAAATCTTGTCATCTTATTAATATCAACAAATTTGTTTGCAAAAGGCATTTACCATAGTACAAATGAAAACACCTTTGGAATGTTCAATAAATTTAAACAAAATTAAAGTTAAAGACCAGTTTTTTGAGAACAAGATTAGTATAGACAAATAACTACAAGTAGTTTTAGTAATGCATCATTTCCATTTATATAAATTTAAAATTGGAACAGAAATAATTATTGCTTATTTTGATCATGAATTATTCATTAATCGAGATGTGTTTGTAATTCACTGATGCCCCTGACATAAGCCAGTTAGAATTCTTAATACCAAATAGAGCGATTGGCTTTGTAAAACACCGAGCTTTTTATCGTTTGATATTCAAGACTTAATTCAATAGACAAAGCACAATCCAATGTCATGACCTTGAAAAAGACAAGTTGAGCTCACCAAATATTCCAGTGTCAGAGCATGTGATCAACATGAACTTAATGGAAATTTATCAAAATGAAGTTAAAAATATCACAATTCCAGTTTTACCTTCCCTAAATAGGATAGTGGCAAGTGATAAAAGAGGCTTTCCTGGGTGAAATGTAAAGCTAAAGTTTGTAGAAAAAAAACATGGTTACGGTCATCAATACCAATATGATGAAAAGCCGTCAAAGAAGGTATAAACATGTCTTTTATCCAAAGCCTGTCACCAATCATTTAGAAATTTTGCTTTCATAGACGCAAACATTTAATGGGTAGAGAGAGAAAACCAGGCATTGGTTCAACATTTTTGGGGCATGAAAATGCTCTTAAAATTCATAATAATTAGATTAGGCCTACTAGTATGATACAAGTCTCCAGTGTTGCATCCAGGTTTTAACAAATACAGGGGAGGTCCTCCATTGCATTCATAAAGGTGCAGGAGTGACTTGAAATTGTCAAATGATACTCAGAAAATAAATTAATTCATGACTGACATAAAGAAGAACCAAAAAATAACCTCGAAGTTCTGATTGTATCAGTAAAACAATGTTAATTTTCCAATTGTATACTTAAACAAGTATCATTGATAAGATATCATTTTCATTGATTACAGTATGTAAAACGTTTGAAATAAAATCATCAAGGCATATTGCGCAGTAGTATGACCTGATTGCGGAATTAAATGCCTTTTTGCGAGTTTACTCCCCCCCGTTATTGGTAAAGTTGCGCGAGATATTTATGAAATAGTGCATATCCTACAATCATGCACCCTGGGTGCAACATTGGAGTCTCTAAAAGTATCTTATAATATCAATGTGCATTGCCTCGTCTAAGCAGGGACAAGAAAGAACAAGTTGCATATTCCCAGATGACAAAAAGACAGAGAGCCTCAATCTTGCTGACTTGCACAAAGGTCTATGAACAGCGTTCTTTGAATTCTAGGCCCAATGCCTTAAAAAAATATCAAAAGGTGTAATTGCATTGAGTAAATGAAACATTTCATAAAGAAAAAAATCTGGAGGGACAGAACTTTTCTGCAAAAGGTGCAGAAAACCAAAATAGAGCAAAAAACTATTTACAAGAAGCCTCAATGCCAGCAAAAGGCACTAACACGAGAAACAGCGAGCACAATCTGGGACAAATCTAAGGTTTCAAAAAGTACATTAACATGCGTAGAACAACCTGACATGAACATATTCACAATATCATACAAAAGCATCAGAATAACAGTGATGACTTGGTTTCAGGTGACAACTTCTTCTGCAGTAACAACAAACATGTAACAACACAAACACACCATTAGAGGACAAACAACAGAGTTTCTTGTGAAGATATCTTTTAAGTGGAATATGTTCTAGTCTTAATTCATAAATCTCCTAAGTTATTAGAATTATCATATTATCATTTACAGAGTTTAAAACTTGTTTTTGGGGTTTTTGTTTTATCAACATCATAAAATTTGTCTAATGGATGTCACTTACTTATATTTTCTTTCAGTTTTAAAACTGAATCAGAAGGTTAGGTGTTAATCTTACTATATCATATCTAAGTCTTTCAACCCATTCATTAACATCTGATAAATCATAATTAGAGTTTTTCAGCTAGACACTGAAAATATCTCTTCTTTTAGCTATCAGTTAAATTTCAATTAAAGTCACAAGCAGCTATTTTTTAGAGATTGACTGGGTGATGTTGAACACTTTTTTGACAAAGTGTAGATATTTTGACTCACCAACTGTAAATATATGCTACAGAAACCCAATCCTAAGAGACTTTTCATGTATATGTATTATACAAAGAATATACCTAACCAATAACCAAAATGCATTGAAACTTTACATGCATTGCATTATCTGTTGTAAAACATTAAGTAGAATTGCTTAGTGCTGGAATATCTAAAATATAAAAATGAACATATACATTGATTATTGCTCTTTGGAGTATATTCATAATTTGCAGTAATATTTAGATCAGTTGTGACAAAAAATAAGATTCATAACATTTCGGTAAGTGAATGAAAAAGACCTTTAAACTACAAAAACTTAAACAGTTTTCATAAAAGCATCTACATATTATAGCACTACAAAAACAATATGGATCATAAAATGTAATGAATTTCTTAATACTATTTAATCAAAACTAGATCACACACCTCAATTTATTTTAGATAATATTTTTCCATTTCAAATTGACTCTAAGGTTGTGTTTAGGTTTAGGGCAAAGTCCCGATTTATCATTATTAAATCTGACAGGACAAAATTTGAGATTACCATTAATCACAGCAAATTTGGTGACGGCAGAGTTAGTGAGTGAGTTGTTGTTTAACGCCGCTTGGGCAACATACGGCAGAGTTACCTTCCCTTTCAAGGGAACTTCAGTCCTGCCCTGGCTATCATTGCACTAAGTCAGCCTGCAAGACCGCTGATAGAGTGGTGTGAAACCTGTGACTTTCAGGTGCAACCACAACCATTAGTTGTACGCAGACATTTTGAGTAGCATTGCACAAACTAAATCCAGAGATGTGCTTGAACTTTTTTTTTATAAGAGCAATACTTCACTGAACTTAATTTGACTCATATTGTGAAATCAAACTCAACGTGCCTTAAGGAACACAATATTGTCAATATTCTATGATTTGGTACATACTGTGAACAAAGTTTTTATGGAAATTGTCAACCTAGCTTGTAGGCATATTCATAAATTCAGTGACTGTGAGCTAATAACAAGTAACAAGTTTTTTTTAGTAATGAAATCTTTCACGAATATTGATAGATCAGACAATAAATCATCTTTCTAAGGAATATCATATACGTTCACAAAGGATTAAGATTACAGAAATAAGCAGACATTCAACTTGATACATTCAGTAATACTGGAGCAACACATTAAAGCTCAGAACAGAAAGTAATTTAAATGTTTAATTATATGTAATTTCAAACTGAAGCAACAACGTAATAAACATATGACTGGTAAACAAATAACAAATATATATTTGTATTTTGTATTTGACTTTTTTAAAGACTAGACTTGAGCTAATGGTAATGAAAAAACTGAAAGATTCAGCTAATTAAAGCATGTGAAAAATAACACCCAATAACATGATTAAAGCAAATGACAACAATCTTTGAATATACTTTCAAAACAAACAAATCGCCTCTGTGGCAAATACTTGTACATTAGACACATTGTAAAGGAAATACTTGATCATATACTTTCAAAAGATGGAAGAGGTTTAGTGTTTGTGTACGTGAAGTATGTATGTAATGAACATGAGTTTCGAGAAAAAAATTCTCATTAATAAAAACATAACTAAACAGTGTTGGAAAAGAGCTTACTTCTTGAAAGAATAACAGTTTTATTCCTACTTTAAATGGTTTTTATGATATAGCTTCATTTCTTCATCACTCAGGAAGAAACTCTTTTCATATTCCATCAAAATAAAATAAGTACAAAGGTGCCAAAATACTGCATTGACTGCAAGATTTAGGCATAAAAGGAATACAATCTGCAATACTTAAAAAACAAAATGAACACTTGTGGTGTATGATTTTACATTGGATATATTTCTTATAACAAGTCATTGAACTTTCTCCAAATAACCATAAAGAGGATACTTTCTTTTTCTCATTTCATTCACATTTAGATCAGAAAAGAAACAAATTTCTTTTACTTTCGAAACAAAATAACTTAAGAAAATTACTATGTATTTTATTATTATCTTAAGAATAAAACTCAAACAGTTATGAATTTTTAAATAATCCTGAACATTGGTACTCTGTAAAAGCCAGAAAACAAATCCTTTATCTCTAAAACAAGGTTAAACATTATGTTTCAAAGTGAAAGGAAGTATATGTTTCAAAGTGAAAGCAAGGATTATAGAGTTCCTCCTTCATCAATGAAGGTGAAAACAGAGCTCAGTTTTCATCTCAATGCAGACAGCACACATCTCTTCAGCAGAGCAGTAGCACTAGTGAGCAGTTGTAAGTGGAACCTGAACAATTAATTTCAAAACATATTTGTGTCAGTTGTTTGACTCAAAACAGAACAATACTGACAAACAAAAGCAGTGTTAACATGGACGTTATTTCCTAGCGGCGGTCAGTCTGAGGTCAGCCAGTGGACTGGTCAGTCTATAAGGAAGAACTCCTCATCGAGGTACGTGCCCTGTTTCTTCTCCTGCAGGCTCTGACTCTTCGTACTGGAGAAGTGGTCCAGGGGAAATGTCTCCGACCGATGTCTGGAAGTCAAGTAGTTCACAATTTAGAACAAACAGTATATAACAGAAAGGCGAGGAGTATTTTCAAACTTTTCCTTTCAGATCTTAAAATCCTGTATTATATAGTTAACAAGTTGTTATTTCTTTAAATTAATGATTCAACAATTCTCTCCAGTGTTAATTTGTTTAAACTATTATTTTTGTTATCATTTATGTCAGGTCAACTGATTTAGGGTTCAACAGATTGTTTAAGGATAATTCACATCTATACATACAGCTAGTATTATTCTATGGAGAAAGACCTTACAAGCATCGGCTGCGAGCCAGCTAAAAAATGGTAGTCTATATAATTAGCCGGTACTGTTATACACAAACCTAACTGCATTTAGAACTGACTTTTGAGACTTTTGTTAGACTTGAAGTACATGGTATCTGATAAATGTACATATATCAAGCATGTGCCAAACTTGAAATAGAAATCTTTGCCTTTTGATTAAGAGCATGTATATCTTAACAAGTGAGGTTAAAGTTTATTTATTCAAGAGTGATGCATTGCTGAGAGAAAATATTTTATGTTCCATATTACAAGATGAGATAATCAGATATTCTTTTCACTACTTGATGTAGTACTTGTAATTGTGCACAAACTGGGTATTTTTCATGTTATGTTGCTGCTAATAAAGATGTCAGCGACCAAAACACTTCAGTTCATAGGAGAACTGATTTTGATAGAACATTGTTACATGACAACAAACTCTTATAACAATATTCTTTGAGTAGTGAAAACATTATTTTCACTTTCCTCAGTTTAAATAACATGTCCTTGCTATCGTGAACTGAAAGCAGGTTTGTTTGACTGATAGAATGTGGTAGCACAAATACGATCACAAAACAGCAATCAATACAATGCAATCAAACAATAACAAAATTTTTCTGTACAGGGTGACTACTGCTTAAAGAACCTTGACTATCGACATCAGAACCACCATTTTGTTTGGGGGGAAATGGCATGAAAAATGGAGTTGGACTTTTTCTAATTTTACAACATTATGAAAATAAACTATATTTATGGATAGAATATCTACACAGTAACAAATGATTTATGGTAACACTAATCAACCATGCCTTATAACGCCATAGCAATGCCTTTAACATCGTAGCTCGATGAAAGCCTTCACTTGTCATGCTTGTTTTATTTTACAGAGTATGCACTCATATTTATCTTCTTGTCCTCATTAACATGTTTCAACTAGGTTATGTTACAATCAAGTACTTATTTAACATACATGGATGAACTGGAATAACCCCTTGAATTTTGTTTCCACATAAAATACCCCAATAAGATTGTCCTTTTTTACTTGTATCTACACTGAAATGATAGAAATTCCACTCACTTGAGCTGAGAACTGTTAGGCCAGTAAATGTGCTGGTCCCCGAAACTGAAGTTCTCATCACCTATGAGTTGCTTGGCCCAGGACTGGTTGTTGTAGGGAGGCTGTGTTCCTCCCAGCTCGGCTGGCAAGATGTCCTTGTTGATGTGCTGGTGAAGAGTCGTCAGATTGATACCGTGCATCTGGATCTGAAACACATAAATCAATCAATCTGTACATAAAATAACAAGGGCATTAGGTCATACACACCTGCATCTCATAGCTAGTGTTAACAGAAACTTCATATACAGATATTACATTAAGTCTACATTCTTTCCAAACAAATTTAAAAATAGTTAATACAAACGTTTTACCCTTGTGTTTTCAAAACGCTAGCATCTATGTTAGGTAGACAAATGACTTGATGATTGGTCATGGTTTCAGTTATGTTTCCAAGGAAACAACAAAAGTAGACATTTAATCCAGTACAGGCACATCTAGGGATCACTGTTGACCTGTATAGTGAAGCCAGCATATATAGCTTAGGGTATATGTATTGGCTTATAGAGTAAATAAAAATTTGCATTTGATTATGCAAACCAGGAACTGGAACATACAGAATACATATATACAAATCATAGGGATTAAATCTGTCAAGTTTGTTTTTACATTCATACAATTAGTGACTGAATTATGAGCAAAGTAAAATTTGATGGATAAATTAAATTTTCTTCAGACATTATGCATAGTAAGGGTAGAAACAAAAAAAGGGCACATCTACACAACATTGTGATATAATGTGTCAAGTTTTTTACATTTGAACAATAAGTCTTTGAGGTATAAGCAAACAAAATTTGACAGGAAATATTTAAAAATTTGCATACATGATGCAAATTAGGGACTGAAAGAAGCAAATAAACACATCCAGTGGTTAAATGTGGCAATTGCTTTTAAATTCCAACAGTGTCTGAATTATAAGTAAGGATGGAGGTCGCTCCTCTTTCCATATTGCAATATAGATATACGATATGCAAAAACTTTTACAGTTGAACCAGCAGTGTTGGATGACTCTTGTGTAGGTTTGAATCCCGCAGAGAATCAACCCCAAAAAGTACAAGAATTTTTACTAATACAAGTAGTGTTATCTACAAAAGAACAATGTTACATTTCTTCAGTTTCTAAATGGCATGTATTATTCATGACAGGCAATGTCACTTAAAGTTATCTTACGAAATGTACCAATTTTGAACACTTTGTTCTCTTACATATCTATATTTGAAGTAATTTGACGTTCCTCTTTTCATGCATAAATATTAGACTTGTGTATCCTGGCCTTAGTGCAGAGAAGATATATAAAAAATTCAGTTTTATTAGGCGAGATGATATATCATGGAACCTGCGAGATGATCTTCATCAAGTTACCATGGTAACCATAAAATACATATTCTGACTTTCTACAGTTTATGAAAGAAATATCACAAGAAATAAAAAAATAATGTTATTTCTTAACTACCAACCTGTCAAAAACATTACATGAATAGTAATTTCAAAATCTTTAAAATTGCAAAAAGATATCAGAAATATTATTTATTTTCCATTTGTATAAACACTGAAATTGCTAAAATAGAATAAAAGCTTTGTCTGCTTTCAAACAAATTTTGTTATATTTTCAGGATATATTGTCCCTTATGGTGATACACCGATGTATCATGCACCTCATGATATAAATATCCTGATTATTATATAGCCAAATGTGTTTTGTATTGATGCACACTTATCATGTAGGAGACAATGCAAACATGCTGATAAATATGCAGCCTCTTTCAAGTTTCTAATTGACAACCTTGTTTTTGAAGGTTTCTGCCCTCCATTATCTCTTTAAAATTGATTGCAGGGAAAAAAAGTCACTTATGAATATATATCTAAATCCATCGTTAGTTTACCTTGTTACGATTCTTTTCTTTCAGAAATGGTCTCAACATTTTGAAAATAGCTTCGATGTACCAGGGCTGATTGACAAAATGGATCGCAGCAAATCTGGCCGGAAAGCAATCCTGCAATGAAAGATTTAAAAATTAGACAGATGAACATTGCAAGAATGAGGTAACTTGTTTCAGAAAATTGGAAACTAATGTCTATTTCCTATCAACATCTCATATGCCATGTACTTAATCATGTTTTACTCTTTCTGTTTAATTATCTGGAGTGTTGGCCCTTTCAAATACATTTCCCTAGTGATAGACCAATAACATAATCATGAATAATCACTTTGTGAATTCAATCAATCATAGATCATTAAAATACTTCATTGATAAAAATACTTTATGCCAAATATGCTGAACATTTACCCTTGTTGTGGAAATGAATCACTTAAGAAGTCTTACCAGTAAAAAACTGTACCAAAGTAAAGAAAGTGTCATAACTTCTTATAGATGTTTCACCGATAACCAATGCATGGATGGTTCCATTTATTCATTATGATCAGTTCCCTAAGCTACAATTATCAATAAATGAAGCTCAACATTGTTTAAGATTATTCATCCAAGCAAAAGTGAATACTGTCACAATGAAAAAGGGTATGCATTTGACTTAATAAAAATGTGGATGCAAATAATAATTGTAATACCCTCATAATCTAGTTGAATTAGAGGGATCCATTATACTGTTAATTTCCCGAATAATTTGACCAACAAATTGAGGTTTTGTATTGCATATTTGATGGTTTGTTGTGTTAAACAAAGTTACTTTAGTTAAAGGATAATGTTTGTTTCTGTGATAAGGAATGAATAAATGTTACCTTATTACTAAAATGACTACCTCAATTTATTAACGTTACTGGAGAACTAAGATTAATTATACATGTGAAACTTACTTGAAGACCTTCAATCATGAGTTTAAGTATTTTAGGATTCAACCATGTTGACTGCTTGAAAGTAAACTGGCTCCAGTCCACCACAACCACAAAACCATTTATCTGCACTTCGTCTCTATCAATGAGTTTCTCCAGTGTCAGGAGAATGGCCCTATATATTGCAGCAAGCCCGTATCTCGTATTGTCCCAGTTGGCAGAGTACAGCACCAAAACTTGCCGACCAAACACATCTGGTTCTGGCAAGACACCCGGCAGTCCATCGTATAAAGCCTCCTTAACACCAGGCTCTGAGGCCTGAAACCTCTTAAACAGGTTGGGATTGTTCTGTCGATATTCAAAGTATCGAGCATATGTCCTGAATGCTTCATCAGTATTGAACTTTCTTGCCCGTAGGAATCGAATTATGAAGCTTTCATCTTCTCTCAAGAATTCTGAAATGATAAAGATTTGCTATTACTGATTCTTCATCTGGCAACTTTTACATTTTGTATACTTCACATGTAATCAGTAATGTTTAAAACTCTTAATGATTTGACAGGATAGAAAAATTCTATGTACTTTCTATTGAGGTAAATAAACAAAATAGTCATCATAGGCCATTGCAATTGAAAGTTGATAATTCAAAAGTAATATAGGTGCAACTGTCTTTTTATGTGACATGATTACAATTCATAACATTCCATACTTAAGTTGTTTATTCGAACAAAGCAAGAGAACTAAATTCCAACAGAAACTAGCTATTTGCCATCACAGTTAGAATAGATCATAGAAAAAAAGACATAATAAAATGCAATATAGTGAACATGATGAATATGTCCTTTAATTTTGTTTCCCTATTTGCTAATAAACAATGATTGTTTTGTGTAAAAACTCACTAATGTCAGGTCTAGTGATGATCTGTTCCTGCACGGCGGTGACACATTCCTGGCGTTTCTCTGCTACCTCCTGCAACTCATGGCGTGCTTTACGGATCAACTCCTCTGGAAGACCCCAGCCATATTCAGCCATGTCAACCATAAGTGCAGGCAGGTCTGAGGAATCTGGCCCCACCTTCAACATATCAGACACAAAATCAGTCAACCCATATGGTAGAGATCTTTTGGAGATTCAATTTCTTGAATAAGATCCTAATAATACTTGGAACACTGTGAAATGCTAATATATCACTAAATAAAAAGATCAGTAAATTCTTGGCAACCAATATGGTTCCATTTTTTTTGTCACTAACTGATGTAATTCTAAAACGGATGATGGCTGAAAAGAAAAAGAATATGACACTCTTTAACAATTCTTTAAACTAGACCTATACAATTGTTTTTAGCAAATTTATTGATTAGTAGCTGTAGAAATGTATCAATATGAAAAGCAAATGTAGCAGACTGGGCATCATCGAACAAGTTTGATCTCATTTCAAATATACAAAAAGGTGTTCATATTGTCAAATGAAAGCACCAATTAGGTATCAATACACTGAAGATAGACACCATAGTAATAGCTGTTTTTTAAACAAAGATGAGTTATGATTATCATAAGGGTTTATTACAAAAAGCATTTCTTCTTACATCACACATGACCTGTTATGTGATAAGTTATAATTTCACGAATACCAAAGTCAAAATCACATTTTGCAAGGTAAAACTTAAAAGCAGACCAATCAGAGCAGTAATTTGTGTCATCAACAAAACTAATGTTTGAGATGCCCGGAAAACGATACCAAGAAATGAAAAGTGGAGGGGCTAGTGAGTCATTCAGTGTTGATCACTGATGGTATACATTCCGAAATGAGGCAACCATTCGCACTCTTTCTTGTCATAGGACATGATCCATTAACTGTAACACAAGGTTTAAAACAAAACAATAATAACAAGTAAAATTCCATATAAATTAATCTAGTATGTGGCCCTGTCAAATAATGAAAAATCACAAAGAACAAACCTTAGGTTGTGACCACATGATTTCATTGGCGTTAAAACAACTAAATCTTTTAAACAAAAACATTTCCGAAATATATTAAACATTCAATTGAACGATAGGGTGTTATTGGTTAAAGTTCAAGTGAGCTCATCGATGTTGTAAGAGGAAGTGGCGAAATTACCAGTTTGAGAGGCCACCACTTCTCTTTTGGAGCAAGAAATTCATGCAGCCGACATATTAAAAAGGGAGGAGTCACTGCACCGGAAGTATGATAATTAATTTCTTTTTAATGCGTTTCAAGGACTGAAGCAAGCTCTTTGGTACAATAGATTATGTTGTGTTATTTGATAATCTTTTGTTTTATATGTTGAATACACAAATAATCGTGTATCAAAACAGATAAAGGAAATCGTAGACGTAATATTGACACGCCGATATAACAAACAATGATTACTCCCCCAACATAATGTTTTAGTGGTACGACAAGAGCATTCTTGCACATGTATACAATCCCCCTATCGCTAAAGTCAAACGTGATATTTAACACCAACATCTATCTATTTCCTTATGGAAACAATTAATCAGGCCAAATATAAGATTTTCTTTTAACATTTTAAGTATCATTTTATTTAGAATGTTTTGCAGACCCATGCTAGATCCTTGCGTCCGCCTACCTGTTTTTCTAAATAGTTACAGAAAAGTGCGAACTATCAAATACATACATAGTACATAGTGGTACATAGTCAAAATATTTAATTCAAGTGAGACAACAGATGCATAACATACCATCTAGAGTCGCGACGAGCATGTAAAAGTGCACGTCAGGTCAGTCAAAAACATTGTGCAGTTAAAATATTAAGTTGATCGCGAAGTATCGACTGTTACCAAAAAGAATCATTTTAAAGATAATTGGTTTTGTACAGTGACAATACGAAGGGAGAAAGTCGCAATTATGATCGAAAACCGGACAGTGGCGCGCGTCAAACAGCCAGGAGGACAGTTTGGAGTTGATAGTGTTTGTTAGGTAGTATATATATAACTAGTATCCATGTAAACTGAACGTGTGATCTCCGCCTCTGTGCATTTATAAGGCTATTTTTAGATTTTCATGGAAAACCAGTATTTGCCATATTTATGTTTTTTGGACATGAAAAATTAAGATGTTTTGATTTTATATCATAACATATGTCATTTAGGTTCGTATCAAAGGTGAATAATATGTTATGAAAATCACGGAGTGGCTCTTTAAAGCAAGTTCTCTGTAGAGCAAAACTATCTGTTTTGATTCAAAATCAGAAAAATAAGAAAACGGTCAAATATTGATAAAAAACAACAGCACGTCAAATTAAGAGGTAACAGAAAACTTTTTAATTAAAGCAAGTTCTCCGTAGAGCAAAACTATCTGTTTTGAAAAAAATAAATCAATATAATAGCTTCAAAAAGATTGAATTAATTAACAATTCATCCCTAATTTTGATTATTTTCAATGATTGCAAAAATATAATTATTCAGATGATTTTACGAGCTGGGACTATATAGGCATTATAAACCTGAACTTGTTTGCAAAGTCATATGATTTCGGCCTCGACATGCATATATAATGTCTTGTTTTTTCAATATTCATTGAAAAGAAATAATTGTCAAATAAGTGTCATTCGATGATGAGTATGTGATATTTCAAATCTTTTATCACTAGTGATAGTATCTACGCATGTGTGAACGCTAGTATGTTTCAGAAACACCAAGTGCCTCTTTAACGGAGTAAGTAGGACGAAAGAACACGTTACTCTATTCAGAATGGACACTATATAGGTATGTAAAAAACACCATGCTGTCAGCACAGGGATACCCGCCATAAACGTGCGATGAATAATGTACCTTTGCATTATTTATAAATTCTGGGACTGTAGATCGAATTAACCCTTGTGGTTATGGGTGGATACTTCGGCGCCGCGATGAGAGATACGAGGGGTGTCTCATAAGTCGTACGCCTAACCAATCTATGTTCTTTTTGTCTTTTTTCCCTATCTTTTAGATGACTTATTAGCAAAGTCATAACACATGATTTTACACATGTAGTTAATATGCTTTTGTATATAGTACCATGTATTATTGGGGTATAATATCTGTTGAATTTTGTACAAACAATACTTATCTTTACTTTAGGCCTCTTGTATATAGTATCATGTCATATTGGGTTATAATATCTGTTGAATTTAGTACAAAACGATACTTATCTTTCCCTTTAGACCTCTTGTATATAGCATCATGTCATATTGGGGTATAATATCTGTTGAATTTAGTACAAACGATTCTAATCTTTACCTTTAGACCTCTTGTATAAAGTATCATGTCATATTGGGGTATAATATCTGTTGAATTTAGTACAAACGATACTAATCTTTACCTTTAGACCTCTTATATATAGTATCATGTCATATTGGGTTATAATATCTGTTGAATTTAGTACAAACGATACTAATCTTTACCTTTAGACCTCTTGTATATAGTATCATGTCATATTGGGTTATAATATCTGTTGAATTTAGTACAAACGATACTAATCTTTACCTTTAGACCTCTTGTATATAGTATCATGTCATATTGGGGTATAATATCTGTTGAATTTAGTACAAAACGATACTTATCTTTCCCTTTAGACCTCTTGTATAAAGTATCATGTCATATTGGGGTATAATATCTGTTGAATTTAGTACAAACGATACTAATCTTTACCTTTAGACCTCTTATATATAGTATCATGTCATATTGGGGTATAATATCTGTTGAATTTAGTTCAAACGATAAAATCTTTACCTTTAGACCTCTTGTATATAGTATCATGTCATATTGGGGTATAATATCTGTTGAATTTAGTACAAAACGATACTTATCTTTCCCTTTAGACCTCTTGTATATAGTATCATGTCATATTGGGTTATAATATCTGTTGAATTTAGTACAAAACGATACTTATCTTTCCCTTTAGACCTCTTATATATAGTATAATGTCATATTGGGTTATAATATCTGTTGAATTTAGTACAAAACGATACTTATCTTTCCCTTTAGACCTCTTGTATATAGAATGCCTTGCAATTTGTCAGTTAAAGGTAAAAACAATCATAGAAGTAGGGTATGATTTCATGTCACAATAAATGATAAAACATTTGGATTGCTTGATTCAGATTTTGATGTGGTTTGTTGTGAAGGACAAACAAATTTGGTCTTTACGTGTATCGATGTATTAAGACATTCATGTTTGTGCGTTCTTTATGTTATGTGGAGAACTGGCACCCGTGAGACCATTCATAATTGAGTTTGAACCCTTTGTATCATGACTGAGAACGTAAAAACAATACAATAAATGAAATCCTTATGATAAAGTCATAACGTAAGTCTCGCAAAGAACCTGCTATGGTAAATAAGAATAAGAGTCGAAGCTTTAATAGGTTGATGGTGGTTTAAATCGCGTGTTTGTATGAACGTCCACAATGCATTCCAGTCAGTATCTGCCACCACTGTCATATTTACTTGAGATTTTTCTTACAAAAAGATTGATTAAACATTTTTACACATCAATTGCCGATTTAGAAGTTTTTGATGGTAACAATATAAGATGACAGAGGAAATGGGGATCATCATACTGAAATATCACAGAACCAAATTCCTGAAGGTTGAGTAGAATTAATACATTAAAACATTGCATTTGATCGTTTTCTACTTGAGGCCAGGTACCCGTCGGACACCTTTCGTAGGCTTTCACTATTATCCGAAACTTGTTCACACCTTGGAGGATGATATTCCTTTATATGGGATGTAACCGCTTTCTACACAAACACCCAATGATGATGATGATGATGATTGTGATGATGAAGAAGATGGTGATTATGATGATGAAGATGATGAAGAAGATGGTGATTATGATGATGAAGAAGATGGTTATGATGATGATGATCACTGATGCAGTGTCAACAATAGCGTTAATAAAGTTGCTTCCTGGAGGTGTGATATTATGATAATACAAAATGTCGAGATAAACTGAACTCCGTTTAAATATCGTTTATTTGATGCGGCAAATAGCATGGCGTTATGAGATACATGACATGTCAAATACTTTCAACGTCCATAAATATAAACACAAACCATGCTAACGAAATATGACACATCCTACCTCTCGCTGTACAGACACATCTATGATTAAACCTTACGGAAATCGAAATCGTGACTATGAAATTTTACAACCAAACATTTAAAAATGACTCAGGGATGATTCAAGGGACAAAGGTCATAGATACACACAGGAGATGTACATTATATAAGATACGACACGAGCTTCAATATGATATAAGAATACACGTCTTTGGTTTTAAGAAAGAAAATATTTCAGAGTCCATTTTTCAATTTAATATGAATTTCAACAGCTGAAAATAAATGCTTTCAAAAAGAAGTATTTATAAATTAATGGTCTGAAATAAATTCTATACCTGCGTTTTCTCTTAAAGTGTGATCTTAAAAAATAACTGAAGTAATGAGTAGTTAGCACATGCTTATATAAGTGAGTTTTTAGAATTAATGGCTTATGCAAGAAGTCGATCCCACATATAGGAATGCCTGTTCTTCTTCTGTCATGATTTCGTTTCGTGTGAATAGGAAAATGTCTAGTCAAACCAGCAAAGTATAACACACATTTGAATGTAATAAACTCTTAAAAACAATAAAGTAAAAAGAAATTAAGGATACGATATAGACTAACATAAATAGGTAATATAGTATCAAATGAGTTATAGGCTAGAAATTAAGGATACGATATAGACTAACATAAATAGGTAATATAGTATCAAATGAGTTATAGGCTAGAAATTAAGGATACGATATAGACTAACATAAATAAGTAATATAGTATCAAATGAGTTATAGGCTAGAAATTAAGGATACGATATAGACTAACATAAATAAGTAATATAGTATCAAATGAGTTATAGGCTAGAAATTAAGGATACGATATAGACTAACATAAATAAGTAATATAGTATCAAATGAGTTATAGGCTAGAAATTAAGGATACGATATAGACTAACATAAATAGGTAATATAGTATCAAATGAGTTATAGGCTAGAAATTAAGGATACGATATAGACTAACATAAATAGGTAATATAGTATCAAATGAGTTATAGGCTAGAAATTAAGGATACGATATAGACTAACATAAATAAGTAATATAGTATCAAATGAGTTATAGGCTAGAAATTAAGGATACGATATAGACTAACATAAATAGGTAATATAGTATCAAATGAGTTATAGGCTAGAAATTAAGGATACGATATAGACTAACATAAATAAGTAATATAGTATCAAATGAGTTATAGGCTAGAAATTAAGGATACGATATAGACTAACATAAATAGGTAATATAGTATCAAATGAGTTATAGGCTAGAAATTAAGGATACGATATAGACTAACATAAATAGGTAATATAGTATCAAATGAGTTATAGGCTAGAAATTAAGGATACGATATAGACTAACATAAATAGGTAATATAGTATCAAATGAGTTATAGGCTAGAAATTAAGGATACGATATAGACTAACATAAATAAGTAATATAGTATCAAATGAGTTATAGGCTAGAAATTAAGGATACGATATAGACTAACATAAATAGGTAATATAGTATCAAATGAGTTATAGGCTAGAAATTAAGGATACGATATAGACTAACATAAATAGGTAATATAGTATCAAATGAGTTATAGGCTAGAAATTAAGGATACGATATAAACTAACATAAATAAGTAATATAGTATCAAATGAGTTATAGGCTAGAAATTAAGGATACGATATAGACTAACATAAATAAGTAATATAGTATCAAATGAGTTATAGGCTAGAAATTAAGGATACGATATAGACTAACATAAATAAGTAATATAGTATCAAATGAGTTATAGGCTAGAAATTAAGGATACGATATAGACTAACATAAATAAGTAATATAGTATCAAATGAGTTATAGGCTAGAAATTAAGGATACGATATAGACTAACATAAATAAGTAATATAGTATCAAATGAGTTATAGGCTAGAAATTAAGGATACGATATAGACTAACATAAATAAGTAATATAGTATCAAATGAGTTATAGGCTAGAAATTAAGGATACGATATAGACTAACATAAATAAGTAATATAGTATCAAATGAGTTATAGGCTAGAAATTAAGGATACGATATAGACTAACAAATATAGGTAATATAGTATCAAATGAGTTATAGGCTAGAAATTAAGGATACGATATAGACTAACATAAATAAGTAATATAGTATCAAATGAGTTATAGGCTAGCTAAACATATACACCGAAGTCCATGGTCAAACAGCAGTTGATAACATGAGTCTTGTCTTGACTGAATCTGAGCACTGAATGAAGTTTAATTGAGACTGGATCTGGCTTGTAAATCCAATAAGAGTGGAAAACAATGGCGAAGAAAACTTATCGCAAGGTTTAATTTAGAGACCAGGAAGCTTAATCTTTGAATGAAAACGTTTTAATAGCTGACCTTGATATAAAGATTATGTTGCTTCCAGAGATTTCCATTTCCGGAAAGATCTGAAAGCACTCAAGAAATACATGGAAAGGACGGAACGTATATTAGACAGAAATTTTAGATGAAACATTCTACACTCAGCTAGCATTCTAAAGGGGGTCAAATATGTCAAACTTCATAAATGTTGTTGCTTAATCGCACAGAGACAGTGAAAAGATCGAGATTTTTTAAAATCGAAAATCGAACACTGATGCGCCAGTGACTCAAACGTAATTTTATGCAAACTGATTTATAGAAGACACAACAAGACATATGGGTTGGTATTGCTTATTAGGGCCCTTTTTAAGTTTGTGTAATAGATTGAAATTTAAAAAAAACCCCGATCAGCCTCAATTATTATTTTAGATAAATATCAATGGAAGTATTATCAATGACTGTGTTATAAATGAATGCTTAATAAACAATTTCTGTATCAGTGAGGAATTCTTGATTCAAGAATTATGAGTGAATAGTTACGTGTGCTTCATAAACGAAACATTTGAGAAATTAAAGTTAATAACATGCATGAATGCTTAATAAGTCAATGGTTAGTGCATTAATGTTAAGACTTTTTGATTGAATGTTTTAAATCAGAATAGTTGCAGACTGAATAAAAACTATAGGAATGAACACTTCATTAAGGAATGTTCATCAAACGAAAAGCAAGTTAACCGTTCACTTGGATAATACAGTTGCATTACAGCCTTGTTTTTAAAAAATAGAGAAATGAATTACAAATAAGGCATATGATACACTAATATTTAGTGCGATAATCATTTAATAGTTAAGTGTGTGTTTATTAATGTTTTGTAACTTTGGAATGTTACATGAATATTTTTAACCTTGAAATGTACAAAAATGCCCTCTGTAGTCAAAATTAAAAAATGTGGACAAAAGAATGACTGCTAGTAACTAGTAATGCGTGCAGCTTTTGAATTTACTTACACTCTGAACTGAGAACAAAGGACGAACTATTGTTTATTAAAACAAGCTTGTAACTTAACCGATTAAAAGAAAATAATATAAGCATTGTTATCGGAATAAGATAGCGGCTGCCTTTTTCGCTCTTCAGACTTTAAATACTTCCGGTCTTTCAGAACCTGAATGCGTACATATTTGTTAAATACTTACGAGGTGATTATCTGATTGCGGATCGTTAGTAATATCGAGAGATATGCATTATCTGCTCATTCTTTTCATATACAATATATTATTGTGCACTATTGCCTTTAATGTTTAGTATATATTGAAAGGACTTATGTAGGTATGTCATCTTAATTGTTACAGATAAGTTTGAAGGAATGGCGAGCACCAGTTTTGTTATCCTGTCGGATTCTCTCTTTAAAGAGCCACTCCGTGATTTTCATAGCATATCATTTACCTTTGATACGAACCTAAATGTCATATGTGGTCATATAAAATCAAAACATGTTAAATTTTCATGTCCAAAAGACATATACTTGACAAATACTGGTTTTCCATGAACATCTAAAAACAGCCTTATAAATGCACAGAGGTGTAGATATCACGTCCAATATACATTGATACTAGTTATATAACCTAACAAACGCAATCAACTCCTAATTAACTGCCCTCCTGGCTGTTTTAGATACGTTTGGCTATTTAACGCGCGCCACTGTCCGTTGCCACAAACTTCCTAATTCTTTTATTTTTTTAATGGTTGATAATCAGTATCTTGACTCATATGCATGAGCAAGTAAACTAATTTGAATGCTAAAAAACGGCAATGTAAATTGTAATTTCGTTAGAACGTTTTACGCTTCCGGAAACCGGAACTCCAGGAGAGACGAGGCTCAACGATGGATCAGAGGAAATGTGTACCAGTGGGGAGTCCTATGCTTGTGACAGATTCTTCGATACATATACCGTGTTTTAATCAACTTCTAGATTGTCTGACAATTTCTAGATAATAGAAGCGCACAGAAAATCTTCGTAAATGACCCGTAAGTAGAAATGTTATAAATTACTACGCAAAAACCATTTTTTGCTTTCAAGCAGTGGTGTGTGACTGCTGAAATTTAGTTGGTCAAATTAACGATTTTTTCTTTGCTTTCCATAATGTCATATGGAACATGTTATAACCACATCGAGACTGCTACTGCTTAAAACATAATCTTTAAAACATATTTACAGCAGCCACAAAGACAAATATTGGTTGGTCGAGATAAGTAGGTCATTTACTTATAAACATGTAACTAGGATGCAGAATTTCATCTTCTTCAAGATGTATCTGGCGGGATTTTGATAATCATTGAAAATATGTTTTCATGTTGTCATTTTAGAGATGAAGATGCTAGTCCATCTAGCAGACAAATCTGACAAACTCACCTGTCCAAATTAGGGGGGTGTGAAGTGAGTTGGTGTTTAACACCGCTTTCAAGATTATTTCACTTATATCGCGGCTGTTAGTATAATTGCAGGGAGAAAGCCCACAACACCATTGTGGCTATGCATTGCGGTGAAACCTGCGAGTATCGGCTGGAACTAGCAAACCATGGGTGGTACTGCATACAGTGTAGCATTGCACCCAAACCTGACTGCGTGTAGAACACCATCCAAATTGGATGGGTATTAGTAGGTTATTTAACCTACCAAACACTATAAACTCTTAACTCCCTGTGACTACTTTGAATAACTTTCCAAGATTACATCTGCCTAAATGAGTTACCTAATTGTCTGGTTTGTGATTGTAATTGTGGCTCTATAGATTCATACTGTCTCTGTACCAAACTGAAAAGAATTTAAATCTAGTTGAACATTTTCAAAATTCCTCATTTCAGTGAGAGGGTCAAACAAAAATGTCATGTTGAAAATACAGTAGTTACTTTTATGATCAATTAAGTCCATTTATACTAATTTGATATTGAATTCTAGGAGCATATTCAAACTGAAAACCAGTACAAAAGAAAACCAGACAAAACTGTGAGCATGCACCATTGTACAGTTGGTCTGAACATAAATAAAATCATGGCAGTTGCCAAATCAAATAAACTCTTTTACTATCGTGTAGTAACATTGGAGGTTATTTGAAAAATAGTCGTTAACTTAATTATACTTTGCTTATGTTCAAGTTCTTAGTTCGGCTGTCAGAATCTACTTACCTATATACCTAAGCCACAGGTCTGTAAATGAGTCGATATTCAAATACTTGTGTAAATCTCGTGTCCTGTGGGGTGTTTTAGTACAGAGAGGTGTATGAATAATTATTTGGATATTGTCAATCACATTTCAGCACTGAGGGCGTTTAGGCTGAGGGCTGTTATTCCAATTCTCTACACCCTGGGACTCACATAAGGAAAACTACTCCTCGCTGTCGATGATCGCAGTCTTGTTATGACAACATTAACCAATGAACAGGTTCCTATTAAATGATTGGAAGGGATCATTTGATATGATATTGGCTAAACTATTCTTCTTATTACCTTTATCAAGTCTGTGTGCAAATGCTTTGCACAATTTTAAGTGAAAAGTTTCTGAAAAGTAAAAATAACACTGAAATCAAGCTATTTTGGCTTCAAGATAACACAATTTAGAAAAAGCTTCTTTATGAATCTGTATATTTATTGAAAAAAATTCAAAAACGTAATATGGCATTAAAGATAATCATATTCTTTTTTTTTTTTCAAGCATTATTCGCATGTTTTGATGATCTAAATGATTTTTAGATTTAATCCAAAAATAAAATCTGTATTATATGACAGCTTAGTCGCATGTCATTTTGGTTATAAATATATTTTTGCAGACAATTATTGCATGTCAGCCAATTTGAATCCAGTTTGTGACAAGGTAAGGCACATACAATAATTGAGTTTTGAAATTTCTTCTGGAAGATCTTATAAACGTCACTCAAATTCTTTCAATTTGTCCATTGAATTACTAGCACTGTGATTGTCGTCATTGCTGCCAACCTTTCTGGAATTATTGTCAAATTTAAATCCATTGATTGTAACCCAGCACTGATGTATATAAAACACTAAAATGGTATTCTCAAAATGCAAACGGGGCTAAATTCTTTGCGAAACTCAATTTGAAGAAAACTTTTGTTATCAAAAAACATGTTAAAAGAAAACCTAGTCCTTTTTCTTACAAATCACATAATTAGGTTACCAATATATTCACCTAAACCCATTGCCAAATATATTCAGCTGTCAGAAATAATTAGTAAATAGATAAGGAAGACAGTTTTCACAAGACAATGATTTGTGGTCAAGAGCTGTGTTATTTTTCATAGTTAACCAATCATGCATTTTTTACCATGGGATATTACCTCTGAGTCTGATAGAGAATGAGTGTGTATGCAGAGCAAGGCCTAGCGACGCCCCATGGCTCCCCCTAGCTCATGTGGCATTCCCATGGCTCCGATTTCCCCACAAAATAAGCTAATGAAATATGAAGATAACTCACAATTTAGTAAGAAAAAGTCTTTGGACCGGATCATTCCTCTGAGGTTTGTCTCAGAGTTCTTTGTCCTGACCTGATTGTGAATCCATACATATTAATGTAAATATCTGTATTTTGAGATGAAGGACGTGCCTCTTTCCTTACATTATTTTCATATCTGGTGTTATACTCTGTGTAATGGCCTGAAACCGATGTCAACTCTGTCCAAGACACTGGAGGATATAAGGTACATGATGCCATTTAGATTATCATAAATTTTATTTGGACTTGATATGGACCAAAATAGCATTTGTACTGAATTAAGTTCAAATAAGCTCACTCATTTTCATACAATATGTCTACTGATTTAAGTTAAATCAAGTCACTTGATTTTTATATTGATCCCAAAAGGCCCAAACATTCACAATTATTTCTTTTCATTTATAAATGAGCAAATTTCTCTGTGATATTCAAAGCCTTTATTGTGTTATATTACATGTACAATTGTTATATAATCTATTCAATAGTACCTATTCATCTCTTTCTTTTTATCTTCTATAGAAAAGTTTACAAAATACCTTTAACTCATTGGCTAGGCAGATTTTGTAAATTGTCCAGCTATAAGTCAAAGATTAATATATTCTAACAGTTTCAATAATAATAAGCCTGGAATTTTCAGCAAAAGTTTGTACTCCCGGATGTAAAATATCCATTGACATCCATAATCTTAACATGTGACCCCATTACCACTCAGATAGTCAATGATTTGGTATCAAATTAGTTATACTGTTGATTTGGCAATTAAGATATTTTTATAGAAGAGATTAAATTAAGAATAAATGTGTTGAGTAACCTTTGTAGGGACAGATTGATCTAAGCAATTGATGACACTTATTTGCCTGGCAATCAAGGAGCATAGTCACTAGTCAGAAGAAGACATTATTTTCCTGCATCAACAAAAATGGCACAGGTTTGGTATGTATGATGCGTGTTTTCGAATTGCATTATGATAAACCTAACCTAGTGATACCCATTTTATTTCAATAACAGAGTAGTCACAAGCTAGATACCCTGTAGTTTAGGTTAAATGTAGGCTTCCAACGTCATATGAAAAAAACCAGCTTGTAATGAGATTCCCATTTGGAAAACTGTTATGTTTTAGTAAGAATTTGCCTACATAGTACCATTATTTCTACATTGGTATCAAAACTGTTTAATGTAATAAAACTTGTTATACCAATTTTGGTTGAATCAAGTTTGTTGAAAAGTACCTTCCATTCCAAAAAGCTTTCAAAACTGCATACTTTCCATGACATATGATAGATTATTCATCAATCACAAAGACGAAAACCTAGACGTAGGACGTAGTGCTTTCTCCATATGTCACCAGCTGACACTGTAAAGAGAGATTGCCGCTCTCCGTCACGACAATCTGAAGGTGAATGCGTCATGGTGTATCCAGTTTGGCATGTGACTGATGAGTGATCGTCACTTAAGGCAGCGACAGATTATCCAATATCACACTGACTTACTGAACAGATCAAGAGGTAGATCCAGCTTTACTTAGGAAAATTGAATCTTTTGTAAGGAATCCATATCAATTTTTGTATGCTGTTTGTGACTGATTGATTAAAGTATTATGGAGCATTGAACTCACTCACTGTTTTCTCAGCCAGTATGATGTATGTGTATATGGTAGACCTAGGCCAGGGGGACGAAAGTGTATAGGGCAAACTGACCGAGGTTCGGACAGTGAATCAATTCAAATATTTTGAAAGACTATATGATTTATAACTATCTGAAGAAAATAATTATTTTCAAACCAAAGTATAAAAAATTAAATTTTTGATTTGATTTCATTCTCAATATCAATAATTATTTCAGCATTAGCCGAAATTAACGGTTTTAATTGCATATACCAATTCGCCCGAGGTTAGGACACTTCTGCCCTAACTTCGGACAGTCGCACCTAATCTTCTCGAATGCATCCCTGGCTTTTAATATTCATAAAAAGGATTTCAGACATCCCCACTCATGCAGTGAATAGGCTACGTACAATAATATTATAGTTTTGGAATTTGTCACTGCTACAGAGCATGTTTTCCGATGTTAAATTCTTGAAAACTGCTACATGCGCCATTAGAGCATAATGACGTCACAATCCCATTTGTAGGCATTGGACACTAAAAACGCCGATAGCGCTAAACAGCATGTTTTCAAAATTATTCAGTTTGTTTTATGTATTAGTCGTATGTTTATTTGTGCTTCCCGAACCTTTGTCTGTTAAAAAATTACATTACGAGTCCTTAAGTAGAGAACTGAAGAAGTGTCCAAACCATGGTCAAAACTGTCCGAACCAAGGTCATTTTGACATGTTAACAACATCTCAATATTTACTTAATTTTTCACGTTATATGTACCTATGTTAAGAATAATTGGACTATTTGGTTATTTTTCATTGTTTATGAGTACAGTTTAAGATAGTTTACCGCTCCCTACATCTTCTGACCGAAGAGTCAACATTTACATTGAAACAAATATTTCGCCATTTTCTTTCTTGAATCCTTTAATTGTACCTCCAGGCAAAACTTCGATAAGAATATTATACCGAGAATTTAATGTTTATCAAAGGAAAGACATAAAATAACAAACTGAGAAGAAACGTTATACAATAAACAGATCGCAATAGTCGCACGTATTATTGCATCAGCTCCAAATAAAAAGTGTCTGAAGTTTGGGGGACCTCAGGTGGTGTCCGAACCTCGGTCAGTTTGCCCTATGGTAGATCTGGCTTAGAGGGATGTATGTGTATAAGGTAGATCTGGCTCAGAGGGATGTATGTGTATATGGTAGATTTGGCTCAGAGGGATGTATGTGTATATGGTAGATCTGGCTCAGAGAGATGTATGTGTATATGGTAGATCTGGCTCAGAGGGATGTATGTGTAAATGGTAGATCTACCTAGGACAAAACTTGACCTGGGGGCATTGTAATAAAATAAGCCCAATGCCCGATGGAAATGCCCGAGGGAAATGCCCATAGACAAAAAGTCATAAAACTGACCTAATTGGGGAGGAGGAGGGTTTTAAGAGTGGGGGAGGGGAGTGTGATGTTTTGTCTTTTTTATAAATTTTGATCTTGAGATGATTACGTCGATTTAACTTAAGTGCAATAGGGGAGGGGGGGTCCTGGTGGTTGCCTTGATTTGTCATAGGGATGTGTGTGTAAATGGTTGACCTTTGTCAGAGAGATGTATGTGTAAATGGTTGACCTTTGTCAGAGAGATGTATGTGTAAATGGTTGACCTTTGTCAGAGAGATGTATGTGTAAACCATTGACCTTTGTCAGAGTGATGTATGTGTAAACCATTGACCTTTGTCAGAGTGATGTATGTGTAAACCATTGACCTTTGTCAGAGGGATGTATGTGTAAACAATTGACCTTTGTCAGAGGGATGTATGTGTAAACAATTGACCTTTGTCAGAGGGATGTATGTGTAAACAATTGACCTTTGTCAGAGGGATGAATGTGTAAACCATTGACCTTTGTCAGAGTGATGTATGTGTAAATGTTGTTTACATGTTGTACCTATGTAAATTGAAAACCTGGCACAGAGGGACGTTTGTAAAAATATATAAATGGTAGACCTGGGCCAGAGGAATGTGTGTAAAAAAGATAGCCTTTTCCAGAGAGATGTATGTTTAAGTAAATAGAAGACCTGGCCCAGAGGGATGTGTGTGAAAATGGTAGACATGTAATCAATATTTTAGAAGTATCTACTGACTAATGGGGTTCGGTGTATAATTATGTGCTCACATGCTTGGATTTTCTTGTTCCTCTTTGTGATCTCATGTTGTTTATAATAAATAATATTTTGTACAATAACTCGGAAATAATCTTTGATTGTCATGGTTTGTTTGTAACTTAAGAATTTGATTCTTTGAACTGCTTTGCCTCATATAGTCAAGAAAATAGTTCTTTTAATATAGACAGGGAAACTAGAGTGATAGTTTTCACTGAGGTCTGACTTTCGATAGATAAACTTAGAATTGTTCTCCTATGTCACTTTACTGATATGAAAGTCTAAGCAATTTAAGAAAGGGGAAAAAGTATTTTATCAATCAATAAAATTTTTATAAATGTTTGAATGTTAAGGAAACTGTGTTGGCAATTAAAACTTTAATGCCTTTCATATCACCATGGTAGAAACCTTGCATGCTGAGAAGGGAGAAGTCAAGTAATTATCAAGTAATGACATCACTATGCTGTTACATTATCAATTTATGACATCAAAATTCTATTACTTAATCAAGTAAAGACATATTGAAGCTGTTACTTGATCAAGGAAAGACATCACAATGCTGTTATGTTACCAAGTAATGACATCACATTGTTGTTACGTTATCGTGTTATGACATCACAATGCTGTTACATTATCAAGTAATGACATCACGACGTCACATACATAATGGGCAAAGTTTTATGACAAGAGACATTTTTCATTCTTACCCAAGCGGGCATTAAAGTTTTCATAATGGTCATGGGAATTACACTTTTTCTAAAAATAACTCGAGATCTGATTGGCTTACAGAACTTTTTCTATTCATTCGTTCAGCGAGTCTAGCGTACACGTGTCAAAGAGACTTCAAAACAAACCTTGTTTTTAATTTCATATGGAATAATATGAAACAAACAATGTTTTATATGTGGTTTATTTTACTATTTCGTTCATTTAGGATTGTTTCGCTAGATAGTTGATCCACAAGCATGTAATGAATTGGTGTGACTACATTTAACTGCATCATGACATAATCATTGTTCGTTGCGTACGAATACAATGACCGAGTTCACTTGCAACTAACCTTCGGGAAGATATTTTCCATTAGTACCGTAAATATTCTTAGATTTGACTTGGGTAAGAAAAATAATATCCAACTTGAAGCTCGGAATTATGGTTTTTCTGTCCCTCACGAATTATTGTAGTAAATTCCTCGCTAAAGCTCGGAATTTATAACAATAATCTACTCAGGACAGATAAACCGTAATTCCTCGCATCTTGTTGATTATTCTTATATTGTAACATAATGAAGAATGACTTTATGACAAATAGAATTTCACCCTCATGTTTTCAGATATAAAATGTATCAACAAATACAGACATCAGATAATAATAAGTTTATTCAGCTGGTGTCAATATATTTGATATCATAGGACACTTGGATGAGATTCTCTATTTCTCATACGGTTATATCATCTTGAAAGGTATGCAGTCATCGGTCAAACGGCATGAAGTTACATCTACACAGCCTTTCTCATTGGCTGTTTTTCTTAAACTGCAACTATATTTTTGGATTTGAAACATATAATTCGTCACATCTGAAACATTTCACCTGTAGGATATGTATTGCCAGTGTTTTATCATCCTTACATGAATCGATTTGTGTAAAATTTTGAAAAGTACAATAATGTACGCTGATGAGTAAGCTTTGTATTTGTATGGTGTGCCCTGCCATCTATATGTTTTTTCTTATGTCAATCTTTACATAATCATTTCCGATTTCTGTTTTTAAAAAATTGTCACTTTCATAGAAATGATTTTAATAAGGGCACTATACAAGTATATATTCATTTTTGCAGCAAAACTAAAAATTTGCTCATCAGATCCTCCTGAATCTATTCAATGGTTTCATTAGACATTTTGATTTTATGATACACAGATATATGTTGCGCATTATTGGGGGCTGGTGGGACATGTAATCTTCTGATGACTTTTCTTTTTATAATGAATTAGTAGCTGTAGCTGTAATTCTATGTTATGACAAGCACCACAACTAGTTAACAAAGGAAATGATCTGAGATTGTGAATGTCTAGTGTGTTTGTGACTAATGAAACTTCCATGTCATGTAGAAGTTAAAGTGGCAACAGTTTATTTGGTGTGTATTTGTAAAGTATATTTGGGTTCTATAAAAGATATTTTCATGAATTATATCAGTAAATGACTTGAAACAAATGAATTTTGTAATATTTACAAATATGGTGTGATTCTTTCCCTGTGATTCAACAATGGTGTATAATGCAAGTCTTAAATATTGGCTCTTTGTCGGCCATCAAGGATTTCGGCTATTTTTAATACACTCTACTTTTACTAAATTTACCAACAACTCAAAATTATATATACGTAATAACAGAATAGCTATTTATTAGAAAATAACAATGAGAAAACTAATAAGCATTGCCTTGACATCTGGCTGCCCAGCTTGTCTTCAATATCTTCATTTCTCTTTACTTTCTGAGTGCCTGCAAACTTTTCTTTGTCAAAATGTAAATTCCTAAGCAACCAAATATTGTGGCTACTATAACCAGTGGCATGCTTCAAATGAATTTTAATAAAATATCAATATATCTCTAACCCGAATGTCCCAATCTATTTCATTTCCACAAAATGATACCCTACAGGACTCTCTTTAATAACAAGGTACAGTTAACACATCCTCTTTGTTGCTCTCTTCTACCTGCTGGAGAGTGTTAAATATAACATGCATCAGCTTGCTGTAGGTGAGTGGAACATTTCTCCTCTTTCCACTTAAATTAACCTCATCGCCATGTGAATGTTTTTTGCAAGCGTGATGTGATGCTCACGCAAGTTGATTTCTGCTGTGAAGATTGACTGCACAGGCTTTCTCATCAAAGCTCTTCTATTACTCATCAATACCTGGTCTGATTAGGCCAGAGAAGATTGCACCACAGCAGACATATAAATATTCCATAGCCTTGTGAGGCTTCACACTCATCTCTGGAGAGCTCCATGTATTTCTTCTGACTAGAAGACTCGCAGGACTCCACTGGGCCTCGGCCTCTCTGGGACTTCTCAGTATCAAACTTTCATTATTGTTTTCATTTGTTTTTGTGAGTTAAGAGCAATGGAAGAAGAACAAGTCAACTTTTGATTTATGACTTGTTTTTTTGGGTTTTCATTTGCTTTCATTGCTACTGGTCGAAGGAAGAACAAAAATTTCGCTTTTTAAAATTTTTCTTTTTCATGAGTTTTGTGAATAACCTGTGCATTTGATTTATTTAACTTTTTTTTATCAAAAGTTATTTTACAAAATTTCAGTTGCAAATATATGACCATTGTCTAGCACACATTAAGAGACAATGTACTCATAAAATGCTTATCAGTCTAAGCCTCATTGGTCAAAGGAGGGGAGGGTTTCAGTTTTTTTATTCCCTTATTCATCAATAGAATAATTGCATGTAATTAGGATAAACCCTCCTGCCGTAAAGCTTTCCTACCAAAGGTCACCTTCCAAAATTTGTCATTTAGACCTGTTTAATTGGAGGATGAGTCCAAATTAAAAGTCTGAACTCGGAATTAAAGACCACAGTGAGGAATCAGAATTATTAAGACTGCAAATCTTTTTGGGGGTTTTCAGCAAAATTTCATATTGTCAGCTACTTGTGTTTTTATAAATCCAGAATCCAAATATGATTCATGATTCTTAATCCTTAGTGCTTCACTGTCGTGTCCTTGATGTTCCACCAGCTTGAGTCAGGCGATTCCCTTACAAGAGGCCTGAACACAAAATTTAAGATAAGAGTTTATCTCAATAGTTGTTTTCACTTCTAAAGGGTATATGTTGAAGCTGCTTACTAATCATCGCAAATCAAAGACCTTGAGATTAGTGTTATTGGCTCCCTGGTCAGGACTCTGCAGACTGATAATGTAATTAAGGGGCACCTGCTTCCTGGAAGGCCAATTATATGTTTAATGAGCGCTGTCTAGTCGGACTCGGAGATCTTTGATGTATCAGTGTTGGATCAGGAGGGACAGTTGCCGATACAGGAGAGATTGCAGAGACATGGAGGACCCACCTCATCTTGTCTACCATCAGACACGCTGCTCATGTAATCAATCAGGGGAAACTGTCATATGTAGGTAATTCCTAGTTGATGAGAAAAACATTTATGAGGAGTGATAATATCAGATAGAAGTTGTTATTGTAATGTACAAACACACCATATTAATATAATATGGGAAGCATACAGTGTAATTGTACTGTAAGAAATAGCAATCGAGTGGAATCATCAGATGAACAAGCTATTATATTCTCTGAAATGTCATGTAATTTCAAGATAGACATGCTGTAAACAAGAACAAAGTTCTTTTCTTGAGTTTCACTTGATTAAAATTTCTTTGAATATTTTAAAATGTGTTTAAATCATTGACCTTTTGCCAAATCATAGATACAACCCTGAATATGAATTTGTGTTTCCCAATTTCTTACTAAGAACTGTTAGACACAAGCCTTTTTGAACCATCAAGGAAACAGCAGATAAATGACAAGTGCTGGAGGTCGGGCAGGACATGTTCACAGGTGTCATTGCTGGTAGATGGGATGCCTTCGCAATGGTTCTTTGTTTCAATGAGCTTTCTTTCTAACTTGGAATTTTTTCCTCATTTGTTTGACTAGTTATTATCATCAAAGCTTCAGAAATGTATTGATTTCATATATGAGTTATGAACAACTGGCTGGTAACCAATTGAGAAATGTAAGCACTTCAGAAATGGCATCCATTAAGTCTGTATTAAGAGAAAAAGCAATTTAAGTTTGAAAAAGGAGGACAAATAACATAACAATTGGAATTATTCAGTGACTAATTGACTTCCAATTAATGAGTCATTATCAGTGTCATATTTTTCATTTTTTGCATGTTTCACATATCACTTTGATAGATTGTTGCTGCCTTAGTATTATATCATATCATTTTGAACCATATTTTGTAGTCTGTGAAAAAAATTCAATCATTCTTTTCCTGATTTTAATTAAATTGCATTATCTAATTTATGTCAACTGTCTTTGGGAAATGACTTAAAAAGAATCATTTATTAATCTCTTAAGGAACTTTAAATTTTGAAAAACAATATTGTTCACAATGCAGAAATTAGCATAAACTAAGACTTTCTTTAACAACTGTGATGGTGGCACTTTTATTGCCAAGGCAGATCGATGTCAACTTGTTTTCTAATTCTTTTATTATTTCTCACAACAGATTCAAGATTAATTATACAGATTTTTGACAATGGGCATAACTCAAAAAGCCAAATCTGACAAATATTCACAATAAAATGCAAAAATCAGAAATATGACTCATCAAAGAAAGATAATGTGCGATTGTTCTGCATAATTTGCAAATGTATGGTATGTGGGGTAATAAATCTTTATCTATCTGTCACTGGACACAACGTGTATCAGCTACTTGAGTGTCTCTGTCTCTGCTGATGATTATCTTCCCAGATCAATGATATCATCACAACATAATCCAGATAACTTTTCATGGTGACAGTTTTACTTTTCTCTAATGAGTATCACATAAAATATTAATCATGATCGTGAAGACAATGTTCATTGCCAAAATATTTGTCTCTGTTATTCACAGAAGTGATGGATGAATGTGTTCTCACTGATGTCAAAGTGGCAATTTATCACTAACTAGAGTTAACTATAGAATATTAATTTAGATAAAATTTATTAGTTAAGTTTGGATTATGAAATTTTCTCCTTATTTTGACATGCATAACTTTTATCTCCAAAACTATCCCTGACAGAAATACAATCAGCAAAAATATCAAAATCATTTGTAATTGTAAATGTGATAAGTTTATTAATTTTTTTACAACTGCCTATAGTCATATGCAAAACATCTTGTTTTTCTTTCATAGAAATTACAGAACTAAGGATTCTATGGAATCAAATTCAGGAAAGTTTGTTTGGTTGTTGCTCCTGGCAATACTGTATAAGAAATTGATTATGAATGTTCAAAGTCTCAGTTTCAAAGTCTGACTTTCAAATGAAACTTGATCAATATAAGGAGAAATGGTTCTGTATTTATCATTGAGTTATATAATGAAGTGGAAGCAACTTGACATGCAATCTACAATTTTGTTCAGTAACTGAAAGAAAATGAACAATAAATTGTGGAAGTGAATAATTCATCAACGAACGCAGTATGCCTTTTTCACTTGCTTGAGCGGAAGGTTTTGGAAATAATGTGACACTCATGAATAAAGGCGATTGTGATGAGGCAAGTGTGGTTTTTGGTCTCCTGTTTGGCATTGGTCCATTTAGAGTGTATAGTCATTGACCTCAACAGTCCCGGGAACTGTCTGGCTGCTTGATTAGACTTAAAGCTTGGCTCTCAAGGTGTGGGTGATCAGTAATGACTCCTTGTTCCGAGATGTAGACACTTGCATGCACAGGTCCATTAAACTGAGTTTGAGATGACCAACTTGAATTAGTTGATGATTTGCTGATGTCTCATATCGTGCTTGGGTCTTGTGGAGTCTGATGGAATGTCTAGCAATCCCTCCTGACTAAACAATTAAGCGCCAAATATTAAGATTTAATTAATATGATATGTTTAAGACTTTAAGATAAATTTATATAGGTGCAAATATCTTCAATCAATTATGATTATAAGTCTTTTTTCTGTATGTATTCATTTTTATCATCAAATGCAGTGTCTACATGGAATATCACTTGTGTGTGATACTGGCTCGACAGTAGAATTTGCACAATGCTGTTTCCTCCATGCTTTAAAATCATTAACGCTTATACGACTTATGGAGGAAATTACACTCAATAACATGGGTTCTTAGACAGTTTATGGCACAGATGGCACCAAAGATTCACTACATATTTTGCCCAAATTCATCTCAACTGTAACTCAACTGTTTTCAAAGCATATTGACATTTTTAAATGATTCTGACAAGAAAATTGAACAAAACCAATTATTATTTTTATCATTTTAGGGTGTGTGTCCAGAATTTCTTTATTATAACAATGTTTTTTTGGGAAATACAATTGTTATATTGCAAGTGAAATGTTTTGAATGATTTTGTAAAAAACTACATAATTTATCAATGATTAGACAACCCAGTAGTTTTAACTTATATAAGCATAATTAAAAAAAGGTGAATCTTTAATTCTTATATCCAAATCCAGAAATGCATCATGAAGATTTATAATGACAAATGTGGGGGAATATTTTTGACAGATGCGATATGGTTGAGAAAGGGGTATGCAAGATTAAGATTATGTACAGTTGAACAAAATAAAGATAGATAAAGTTTGTTACATTTTCCATGTGTATATATGATTGATTTTAGTATACAAAAAACTGATTCAATAAGATAACTTTATTCATGTATAAGAGGGAAAAACCTGCCGGTACATTATATGTCGTACAAGGGTTAAGCAATGTTATATCATTGGTTGATGTCATTAACATGATGTCTCTTCTGATATCAAGACTATATTTTCATAACTTTTATTGATATATATCAAATGCGATAACTGATGTGCAGATAAAAGAGTGATAAGGTGATGCCCTCTAAGGAACATAATGGATGATTAGACTTACTCTTAGCTTACCATGCTTGTACTGTAGGAGAATTGAAGGTGATGTGTCCCGCCGATCATGTCAGCCTTAGATAAACTTTGATGTTGTATTAACGTTGAAACTACATTGTTTATATAAATCCAAATTGAAATAATTTCGTATTATGATTGGATTTAAAGTTTGTGGCGCAGTTAAAATCTGACATCATCATAATGTTGGTTCAATGGTTTGAAAGCCATTACTTTGTATCAACGTTGAAAATTGACGTCTGGGCTTTAAACTTGTTCATGTTAGGATAGCACTTGGGTTTTATGTGTTCTATTCATCTTATGTAGGAGACTCTGCTGTTAGTTCAGCTCTAACATCAAGAGATAGGTGGTGATAGATGAATTATCCATTTGATGGTGATTACTTTACTCTTTAAGATACAATGTTTATGTGACATTGCAACAATTTAGAGCAGAATGTCACCAAAAACATTTTGTTAGAAGAGCGCATGTACCGTTTTGTAAGAACTTCTGGCATTATTCAAATTGAAAACTTTTGATGTAAGTTGTGAAGATAACTAAAAAACATATTGTTAAAAAATACCAGATATGAAGTTAACTTTAATAAGATCTAACGACTGTTTCCTCCTTATTTCAAACTTTACAGGAATGAACAATTATTCATTTTAATCCAATATAAATAACCTTGTTAAATGTCAATGATAACCCTTCATTTTTGCATTTTCCATTATATTCTTTAAGAACAATCCATAACTTATTGGTGGTAATTGATAATGATCATTTGTCAGTTTTAGGTTTAAACAACACCAAAAACAGACCAAATTTCAATGTCCGGAAACTATAATGTTGTTCTGACATCAAAATTTGGTTGCTGGTAGCTGGCTGGGGTATCATCCTTCTCATTGTAGTTTAGCTCCAGGAAGTGTAAAAGGTAATGAAATTACAGAAACAAATCTAAATTACATGATGGAAAGCAGGTAATTGGAATTGGCGCATCTAACTTTAGATATTGAAACCTGCCCTTTATAAGGAATGTTAATGTGACACAGAGTATGTTTCATGAATTTTGTATGTGGCTAACATCTAGCCAAAATATCATATGACCTGTATCGGTTCAAATCACCTATCTAAAGTTACATCTTTATCTTTCAAATGCCAAAATTATGACATTTCCTTTTTTTGATCATACATAAAAACGACCATAAAAATATGATTAAGTCAAAATTCAACATCCCAATGATTAGTTTAATGACCTACTAAGCAAAAACAACCTGTATTACTTGCTGTGTCTGCTTTGAATAGGTTTCCAAAGTTACATTTGATTAATTGACACGCGCCATTGTCCGTTTTTCGATCATAAAACCCGTCCATTTTCCTGTTTATTTCACTACGCTAACTGACAAGCATTGAGTTGTTGTTTTTTTAGAAACAACCACTACTTGTCCGTGAAACAACACCATTCATGAAGTTTGACATATTTGACTCCAACAACATACTCTATAACCCTTTAAAGATTGTTTTTATATAAGCATCAAAGTTGCAATCTCAGCATATGTATGCTTTCGGACATGTTTGATACAATGTACCATACTTCTTACAAAGAAAACTTGACAACACGTCAGTGCACAAAGCTTAGGATTCCAAATAAGCTGAGGGGAGTGTTCTTCAAGCTGTGATAGTGGATGAATTTCTGGAGGGGATTGAAACTACAAGAACAATTCCTGCACAGAAATATTGCCAACTAGGACAATAACAAAATGAAAAAGATATATTTCAATAACATTTATTGAATTTCATGATGACAATATCCCTTAATGTAATGCTGTTTAATTACAACCAAAGAGGATTGAATACTAGTTTTGTAAATCTCAACATGATTTGTACATATGTAGATATAAAACACTAGCATCCAAGTACACCTAAATCGGCTTCATCAGACTATATTTTAACATGTTATATTGACAATTTACAGATGAGATATTTCAGCAGCAACTTCTAGATTAGATGTTTCACTAGGATTGGCTATTACATAAATGTTGTTTGGAATTTTCACTTTGAACATGGTAGACTCATTTTGTGCTAGTTTTGATTTTTTCTATTAGACAAATTTAGATATTCTTACAATCCATTATAGGGACATTATGTTAAGTATAAAGTCTATGTTGGGATGCATAGGAATTCAAGACGTTTGTTTTTGACTCAATACATTCAATACTATTGTCTTGAAAAAGCTGCAACAGTCCATTTAACCAGACTGTTTACTTGAGAGATTCCTTTCCAAGAGGAAACATGCAGGTCTCCCCATTTAGACCAGAGAAAGTTCTTACCAAACTTTGTTATTACATGACTTGCCAATTTTTCCATCACGGTTTTAGATCGTAACATATCCCTACTCATTACTCCAGCGACCATGTGATACAAAGGAGTTTGTGGCTAACATCAAACCAGTAACTTCTTCCTTGATCTTGAAGGACCTTGGATCTATTCTGTTGTATAGGTCACTTCAAACCTTTCCTTCACAATTACCTCACTTCTCTAACAGAATGGGAGCCTTCCTACTTTAGCTCCACAGTTCTTGTTGAATCAATATGTCTTGTTTTACAGAGAGAACGGGTTAAAGTGTTGCAGTTAAATCAACTGTTGGTGTAAATGTGATTGTACTGTCGATGCCTTAGATTTAACACTACAGAATGGGTTGGAAAGATGTTATGGTGTAAAATTAACATGATACTTATTTCTTTTTGCTTATTGGCCTGATGGACATTAGATGTCCAAGGTTCCTAGCAAACCAGGGGCTTAGCTGTTTAAAGTATCTCCTGCAAAGAATCTCAGGTTATGGTACAATACTGATGTTATATACAGTGTGTTCATTGCCTACAGGCTTCATCTTATTCACTGGAATGTTGGTAAAGCAGGCCTTTTCTTCAAATAAATACAAACCACTGTGATGCGAGGGAAATAATCCGGAAAACAGCACTAAAATCAATTCATTTTAGGTCATATAATGATAATTAATTTTCTTTGACATTTGTCATATGAAATATGTTACCAGTCCATGTTAATCTCACACATCATGATGTTGTATGATCCTGTGCATGACTCAGTAAAGAAACAAAGGGTATGGTTTATTATTGGTTATGTGACCCACTCAGTGCTTGGATTGTCTGAGGATCAGAAAGGTTATTGCAAGATTCTGAGACAAGAGTTGAAAGATTTTGGTTTCTTTTTGGTGACTTTGGTGACTTTCATGCCTGATAATCAAAAGCATTGCATTACACAAGAGAAATCATGTGAGGGGTACCTTATTATCCATTGGTTGTGGGTAGGTGATAGAAAAGATGTAAAAAAGCCAAATGTGGTCAGACTTAATTGTTATGAAGTATTGACAATTATATGAAGACAATGTTTTTATCATGTTTTATATCTCTAAAATAAAGAATTTTGAATTAAAAATTTGGAAAAAAGACCACAAATATGACCTTCTTGGTTGAATTCTCAAGTAAAATTTAAAAAGGGTAAATTGTTTCTAAAAATGCCTGTATGTGGCAACTGTAGCATATTTTATAACCATTAAGGGGCAGATTCCTTTGGTAAATCATTTTTATAATTGGTCTGAAAGTACATATTATAATTGATATTCTAACCTATTTATTTTCTTAAAGCCTGTAGATAACACAACTATTGTTAAGAACTAAGTGACGAAGACAAAACTGTCTTCAACCACAGTTATCTTGTTAAATTACAACCCTAGCTTTGTTTGAAAGAAGTGAAATTGAGATGTAAAGGATGTTTTGTACAGCTCTGCTAATGGAATCCTTTAACTTTTTGTTTACTTAAAATATTAACTAAAAGGTTTTCAAGCTAGTTTCCTAGAGAGATAGGTAGCAGTGAGAGTAAGTTAATTGGGGAATTGTTTGAAGTTACATTATAAGTGTAAGCCAGGTTCTGGAGACTTGGGGGTCTGAGGTGCTCTGACGGTCTGATGGTACTTTCAGGAGACAAGAAGTCTCAATGCAGACTTATAACAAGATGCAAAACACGATCAACCTTCACTGGAGACGAGATCAACGTTCACAAGCCAACATCAAATGTAAAGCTCACAGACAAACATCGCTCTTCCTGTAGTTTCCTTTCATTTAGAATTAAATTTTCTTAACTACCTCTAGCATTTTTGCATACAGTGCAGTCAGTAAACTTTTCTAAATTGTGTTATATGAAACCTTCATCTACTTGAGAATGACAATCTAATTACCCTTGCTGTCCCTGAAATGGAATCAGTAGACTAGAGAGCTGACTCCTGCTGACAGCTCTTACAATACCCAGGATGACATAACCAATGGAGATAGCCCTTCTAACTGGTTGAGAAAAAGCAATTGTATAACAATGTCAAAGAGCGATTATGTGTCAACATTATATGGTAAGTGCTGGTACAGACACAGAATTAATCACGTTAAAGGCAACATGTGCTGTTTAACGTTTCACACAGTCTTTGTTGACAATTTAATTGCTTTTTTGTGACAGATGTTTCTTTTTCATTGAATATGTAGGTAAAAGAGTCATTTTAAAACATTTTATGCTGTTCTGAAAAATAATTCTAATTAGTAAAAAGTAAATAAACTCCTGATGAGTATTAGCTTATGTAACATATACGGCATTTTCTCAGGTCCTTGTTCCATCTTAAAACTTTGTCTATTTCTTGTTTATCTCCTCAGTTATCATTTCTTTGTAAAGTTAACATACAAACGTGATGACCTAACGTTATGCCTTCTGAAGTTTTACAGTTTCAAATTCTAAAATTTGCCTGTCCAAATGATCCCACAAGTGTTCGACTGGTGATAAATCTGGTGATCTCGCTGGCCATTGCAAAAGGTTGACGTTGTTTGTCGTTAGGAAGTCTCTGGTGACTCTGACTGTTTGGGGGCGAGCATTGTCTTGTTGGAGGATTACTCTTGGATTTCTCAGGAGGTAAGGGAGCACCACAGGACGTAAAACGGTGTCGATGTAGCCTTGGGCATTCAAAGAATGGTCAAGAAAGTTCTTTTGTATGGTTCCTGCACATTCCACCCCAAACCATGACGCCACCACCGCCGAATGGCACAACCTCCTGGACACAACACGGGGCCACTCTCTCTCCTCTCCGACGATAAACACGCACTCGGCCATCAGCTATGTGTAGCTGGAATCTGCTTTCATCTGTAAACAAAATTCTTTGCCAGCTCCTGTTCTGCCAGCGCTGTACCATTCTTGCCCACTAGTGACGGTTACGTCGGTCACGACGGCTCAGCATCATCCCACGGAAGGGCCGGTACGCTCGAATGCCATGTCCATGAAGACGTCTGGCCACTGTCCTTCTGCTGATAACACGGTGTAACGCTGTTGCTGCTGATGACGTCACTGTGACGAAACAATTGCGTAGGTGAATCGTGCGGATATAGCGGTCGTCATTTGCGGTTGTGACCCTTGGTCTTCCACTTCTTGGCTGGTCCTGGGTTCCGCCTGTCTGTACCATACTTGTGTGCAGTCTGGTTATCGTAGTGCGGGTGCAGTTGAAGATACGAGCAACGTGGGCGTGACGTGCGCACAACTGCAACATACCAATCACACTCTCTCGTTCCTCTGTGGTAAATCTCGGCATGTCACTTGTTGTATTCGTTACGACTGAGGTCTAAAGCATGCAGATTTGTAGTTTTTATACCGTTCGGTGCCATATGAACGTGATGCATGTGCATTTCATTTTGCTCGAAAACGTATGACAAACTCCATATTTGGTAAGAAACATGATTTTTTTCTCGGTAATTATGAAGTTGCGTTCTTGTGACATAGTTTGATAATAAAAATTCCATTTAAAAAGCTAGTTTCAACTTTTTAAAACAGAAAATATTTTGGTAAAGTTTCTTTTGCCCCTGAGTTTATTTGAATAATGCAGTATACAATTGAGAGAATTTACAATGAAACATCTGTAGAGATGTCTATTACAAATCTTCATTTATACAAATGAATGCAATATGCATTTAATTTTGAGGTGTCATTGTCAGATCCTGCTATGGATGACAAGATGATGTATACATGATATGTCAAATCTTCATGAAAACGGTTATCCAGATGCAAGAAAATACTCTAATTACACATTCATTTAACTCATTGTATCAAGACCTTTTTATTATGATATAAAAAGTATTTGATAAAAATACACAGTAATTGTCCACTATTACTAACCATCAAAATCTTGATGTTTGCAGATCTAAATGAAACCTCTTGAGAAAACATGGTATTTGTTCTTAAGTAATAATCTTACTTAGATATACCACTTGAATAAGATTATTGGTATTGTCAAGCCATAAAACATGTGATGAAAATTTGATAGCGGTGAACACTGATGGAGAGAGGATGAGGTTACTCAATGTTATTGGAGGTATTGAGTGGACATTCTATACCCCTGAGAAACATGGCCTTCTCTCCAAGGCTCTCATGAATTTATCAGTGTCTATTGACGTTATGATGTATGAGGCTAGATAAAATATTGTATTATCGGAACATTTTTACCAACGAAGACCATGACTGTGTGGTGGGAGATGCAGCACTCCGTAGGGGCTGATTCCTCTCTCTCCATACATTACATTCTGGCACATCTTCACCTCTAGCACAGTCCTCGTCCATCAATCGCACATATTGAGTGTTGAGAAAACATTTCACACCTTTGTTGAATGAAGATGAATTGTGAACATCGAGTTTGGTTTGAAACATCAAAACACAAGAAAGGAAAATGTTATGAGCACGCAATTAGATTCCCACATTTTATTTCAGGTTAAGTGAATTAAGTTGAGGAGGGTTTTCAGGACAAGAGGAGCAATATCAATCTCAGTTAATGTCAGTTTGCTTTGAAAGAAAGTAACAAACTAACATACTACAAAACCTGTTTCTACTCTAATTGTTGACATACATACCATCATTAGTTAATGACATTATTAAAGCCATATAGGCCCATTTTTGCAAGGCAAATTGTAATGCAAGTCAGACAAATAGTTCATCACTCATAGAAATCTTTCTCCTGTTGTTTGCAACAATTTTCTGCATGCATTCTAGCCCTCAATGAGGAAGTGCAAAACACTGACCCACGTCATTTCGCAAAAGCCAAATAGCTAATGCTTAGTTTTCAAATACAGAAAGAACATAAAGGTGATAAAATCAATGAAGAATGCGTCCATCATAGGTATCAGCACTGCAATTACTAGATTTCAGGTATGTCGCACTCATGATGGGGTGCATTTTATTTGGGGCCTGAAGTGGCAGATGCCAATAAGCAGCGTCACCCTAAACTGTAAAATGGGAATGAAAATGAAAATCTTTGTAGACGTGACAGAAGTGATTGTTTTAAGTGATCAAATTTTTGCTCTTGAAGAAAAATAAGTTCAGGTTAGTTGCCTTACAAAAAGGATTCCACTTGAAAGCCATGTGCACTATCATGGTGTCATTTTTTATCCAAAACAAGGCTTAAGACAAGGAAATAATATTCACTTTGGCATCTATCAAAACTTCACTTGAACCCTGGTTAATCTTTTAAACATGAATAACTTATTCTTCAAGGCATGACTTGTGTTGTCACCTTATCTGTAGATGCTCTTCCGTGTCATGCACCTTGACAGTCAAATAAGAAATCTTCTTACAAAACTTACCCTGGGACATTTTCCACCTCCATGTCCAAATCAGCTGACAGCAGAATTCTGGGCTGCCATTTTGATGATTATGCCAATGAAACAGCTAAGGGATCAAGAGGTATATAAGAGAAAGAGAGGGGGTTGCCATCCAAACGAAGAAGGACACTCAGGAAATGCTTCATAATTTTATTTTGTAACGTTTCGAGAGGCTTTCGCCTCCCTTCATCATGGAATACGCCACCCCACACCAGGTATATAAGAGATTATGTGAGAACTGGTAAGGGTGCTGATCTCCATGCAAAATGAAGTTTCTTACTGTTGCAGAAAGTGAAGCTTGTACTATAAAAACAATGATTCACTATTCTGGAAATGTAAAAAAAGTTGAAAATGGGTAAATCTTACAATGATTAAAAAGGATAGTTTTTTAAAGATTAGCTGTATTTAAGTTTTTAATCATCAATTTATATTTGATACAACAGTATGGTAAAGCATCACAACCTTCTCTTTTCTGCTTTAAGACGTCATTATTATGGCAAGTTTTGTAAAACCATCCGTGTAAAAATAGTTAATAAAGACAACTGAAACTAAGATAAAATGGGTCTTTTCTAATTGACATTTAAGAGAGAGATGAGCTGTATGGATAAAATTAATATAAACAAGTTTGAAACGTGAGACAAAGTACAAGATGATTAAAATTTTTCTTATTCTATTGGTTCAATTATTTTTTCAATTGAAGAAGATACATTAATACAGATGACATTAACAAAATATGAATTTTCGATTAAAACATGTGAATTGTTTATAAATTCAGAATAAATGTTTTCAGAGGTAGGTCAAGGAATTTTCAAAGGGGGAGGATGTTTGGGGGATAGATTACAACCCCTTGACCTCTCTTGAAATGCCACTGATTTTGCTGTGATAGATATGATCATAAAGTTAACCGTTGGCCAACCAAGTTTTTATACGGGGTTCCTCCTGTTTCACTTCCATTTTCTTTTTATTGTTCTTACATCTTTTTAATCATTTTTATATGTATTGCCCAAAAATGCTGCACCTAAATGCTGCATTTGATTTTGAGATTTCTGATATAATTTTTTCTTTCGTTGAAAAAATTGGTTTTAAATCTGTACAGACGTAGGTTTATTTCCGCAGAAGAAAAAATTGTTCATTATATCCTATTGCAACTTTGCATGTGTAAAATCATTCTACTAAAGGGGTTCCTTTTGAATTTTCAGCAAGTTGAAAGGGTTTTCTTCAATGATTTTGTCAAAGAAAGAAAGATTTTGGAATTGGACTACACATGTTTTAGATTTGTTCTTGAATTATGCCTAATGATCTTAACAATCAAATGTCTAGTGAGTAATTTTGGGTGATTTGAGGAAATAGTTAACAATTAAATGGGACAGATGGGTAATATCATGTTCTGATGATTTACAAAAACATTAGAATGTGATTACATATAACGTTATGGGTGACCCATTAAAAATATATAATAACAATATGGAACACCTGCAATGCTTTGAATAACCTTTACGGTTATCATGCCCCAGGACATTTCCCGGTGCATATCAGTCATAACAGCAAAGAAAACAATTCATCATGAATTTATGAACATAATTAAAATTTGCATAATAGTACTTTTTATTGCAAATATGAATGAAAATGGATATGATTTCACATGCATTTACAAAATAAGAAATTACGTGAAATCATGAAACTCAGCACTGTGAGACAGCAGAATTAAACAAAAGCTTTGTCACTTGGTTGCATTTTTGGTAACATTTACATGTTTTCTAAAAGCAAATGATTAAAATTAATCAAAGACACATCTGAAATGATAAGCGCTAGCACACATTCAGCAGTCAGTCATCTCAATACTTGCATATCTTAGATAGTTAGTTTAGTATGATAAAAACATTCTGATTTCTAAGATAAGGTATTGATGTTTCAGATAAAAAATGCATACGCATATTAACAAATATATCCCAAAGACCAATTTATTAAATTGGCAGATACTTAAAAAATAACTTATACATTACCTAATCTAAAGCATAATCTTCATTTTAAAAACTTATTTAGACATAAGATTAAATATAGTATATAACATATTTTGGCCTAGTATTAAATGAAATATCCTCAATTTTGAAATTTCAAATCTTACTTCAAAAGAATAATTCCTTAATTCAATTCAAAATATTATCATGACTTTGATAATAATCAAACCCAATCCATTAGACTGACAAAAATTCTAAAATTTTAAGATAATATTTTAAAGTAAGATCAGAAAGCAAGCCAAACTGTAAGAGAGAGGAGAGTTGTAAGGGAGTTAAATTACACTTGTGACGTCATCCTAATGTTCTCTCGCTCCATTTTCAGTAATTCTTACAGATCATATCAAGTTTTCCATTTCAAATTTCATAATGTTAAAGTTAGAAAGTTATGTTGTTATAAAGGTAATATGTATAAGGTAATTCAAGTAGGTAATATCCTGTAGTGGAGAGTTCCTCGAACATTAAGCTATACATAGCCAGGTACAGGTGAGATGCAGATGATACTAGGGATGGACTGGTGTACAGTGCCTTTTATTACTGAATCTGTGTTGAGCTAAGTTTAAATGAGTTTCTAAAGTAGCTCCCAAAAAAAAACCTTACACATAAAAATTCATGAAAATTTAGCTGTTAGCAAGCTAAATAAATGTTGAAATATATCAGTCTGAGGGATAAAATTAACTTACAAAGCTAATGTTTCATGTTAGTCATGCTAACAACAAATCTTAGATTTAAATGTCGCTCGATAAGAGTTTAAATTAAACAGGTAATCTATCTACAAAGTCATTATAACATTGGCACAGACACTTCACCTTTTTGTTTGCTTTACAACTGTTATTGTTATTTGAACTATAATGATGAATGACGTAATTATTGTTGCTAATATAAATCCTTATTTGACCTATCTGAAGGAATTAGTGTGGTTCTGTTTCTTAAATTTGGCACTTATTCCAAATAGAATTACTCTTGAAAAAAATATACTTTCCTTTGTTATCATTATTCAAAATTAAAAAATAAAAATTCCTTCCCCCTGGTCACTATTTTCAAATAATTATCAATGTTTAGTAATGCCTTAGCAAGGTATTTCACATTCGTTGCGCCGATGAAGGGCTTCACTTTTAATTCTTGTTTTATTTTACCGAATTCACCTTCTCATTTATCTGAGCCTTCTTTCACAAAGCGCCCTAAGGTGATCATAAGTTCTTAAGGTAACCTTAGTGCAATGTTAAAGTATGGGAGTTAAGGTTAACCTTAGTTAAGGTTGCTTTGTGACAGGACAGATTTCTTATTGAACATGGATGTATTCTCATTAGTTTCAAATCTTCAGCAATTTCATCAATCTTTTGAAGTGCTCTGTGCACTTCAAGATGTTATGAGATGAGTTATAAGAAAGTCTGTCCATCCACTACAACTCTGTAGGTACATATTTTTTGTTGGTTGGTTCAGTTTATTATGTTAGCGTATATTTTTTCATTTGCATTGGAGTCATTATTAATTCAGTTTTCATAAATATGTTATTATTTTTCTAAATCATTAAACATTCATTGATTCTTGCTGTGTCTCATTTGAAAGATTTTAGACAAGTGATGTTTACTGGGTTAAAACTACATGGTCTATTTTGCAACTAACTGTGTATAGTTAAATTCAAATTATTTGCTTATTGAAATTAATTTCATTTTTAAATGACTACATTATCTTTGGTATACATAAAATATGGAAGAAATTTGCACAACTGAGTATTGACTGTGATACCAGATGCTCTCGCATAAATGATATTGTATTGTAATTGGATACAAAAGAAGTGCGCTGTGATGGACCATGGACCTGATGTAACCTGCTCTCAATTGATCAATTAAGTATTTATTTAAAAAAAAAGAAATATTCACTTTAATGTTTCTGTATAACACAAACCAACGTTGCTGATACCTTATGAAAAAAGAATAATCTCACTGGCAGAAAACTAGCTCTTATAGTTACCACTTAGCCAGTTTAAACGTCTATTATTGTAAAAAAATATCCCGGCAATTAGAGCAGGTTGAATTGTGAATTGATGCCCAGTAACCCATTGTACATATCAATCACTCAGAATTCAGTATTGAGCACTGTCATGGTAGAATGACAATTATTTGGTTTGGCCATTATGATTATAGTGACCATATATTACTGCTGGCCAGCGGTACTTTGTTACCCTGAGGGAATTGTACTTCAGATGCTGCCATTAATTGCTTCACGGCCATATGGTTCTCTTCTTCTTGAATTCAGGTACCTATTTATGCAGCTTGGTGAACTGTAGCAAAGTGGATGAAGTCTCTCACCCGTGGCTACATAGACATTATCATCATAGAGTGTCGTTTGATTATACAAAATGAGTGTGAATTTTTTGTAGTACCTGAGCAAGCAAGGGTTATACACAAATTTGCCAAAGTTTTGTAAAAGTCATTTGACATACTTTCTAGTGTGATAATTTCTTTTTTAACAATTTATCTCCATGTGAACCGTATAGAAGCATCCAGAAAATTGTCTGTTTTGAGTGGTTTTATGCCATCTCAAATGACAAAATACACTGAAACAATCATTGCTATGTAAGAGTGTTATTAGCACATGTGCTCATATTGAAAATATGCTGTTACCTATGTATCACCCCATGGGTAATAAAAGAGAGTATTGCCAGCATGATGACCACTGCAGTACAACACTGTGTTGCACACCATCACTTGACAATGAAAATGATGATGCATTTGTAAGAAGCTAGATGTTCTCCTACCTTTCTTTATCATTTATAAATTGTCCCAATGAATAGTGGTGTTGATCATTATATGAGATATGTTTCTTTTAGTTGAAGATAGACATATTCATTTCCCTATTGACATTTGTTAAGTACTTGTTAAAAACTGTATTTCAAAATCATGATACAAAGTTTAAATAAAGATATGATGAAACCAATAGATAACCTCAAATTTTGCAATTTACTAAAAGTATCCTAACAAATCTTACTTCTTGAATCATGGAAATGTATGTTTATTCAATTTTCAAGACTATAAGTAAAAAAAATGATTTCATTCACAATATAACTGGAATGAGTTATAAATAAATACCTAATTATCATTCCGTAGCTTAATTTTATTATCCCCTGCCCAACGTAGTTGGCGGGGGATATTGAAATGGTCTCTGTCCGTCCGTTCGTCCCGATAATGTTACCGGAGCACAACTCCAAAACGGTGAGACCTATCTCGACGAAACTTGGTATGTGCAACGGGCATCATGCGGAGATGTGCCTTTTGGGGTTTTCAACTTGTTTGCATTTTTATTTTTACCCGTTTCCATGGAAACGTAACATAGGATTTCGTTTCCGGCCCACAACTCCAAAACTGTGAGACCTAGCTCGACGAAACTTGGTATTTGCAATGGGCATCATGCGGAGATTTGCCTTTTGGGGTTTTCAACTTGTTTGCATTTTTATTTTTACCCGTTTCCATGGAAACGTAACATAGGATTTCGTTTCCGGCCCACAACTCCAAAACTGTGAGACCTAGCTCGACGAAACTTGGTATGTGCAACGGGCATCATGCGTAGATGTGCCTTTTGGGGTTTTCAACTTCTTTGCATTTTATCCGTTCATCCGTCCGTTCGTCCGTCCGTCCCGATAATGTTTCCGGAGCACAACTCCAAAACGGTGAGACCTATCTCGACGAAACTTGGTATGTGCAACGGGCATCATGCGGAGATGTGCCTTTTGGGGTTTTCAACTTCTTTGCATTTTTATTTTTACCCGTTTCCATGGAAACGTAACATAGGATTTCTTAAAGGTTGTTTGTAGAAAAACAACATGATCACTGTTCAATATTCCACAACTAGTATCCTTAACTACCCTTTCCCTTTGGCTGACTCTGTCTGCTTGTTTTCTTCCATATAAATGCCTTTATGAAAGAAATGCTACAAAATGTTCAAAATTTAAACAATTGAAAGCACATTATCCAAAATTCAAGTCACATAGAAAAATATTGATTTGCGTCTCGAGTGGAAACAAAAACATACATCTCTTAATCTTTTATGTCTCGGCAGACACACATTAATAACGTAGAAACGGAAGCTAACTTAAGACGAGGGCCCACTTGAATAGTCTGACAGTCAAATGGTTGCTATCTCACCGCGGGATGAATCTTTAATTCTGCAGTATGAGTTATAACAAATATCTCATTACACGGTCCTCTGAGAATTCATGCACAATTAAAATGCACATTCATAATGCAGAGAGCCAACAGCTGTGTCGTATCTTATTGCATATGTAGGAGTTCAACATGTGTTCATTTCTCTCATCCTTATGAATGATTAAACAGAGTGATGAGTAGGAACAAAGACTACATGTTTTATTGTTGTTAATTCACCAAAGCTCTCCACCAATCACCGTTTGATTAATCATTTGATTTTGAATTTCACTCATCAAGATTTTATGGAATTCTTTTGTTGTAATACACATTTTCATTAATTTGTGTCCTTCATAAAATTTACATTTTTTCACTATTCAGACGAGCGAAGCTAGTCGGTTTATGACCAGTGAAGGGAGTGTTGTTAGATAGTAGAGGAAACGCTCATGGACATGTTGTAGGTTAGAGCTGTTGTGTACTACAGTGTCTGATGCTTCCACTGAATTCAAGCCTCATGGAGGGCATGGTGGTATCAAGTAAAAATTATTATGAGCAGATACATGAGTTGTCATTTGTTGACCATAATTATGATATGAATGGGAAAAGGGGGCGGATCCAAGGGGGGGGGGGGGGGTTCAGGGGGTCCGGACCCCCCCTATTGAAAATCAATTATAGATTCAAGTCAATAAAAATAATTTGAAATATGAATGGTTTTATAGTAAAACATATATAACGTAACAATAGCAACCCCCCCCCCCCCCCCCCCCCCCCCCCCCCTTGACAATTTCAGAATCTGGACCATAGTAAATCATATATCTCCCCCCCCCCCCCTCTGTTGACAATTTCTGAATCCGAACCCCCCCTTTTCAAAATTCTTGGATCCGCAACTAGCTGGGCTCATGTATCTAAAAAGGAGGAGATGGAATCACACTGGCGGTTAATGTTAACAAACTGAATTTGTGTAATGAATATTTTGAAGGAATGGGGAGGGAAGGGGGTGAAACTCTTCCTCTTACCCCACCTGGATCCAGTTGTGATTGTGGTATAGTAACGTGAGGTATGCTCGGATAATCTAACTGAAGAAACAATCTCCCTGACGAGGAGTATCCTGAGCCTATGAGGATAACCTTTAGTGTAATGATTACTTAGCCTGAAGGGTAGTGTTGCAACACTTTATAGTCTTTACTGTCGTTTGGGTTTGAAAAATCTATAAACCCGTCTCTAAATTTGACAGCATTGGAATCCCTCAAGCCTAATGTGCTTGTTGGCCCCACCTGAAATTAACCAGCACAATGCCTGGTGTCTTCTTGCTATGTTGACATTTGTGAAAATCAATTTCACCGATTGACAAAATTGTTTGAAAATTGGTTATTTAATTAATCAAATAATCAAGCACTCACTCATGAGTGGATTTTACAAAGCTATTCACCTGACCACCAACTATAATGACATGAAATTTAAATGAATTGAAGAAACAGCTTTAATAACCAATGGGTTGACTGAAAATTGGTTCACTTAACTTTTCCATTGTAGGGAAATTTACACGTTTGATGCTTCAAATTATTCTTCTTTACAGCAAAGTATTTAAAGCTTCATTTTATTTGAAAATTCTCTATTATCACTATAATCTTTCAAAGAAAAAGCCTTGTTTTTAGAAATCTATATACAAACATGTCATGAAATACAAGTCTGATTACATTTTTATTAATTTTCTATATTTGAAACCCGGTAGTTTAAATGGTTACAAATATGTTCTTTTAAACTCATATCAACAAAAACAATTTTTCATGTTATTTCTTTTAGCATCTTTTTCAAAAAAGTTTATCAAACAACTAAACTAAGTGTGTTTCAGGTTTTTTTATGTGTCTTTGAAATTTTTATTATTTTAGGAAGTTGTTATTGATACTACATTTATATCATTGCTTGATTAGTATCTGGTAGCTGTATATGAAATAAGTTTTTAAAAAGTAGTGTTTTTTCAGTAAATTCTTCAAAATGCAAATTCATTCAATACTCCAAGAGTTGCCAGCTGGGCCTTACTTATTATATCCACTGCTCATAGTTGTCACACATAATCACAATGTTATGGTCGCTGTTGTTTCATTGAGGTGAGGCCATGTTAATTTCACACTATAACTTCTTTCTAAATTTAGCAAAAAGAAGATGCACAGATTAGGAAAGATCATCTATGGGTGAAACATAAAGAAGAGATCTTCCATTACATGCTCCTTTCTCTCCTGACTGTCGAGCTTTAACACATGCTTCCGTGGAGATGATTTTGCATAAGGTAAAATGGTTAGGGTCTGTTATATAGGCCATGAATCAAGTTGCATTTCTTAACCTTTCTGTTGCAGCTCTTCAGCATACGTACTACATTTAACTTGATCATCCAATCAGAATCTCTTCAAACTTTGCTAGTTATATCTAGCTGAACTTGGACCACAAATTGTGGTGCAAAAAAACAAGGTTTAGACAAGGTTTAAAACATAAGGATTGAGATTTGCATAAGTTCTGCCTTGCAGGGGATGTAGCTGGATCAGAAAGTCGGATGATATTCTCTTATAAAGAGTCTTTCTACTTTGATTGCCGGCTGGGATGTTTTCATTATCACAAATATCAGAACGCCGTTTTTGTCAATATGATGTAATGGAACAATGATATTGATCATTATTTAATGTTACATTTAAAAGTTTTAAATGTCTAGCTCTGATTGTTTTACCTCTGGCAGAAGTAAATTTTGATTTAAAAAGAAATATTTTAGTTCATTGTAAGTGGTTTTTAAATTGAATTTGGTCGAGGCGGCATTAATCCTGTCAAGAGGTCCCTGAAGGTATCTATCAAATGTTATAAAAATATCTGTCTGCTGGGATACCATCTTCCAACTGACTTTGTCCATGGATATGGCACCTTCAGCAAAACCATTTGAATTTTATTTTCTTCTATGAAAGGGTTGAATTGTTAAAGACTCCTCTGTGAATAGAAACGAAGGAATCAATGATGAAGAAGTTGCAGATATTTCCATCAGACAGAGATGAATGACATACGATCTGATTTCACAAGACTCAGAAAAAAGGAACTGTCAAAATCTTCTGAAAGAAAAATGATGACTCAATTACACGTTTTATGGTATTCTTATAACAGTACAATACTGTCTATAGAGAACTTTATATCTGACTGAAACCAAGCGCTGTAACAAATTTATTCATAGGAAAAGACAGATTCTTAGAAAAGTTCAGTTGTTGCTAATGGTTGTCATGGACAGACCTCCAACATCCAAGTTTTTAGGTATTTTGTTGTATGTAATGCTTCAACAAGTCTAAAGTTCACCCAGAGTTCTTTGGTGATCTTAACTCAGTTTAAAACTATTTGACTAACATGTAGTCCCTTAAATATGTTTATTGAATGTAATTTTAACTTTTAAATGTTTGATATGAAATAGAATGAAAAGGAGTCCCAAAGAACTGAGGCAACCAGCTTTGCCAACATTTTCTAGACTCAAAAAGACTTCAGAAAGTTTTTGCTCAAGGGTCTTGATGAAATACTATAATCTACTGACTAAGGTTCACTTAAGTTTTGGTAGATTGCTTAAACAATAGAAAATTAAGCTACATCAAAGTTGAATTGATTGAATTGCTACTGTCTGGTTTGTTTGTTCTGGTTGAGGTCTTCATGTTTAGATGGAGTAGACAGTTACAATGCTGCTGAAGGTTTTCTTCCAGAATTGATCCTTGAAGCAGTTTATACATAGAAGATATTAAATGAGTGTCCATGACACTATGTTTACAACATGAGTGCCTGAATATTAGTATTTCCCAAGCTAGATTGAGAGAGAGACTGATATTTAGGCATGAGTTGTATGTAGCACATAGTATGTCATTGATACAAATCTGATATTCTGTTTCTTAGGAAGTTATGAGGACTTATCAAAATCAACCTCCAATGATAGGTGGTTTACCTGCCGTCGTCACCTTTGGCAAACTGTGACGTCAAAGCATTTTTTATGATGTGATGTTACAATGAAAAATTGATATTTAGCCCAAGGACATTGTATAAAAAATATGAACCCCAATATGATTGCCCTGGGTAGGTAATGAATTCAAATAATACCCAACAATTGGGGTACATGGAAGTGTTTTGATTGCAAAATATAACATATAAAACCCTGACTTTTCAGAGCCAATATGGAGACCAGTGTAAAGACTGTAGCCAGATGAAAGTGATGTGATATGGAAAAGAAAAAACAAAACCATCATCTCTTATTCAATTCATAAACATGACATTAAGTCCTTGAAGGGTATTTAAAAGTGGAATACGTCTTAAACTGTGTGATAAGAGATTTGCGACATGTTTGATATGTTGTCAAACTCCATGTTGTCCCAGACCTAAGGCTGGCCTCTCTCTCCAGGACTAATGGCTGGTCCCAGACCTGATGCAGAGAAAGTGAGAACTATCCAACAAGTTTCAAGTGAAACAATATCGGACTGGCCAGTCCTACCGGAGGTCTAGTAGCCGGACTGGTCGAAACAGGGTCGCTCAAAGGAATAATTCTTCACGGACAGTCACACAGGAAATTAAGCCTGTCAGTTACTGGTGCTGCTTCTGCAAACAAACATGGACACCGAGCAAATCCTCCACTGGTCAAGCTGTCAGAGTCAATCGCTGACCACAACCAACGGATTACCATCAACATAGAGCAGTATTTGACAAGCCATAGGTTACCATCAACATAGAGCAGTATTTGACAAGCCATTGTGTCCAAAGATCACTTTCAACACGAGGCAGCATTTTCTCCCTATTATGCTCAGGGATTGTGTAAATTGTAATTTGACAGCTGCTCCTCATATTTCGTTTTGAGCAAATATGACTAATTAAGATAAAATCAAACATTTCTCTCCTATGCAAATCCCTCTGAGTTGTAAATGACTCTCTCGTATATCATGACTCTGTTTTTACAGTCTTTATATTCTCCATTATACAAACTGTTATCGTAGGAACTTCACCATATGACATATCTTATTTCCTTTGTAATTATAAGCTCTGTGAAAAATGGAAATGATGTGGTTTTGTTTGTTTTGTGTTTCATTTTTACACTAAATTAAAGTTAACCTGCCTGTAATTCATGTATCATAGTCATCTACTGAAAATACTTTCTGAATAAAAGTTATATTGAAATCATATCAGATTATTACTGATAAAACCATGCAGAATAAATTACTTGTTTTGTTTATTTTTATCAAGATCTCCAAAGACACACGGGAAAACAGGCCCGGGCATAGTTTATTGACCTCTAGCGTAATGTTAAGTAAATAAAATCACAAATGATACTGGTTTCTTTTAACAGAAATGTTTAAGTAGTCTTAATTTGATTTAAATAGATTTATGTTTAGAATTATTTCAAAGTAATGGAAGGAGTATTGATTTTTTGGTTTGATTATCAAAATTTTATTATCAATTCTGAAGGAAAATCAAGGAAGGTTTAATTGGCAATTTAGATAATTCTTTAATCACTAAATGTTAAATGCTTTGAAGCTATCTGAGTAGTGCGCTGTTAAGTTAGGGAATCATATTTCATTATACAATATGCCTCAAGCCTATCCCTATCCTACTAATTCAAATGAAATATCTGCTTATTGACACTGAGGTCAATGAAATGTATTTGAAATACAGCCATAACAAGTTTCAACAAGATGATTAGAGCATAAGAAACCAATAAAATGCTGTCAATGTTGAGATCTGTTGAAATCCACCCTAATCCCCCTCTACCCTTTGACCCTCCCCTCCCCTTAACACGCGCTATCGATCCTCTGCAAAGTAATCACAACCCGAGGGTAGATGTGGCGAGGAGGAGGAGAAGTATGAAGAAGTTAAAGCGATGCTTTGTTTCAGTCTGTGGTAATGAGTAGCAGAGAGTTCTAAAGCAGAGTCTTGGTGAGCTTGTCTGTAACTTGGGCTGCTGCATCCATATGAAGCAGGGAGAAGCAGGCGGGACTCAGCAGCCAGGAGGCAGTAGATAGACAGGCTGAGGATGCAGGGAAGAGGCAAGGAAGACTGACAAGGGTCACATCTCACAATCAGCTTAACCTCAAGTAAGCTGCTAATCTGGGACGGCGGCAGGCACGTGTAACACCCCATTTGAGCCTGCAGTTAGCCAATCGACACAAATTTGTAAAGAGTTTGGTAATCAGTTCAGACTGCAGTCAATAATGGCTATTGATTATCCTAAAGTCAAACTCTTTCCTGATAACCAAACTAGCGTAAGATGGTCAGGCCAGGAGCCAGCCTATGCTGCTAACGTGATTGGCTAGTTTTAACATCAATTAAACATGCAATCTATCTGCTCACTTTTACTGTGTGATGAGAGACCCTCCAATACCAGAGGGGACTCATTGCCCAAGCCAGCCTTATCAATTTGCCGGCCTTGTCCCATCCAGGCCAAACTGGTCACCATGTCAGTTTAGCTCCACTATCACCCTCAGCTGTAATTTATTTCTTTAACCCTAAGATTAAAAATACTCAATATTTGTGGACAGGGAGAGCGTTTAATTTGTTTTAACAAAACAAGTCATACTGAATCCAATCTCTTGCATTAAGGAAGCTTGCAAATAAAAGCCACATTTTTTAGCTTTCCTTGACAACCTGAGGGCAGATGCAGTGAATCAAACATGATTGCTCTGTGTTAAAAGGATGCCAGAAAGGGGAGCCCACACGGAAATGATCACACCAAACTGTCGCTGATTACTAGAATGATCCCTGTGTGATACTAGAAGTAGGATTCAGGTGATCCCTCCATCCACGCAACACGTACAATCACATAACGGGCATCGCAGACTAGAGCGGCCCTCAAGATCCTTGGGCTGCCTAACCATGGTGACACAAGCAGCCACATCTTTCAATTACTTACAGGACCTTGCGCTGGACTTGTGCTAATTCCCCACCACCTTCCCTGCCCGCCTGCGGTGTGATCAACCACCGGACTGTCATCATAGCGACTTTCATCCTTAATCCAAGTTTGTGCTTCACTAGATCAAACAATCTTCTCTACAGCTTCATGCCAAGTTTTTATGAGGGCAAAGAATCAAATTGTAACAACTGCAATTCATTACCTCAAAATTCACTATCAGCTGTAGGACACTGGTAGAAAAGTTGAAAAATAAGTGAAGAGTAGCGATGGAAGGGCACAAGGACAGAAGTGTGGAGTATTCAAGTGTTCGCACCGCTCCAATATAAATCAATATACGTAAGGGATGAGTGCCCATGCTGTAGAATAGCAATCGCTTCACTTTTTCTAGTGCGGTAGTATGTAGAATGTGTTTCCCTCGCTAGCAGGAAGGGATGGCATAATACAGGATTTATCCAAAGTGTTATTCTGTGGAACTTAAAGATGTTAAAGCAGTGTGAGTGTTCAATTCCAGGATGCAGACCGGATCACTATGGGGATACTTGGCTACTTGTGTGAGTGAGTGAGTGAGGGAGGGAGGGAGAGAGTTTCTGGGATCTTATTGTGGTACCACAATGGTCAGTGACCGTCATATTGTGGTACTTCACTTCAAACTTGGAATAGTTCTGGCTGTACAAGTGCTGCTCATTTCATTTGTCACAGGTAGGTAAAAAAGTCTACTGTCAGTACTTCCTTACGGAACACATTGTCATTTCAGTAACATATCTGAGAGACTAATGTTTTATGCAATTTTCAAATTATTATTTCATTAGGATATGGAGACAATTGTTTTTGTTTGGTATCATGTATGATGAAATGCTGTAAGTAGATGTATTAGATGTGACTTCTTCTAGTTGTCTCCCATCCCCCACACTCTGGTTCAGACATGTCTCTTAACTCTAGCCGGCAACTGTCTTCTTCCAAGTGTTGATAAAACTTGGTACTTTATATAGATCATAGTTTATATAAATTATAGTTCCTATCATGTGGCACTCAGGATAATTAGCTTATTGTGATAGATAAATCATCAAAGCCTTACAGTGCTTTATGTCATCATACTGTATGGGTTATAGTTAATGTTTTGGAAGGTTTCACAATGTGATAGTACAGATAATTAGAAAAATGTATTTGTTACGATGATAGGAAAAAATGTGTAAGTCAAAGCTGCACTGGCCTATATCATCGTTATCATCAAGCTATGCAGTCTCATGGTGTCGGTGTACACAACGTGATGCAGCTTATCTACATTTCATCATGTATGTACTGTACACTCTTTACCTGGTGACGCTAATGGATGAAATATTACCTGGGCAGTAATAGACAATAACTTCATATAATGAGAAAATGTCAGGTTTTAGTAAGGCATCTATACTTGTAAGAACATACTGCTCAGTCTGATAGTTATGGATTTAATCAAGTTGATTTGATGAAATTCTGTATTTTATATCAAGGTGATGAATCATGTCGGGACTTGTGAAGTGTAATTGTTACAGAAACCATCAATCTGATATTGCTTATAGTACAACTTCAACATTTCTCATACTTTATGTATCTTTCACATTTAGAAATTTGCAATTACTGGACTGAAATAACTAATGTTCTATCATAAACAGGTGCTTTACTGTCTGACAAGTCATATTTACTAGAAGGAGAGGTAAATCACACAAATTCATCTTCAGACAAAATTCAACACAACTCTTCTTCAACTTCATTATCAAAATGAATTATTAATATTAAATGTTAAGTGGTGGATAAAGGTCTTTTTAAAGGGGGGAGGTCACCTTTTGAACTGGGGAGTGAGATAATTCACCTTGAGAGTTCACCATTTTTTTGGGGTGGTTTAAAAAAATCCAAAATGGGTGGTTTTGTATTCCACTCCCCCTCCCTGTGCATCCTCCACTGAATGTACATAGACAGCAATGTTTTAGTTTTACAAGCCATGAAAATATGCTTTAAAAGTAGAAACGTTAATCTCTTCATTCTAGGTATGATAACATTGAATTTACAGGAGGTTTTTGACATTGATTGACTCTTTGTAGTGAAGTTTAGTGACTTGTATGCATTACTCTAATTGTGTGTTTAAATGTCAGCCTTTTTGAGGCTCATGTACATGGATTGTGATTCATTTGTCCTTTATCACATTAAGACACGGATGTTTAAACATTGTTTCATGTGTAATTTTGTTTAGGATTTTCTCAAAAAAGGAGTTTTAAATTGTAATACCCTTAGAAAGAATTTAAACATTATGTTTAGCTACAAAAATAAAATTTTATACGAAGTTCTGACAAATGCTGTCAATCAGTTGAAATATTTGGTTTTTTTTCATCTTTTATTATGAAAGCAATTAAATTGACACAGAGATTTGAACAGAAGAATTTTTAGGCTAATCTGTGCTCCCTTAAATCCCTTAAAAATGCAGTGCTAAATATGAATCAGAAAATTACAAATAAATCTTCTTTTTTTCAGAACATTTTTCTCATTAAGGTTCCCCTTTCAATTTCTTTCTGTATTTGATTAAATATAAAGCAGGCCTTTAAAAGCTCATCGTTTGTTAGAAGATTGATTCATTCTAAGTGGAAAAATCCAGTGGCAAACTACGTTCGAGCATTTCTCATATCTTCAGGTTTTCATTATTCAAAATGAATTTAATCATATTTGAGAATGATAGATTACTTTCATGACAATAACCATTATTTTGATACAAGTCCTTTCAAAACTGATCATGCAAAAAAGGTAGTTAAGGATAAGATGAATTTAGTATGCAGTAAGCACTTGTTAAGAATAATCACCAGAAAGTATTCATAGTTAGTGGAGCCTGCTTAAGTACCCCGTTAATTGATTGGTCACAATAAGCATGTTGGGAATAAGATAAAGGCTTAAGCACATTGAGTGAGAGTCTGATTACAACAGTGTGAAAGCTTGAATAATGGCGCTTCACGTCCACTTGCTGCCTGCATGTGGCTGCTGGTGGGAGCGGTAAGAGGATTGGGATAAGTTAAGCATGCATGCATGTAGCAGGCTTGTTTTACACACTAACTTCTCATGCTCTGATTGGGAGACATTATCTGCCTGATATAACTACATTACATGATTGTGAGCACAAATGAAACAAGAACTGGAGTTATTTCCAATATTGTCATAAGAGGATTATTTACCAGTATGAAACAAGAAAAGAAGTTATTTCCTATGATAACTTACCAGATTATTCTCCATTATCAAACAGGAATTTGAGTAATAACTACACTACTGCATTACTGTTCGATATTGTTTTTTTATTCACAAGAAAAAAGACCTTTTGCTGAAGAAAATTTATTTAAATCTACATTTGCTCTTTAGGTAGATATGATGTTTAGGTGAAGTTGGGATAAAGGTAATGTAGCAGAGAGGATGTGAATCAGACAACTGTTGTTTCTGTAATGTAAGATGACGTGAAATGAGCTACTAAGCTGACAAACAGACTAAACAGCTAAAATTAAGTTTGATTGATCCAGGATTTTTCATGATAGTTAACCTGGGTCACACTTCATTGTCTGATTTATTTAAAATGTTTCAAAAATAGTGGTTTGAACCCCCGAACTGCCTCGCCCTGGAATTCTCACCAAAGGTAACAAGCTGAAGCATATTTTCTTTTTCTCCATAGAGTACATGTTAAGTTGGAACCTGTCTGGTGTGGCAGGAACTGACATGCACAGCAACTGTGCACATCTCTCTAGGCAGCATGTACCGTACACTCACAACACGAGTACATACCTAGAGTACATACCTAGAGTACACACCTAGAGTACATACCTAGAGTACACAAATACACTGCTGGTGATCTGTCGGCTTCGTGTCCACTTTGTATGCAGCATATAGAGAACATAGTTACTTAGACATCGCTCTTTTGAAAACACTATAGCATACATTCTTAAGAGTCCCTCTTTTAGCATATGTTGAATAAATGTATATATCTACAATTCCCCTGCTTTGAGAGCTGTATGTAGTTGTGAGTAGTTGTATGTATATGCAACCTTATTACTTTGAGAGTGGTCTCTTTATGGCTTCAGTTCATCTTGTTTACAACACAGCTTATGAATATGATCTACTCACTGACATGTCAGAATTGGAGAAGTAAAATCAATGAAAGACAATGTTTGTGTTATTATTGAGATTTCACAGCTTGGTATAGAATAACATTTTTACTGAGTAGGAAATAATTGGTATCAATGTCCAATTTGTTAAAGCATTTAGAATGCTGAATATATATATTATTCAACTTATATACAAGCTTTACGGCATGTAAGTGCATGCATCTGTGTTCTGTTGTACATGATTGAATGTGTCGAGTCTGACAACTTGTCTCTATATAATGATGTGAAATTGGAGATATTTTGGTTTCTTTTTATTGGAAATTCAAAGCTGTGAATCACCAAAAAAACTTTTGAGAAATATGTCATTCTTTAGAAATGTTTTCCTTTCATGATTAGCCGTATTTTTCCATGTGAAAGACATAATGAATGTTTTCATTGAGAATGTTTTGAACGGCCATGTAAAAAACATACAGTGGTATTCAGTTTGAGTAATTGATTTGACTTGATTACCATCCTTTATTGGTTTTTGTCTCAGCATGCTCAAATTGAAATTAGCTTTTTCATCTGACAGGAATTTGTGTATTTTGTTGCTGTGTTGTAATTAACTTATAGTTTAGAAATGTTTCTCTCTAACTGTCCCTGTTGTTTACTATATAAACTTCTTTAGTTCATTATTGTTTTGAAGTGATTTCAATGAAATGACACCATGTCTACATTATATTCAGGAATTCACCTTCTAGTTTCTCTTTTATTTCTTCTTTGTTTGAAATGTCAAATTGAAATACAACTCTTTGAAGAAGATAACTATCTCAAATGTCAATTGATTAAGTCTTAGTTTCTAGAATATATTCGAAATTATAAGGTTAGAATAATTAATCACTTTATAAAAGTTTAATGAAAATTTTTTTTGACTTATTGTAGCTTCGTATTTCTTGAAAAATTATCTAAATAACCGTTTTATTGTATTTTCAAAACTTCACAGCATATTCATGTGAATATTTCCAATTGTAAGTTCATGAAAAGTGATTTGTTCATAATTGTCTCTAATAGTCTGGGGTTACTTCCAACTTACCGTTACCATTGTGAAACAACAAGGAGACCACATGTTGTGTCTTCGCTCTCTCAATCTAGTAACATCCATTTAGATAGAGCTTAAGACATTTGTTTATCCACAATCTGACAGTTTCTCTAAGAAACCTGACTATGGTGGTTAGACATTGACACCATGATAAATCCTATCAGTCTGAGCTCTATCTGACACTTCAGTGAGTGTAATACATGAACAACATCACGCTGGACACAGGTGCAAATGGTGGCAAGCAGAAATAAAGACAAGAAAAGAAATATCATGCCATCTTTGACAAGCTTGTTGCAAGTAATCAACTTACAGAGGGATAAGCTTTAGCTAAGTATGTGTTTTAAGTACTAGGCTTCCCATGGGATTCGTTTCCAGACATTTTCTGTCTCCCACTATTTTCCAAAGCTCCTAACCAGTTTCATGCTCCCCTTCTCCCCTGAAGCTGTGCCTGCAGCCAAATATTTTTCTTCGATTACATGGTGTTTTCTGTACCTCACAGCAAGATGCGGCCAAGTGAAAAGTCTGGCCAATTCTCAATTGGCACTGAGAAAAGTCTATTAGCGCCAAGTTAGCCTTTGGATTCCTCAAGTGTCATTGTTGCCAGAAGAGGCGTTTAGAGGCAATGAGGGTATCTTCATTTATCTTTATAATGATGTGCTATTTGCTTTCTATAGACAAGAAGGGTATCTATATAAAACTAGTGTGCTATTTATATTTTAGGGAAAAAGGTTTTTTCCTCATGAATGTTTAGATGATGTGTTTTATGAATTTTTAAAACAAAAAGTTCAATGATAACAGATTTTCATAATGATGTGCTATTCCAATTCCAGAGACAAAAAGTTCAATGATAACGAATCTTCATTATGATCTGCTATTCCAATTCTAGAGACAAAAGGTTTCAATGAAAATAGATCTTCATAAAGATATATTATTTGTATTCTGTTTGGACAATTAGAATTAGAATCCATAATATTTTTTACTTTGGGCTCTTAATTTCATATGTGTATGCAGTCAAATCTAGACTGGCTGAATGAGGACCTAGACTGTATCAAAGGCTCCTATTTAATACACAGTCATGAAACAGGACTAAGTTAGAAAAGTCATGCATTTATGTGTTCAATTTTGTGTTCCATAGATGACGGAATCGCTTTCAACTAAAAGGTCAATGATTTGAACACTAATAGCAGTTTCTTATGCAAGTCTAATTGAAGTATTTGTCGTTAAGGTCAATATTAAAAGTACATTTTAAGATTGGCCAAGTAAACCTGTTTCTTTAACATATCTATACTGTCTTCACTTTCTCTTGCTTTCATTGTGAAGTAAAGATTTTTTAAACATTTCAAGCTTTTTCTTTCATTGATATCTTTTCATTGGTGACTATTTCAATGAAAGCTTATATTTTTTAAATTTCTATTTTTGAAAAGTGAAGAAACTATTAATATTCAAATAGAAACAATTGCCTCTTTCCATTTTGAAAATCATCTTTCATTTATTTGAAATAAACTGTTTAATTGGTGACCATGCCGGCTCCATCTGACTGTCTTCCAGTAAAAAGCATATTGTTGAAATGCTGAACATCTAAAAGGAACGATTAAAGAGATCAATGAATTCATTACTTGTTGTCACTCATATCTTAAAACAATTTGAATATTATGTTTTCTCCAGGAAAGGATATCCAATGAACTTTATATACGCACTAACACTCCTTATGCATTCAACAGCAAATATGACATGTGGCATATTTTGTCTTCATTTATGTGTTTTAAACACATATATATATATATTATGTGTCATCTTGTTTTTGTACATTTACACAAACTCTCTTCTCAATATTCAGACTGCACTCAAGCAGGGGCTCTACAAGCTTCTGAGATCAATTGTGTTTTATATGGCAGTGTAAAGCTTGCTGTGGCAGATCCCTCTTCTTGCAGATATCCTTCCTCAACTACAGTTTTTGTCATTCCCTTAGCGCTGATGTCAGAGACTTTTTGTAGATTTAAAACTGCAGGGCAACAAGAACATTTTCCAATAATTTTTTTATCGTGATGTCTCAGAATTGACTATTTCTTTTCAGCAGAAAATTAAAATTTGATGAAGCAGCTGAAAATGTCTGTGCCTGCTGATTGTGTGAATATTAGATTACCATCAAGCTTTTGTTAAGATATACGATCATTATAGATTATCAATTGTAATATTGATTTGTGTTAACAGAAGAATATTCTCCATGAATGCTTTGTTAGATTTATAAGACTTGTCTACTTCTGAAAAGTTCAACTGAAGTAAAATATGAATGAATAATGTTATCAAACAATCACAAAGCTAATATTCACGCTTTATCTTATTAATGAATTGGTTATTGCATCAAATTAATGAACCCACTCAAGAAGCAGTGTTTGATTAATTAAATGTTGAATTATTTGTGAATTTCACCTGTAAATTGATTAAAAATGATGTATAAATGTATACAAAGTAATTTGTCTAATGTATGATTTGACTAAGTACTTGTTCATTAAGTCTCCAGCAGATTAGATACTGTCCAAACAGTCTCTCAGAGATTACAATGGCTATAAATCATTGATACGATGGCATGCTGAATACAGCTTGATATTCCCTAAGCATACAATGTGACTGGTGGGTATTATGAGAGGGAGCGTGTCCGCTGCATGTTCACTTGAGAAATGTTGATGGGATTGCCTATTCATAGATACAAGTGAATGTGTGACTAATTCACTGACAGGGCCCGGGGGTCTCAACGATAGCGTGGGCCGGATCACCGGTGTCCAGCTAGCTAGCCGTGGTATAATTAGGATAGAGACACTCACAGGGACCTGATTGCGCAGATGGACATGGCTTGACCACTTGCTGGATGACTGTGACCACTTGCAGGACATCAGTGACCACTTGCAGCACTCAAGACTCTCCCAATGCTCAAGTGTCACGACTGTTTCATGACTTAAATAGCGGTCAATTGCTTGTAATTACTAATATTGGCCACACTTGATGCTGCTTGATCAATGGTGTGGACAGTTGGTCAGCGGTGGACTTGGAACACAATGACTCTGCCTGTTCGACAGTGCCGCTTCTTAGATTACTGTGTTTGGCCTTTGCTAAGATTTGGTTAAACACACTGTCAGTATCGATTCATTTCCCAGTTATTACATTCCTCAAAATGAGATTTTGTTCTCAGAGTAAAATCAATGATCATTTCATCTATGTAAATAACACTGAAATTTCATTTAGTCTTCGTCATTCAATTCAGTATGATGGAAATATTCATAAAGATTAACACAAAACTAAGTGTGTAAATGTTGCAGAAATTATGAGATGCAATGTTATGGAGTCTAGAATGTAACTTTAGCTAATGGAATGCCTGATGCCCAATTGATGTAGTCCATCCAGGAGAGTATCAATGTTAGCGGCGCAGAGCATTCATGGTGTGCTCAGTAATTGGATGATTAATTACAGGGCTCTGCTCACTGCTGTGTAATTAATTCTGACTTAGCACAAGGGGAAATCAGGTGGCGTAAAGATCCCTCCCAGCATGCACTGCTTAAATACCGCATGATATCTCCCAGCGCTCTGTAAACAATGATGACGGCAGGCAAATTTCTTGAATTGAACATATGCCAAATTTTTAGAGATTGCATTTTTTAGTGGATTTAGGATTTCATTTTGAGAGCAAATGATCAGGTCTGAATCGTGATGCTCTCTAATGCCCTAGAAAGATTTGTACATGAAAAAGTTGGTATCATTTCATGGGACTGACAGGATACTCCGGGTTCTCAGCATGGGTGAAATGTGGATCTGGCTCCGTGCAGGAGATATAAATGATGTTAGTTCTTCAAATAATCAACGTGAAGCTCACCTAGTCCACAGCCTGTCTATACCAATATCTATATCTATCTGAGGGAAAATATGGGAATGTCAGTCTAACTTGTAATGTACAGGCTGTTGTAGATTAACAAACTCTGTCAATAATATTCTCAAAAAAATTGGAAAACTCGAAAAAAAGAGAAAGAAAAGAGATGATGTGAAATATGAGAGAGCTGAGAAATGAACTTAAGGTACTAATGTAAATGTTTACAGAATATATTACAATATGGTTATTGAATTCAGGTTTTGAAAGAATAATGTGCCACATAGAATTAACTTGAAATGAAAATAATATTCTGAACTTTGCAAGATTGTTAAATTTTTATTTTAAAGATCCGTTATTACAAATATGGATTCTAGACTTGTCAATATAAAAATGATGTAATGAACATGAAATATCAAAATGCCCATGTCAACAAAAACTTCGTAAGCACAAAATTAAAAAATGTATACTTATATTTGCTTGAAAACAAAGTAAGGATCTTTACCAAAACATCTCCAATGTGAAAATAAAGAAGTTGTATATCCATAAAATATCTTTGTCATCCTTACACATTTTAGTGTAAACAAATTTCAAAATTAAACAGTTACGTGCACAAAAAAGAAGGTGTTGCTGTCATGCCTCTTAGTCTCTATAATAATTATTTTGTAAAACAGTGTCCGAATTCAGTTAAAAAAGCCTTTGTGATGCATTAACCTGCATAAAAACTAAAAGTGAATGACTTTATTGACTTCTTCACTCATTTACTGTCTTCAGATGAATCTGCCCAGGCAGGTCCCCTGAATTCTTAAACTTGGGGGCGGGGGGACTGGGGGAGGGTGTGGTGGATCGAGTCACAATGATGGCATATGGCTACCTCAATCCAATAATTGACTTAAAGAGCCACTCTGTGAGTTGTTGGATTCATATATGCCAACCTAATCAATGGTGTCATTTGATCGTGATGTATCGACTGTTACCAAAAAGACACATTTTAAAGCTTATTGGTTTGTTACAGTGACAATATGAAGGTAGAACGTCGCAATTAAGATCGAAAACCGGCCTGTGGTGCGCGTCAAATAGTCAAACATCATTTTGGAAACTTATCTAAAACAGCAAGGAGGGCAGTTAGGAGTTGATAGCATTTGTTAGTTTATATAACTAGTATCATGTAATTTGGACGTGATATCTACACCTCTGTGCATCTTATAAGGCTATTTTTAGATTATTCGTGGAAAACCAGTATTTGTCATATATATGTCTTTTGGACATGAAAAGTTAAGATGTTTTGATTTTATATTGCCACACCAATCAATCAATCAACATATAACCTTTAGGTTTTATCAAAGGTAAATAATATGCTATGAAAATCTGGTCTTAAGAAGAGAGAGGGGGTAGGAGGGATTCAAATTCGCCCTTGAACACCCCCGGGATCTGCAGTGTTCTGCACACCTAGCAGTAGACTGCAGACTGCTGAGGATGAAACTAGCATCAATCTCCTCTACTGGATGTGATGTGAGCCACACACGGTCTTTACACGCTTCATTGTTCACGTGAGTTAATCTCCGTTTAGATTATCTGCATCGTTTCACCATACCTTGTTAGAAAATAGCAGTCATGTGTTACACTAACTCAAACCACTTCCCTCAAAAAATACAGAAAAAGCACACAGCATGAGCACAAAACTTATTTCAAAATAAGGAGCGTAACCATGCTTGTGGTTATTTCATGGTGAAATGGTTTGTTTAAAGGCTGATGCAAGTGAAGTTGTGTTATGTTTGATCTTGCTCTTGTTGATTGATTTACTACACCAAAATATAATTCCAGCTGCAGAAAACAAAATCATTTCCCCCAATTTTCTAGCATGATTAAAGACTAATATTGTTTCATGAATAATAATGAACATTAAGTTCGATATGTTGAATTTTTGGTCTAACAAAACTAACACTGGATACAGAGTAATTAAACATAAATAAGATGAGGAGGACTTTCATGCTTTCAATTTGAAGTATTTGTTAACTGCCATTATTTTGGTTGATTTAACAATCATTTGCTGTGAATATTTGCTAATGAATATTGTCTATTTAGTATTGTACATATGTTCCCATATATATGATTGATATGAGACAACACATGCTGCTCCTGCTTGTAGTTTTATACTTTTACCCAGCTTACTTTATAAAATCCACTCAAATATAAATTCAGTGAAAGACTGTAAGTTGTTTTTCTGCAAGTTATTCTGAATTATGTCCCCTTTTCTCTAATGTAGAATTCATTTTGTTTCCTCTTTTAACCTTTTAATATCATGTTAGAAAATAAACACTGCTATGACCATGATGCACACGTCATCCTACATTGTGAATCTTTGATGTGCCAGAGAAATAACTTTTATTTAAAACTACTTGACATACTTGATGTAGATGCCTATGTGAATATTGAATTGCTGGATGATGACGATGTCTTGGCACTATTTTGTGGTGCACCCCTTGACATTAATGGACTTACAAATGAAGATAGACAAACCGTAATACTTGAATTTTCACACTTTATTTATGATATAAGAATATCTCTGAGTAAATACTTCTAAACAATGCTCCTGTAAATATTGCAATGTGCACCGTTATGGTTTGAATTTCTTGTAAATATTCCTTATGTACATATTTGATTGATATTGTTTTTGCCTTGTAATCTTCAAACGCCATTGGAGGAAATAAAGACATTCATTCATTCATTCATAAGCTATTTCTTAGTGTCTTCTTGATAATGACATTTTAGACTTCCGTTTTACAACGCTGATATTTCACACCTACCATCATCCTTGATTCTCCCTACTATGAATGACATTCTCAATAATAAAGGTGACAATATAACACTCGCCACTAGCACACTGATTGACCCTTAGTGAGAAACCTGTCAATTTGTTTCTTCATATGACAAGTTGGACTGTTTCTATGACTTATTGAGAGGGTGCCCTGGAGAAAGGTTTGGTACCATTCTGCTCTTGTTACAAGGAAACTTATGTGCTGAGTCATTAGTAAGGATAAAACATAACATGATATGTAATGAAGACTGCCAATGTACTTTCTGCTCAGTCATTTAATGATCTCTCAATTGTATTAGGCTATTGTAAGACAGAGACTCTCACAATAAGGTCTTCTGAAGTATATATCATCACTAATTGAATGAGGTTATAACAAAGGCCTGTTGGGGATGGTCTAACTCTGATCAAGGAGTTGTTATGTATTGGATGTCAGGAGAAACAATCAAAATTACAGTTAATTTATCATCCAAATTTTCTCTTTCAGTTATGTGTAGAAATATGAATACATAGCAGCACTTTCTATATTTTGTTTCTCTCTAAATAAATTGTGAATGAAATGAAAAATGCAAGCAAACTATGATTTCAAAAAGCTTTTCAATATTGGAATAATTTTAGTATTTTTATGGACATACATTATTTGAAAAGTAGAATATCAGGTAGAATATCAATAGGGTTTCAACAATTCTTCTGACAGGACTGTCTGTGTTATCAGACTTGATTTGAAGGAGAATCAACACAATGAGTTAGGGATCACTCAGTGACACAGACCACCATTCCTTTTTTGCTTGTTGTGAGGTAGTCTAGAGGATGGTAGTTTTATTGTTATAGATGTGCCTAAAGGGCTTATAAATAGTGAACTTCCTTAACACGTTGACTGCCACTGAAAAATAAAATTTTGACTTACTTTGCCAAAATTAAAATTTATATGCATTTTGATTGTCTCTCCATGTGATTAATTTTGAGATTGGAAATATCAAATTATTCTAATTTGATAAACAAATAAGATGGTATCGAATTAACTCGTAACTGGCAATGAGTAATAATGAGTTTTTATCCTTTGCCAACCTATGACTCGTAGCTTGGCAATGGTATCATTTTGTTTTATCATATTTGCCAACTACGAGTCGTACTATGGCAGTAGAACACACTTCTTCTTTACAGTTTGCCAGGTACGGGTCACTTGATTTTAACGTCATAATCAATTACACTTGAGTTACTTGTGCAAAATGTGCAAACGTATGTCTGTTGATGAGGTAGCGGCCAATTTGATGGATAGTGATGTTGAAAGTGACAAAATTGAAATGAGTTCTGAAGATTCCTGGCATATGACAGATGACTCAAGTACTGGTCACGGTTGTTATGAATTTTGTGGTGCAGGAACCAGGACACCTCGTGGTCGTGCAAACACAGGAAGATGTCGTGGTGCTGTTAGACGAGTACGTGGTCTTTTTCTGCGTCAAATGGGTCTTCATGTTGCTGGATCAGCTCCCAGGAGACAGGTTGCACCAAATGATCTGCGACATGGTGGAAGACAGAACAAAGTACCAGCTCATTTGTGGTCTGATGTTGCTCAAGACCCCCGAATTTTCCCCTTCAATGAAGTCTCTGGTCTTGAAGTTCAAGTTCAAAAAGATACTCCTGGTTGCTATTTAGATATGTTCTTGACTAATGAATTAATTGATATCATGGTTTTAGAAACAAACCGCTATGCCAATTTAGAAATAAACAAAGCTCGTCCACTGCCAATGGACTCACGACTCAAACTCTGGAAGGAAACGAACGCTGCAGAAATGAAACAATTCATTTGCTTGATGCTTCCAATGGGTCCATACAATCTGCCTATGATGTTTGTATGATTGGTTAACAAACAGTTTCTTAACTATAATTCTGCCTTTTTCTGGTTCATTGGTATTGCCAGATCAAGTTAGGTTGTTGTTACGAATTTGCAAACTTCTAATTTGTGATTTAAAATACAATCGATTTTGCTACGAGATAACTCGTAGTGGCAATTTTTATGACATCAATAACACAAGTATACTCGTGGTCGGCAATCAACGTGTTAACATACAATTGTGAGTTGCGGGATAGTGCTTTTTTGCTTGAGAATAATAATGAATCTATACAGCAACTCGCTATTGTGTAAGAAAGGAGTTGAATATCCATAAAGCCATGTTCTATAAGTTATCTGTACACGTATAGTGTTGCTCTTTTTCTCTGGGCTATTTTGCATTGTCTCTGGTAATGATCTGTTGTAGAAATCCAAAATCATAAGAAGAAATGTAACAGTGTACACAGTAATTGACATTCATTTGTCTGGAACCTGATTTTTTATCAGACTTGAAAGCTTTTGTCTCTCTGCTTATATCTGTGGTGTTTATTGTTTCTTTTACTGGAAGTGCCCTGAATTTCATCTTTATTTATGGTTGATCATGTAATGGATGACTCTATCATCTTACTTCTCTAATCACAGGCAAACAGTACAAAAAATGTCTTTTCCTCTTTTCCAGTGCTTGAGTCCGAGGGTTCAACTCTTATTGAATAAAGGGTCTGAGCCGACAAAAGATAGGAACACAAACATGATTATTCACCATTATCATTTCAACGAGAACTCTGATGTTAGTGTACCTTGAAAGTGACAAAGAATATTCTTAAACTTTAACCTTTATACTGTTAAAATAGTGAACCATATTAGCATTAAAGTATAATTTTCAAAGGCAGCCAGTACTTTTAGATAAAATGATGCATTTGAAATTTGTTTGTCATATGGGAATCCTGTAAGATGCTCTTTGTGCCTAGAACTGCATTGACTGATGTATATATACACTGTTTCTATTATTAAACCTTTAAAGAGCTCTCTTCATTTTTCAAATTCAATATATGATTAATTGAAATTTTATTTGATCTTTTGATAATAAGGGATTGTGAATTGAGTCTGTGTAAGAGGATACAGTGTTTCTTTCTTTGAATATTACACTCTGCAATTTCAACATTTATTAAGACTTTTTAAACCAAATTTATTAATCTAACATTCCTGTAAATCAAATTATGAAATAATATTAGACATTAAATCATATAATCTTACAACTGAAACGTATTTAATAGAATGAAATTGAAATCAATAAACTCAATTACAGTTATATTTAACAACTACCGGTGTATGTCTGACATAGAATCTCATATGACTATCACTATTATATACATGTATGTATTACTCTGTGCTACAACATTTGATCAAATGTAATTATTCTGTAGCACAACATTGGATCAAATGTATATACTGTGGTACAAATTATGATCCCCCAACACTATTTTGTTGCACAAGATTTAATCTCAGAGCCTTTTAGCTAGTCTGTTGAGTGGCTTTGATAAAGTGAAAAAAGTGCTTGAGTGTATGTGTGCGTCAAGAACCGTAAGTCAATATCTTGTATTGAAGTTATTTTGAAAGTATAAACAAGTCGCTAATGTGCTTATTGATAGAACAACGATCTCTTAAAGACATCATTTTTCACTTGTGCTGCATATAATATCAATATTTCATTTTCTCATGCACGAGTTAATAACCCTAACACCATCAATTCCATTCACACTTGACTGCTATATCCATTGTAGGCTTATTGAGCTGCGTATTCAACAGGCAACAAACGAAAGGGCTCTGTACAGGGGGTGTTCACGTATAAAATATTTGATTAGCCCCACACCCTCACTAGATACAAGCATCTTAATGATGAGATCAATACGAGGTGACAAACGAGCAAATAAAATAAGGAAGGAGTAGAAAAAGTCTTTCAGTTCACAATTTCGCTCAAGTCCAATATCTGACTTGTGCCTTCAATCTTATTGAAATAACAAATATGTATTTGATTTACAACTTAGGGTAATTGACGTTCTACATTAAAGTCTTGATAGGCATGAGAGTGTGATCAAATCAAAGATTTTGTACCAAATATACCTCTAGCTGTTGTCTTCAGTACAACATTCTCTCTCCACTGCCGTCATTCAAATCATTGCTTTCCATCTACCCTCTGGTACAAGTGCAAAGCTTTTGTTGCTAAACAATCCTGCTGTGTTGAAATTATAATTAGATATTTAAACAGTGACAGCAGTTCAACCTAACAAGTCTGTATGCTCCTGTAACTGACGACAAGACTAGAGTTCAGACTACCAAGTCTGTATGCTACTATAACTGATGACAAGACTAGAGTTCAAACTAACAAGTCTGTATGCTCCCGTAACTGATGACAAGACTAGAATTCAAACTAACAAGTCTGTATGCTCCTGTAACTGATGACAAGACTAGAGTTCAAACTAACAAGTCTGTATGCTCCTGTAACTGATGACAAGACTAGAGTTCAAACTAACAAGTCTGTATGCTCCTGTAACTGATGACAAGACTAGAGTTCAAACTAACAAGTCTGTATGCTCCCGTAACTGATGACAAGACTAGAGTTCAAACTAACAAGTCTGTATGCTCCCATAACTGATGACAAGACTGGAGTTCAAACTAACAAGTCTGTATGCTCCCGTAACTGATGACAAGTCTAGAGTTCAAACTAACCAGTCTGTATGCTCCTGTAACTGATGACAAGACTAGAGTTCAAACTAACAAGTCTGTATGCTCCGGTAACTGATGACAAGACTAGAGTTCAAGCGAACAAGTCTGTATGCTCCTGTAACTGATGACAAGACTAGAGTTCAAACTAACGAGTCTGTATGCTCCTGTAACTGATGACAAGACTAGAGTTCAACCTAACGAGTCTGTATGCTCCTATAACCGATGACAAGATTAGAGTTCATTCACCTTTGTGATGCCCACATATTTTGCACAAGACAGAAGTTAGTCATGTTGCAAGACAATTTTAGAGGAGGCAAACTTAAGAAAAGTATCACTTTCGTAAATGAAAACTCATAAGGGATTATGATAGTATACATTAAAGTACTTTCATCCAAAATATTTAATTGTAACAATGTTGTATGTGGTAAGGTTGAATAAAGAAAATAGTTTTAGAAAAAAATTCTCATTTAACATTTTTTAAAACATCATTCATAATTATAAGGATATCCCCAACTTGTTTTTTTCCAGTATACATACATGTCTTCTCCTTTGTTTTAGGGTTTTAGTAATACTTTTATTTATGTTAAAAAGTAAATACATTTTATTTCCAGTAGCCTTGTTATTCGACATCAGTGGATAAGACATATGTTCTCTGGAGGCTATGATACACTATTCCTGTCCAACAATGACTCATCGATTAATTAGGGAATCCATTTTTCAAAAGGAACTCAGAGACAATAAAGTAACGATAATGAGCTTGTTTTTTATATCTATTTTCATAGGTTTTACTTTAATGTACCTGTAAATGATAAAAATATGATCCAAAAAATATCTTTTCTCTTTTTCTATTTTCAAAGCAGTATATTTTTATCATATTTGACATTTATGTTTAATATTATTTTATGAAATATTTTCTAAAGAAAAATATATGGATTGTAAGATGATATCTCACAGGGAGTCAGTGTTTATACCGTTTGAGATGACCTGCATTGGTTTCACTGTAGAGCTATCATCTTTATCACCATCTATGATCTCTCGGTTTTGCATGTCTATTGCGTATGAATATGACAGCTCTCGAATGTAGCAATAACATTATATGACTCAAGAGTTGATTTAGATGTCTGCTGCTATTCTTGGTTCAATGGAACCCGATCTTCACATTAATTTTGTCCTAAGCGAGGTTCTAACCTGGCGCTGAGTATTCTCCAGTTGCGGCCATGTTGCAAATGAAAGAAATTTCAGTTGAGTCCATTACTTAGACCAGGACTGCACTAGACGACCAGACTTTATCCCAATTAGTTTAAATTTAAATCTGTGCTATGAAAATGTCAGATAAATACGTACAATTTAATGAAAGGAAGCAAAATAAAAGACATAGCCGAACTCATCATACCAGAACCCTTAATGGACTTCCTCTGCAGTTCTTGAGCCTGGGGCTCTGACATTAAGGTTGGACTCACAGCACATGGGAGGATTCAGGGTCAGAACCATGGTGCGCACAATCCCTTGCTTATTTATCTTGTTAGTGACCTCAATGTCCTCGCTGCTACTCATTAGTCTTTATGATATTTAAGCTGGTTTTACCATCTCAAATCCTTGCTATTGAGTATGTAGGTGTATAGGTAATAATTGTCTTAATTCATCATGTTGTCCTGCAGGGTTAATGATTGTCATTATCATTTATCATATTTTCTTGTATTGCTTTAGCTCAGTGTTGATCTGTGTCTTGAGTTGCAGGCTTACTCTCACAGTTTTATTTGTTCAATCTTTATTTCAGCTACCAGCATCTTATGGAATATCATGGTCTAGTTAAACAAGTGTCCAAATCGCTACCAATTATTCAATGTCATCAAAAACAAAATGCTAATGCCAGATAGAGTATAGAATATGTTTGATAAGCATGTCTGGTGAAGAAGTATACGCAATTTCATTCTTCAGGAAAAGAAAATATTAACTTTTTGTGTGTTCATACACACATTGTGAGCATAAATCATAATTCAAACTTTTATATTTTGACAGAATTTATTGCAGTTAAGTTTTAAATTGATAAAGTATGGCAGTTAAATAAGAAAACAATGTTGTTAATATAATACACTTTCTTGGACATTGATTGGTTGAAGCTTCATTGCCGTAGGATGTTATTACACAAGCAAAGGTGTTTCATTTCACTCAGTCAATCTTGGCTAGTTGCAAAAAAAAATATTTTGAATAGATAAGGTTCAAAATTAAGAATTGAAAGTAGATGGCTTCTGGAAAAATGACGTTACAGATGAAATGAGAACCTGTGGCTTAAACAATCTGGCGATTTGGTTGGTAGTTTATCTTTTATACGTAAAGAATTTATTACCCAAACGACTTAAAAAATGGCTGGAGAGAAATAAGTTAAATTGTCAAACACTTTTAAAAGATTACCAAAAGTATGTTAGCTATTCAGGACATACATGCTATCTTTATTCATAAGACATATTTTAACTATTCCAATAAGTTTTAGAAATTAAAGTTTATTTGATAATATTCAATATATTGATAATTGTTTTTCCAGAATTATTTCCAGAGCAATGATTAATCCTTTGATAATTGTTGGCACTGACAGTAATTTAGATTTATTTGTAGATAACACCTTTGGTTATTTTGAATAATGATCAAGGCCCTTATATCATATCATTTTATTAAACTTCTAATTCAGTTTATAAAATCAATTTACCATCTTCAATTTCATTTAAACTGTTAACAAAATTAATTCTTGGATCAAGGAAGCGTAAAAGCCTTTTGCGTATAAAACCCTGACCAGAAAAAAGATAAACTTATCTCAACCCACCTCTCTGGGACTTATAATGTTTGATCCTGGGAGAAGGATTTCAGCTGATATCTACATTTTTAGCTCATATGAAACCTAAAACCGTATGGGCTTATGGCATGACATGGTGTCTGGTTGCCATCTGAACGTTCTTCTTTCCATAAACTTTCACACTTCTTCTAGATAATTCAGGTAAGGTACTTTGCCTATTAGGATTATAATTTGTATTTGTATTGGTGGCATCTTATGCCTGGAGGACCATGTCCTACAAATTTTGTTTTATTTTTTCTGGTGAACAATGAGCTCTAGAAGGTCCTAAAATTCCCTAAAAATCTATTTTATCTTCTTCTCAAGAACTACTAGCTCTAGATGGCTGCACATTTAGTGTGTATAGGTACTTTAACCAAAAGAGATTGTGAAATTAGATTTGATAATCCATGGCCCCTATTAAGGGCCTGGAGGCTATAACTGTAAAACCTATTAACATCTTATTCTCAAGTAAAAAAAAAGCCCTAGAAAGCTGAAATCAGTTATATAATTACAAGAACTTTATTAACCCTTTTCATTTTTGGAAATGTGACAGCCAGGATATCAATAAACGTTGATATCTTGTTTTGCTACCCACCAGTCACATGGTTATCGCTCTCTTCGAGACTACAAGAATTGCTTTGGCATTTCAGAGCAGTGCGATGGGGAAAAATGGTCTGAAGTGGCACTATCTGGGTATTGGATCTATAAGGAAGAGTTGCTCTGCATAGATATTGTCCAATTCCTCCTGGTCTTGCTCTCTTGACTGAGGTTAATTTCATTTCAAATCTCGTCAGTCATTACAAGTCTATTCTGATCCGGGACAAATGACAGCTATGGCATAAGAGAGGATTGTAAGCTTCACGTTGGACATGAGGGAATATGATTTCATAGCATGGCACGGTCGGGGCAGGATCTGCCACATTCAGCTCAGCGACGCCTGACTGCCTCTCTTAACCAAGTACAGATCAACTTGACAGCAGCCATGTTTTCTAAGCACGGGTCTCAAATGTATCCCCTTATATTTGCAAAAAAGCAATTTAGGTTTTGAAGGCAATCTTTCTGTAGTCGATATTTTATTTCAAACTAAATAAACATCAGTGTGTCTGGGATGAAAGCAACAAGATGAGAAGCTTGCCTCAGTGAACTGAAGTTGTGCATGCAGTCGAGCTCAACCTCTCTTTGACTGGATGTTGGAGGAAACCGGTCTATCAGAGATCTTCAGAGTACATGTGTAGATAGTTCCCTTTGAAGAATGATACTACTAGTTGCTATTGAAATTGATTTCTCTTCATTCACTGTCTGTGTTTGAGGTTCTGTTTAAATTGAATCTGTCAGTCTGATTTGATGTCTGTCAAGGGTAAAAGTTCAAGATATTTTCTCTGAAAATTCCTAGAAAAAAAGGCTCACATTGTAACATTTTTACTAAAGTAATGGTTAATAGAAGTATCACTGTTAACTGGTTTGATTGTTTTAACGATGATATAAGTACATTTCACATCACTGTAAATGGGAAGATGGTTCCCTTTACAGATTGTAGTCAGTGCTGACATTGATTTACTGTTTTCCTTTGACAAACATCCCGCCTCTGAGAGTGGTAAAAGAGTCTGTCAGTCTGTTTTGTGTCACATTCGAGGCTCTTGTAATACAAATTATGTGAGTTCAAAGTGCACTTTGAGGGTCTGGTGGAGGTAATCATTCAGAAACTGTATCGATGAATGGCACTTTTCATGTGTAGATAGTTTCATGTGTAGATAGTTTCATGTGTAGATAGTTTCATGTGTAGATAGTTTCATGTGAAGACTAAATTGTATCATACTGTCCGAGATTCCTCTTCCTGCTCTGTCTCCACTTACAACTCTGATTGACATTTAGAAGTTGGAGTGAGGATGATTTAGATTATTTTAATGGATGTTTAACTTGTTATTCTGTATAAAGAATACATGAATTTGCCTTTACTGAAGTTAACAGTTGAATAGCTAAATAGTAGTTTTAGTTTTAGCTATCTCTTTATTAATGGTGGTTTTGAAAATAAATATCAAAATATGATTTACATCCTGTCAAAAGAGTACATTTTGAAAGGATGTTTTATGATTTTAGCTCAACAGGCTTATAAGACAAGATTGGCTTATGGGGTGGCCTGTCATCTGGCATCCATCCATTGCACAGGACCATGTGCCAATGTAAATCCTTGGAGGATTGTGGCTGAGTGTTCCACTATCAATACTATTTTGTGATTCAGTGAGTAACGAGATCAAGTTTGTTAAGACTGTTACAAAGGCAAAAGTGGTCGACGTCACAGTCTTATTAGGTGCAGTTTGGTACTTCTTCCTTATAATGTAAAAGTTTATCATACTGAAACTGTGTAAATATACCTTAATTAGTTTTATGAATTGTAAAATCTGAATAATAATAGTATCATAATAATCCTATGCTTTATTATTTGAAATGTCAGTCTTCAACCTTTGAGATTGACAATAATGAATACCTGATGAGCTACAGAGCCAATGGCTCTATTGCTTTACCATATTAATTTTAAGCTTTCTTGAATTGAAAACATTGATTACAAAGGTCAAATTAGAAACACATAATTTGGTTTGTATTTCAACAAATATTGATCTAGAGAGCATAAGTAATGCTTCTGAAATAGAGTTCACAATTTCAGATAACATTTAATGATTTTACATAAAACACATACCCAAAATGCATATTACAGACTCTCTGATCTGACAAGAGCTTTTGAAACTTATGAAGTTCTTAAGCTACTTTAATTTAAACAAAAAGTTTCATGAAAAGTTCAAGTTCTCAGAACCGGGATCTTTAAAGACAAACATGGCAATTTTTGTGAGAGGATGTTAAGCTGTAAAATGTGCAACATGAAGGATACTAAACATTTCCTTTTTAACACTGTTTTCTTGAAACAGTTTCTTCTACAAGATCAAAAGTGGGTAAGATAGCACTTTCATTTGCTTTAAAATGTACCAAACAGAACTGAGTTGAGTGCATTTATCGATTCTAATAATACTGATCAACCTTATTCGAAAAATGACAAGACTCATACTCTAACAGCACTTTGATTGTGATGTCCTATTTCAGTACATTATTCCCCCACTTAAGATATAAGCAATATTAAGCTAGTGTAATAAATGGTGTATTATGACATCACAATGGCAGCCATGCAGTCACAATGGTACCAGACCAGAATCACAATTCCAGAACACTGTATATGTAATTATACTTGAATAGTTTAGGGTATAATAAACAGAGTAATGTTTTATAGTACTTATGAATGATTTGAATAAAACTTTCTTTTACTCATTTTATACAAAATCTTTCATCTGTTGAATAAAATAGTATTGCATGGAAATTTTTTCTTTTTTTATCCTCTATGATTATTATGTCATATTTCTTTAAATCTGTGCAATGTTATTTTCATAATGTAATTTAGTGCTATTAAATTGAACATTTATCAAACATGATAAACTCAATATTTGCAACCTACACTATAGATAAAGACAATATACAGTGATGATTATTGATAACAATATGTATAATGGTTTTTATTACTTACCTGTCTAAGATGCAGCAGTGTAATATTAATACGGCAGTATGAAACTAGTGTAATACCGCTGCTTGTATGATGTCCCAATAGTGTGTAGTTGCAACAATGTTAGTGCTGCTGTCACAATGGTAGCCATGTTGCGGATAGTTTTCGATCCCCTTTGGCTATTATGCCTGATTTATTAGGGCAAGAAATAGAATAAAAACAGAATAGTAAACTTCCTTCTCTTCAATACTATTTTTATTAAACTTGTGAATGGTTTGGTTTTAAACTAGCTTTTGCTCATGTTATATGAAATCATTAACTCGTTCAATGAAAATACGGTAGTATTAAATTGAAGGTTGTTTAGTATCCTCTATATATCCATGAGACATGCTGCATGCCACATTGACAATATATGACAATAACTTCTCTCAGTGGTGGATACAACTCAATCTGCCACTAGGAGCAGAAGATACTGCTGTGTGTTGTCCATATATTTGCAGAGGTAACTTAATGCATAATTTATTTCTCAATCTGAAGGTAATTGAGTGAGACCTCCCTTGATAATTCCTTATATTACCTACAAGGGCGCTCAATGTGGGTTCATATTTTTCATACAATGCATTAGGGCAAAAATCCCTTTTGCATCGTAACGTCACGTCATAAACAATGCTTTCACGCCACAGTTTTTCTAAGATGTTGCATTCCAAATGTGCTGACTGCAGGTAACCCACCTAAGCTGGATGTTGTATTTGATTATTTTCTTTGATTTTGAAGCTTGGGAATAAACTGAATATTATATTTTGTCTATGGCATACTATGTTTACAACACTCGTGCCTAAATATCAGTACGTATATCCCTCACTCTCACTTGGTAAATACTAATATCTAGGCACTCATATTGTAAACAACGTATATAATTGACACTCATATAATATCCTCTATATATATTTTTGTTCCAATTTACCATCCCTTTTCATTCTTAAAGCAAAATGTACATATCACATCTCAATTTATACAAAGAGGTTATTTTTTGTGTTCCAATATTTATGAACGATATTATAGTAAAATGTTTCAAATTGTAAATTAGGATTTTTTAGAACTGAATTAGATATCAGGAAGGGAACTGCATGCTATCCTCTGATTCTAATTAGTATATTGGTTCTGGTAACAAATGTGATTGCAGAGACAATCGATGTTCAAATTAGATCTGGGACCACAGGATGAGATTGCAGTCATTCAGAACATTCCACAACTATTGAGATCTTGTCCGACTTTGCAATTACATAACAAGAAATTTTGAGGAAATCCATGAAACGTTATCCCATTTTCGACAATTAATTGAAATTGGTTGGGCCAGAACCATCTTAAGCCTTTCATGCATTCATAAAATCATGGACACAAAGAGACCACACGTCCTTGAACTTGATCGAATAATTGGATTCAGACTTGAGTTCGACTCCATTAATATCTGATTGTGTATGGTCTAGGACAAGATATAGACATGGGTATATGAGCACAGCTCGACCCTTTGACTGGAGTTGCTATGGCAAGATTGGAAATGCATGTTTCTCGGAGAGTCGGTCTGAGAAGACAATAAAGGGAGATTACTTCCAAGAAGTGAACATAAAACTGCTGGTTATAGCTCGCCTATGGTTGAGGGTACTATTCCTGGTAGGCAAGATTATAAGCTCTGTAGTGCATCTATCTACATCCAACACAGCTAACATGTTTCTCTACGAGTTCCAGAGTAACAGATGGGTTTTGTCTCTTTTACATAATACCTTTAAGCCTGTGTGTGCTATGTCTGCTTAAGAAGTAAGGAGTGAATACATGTCAATTAAGAAGGAGATATGACCCATTTGCAGGATATATTCTGAGGTGAATGCATGAATTTTCATGGTAAGGGAGGGGGGATTTCACATTCTTCACATGCAAGAGACCTCAAAACACTGATTTCATTGGTCTCTAGGGCAAATTGGAACCAAGTTTCCTTGTAAAAGGGTAATAAGGACATAACAGAGGAGAATATTTTAAAATGTTTTGTTTATTTAACTTCTGCTTATGTAGTATATCAAGTTTAGATTGCTTGCTAATAAGCAAACCAAATTATTTGCATGCACTCTTTTGAAAAGTTTTACAATAACTCCTGTCAATTTGATCAGGTGGAGTCAATAAAATCAAGGGTTTTGATTTATAATTGAAGAAGTTAAAGAGATCATTAATGAAAAAAGGGCCAATTGTTAATAATAACAAGTGTGAAATTTATTTTTAAAGATGTACATTTTGTTCATGTACATTTTTTGTTTGTTTAGACTATATCAGTTATCAATATAGGCATTAAATAGATCTTTTCCTTACTCCATTTCACTATCTATCTTTGATATTCTTTGTTACAACCAATTATTCTATTAAGAAATATTTTTCTTTCATGTCTTATCTGTAATGAAACTTATATATCAGTTTATAAAAAGTTAAGAACCTTATAAAAAAATGTTTATTTGAAGTTTAAAGTTGTCCCCTTTGAAGCTGGCAGGTTCAGCTCTATAATTCAGCAGGTGAGTCATTTTATGTCTGGAGAAATGCATTACTGTCAAATTACATCTCTTCACTTGGCTAGCTATAAACTGCGCCATGCATTGGCCACATAATTAGCTTTATTATGGAAATTTACAGCTCCAACGGGCAAGTCACATGCTGAACAAATGCAAATTAATCAAACTATGAGAATTTCCAAACTTTTTTTATAAACAAATTTGGATAGGGAAGGACATTTTTCAATTTGTGTGAAACAAGTAGTTTATGCTGGACTGATTAGCGAGGCCATCCTCTTGTTTCAGGTCCGGCCATGATCAGTCTTCTCCGCTATAAGTGCTTTTGATGATAGTTGTGAAGTTATTCTCTGATCTTATACAATCATTTATGATAAGAGTAATGAAATCAGTTTGGTGATTCAGTTTGTTTGGAAAATGACAGATTGATAGCGGGAAATAGTTTTCCCTGAAAATTGTGTTGCAAAAACTAGATTCAGTGTAGCTATTCTAGCGTCGTTATGTTTGGGTAAATGATTATTTCATTCATGATACACACAATTTTTCACCTGATTGGAAAAAAATCATAAAAGCCTTAAAATCTGTTGAAATGTTGGTATTGTACATTTCAATCTTTAAAAATAAATACAATGATTATCTGAACTATAATGATATACTTGTTTTAAGAAACTAATGAAATTGGTTTGCTAATTTTATTTATTTGGAACTGATCTATCTTGCTTTTTACAGAATTACTTTTATCCACAAACTGTGTTAATTCAATTTGATACATTCTGATACATTTGGCTCGCAGACAAATGATGATTTCATGTTGAGTTTTACATGAAAGTAGCATTAGTTGGACCAGGAATAAACTGGGAGCAGCAGGGCTTGAGATGTCTGGTGTCAACATTAATTTTTCACCGGAAGATTGTATTAAAATCATTATTTGATTTCCAGAAACTAGAGGAAACATTAGTCTTTGATATCTAAGTTTTGATTGCAGTAATTTTCCCTTGGAAAAGCAGGATTAAGATGGACAACTGAGAATCTCACCTTGTTTCTCCTTTATATGATCGAAGCAAAACAAATCATTGAGATAATGTACTATTTCAATCAAGTTTTGATATAATCTAATTTAAAAATGAAAAGTTTGAACTGCATTTTTAAAAATTATCATTATTAACATTAGAATCTTTGGTTTGTCTCAAGCTCTCTAACTTGAGGCATTTACTTGCAAACAAGAGGTGATTCTTATGGTAAGAAAAGCATCATGCTTGTAAGTAGTCCCTTTCTAAATGCCCTTCAAGGGCTATAAATATATAGATACATACATGTAAGTAATATCTATAGAGGACACAACTAAAACTTCTATTTGAAAAGAATCATTTACTCAAATTACATATGTAGAGATACAACTGCACGATAATTGTACTAGATGAAATATAGAGAATGATTTCATGTTAAGATTTACATAGAAATAACATTGAATTTCCTGATGAAATAATTTAAATGTTTTATTTATGTATAGAATTTTCCAAATCTTTGTAGTTGAACTTGCCCAACTTGATCCCTTAATGCTATGCCACTGGATAACGGCTCTCTGTAAAGATATATAGAGGATATTTGACATTTCTCGTCGAATACCATGGATATTTCATTGAGTGAAGTAGAAGTTTATATTTTCACGAGTGGCGAAGCCACGAGTGTAAATATATGATTTTCTACTTCACGAGATGAAATATTCATGGTATTTGACGAGAAATGTCAAATATTCTATTTATTATGTTTCCCAAAACCCTGTAAATGACCCTAACTATATGAATGGAGAAGCTCAAATTCTTCGCTAGCGCGGCCGTTGCATGACGTCATTCAATTGTTTCATGACGTCACAGACGACGTCATATGATTGTTGCATCATTTCACTCAGTAGAATACCATTTTTATTTCACTCAGTGAAATACGGGTTTTATTTTCACCGATAAATGGCATATTTCACCATTCGAAATATAATACAGGTTTTTACCAGATTATCATCATTAGAATACGTGGCTGGATTAAAAAAACCTTGTAGGAATATAAAATTTTTGTTGTTCAAATAAAAAACCATTCTTAAGTTAAAATATTGTAAGAAATGTTCATAGTTAATTCTACACATGTACAATTGTAATACTAACTTTTTCAACATTATTTTTATAATCCAATTAGCTACATGACAGGGATCTGCCTAAAAGATTAATTCTTCTCTATGTAGACATTTATTGATATTTATTACTTATAAAGAACTCAAATTAAAAACCATCATTCACATAAAAAGGTATTAGTAGAAACATTTGTGTTTGACAATTTTTGATAATGTAGTAATTTTCAGATTAATATTGCAATCTTTATTCTAAAAAAATTTCAGTTTAATTTCTCAATCTTCATTGAAATGATGTCAGTTTTGTAATATGCGTTCTAGTCTTCATATGTATTCAAATCTAATATTTTTTCAAACTTCCATGATCACTTTTGATTGAAGCATTCTGATTTGAGACATTTTATGCATTTCTCTAAAATAGTACAGAACTGAAATAACCTTTGTGGGAAAGAATTCATTAACAGAATTAACGGAGCAACTGATGTGATTGAAGTCTGGTTTCAAAAATAGCTTTCTTTAATGTTTGTGTTCTGGAGAATTCTTCTGAATGATCCTCATGTTTTTTTAGAAAAAATGAAATAAGATAACAGTTTTCATTTGTTTGAAACGATCAAATCAAAGCTGAAACATTTATTCTTTCACTTGCTTTTGTGTTTTTGGAAATTTTTTATCATGAAATTCTTTCATATGCAGATCATATAACAAATAATGTTTTAAATTTTGTTAAATCTGTAGTGTATTATTGGTATTTATTTTGGTCAGATTCATATTTACGTTGTGACATAATAGAAGATACTTTGTTGAGGTTTTTTTTGATTATCACAAATATTTGTTATGAGAATTAGAAATATCAGCAAATGTAAGAAAGTATTTTAAATACATGTAGTTTTTAAAAAATCAATTTGAAATTTCAAACAAAATATGAAATTACGTTATTTGAGACATTGTTTCTTTTGTTCAAGATTATTGCATTCATAAAAATAAATCAATAGTGATGATGTTACTGTGTTTTGTTGTACAGTTAATATTGTTCAGGAACCCTCTGCTCATTCATTGTCCCAGTCATTTGGGTTTCAAATATATTGTGTTCGATTATATATACCCTACTGAAATGCTTAAAGAATTGTAAGTCTAAATTTTTCAAATATGAAAATAAACCTCTATCAATTTGCCAGTCAAGACATGCATCCCTCCATTTGTAACCTCAACCCTTTCATCCACTGAGCTACAGAAAGCTAGCAGAATTATAGATACAGTTTGTCAGCAAGAATCCTGTGTTCATTAATTCACTGGTAAAGCATGGACTTCATGTGAAGAACATAGGTAGCATGATTTAAGCATGGGCAATGCAGGGTATTTATGTCAATTACTAGGTGCATAAAAGATTGACAATACACCTGGACAAATACATTCATAGAGCATTATAAGGTTGTGTCCCATATTAAATGAGTAAAAACCAAAAATTGGAATATCTTTTAGCAGAATTTAGGAAATATGTAACAAATTTTAAGTTTTGTGAAATTCCAATCCTTTTCATAAATTTTCCATTGCATAATGATATTTATTTTTTATCACACTATTTGCAATAATATCAATAATTTATTTTTATAGGTTTTGTTCATTTTAGATTCAAACCTATACCATTAGAGTCAGCCAATAATTTCAAGCTCTCACTGCTACTGTCTCTGGTATGGATGCTCTAATGCCTGTTTGAGCACTCTACCTCTGTACTGTAACTATTGTGTTGATGCTCTAATCTCTGTTTGGGCACTCTACCGCTGTACTGTAACTCTTGTGTTGATGCTCTAATCTCTGTTTGAGCACTCTACCGCTGTACTGTCACTCTAGTGTAGATGTTCCTATCCCTGTTTGGGCACTCTACCGCTGTACTGTCACTCAAGTGTAGATGTTCCTATCCCTGTTTGGGCACTCTACCGCTGTACTGTCACTCTAGTGTAGATGTTCCTATCCCTGTTTGGGCACTCTACCGCTGTACTGTCACTCTAGTGTAGATGTTCCTATCCCTGTTTGGGCACTCTACCGCTGTACTGTCACTCTAGTGTAGATGTTCCTATCCCTGTTTGGGCACTCTACCGCTGTACTGTCACTCTAGTGTAGATGTTCCTATCCCTGTTTGGGCACTCTACCGCTGTAATGTCACTCTAGTGTAGATGTTCCTATCCCTGTTTGGGCACTCTACCGCTGTACTGTCACTCTTGTGTAGATGTTCCTATCCCTGTTTGGGCACTTTACTGATGTACTGTCACTCTTGTGTAGATGTTCCTATCCCTGTTTGAGCACTCTACCGCTGTACTGTCACTCTTGTGTAGATGTTCTAATCCCTGTTTGGGCACTCTACCGCTGTACTTTAACTCTTGTTTGGATGCTTTGAATCCTTTTGAGCATTTTTCTGCTGTACGCTAAATCTTAGATGTTATTCTGCTAGGCATTCTGAAGTGAAATGAAGTGAGGTGAACTTATGTTTTCACTGTACTCAGACTGCAAACTGTATCATTCGATCTTAAAGATATTTCCGAATAATACAATATACTAAAATCATGGGCAAATGAAAGCTAACGTATTAAAAATTTTCTTTACAAACAGTTACATGTGGAGGTAAAATAAACCTGCAGAATTTTTTTACCCAAGTACTAGTAGGGAAAATGAAACGTAAAAATGCAAGATGTACAACAAGACGGAATGAGTTAGCAATGGCACTGAGAGAATGGTAACAACTGTGAAAAAGTAATCCCAAGTTTGATGTCATTGATGAAACAAATTGTGTGAGCATGTATTGATGCTGCTACTGGACACACACATTACTGACTTTGCAATTGTCAATTCAATAAATAATGACATCCTATTTGCTGAGGTTTGTTCATCAAATCTTATTGTAACTTTGCATTTGACCCCTGACTGATTTGCATGTCAACATTCCCATCTCTTGTTTGGATTATGCCATGATATGCACGCACTGTGATTTGCAATTGAATTTGATACAAATTACATTCATTTCTTGAAACATACCTTGAGGAGCTGTTACTGATCATGATGATGTATTTGCTTTTACCATCGAGTTACTTAAGTAATTAAGTTTTTGTATTATTAGGTATTATTTCTTGAATAAAGACAGGATGAGTTTACAAACGGCTGATATTTTTACTAAATACTTCATCAGTCATGAACTCTTTAATCTCTGTTCAGGAACTCTACCGATGACCCCTTTAATCCCTATTCAGGAACTCTACTGATAAACTCTTTAATCCCTATTCAGGAACTCTACTGATAAACTCTTTAATCCCTGTTTAGGAACTCTACTGATAAACTCTTTAATCCCTATTCAGGAACTCTACTATGAACTCTTTAATCCCTATTCAGGAACTCTACTGATGAACTCTTTAATCTCTGTTTAGGAACTCTACTGATAAACTCTTTAATCCCTATTCAGGAACTCTACTGATGAACTCTTTAATCCCTATTCAGGAACTCTACTGATAAACTCTTTAATCCCTATTCAGGAACTCTACTGATAAACTCTTTAATCCCTGTTGAGGAACTCTACTGATAAACTCTTTAATCCCTATTCAGGAACTCTACTGATAAACTCTTTAATCCCTGTTTAGGAACTCTACTGATAAACTCTTTAATCCCTATTCAGGAACTCTACTGATAAACTCTTTAATCCCTATTCAGGAACTCTACTATGAACTCTTTAATCCCTGTTTAGGAACTCTACTGATGAACTCTTTAATCCCTATTCAGGAACTCTACTGATGAACTCTTAAATCCCTGACATCGTGCTCTAATGTCACCCTCTGCAGCCTGTCAAGGCGCTCTACCGCCTGACAGTTCTGCCTAAGATAGCAGGAGTCTTGATAGAGGTGACAGTGCTGTAGGGAAATAACACGTCATGGAAGATGGATTACAAAGTGGAGACACTTATTGCTTTGAGTTTATTTCAACAAACAAGTGATCAATGTTTTCTTGTAGCTGGGTACACGTAACTCTGTCTGTGACAGTGATAGATGTCTCGTTATTAGGTAAATAATGACTGTCTTTCAAATAGGTGCACCACTGTCAACTACACGCTTCCAATTACAGCACGAATCAATAAAACGCATACATTTTAAAAGAAGAATTTAAAGTTTCAGACATTTTTAAGTACAAAGTCTTGAAATGATATTTGAATAAGAGAATGAGTATTTTTTTCATCTGAAGGTGTCTTACTAATTTACTTAAGTTTCTCTATATGAAATCGAATGGTTTTTCGCCATTCAACACAAACAATTTGTGAACAATCAGGATATACAAATGTAATATCTTGTAAAAAGTGAATTAATGCTGTCATTTTAAAATTTCTTAATTCTTAAAGGTTTTCTTATCTACCTTATCATATTTAGAAACCTTTTTTAATTCTTCTTCTGTAGCATTCAAGAACATTAGTTTAACATTGTTCTAACTAAAAAAATAGTAATAATACTGTCAAAACAATATTGACCATGAAAATTATCAGAGAAACACATTTAAACTACAAGCAAAGAGGAAATGAGATACATTATCAGTTTTCTTGTAGACATCTAACTTTTCTAAGTCTACACTAGGACAAGTGCTTGCTTGTTAACTATTGAATAATGGTGCATAATGAAGCACTCATAAAAGCCCATGACAGTCTTCCCTATTGTATGCATTTCAACTCATTGAGAAGAGTAGTACAACTAGCGATGATGTCAATTGTGCAAGTATGTATTCAGTTTTATCCATTTCTTATGTTATTTTTCATAATTAGTGTTTACTTTATTACACAGTTTGAAAAATGTTTTACTGAAAAAATACTTGTTTTTATTATAATCTTTGATAACCCTTATGTCAAAATAAATTTATTTTGATAAATATTCTTTCAGATTTAATTCTTTCATGCAAAAGAGTAAAAAATTTAAAAGACTCTGGGCTTACTACTCTATTTCCAGAAGACAATTCACGTTTCATTAAAAGCTTAAAAAGAGGTTGCATCCCATAGGAGTGTGATTTTGTATATAAGTAGATTTTTGTTATTATTTTTACAAAAAATTTAGATTAAAAAGTTTTCCAAGCTATCAATCATGTAAATGATAAAAACAGGAGAAAGATAAAAAGAGATAAAAACAAGTTCAAAGGGATGATAATAACCTTCCAGTAAGGAGAGTTCAAAAAAGATAAAGACTTGGATATTGATTTCCTGATTCTCAAGATTTAGATATTTATTGGCGAGGAGACCGCCAATGTAACACGGGTCAACTTCCACATCACGGAGACAGAATCTATACTGGATCAATTTTATTCTCATTTTGAATTCATAATAAAGCCAATTCTCTGATGGAACAGTATTTGAATGTAAATCAGACCCTATTCCCCTGCAATCAAGCACTGACTGTATTGTCTGTATAGACAGCGATCAATCTCTCTGCTTCACTATGGGATTCTCCCCTGTCCTCTCTTCAAGGAAACGAGACAGTGATTCTCTCTTTTATTTTCCACCAGGATAAAAACCTTAATCTTTTCCTTTCCTCTCTACCAGGACGTGGTTCTTAGCTTCTCTCATTGTCTCTCTACCAGGGTGCTTCTATCTAGTAACTTCTATCAGGACCACTTCTGTGTTTCATTTATTGTCTCTTTACCAGGGTGCTTCTCTCTAGTAACTTCTGTCAGGACCACTTCTGTGTTTCATTTATTGTCTCTCTACCAGGGTGCTTCTCACAAGTAACTTCTATCAGGGACACTTCTGTGTTTCATTTATTGTCTCTCTACCAGGGTGCTTCTCTCTAGTAACTTCTATCAGGGACACTTCTGTGTTTCATTTATTGTCTCTCTACCAGGGTGCTTCTCTCTAGTAACTTCTATCAAGACCACTTCTGTGTTTCATTTATTTTCTCTCTACCAGGGTGCTTCTCTCTAGTAACTTCTATCCGGGACACTTCTGTGTTTCATTTATTTTTTCTCTACCAGGGTGCTTCTCTCTAGTAACTTCTATCAGGACCACTTCTGTGTTTCATTTATTGTCTCTCTACCAGGGTGCTTCTCTCTAGTAACTTCTATCCGGGACACTTCTGTATTTCATTTATTTTCTCTCTACCAGGGTGCTTCTCTCTAGTAACTTCTATCAGGACCACTTCTGTGTTTCATTTATTGTCTCTCTACCAGGGTGCTTCTCACAAGTAACCTCTATCAGGACCACTTCTGTGTTTCATTTATTTTCTCTCTACCAGGGTGCTTCTCACAAGTAACTTCTATCAGGACCACTTCTGTGTTTCATTTATTTTCACTCTACCAGGGTGCTTCTCACAAGTAACTTCTATCAGGGACACTTCTGTGTTTCATTTATTTTCTCTCTACCAGGGTGCTTCTCTCTAGTAACTTCTATCCGGGACACTTCTGTGTTTCATTTATTGTCTCTTTACCAGGGTGCTTCTCACTAGTAACTTCTATCCGGGACACTTCTGTATTTAATTTATTTTCTCTCTACCAGGGTGCTTCTCTCTAGTAACTTCTATCAGGGACACTTCTGTGTTTCATTTATTATCTCTCTACCAGGGTGCTTCTCTCTAGTAACTTCTATCAGGACCACTTCTGTGTTTCATTTATTTTCTCTCTACCAGGGTGCTTCTCACTAGTAACATCTATCAGGGACACTTCTGTACTTCATTTATTTTCTCACAACTTGTGATAATGTAGTTCTTCTTCCTTGTACCTTCTACCAGGTATCCTTCCGTATTTTAACTATTTCTTTCACCATCAGGGATGGTGCAGTGCTTCTATCCTTTATACCCTGCCAGGGTAAGGAGCGTGAAAAAGAGCAGGGATTCCATACTATTCTCTCTACTAAGCATGAAGAAGTGTTTCTCTTCCTTTCTTTATACCAGGGATAAACAAGTCATTCTCATGTTTTCTCTCTACAAGCGATGTAGTAGTACTTCTTTTCTTTTCTCCCTACTAGGGGTGAAATAGTATTTGTTTTCTGTTTACCTGGGAGGAAGCATAGCTTCTCTTCTTTTCTCTTTGCCAGGTATGAAGAATTGATTCTCTTGTTTCTATTTTCTAACTTTAAACTGAACTGAACTAAACTGAACTTTATTACACTCAGGCTGCAAACTGCAGCATAAGAGGTACATGGATATATATATACAATGATACATTTACATTATGTAATACAATAAAAGGCTGACATGCCATTCTAAGGTTAAGTATGTTATGTCTTAAAATGCAACATTATGATTTTACAAAATAATGACAATTTTCTTAGAGTTCCTAGCTTTTTGGTATTAAACAGAGTTTTCATTTTGTGCATATTTGGTCTGATATAAAAATATTTGTGAATATACTTTTTTCTTTCTAGTTCAGTTCTAGCAGAGCTTCTCTTCTTTTTCCTTACCAGGAATTTATTGTGTTTCTCTTCGTTTCTGTCTACCAGAAATGAAATGATGCTTGTTTTCTCTCTTTCAGGGATGAAATAATGCTTCTATTCTTTTCTATTCATCAGCGCAGTAACACCCATGGTTTACTAGTTCTAGCCAATGCTCACAGGTTGCACCGCTAGCATAGCCATAATGGTGTTGTGGGCTTTCTCCCTGCAATAAAACTAATGGCCGTGATATAAATGAAATACTCTTGAAAGCACGGTTAAACCCAAAACCTCCTTACCTAACCTTTTCTATATACCAGGGATGAAGCATTGATTATTATTTTTCATCTACCAGGGATCGATGAGGAAGGGCTCCTCTTCTTTCTGTCTAGCAGAGTCTAGTTGCACAAAACACTAAGGTAACCATAAATAACAAAGGTAGCCTCAGTTCAAGTTTTACAGAGAGCAGTGTTACTATCTTTGTCTCTTTACGGGTTACTACTGTTTAACTGGGACAGAGTGGGCTTTTCACCTTTTCTCCACGGTAGGAATGGGGCAGGTTTCACTGATGTACCTCCCAACCAGGAATGGAAGATGGCTTCTCTGACGTACCTCTAACCAGAAACAAGAAACAGAAAGCTTTCTTCTACAACACTAGTCTCTCTCAATTGAACTGGAGTCCTGAAATTGAAACAAGGGTTTGTGTACAAAAAATAAAACTAATCTCTGATGACCCTCTCTTGGTTCGTGACAAGTGCTTAGGTCAGAGACCTTTTTCTATAACTTAACAAGTTTTGTTAGAACTAGTATTTCATATTACTTGGATTGAAGAAGGTAATACAATTCGTGGTCTCCATCTCTGACGACCACTTAATTATAGTAGATTGAGTTATATTAAACTCCCCTTTGCCTTCTCAACCCTACCCTTAAACCTGTAACAAAGGATAGGGCCTTTTATAGTGAATTCTGTACACAAAGAGTGTCTGTACACATATAGTGAATTCTGTACACATATACTGAATTCTGTACTCATATTGTGAATTCTGTACACATAATGTTTAGTGTAATAAAGTATGAATACTGGGTTATACTACATTCAGACAGAAAGTGTTTACACATATTGATGCAAATTGTTTTTTTTATCTTCCTTTTTCAGTTTTGTTGATACTTTACATACGTTGGTTGCATTAAACATTCTACAAACTGGATGTATATGTTTACCAATAATTTGCATCGATTAATTTTAAGTGGCCTGGAATGGTTCTTAATCATGCAAGCTTCACTGCTGTGTAACCTATACATTTTTAGAATATTTCACTGAAATGTGTATGCTTTTTCTCAATATGTCGCAACAATACATTGCTGTACCTAAAGCTACTCTCATCATAGAATGAGTAGATTAAGAAAGAATGCCAGAAGATTGTCTCAAACATGCCCTTTACACTGATCTACATAAGCTGCTGAATCCCTAAGGCTGAACTTTCCAAACTTTTAGTGCTATATGCTTTTAACATGGTGTCTCTTCTGTCTATAAAATATACCCTTCTGTCTCAAACAGTACACCCTTGATATACTTTTATGGATCAATGACTCTTCTGCCTTAATAAATCATTGCAAATCTGTACAACCTGCCTGTCTCCATCTAAACGACTAATGCTTCTGTTCAAAAGAAGTTGGCCCACAGTTGCAAGGTTATTGACTGGTGTGTATCAACGGGAGAAGTGTTTTTGCCGGTTACCGTCTCCAATCTCCTAGAAGGAAGACATTGATTTGCTCTTTACCGATACGACTGGCGTTAAGAGGAACAATGTATACCAGTATGTCCCACATGATCAATGCCCCATTGTTGTATATAGATCTATATATATCATCCTCCCCGATATTTAAATGTCGCGTATACTCAAGATGGAATGCTTTGTTAAAGCTCTCAAGCCTGAAGATTCAAAGGATGCATTTTGAGTGCCTCTGTACCCTTCATCATCTTGAACGGTATTGATTGAAACAAGTAGAATTGAAGCATTTTGACAGGGTTTTAAAGGTACTTATTAAAGTTTTTAATACCGGAATAGCACCTTGTCAATTTTGACTTAGTATAGGGTTCGAGGCGTTGTCATCTTATGTATTTCTTACACAGTTTTTCCCCATGGGATAAAACAAGTAGTGTAGAATGGAAGCAAATATAATGATTTATTGAGCCAATAATTGTTGGCATATCAGTCTAAGTGGTCCATTAAGAGGCTGACTTTATTGCAAACCCATGGAGCCATGAAATCAAAGGTTTGATGTGCTTCAAGCATTCCAATATATCACTTTGATTTAAAAGTAATTGATTCAAGATAACGTTTTTATGTTCAATGTAATTCTCGAAGGTTAAGATCACAAATTACTAAGAAATATTACAGTGAAAGAATTTATTTTAAGTTTTCAAGCACACCGTCACCATTTAATAAAGTGTAGAGATATTCATTTATCGAAAGGTTAAGTGCATATATTTTCATCGAAAATAGCTTTGGAAAGCATCACAATTTATCAAAATCAAAAGTGCATGATCTGGTTGTAATTGCAATTCATCACTGGTTCCAAGTGCACGATAAGAGGTTATTATGTTTGAAGAGCTTACTTTACGTCAACAAGAATAGAATCCATCAGTAAATCATTTTAAAACCTACTGCTTATACATGTGAACTTTTAGAACATAAGTACGTATGTCTATATTACTACTAGTTCCAACTTGTTTACACAGCTATGACATTGCATAAGCGATAGTCTTACAAATGAACATAATACTTTTAACGACCAAGATTCTTTACATAAATGTGTATGGAGGAAGTATCAGCCACTTGAGCACATAAATATCAGCTTACAGGACTGCTGATGGTTCTAACACTTACTGGAATGAGTGTAGCCAATAACTGTATATAATCAGGAAGCCCTGATAGGTGTAACCCTAATCATGTTACTGTAACATGCAGATGATTGGCAGCTCTAACTGCAAATCTGTACTTAAAAGCCTCCAGAACCATTATCCTTACGTCATCCTATTGTTATATCCCTCCATAATTCTTAGTGGGACATCGATGACTCCTTAAACACGTTTATGAGTATATCTGTTATATTAGCGTGAATGTTATTGTAGTAGGCAAATGTCTGAGCTGGTAATTCTCCATTCAATAAAAAAAAATGAGCATTGGCCTTGATCCCAAGTCTTCGCGATATTACTTCCTTATTTACTATCAATTATTATGAGGAATAACGAGTTTCTAGAACATAAGACTTACTTGGTAAACGTAGCCAATAATTGTTCATAAGGAAAACAAATGCATATGTATGTGTCCTGACAAGTCTGTGCATGTATCAAGTGCAGAAATAAGTTGAATTGGCCACTGATTTATCACGAATAAAGGCAGTAAATAATGATGGTTGATGTCTGACATTGCTAGAATTGTAGCCAATTGGTTAACAGCTGAAACGGTTAAATTCTATACAAATCTTGCTGACGGGCTAAACATATCTTTTCTTTAATTAAATGTTTGCCAAGCATGCAAAGATTTCTTAACCAAAGCATAGGACATGATGTGCAGGTTATTAGAGTTATCGAGAGGTCGTGAGTCAAGAGGAATGGATATAACTGTTCATATGACTACTGTATATTTACATTGCCATTGTAAACTAGAGCTTAAATGGCCCATTTGTGTCCACAGTATTATCTTTCAAACCCCCTGATCCAACATGTAAGCTGATGCCCCTTGTATCTGCCGACAACCATTAGCTCTGATTAAGTTGTTAACCAATCTACTACAGTTGCACAGATCTGGCTCCGATGACAAAGTGGCATATGTGGATATGCCAGCTTCTCAGTGTCTGAGAGACCGGTCAGTGGTTCTGGTCGGGTACTGATTCGAACAGTCGACTCAGAACAGCACGCAGCTTATTTGTATCAATATTTGTCTGATTCAAAGATTATGAAGTAAGAAGTATGAGGGTTATCTGATATATGCAGGTATTGATACAGTTAGCGTCTAACTGAACCCAGAGAAACAAACTGGGAGAAGATACAATTAACTAGTTGAATAGGTCCTAAACGTCATAAGTGAAAGAATTTGTTAATAAACAGGAAAAAAGGCTATATACTGAAGAAGAAAAATCGTTTCATATCCATTGATAATGTCGGAAAAAAGCACAATGGCTTTGCCATCTGCTTAAATCATGTGTTGCTACTTGAACATATTCGACTACTTGTTTAATCAATCTTTTCAAGACCAAAACCGCGCAATCTATGTGCCTAATACTATTTTATGTATTCACACGACGATAGAACTCTGCAAAAAGTGAAGTTGTAATTGAAAATATTGGCGGCATATTTGTCATTATTTAGACAAAGTTTGAAATAGTTAAAATTGCTGGAGGTTTAAAGAAACCCGACTCACTAAACAAGCAGATGAAAGCTTTTTCTGGATGTATTTTGACTGAAAAGTGTCGAGTCAGCAGATGTTACCAGTCTAGCAATGGTATCTTAACCACTTGGAGAAATGTGATCTCAACATAAATACATGTGAATTATTCTGGGGCTTCTAGAATTGTGTGTATGTACCTTTGGTGTGGAAGAGTATATTCCCTGTGGAGAGTTAACCTGTTTGTGACATACAGAGTACGAATTGAGCACAAAGAGGCAGTTTGAAGCAAGGAAGTAAAGATGTCTCTGCCATCCCTTCAAAACCCATTGGGTAAACATATTGATTCTCCAGTAAATGATGTTGGGAAAAATCGAATCTCTTCCATGAATATTGCACTCTCTGTGAGCAAAGCGTCTCAACTTGGGATTAAAGTCGACAAAGCCTCAGATTGTCAAGACCAGATACAAGACGGACATTAGCATTCAAGGACAAATTGCAGAGCTGTAAATTTCAAACAATATACGAGAGCGAAAAGTATTTATGCATGTCAATTATAAAAGAAGTTTACTTTCCAATACGATAGGTTAGAGGCTGGTTCATAGAAATTACATAGATAAGAATCACAAGTTGTCTGCTGATAAGGGTCTTATTTATACAGTGGAAGTTGTTTTTTAATTACAAGTAATAAGTTGTGTTAACACACATGGCTTACTCAACATGTAAGACATCGATCCTCATAAAATGTCACATCAAAGACCTGTGTAGGACACCTTTGGTATAATGAAGAAAATAATGTTTCACATATCCAATTACGGACAAGAGAAATTACGTATACATAACAGATGTACATGTATTCGTCATCTCATGTTAAAATCTTATATTCAGGCTGGTTAACGTTGATACTGATTCAGGCCTTTGTTAACTACACGTCAGGTATTTTCTTTAACTGTTTAATGCGTTAGATATACACCTGGGAAAACGTATTGCAACACCTGCTGATTCGATGAAAGCCGTTATAAAAATTGTGGTATTTGTTTGATAAGTAACTTATTCATATTAAAGTGTTTATATCAGATGGAACAATGTTTGAAGATATAAAAACCAATAAAATCTTCAGTATTGCTATTATTTTCAAAATAGACATCGACGAAAACCGAGTAAAGCAGCCAACTTATATAATTCAAAAGGTTTTCCTGTAAAGACAATGTTCGATTAGTAGAGATGAATGTCGACAAGTGCTGACTTAGACTGATTACTGAAGACACGGAAACAAGAGAGGAACTCAGTAGTAGTTGTGCACAATGAGCTCAATGCTTGCTGATAAACACCCCGCTTCTACTGAACAAGGCGCTGGCCTTTGTCTGAGGCCGATGGTTCTAGTTTGTTTTGGTGATGCAGTTTTCAGAAGAGCTCTGAATATAACTCGGAACCCTTTATGTGCTCTGGTCGCTTGCAGAACATAGGAAGATAAAAGGGAAAAGTTGATGTTGCAAAACTTCCTAGTCTCATTAAACTATTGTTTTGAAGATGAAATAATCCATTATTGAAATAACGTTATATTATGCCTAACGGAATATTGAAAGTTTCATATCATTTCAAGCGCCAAACAACTCCTTCTAAGTTTGTCATGTTTGTGAGACAGGCTTTAAAGGTGGATCTTAGGATGTTTTGATAACGACATTTTGTAACTTCATAACATACCAATCATGTTCATGTATGAATATTATACAGCTTTCTTGTGTCTAACTTGAAATTATTATTATAGTTAAATTATTGCTATCTTTATTATACCAATTATATTATTATTATAAATTAGTATTATCATTTTAGATTGTCTTCTAAAGTGTAGATTCATATTTATGTGAGTAAGCCTTTATTACAAAGAAGTACACGCAACACTGACATCTGATCACAATAATAAAGGAACTTATTTTGAGTTAGAGTTAAACTTGGATTTAATCTAGTTAACAGCAGCTTAGTACCGGGGTAGATTAATTGAAAGAAAACTCGATGGTCATGTAGCTCCTCAATTTCAAGGTTATTTAATGAACCCAAAGTCATTTATTTTTAAAAGTCTGAACAGACGCATTCTCTCCCAACAGAGGTAGCCCCGTCATAAATTCCTATACAACCTCTGTCTTAATACGAAGGTTTCTCGGTCTAGAAATATAGAACGCTGACCTGATGCAATCAAAGTTAGTTATGCAATTAGCGACGCAGTTTCAAAACTTATCATTCAAATCGCCTAAGTTATTTCCAGAAGCTTTCCAAAAGCTAAACTTTATTTGAATACGCACCTTGCACTATAAATCTTCTTTACAGAACACATACGCCTCATTTTGCGACTGCAACATTGCATAGGCCTGTGTGACAACAAATATGTTATTCATGCATTCGGTGTTTTCACTTGCTGATATATTGCCAGGTAGTTTAAGTTGCAAAATATTGCGCCGGTAGGGGAAACTGCCAGAAGCCCGAGAAACCTATTTGTATTAAGACAGAGATTTTATAGAAATTTATGACGGAGCTGCCTCTGCTGGGAGAGAATGGAACAGACCCGATACTTGTAGAACTCATTAAGCACATAGCGAGCCAATTCGGTGACTCTAATACCCATTAGATGGAAAGCTGAGGAGTTCAACACTTTTGATCAAACGCTCAAGATTGGTAGCTCGTTAGTTGTCAATTGCAACAGATGAATTCCTTGTTTTAAAAATGTTTAACAGATCAGCTACTTCAAGCAACACGGAGGACGCTTAGCCCTTAACAATTGAAGAGCTTCTTCTCATTAAGGGAAAATTGTTTACTCGTGCGTTAATCACTTTGGAACAAAGTCTCAAGTCAAGACTTTCCTTAGTGAACCAGGGGATACAAAGACACTTGTAACAAGCTGCTTTCATGGCTGCTTCCTTTTATTTTTGTGAACCAGGAAATAACTTCGAGGTAAACATTCACTGCAGCTAGTCTGTGTTGGGTTTACTGATTAGGTAAAGAACCTAGGTTGTACGGCATTGAATCTATCGATTTCTCAATACTTTTTGTTACTGACAGATAATCCGTCCTCCAGAACCGAATTGCAATTCACATATCCACTCTCTTTATTCAGTATAACGGAAAGATTTCTGATCACAATTTGACCAGGGACCAACTTCATTCCTGAAAAACAAAAACAACTGAGTATTTTCTATCACATTGACATTTTATTTGAATTATTACTATGCACGGTGATATCTAAAACTCTAATTAAGTCGTATGAGAGAATATTTTTTTCTCGTTCTTCATGAAAAAAGTGGTTTTAAATAAAATATCCTTTCATAATTTTGTTATTGTAGGATCGATGGCACCTAACTTGTCTGCTCAGGATTTAAAAAAAAGGGCGGCAAAAAAATCCCGTGAAATCCCAGTTTCAGTTTGTAAGTAATTGAATTTCTGTCTTGCTCTTTATCGCTTTTGCTTGCAATACTTTCCAGCAAGGAAATGAATTTCTCTCTGAAGAAAAAAATAGCTACTTCTTGTGCCGAAAGTGAATTAACTCTGTTCACAATGAATACAAATTGCAGTAAGATCAGAAGCAACAATGCACATGACTTAATCAAGCATGGATTGTGGTCCAGGAAATCGAAGTATTCCTAACCATCTAGGAGTGAGAAATCCTCAATTAATGCAGACATGAAAGAGTCATATTTGAATGCCTTGATCATTGAGATCTCGTCTGTATCACAATTGTTTCTAAAGTAGAAATTGATAGTTATTGATTTGTATTTTGTAAAAGAGTAAAGCTGATTACCTCCCCATTTCCTGTTTGCTCTTGGAACCAACACACGGTGCAATTTTGACATGAGTTTATCATTTATCTCGTCAAATAAACTAGAACAGAGCAAACAGCACACAGGGATTTAATTTCCACTGAACCAAAATTAAGAACCGGACTGGTTTTTAGTTTTACCGAACCATCATAAATAAAGATAGTATTTTCATTTGTATAGATACATGTATATGTATATTTTGACACAATTTCAACAAAAGAATGAATTCTTAAGCGCTCTTTAGAGTTTAGAGTTCCGTATTTCATCTCAACCTCATGAAAATAAGACCTACAGTATTTGTGTTGTTGCACTACTTAACAACAATTATGAAACTTACAAGCCCCCATTACTCAAGTCGTCAAGTCTAACTTTGACTCCAATTTGACCTCTTCTTCAGATAACTTCCAGCAATAAAAATCCATGTCTCTAGACAACCATTACTTAAGTTGCATGTATTTACAAAATCTGATTTTGAAACTCTTTGAACTTTTCTGTTTTTCAATGAACAAGTTGAAGTAATTTGCATATGTCCTTTCATTCAATACTAATAGGATATGATATCCCAACATTTTGCGGAACAAGGGTCAGTAAAATTGGCATATGTACTTCAAATATGACTGAAATAGAATTATAAAGAAAATTCTTATCTTTATTTATGTTTGTTTTGTTGTTTTTTTCCTTTCACGATCTTTAAGAGTATTCAAATAATATCGCAAATCAGAAGACAAAAACTATCTGTTTCCAGAAGTAGCAACTTGCATTTGTTCCGATCAGTAAAGCTTTAGTACAGTGTGAATACATGTAGATTACTTTACCAGAGATAACTCCATAGGGTGTGATTTCAATTATTTTCGACCACAAAATCTGACCAAGGTAAATTTAGTAAACGTTAGTAATTCAGTCGGATATGGGGCAGCTACACATTTAGACACATTCAGAAATTTTCGTTTTCAATGTGCTGAAGATCATAGATGTCAAAGCGAAGTATGCGACCCTAGCATAGATTTGAATCATGTCACAGGCAAACCTGACAGCTAGTGTTACTGGGCCTAGTGAGATCTAGTCTCGTAACGTGGTGGAGCATTTTAGATTTTATTTTAACGAGTTTGAATTTCATCTGGAGGAAGCATTTACTCAGAGACATGTATGTAACTTGAAAGATTGCATCCAAAAAGACTACTTTTCTTCTGTAACTCTAAATAGCCTTCAAATAATTGAATTTCCTGTCTATTTCCTATATTAGTATGATGAAATGTTATGTTCTCTATAAATTATTAGTCGTAAGTGGTTACTTAAAAGTAAAATTGTTTTTCTCCAATCTTCTATGTATGATAAATGCTATTGTCAACTTAATAATTTACAAGTATTTAAAATGAAAATTATAACAGAAAATTATCCATCATGTGAAACTAGTGGTCGTTGACAAAATGTTGGATCTTTAAAAATATTGACTTCGATCGTGTGTAAGAAAGATGGAATTGATTGAAAATACATGGCATGGTTTTAAGTTTAGAGACTGGACAATCCAATCCAATTTCTTCACAGCATGGTGCTGGTTTCTGAAAGAATCAATCTTTGCATGTGATATTGCACTGTTCTATTGTCTGAGGAAAATCGATAGATTCATTGTACAAAATCATGTTATTTCTAATTGCTTTTTAGATAGAAAAATAACGCTGATTATTGTTATGAATGTTTTAAAATGACACTTAATGCCGTTTGAGACATACATCCCGAGTGTTGTCAATGGTATTATATCAAGGACTAACTGTTGCTGAAACTAACTGCATAATGGTTATAAGTTGAGTTAAGTGAAAGCATTAAGGTCAATTAGGTCAAGGCATTAAGCGTTGAATTGTGATCAATATGATTTGATTTCTATTTAATTTGTTGATATGTATCTATTGTATGTAATATTCTTAGAAATAAAAACAATTTAAAAATATTATTTTGACTGATTTGTTGTAAGTACAAGCTGTTTATTCAAATTTCTTTGTGAAATTTTAATTCTAAAGCAGACAGACAGTTTGGGTTGTTGTGGTAGAAGGGCTGTAGCCTTATAGACACTATGATATCTTAAGCTATTTTTACGTTCTTAACTATTAACAATTTTGAATGGTCTATTCTAACAAAAGTAAGTCCACTATGAGAAATATGTTCATGTATAAATGGTAATTGCTCAGAACTGATCCCTAATCTATATAAACATAGAGAGTTTGTCTATACATTCAAACCACTGTTTAAGACCCTGGTGTGTTTATACAACAGATAGAGTTTCTACAGGATGGGAATGTATACCTTAGCCAATTCCTCTTACAAACATGCTCCATACCCACATACCATGCACAGTTTAACTTACCTACACAACAGGAGGTAGCGGGATATTGCTAATGTCCTTAAGAGGATAATTAGGAAATAGGTTTATCTTCATATTCTTAGTATTGTTTATCTGCATTCCTATTATATCTTATGTTCAAGTTAAAGATTGTACAAGGTACATAATTACATCAGCTTGCATATATACAAGATTTTTTCAACACACCCAAATACCCAAAATATTGGAAACGAGTAAACGTCATTTAATAAGTCTATGCCTTAATTTGTAAATCTTCAGAAACGATGTATTCTTTGTAATTCGTTGCAATGTAATTCGTTGTCAATTCGTTGAAATGACCCATGGCAACTTTCGTGATTCATTTAAATGTCCTCAAATGTGTCAGTGCCTATTCTCGAAAGTAACCTAGTTAGGCTATATCTTAGCTATTTAAGACAGACGTTAGGATACCATAGGCTTAGGATAAGACCAACTCTCGAAACTATCCTAAACTTGTCCTTAATTAGGATACCATTCCTAGCTAGGATCGGAACTCTTCAGTCGGGGAGTAAGGAAAACCTCTTTATACTTGGGTATTCCCCTAAATATTACCCATAATTCATTGTATTAAAATCCAACCTGCAATGCATTTGATTAACAAAATAAAAACTTTTAAAGAAAAGCTTGTATATATTTGAACATATGTAGATATTGGATACAGCAAAAGCAAAATAAAACAAGGTCCTAAACGTTCTTTGTAAATTATTTTCATTTAATATAAGGATAAGAGTACAATGCGATTATCAATGGAAATGAGTCGCATGGGTTGGTAAATATAAATCGGTTGAGGGGAATGTGGTAGGAATTGTGAGGCGAAACGGATTAAGCGAAACCATTTAGGGGGCGGGTGATTGGATAAACCGGAGATGATAATTGGTATATGATGATTAGAAAGAGGTGATGTACGTTTTGAAAAATAGCTTTGAAGAGAATGTTAGAAGAAAAGAGAAGAGATATTGACTTTTTCTGTACTGCTTGCAAAATAGATGCAGTTGTTTTGAAATCCAAGGTATTTCAAATAAGTATTAAGAAAATGTATTATATTTTTTTTTTACGAATATTGAAAATACACATCATTATTTTGAGTTCAGTCTTCCAAAAATGCCTGTTATGGACTTGAAAGTATGCAATGACAAAAGATCGATGTTTTTGGACATAGGTCACAACACCAAAGCTTGTCTGGTCGAACCGTGTCAGACAATATTTACTTCCTTAAATCCATAGGACTGTATGGCAGTTCAAATACTGGTCTGGCAGTCTCAGTGTGATAGTGAGACTTTGGTTCTGAGGATGGTGAGATTTCTTTACTCGGCTTGTCATTATGAGTTCCAGGTTTAAAACAAACAAGGATATTGACTGAAGCTTGGGGATATATATGTTCTGTTTACAGATAAAGGGAACTTTAATTTCGAAGCTGCAAAAGCTTGTTCAAAGCAATGAATATCTCTCGAACGCCACCTCACAAAGTCTTCGCCCTCAAGCGGTTGAGTGTTTAATAAGTGATTTTCAGAGTTGATCAATGTTGTGCATCTGCAACAAATCTTATCTGCAATGGTATTATGTGGAAGGAATTATGGTCAAATTATGGTCCCACTTGGAATGCCATGTACGATCTAACTTATTGATGACTAGCAATAATAAAGCATATCAAGCTCGATATTTCCAGTCACTGAAGTTCTATTCAAACATCAGAGCTGGCGGTAATCAATCACAATATCGAGTGATAACTCAGAAAGCAATTGGATAAGAGGTCGCCTGGTGACCTTCAACCAATCAAATAGTAGCTAAGTCTTCAAAGCCGATGTTAGTAATTTATGGATACTATCATTCATTGCCTGACATATTGATAACAAATATCGAAGACTTGAGTGAAATGGTTTTCAATGATTAAAAAGCATGCATTGAGATTCAGGTTTAGTTTTAAGTTAGATATTGCTTGAGTGATAAGCAAGGAACAAGACTATCGTGTTTACAATCAAGTGATACCTTTCAAATTTAAATTTCTTGTCATTACATTGTTTATCAAGCAAAAGTATATTATTCAAACATATCAAGTACGTTATTAAACCTTTTTTGTCACATGAACACACTAGTATCACAGTCTTATTTTACAGCTTATGGTTTGTACGATGATGGAACCGGCATTCCATATTTCAACCCCCGTCCAAATAACCTCACCTACTACAGAGGAGACACAGCCATTTTACAGTGTTCTATACAACACCTCGGTACTAAGACGGTAAGTGATACTTTGAAATACCTTCTATGTTATAAATTGAAATGTTTAGATATTGAATGATGTAAATATGCACTTCTACTATTTAAAGTATTTTAATGATAACAAAAGTTTTGTTTATATAGACTAATGAAGATCATAAAACATGTCATTTCAAAGTATGACCCTCCTCATATTTTCGTCCTGAAAGTACTGTGGAACATTACCAAATGCGCTTTCAATTACTAATTCATATCCGCATTCATTCCATATTGACATTTTTAAAGAGGGAATTTCAACTCTGTGTCATTCGGAATCAACACTAGACGACTAAAGTCAGTCTATCCATCACCACCACTCTCCCTCTCTCTCTCTAATATATAAACTTTTATCATAACAAAAAAGGTTTAGGCTATATATATATATACATACATACACACACACACACATATATATATATATATATATGACCTTTCACTTTTTTACCTATATATATATATATATATATATATATATATATATATATATATATATATATATATTAGTTAACATGACAATGACATTTTTATGATATGAGTGACTAACACCACAACAATATCTACTGTGCTCTCAAATTTTGAGGGGTAATTTGATCTCGTACCAGGTATTATTTCTTTAGGTAACAAGTATTAAAGTTATCGACAAGGAAACAGAAACACTGTCTTCAACCAGTTATCTGATTCAAACCGATCTGGTCTTTCTAGACAATCTGTGATCTACTCTACTACAAGTCTGCAGATCTGTGAGCTGATTAATTACATCAAGGGTTTGAAGAGTATTGATCACAGTAGGAAACATGCAATATATCATGCAATCAAATGATTCTCAATTCTCTAGGGACTTTCTTATCAATACAAAGTGATAAATAGCTGTGAATCCAAGCATTACTCTCGGAGACCAGCCAGGTCAAACCCTCTTATGTACCATAACGTTGATCTTACAATCATGCCCTTTCACAATTACCTTTGCCTTTACATGGCATATAAGTGTCTAATAAGATGCAAGCTGTTATTGTTAAACTTTCACTCTTCAGGTTCTATCAAATAGTCGGTTTTGCAGTTTCTTTGTACGAGACTAATATCTCATATATTCATGTCTATTATCTCTGTTGTATATATTGACCGATTTCTTGAGGGAGTTGTTTGTTCTAATGCTGGAAATCTCTATGACCCAAGCGAATTACCGTGATGTACACATTAATCGGACTCAAATACTCAAGGTTTGACATTTAACATATCTTAAGATATGCTTGTAGTAAATAACGAATATCACGAGTTTTGTTGTAGATCTTGATAGGTACTTAGTTGGTGCACAACAACCTGTGATGGGATTTCAATCTTTCTATTGTTTATGTCGGGCCTTCTTCCTGTTCTTTTCCTCAGGTAAATTCATCAGTATATCAATAACCTGACGGAAACAGACGGAGACAGAAAGTAGTCAGCAAACGGTCCATTCACTGTTATTAGATACAATTATAAAGCTCTGACTTGATGTGCTCAGAAGAACTGGTATTCTTTGGCAAGAAAGTTGACCCTCTCTCCTTGATTTTAACTATAGGTAAAAAACCGTATGTCCTGTATGACAATTTGACAGTGCTTCATGTTGATTTTCTCCGTCTTTGCAGGTGATCTGGAGAAGGGCTGCTGACCCAAATCCAGTGACAATAGGTAATTTAGTATATGTCAGTGACGAAAGACTCTCAATCCGTGAGATAAAAGAAAAAGGGGAGTGGAATCTTGTGATAAAAAATGTTGTGCCTGAAGATTCTGGAGTTTACGAGTGTCAAGTGAGCAGCAGAAAGAAAATCATTTGGCATATACTTTTAAAAGTGAACGGTAAGTAAGATTAAATTTCATGTTGATTCAGTATTACAAAATGGATTCCAAAGACCAAATTACACAAAAGATGATTTTTAACTCGAAAATCTAACTGTATTCCCATTAATCCAGAAATAAATTCGGATAATTAAAACGTGGAAGGATTAAGATACAGACATTGACATTAATGAAAACAAACACCAAAACCAATACAAGACTAAACGCCATTGTTTTAGTGAGAAGGAGAGATGTGGAGATATACACAACTGAAGAAAAGAACTAATTTGATATTTTGAATCATTCTACTGATATGATCCTATATACCTTATTTGAATGTTCTCTCTGAAGCGTTAAACATGTATACGAAACTGTGTTTACTGGTTTTTAAGATAAGAAGGTATTTTCGTTTTTGCTTATTGACAGTATATTTGGAGGAATTGTGTAAAGTGGATTGACAAGTTAAAATGAAGCTAGCAAAGACTGGTTTCGTGGTTTAAGTAAGAAAAAGAGGATCATATGATTTATTCATAGGGTATTTATATAGCCCCAAATGCAGACAGTTTATGATTATTTTATTAATTTTTGAATCATTGAATGTGCTGCAATTTTATTTTGCTTGCTAGCATCCACCAATCCGCAGAGGGTTAACTATGAAAACTACAAGAACCCAGTCAATTCAGGTATATTTACGCCTAATCACCTGCAGTCTTCCCCATGATGCCACTGCTCTGTTGTCACTTTAACCTTTGACCTGCAACCCTTATACTCAGCTTCTTATCGCATGTGTACTTAGACACTGCATACTCTCACTATCGTCTTCTACCCTTCCTTGCATACATTAAAAGGTTAGTGATTTAAAGTGGTTTTAAACAATGTATTTGAAATTAGTTGCTTTGAGTTTTTATGTTTTCAATCACTAAGAGATAAATGGAAGTTCTGCATATCTAAATGTATTTAGTCTAACAAATATTCATATTAATCTCATAATCAACGTCAGTGTTTGAAAAAAAGACATTTACGTGAATCTGATTCATTGTTCTTTAAATTGTTTAAATAAATACTATATTCCATGCAGTCACAAAAAAGTACTCCTCACAAACTTTACAATGCTTTGAAAGTTTTCACAATGTTTTGTGTTGCAAATAACACCAATTTGACTATCTTATGCCAGTGTCGGTGTTGACAGTTTTGTCAAATGGCGGGAATGAAAAGAGAAATAACTAATGCAAAGAACAGTATAAGTCTATACAGGTAAAGGAAATCATGTTTACATGGTTCCGTGCAGAGAAGGGACACCACAAGCTCAGTTATACCATTTGTGAGGATTGTCATGTGCAAGCATCTTACAGACTGGTCTTTAATTTTGTGATCTCAATCAAATGATTCGATGCTCTTGTTGATCGCCATGTTCAATATGAAAGTAACTTATGTTGAAATGAAAGACAATATGTCACGTTTTCTAGCTATCTTGACCTGATTACACGATATATAAAGCATTAAAGAAAATCAACTGCAATTGTATGAAAACTGATTGAAGAATCGACAATAAATCTTTATAAAATGATAATGACATATGCTTAAAGAAATAGATGACATCAATTGTGAAATTTTTTTACCATGAATTCTTAGTAGTGAGTAAATATAGCACGAGTGGAAATCACATCATGACATCATTTCACATAAGAATTTAATGTCAGTTTGTGTGTTAACGATGGAAAATGAACGATGTCAAAACTACATTCCAACTTATATGAATCAAGCAAAGCTTGCGAGCTGGTTAAAATGGAAGTTTGAATGTAGCTTTGACATTGTTAATTTACATTGCAAACACACAAAATAACATTCAATTTTCATAATTTGGCACCATATGAGGAATGTGGAAGCAGAGTACTAAACATTCATTCTAAGTCATTCATTAGTGTTTAGAATTGAACCATACATATATTCAGTGAGCTATATGATTATATTTTCCACCAGCGCTACAAGATGCTGAACGAATCCTTCAATCCTTTAATGAAAAGACAGATGAACAGAATTATCTGTGTTTTGAATAATTTCATTTAATTGCGGCCGCAATGTATGAAAATATGTAAATAATAGTCGTTTTAGTAAGGTTTTGATGATAAATGTTTAATCGCCCCTGCCTCATTAGTAGAAACCTACATCGTTTGTGCTAAGGTGGCCATGTTATGTTTTTTTGTGTGTGTAATGTGAAATACTTTTCATTTTGTTTGCTTCAGTTCAACAACCAAATCACTTGAAGCGATACATCTTTTGCGCAGTCTTGAATAAAGAAGTTATTACATCCACTTTCCACCTTCATTTTATTGTATAACTTAAAACAAATATAGTAAGATTTCTAAAAACGTACAAACGTATACAAGTATGAACGTATGTTCTCAACCAATCCATGTGTAAAGTTAAAAGAGTGAAATTATAAAGAGAAAAAGGTTTTCGAAGAAAAGCATAGAAGGGTTATTTAATTGTGAACAACAGCAGCAATAAGTCTTCTGAGGTTATGGCCTCGACAAGCAGTGAGCTTTCTCAGATATATAATACTCAAACTTGGACAATCGAATGTGTCAATGCTTAATATCCTGTAAATCCACGCTTGTTGTTGGTGATTGACATAGTTCTGACAATAGGAGTGTGCATAAATTGAATGATTTTTTTCTGATTACATGGTCCCTTTCATGACTTAAACATAATTTTTGAGCGTTGTACAACAAGGCTTCATACGCCATCAACGATCCCAAACCACAAGCAGCATTTGGTCACTTATTACATCCTAGTCGCCATTGTATTGTCTTCATAGATTGCATTGATCTTCTGCTTACAATTTTATTGCTGAAGCCTTACCCTAGCCTTTCTCTTCTTTCTTAGATGTCTTTGTTTCAAACGATCCTGCTTAGTGACATTACCTGAACCTCTGTCAGGCTGAGACTTTGATGCTGAGCTTGACCTACCACCTGACTGCCTCACAACCCTTACTAGATGCCCATTTTCTGCCGCATTGGTAGCATTAATAGCAACACGATCAGCCATGAGATATGACAAACCACATATGTAACACGACCATTGAACATAGTACTAGACTACGACTGAGCAGTAAGAATCATAATTGTGAACAGAATTCTTACAATATGAATTCCCATTCAGATCTGACTATCTAATGAGCAGAGTCTATATAAATGTCCATTCGTTTTTCATCAAGAATTTCTCTCTCAAATGGCTTGATGCTCCTTTCTCAACTATTTAATCTCTAATCATCTCATCATTTGAATGAACAAAAATAAAACGTTTTTTGACCTCTCAGTGTCACAAATGTCAATACGTTCAGCTTACACTTGTGCCTAAAAATTAAGTATTTACGATTCTTCTATGAGATCCCTCTACAGGTGAAATTTGCACTTAACACAGCTTTTGCTACAGCAAAAGTGATTTTATCAGTAAAAAGTAAAATTCTCTTACAAGCAGAAATTCGACATTGGAACAAAGTAGCCCTCACAATCTTGTTGTCCTTTCCTTTTAAACCACTCATAACCTCAAAAAATCGAAAATGATTGAAACGGTAAGTTCATCAAAGTCATTCATATTAGAGGAGGACGTAAGTGCAGATTGAAATTGTTCAAAGAATGATCTGCTTAGTGTAGTTCATCAATAGTAGCACAATTCTGTAAAAGTTCTCAGTTCCATGTTTATATTTGTAAAATGTACTTGTTACAGAGTAAAAAAAACCCTTGATTGTTAAAGCCTTTTTCAGAATGCATGCAATTCTCATGTGGCAAATGGCGTGGCTACGAATGTTATTTTTTTTACTCATAAAATCAATTAAAAACGTTAGCAATTAGTAAGAATTCATATCACAGCAATCAACTAAATGGTAAAAGAAACCTATCACCATTTAAACATAAATGAATAAAATATGTTACATAGAATATGGCATCAAAACTGTTCAAGCCCTAGATTAATGTTTTACCTAAACACATTACTGAAACATATGCAAAAAGATGGAAATCGTCTATCATTACTACATGCACTATTTCACGTCTGACAAATTTCAAATAACTGCTCATAATAAATAATCGTCACGCGCCCAATGGAAAATACATGTACGAAGCACAAAATAACCATCATATTACACAAAATCTGAGAGTTGACAAAACCTGTCAACAAAAACCAGACTCGGAGGAGTCATTTAAGGCTCCGTCATTTACATTGGCAATATTTTGTACAATACCGCAGCAAACGGGAAATGTTATATTTGCCACATAAAGGCTGATAACAGCACGGGTTTGACGGTAACAAGGCTGAGTCTAAGTGATATCATGACTGAAACATTATTGGATTGGAACATTTGCTCCAGTTGTATGCTTCCACATTTGTCCAAATCGAGTTTCTTTTACATCTGACAGATATGTACATGCTACTCATAAAACCAGTAAATCCACACTTGCACTTGTCATTGATGGCCATCCTTGACCTGGTCTGACCTCCATCTCTGCTGTTTGATGGTGTTTCTTCAGTAATCTACTGACAACACTGTGGATACATTCCTCCAGTTTCCTTAACGTCTTAAGGACATTCAAGACTTCAACAATTTGAAACTGTTGGCTTCAGATATGCACCTTCAGGATTAAGGCATATAAATTGCTGTGAAAAAATCCTGTGAAAACCAAGACAAATCAGTGTTTATTTGGACCTATATCACCTCTCCATGCATGTTGTACATGTGTTTGGTGCCAAAGCAAATTCAAGTCATGTGGTTGCGATACCTGGTATGTTAAGGATTGATGAACCCAGTTTGGATCTGGTGTCACTTTTACAGGACGTAATAAATACATTTGCTGTAGTTCCAGATTTTAAAGTAACTCGATTAAAAAAAGTGTTTAAAAATTTGAATCAAATACATGATTATATATTTATATCTAAAAGCCTTGTTAATGGTCGCGGTCAACTGTCTGCAGAAACCAAGCTTTCGATGTTGACTTCATCAATGTAACACTTAGATGAAATGTGATTGTTTGATGTAGAAGAAGCATGGATAACAGGAAACTATTTCAAGATCCTTTTCTTTTCGAAACTTAAAGGTTGTGTACCAGAAGTCTACGTAAAGTGAGTAAAACTGTACATTATTCAATTTGGTCCAGGAAACGTGATTTTGGATAGGTTTACAGAAACTATCAAATTTTTTCTTCCGGTTTGTATAACACGTTGTATAACACGTTTCGCTAAGTGTAACATCTTCACTGGTTGTGTACTCCTTCGCTGCATGGTATGCTAAGTGTCACCTGTCACTCGTTGTCTTCAGCTCAACAGATCACACTACACTTTGTTTCAGTTTACCTAGACCACAGATTTCCCCTAAAATTAAAAATGAATAGATTATAGGTTGAGCAAGTTTGCAAATTTAAAGTCCATGCACATTTTTCAATTGGATTAGAGCTTAAGATTCTTCACATGCACTTAAAATAACACATCATAAAAAAACCCAAAAGTAGATAAAGGAGAAATCGCTTGAAACCTACACCTCATTCATTAAAAAACCCACTAGGTTGACAGTGTTGTTTGTAAGTGAAATACTCGATGAATTCCACAATTGTTCTGATTTGGTGATAATTTTGGAATAAAGCTAACAGTGGTGACGAAATGTCGACGTTAATCAGTAAAAACTTCCAATACACTTTTATGGTGAAAGGTTATTATCAAGGTTATTCATCTCTATTAAGTCTGATATTTCATCATTTAAAAAAAAGATAATCTAACTAAACATAATTCAACCTAAACATAATGTTTTATTATGTTTGTTATTTGTTAATAAAAATAAGTATTTAGTGGATTTATAAGGTAGTCTGTTAGATAGAAATTATTATTCAACTTGGGCACACCAGGTGTGTCGATACTTTCCAGAATCATTCGAAAACTATCATTGTATTGTCCTTACTCCTGTGACTAAGTGATTTTATGGAGGATATTCTTACCACTGTAGACAGTCATCATCTGTTTTCAGCAAATTATCAGTTTTTATTGTTCTTGTTTAACTTCTAACCCTCTAATTCCCATCATTTTAAAAAAGAATTGTGATTGATGCTGCAATGACTGACTTATCTATGCTCTATTCCAGATAAACCACAAGCCACTGAGAAAGGTGAGGGTATGTGCAGAAATACTTTTTCAGTGTCCACGATTCATAGTGATTTCACAAAACCATTTGTTCATGTTTAAATCTCACAACATAAATCTATATTTTCTTCATGTAATTAAATCTTCATTTACTTTTGTTTTCACTTTACTTATCAATGACTGAAATCTTTAAGGACGTGGACACTTGTTTTGCAGCTATATTCATGTCTGGGACAGAGTTTGTGGAGAAAGGTGACCCGATCCATATTGTGTGCAATGCAACAGGGACAGACCATCCACCCCAGGACATCACCTGGTTCAAGGATGGAATCAAACTCTCCCCAGATGCCTATCAGAAAATTACAGTAGAAAAATTCCAATCTCTTCCCACGAGGACTATAGTGAGTGTTCTAGAGTTAAAACACAGCAATATGGACGATGCAGGAACGTATGTGTGTCGGAGCAGCAACCTGGATATCAAAAGCATTAAAGTCCATGTCCTTAATGGTAGGTGCTTGTCTTTGTAAAAGAAGACAAATGACACTGATAACAAATTACCATATAGAAGACTGTGGTTTACTTTACATATTGATTTATGTCATGACGGTTGATGTACAACTTTAAACTCGTCGTTCCTCTGTTTTTATGACATATTTGAACTAAACACAGGAGTTCGAACTGCGCAATTATTTATAAATGTCTCAGTTGTTTAATGATACGTTATTATATTTGCATTGTCATGCTCCTATACTTTTGTAATGACCTAATGCTGATCCTAAGTTTGATTAAGATCCTCTGGCTGCCGAGAAATGCTGAAAAATATTGCTTCTGCTGGAATATGAACTCGTCTGGTGGTTTCCTCTCTAAATGTAGTCACATGTTCTGTTACAAGTTAAGCACGGACGAACAGAAGGACGGCTTTCTTGTAATAGAATTGGTCACATGTGTTAATTTCCCCACGCTTCCGATACAAAAGCCTATGCCTCGTATTTGGGCACTGAATTTATGTCAGAACATGCCACTTTCAGAGAGTTGTGTAGAGGATGCTCTCCAAAATAATTTGCGTTGTCTCCTGGTAGAGACAAGTTTTTCTTTTTTTCTTCATTGGATATGGTAGATCTTGATCAAACTGAGGTTTACATCATATGTCTTTCGGAACAAATTATCTCCTAAATAACTATGTCACATCCGAGTTCCTGCTTTATTCTTTGCCTCAAGATTTCGAAAGCATTGATAAAGCTCCAAAAACAATTGTGCAAATTATTTTCGAAAATACTTTTTACAAATAAGGTTCTTAATTACAGAACAATTACTACAGGTAGTGAACGCCATCAAAGCTTACCAAATCAGTTGTAGCTTCAGATAATCCTTTATGTGAAATCTTGAGGTATCTACTGAATTTCTTCATCGATATCTTATGATTTGTTTTTCTCTTTATGCAGCTGGATCATTGAATGTTAAACGTGGTAAGTCTTGTCCATTGCGTTTGATATTTTCAAATTGTATTATCTCCATTGAAATAAATAAAGTTTAAAATGAAAAGAAAAGCTTCTGTTTGTATTTAGAATTAGTTATGACATTGAAGAAGCATCAGACATGTAATCATTAATCATTCATGGTTTTTAAATTTTGAAGTTTAACGCTCCAAGTTGATGCTACAGACACAAGGCAATTTTTGTATGTTCCTCTTGCAGGTACGTCCACAGACGACGAAGTTAAGGATTCAGCTGGATCAGCTTTACACTGTGATGGACCTGTGTCGCACCTGCTTACAGTGCTCTGTTTAACAGTCATCAACTTCATCCACTAGCATCTGTTCTCTCCAGGCTGGTTCTTCTGTGGGTGAGGCCAGATGATCATCCTCCATTGATGCAATATACATACACATGGTGAATACAGAGGCAGCAATCTGGATACTCACATACAGACTTCGTACCCTCATGTCGACAAACAGGAACATGGCCATCCCACTTATTTTCATAGAGTATTGTATGAATGTGACGTGGGTATAAACTATTCTCTCGTATAGCGGGTTGTTTCGTATGCTTAGAGATGGCATATGAAAAGAAAATTGTTATAGGATGTTGTAACATATCAAGGGTTGCACTGGTTCTAATTGGTAAAAACAGTTCATTTAGGCCTCTGTTAGTGTCATATATAAAATATGTTTTACTGGAGGCATGAGTTAGCAGGATATCGATATCACACAAGGTGCTTACACAGAGACTAAACCTGCTATCAATGAAACTAGAGAAGATGGTTGTGAATTCCGTACCAAATATATGAAATCCTCTCACAGCCTCTTCACCAGAATATATTTACATAGACTGAGCAAAGCTGAGTTATCATTAAGTATTTGATTTCTGCTTTCAAAAGATTTCCGTTATTAGCACACAACAAAGGTATGATGCAAGAGTATGCAAATGGTCTAGTCAATTCTAGGATATTTCTTTTAACATTTTGTCAGGGCTTACAATTGTGCAATAAACCTTGATCAATATAATATGATTTCCATTTTCCATCAAACCGATCCACAAAGAAATACACACAGTGTTGAAATAAACACATGCAAACTACATAGTCATATTGCTGGCTACTTGACTATTTGTAAACAGATTACTTTTTGGAACATTGAATGTTTCCATAAGATTCCATGTACATACATGTACTTTTTACATGTATCTGTAAAACACGTTGAATATTAAATATTATCTTTTCATAAGCGGGTCATCCCTCGTTGACATATTGGATGCAGACGTTTTCCATTCTTCTATAATATTATACTAATTAATATGAATGATAACCATTGTCATAGTATGTACTAAAAAGTTGGACATATGATCCTAATCAGAATGTAGAGGCATATAAAGAATGTATAAAGAATGTGAGGCGTATGAATGAACATGATATATGCAACGTTTGTGTTACAATGTTGAAATTGAATGAAAAAATATGATGGTAAAGTATGCGATATAGATATTAATGTCATCTGAATGGAAATAATTAACTACATTTGAATTAGATTTATCAAATTGATTTCGAATTAGTGAATCAAGAATAAAGTAACTGTGAAGTACGAAAAGTTACTATGATACTGTTGACGAAAAGACAATGTAATGAGTGTTTTTTGCTTTTATCCATTGCAAAGTAAATGTTCTGCTATATACGTGATTACTTTATTTCATGACTGCCTGACAACCAAAATTAGTAAAGGTTAATCTCTTCTAAAGCTTTACTACAACATCAACTTATCATTTCTACATTTATATATCTGAATATTCCATCCAGACTTCATGTATATATTAGCATAAGTGTCCAATGCACACATCATTGCACTAGAAAATAGGCACATATGTTAAATGGAAGTAAGGTAACAAAGTTAGTTTACCAACCAACAACATGTGAAGTTGTAAGTGAAATGAAACCATATCAAATCATATGAACAACACAACTGTTGGAGATCAAGTGTGTAATGAAAAACTGATATGATTTTTTCTTTTGACAATGAAAGCTTAATCATCGTTTACCTTAAGTCATTTTTATTAGAATTTGTAACGATCAATGTTTTTCAAAACATTTGCTTTTTTGATAATATTGTATGTGGACTTCTATTTACAAATGCAGCGTGATACACAAATAATTATCCCAAAAACTGTATTAAACGTACATTGAATATTATCAACAATGTAAAATCGGCGTTATAGCGAAGCTTTAACTAAATACTGAGAGATTAAATCAGTTTAAAGTGATATAAAGAATTTAAATTTGGAAAATATTTTACCTTTATTTGTACTTATCATTCGGTTAATTATATGAGAAGCTGTTGATTTACTTTATTCTTATTATACACAGTTTACACTTACCCATGTCATAATGCTCTTATCAAAAGATAACTGATGTGTTCAATTCAAATGTACCAGTGCTACAGATTTAATAAGATTGATTGAAATGTCAATCTTTGAAAATATTTTATTGTGAAATTAGAAAAGCATATAAACATTTGAGTTGAAGGGAATTTAATTTCTGCAATGCATTGAAGCCAATATTATAGACATAAAAAGCTAATCACTTATTTTGTACGCGATTTGTACGATTTTGGACACTTCGAAGATCCACTAAATCTTTTATTCCTTTATGCTTTTAACATAACGATGAAAGTTGTTTGTTGACCATCAATTTGGCCAATAATTTTTGGTTGAATTGTATCCAAAAACCAAGAGAGGATAACATTTCAACTTGGCTCCAATTTCAGGCATGGCGATCTTTGAGTATATATACCGCTTGCAAACCAAGGCTAAGAAATAAATCACTATATGATGTTGAATATGAGTCTTTAGAAAAACAATAGTTACGTGCACCCTATTGAGAACGACCAATTTTGAAATAAAAATAATTCATTGCCATAATATTGTGGGATCAACAGTTACTGTTTGTATATATCAATTAACAGAAATATGATATTGTACAGATAAATTGATAATTGATTATATGTGTAACATCATGTTTCGAATGTCCATCAACATCATGTAAATAATTGTTATAAGTCATTAAACAATCAAACGAACAATGTCTCTGTTCAGTGTGGATTGACGCAAGCACCAAAGAACTACTGAAGAGTACAAGCAGACAGTCGGCAATATCCCCTGCCAAGTGAATAGAGGGAGCTTATGTTGAAGAATGAGCCCCTAGAAGTATTTGGTTATTCTATATAGTAAAATGTTTTGTTGACACTTTTCATATCGTTTATGATATAGTCATCAAACACAAAATAATTGAATGCAACATTCCACAGTATTGTGTGTTGTGTTTACATTTTAAATAAAAATACCAATATGGTAAACTTTATGGTAAACTGAACTTGTTAAAGTGGCACAGAGAATGATTTTGTTATGTTTTTTGATTTTTTGTATTTGGTTTAAATAAGAACCATACCCATTTGACCTGAGTAAGTTCAAACCGCCTTTCTAAAGTTATATCTTTATCTCTTATTAAAATGTCAATATTATGATATTTTCCTTTTTTTTCAATTGGAAATGAAAAACGGTCTTGTAAATGTATAGGGGTCGAAATTCTGCATTCAATTTAGATTTATATTAGTTAAATGACCTGTCAAGCACTACCAGCCTACATTTCTCTCCGTGTCTGCCGTAGAAAATTACGTTTGATTTATTGGCGAGCGCAACTGTCCAGTTTTTGAAAACAAATCTCGACTTTAAAACGTTTATTGACATTATACTAACTGATAAGTAATGAGACGTTGATTTCCAGAATCAACCAGTACTTCTCGATCAGATGTCCCCATTAATGAAGTCTGACTTATTGGACCCTAACAACATACTCTGTGTCCCTTCAATCTGCTACAGTTGAAGAGATCTGGCCCATAAAATAATATGGCATGTGATGTGATTACAGCTTATATGGGGCTGATAAGTCGGATCCATTATATACTGACTCACAAAATCGGCTCAAAGGAAACAAATCAAAATGGCTAGATGTATAGAGAATCCGGATCCTATAAAAAAAGCAGATTGAAGCTTTTTCTAGATGAATTTTGACTTAGAAATGTCGACTCAGCAGATGTTACCAATCTAGCAATGTTATCTGAATCACTTTGGGAAATGTCACCTATATATAAACACGTGTAATTATTCTAGGGCTTTTCTAGAATTATGCGTATGTACTTTTGGTGTGGAAGAGTAGATTCCCTGCGGGGCGTGAAGCTGTTTGTGACATGCAGAATATGAATGGATCCCGAAGAGGCAGTTTGAAGTAACGAAGTAAAGGTGTCTCTGCCATACCTTTAAAACCCGTTGGGTATACATATTGATTCTTCAGTAAATGATGTTCGGAAATATGAAATCTCTTCCATGCATATTGCACTCTCTGTGAACATAGCATCTCAACAGTCGACAAAGCCTCAGCTGGTTAAGATCAGATGCCAGACAGACATTAGCATTCTTAACAAATTGCTTGGTTGTGAATTGCAAACAACATACAAAATTGCCAAGCTTTCATGCATGTAAATTACTAAAGAAGTTTATTTTCCATAACCATAAGAAAAGGTTGATTCTTAGAAATTACATTAATAATAATCACTATATGTCTGCTGATTGGGGTCTGAATAATGGAGGAAAGGTGTATTGTAATGACAAGTAATGTTATGAATATGAACAAGTTATATGAGCTCACATGCATTACACAACCTTCTAAGACATCATTCAACATGAAATTGTTAAGTCACAAAGACCCATATCAAAAAACCCTTGCTATTTCAAAGAAAACAATGAGGCACGTGTCCAATTACCCACAAAAAAGTTAGGTTTCATTGAACATGATGAACAGATCACATCATCTTAAAACCCTTTATTATCTGGTTGATTATTGTCCAGGCTGGTATTTTCTTGATATATTTTATTGGTTAATTAAATATATATCATTAAAAATTGTTTTGTGGATGAAATATTACATTATTGAAATCACGTTATATTATGCCCTGTGTAACCGTTTCAAAGTTTCATGTCCATTCAAGTGCCAGACAACTCCTTCCAAAATCTTCATGCTTTTACACAAAGTAGCTCGTCCTTTGTCACGTGAAACTGATGAATCTTTTGTTCCTTGTCTTTAAAAAAATTAAAAGATCAGACACTTCTAGTAACATAGAGGATACTGAGACCTTAACGATTCAGTAACCTTTCTCGTTAAGATATTCACATTAATATACTTACAACAAAATGACATATGAATAAAAAAACCTCCATGCATCATGTTAATTCTATGGAGCAAATTAAAGGTTGTTACAAATGCTAAGTCATTCATGTCATAGCGTATGAAAGTTGCTGATTCGGTAAAAGTCAAAAGAAAACATTGTTCATTTTTTGGTCATTTTATATGTTTACCAAATTTTATGATAGTATGACGTCTCTTTGAGATCCACGTTGTAAGACTCAACCTTTGCAGAGTAATTATAAATAGTTAACTGTATGAAGAATGATAAGTACGCGATTGTTAATACCAAGAGTTTATGTGAAAGCTGGTTTATAAACAAGTATACTTTAAGCTGTTGATGGAGACTGTTGCAAAGAGTATCGGCATTCGTGTAATAGTTCTGAAATCATACATATCTTTACGTTCTTGCTTGGAATATTTTTTAACCTTCTTCTGAACAAAGTGGTTTTGAATAAAATATGATAATTTTACTATTGTAGAATCGATGGCACATAATTTTCTGCTCAGAAGACAGGGCGGCAAAATAATCCAGTGAAATCTCAGTTTCAGTTTGTAAGTAATTGGATTTCTGTCTTGCTCTGTATCGCCTCTGCTTCCAATACTTTCAAGCAAGGAAATGAATTTCTCTCTGAAGAAAAAATAGCTAATTCTTGTGCAAAAAGAATTAACTTTCTTCACAATGAATACAAATTGCAGTAAGATCAGAAGCAACAATGCACATGACTTAATCAAGCATGTATTGTGGTCCAGGAAATCGAAGTATTCCTAACCATCTAGGAGTAAGAAATACGCAAGAAATGCAGACATGAAAGAGTCATATTTGAATGCTTTGATCAAAATGATATCTTCTATATATCACAATTGTTTCTAAAACAGAAATTGATAGTTACTGATTTGTATTTTGTAAAAGTGTAAATCTGAATTCTGAAATAAATTTATCATTCATCTCGTCAAATAGACAAGAGTACAGTAAACAGCATTTGAGGGCTTTAATTTTCACTATATCAAAATAAAGAACCAGTTTGTACACTTTTAGTTTTACTGAACCATCAACGATAATGGTGGTATTTGCAGTTGTTGACATGTATGTAAGTATTACCAGACTTTCAACAAAGGAAAACAATAGATCTGAAAAAGCATTTACTCAGAAAAGTTGCTATCCTGAATTGCTGCTTTTCTCATGTATTCTAACTCTACTTTGCCTTCAAATCGATAAATTGAATTATGTCTGTTTTCTTTTACTACCATTTCCTCTGTAATTCACAACAATTTTGAATTTAAATTATAAATGTTTTCATCGTGTGAAAATAGTGATCATTAACCAAATGATGTATCATTCGCGTGTAAGATTTTTCATTATAGAAAGATAGGTTTGATTCAAATTAAAAGGCATGGTTTTAAATTTTAGGACTCGACAATCCAAATTCAATTTCTACACAGCATGGTGCTGGTTTCTGTTCGTGGTGACACTGTTGTAATATCTTAATAAAATCGTTAGATTTATATTGCAAAACTAAGACATGTTTTTCATCTAATTATGTTCAAATAGAAAAATAACTTAAAATGTTATGAATGTCTTAAAATGACGCTATTTAAACACAATTCTGAAGAACACAGACATTTTGGGTTGGAGAGTATTAGAAGGGTTTCATATCAGACATATATAAGAAAATTTTTAGCTTTTTTCACGTTTTTTATTATTGAAAATTTTTAATTGTCTATTCTGAACAAAAGAATGTCTACTATGAGAAATATGATATTGTATATATAGTATTTGCTCAGAACAGATGCCAAATCTAAATAAACATAGAGAAGTTTGTCAGAGTTTGTCTTTGCATTTAAACCGCTGTAGAAGACCCTCGTGTGTTTACACAACAGATAAAGTTTCCTACGAACGGGAATGTATATCTAAGTCGATTTCCTCGAACAAACATGCCAAAAACCCACATACCATGCACAGTTTAACTTACCTACGCTTAAGGACCTAGCAGGATATTGTTAATGATGATAATCAGCTGTCAGGAAATAGGTTTATCTTCATATTCTAGGTATTGTTTATCTGAATTTTGTATTACATCCTATGTTTATGATAGAAATTGCGTGGTGATTAGTTACAACAGATTGCATTTAAACAAAATGCTTTCAACAAGCTCAAAAATAAATAAAAATTGAAACTGATTATTACTCATCTAAATAGTCTATGCATAGATTTAAAAATGATGAGTTTTCAAATATAACGTTTTCCATGTTTGTATTTTTGCGTGAAGTTACATTTGATAATCATTGTGAACATATTCTCAAACAAGTGACATATTAGATGCTCTAGATGTCTGTTTTCGTTGATCTCGTTAAGTAAGCTGGCTATCGTAATTGCTTAAAGGTATCATTAAAGGTGCTAAGATTTATCCTTTTTATCTATTAACTATTAATAATTTTTTACTTCAAATACATTCTAGTCATTTGTTTAGAACATTCAGCTTTTAATACTTACATTTTCTAGCATCATGATAATTTTAACAGAATTGCAAGGTTTTCGTATCAATCCTTATATCGTTTTCACGCATTTCGATATAGGTATGCAGTTATACATATACAGACATGTTTACCTTAAGATCAAATAAGAGTTAAATGAGATTAACGATGTCAATGAGTGGTAAGGTTGGTAGATACAACCCTGTGAAGTGAAATGAAGAAGGAATTGTGAAGGGGAGATTTAGCAAAACCATTTATGGGGCGGATGATTGGATAAACGGGCTTGATATTTGGTAATTGATGATCAGAAAGAGGTGATGTACGTTTTCAAATAACAGTTTGAAGAGAATGTTAGAAAAAGAGAGAAGGTTGAAGACATCTTTGGGGTTGAAGTCCACCAATCGTGCACACAGATTTTTATCCCTCTCGTAACATAAATTGATTTGAAATATTTTAGAGAAGTTGCTAGTGGCAAATAATTGTCTTTCAGTTGTTTATTGTCATCAGGCAATACCGTCGCACTTTAAATTTGAGTAACTGACTGAAGTTTAATGGCTACACAACAATGGTCTTACTTTGATTATCAGGGTTAAAAGTTCTGTTGGTTGGAGGACGCAAACAGAAAACTATCTGCTTGATTAAAGACTAATTAAAAAATCACTTCCTGTTATTTGCTGTTTAATCATCTGAAGGATTATTCCATGTGAAAAGTTTTATCGATGTACTTTACTACAATTACGACTGTCCGTGTTACAATGTTTACCTAGCAGATGAAAGGATATAAAATTCTTTTGTTGATGAGCAATTAAAAGTTATTGATTGAGCATATTTGGACACTGAGACATAAATCTGTAATAACATTGTCGAAAGGTTATGGTTGACTAAATTTCGCATGATGGTCATCAATTACTATCACAACTTTAACATTTCTCTTTTGACCATAGTCAACTGATATTACTAACATATGCTAATTGATGATAAGTAATTTCTGATCAAATAAGACTATTAAAATTGATTTGTTTTACTTTTATGACTAAACAAGCTATAAATGTTATTTATGGTGTATCAAAATGTTCTTGAACTGAAAGGTCAAAAATTTAAAAGGAGTATATCATTATATTACACAGCTTCATCATTTTCCCACTTTTACAAATTTACTCTTTCTATACTGCTTGCAACAATAAAAACATTTTTTTGAAAATTCAAGTTATTTCAAATAAGTCTTAAGGAAATGATTTTTATCAAAACTTTTTATGCTTGGTATGGGCTGAATATTTTACAATGACAGAAAATCGACGTTTCTAGAAATTCATAGAGCATTCAACAAAGGTCACAACAGCCGAGCTGATCTGGTCGAACCATGGCAGATGATATTTACTACCTAAAATCCATGAATGGTAGTTCAAATACTGGTTTGAATATATCAGTGTGATAATGAATCTTTGATTCTTAGGTTGATTGAATGGAATTTCTCTACTCGGCTAGTCAAAATGAGCACAACGTGTAAAACAGACATGGGTATTGACTGTTTATAGATAAAGGGAACTTTAATTACAAAGCCACAGTATTAGAAAGTTCTGTTTCAAAGCTATGAGTATATCTGGAACGCCTCTTTACAAGGTATTGACCCTCAATTGGTTGAGTGTTTACTGAAATATCGATGTTAAGAGTTGATAAAATTTTGACATCTGTGACAAAACTTATCTGTAAGGGTGCTTTTTCGAAGTAAACTTCAAATTATGGATCAAGTTGGAATGCCATGTAGGATATAACTTAACGATTACTGGCAATAATAAGCATATTAAGCTCGATATTTCCAGAGTTCATTTCAAACATCAGAGCTGACGGCAATCAATCACACTGCCGAGTGATAACTCAGGAAGCAATTGGATAAGAGCTCATCTGGTGACCTGAACCAATCAAATAGTATCTAAGACTTCAAAGTCGATGTTAGTAATCTATGGATACTATCGTTCCCTGCTTGACATACTGATAACAAATATCAAACTTCTTAGTAAAATGGCATTCACTGATAGAAGGAGTATACATTGAGATTGATGTTTTAGTGTTAAGAAATGTATAGCTTGAATTATAAGCAGGTACAATATTATCTGTGCACTCAAGACTTACCTTTCAAATATAAATTTCTTGTAATTAAATTTTTATCACACGAAAGTGTTGTGTTTGAAAATATAGAGAATCTCATCCAAGTGTCTTCTGATATAAAATATATCAACACGAGTTGATATTTGTACTTTTATGAACGAGCAGGCATTCCCTATTTCAACCCCCGTCCAAATAACCTAACCTACTACAGAGGAGACAAAGCTGGTAAATACATTATATAGGGTATAGGTATGCTCTATAGGGCACCTCTGTGATCATAAAAATACATCCTTTTGTAATTATGATTTTATTATATTGAAATTTGTAGATATTGAGTTTTTATAACTGTATATGATTTTTAAAAATACTTTATTGATACCGACAATGTTTGTTTATAAATAACATGAGGATCAGAAACGTTAAATTTCAAAATATTACCCTCCTCATATTATTGTTCTCCTGAATGTTTGGCACTAATGGCCAATGTACTACGAAAGATCACCTCAATAACTGAATCGTATCCACAAAATGTACTGGCATTCTTTTGAAACAGAGAATTTCACCTCTGTGTCATTCGAAATCAACACTACACGATTAAAGTCAATTTAAGCAACAACTATACCTAAAATCATTATCTTAATTTTAATCAACAAGTATTTGATATATCTTGATGTCATAAGACCAAAGGATTGATATTCTACTTATCATCTTAAGTGATTTTTCAACTGTTTTCAGTAAAGAATCAAAATTCCTAATTTTGAGCTGTTACATTGTTATGATATTTTCTGACACTATAACAGTATTTACTGTGCTCTCACATATTGTAAGGTAACTTGATCTCGTGCCAGGTATAATTTCCTGAGGTATGTTCTATCAACAAAGGAAACAGAATCACTGTCTTCAACCACTTTTATCGTTCCAACCTTGTCCAACCAAATCTTGTCAAGGATTTGAAGAGTATTGATTACAGTAGGAAACATGCAATATACAATGCAATCAAATTATTCCTTCTTCTCCATGGACGTTCTTATCAATACAAAGTGATAACCAGGTTGTGAATCCATTACTTTTGGAGACCACAAGGTCAAACCCTCTTATATACCATAACATTAGTCTAATTGTCAAGATTTTTCACATTTATCTTTGCTTTTGTATGGCACAAATGTGTGTTATAAGCTACAAGCTGTTATTGTCAAGGTTAGACTGTCACTAACATGTTGATATGGTCAAGATGGTTTTCTTGCATTTTGAACTCAGGCATAAGAGGGGATAGTTACATGTAGTGGAGTATGGTGGAGTCTATCGAATTGATTTGATCAAAATACTAAATTTGTAGCAGGGTTCACTTGGTCAAGAGATAACCAATGGCTTATTGGGCTCAATATGGAGATAATTTACATATTGATGCTATATGGCGATAGTAAATTGGACTGTTAACAATATTTTTTACAACCTGAAACAGTACATACATTATAAATATACGCAAATTGAAGATATTGAACCATTTAATGCAATGATATGTATTTCATTAACACAGATACTTACATTTGCATCAAACATAAAATAATGCTTAACCATTACTTAAGAGTAGTGTAATACATGACATATATGAAAACAGAAGTTAAGCATTGGTATTACATACAACAGTTACACATTATGCAAATATAATGTGATACGATACCTAAGTGAAAGATAGGGTAAACTAGTACTGTCACAAACATATTGACGACGATAAATGATATCAAGTATGCATAATAGTACATTGATGAAAATAACCAAATGTTAAGCATACAAAATACTTGGTACTCAGGTGCCTGCTACCATATGTACCTCCTCAGAAATGCAAATAACAATAGAAGTCTATAAAAATAAAGGAAAACATGTTTACATGGTTCCGTGCAGAAGTGACACCACAACCTCAGTTATACCATTTGTGAGGATTTTAATGTGAAACTTCAAGCAATGAATGACAGACACCTTAAAGATCAGCTCGACCATTAATTTTGTGATCTCAATCAAATGATTGTATGCTCTCGTTTATCGCAAAGCTCAATAGGAAGGCAGCTTATTCTGAAATGAGAGGATATATGATTTGATGAATCAAGTTCCAGACTTGACTTTTTACACTCTTTTCACATAACCTTTAAGGTGATCGCATGTCAAGCAATGTAAGATAATGGTAGTTAAGCTTTACCTTAGTATTGTTTGATTTGTGAAAGTAAGCCCTGACAGAGAAAAGGTATTCTGAAGGTAGTATTTTAATCTTCACCCACATGTTACAGACAAAGTACAAGAGGTTCGGAAAGTCACTCTATAAAATTATGTTTTTAAAACACATCAATACATCATTTCACACAGAGATAACACGTTTTGAAAGAAATGGCCTAACAGGATTATTAACATCAAAACATCAAAACACGGCCACTATGAATGAATGAATTTCCTTCGTCACATCACCTCCCCCTAATATCTGCTGAAAATCATTATCCCCGATTAACCTGTTAAAGTGGCACAGAGTATGTTTCATAAATTTTGTATTTGGTTTGAATAAGAGCCAAAATACCTTTAGACAGTTTCCCTTTTTCAATTTAATTGAGAAGTGACGATCTAAATGCAAAGAAGTCGAAAGTCTGCGTTCCATTTACATAATAGTTACATATGACCTTTCATAATCACCATGAACATTGGAAAAAAGGAAATTAAGAAGAATAATCAAATGTTTGAAACTACGACATAAATGTGTACAGTAGATATCTGTATATCCACAAGACGACAGTGTATACAGTGTTATATCATTTATAATATTTGCAGCTAAGTCATTATTTAGAAAAAATTTAGAACAGTTTGAACTGCTAGAGGTTGAAAGAAAAAACAAGCAGATGGAAGCTTTTTTAAAGATGTATTTTGACTTAAAGCAGATGTTACCAGGTAAATGATATCTTGACCACTTTGAAATTTCAACTCAACATATAATTCTAGAATTGTATGTATGTACTTTTGGTTTGGAAGAGTAGATTCCCTGCAGGGCGTGAAGCTGTTTGTGACATGCAGAATATGAAAAAGGCAGTTTGAAGCAAGGAAGTAAAGGTGTCTCTGCCATCCCTTCAAAACCCATTGGGTAACATATTGATTATTCAGTAAATGATGTTCGGAAAAAATCAAATCTCTCCCGTGAATATAGCACTCTCCATGAGCAAAGCATCTCAACTTGGGATTAAAATAAACAAAGCCGCATGCAACACTGACATTAGCATTCGTGAACTCATTGCTTGGTTGTGAATTCAAACAATATACCAGATTGCCAAGCATGTCATGCATGTCAGTCAAAAAATAAGTTTGTTTTCCTATACCATAAGGAGAGGCTTCGATATTACATAAATGAGAATCACCATTAGCCTGCAGAGTAGGACCTGGTATATCTAGTGGAGGAAAGGTTATTTTAATGACAAGTAATAAGTTATGTGAAGTCACATGCATTACTGGACATTGAAGACATCGATCCACATAAAATTGTTAAGTCACTTCAAGACTCGTTTTGACACCCTTGCTATTATTAAAAAATGATTCACGTATCCAATAACTGACAAAAGACTATATTTTATTGCATATGATGAACAGATTGATAACGTGCAACATACGGGATGTATTGTCAGATCATCTTCAAAGTTTTTGTTATTGATTCAGACTTTTGTTAACTGCACGTCAGGTATTTTCTTATTATATTTAGTTCGTTAGATATATATAATTAGACAATTGTTTTGAGGATGAAATATTACATAATTGAAATCACGTTATATTATGCCCTACGTAGTCGTTTCAAAGTTCACGTCCATTCAACTCAACAACTGCTTCCAAACTCTTCATGATCGTTATTCAGGGTTTTCTTCATCTTCAAGACGTTGCTATAACTACATCATGGTAACTGTATGATCATGTTCAAGTTTGAATAGTACATAGTTTCCTTGTGCCATTACTTGGACTTCTTCCTTTTATATAATTTGTCTTCTAAAGTCTAGTTTAACATTCAACTAAGGTAGACTTGCTCACAAAGTCATACACACAACACTAATATCTGAACACAATGAGAAAGTAACTTCTAAAGGATCTAAAGTTGAAGGTCTTGAATTTTTAGTTACCAGCAACTGTAGTTTTGGGGTTTATCACCTGAAAGAAACTCAATGATCACAGAACTCCTCAAATGCATTGCTATTTAGAAGATTGTAAAAGACTGACCAAACCTGGACTCATTAAACACATAACGTGCCAATTCAGTTGCTCTTAGACCCATTAGGTGCATAGCCAAGAAGTTCAACACTCTTGAACAAACACTTAAGTGAAGTAGCTCGTCAGTTGTCACGTGAAACAGATGAATCTTTTGTTCCTTGTTTTCAACATGTTTAAAAGATCAGCTCCTTCTAGTAACATGGATGATGCTGACCCCTTAAAAATTGAAGAGCTTCTTCTCGTAATGAGAAAATTGGTTGCTTGAGAGTTGATCACTTGGGAACAAAGTCAAGACATTCTTCGATGAACCAGGGGATATACAGGCTCTTATCACTTGTAACAAGTTGCTTCCATTAATACTTTTTAACCCTGAAATAATTTTGAGGTAAACATTCAGAGCAGCTATTCTGTGGTTGGTTAATTGATTAAGTAAAGAACCTTGCTCCCGTTGCACAAAACACTGAGGTAACCTTAATTCCAATATCCAGTCGCAATATTCAACATAACACTAAGATTTCTGACCACCTTATTATAAGATCCAACGTCATTCCTTTACAGACAGTGGAGTATTTGCTTCACATGATCTTTTTGTTTGAATTATACCTAAGTATTATAATGTAAAAAAACCCTAATTAAAGTCATATGAGACATGATTCTTGAATTAGATAAGCCACATGTGTATTGCTGTAAAGTTGGATGAGAAGTATTTTGCAAAACTGATTAATGGTTTGTCTGAATAAGTCCTGAATAAAAGTAAGCATGCCACGAGATTCAGTATAGTATTGTATAATGTTTTCAGGTTTAGTTTTTGTAGTGATGACAGCCCCCTCAAGTTAATTTCATCGTAAATGCAACTGCATGAAACCACAGGGTCGTTCACAACCACCCCTAAGGGATTCCAAAAATAGCACAAACAATGAATATTTGTCTTGCTATAATCACTTGGTGATAATATATTGATTCTTGTTTGGTCAGAAAACATTGCTCCTCGTTTGGTCATTTTCCAATTTGATAACATATCATGATAATATTGTAATTTGAGATCAACGTTGTATGACTCAACCTTTAAAGAAGAATTATGAAAGGTTAACTGTTTACAAAATTGGAAGTACATGATTGCCCATACCTATAATGCATATGAAAGCTGGTTTTTAAACAAGTGCACTTTAAACTGTTGATTGAGATTGTTGATTGGTTTCTGAATAAAATAACCTTTCATGATTTTTTAACATGTCTGGGGCCAGCATCTGAAAAAAGGGCAGCAAAAAAATGCCATGAAATCACAGTTTCATTTTGTAAATTTCTAAAATTGAATTCCTATCTTGCTCTTTATGGCTTTTGCTGCCAATACTTTCAGGCAAGAAAATGAATTTCTCTCTGGAGAAAGAACCCTTATCTACTTTTTGTACCGAAGGTGAATTAACTTTCCTCACAATGAATACGAAATGCTGTAAGATCAGAAGCAACAATGCACATGACTTCATCAAGCATGGATTGTGGTCCAGGAAATCGAAGTATAGTACTCCTTACCATCTGGGAGTGAGAAATACGCAAGTAATGCATACATGAAAGAGTCATATTTGAATGCCTTGATCATAAAGTTTTCTTCGATATCACAATTATTTCTAAAGTAGAATTTGGTAGTTATTGATTTGGATGTTGTAGAAGAGTAAAGCTGATTACCTCCCCATTTCCCGTTTGCTCTTGGAACCATCAGACGGTTTAATTCGTACACGAGTTTATCATTTATCTCGTCAAAACAGAGCTAACAGCACTCGAGAGCTTTATCTTCACTGAACGAAAAAAAAGAACCAGACTGGTAGGCGTTTAAGCATGACAAATAATTGTAGTATTTACATTTGTAAAGACATATGTATATATTGGCACACTTTCAACAAAGGAATGAATTCTGAATGCTATTCAGAGTTCAACAATCCATCTTAAGAAGCATTTCCTCAGAAACGTGTATGTAACTTGAAAGTTTGTATCCCACAATGCTGCTTTTCTTATGTATTATTTTAATGACTTTCAAATAATTGAATTAAATAATGCTTCTAGTATATTCTTACATTAGTATGATGGAATGTTGTCTTCTCTAAAATTAAAATAAAAGTAAAATAAAATTGTTTATCTCAAATATTCTATCAATCATAAACACTACTGCCAACTTAATAATTCATAACAATTTAAAATGAATGTTATAACATCATGCGAAACTAGTGGTCGTTAACCGAGTGTTCGATCTTTAAAAATGTTTATTTCGTGTATAATATTTTTGTTATGGAAGGATCATATTGATTGAAATTAGAAGGCATGATTTTAAGTTGAGTTAAAAGAAAATCGATAAATTCATTTTATAAAACGAAGACATATTATTTGACTAGTTAAGTCATGTTTGGATAGAAAAATAACTTGTATGATAATAATTGATGCTCAGTATCTTATTTTAAAGTATTTTAAAAGGACACTGTGGGTCGTTGGAGGCACGTACGCCGAATGTATTGTGGTTGAATCGTTGATGTGTATCTATTGTATGTACTATGTATGTAATAATGTGATATGATACTTGGAAATAAAAACATGAAAACGAACATAGAAAATAATTTGATTTGACTGATTCGTCTCTGGTATGCGCTGTTTATGTAATTTACTATTTTGCATTCCAAATCTAAAGCAGACAGGCAGTTTGGGTTATAATGGAATAAGGGTTGTATAACTAATAAACCTTAGTATTCATTTGGCTATTTCGACACATGAATTATAACTTTTGAAAAATTTAAATTGTCCATTCTGAAAAAAAGCAAGTCTACTTAAGAAATATAATACATATATTCATATTCATTTATATATTCATGAAGTCAAAAGCTTTAAGATTTTCAGAGCCATATCCTAGTTCTCGACGACATATCTCTTTATATATCTGACTCTAACCAAACACTGTGGATCTTTAACACATTTGAAGTATATTTCTACTGGTAGAAGAAATTATATCCCTGGAGAATTAAGATTTTGTCCTTCTGCAAAAATGTTTTAGCACATAAATTATATTTTATGTTTTTGTGTCCATCTTATAATGAATTAGGAATAAGATATATGCTCAATTTTGAATGTAAAATCTCTAACTGCTCTTTTGCAAAATGGAAATGAAATCGATTTCATTAGTGTACAAAGTATGTCAGAAAGCTTTTTGTTACGATGTTCTCTAATAATTCCATGCACACATTTCTAAAGCCTGTAAATACGTTATATTTCATCATTTGCACCGAACCTGTATGTTATAAAGATCTGTCTTGTAAATTTTGTACATGGGCCTGTGGCAGTTTATTCCCAACTTTCGCTGGGGAAATATTTATATTCAAGCACTCGAGTCGTAAACATAATATGTCATGGACACTCATATAATATCCTCTTTGTATCATTCACATTCACATTCATATTCATATCACATCTTCTAAGGCACTTGAAATACAGGTATATACATGTATATAACTTTGTTAATATACTGATTAAGTTGTTTTCCAGAGGCTCTTCGTGAATTAAAGGGGCAGTTGCACGTATTTAGGTAAACAAATTGATATCACAAAAACGAAAATAATTGTTACCATTTGCAAGGCAAACTCGTTTAATCAACACCAGCAGTGCTATAAATAAATATATCCTTATTGAGGGAACTTCTAAGAAATAATTCTAAAGAAAACGTGCTGCGTTAACGACCCTTTACGAAAATTCAGATCAACTACACAATTGCATATTAGTCAAAGGTCATATCATTAATATGTAATGAGATGTAAATTATTTAATTATAGGAAACTGTTGAATTTATCGAAACGCATCTTTTTTCTTACAAATTGCGGGGTCGCGGTATAGTTCTTCTTTGAAAAAGAAATATGACATATGTCATAAACAATCTTCTGTCAAGCCACTAGACTGAACATATTATTGCTGAGCAAAACAACGATCAACGTTTGCAATTATTATCATTTTCATGTAAGTTTTACAATTTTAACATTGGTAGGCCATTCAGCTCGGTCAGCAAACAAGTCAAGTGAAAATCGCATCGCAAGAGCGATATACTGAGAATCTAAAACTTGCATTGCTGATACTTATAACAGACGCATGCTTCAATGAGTTTATCGCCTTTTTATGTTCATTTTGTCTTTGTAGAAGGAAAGCATTATTTTTTCAATGCATTTTCAGCGTGGAAGTTTATTCATTATGGGTAGGATGTTTCAATATTGAGGCCTATAATGTATGCAAAGTCCTGAAAATGGTTGCAAACGCCAGGGGAAAGATAGCTGTGAGTGATGATTTATTAGCCTGTCGTGCATTAAACTTTGTCTGGCAAAAGTGAGCCTATGACTTTAACACTGTCATGATTGATAAATTTGAACATGGAAAATTAATATTTGATGAGAAAATAATTGATTTCTTATAAGTGCATTTGAGTCCAACAAGAAATTTCAATCCAACTGAAGCAATATACTGCCAAGCATGTAGGTGAGAACTGACAACTTGAATATTGACATCAATATAATTTCAAAATAGATACTTACACAAACATTACCCGTTTAATGTTCATCACAGGGTAACGTTATATCCTGCAATTTACTTGGTAAACATTGTTAAGAGACAATTGCCACTGGTTTAAATTGTGTAGACAACATCATTTCATGCAACTCATGTTTTGGATTATTAAAAAACAAACTATAGGAAGTGATTTCTTTTTTCTCCTTGCTCTCTCAAACACTACACCAAGTTATCCTGGTATAGATCGTGAGACCATTGTCATGTAACACAATTCTCTATACTACTTTTTGTTAGTTAATCTGAGAGTTTGTTTGAATTGTGACACTTGTTGGTGTCTATTAATGTTAGTTTCACTAATTAACAAATATAACCAACTTTCAACGTTTCATAAATAGTTACGCAGCAATGTAAAGGGATCTGGTACAACATCTTGTAGAAATGTATTACTACAAGATTCACATTTCTTTGGCATTTTTGTTAAAAGTGTGCCATGTAATTAACCTAAATACCTTTCTTTATTTTGGTTCAGTCAAACCGGAAACCTTATATATCTTTCCTCTGTTATAGTTTATTTCGACGAGATAAATGATAAACTCATGTTAGACATTCGCCATCTGTCGGTTCTAAAAGTATACATCTAAATCAATAACTATTCCACCTAAACATGATACAGGAGTAATCTTAACTATCCAGTCAGTCTAACAAGGTTCTCTGTGACTGCTTGACAAGAATAATTCTTTCTTCAAGATGGTTTAGAATACTTTGATACAATTCATCACAATCCATGCTTGATTAAGTTTTATAAATTTTGACTGAAGAAAGTTAATTCACATTCTTCTCAAGCTTTAGCGATGTTTTTTCTTGAGAGAAATTCGTCTGCCTATTAGAAAATAATGGGAGAGCAAGACAGGAATTCAATTACACTAACATGTCGGTGGAGTTTTTGCCAGCCATTTTGGATCTTGAGCAGACAAATTAGATGTAATCGATCCTGCAATAAGGGAATAACGAAAGTATATCTGATATAGCCAGTTAGTTCATGAAGAGTGAACAATAAACAGCAATAAAGAAAACGTTAAAATCACATGTTATATAAAATTACACAATTGTGAATTCTCTTTCTTAAATCTGCATAAATGGAATCAAATGAACCTGTTAACAAAACGTCCATCAGACATTCACAGGTATTCAATTATGAAGAGCATCTACTGTTAGCAGTAACTACTTATTTCCCGTCATTCAGATAGTTAAAGATATTCTGATAGACAACGAAAATCTAAAAGAAACTTCATACATTGAGAATACTAAACGACGTCCGGTTTAATAACATATTTAAACGAGTGAATGGTATGGTATTTAACAAACGAAAGCAAGGTATATACCGATACTATTCACGAGTTTAGTTAAATGTAATTGAACGGGACTGAGATTACTATTTCCTTTACTACTCGCAGAATTCTATCAAATAAAAAGAATAAAAATCGCCGAGTCTCCCATCTGCCGCGCCACTAACACTGTGACGTCATACCTAAAGATTGTAACGTCATGTGACGTCAAGCAGCACGCGATTATGACTTAATGTGTCATAATAATGTAGATTTATTCAACGGCGGTATCTCGAGCGGGAGAGTAATAAAGTATGATAAGAAATTCAACATGAATAGAAAAACAACCTATAACAAGCATTATCTTACAAAGGATCTTAGAAACACCAACTGATAGGAATTTAGCCTTCATTGTTTGCCCCTTTCCGAAGTCAATCTCTTCCTCAGGGGCATGTTGTAAAATCAATGCAATGGCATCTACAATGATAACAACTGGAAGATGTTTTATGATTTTCATTCTGAACACCATATAAAAGTTAAGCCTGAAAAACACGATCATACCCTGTACCCTGTACCAATATGAACGTTTAAACAATAATGAGATTATTAAATGAAACTTATGATAATAAATGTCCGTTCTTTTAGGTTCTCAGGAGTCTACATTCATACATACATTTGAACATTCTCTATCATCAAGATAAGAAGAATATTTCCACGCAGTGAACTGAACGAGTAATAACCTGTCAAATAAGTTGATTAGACTATGTTTTTCCAACCCATGTTTTATCACATGCCTCTACTTTGCTACAAGGCCATTTATATAATCCCTTAATCGTATGAAAGGCCTCCTGACAAACCATCGGGTCATGTTGTTATCAGTAGTAGGAGTTGATTGTATTTTACATTGTGGCATCAAGGAAATAATTGACTCTCCCTGCATCATCCTCAGTTCCTACGTTTCACCACAAAAGAAACGTGAAATGCAAGATAATTCATCCACGAGGGATAAATACAAATAACGCAAATTTACATAAAGTACAAGGAGGTGCAAAATTACAGAAAACATCTTTTACATTTTATTAACTTTTAACTTAAATTTTAATCATTCTTTTATTCTTTTGAAAAACAAACATCCTAAATGTCCTATATTTCAGTACCCATTGCGAGTTTGAACTTGTTTGTCTATTTTACTTTTTGCCTCTGAAGAAGAAAAAATGACGTTTATTTTGCCAATGAGTGTATTTTCTTGAACTCAAGGTATCTTTTTGTTTGAATGATCCATATTTTCAAAAGCTCACAGGTCATGTGGTAATCAGTAGTGATAATATCAGTACATGATAATTAAATAATAGGTTAGCTAATTTTTCATGTGACAAATTCATGTTTACCACATATCATTATTAATTATTTATTAATCATATGAGCTTGTAAATAATTATTGTTAACAATAATGAGAGCTGTGCACATGCATGCAATTGCCCAATAAAACTGTGCCTTTGTTAGAATCGTAAGAAACAGATGATTAAGATCTTCAATTGCCCACTTGTGTCCAAAGCTATCTGAATTCATATATATATATATATATATATATATATATATATATATATATATATATATATATAACTGATGCCCCTTGCATCGTCTGACAACCATTTGCCCCGATTAACATGTTAACAATCTACTAAAGTTGTAGAGATCTGGCCCAAATGACTCCATTGCATGTGTGGATATTGCAGCTTCGAAGTGTCCGATAGGCATTGGTTTTGGTCTATATACTGATTCTGAACTGAATAAGCCTGTATGTATTATTATTTGTTTAATTCTTAGATTACGTTGAGGGATTAGGCTTAAATGATTTACAGGTATTTATAGGTAAGTGTCTAACTGAGCCGGGAGCAACAAACCGGGAGAAGTTATAATTAACTGATACAGATACTTCTTTCACTACTAACGGTCCTTAATGAAGTAAATGACTTCTGTTAATTGTGTTGTGGGATAGGGGTTACCCTGCTCATATCGAAAAAAAAGAGGTGGAAATTTCCTAGAGATACTTTTCAGGAAGTAACACATAACGTTATGTAATATATGGTTATAAAAAAAGAAGAAAGGAGTAATTAAATATTTGAAACCTTGAAATATGTGTAAATAAAAAAACAAAAACGGTTCTATTCTTTATATTCTCATGAAGTTATAACTTTATATTAAGTGCGAAAACATTTGCAGCTGAGTAATTATTTAGAAAAAGTCTAAAAAGTTTGAATCGCTTGAGGTTAAAGAAACCATAGTCACTAAACAGGCAGAAATTGACGACTCAGTACACGTTACCAGTCTGACAATAGTATTTTAACCACTTGGAAAAATGCGACGTCGCCATAAATACAGGGGTGATTTATTCTCGGGGTTAACTAACTGAATGTCTGTGCCTTTGGTGTGGAAGAATAAATTCCCTGTAGAGAGTTAAGTTGTATTTGACATGCACAATACTGATAAAGCACAAGTGGCTGATTTAGAAAAGGTGTCTCTGTCGTTCCTTCAAAATCCAATTCAATTCAAATTCATTCCACAAATGTTGTACTTTCTGAGAGCAAAGTGTCTCAACTCGGAACTAAAACTGAGCAAAGCCTGAGATTGTCGAGACAAGATGCAAGACAGACATTAGTATTGTGAACATATTACATTGTGCTGAAGGTTTTAAACGTGTACAAGATTACCATTTTTATGTATGTTAATTATAAAAGACGTAATTGCGTTAAAAAGAGGTTGCTTTAAAAAAACCGCCATTATCTACAAGGTTTTCACAAGCCTGTATCTTGAGCAGTTGTTTTCTAGAAAATATGTTACAAATGATTGTGTTGGGAATTCCAATAAGGAAGACGTGTTATAATTAAATTTGTTGGGGACTCCAGCTAGTGAGATGTGCTACAAATGATTCAGTGGGTGGTGCCAACTAACAAGATGTTCTACAATTAATTATGGGGTTGATTCGAGCTCCCAGTTGAGTTACGAAGTATTTCCTTAGTGACAAGTGATGATATACCATTCACCACATGCATTACTCAACATAAAATCATAGATCAACATTACATTGTTAAGAACTTCAAAGCGGACACCACTATATCACTTCAAAGAGACACTTTTGCTTTTATAATGTATTAAGCCAAATGTAATTTCCAATTACGCACAACAGAGTTATATTTCATTGCAGATACAAACAGATTCACGATATTTAGCACCATAATTGTTAACGTTATAACAAATCTTTTAAGCTCTAAAGCCTTCCATCCAGCAGTTAATTCAATCAACTCTCGTCACCCCAGCTTTTAAAATGGATTTGGAGATGTTGATAAGAAGAACTTTTTTGTTTGCTTACTTTATAATAAAATCATCATGTCAATGGACAGATTGCGTTTGAATGAACAAGGTCCATCAATATTCGTCATTTGTACAACAAAGGTGAACCGCTTTAAAAGTTCACTCCCTGTTTTAACCATATTAAGGTCAGGTCAGGTCAGGTCAGTTTGAGTCAAAAACTTCTTTTCACTTTGCCATGTTCCCTTTGGCACATTTTCACATACATAAGCACACATTGGGGGCTTGTGCATTTCAGGACGCCAGGGGGTGTTCAAGTTATTTCTTCCTAACGCACTTATAGGCCATCTGACACGTTGAAAATTTGATCTGTCTTTTAAGTTTGCGATTTTTTAAAATTCAAAAATTTTGGATTGTCGCTGTGAGAAACAAATTACGGATTTGCAGATTCCAAAATGAACGTGTAAAAAAGGAATCTAAAAAAAACATTGTTGTAACTATTTCCCTGAGAAATTGGTTTTCGAATTTTATTTCATTAAACTGACAATGTTTTCAGTTAAAAAACGGCAATTTTGTTATTGAATTGCTTTCATTGTATTAATAACTTGGCACTAGATATCCTTCCTACCAATTGCAAATTGTCTTTACAAAAATATGGGATATTCACATTCTTTCATTAACTAACTGGTGAACAATTGTCTGTGAAAGATGATTTATCAAGGCTTTATATTTTCAAGATGCTGGATACGTTTCAGTGGCCTTGCCATTTACTTGAAAAATACATCTTAAACGTTCAATAGCCTTCTAAATAATAGTTTGTCTGGTTAGCAGATTAGAACTGAAGCACTTTGGATTAAACACTATAGCTTCTTAAAACCTTAAAGATGCTCTTGAATGTAAGGTTATTTTGATTGAGTGATTATCCTTTCTATTAGAATGTTGATCACGCCCATCACATTTAAAAATCACTGAACATTTGCTGCTCGTCTTTAGTTGGTAGAAATGGCTCTAAATATCATGAAATTGATGTCTCAATTTCAAACCTTCCAAACTAGGTAACTCATGAAATCCTAAGAAATCAATGTATACGTAGTCCAATGTTTTGAAAATGATTCGGTTTTTTTCAAGCCAATTACAACAGATGCTAAAACCTTTTCATTTGAAAAGCATAATCAACTTAAGAGTCAATTGTTGATCATTCGGGAACAAAGTCAACTAGCTCCTCATAATCGATATCATAAAAAGCAACTTGAACAGGCTGTTTAAAGAGTTGCTACTTTATATCTGGTGAGGACGAAAAACTGACATGTAAACATGTACAGCTGAGAGTGTGTGATTGACTTCCTGATTAAGGTAAAAAACATGGTCCTAATCGATATCTGGCTACTTTTTATTACTTTCAGTAACTGTTCTCGTCTTTACTTGTTCATTGCATGCTGAGGATGGAAATTTGATCAAACTAATGGAATGTGATAAAACCTATTTTCAATTACAACACATTCCAAAACTCCAACCACTAAATATGCGGCTGAATTAAAAGTTTGCCAGCAGCTCATTCAAAATCAGAGAGATCTTGCAGGATGTCAAATCAAAGGTACTTGAATGTGATAAAAATGTAGTTGACCCATACAATAATAGCAAATCCATTCTATATTATGATGTGTTATTATTAGTAATAGATCCAAATAAACTTCTGATTCCGACGAGATATATGAGCTTTTTTTTAATATCGTATATCTCGTGAGTGTTTATCCCTAAAATACAAAGCTTGCAAATGGGTTGTAGTGAAATAAATATCACCTAAGGATACAGTCAATGAAAGTCAGTATGTTTTCTTGATATCACAAAAAACTACAATCAATTATAACCTCATGACCTGTTGATAGTCTGAAGGAATAGACATTGGGATTCATTGGTGCCATTGTCCAGGGATGAGATACAACATCAGTTGTAACTAACACTGTCTCAATTAACTTTCACAGCTGATTAATACTCGTTCTATTACCTTAATGATAGACGGTATTCGAATGCAGATATGCAGTGACATGGCAAGGGGACAACTGAACTTCTGAAAGAATAGGCATTAATTATCATAAGTTGTTTTTGATAAGCTCTACATTGTTAAATAGTTCATATTGGTACAGCAAAGGATCAGGTTAAACGTTTATATGGTGTTCAAAAAGAAACTCATAGAATTCCGAATAGTTGTTATCATTATTAATTCTATTGCATTAATTTCACAACATGCCCCAAGGGAACTGTTTGACTCCGGAAAAGGGTATACAATAGCGGCTACATTCCTATCACTTGATCATCCCAATTTTATAGCTGCTTCCTATGTTAGACAATGTTCTGAAAATGTTGATTTTCTATCCATGTTAATTATTTTTTACAATACTGTTTGAAGCATTTTAGTTGTCTATCTACATGTCTGTAAGCATCTGAATGGTGAGCAGTGAGAGTTCCTGCAAACAATGGTCGTTCTTGATATTTTGTTATACTCTGCGTTTGTGTGATGAACTGGTTTACTTGATGACGAATGGCAAAGGTTGTATGGAAGAGAACCAACAATTGTGTATTTCTATATAACATGTCAGTTAAAATTCCGTTCTTACTTAAGCTACGGTTTACTGTTCACTCTTCCTGAACTAACAGGTTGTACTTAAAGTATCCTTTCATTATTTTGTTATTGTAGGATCGATGGCACCTAACTTGTTTGCTACGGAAAAAAGGCTGGCAAAAACTCCAAGGAAATTCTAGTTTCAGTTTGTGTAATCGAATGTCTGAATTGCTCTTTATAGCATTTGCTTCCAATAGTGTCTAGTGCGCAAATTAATTTCCCTCAAGAAAAAACTTGGCTGCAGCTTGAGCGGACTGTAAATTAGCTTTCTTCACAATGAATACAAACTGCAGTAAGATCAGAAGCAACATAGAAGCAAAGTATTCTCAACCATCTTGAAGTAAGAAGTACTCATTTCAAGCAGGCACGAAAGAGTCACGTTAGAATGTCTGGATAGTTAACGTTACTTCTGTATCACAAATGTTTTTACGTGGAATTTGATCGTGATTTCGATGTTTGGTGTTGTGAAATCATTTAGCTGCCTCTACCATTTCTATTTAACAGACATGAGTTTATCATTTTTCTCATCAAAATAAACTATAACAGAGGGAAGGCGTTTGGTTTCACTGAACCAAAATAAAGGATGGTATTATAGGAATTAATTACACGACACACAATACTAAAAAGTGAATGTGAACCTTCGTATGACATAAAACACTTGCAGCTATACCTCTCTGAAAGCCTCTGTACCGTATCCTTTTGCATTCCTGTGTTACTATCATAAGTTGAAAGGCCTTTTGGGAATCAACCTTTACAAAGAATAAAAAGTGTCAAATGTCTCTCAGATGAATTAACGACAATCAGGTCTACCATTTTTGTGCAACTGTCACTGAATCTTACCTGATAGTAGTCCACCGAGCTGGTAACAATATTTTGTGACACCATTAGAAAATATGACATAGAATTTCTCAACAATCTCTCTGAGTAACCTACAGAAAGCAGGTCACCATATGGTGATAAAACCGGCGGTACAGTGTTGAACTTAGTCTTAAAGCGGTCAACTGTCCTATGGACAAGACCATAAGACACTGTTACAACGTATGCACTGATATTAGAACGACAAAAGGATCTATAAACTCTATCGATAATCTATCTGATGAAGTAGTAATTACATAGCCTGAAACAAGTATATTCACACGAGTATGAAAGGTTTGTTTTTCTGTATTGCCCTTCAAAAAACCTTGACTGGAATTACTTCCTTTATAAATTGATATGTAGCAATGTTTTGTATCGACTAAGATATCTCACAAAAGGTAGACAGGTGTTACTAATTGCAAGACAAGTAATCAGTTAAGCTGCTCAAATAGCTGGTTCAATTCTTTCAGGGGCGATTTCAACTAAGGCAATTGCAGTTATTACACACATAGTTTATCTATCTCGTTAAGCAAATTAATTTCTTATCTGTTAAATCAGGTGCCATAAATGTGAGTCAGGCGTTATTGTGAAAATAGTGTTAAGTGACAAGGGCCTTAATATGAATATCAGGATTAGTCGATTTGTTCTTTGTGAGATCAAACAAAAAACAATAAGCAAGATTATTTAAAAAGATAGAAATCACTTGCTGTAAATTGTTTTATAGATATTCAAAATATCCGAAATGAGGTTGTCAATGTACTTAACTACATTGGTAATTTTCACTAAACAATGGTTATCAAGGCCCCAGTCAACGAAGCACAAGCCACGAACACCCTTCCATCAAGCCTTTAACTTATGATAGTCAAATTGTTAATTTGATTGAACATATATTTTAAGTGTGTAAGTTTTCAGAAGTAAACTGATCCCCTCCCCCCAAAAATCCCCAAAACCTCTGTCATTTTGTGCCGTTCTCTTAATTGAATGTGGATTGAATTTTCTTGTTTATTCATATACATATTGATTTTATATCAGGTTTAAAAATACCAGATTAAGTTCTCAGGGCATCGTCATTTTGACGGTCTCATTTGATGATAAATTTCAACAAAAATCAGTACCTCCTGAAAACAAACCTTCTGTGTTAATATCTTGATTAAGAATTGAAAGATCTGTAGAGAAAGAATAAACAAGCCTCCATTGTGTCTAATACATAAGAATGTGAACTATATCTAGTCTTGTACGACTTGTTTTTGGTTGATCATTTCGCACTGATAGAAGATCAATTTGTCTGGACTAGACATTCATGTGGCATTCAACACAGGTCAGAAAACTCAGATTATTGTTGATGCGTAAGGGCCTATCTGACCAACCATGGCAGACAATGTTTACTTCCTGACAAACCCTCAGGATAGTACAGTTATACAAATACGGGTCCGGAGGTTTCAATGCGATGCCTAGACGTTGCTCCTGAGGTGAGATTTCAGTATCTTATAGATTGTGGATAATGACTGTCTTAATGGACATGCGCTTGTCAGAAGTTTGAACTTTTTAATGTATTTGCTACGTCCCAAGTTACATACAATGCATCAAGGCCAATTTGTGCCCCAACAGCAAGTATGCCAAGATGAATCCTTATACTTCAAACGCTATCATAGCACCTTTCCCCAGTATTTGAATCTATTTTCATTCACCTTTTTTGTTCTCTATGTCATAAGATTCGGGTGCATTGCTACAATGAATTTTCAGCTCAGTACCACACATGATTCACTAGTTCAAGCCGATACTCGCAGCTTTCACTGCAATACATAGCCATACTATTGCATATGCTTCTAAGTAATGAATTCATCATTGGAACAATCAATATAAAGTAAAAGGTATTGGTGGCTATAGTTGTTTTGTTTTTGTGTGACATTTAGAATTAATTAACATTTTGCATCTAGCACAAAACGTTTATCGCTGGTATGTTCAAACTTTATTCAATTGATGGTCCAGCTTGGAGTGTCATGTAAATTCAATAGATCAATGAATAACATAAACCAATTTCAAATAAGCTCAACATCATAGTTAAGTTCAAATGTGATAAACCCAATTAACTTTATCATGTTCATCTTGTAATAGTAGCATTTCACATAAATGTATTGGAAAACGAGACATGTCCATTCTTAGCATTTATATCCAGTATTTTACAACTTTAATTTGCGTTTTTATGATTTAACACAATCGTCCAATTTCCCCCAGCAAAGCCTAATTTGTAGCATATTTACCGAAACCAATAATCTTAATCTTAAAAAACATTGCTTGTCCTTTTTCTCTGACTTCATGGTACCCTGTTCCCAAATTTTCTGTCCAAAACTTTATTGAATGATATTGGAAGATAGGGTAAGAAAAATGAACTTGATACTTTTTAAATCCAGGTGGTATACCATCCTCACCAGGCGCTGAACCAGATTTGATATTATTAAGCACCTTTGAACCTTGAAAAGTAGGAAAACTGTAAATTGGTAAGACTTGGCTACGTCCTTTATATGACAACAGTCGACGTTTCATGGTTTTCCAAAACTGTTTACAATCATCATTAGCTGCATCGTTTGAAATCTCATAAGCCAACTTTTGTCATACTCGTTCTTTTTCAACTTAGAGCAGCGTTTAAAGTTAATTTTAGACTGTTAATAAATAAATTATTTTTGCAATGATACTTAGATACTTGTATTTCTCTGCTTTAAGAATGCGACACTCACTGTCAAACCAGGATGGGTGCTCATTTCGTTCTTCTTTATTCAATTTCGCGACAGAAAAACAAAATCCTCAAATCTATGAGCGATTAAACTTCTCCGTATTGAGATCTAAATTCCTATCAGAAACCATAGCATAAAAGTGTTTGCTTTTGTCAATCATTCTAATCCGTGGAATTCTACTGAGGGGTACATCATTATCATCCTGTTTACATTTCTGGGTAGGTAAAACATCACTAGTTCTTGTGATTTGACAACGATGTATATCATCTGTAGATTTCAGTTTTAAACATTTTTTTTTATCAAAAAGGAATAAAGACATTATGATAACACTGTTGTTAGCCAGTTCAGACCGACATGTTCTCTCTAGACAATCTGTGATCTACTCTACTACAAGTCTGCAGATCTGTGAGCTGATTAATTACTTCAAGGGTTTGAAGAGTATTGATGAAAGTAGGAAACATGCAATATATCATGCAATCAAATGATTCCCTATTCTCCATGGACGCTCTTATCAATATGGTGTGATAAAATAACTGAGAATCCAAGCAATAATCTGGGAGATCAGCTAGGTCAAACCGTGTTATGTAGGATAACACTGGTTTAACGGTCAAGCCGTTTCACATTTACATATGCTTTATGTGCCATGCAATGCATGTAATAGATACGTTACGACTTACTCTGCAGGCAGGAGCAAGCTGATATTGCCAATTGATATGACTACCATGTTGATGGGGTCGTAATCATTTTCTTGATTGTTTTCTATATTTCTCAACATTTTAAAAGTGATGCTGAAAGTGCATAGGGTACACTGAAGTTAATCGAATTTGCTCGTTCAACAGAAACTATGAAAGATGGGCTTCAGAATCTTCTCCCAGTACACAAACATGAGTGATAGAATAAACGGAATAACTCTATAATCAGCTACATAATACATTTTCAATTTCCAGAACTTTGCAGTTTTCTTCTTCGAAATACATCTTATTTATTCATTATATCTCATTCGTTCTATATGTTGGTCAATGTTGGATGTTATTGACTGTTTGAATGCCGAGTGTATCTTTTTGAACCAAGAGATATACCTTAATGGTTCAGATGTACAGATTACTGAGATTGAAATACTCGAGCTTTGCCATATTTCAACATATATGTATGCTTATAGTAAATGAATTGACTTTCAAGGAAATCAAGTTGTAATAATTGGGACTTGACTAACATTGCTGTTATGTTGTTTCATGCAGAAAGATCTTAAGAACTTAAAACTAAAAGTCCTATAGTTAAAGTTAAGACCCTTTGTTTTATTTGTTTTGATTACCAGTAAACCAGATGTGCAGTGTCATGCTTGCCTTTGAACAAGACATATCAAAGTAAGAGGACATAAAGGCTCATGTTATGTCATCTCTCCTAAAACTAAAACTCTTATGATCATTTGAGATAACTCTGACAACAACTCATTTTGTCAGGTCTATTAAGATCATCACTGATAGGCCTGATATTTAAAGTCTTATTCTGAGCGGCAATGTAACTATACAATTACATCCTATAATGATCATCTAATGTACTAAATCAGTTAAAAGATTTTGTTGATTAAGGATTGACTAAAATAGAAATATCGCTGAAATGTATATAGGTTTTGAAGAATAAAAAACATATAAACAGTCTGTGGGTTGTTCGAATTTCTTCAACACTTGCAAGATACTCTTGAATGTTTTTCTTTCTTTCAACTTGAAATTTTTCAGGAGAAACTACTGAAAACCGATCTACACTACGCCCATGAACAAAGTATCCCCTTTCTAGAAAATCTAGAAAGTATCTAAATACGTTCTACAAAGTTTCTAGATACATGTTCGTTCTACAAAGTTTCTAGTGCGTTTCTAGACACTTTCTATTGCGTTTCTAGGTACGGGGTATGTTTATTTATTGCTGTAGTGTAGCATGGTCTGACCGACTGTCATAAGGGAACTTAACCAAGATCAACAATAATAGATGTTTCTGTGTCATCTTCATGAAGTGACTCTCTGATCTATAAATAGTTCAAGTTAAATTACAGGCAAGGGAAAAATAAACAGATCATATATTCTGAATTAATGTAATTAATAGGGAACTTATATCTATTTTCTTAATATTTTATCAATGTAAATACTGACAGGAAGGAGAACCCAACATGATTTAACAAAATGAAAAAAACCAAACTTGCTATCATCATAAAGTTAAATGCGCATAAATAAAAATATTTTAAATGCTTCCTTAAGTAATCTTTCACCAGAAAATAGAAAGATCATTCTTTTAAGCATTTGAATTTAAGCATTTCGACATATGCACCATGACCTACGATTGGTCATTAAAACAACCATTCAATAATTTGCATTTGTTATTACCAACTAAGTTGGCAGTATAAGGAAGAAATGACTATTTCAAGGAAAGTTTTACTATGATTGAAAGGAATTTCGAATTAAAAATTAAATATCGCTATTGTGAAGATAAGAAAGTTTTTTTCCCATTGAAGGCGCTTGTCTTTCTTATGTATCCACGATGTGAACAGTTTCAGTTTGTTCCATCTTAATCAAACGCAGGCGATTGCAAAATAGGTGGACATGACTATCATGCTGTATGGAATGCAAAATGATACATTCATATTATGTTCTAATGACAAGAAAATATCTAACAAACTACTGCTTATGCCAATGATTAAATTGTGAATAGATGCGTCCCGACCAATGTTTTCTAAAGATATATCTTAAATGATTGAACAAGAATACATGCAGATAATTGTAGTCCACAGATGATACACAACTAAAATTGTGCTATGCCTTACCAAATAAAGATAGATTAAATGGATTGGAAAATTACCTAAATGTTTTTCAACTGTGGGTTACTGTCTATTGTGTATATCTAGTCAGATTAACTAGATAAATACCTATGTAATATAAATTAAAATCGTCTATCAATTTTGTGGCTATGACTGAAACACACACATTGTTATTTGCTTATTACAGAGGTGAATGGACATGACATGAGTATCTGCTGACGACCATTAGACTAGATTACCTTGTTAACCAATTTACTACAGATCCGTCCTCCAATGACAAAATGGGTGGATATTCCATTTTCTGATAGGACGAGTATTGGTTCTGGTCTATGTACTGATTCACACAGTCGACTCAGAACAGGCGGCTTATTTGAAACAATATGTGTCATATTCTAGATTATGTTGGGATGCACAATGACTTTTAGTCATTCCTTGCTACTGAATCATATTGGACATCTTTATACACAAAAATGCAGTGGAGAAAGTCCTAGATAATACTTTTGAACATTTACATCTCATTAAAAACACAACATTCATAACCGCATATAATGGGTATAAAAAGAGATCTAGATGTGTATTTAGATATATCAAAGCCTAACCTGTGTATATTATAAAGTAATGATAAGATGCTGTCAATTCTCAAGAAATATGAACCAGATGATAGTGACAATAGATTTGATTTTTTTTTGCATCTATATAATTACTTCTAAATAATTTAGTTGCCTGAAGTTAAAGAAACTGTACTCAGTAAACAATCAGAAAATGCCGACTCAGCAGATCTGACCAGTCTGACAAAGGTATATTAACCCCATAGAGAATTGCGATGTCAACATAAATACATGTGAACTATTCTGTGGTTTCTTCAATTGAATGTAAATGCCTTTGATGTGGAAAAAAAGATTTACTGTAGCGAGGTAAGCTTTTTTGTAACATGCATAGTAAGAAAAAAGCAGAAGCGACAGATTGAAGCAAGGACGTAAAGGTGTCCCTGCCATTCCTTAAAAACCCACTTGGTAAAAATATTGATTTTTCAGTAAATGATGTTGGAAAAAATCGAATTTATTCCACGAATGCTGCATACTCTGAGGGCAAAGTGTCTCAACTCAAAATCGAGAAAAGCCTGGGATTGTTGAGACAAGATGCAAGACAGACAACATAAGCATTGTGAACATACTGCTTGGTAAAGAAGGTTTTAAACGTGTACAAATTACTAATTTTTTCATGGATGTCAAATGTAAAAGATGTAATTTCCAATGGGATAAGAAGAGGATGCTTCTACGAATCACAATTATTGAGAAGCTTGTATCTATAACAGTTGCTTGCTAGAAAAAAATTGTAACTAGGGATTCGGCCTAGTGAGAGGTGTTATAATCAATTGTGTGGGGGACTCCAGCTAGCCAGATGTGCTCCAAATGATTAATTTAGGGATACCATCTAACAAGAAGTGTTACAATTAATTGTGTGGTAGACTCAAGCTTCCAGTTGAGAAAAGGAATATTGTGTTCACTAAGTGACATGTGATGAGCCACCACTCAGGCTCACACGCATTATTCAACATCAAGACATATATCAACATAACGTTGCTCAAAAGAGAACTTTTGCTTTTATATGATATAGTGAATTACGCCAAAAGCAATTTCCAATGAAAGACAGCAGAGATATATTTCAATAGAGATACAAACAGACTTATAAAGTTCTACATTATAATTTTTTACTCTCTAGAAAATCTTTATCAGCTATAAAGTGTTCGATCTCAACAATTAACTCGTCATTCTAACTTGTAAATTGCACTTTGAAGTTAATAACCATATTTTAAAAGTTAGTTGTCTAGTTGACTTAACTTAACAGATAAGGAGTAGATTACTTTGGATTAGACACATCAAACTTTTAAAAACTTGAAAAGAACCTTCAAAATAGTTTATTTGTTTTGATTTACTGATACCTTCTTTTACCTTCTATTAAATGTTGATCAGAACGTGTGCTTGTAAAATTACTTAACATATGCTGCTTCTCTTAAATTTGGAGAAATGACTCTTAATAACATCAAATTGATGTCTTAAACCTCTAAAGTTAAGTAGCTCATCAATTTCAATGTGAAATAAAGGTATGCATGGCCCCTTGTGATAGTGGATTTTTTTTTTATCAAACAAAAAGAATGTGATAAAACTAAAAGTTGGCATTAAGAAAAACTGTTATTGTACAACCCATTCCAAATCTATTATTGATGAATATTTAACGGATCACTGATTGCCGGCAGCTCAGTCACTACCGGAGATATCTTGCATGTTGAGTAATTGTTTTCAAAACAAATCAATGGTATGTAAAGAACATGTAGTCAAGCATAACAACGTCATACAATGTGCGCATTTATAGCGCCAATAAAATCATTCACGCAATTGGTAATGTTTACATGAAAGGGGTAGGGGTATTCGCAGACCTAAAAACACTTTACGTTTTTTAGATTGTTGATTATAATCTCGTTCTGTGACATGAACAACTGGGATAACTTTTCATGACTTGGAAAATTTTAAAAATATTCGGGGATTGTATTTTTTCTTAAGTCACTATAAAATGGACACTGAAGACAAAAGTGGAATTCATCTTCAACAGTAGGAATAATGCAGAGAGGACACAGCCGATCACTGCGCTTGAGACCAAGTCGTCTACCGTATTCAATCATTAACATATGACTCGAGCTTCGAAATTTACTTACAATGACACGGAATTCTTTACAATGAATATGATTAATGTAAAATTCATAACAAACGTTTGCTTTAACATGGTTAAGAAAGTTAAGTTTAGAGATGCATGAAATATTCTCCTTCCATGACTGGTTATCGTTGTCAATACATGTCTGTTTAAATACCGACATAAAAACTTTGACATTTCCAACATTCTGGTAACAATAAACATATCCAAAGCCATATCGGCTTAGAAGACTTTTAACTTTCAATGCCCAACATTAGCGAGCTTTCTCTGCAAGTCTATATTGATACTCATATGTTTTTTTCAAAATGTTATTATCAACTTGGGAAATCATTCTTGTCTAATATTTGATAATTTTACAATACATATTTACTTTAAGAGAGTATCTACCAAGTTCAGCACGGGCAAATGTATTTCGAGTATTCCTTGGAAGCTTTAGAACAAGTTTACAAAATTTATTATGCATATTTATTACACTGGGTGCTGCGTGGAACCCCCATACTTCACTGCCATATATAACAAAATTGGTTGATCTTTACATGAAATATTTTAAATAACACATCTATGGTTAGATTGGTGAAATTCGGAATCGAGGATCTTAGTGTGCAATACACTTTCCATGCCTGATCAGCCAAAGTTTTTTGTGTGACATATCATGAACCTGTGTTTGACAGATGAACTCCAAGATATTTATATGATGGGACAATCTCTAAGAGTTCATTATTGAGAAGGAATGTTTCACTCTTTTTCAGTCTACCGCCTGATTTGAACACAATTACCTTGCTTTTGGCTACATTGATTCTATGCTTCCATTTATCACAATATATTGCACTAATTTATCTATTCTCTTTTGTAACCCTGCAACTGAAACATCAAAGAGAACAATGTCATCAGCAAAAAGAAGCATAAAGAGTTCGATCACTTCTAAATTGATACCTCTCTGATTATCTGATGCTAAACTTTCGACAATGTCATTCATAAAAAAGGAAAACAGGATAGGGGATAACTGGCATCCCTGGCGAACGCCATTAGAACAATGTAAAAAGTCTGTGTATCCAGCTTTCATTGCCACACATAATTTTACAGACTCATACATGTTTTTGATCAATCTAAAAGTTTTTCCTTTAACATTTCCCAACCAGAGTTTGTAAAAAAGACTATTACTATCAACTAAATCAAACGCAATTTTCAGGTCAATAAACGCACAGTATAACCTCCCTTTATAGAGAGACAGATACTTTGTGATGATAGTGTTAAGGATAAATATGTTATCATGAGTTTGGAATCCATGTCTAAGGCCTGCCTGTTCTGGGATAAGAAAGTCTTCCCGTTCAGCCCAAAAAGTTAATCTGTTGCTTATTATTTTAGAAAATATTTTACCCGATACTTCAAGTAACGTTATATATGTCTATAATTTGCCGGATCATTAACATTACCCTTCTTGAAGATAGGGATAATAACTCCAAAGGTCCATTCTGGGGGATAAATACCTGTAGAGAGGATTCTACTAAACAATGATTTTAACATTTCAATGCATATTGTTGGTGCGTTCTTAAAAAATTCATTAGAGACACCACTGAAGCCAGGGGCTTTACAATTTTGCATGCTATTGATAACATCTTCAATTTCTTGAAAACTAATTTCTAAGTCATCATAGTTAGCAGTTTGTTCAATAAGACTGTCATCAATAGAGGAAACAAATTGGTTGACACTATCATAAAATTCCGTAAACTCAACTGAGAAGTGTAAATCTTTGAAAAGATTCTCAAAATGTCTATTCCACTCTAATGTTATTATCTGTAAGTTGTGGCTTAGGATTTATCGTTCTCCAAAACAGTTTATTGTCTTTAGCAGAAAGTGCACTGCAGAGCTTGTTTGCAAAGTCTGATAATGATTGTGTCATCTTTGATCTGCACAGCTGTTTATATTGTGACCATGAAAGCAAAAAAATACAGTCAGTGGCAAAAGAAACTTTACGTTTTTAAAAAAAAAGACTTTAAAAATTTTAGACTCACTGACTTTAAACTCTCAAGGGCTGCTGAAATCGCTCGGTTTTTTCCAACAAAAAGTTTATGAGTTAAGTTCAAAGTTAATAATATATTAATGTTAAGTAAATAAAAGGTATGTTTGTTTGACTTCTTTGACTTCAATTCGTTGTAGATACAGGACGTCCAAAAAATCACCAAAAAGTCAAATTGCACTCTCCTATCTCATGTAGCTGTTTTAGAAACAAGAGCAAGTAATGTTATAAATGTATACATTCCGATTGCTGGATTTTGAAAACATTTCGTTATCTGAAGGAATTTGCATATTGGAATGGACTGGAAGCAAAGGATAGAAATATGATAGACCATGGGTTAGAACAATCGTAGTCTCAATCAAAGACTAGTTCTTCATATAGAAAATGTTTAAATGGAGCTAAGTAGTTCATATTGATAGGGCAAGGTATCATGGTTTTCAAGTTTAATGTTTATATAAACACAAGAGAAACTCATAGAACACCTTCCAGTTGTTATCATTGTAAAATCCATTGCATTGATTTCAAAACAAATTTCACAAAATGCCTACGGGGAACAGCTCAACACCGGATTAGCGCCAACAATGGAGGCTACATTCCTATCAGTTGATGGTTCTGATTTAATTGCTGCTCCTTTAGTCAGGCAATGCTAAGAATAAGATTGAATTTTCTTTTCAAAGCGTTGAATACACACGCATACCATGTAAGTGATAAACAAGCCTAAATGCGTCTTAACAAGGAACACACTAATCAGGCCGAAGAAGTAGGCATAAAAATATCAAACACTGACTTGAGGGCAGATTGAACATAAGAGTTTAAATAGGGGCTAATAAAAGGATACTTAAAATAAAATAATAGAGCTATAATAGGTAATGGGAGGAGATTTGGGGGAGGTTGTAAGGTTAAATCTTAAGATGCCGACCAGTACATCAGGAAGAACAGTAGAGTAAGAAAGTATTAACCTCGATAAGTTAAATTCATCCTTCACAAGAAGTCAAAGTTTTGGGCATCATACCAGCACTGCTGAACTAAGAAAGCTCTCCGTATTAAAACACAGACTTCATAGAGTTTGTGTGGACGCACTAGGTGGTCTCTAGAGAAGACTAACGAGACTTGTGTTTCCATGTATGATTAAGGGACTTCATTTAAGTAAGTATAATCGTGTGCTTACGGTTCTATGAACACAAAATCCTCACATCAAGGATTCATGCCAAATTCAACTAGACAATCGAAATTGAGACAGCAAACAATAAAACAACTTGCATGATAGGCGAAAAAAAAAATAGAAATCACTTCTTGAATTTGATTTTCAATAATCTTAAACGTTGAAATGGTGTTGTCAGTGTACATGTACTTTACTAAAGTGGTATTTGCCACTCTAACAGTGTTTCCCAAATAGATGACAAGATCTATGGTTTCTCTGTTGATGAGCATTAAACGTTAAATTAAGTGTAAATGACTTTTTGACTATTGGTTTTTGATATTGAAGTGTTTTCTATGTTCAAGTTCTCACCTACATGCTTGGCAGTTTTTGCTTACATTTGGATTGAAATTTCTTGTCGTCACGTAGTTACAATTATTAGGAATCGATTCTTTTTTCATCAAATACTAAATCTAGCATGTTCTAGCATAACAGAATATTTAATTATAAGATGACAATTTTAACCAACAATCAGTACATGTGAAAAAATCCTCTCTATGAGACCTTGGCAAAAACATTGATCTAAGATAATCAAAGATTGAAAGTTTTTTTTACATCTTCAGAGAAATAGGCAGAGTTTGATATATACCCCGCCAAGATGCAAAAGTGGTGAATATATTGACCAATAGTCATGGAAATATGTCTAATAATAAGCCCTTTATAAGTCATATTCTATGGTGAAAACTATCCACAGTGGATCATTGGTAATAAGATTATCCTTCAGAAGATAGCAAAATGCACCGCTTCACATGATGATTGTTCTATATAACATGTTTCAATAAGTTTGCCCCTATAGTTTCTGACTTCTTGTGTGGAAATCAACCGTTGCATGGGTGGATGGACAGAAACCTCAAAAACGTTTGGCGGGGGATGATATCGAACACCCACATTGTGTTTTATACAAAATAATGTGAATAATTTTTAGTCCTGGATGACTTTTTATGGCCTGCTCATTTTGCACTGATAGAAGATCAATTTGTCTGGACAAGACATTAATATGGCATTCAACACAGGTCACAACATTAAGAACATCTTTGATCGCGTAGGACCAAGCAAGGCAGACAATGTTTACTTCTTGACCAACCCAATATGGTAATATGGTTATACAAATATGGTCTGGTTGTATCAATGTGATTGGTTGTCAGAATGTGGTTAACAATGATAAAATGGCTAAGAGTCAAAGCATTACTTGACCATCTTTTGTACGAAAAGATTCTAACGGTCAAGCCATTTCACAGTTACTTGATTTTTATTTTTAATGCAATGCGTGGATACATGACGGTTTATACTGTAGGGAAGAGCAAGATGATGTATCAAGTGTTTAGACTATCTAACGATGATTGTCTTCTATATTTCTTTTACATCTTAAGGTGAGACTGATATTTAATTAAACTTAATTCAATATGCTGATTCAACAGAAACTATAAAAAGAGATGGGCTGCAGACATCCTATCGAACTATAAAACATATGTAAATAGAATAGGTAGATATGATATATACTATCAGCATTTATTATATTTACTTACCTTGATGGTTCAAATGAACATATTAATGTGTTTCGAATACAAAAGCTTTGACAGTAAAACGTTTATCAAGATATGCTTATGGTAAATGAATTGATGTTTCAAAGTCATTTAGTTGTAATTATTGATGCTTGATTAACGTTAACGTAGTTAAATGTAAAGAGATCTTTAGAATGTAAACAATCAACAAAAGATCCCTGGATATATAAGGTTAAGACTATTTGTTTTGTGTGTTTTGCTTACCGGTATACCAGATGTGCAGTGTCACACTTGTCTTTGAACGAAACATAGTAATAAGAAATTGAGACTTTGCTTTATTTCTTTGCAATAAAACATAGACTCAAATGATCATCGGCGAAAACGCAAACAATAATCGCAATAAATCAAATAAAACAATAAACTCATTGTGATACCAGCTAAAAGTGAATTCTATTTAGGTTCTTCTGATATTTTATAATCTTATATAAAAGTGAAAAATAAGTTTATACTAGAATATAATATAATTCTTTGAAACATTGAATCATTTCTGTGTTATCGAGGAATACTATAAAAATTATAGAAAACGGAATGTCGATGCTGCAATGACTGACTGATCTATACTCCGTTTCAGAAAACTACATTCCACTGTGAAAGGTGAGGCTAAGTGCAGAAATGTTTTCTTTACTATTTCTTTATTTGATGGCTTATTGCCTAGTTATTGTCAAACTGTTGTGTATGTTTCTTAATCGGATTATTACTGCCTGAAAAAATAATCTAGAAATCAAAGTCGTTACTGGCGCGCTGGCAGCGTCGGCAATGGCGTCAGGTTGGTAAGCGTATGTCCTATTACGAGAAATTCTTATTCATGTTTCATCATAAGTCATCTATCGTAAGAAAGGTCAAGGTATCATTTCGGAACAGTAGTGTGTAAATATTTCCTTTTGCAAGTACACCACTGTACACAAATGATTATAAAAAAATCGTCAAGGACGTTACAATAAATATTAACAAAATGTAAAATACAGTGTTATTGCTATTGATGTGTCATGGATAAATGTAACCAATTATTACGAATTCTTTTATAATTCTGTTATTGCAGTGAACAAATGATAAACAAAATAAATTGTTCAATTTCAAATTAAATATCAATTAAACACTAATTTAAGTGAAAGATGGATTAGATGGATGGGGAAATGAACAAAGATTATTTATAGCATTGCAGCGCAGTTTTCCATGATTTGCAAATTATGTGAAAATGCATAGTCTTCAAAATAAAGAGCGTTCTCACCTAAATGTTGCTATTTACTCTCAAATGAGAATGATCACATGGTCTATGACATCCGAAATAATATAAATGAATAAATATCATGAAAAATAACTATATCAAGATGAATAAATATTGAAAGAATCCAAGTTGTTTTAATGACAACATGCTATCAGTAGATATTCAAGCATCCCTGTGGCTGAAAAGCAAATTACAGGCATATTACCTGGTTACCCTAGATTATATAGTTGTATGAGGGTTATCTGATTTGTTCGATACAGTTAGTATTTGAGTGAGCCGGATGTAGAAACCAACTTAGAGAGTTTATAAATGTACTGGCTAATTAATATACACGTAAATACCAACTATATGTTTTTTTGAAAAGTACTTTCAGGTAGAAACTATTTAGAAAAATCTAAAAGGATTTTTGAGCCGGAGGTGAAAGAAAGTGAACTCCTTTGAGCAAGCAGGAGGTAGCTTTTTCTTGAGCTATTTTGACTGGAAAGTATCGCAATGGTATTTAAACCACATGAGGAACTGTAACCTAAACCTAAATTCTGGTGCTTCTACAATTCGATGTTTGTGCCTTCTGTGTGGAAGAGAAAATTCCCTGCAGAGAATGAAACTGTTCTTGACATGCACAGAACGAAAAACGCACAAAGAGGGAGATTGAAGCAAGGAAGCAAAGAAGTTTGTTCCATTTCTACAACATCCACTGTTCATACATATTGATTTTGCAGTACATGTAAATGGTGTTTGAAAAAATCCCATTTTTATTCAATTGAAATATGCGCTCTGTGACTAATTTGTATGGTTTAAAATAGTGAGAAGTTGCTATTATGGAAATGTTCATCGTAAAGCCTGTCGATAAGTGTCTGTTCATTGAATTTGCATGCTAGAAAGGTGTGGTTGAGGGAGGGACCGTAGCTCAAATGCAGTAATTGGATTCAGTGTGAGCGTACATGCATCTTTCAGCATCAAAGACAAAGATCAACATAACATGGTTAAGTCACATCAAAGACAAACAGCCATACTCATTTGTTTTATGAACACATTTGTTATAGCTAATTCATTGTCAAATTTCCAATTACTGACAAGAAAGTAATACTAGTTATACGATTAAGATTTCATCAGAGATAAGAGAATGATTGACAACCTGAAAACCAGTGATTGTATTTGTCACATCATTTTGTAGTTTATCATGAACTTGCTTATCGATTATGAGTAATTAGGTTTTGATGACTATACAGCAGGCTTTTTCGCGCTGTGGACTGTTTAGTTTAAATGTTTTGTATTTAAGTAATTTTAATCTTTAAAAAGTGGGCTGGCTTCAGATAATTAATTTTATTTTAAATTGCTGATTTCATAAAACCATTATTGTATGGCATGAATGGCTTATTTGTTGGCATGTGCAAAACCCTTACAGTTACAGCAATCACAACCATGAAAATAATTCAGAACGTACCAAGGGCTTAAGATAAGTAATTCAACTATTCTACAATATATGTTTGACGCAAAAACGCCGTACTCGCTAAACCGTAGCTTTTAAAAATGTATCACTTTGTGAAATACGTTAGTCGTATGTTATTGCATGTTTCCAGAACTTTTGTTGGTTGAATTACAGCACTACAAGTCCGTATAAATAAACTGTAAAAAGTGTCCGAACCATGGTCAAAACTGTCCGAAGCAACAATTATCAATATCTCAACCTTTACTTAAAAATCCCCTTTATATATACCAATGTTCAGCGCAATTTAACTGTTTGGTTGTTTATCTTTGTTTATGGATACAGTTTAAAATGGTTTGGCGCTTCCTATATTTCCTAACCTGTTAGTCAACATTTACGTTGAAACAAATATTTTGCCAATTCATTATATGGATCTATTATGTGTTCATTATAGCAAAAAGTCGATTAGATATACTACCTTCGATCAATTGTCTATTTAATGAAATTAACAAATTGACATACGAGAAATTCATATTTCAAAACAAATGTATTGCCGACATTGCACGTATTATTGCGTCAGCTACTAGTCAAAAGTGTCCGAAGTTCGGGCGACCTCGGGTGGTGTCCGAACCTCGATCAGTGTGCACTACATAATGTCCACTCAAATTAATTGCATTCCTGTGCACAAAGAAATTGTGAGTTTTCATCCGACAAACTGTAAATTGCCATCTAAAGAAAATATGGAATATTCAAATTGTTCCATTCGAATATTGATTTCTATTTTCTTGAGACCACGTTATCAATTTGAAGGTAACTAGTTTTAAACCACAGAGATCCAGGAATTTTAGTCTGGTGTATCAATAGATAATAGGAGAAAAGCAAGTGAAAGCCAATTTTGATGGAAACAGAAGATGATATTTTTATCTAGGTACTGACTAAAGATGGCTTGTGTAAACGGAAATTATTAAATGAAATATTACACTGGCTGAAACTTTAGGACATTTGACAGGGATAACGATAATAATGGTTTTCACAATACCAAGAATATATGATGAACTTTGCCTAAAGTTATACTCTGTTCTAATACACTTTCAGGTCATTCGAAAGGATTCGATATCCCGTCATGTCCCTGATTGTCATATTACGATGTTTTTGTTTTAGCGGAATCAATATGCTAAGGATCTCGATGCTCCTGCATAAAACAGTCCACGTAAAACTTAATTCTCAGGGCCTATATTTTCGGAGCGCTCTTAGCACAAGAGTCATATGAATAAGGACTACAATCGTATATTACTGCTGGGTTAGTTGCGAAGCATTGTTATCCGAATACGTGACATATGAAACTCGCCTTGAGCCAAAGAATAAACACATCTTTACAACTGTATAATTTTGTAGTTTCAGGATTTGTATATTTTGAGCTCATTATAGTTGAGAAATTCTATCATGTAGAAGCTACTCAAATACCAGCTCTTTGTTATTGAACTCATTATCCCCTTTTAAAAAATGGTTTAAAACACTACAGAACATCTAATACATACCTTCAGTTTAATAGATAGGCTCCTCTTAACATCATATGATATCTTCAAAGCAAAACACTTGTTATGAAACCCTCAAGTTAATTTGTTCATCAAATGCAAAATGAAAAAGAGAAACTCATCCAATGTTTTCAAAGTGTTTAAGAGATCTTCTACTTATAACATTGGAAAGATTCTGAGCCCTGGACAATTTAAAAGCTTGATCTAAGTAGTAGCATGTTTTAGATTTATAAGTGTTGAGCACTTCGGAACAAAGTCACAAGTCAATAAGCTCCTAATGAACCTGTGGTATAAGGCGCTTACAGAGGTGAGTCTTGTTCAAGGTGCATGTTTAGTTTTGGTGCAAATGAAGATTAGGAACTAACCTTGTGGTAGACATGAAGAGCTCCTACTCCGTGTTTTATTTCCTGATAAGTATAAGAACTTCGGATGTAAAGCAAACTCCAAAACGATATCTGGCACATTTTATTGGTTTAATCTACAGCAATCTTTTGACTTGTTGAAATATACCCTGAGATCATAATTTGTTAAGTAAGTATATGCAATTTAAGTCAGATTAGTTCCAAACATTGTATTGATGGCACTAACAGGCCCAGTCAAATGAACATACATTGATTACTGATGCACTTACAAACACTGTCAAATCAATCATCATACAATGCTTAAAAGAAACACCCGGAAAGATGACCAGAAGACTATAGTCGTGAACATAAAACAGTAAAGAATTGGAAGTAAGGCATGATGCAAAATAATATCTCGCCTCTTTCTGTCACTGCTGTCTTTTTGATTTGTTGATTGAGATCATTAAAGAAAGTGCGGAGCACGCATTACACATATAATTAAAACATCTTGTTATCAATGACTTACGTAGTTAGTTACAATGCAATTGAACTATTCGTTTATTTTCAATCCTTTGTTTGCATGGTGAGGCACATTAGTACCAAAGTGGAATTATGCCGATTACTTCTTGATCAGGTGATAGCATTCTAAAAGGTTCCAAGGAAGGAGGGAAACGTGATACAAACATACGAAAACCCTAAAGCTACCTCATAGCATTATCTGATGTTTTATACTTGAAAGATACGCCTTAAATTTGAATGGAGCAAAACAGCGTTTCCATTTTAAAGATTCAATGTGAGAATGTTTAACATAATTAAAATTGCTTTGAAAGATCTTTTAAACGTTTTGTTTAAATTCAAGTGATTAAGGTACATGTATCTTGTAAATCAATGATCTACTGGTTAATATGAATTTGAGAAAAATAGAAAAGTTGCTTATCACTACTCACATTAACTGTCATATTGTCAAGCCAAGTTAATTGTTAATTCACCTTGACAAAGACCACTGGGTATCAGTTGATAGCACAAACAGTGGAACCTTCACTTCATTTATACACTTGATGGTCATGAATAAAGGTTGTTTGCACTGTTGTCTGGTTTCTCTGAGAGACTCAGGACGTATTCTTGAAATGCCACAAATACATTTCTTGTTTTATATAGTCAAACCAAGTGGATATGGGATGAAATTAGATGAAATCATTTGTTTGATTGGACAAGTATTTGGAAAATAACATTTAAATTCTTATTACCACCTTATTTCTGTTTTAAACTGTTAACTAAATTATACTTTTAATATTATCATAATCCTAATTACCATAGGAATGTACAAGTAATTTATTAAGGAGCAATTATTTCAAAGTTTCAGTTAACAAATAGTCTTCTGTCTTATACCCTATTTTTGTTCCTCTTCTTACAAATAAATATTTTTACTTTGCTTAGGAGAAAAACATGGCCACTTCACTTTTGCTGAAAGTGATTTAACTTTCTTCAAAAGGAAAACAAATTGCAATAAGATCAGAAGTCAGAATGATCATGACTTTATCAAGCATGGGTTGTGGTGCAGGAAATCAAAGTATTCTTAAACTATGTAGGAGGACAAATTACACAAATAAAAGAAAGGTGAAAGAGTCATGATGGAACACCTTGCTGATAACGATTGCTTTTTTCACAATAATTTTATATTATTTTCCATGTCTTCAGTGTTACAAACGTTGATAAGATGGGTAACTGAATTGCTTAACAGGTTCAAGTCTCACAGGCATTGTGTTTCTGTCTCGGTAACCAATTCGATTTCCAATGTGTCAGATCAGGTGCCAGCAAATAATTGTCCATCAGACCATTTGTGACAAAGTGTCGCACTTGAGTATCTAACTGAATTTCTATATATATATATTTCTATATTTATAGTTGACTTTATTCATTTCGTCCATGCTTAATTACAACGACATGAATGATCTCCAGCGGCTGTTGAATTCTAACCCAGCAATTGATTGTCAAAAGCATTCAGACCTTAATAAGTGGATTATCAATCTGTCAATCCAGCTGTAAGACTCACTGTGAAAATTCAAACTTTAGTCCATCGAAAGTATATTGAAAAATTATTTAGTTGAATACTCATTAGAACGCAGATGCAGCGGAGCTGTGAGCAAGACAAGATGAGACATTAACACGTGTTTGAAAACCATTATGAGAACGAAATCAAGAGTTTTGCTGTTTGAAGATCTGAAGAATAAGCTTTCATTGAGCTAAAATATCAGTCTTATTGCAAAGTAATTTAAATTTTGCAATCTTTTAACAAATTCACTAATCATCAATTACTATATAATGGTAAATAGAAATTCGATTTCTATTTTAAAAAATGTCGCCGATTAATGAAAACAGTATCCACACGTTCCTTTGTGTTGTTTTACAAACTTAAGGGCTTCTTAGAGTATTTCAATATCTATATATCTATTGAAACATAACCTGACAATATTTTACAATTGTTATCATCTTATACATGCTAACATGCTTTTACCATGGTATTTTATTAAAAATGTGGTCGCCCCTGGCATGGTTATCAAACTGACAGACGCTGTCTGATTAGGGTCTGTCTAGTACATTGTTTGCTGATTTATTGCATCAGGAATTTGAAGAATAGTGACCTATGCAGCAAATATGCAATTTATCATGCAATCAAATGATTTTCAACTCTCCAGGGACTTCCTCGTCAATGATTTGCTAATAAAATAGCTATGAAGCTAGGTGTTTTGGTAATAATGTTTCTTGTAACAGGTAATTCTTTGTATTTCACAGAAATGTGAGAGCACTATAAAGTGTCTTGATAACTGTCATTGTTTGAAAAACAGTTCTTTTAACGAGTAAGATGATGAAAGGACATATTTAGATGTTCTTGTTTCGAAAATAAAAAATTTAATTGGAAACCTTAAAGGTCTTTCAATCAAAATATGTCTATAAATAAATTTTCGTATCATAATAAATCTTTTTGTCCACAAATTCTGTTTAATAGAACACAGTCACTTGCATGAAATAATCATCTGATCTGAGTGTTTGTCTAAGCATGTTATGAATTAATCTTTATCCTGCTAATAATTGATAATAAATCACGGATTTTATATCGCTCAAACATCGCTTGATACATGAACCATGAGCCTTTTCTTTTCCTTAAGGAAATCGTTTCAAATTGATATAGAAATATGAATGTATAAGCAGAGGAGGAATAATTTGCAAGCTTTTATTGATGTTTTTTAAAAATACTAAAAATGGCATGACTTGACAAGGTTGTTGCATTATCTGCATTTTTTACTATCACTTGTGTTGATCTTGCTCGTATCCTTTTCTGTAAAATAGCTTTACTTGCAGTCTCATAAAGAATGAAAATTGTGCTTCCTACACTGATTAGCGAGGACCAGTGAGATGTCATGTTAACGTTAGGAGGATATTGGTTAAGATTTCAAGGTTATTAAACGACCTCACGTCATGCACAATATCTATTCAATTTCCTGGACCTCTCTTTCTTCCTCCTCTAGATTCTGGTCATTCATAAACTTGCCTTCTTTAATTGTGGAAAAGCGATTCATTCGTGGTTCATTGCCTTATATCAGTTGAGCTGATAAATGGATATGGTTTGCCTATGTTGAGATACAAAGAGGATGCCGACAGGGCAACATACTCTCCCCTTATATATTTACTTTATGTGCTGAAATACTTGCCATTTTGATAAAAAGTAATAAGAACATTAAAGGGACAATATAGGTAATACAGAATTCTTGTTGATTCAATATGCAGATGATACAACATGCGCTATGCATTGCAGATGCCTCTAAACGCTGTCTCTTTGCTGTGTTCTGTGTACTTAGCTTCTGTGCTCGATTATCAGGTTTAAAAATTTACATTAAAAAATATGCATCTCTTATGGATTGGATCAAAGAAGCGCTGGGAAAGGCTAGTTATTTACAAAACTATAAATTAACTTGCACCAAGGCGACTCTGACCCTTTGAGTATAACTTTTACCAACGAATATATCTAAAAAGATAAGTTATAAAGATAAGCTTAGAACGTGTGAACATTAAATGTCAATTTGGTCAACAAACAACTGCAACCTTCAAAGAAGAAACAAAGAAGGCTTTGATCAAATTAAAGATAACAGAGAAACAAGTTGTAATTGGCTCTGTGGACAAGAATAATGAACCTTAGACTATCATAAAAAACCCTCATATTCAAGAGCAAGCAAAAACAAATACCACCATTCAAAACATTTCAGAACGAAATAAAGGAATATTGTTTCTTACTAAATGTTTTGGTCAACTTGTCATAATTAATTCATGTGAACTTTGATTGACTGTTGTAACAGAAAGGCAACTGTCGAATTAAAAAGAAATGTTGTAAAATAAAGTAAAAAACAATCATTTATTGAATCTGTAACGTATAAGTGCAAAGACACGCAGACAAAAAGATCACATTGTCATGTAAGTTAACGTTCTTAATAAAAGATTTTCATTCGACTGAATATGATTAATATACACCAATTACCATTAGTTTATACAAACAATGAAAGGATATATTAATACTTCCTCGGATATACTGTCAACCATTACTGATAGATATTGATAACCCCCTGCTAAATTAACTAAGGGAACCTAATGTGTTTATTGTTTCACCGGTACGTATATTACCCTGGAGGTACGATTATACTTATTGATCTATCAATGATGACAAGACAGGATATTGTTATAGACAAATTATATATCCAGCATTCTAGGTTGTAAGCAACTTGGCAGTTACATTTGTGTCTCTATGGGTATTTCTTTACATTATGAAATTATCTCATTACAAACTAGAAAGATAGCCAAAAGCAATACTAGTTTCTACCTCGATAATTGTTTGCTTCTCAATAAAATTGTCACGTCCTAAAAGTAATTATCACTTGTTGGCTGTAGCACTGAGAAAATCGGAATTTATTTTGTCTAGTCAATGAAACAACTTTAGTTTGTGTGTGTACATGGTAATGAAATTGCAGATAGTAAATAGATGGTAAATCTAATAGATTGAGAGACGGAGGCAAAGAATTTCAACATTCGTCTAAATGTACGCTAGCTTATCTACGTACAAACGCAAAGAGGATCACCTGTATGTATAACCAATCTTATGATATGTTATAGGTGTTTCTTTTATGTAATAAGAGAGCATAAGTTCAAACTGAACACCTTGCTGACCATTCGGCTAGAACATTTGTATCTCTTGTGTGATTGAAATAAATATTTAGTCATCTTTTTTTATCTAGTATTAATCAAAAGTATCTTTGTCGATAATTTCTCATAACCGATTTAGTTGGATGTATTTTCATGAGAGCAAAGGTACTGTACCAGTATTTCTGAAATGGCTGTGTTAATACCTTCATGAATGTTTCATGAAAATATTCATGTAAAACCAAACAATATTCCTTCAATAAATGTAACACCTTTGGATTTGAAAGTTCACGTAATGTATCAATGATAGCCAATATGCAAGCAATGTCACTGGAGTTCTATCCACACACTACATCATACTCTGTTTCGAGTTCTTACTCCTTAAGGAAATGGCTTATAAACCTAAATGAATCATACAGCAGGTTTGCCGTCAACTCTGTAAATAACTCCGGATACTATGATTTACTGCTCGTCATATTAATAGCAATTGTATGCTTGAATGAAACTTAAGGTGAGAGTTATGGTAGGAGTGAAAATTATCAACAAGGCTTTAGTGTGAACGTTTTTATTAGCATGTTAATGGGATACATACTGCCTGTTAAAGTAAGCCAATCACAAAAGTCTGCTTCATATTATCACTAGAACTGGGAGAGAAATCGGATTTGTGCAGATATCCATACAGTTATATCTAATTGGGCAAAATGGAATATTGTGCTGGTAGAATTAACGTAAGAGAACACCTAAATTAATCTAGGAGTAGGTACCCATAACGTTTCCAATACCTATATAAAATTAAAGTGGTCATTAATTGAACATTGAATATCTTTTAAACTAAATGAGACTTTTGTGGATAATGATGAAATTCTATGACATGAACACGTAATCATCATTTAGAATAAATTTAGTTAAAACATCAAAGTGGTCATTGATTGAAAATTAATATGAACTTTAAACTAAATTGATATAAAAGGAATAATTGTGGAAAATAACGGTTATCAGTTATATATCAGTTACATATACGCTTGAAGACTGAACATTGCCACCATCATGTAAAGAATATTTGCAGCTAGACATTCTGAGCCAGAAGTGAAAAAAACCCGACCCTTAAAACAAGAAGAGGTTTTACTAGTTTTGCTAGTTTGCTTGTTTTACTGCATACGACATAGAAGAATACAAGATGATTATTTAGTGTCTTCCAGAATTTAATTAATTTGCCTTCGCTGTAAAAAAGTAGATACACTAAAAATCAGGCCGATTCTTCAATAAATGGTGTTTTAAAAAATCAAGTTTCTTCCATTAATATTGCACCTTGTGTGAGAAAAGCATTTCAACTGCCGAGAAAGCCGAGCTAAGCTTGAGATTGTAGATACAAGATAGAATGCAGACATTAGCATTTATGAACAAATTGTTATTTGGTGAATGTATATTAATCTGCAAATATATTTAATTATCAGATGGCTGCAAATTATGAAAAAATATATTTACAAATGAGATAAAGAGAAGTTTCACTATCATCAAAATGTTCACCATAGGCCTATCAATAAGGGCCAATGACTTCGCAGCTACAGCCGAGTGACATGAGTACTCAACACAAAAGATAAAGGTCAACATACATGTAACATTGTTAAAACACATCAAATACAAACATCCTTACTCATTTGTTTAATGAACATATCAAGTCATTTCTAAATTTCAAATAAACATAAAGGTTATATGGTATTGTATTTCATCAGAGATAAGATAAGTGATAGTTTGAGAAACTGCAACACAACGGATGTTTTTGTCACATCTTATAATTCATAATGAGTGTTTTTTGTTAATGATGATTTGAATACTTACAAGCTACACATCAGTTATTTTCGCATTGTATGTTGTGCACCTTAAATTTTGGTTTTAAGTTAAATGTATTAGGTTCAAAGAACTTGTTAAAAACATTTAAATCAAAATTAAATTTTCGAAGTGAAATGTTTATCAATTGATTTGTTTATCGTCATGGCATGAAATGGTGTTGGACGGCGTATCTATCACTACAGTCAGAACAATCACAGCCTCTCAACCAAGCCATTGATTCTGGACAGGACAAAAGCTTCTGATAAGAGCATCTACTTAATATCACATATATTTATAGGGGTTAGTTGAGGGTCGTATATCATAAGCCCAAAACTGGAGGACAGTAATGTCATGTTATTTAATTGCATTCGTTGCATAAAGAAGTCGATAGAATTTGTCAGTTTTAATCCGACAAACTGTAAAATTCAAGTGGTTCCATTATTATATTGATTTCTATTGTCGGGAGATAATGTTGTCAATATGAAGGCAACTAGCTTTAAACCACAGAGATTCAAGAATTTTTGTCTGCTGAGTCAATAAATAATTGGGAAAAAGCACATTAATGTCCATTTTGGTAGAACATGAGAGATGATAACCTATCTAGTTATTGATTTAAATCGGCTTTTGTAAATGGGTGTGAAGACATGTGTGTACATGTAAAGTGGAGGCGGATTCGACTTATGTGCCAAGATTAAATGATAAAATAAAAACATAACAATGTCAATTAAACTGCACTGAAAAAGTACAAAATTCGTTAATAATAAATGAGGAACTTTTGTCTTTTCTAAAATGCGTTAAGGTCATTCGGAGGGCAATCTCGTTATCTCCTTGTCATATAAGGGACATTATGATGAGACTGTTCGAATTCTTTTTGTAGAATCAATATGGTAGGGATGACAATGCATAAACAGTCTATTGGATACTTAATACTCAGTAAGTATGATAGCTTCGAAAGCCTATGTCCAGTGTCTCATATAATGAGCACGGAGAAAATACATATATCAAATTAGAAAAAAACTTTTATGATATTACCCCATTCATACCCATCATTCTGTATCCCTCTGTTGAAATTTCAGGTTCATCTTTAGACAAGTCTATTTATGCCTCTGTATATGTATCTGTTAAAAGGGCTAACTATTATTAGTTTTCTTGTCACGTCATTGGCTTCCGGATGAAAGATTAGAAACTATTTGACTAAAACCTACAGTCGTCTGAAGAACTACTGCTTTATTCATTCATTCGGTGAATTTAGAATTCAGCAAAAATTTGAATGAAATGAACAGTAAAGCCTTTATTTGTTTTTTTATGTTACTTTCGTCCATATAAGATTGTTTTCTTTATTCATAATGCATGAATCGCCAAGAGTGCATTTGACTGCATGATTGAAGATCATGACATAATCGTCATTCTTTGCGGATAGATACAATGAACAAGTAAACTTTAACCTTGTCTTCACTAATTTATTTCCAAAAGTACCATAAATTTCTTAAACTTAACTTTCGTAAGAAAAAATAACAAACTCGCTAAAGCTTGGAATCTAGAGAACAATTCACTCGTATTAACTGTATTTCCTCATAACTTGTTGATTATTCTTATGATACCATCTTATTATCTTATCTCATAGTAACGTTTAATATTTGCTTGTTATTTCTGTTATCATATTTTGACAAATAACATATTTGTCTGTGTGTCCATCCTATTCATCTAAATGAAACTCCTTTTAACAAAAGTTTCGAGGCAATTGAGTAAAATGAACAAAGTAACTGAATTGCTAAACGCATGCAATTCTCACGAGCATTGTGTTTCGGTCTCATCAAACAAATCAATGTCCAATCTGTCAGATCAGGTGCCAGAAGCAAATAATTGACCATCTGACATGATTGTGGCAAACTGTTGCACTTGACTGTCTAACTGAATTTCAATGATTGTATGGCAATATTCTTACTTTGGTTATCAGGACAAGTTGATGCGTTGTAGATAGACCAAACAAAAACTATGTCCATGGTTGAACACAAATGGGGAAATTACTTCCTATTATTTGTTGCTCAATCATCCAAAAGACTGGTTTGCGTGAAATATAGTTGACAGTGTACTTTACCACAGTGGTAATTGTCACTTTAATATGTGTACGGAGAAAATTGATGAGATAAGAAGTGTGCTTTGTTGTTAATGGATACTTTGCCTATGTTAACCTGCTGTGTTGATTGCTTGATAAAATGTTTAGATTTGATGTCATTTGTTTCGAGGTAGTATTAATTTTATAACGATTTTATAACTTATCAAGCATAAGTGAAACATGGGGTGGTCAAACAGTTATAAACAACAAGAATTATATAAAGCAAAACTATTAAAGGTGGTCATCATGATCATTTAGTTGACATAATAATTCACGCCTCCAAAATTTCTCCCATTATGGTACGTATTTCTTAGTTCTGATAACGATAAATATGATTTTTTTAAAATAAGCCCACAAATTGAGAAAACACTGCAGATATCCAAACAGTAATCAATAATTTGAGAAGACGGGTTCCGTTCTTGTGAGGGTTTTGATTAACTCAATTAAATGATAGTCTTGGACAAATTTAATTTGTTTTATGTTCAATAACGTTTTCAAATGATGACCTTCAATGGAATCTTATGACTTGTCTATTTCATCAAAAGCTACACCATCACCATCACCATTGAAATCTTGCGCACCAATTGCTAATCAACATCATTCTAACCTTTATTACATGAATTATCAATCTGTCAGACTCGATGTGAAAAAGCATAAGTCCAGTGGAAGTATGTTGAAAATGAATGATATTTAACTGCAACAGTCCAGTTGGCGGACACGCTGTGAAACAAAACAAAATGGTATATTTGATTATATAATAGAAAAACACCCTAGACATTTCTTGGATAAATTTCGGTCGCTAATAACTCTGGTTTTTTCAGACTGACAGACGCTGTGCAATTAGATACAGGATTCTGCAGGTCTGTGAAGCACGGACTGTGTCTGGTACATTGTTGACTGATTAATTGCATTAGGAATTTGAAGCTTGTTGATCAATGCAGGTAACATGCTACATGTATATGGCATGCAATCAAATGATTTCGAACTCTCAAAAGGCTTCCTCGTCAATAAATTGGTATTAAAATAATATAAAGCTCAGTGGTGAGTCTCAGTTTGATATCAACTTTGGTATTAAGGTTTCTTCTCACAGTTGGTTATTTGTATTTCCCAGATCTGTTAAAACACTATAGATTCATTAACAATAATTTCAATTGTTTAAAAACAGTTTTTTTGGTGAGTAAGGTAACGGTACGACACATTAAGATGTTTTAGTTAAGAAAATATAAACGTTTTCAATGGAAGATCTAAAGTTAAATCAATTGTCATGGTAATATAAGAGTTCTGTCCAAATATTTATGTATTCAGGTAGTAGAGTTGATTTTTAAAGGCCGGAGGTTAAATCCGCATGAACTACGATATCGGAAAAACTGATAAACAGAAAAGCGGAAACGGCAGCCGCTTTGGCCAGTCTAATAACAATGCTAATGCTGTGTTATTAAATCGGTTTATTTACAACATTGCTTTCATAAAACATATTTCATTCTTTGTTCTCAGTTCAGAGTTTAGGTAAATTCAATAGCTGCACATACATTCAGCCGCGTTCAACTGTCCATAATTCATCCGTTTTGTGCACAACTAACCATAGAGTTTTTATATGTCTCAGCCGACAGCGGCTGTCTAAACTTTTTAAGTATTTCTTTGCATCGAAAGAAAGCTTAAGTGAATGCATAAGTCCTCTTAAACGTTAAAATAGCCACTTTAAACCGTAAAAGCGTGCACTAGTGCCTTTAAAGTCTTTTATTTTGCAGGAAATATTTCCGTATCATAACAAAGATTAATTCTTTATTTTTTTAATTAATTTTTAAAAAGATATTACTGAATATCTGAGTGGAGTGATACAAGTGGTATTAGAGACAGCAGACAATAATTTATCTGTATGGTCTCTACCTGATACCTTTTGATGTGCCATTACAGTAAAAATCTTTATTCTATCGAATTTTTGATAAGCATCAGTCTGTTCCATAAGAGGTAAGGTGAAATTGATTGAGTGTCAGTTATGTTTTTTAAAAAGCATTTTATTGTTTTGTCCATAACAAGTCCAGTGAATTAGTGTTTGAATAAGGGAATTGTAAAACGTGTAATGAAAGCAATATTGAATTGAACAACTATTCATTATCAGTTTAATCCCATTGTCAAGTAAGATCTTCAAGAAAGATTTCTTTATGATAATCATAATATGAAAGTTTGTGTGTGTGTATGGTAATGAAATTGCAGATATTGAATAGATTAGAAACCTTATAGATTGTGAGTCAACATTTATCTTAATATATGCTAAGTTATCAACTAACAAACACAAAGAGGACAGCCTGTATGAACCAGTCTTTTGATATGTTATGGTGAGTCATTTCTTCTCTGTAATAAGAAAGCAAACTTAGATATTGAACATCTTGCTGACTGTTTGCCTCTAATATTTGTATCTTTTATGTAATTATATAAAATATTTCTATCATCTTTCATATCTAGTTTGTATAAAATGAACAAAGCATCATTGCTAACATTTTCTCACAATCAATTTAGTTATAAGAACAAAAGTAACATAGTTTCTGAATTGTGTATGTGTTTACTCCATTAACAACTTGTTAAATGTTTCATTAACATATTTACCAAAAACGTTGCGAGGTTAAAAAATAATCCTTCAACAAATGTGACACTCTTGGATTTCAGAGTTCCATTAATCTATCAATGAATACCCTTATGCAAGCGATACAAAGTTTAACCATTTCAAGTTCAATATTCACAACCGTTTGAGTTCTAAACACACACTTTATCAGACTGTATTCAATGACTCTATCGAGTTCTTATTCGGCAAACAATTGGCTTGGGACTAACCTTGTGACCTAAACGAATCAAACAGCAGCTTTGCCGCCAACTCTTTGGGTGATAAAAAAAACTCCGGATGCTTTCATTACGGCTTGTCATGACGATAACAATTATTGAATATCTGACTGAGACTTTAATTATTATGGTAGGAGTTAAAATTATTAACAAGGCTTAAGTGTTTAATTTTTAATTAGCTTGGTAATAATCAGGATATTGACTACTAAAGTTCGCCAGTCACAGATTATATGTTTGTCTTTCAGTAGTGTGAGGTCCATCGGATTTATGCAGATATCCATGCCTTAATATCAGTTTGGGCAAAACGGAGTAATGTGCTGGGAGAATTAACATCTGCCCGCTTTGATATACGTCAAAATAACATCTATTCTATAGATTATTAAGGTTTCCAATTCCTTTAAAAATTCTAAGTGGTCATTATTTGAAAATTGAATATGATCTTTTGAATGTACATTTATAAAATGAGACCTTTGTGGATGATAATGAAATTGTATTATTTATCCACATGAAGAATGAACCAGCATTTAGAAAATATCTGCAGCTAGTCATTCTTTAGAAAAGTTTATAAAGTTTTGAGTATCAAAGATGAAAGAAACCTGACCCCTTAAAACAAGCAAGGTAGCAAAAATATTTTGAATTAAACGTGCCAACCTAGCAGAAGTTGACGGCCTTGCAAGGTATCTTCACCACTAAGAGAAACGAGACTAATACAGAAATACAAAATAATTATTCTTTGGCTTCTAAAATTTGCGTTTGGTGTGGAAAAGTAGATTCCCTGTTGAGAATTAGGCCGTTTGTTGCATGCCACTGTACGGATTGAACACAAAGAGACAGTTCGAAGCAAGGAAGTAAAGCCTCTCTGCAGTCCCTTTTAAACCCATTCAATAATATTGATTCACCAATGAAAGGTGTTTAAGAAATTGAGTTTCTTCCATGAATATTGCACCCTCTGTGAGAAAAGCGTCTCAGCTCGGAATAAAGCCAAACTAAGCCTGAGCTTGTAAAGACAAGAAACAAGACAGAGATTAGAATACATGAACACATTGCTAGTTTGTGAATTCATAACAAGTTCAAAATATTTAATTTATGAGATGGTTTCAAATCATAAAAGTTATATTTACGAATGAGATAAGGAGACGTTTCACTATTATCAAAGAGTTCACCATAAGAATATCGATAAGGGTATTTTACCTCGCAGCTTCAACCTAGCAGGATGAGTTTAAACGGGGGACTCAAGCTCCCAGTGCAGTAATGTGATTCGATATGAGCAAACATGCACTACTCAACATCAAAGATAAGAAACAACATATAAGGTTATGTCAAAATAAAAACAAAGAGCATTTTTCATTTGTTTTATGAATAAATATTCTAGAAAAATAAAAGTCAGTTCCAAATTCCCAATTACTAACATGAAGATTAATATTACTATATTACTGCTATTTATAAGACCGAGACCGATTAAGAAATTGCAACGCAACAGACGTTTTTGTCATATCAGCTATTTATCTATTTATAATGAGTATTTTTGTTGATGATGATTTGAGTATTAACGGGTAATTTTTCATTGTATGTATGTTTCTCATTTAAATAACTTTCCTTTCAGGTTAAACGAATTGAAAATTAGCATCTATATTAATTATTTCCATGTAAGATAATAAACATTACACTGCTAAATGAAGTAATTGACTTGTTTGTCCTCATGGTATGAAATGGTATGTATGGCGTACCCATCAGTTGCAAACCATTACAGCCAGAACAATCCCAGCCTCTCAACCGAGGGTTTGATTCAGGACAGAACAAATATAGATATAGATATGAGTAAACTTAGTAGTAGAGGGCCGTTTCCTTAAAGAAAAAGCTTTATAAGCACAAAACAGGAGTATAGGTAATGTCAAGTTCATTGAATTGCATTCGTTGCATAAAGAAGTTGTAAATAGATAGAAATTGTCAGTTTTCATCTGGCAAACTGCAAATTGCCTAATAAAGCAATATGGAATATTCAAATTGCTCCATTAACATATTGATTTCTATTGTCTGGAGACCATGTTGTCAATTTGAAGGCAACTAGTTTTAAACCACAGAGATTCGGGATTCCTGTTAGGCGGGTGTTTCAATGAATAATTGGGAAAAGCATGTGAATGTCCATTTTGGGGAAAACTGAAGAGATGACAACCTATCTACTTACTGATTGAAATAGGCTTTTCAAAATAAGTGTAAAAACTGTGTATACATGTGAAGTGAAGACAGCTTACACTGATTTGCCAAGATTAAATGATAGAATAAAAACATAACAATTAAACTGCACTGGGAAAATCAAATGATTAGTAAATAATCCTGGCTAATGCCAATACGTCTTTTCATTGTGCAGTAATAAATGATGAACTTTTGCTAAATTAATTCTCTTTTCTAAAATGCTTTTAGGTAATTCAGAAGGAATTGATATCTCGTTATCTCCTTGACTGTCATTAAGGGGAAATTTCGATGAGATTGTGTTTTTTGTAGACTCAATATTTTAGGGATGCTAATGCATAAAACAGTCTTTTTAATACTAAACACTACGGATCTAACTTTTGAAGCGGTCTTAGCATAATACGGTCACACGCTAATACAAATTCAAAGCACTTAAATTTTTCTTAGCGGTATGATAGCTTCGAAAACCTTTGTAGTTTTTAGAGTTGTATCTTAGGAGTTCATTCCTTTTGAGCAAACTCGTTCATAAGGCAGCTCTCCAAATACGAGCTGCATTAAAGAAAACTCACCATAACGTTTAAAAAACCTAGACTTAAAACAGCTAATTAATTCCTTCAGTAGGGCGATCGACTCTACTTAACAAAATGATAGCTCTTTGTTCATTGTTTCCAAAGTGGTTAACAGATCTGCTACTTATAACATTGAACAGACGCTGAGCCCTAGACAATTGAAGAGCTTATTGAAGGTTAAGGACTTAAGCACTTCAGAGGAAAGTCACAAGTCAAAGAGCCCCCAATAATCTAGGGGTCCAAGGCAATCGTTGCAAGACCCATAAACATAAGTGCCACTTTGAATGGTGCACGTGAGGAAGTGCACATTTTGAAATAACGCGTGTGGTATACACGCAGAGCTGCTACTCAGTGTTTGATTTACTGATTAGTTAAAGAACGTTGAATGTGAGGCAGAATCCGAATTGAATTCTCTCAATGCTTTCTTTTGACTTATTGATGTATACAGGTGTAATGTATGGTCGCTATTAATACTTGTTGAGCATGTGGGAACTTGCATTTGGAGTTGGAGTACTTCTAAACATAGATATATTGTTCACACTATCATACAGTCAAATTACATTGCATTCTATATTTTTTAATTATGACTATTTGATCCTGTTCGTTGGTGTATAAGGCCTAGGGTCTTAATCTGTAAATGAAAGAACCTGCATATGTAGTCATATTAAAACCACAACAATTACAAGTACTCTTACATTCTTAACATAAGGTTTAAAATAGCAAACACTGGCTACGCACATTGAATGTTAATACATAATAAAAAACAAAACTGCCTTTTCTTTTGAGCATTGCAAAAATAATTCCAGAGGATAGCAGATCAGAAGCAGATAGAATGGTCCTTCGGCTAACAGTTAAGAGGTTTGGATGGAAGGCAAGGTGTCAATCGGTTTCTTACCACTTTAAAGCTCTGCTGTGTTTTGATGTTTTTGATTTAGATAAGTGAACTAAAGTGCCGAGCATGTATAACCCATTTTAGATGGATTTGTGAAACACTGGTGTGAGGTAAAACATCCTGTTGGCACTAGCATGAATTATCCAATCCACTATAGTTGCATTAAAAAATTAATCTATACTGGTGTTTTGAAAATTTTAACTTATGATCGATTCATTTGGCAACCAAAAGTTTAATTCAAAAAGGTTTAATCAAAAGTTGAATAACTACATCTTGAGACGCAGGTAGGTGAAAAATCTTTCTATTCAGCTGCATATCAAAAGGCTTTGCTATTCTAAATACGGTCAATTCTAAACAAACCTAATGCTTCTAATTATGGTTTTATTTATATGCTTTTTATGCCCTTATATCTAAATAGAAATGCAGAAAATATTTTGCTCCGTGTTTTTACATTTAACTCTTTTGTTGAAGTGTTTGCTTTGTCTAGACTGGAGATAAGGATTTACAAGGGATGTAGATTTTAAAACAAGTTATGCTTTTTGACTATTCATCAACCATATAACTGAATTCGAAAAATATTTAATTGATGTACATAATTGCACTTACAAAGTTTCGGTTAGGTTCCAAAAGGTTACTGTTGAAAGAGGTCGCTGGCTAAATCTAAATGTTGATGACAGGAAATGTTCGGTGTGTATTAAGATGAATACCATGTGTTATAGATTTGTTCAAAACATAATACCTTAAAAGAGCGATATCAAGAAACATAGCAAGTATGAATTTGCTAAACTTCAACAAAGTAATTAAAAAAATACAATAATTGATTTATCTAAATGTAAATATCTTTAAAGCAAGAAATAGCTTAGATTTCGTGTAATGTTTATTCAAATGTGTTAATGATTGTCAATACACGTATGTATGCTTTATACATGTAAAAAGTTTTGCTGTGACTCTATTAAATAACGTACATAATAGTAAGAACCTCGAGACACTCTCCTACTTGAGCTAACTTTTGAGTCTTCGTGCCACAAAATCTGATTTTAACATAAGACAGACACTTATCAGTTAAATTGTTTAATGGGAGTTTTGTCTGAATGTTTGTTTAGATAATCACCAAAGTTGAAATTTGTCAGTAGTTCTTGTATAATATATCCAGCATAAAGAAGGTTTTACAAATTAAATCTTGATAGAGATATTTATGACCATTCACTTATTCAGCTACATATTTTATCTACTAATCAGTGTTATGAAGGTTGATAAGATGAGCAAAGTAACTGAATTGCTTAACACGTGCAAGTCTCACAGGCATTGTGTTTCTGTCTCGTTACACAAATTGCTTTCCAATGTGTCAGATCAGGTGCCGTAGCAAATAATTGTCCATCAGACGTAATTGTGACAAACTGTTGCACTTGAGTGTCTAACTGAATTTCAATGGTTCTATGGCAATAGAGTATCTTTGATTATCATTACATGTCGATGTGTTGGAGATGGGCCGAACATAAAACTATGTGCATGGTTGAACACAAATAAGGAAATTACTTCCTGTTAGTTGTTGTTTAATCATGCAAAAAGACTGGTTTGTGTTAATAGAGTGAACAATGCACTTTTAATACTACTGTTGTAATTGTAAATGTAACAATGTTTACGGAGTAAATTCATAAGATAAAAAGCTTGTTTTGTTGTTAATGTTACAAAAGTATTTGTATGTTAACCCGTGATATCGGATGTTGATTGCTTAACAATGGATTCAAATTTAACGCCATGAATTCAATACTTTTTCAATACATCTTCATGATTTACCCCATTTTAGTATCAACATCAACATCAATTACGAGTATAATCATTTTATTTCTCATCAGTTGATTTCAATTGTAGGTCATTAGTCCATGTGATTGTGTAAATGGCATAAGGCTGTAAAGCTATGTTAAGTATCATTATTTTCTGTCCTCATTATAATATGCCTTGTAAGAGTGTTTTATCAACATACCCCTAGTTTATATATGAGGGAGATGTACATCAATTTATAACACAGAGAGTCGTGTAAGTATGAGAATGAACGACTAATCATTATGTCAGTGGTTACTGACAACAACATGAATGATCAGCAGCGGCCGTTGAAATCTAACCTAGCAATTACTTGTCAAAATCATTAAACCTTTATTAGATTAATTACGAAGCTGTCAATCAAGTTGTCAGATTCGCTGTAAAAAACAAACTAAAGTCCTTTGGAAGATTTAAAAACAGTTAAATTTGAATATCTGACATTTTATTGCAACGTCGAAACGGATTAAATACATGGTTGAATGTCATTATGAGAAAAACATCCATATTCCAAATGTTTAAAGATCCGAAGAAACCACTGTCATGAAGCTGTAATCGCAAATCCAATATTTGAACAAATTGACTGAACAATTTCTTTTCATAAGTAAAATCATATATAGCCTGATTTTCTTTGTCATTGAGAAAGACATCTTTAAATATTTAGATATCTTTACATTTTTTAAACATTATGTCTTGACTTTAAATTGTTATCATCCTTTCCTATCATATAACTGCTACGAAGTTAACAGAAAAACAGCAATGATATCGCGACGGTATTTTTTTCATAGAATTGCGGTCGCCACAGACATCGTTATCAGACTTACAGATGCTGTCCATTCAGATACAGGGTTCAGCAGGGCTGTGTAGCAGGCACTGTGTCTAGTGCATTGTTTGCTGATTAATTACATCAGGAATTTGAAGGGTATTGATCATTGCAGGAAACATGCAATATATCATGCAATCAAATGATTTCGAACTCTCCAGGGACTTCCTCGTCAATAAGTTGCTAATAAAAAAGCTATGAAGCTCAGTGGTTGTTCTGGAGAGTCTCCCAGTCTGATATAGGTTTTTGGTAATAATGTTTCTTCTAACAGTTAATATTTTGTATTTCACAGATATATTAGATCTTCTTAGATAATTGTCATCGATTAAAAACAGTTATTTTAACGAGTAAGGTAATTCTAGAACATATTAAGATGTTCTATTTACGAAAATATAAACGTTTTCCATAAAAAGTTTAAAGTTAGTTCTATCCAAGTATGTCTCTTTTAATACATCAATGTTGTATGCTAATATCGGTTCTGTCCACAAAGTTCTTCCCAACAGACAGTCATGTGCATGAAATAATCATGTAATATTAGTTCTTGTGAAAACATGTTATGAATCGTGTTAATAATTCATCATGCCTCACATATACAGCTGTAATACCTTTTAATAGATTGACATAAGAAAATTGAAAATTGTTTTAAATGGATACAGAAGTATAAATATATAAGCAGAGGAAGAATTATTTGCAAGCTTTTATCAATGATATTTAGATATCCTATCAATGACAAGACTTGACACGCTTATTTCATTATTCACATTTTTACATTCGCTAGTGTTAAAGAGCCTTTCCGTGAGTTGTTCATCAATGGTGTCATTTGATCGCGAAGTATCGACTGTTACCAAAAAGATACAAGACACAAGCTTATGATGGAAAACCGAACAGTGGGGCACGTCAAATATTCAAACGTAATTTTGAGACTTAAAGTGACACAGAGTATGTTTCATTAACTTTTATTTGGCTGAAATAGGAGCTCAACTACCACTTGTCTTGGGAACAATTCAAATGTCATCCCTTATTCTTGCATCTTTATCACTAAATGCAAAAATATTTCTTGTTTTTTCAATGATAAAAGAAAAACCGCCATGAAGATGTTAAATAGTCAAAATTAATAAATGATAGTTAACTCACCACTAAACTCTATTAACACATAAGTTTCCTTGCATCTACTGTAAAAAAAGTGACAATGAGTCATTAGTCTGGTTTTAACCTGTTTATTGTCTTCATACCGAATTGATCAACAATAAGATTGTGATTTTCAAAGACAGCCACTACTTTTCGATCAAATGACAACATTTAGGAAGTTTAATAGATTTGATTCCAACAACATACTATGTGTCCCTTTATCTAAAACAGCCAGAAAGGCAGTTAGGAGTTGATAGTGCTTGTTAGTTTATATAACTAGTATCCATGGATATTGGACATGATATCTACACCTCTGTGCATTTATAAGACTGTTTGATCAAAAAAAGTTTAAAGATATTATGGAATATCAAAGTTGAGTGAAAGGTATTAGTTAGAGACTGCAGACAATAACATATCTGTATGGTCTTTATTTGATACCCTTTTATGGGTCATTACCTATCAATCTTTATTCTAGCAAGTTTTCGAAAAACATCAATCTGTTGCATGAGAGTTTGGATTTTTTGGCGAGTCGTTTAAATGTGAATCAATTTAACCAATGTGAATAAATTTAACCAATATTGATTATAAAATCAACATTGATACTTTTTTAGGTAGCAGTATATTTTTATCAAGTCATCAACTTATTTACTCACTGATATTTTCCCTGGGAAATAATCTACGAGTTTTTATAAAAACAACCATTGTTTGTAAAATGCATTAGAAATGGATTGAACATTGAAATGACAATCTCAGGTTGCATCTCTCTATTAACTTCAAAATTTATACTTATGAGGGAACTTGTAAAGGCAGGTGTACTACTCTAACTTGAAGTATGACTTATTGAAACTGGTTAAGGAAGAAATAAACTATGTTAAAGAATGAGGACATGATCGGCTACTTTATAGACATGTTATGTTGCCAACGTCTGAGGTTGTGAACGCCTTGGCAATTAAGTTCATATCTGTGTGGGCATTGCTCTACATTATGAAATTACCTCGTTACAAAATAGATAGCCAAAAGCAATACTGGTACCGCGATAATTGTTTCCTACTCAATAAAATTGTCACGTCCCTAATGCAATTATCACTTGTTGACTGTAGCACTGAGAAAATCACGAAAGCAAAATTTATGTCGTCTAGTCAATAAAGCAACTTTAGTTGGTGTGTGTGAATGGTAATGAAATTGCATGATGTTGAATAGCTAGGAAATCTAATAGACTTGAGAGAAGAAAGCAAAGAATTTCAACATTTGTCTAATTAATATATGTTAGTTTATCTACTAACAAACGTAAAGGGGATAACCTGTATGTATCACCAATTGTCTGATATTGTAAATCGTGTCTTTTGTGTAATTTAAGAACAAACTTAACTGTAACATCTTGCTGCAATTCGGCTAGAACATTTTGTAACTTTCATGTAATTAGAAAAATATTGCTTATATCATTTCCAATCTAGTTTGTAATAAATGAACGTAGCATCAATGTTGCTATTTTTGTCATAATCAATTTAGATGTCTCTTCTTCTTAACAAATGTACCCTCATTTCTAAAGTGGGCGTGTGTTTACTCAACTAACAACGTTTTGAATATTTCATGATATTTACCTAAAATCGTCGCCAGGTTCAAACAAAATGCCTTCAATAAATGTAACACTCTGGGATTTCAAAGTTCCTGTAATTTATCAATGACTACCCCTATGTTAGCCATATAAAATTAAACCCAGTCACTGGAGTTCTATCCACACACTACATCAACATCTAGTCAATGACTCCATCGAGTTTTTACTTTTACAAAACGCCGACAACTTGATGCTCTCATTCATCACTTGTCATGTTGATTACCTGTTGTGAACCTGCAAACACAAGTTAGTGGAAGAATATATCTGGCACACAGTGCCTACTTGTGGGCTGAGGGAGGTAGAAGCAATGTAAAGCCTTCCCATTTGTTCACTGCACAAGGAGATGTAACAATGATTTTCATTTATTGATGATAAAGCAAAATAAAAATGGTTTGGTAACAGCAATTTCTTTCTGAATACTATAACAAATCATGGATTGTAGATACAAGGATAGTGACCAGATAGGTTCGTGCAGACAGACTTTGATTTTCTGCCAGTCTGTTGTTCTGTTATCAGATTAACATATCAATAACTACACTTGATCAACGACAAACATGTAATTCATCATGCAATCAAATGATTCTCAAGTCTCACGGGACTTTTTCCATCATTAAGAAGTGATTAAACGGCTGTGAATGTGAGCATTATTTGTGGGCACTACCATTACGTCTTTCATAATGCATTACAGTAGTATGTGTAGTAAGTAATTGATAAATGATTACATCAATGATGCATGTCTATCATGGACAATTGTCACAAGGCATTTTTTATTACCGGTCAACCAATGAAAAAATAACTTTGTCTTTTTTCCAGTAGCAATGAAACCATGTAAGGAAGAACAAGCCATAAAAATCCGCATTAACCTTTTATTGGTTAAGAGATAAAAAAAACTCCTTTTACGTTAGGACTTTGATGAAATTATAGTTGCCACTTCTTCTGTCTACTGTCACGTGCTGTAAGATAGAAAGACTAATCCTGAACATTCCCACATGTCTCATAGGATTCTTGTACACAGCTACTCCTTCTATTAAGCTGGTCCTAAGTCTGGTCCTAAGTCTTTTAAAAGTAAATGCCTCATGGTTTTTATATGGTAAATAGTGGCTGTCATTCTACGATTAGGAAGATCGACTTAATGACCGATAGAAAATTTTGTAAACATAGAAGGTTATATTCCTTTATCATTATCATCACAATATCGAATTTAATACTTGACGTTTTGTGTTCAAAACATAATATAAAAACTTTGATAGAAGCAGTTTCAAGTTCGAAGTGATTGAATAATCATAGAATCATTTTTTAAACTTACAGTGCATTAGTCGTTTTCCTAAATCAAAACGAATTTCAGTAAGATCAAAAGCAAAAATGCATGGATTGTTATAAATAAATCAAAATACTCCAAAAAAACCAACAAATCTATGTAGAAAACTTTCTCTTGTGAAGTACACATGGAGGACATTGTTTTTCTAAGAGATATTCTGATTAATTCTATAGGTGTATAGATGAACAACAATACCATGTTCCTCGTGTCTGTCACTTCTCAGGGCAAAGTGAACAAGTATAACAAACAAACATTATGTTCTCCATTCGCTGCAACAAAATAATTGTTAAAATTCAATACTCTATGAAAGGTTTTGCAGAATTTGGTAGGAGATTTTTACAGTTGACATTGATATGACAAGGGGTCCTTTTTACTGAACTGCTTCACGAGGTCTCCTATCTTACTCAAGACATGTAATCCAAGTTTGCAAGTGTACAAGTAACAATTTGACAAGATTACAAGTATAGAAGTTCATCAAAGGACGGGATATTTATTAACCAACGAAACACATAATGATTAAATTGTTTTGACAATTTGTTCAGGCTATTGGTACATAATGTGCTCGTAAATTAATCCTTATCAGATCATTACAGTAACACCTTGTACTTCAATGATATGTAGCATCTTGGTTGATATTTTGGTTTATACATGAAACTCTTACAAGTTATTGTTCATTGTTTGGCATGCACTCATTCTTTACAACCCATGAAAAAGATTATAAATCTGAAAAAATTGTTGCATTTCAACTTAGCAGATGTCAATTAACAAACTCAAACTGATGAAACATGAAAGGAATAAGTTTATCATACGTTTCCCTAAAGATACATTTCATAACGTTTTCATCAAGTGACACCATTCAACATTTTGAATTGGGAAATTCATTATGTGTCAGCAATTTTAGCAAAATCATGTATAATCATCAAAACATTGTTCCAAACCAAGATTACATATTTGATAAATGGTTTTAATCAACCTATAATGCCGATGCCAATTTCCTTATTACTGATTTACATAGTTACACTACTGTATAGTTGATTGGGATTTAGAATAATGTATTTACCTGGATAAAAGGTGACAGAATAAACAGGAAATAATTTAATCCCTTTCAAATTCTTTAACAAAATTGTTTTTCTCACTTCGTTTGATTCTGACAAATAGCCAATAGTATTTTTGTAAAAGCTGCTCTAATGATAAAAGTTCTTTTAGGAACTGCTCTTCATTCAAAATAAACAATGTTTGTCTTTTTATATTCAGTCCTCTTTACGACAAAGACAAGCTATGTTTAGACAGGATACAGTTACTCCTCAATGGGGATGTGTATCTGAGGGGATGCCTTGTAGAAACATTCTGACTTTCTACAAAAACCTGTACAACTATAACACTTCAACATGCCTATACCACAGGGAATAGAAGGGTGTTGTTGATAATTATTTTCAGCACTTTATTATTTTGTTTGGTACATACATGTTCATACGAGTAAATTGTTGGATTTGTTCATTAAGGGTAATAAAGGTTTTCACATGTTTGTTAACAATGCTTTTGGTAGACAGTTTTAAGGGGATATAGTCATAATGTAAAGAGATTGTCGATGATCTTGACTAAAGTCATCAGATGTCAGGGAAATAATTTAACTCTCTGAACATACATTATGTTTTCGGTTCGCTACAACAAAATAATGTTAAATTTCAATACTTTATGAAAGGTTTTGCAGAAGTTAATAAAAGATGATTAGTTGACATTGATATGACCAGTGGTCCCATTTACGGAACTGCTTCATGAAGGCTCCTATCTAATTAAAGGCATGTAATCCAAGTTTGCAAGTGTTCAAGTACAAATTCGACAAGATTTAATTGACATATTACATACGCTTTGGAGGCTGAGAGAGAAAAGGTGATTTTAAGAACAAGTTAAGAAGCCTTGTCAAGTTGTGTTATTGTCTATAATGCTGTTTCCTTAAAACAAATTCATTGTGTTGAATCAGTATTTAAAGCTATTGAATTGACTTAATTTCTATTTAAAAATAAATTCTGTGAACTCAAAAAGTCAGAAAATTCTTTATGTACTTAATCTTCCGAAAAAGTAGGAAACAATTGGAAATGTTTTTTAAAATATTTATTTAGAACATGGTTTTTAAAACATTTCGTGACCAAGAGATTGCATGCTATTGAATAACCAATTACTAAACTAGGCTTTTAAGTTAGTGATAATCTTTAATCTTTCATTTAAATTATTTGTTTTGAAATCAGTATGTTTTCATTCCTTGAATATATATATATATATATATATATATATATATATATACACACATAACAGATTATTAAAAGAATAACGTCGATTTCCTCCTGCTAAAAGAGTGGGGCGTTTGAACCCCCTGTACGAAGGGGGAGATCGGCGTTTTTATTCTTTTAATAATCTTTTGAATATATGCTGACTGTACACTTCAAGCAACCAAATTTATGTATTTGATAACATTAAGATGTAAAAGAATTGTAGACAGGTAAAACGTTGGTTTTAAGGACAACCGTTTATAATGGGCATGGTATATAAGAAAATGGGATGGGCTACGAAACAATGATAAAGACATGGAGTTTTTGCCAACAATCATATTTGGAAATGACGTTACTAATTTACCATATTAAATAATTAAGAACATACAATAAACTTTTACTGTTTGTCTGTACACTGCTCTACAACTCTAGATATAAAGTTTATACACATCTATTGACACACCATCATATACAGCTTTTTAGATGACAACACAACGAACCATTGTTCAATTTGTTTTACATCACAAGACCATATCAAGTATATGCAAATTTGATTCTTTGTATTTGCAGTTAAGCTGCTTTCAAAAATTAAAAGAAATAATGTCATTTTACGTTTTGAAGTAGATGAAGGAAACCTGCTCTCTATTTCTTTTTTACTATCACTTGTAGAATTTCATCATATGAAGATTACTGTCAACTACACATGCACAATTTGAGATAAATATCTGATTCTATGAGATTACTTACACAAGCAAGGATGAAATAGAAACCATACTTCTGATGAACAGAACACTTCAACGTCTAGATCCAAAACTAACAACTTTTAAAAAGATATTAGAACTAGTGGGAACACACATCTTTTGGGATTTGTGAATCTTGATTTTCAAATCTAGAGATCAGGATAACATAGACTTTTAAATAACATATAGAAATAGTTTTCTTTTTACTACAAGAATATATCTACAAAGTACTTACTTTCTTGTAACCAAAAACACCTCGACAAAAACACTTCTTTACTCTCCAGAGACTGTTAAAATAACATACAATTGCGATGTTTTCAGTTTGTCAAATATCTCAAAAGAATGCATATTTAACTTTTGAGTTTCACTTTGCTGAAATAATTGGTAAGACTGCTTGAACGAACTCCTATCCCGTAAATATATCTCGTTACAGAGCACATGCACATTGATGCTCTTATGACATTCACCATTTCACGCTGGCAAATAATGCGTATTAATAGACCCCAACAATTGTATAGACACTAGGATATATTTCTGACTTTCAATGAATCTTTGATTATCTTTCCTTCAACACACACCAACACAAACATATTTTCAAAAATATGTTCAGTTCGAAACAGACTTGTAACAATATGATCACTAGAATTTGCAAATAAAAGGTAAAAGTTCCTGGAACAAAGGAAAAAAACAGTAAACATACTTCTACAGACTTGACCAAATGCTTCAGGTCTTCTAAATATTTATAATTGAAGCTTAGCCTGATACAAGACGGAACAGAGCCAGAAGACGTGACTTTCTGTACAGGTATAATGAATGATGAACAAGACAAATACAAGCTCTGCCACGGTAATAATCTTAATGCTTACATTTGCAGGATCTCACAGCTCAACAACAGGTTTGGAAATATATGTTTTGAATGAAATGAATTTAATACTTTTAAAAATTTATCGAAAAATTATGATTCAAATGTAAAAATATTTTTCTGATTAACCGAATATTTTACTTCAGTAAGAGGAGGCTTTGTTTAGGGGTTCAGATGGATCATGGCCCTTAGTAGTCGTGCTGTTAAAGTTCTAAAAAAAACTTAATTAACACCAATTAATCGTGAAGAAAAATTAGATTATCACTTACACCAATCTTTCCTGTCGCGTTTGCAATAATTTTCATTTTGATATCCGTTTTACATTTTAGGTGACGTTGTTTATTGGCCTTAGCCGATTGAGCTTTTACAGCAGGCAAATCAAATACAATTCAATTTAGAGTGGCATCGTGAGTGCGATTTTGGATAATCTAGGTATTGAATCGCCGATACATATGACAAACGCATGCCTCATTGAGTTTATCGCAAATTTATTGAAGTTTGCGTAAATGTAGTATATGTATTGTCAATGTAAAAGTAAAATACCATGGTATTGAGTCTCATCTTGATATTGTACCTTTGATGGCGCGTGTCAGATAAGGGACAGTTTCAAACATTTTGGAAACTTATCTCAAACAGAGAGAAGGACAAATTTGAGTTAATGAACCGGTATTCATGTGAAACTAAGGCATTTAAAACGGAGTTGATAAATAGTTCTCTATCAAGTCTTGCATTTGAATACAAATCATTACATTTCCTATACTGAACACACTATTTGACACAAAATGCATTAAAATAATTATCAGTAAATATCAATGATACCGAAATCCCTGCAACCAAATAATGATTTATTTTATAAAACGCATTTGGTTAACACTTCTAAATTACGTTAGGACTTAATAATTCACCTGGTTTTTTTTCACACATCATGTTGAAGTAGTTTGTTTTTCTGTCAAATCAGTTTCCAGAATGATTTCCAATCAAACGTTACTGCGGAAAATTGTTTGATTTGAGTATCCGACTGAAGTGTAACGATTACATGACAATGGTTTTGCTTAGATTATCAAGGTAAGCGGATGTGTTCGTGAGAGGGAGCAAACAGAAAGATATATGCATGATTACATACGAATGATAAAATCACTTTCTGTTATTTGCTGATTAAAAAACCGTACAGGTTGGGTTTTGTGTGTAATGGTGTGAACATTGTATTTCAAAGCAGTGATAACTGTCCATTCAAAAATGCCTAATGTGTAAATTGAAACGATGTATTGTATGACCGTGGTGTAGTTTTAGCTACAGTATTATAGTGTATAGCGTATATTTATGCATGCTATTAAATATACATGACTATCAATATCCATTATCAGTATTATGATTGCTAGTATTTGTATGTTAGTATACATGTATATTTATATTATGTATGTAAAATGTTTTAACATTTCCGCCACTTACTTCTAAATCTAATCTAAATCTGCACATGCAAAGTTTAAAAATATTTGATGTGAGGATATATAGTTCTGTTCCGAAAACGAAGCTATAATAAGTCCTAGTTCAACATATTTCCAAGGAAAAGAATTTTTTTCATGATTAGAAATATTAAAAGACGCCACCCAAGTTGGTCGGCGGTATTCATTGGAAGTTTCAGATAGATATGATGAACAGTTTCGGAGATCTCGGAAACGAAATGATTACGGAAGGACGAACAAACGGTTGGACGGACGGGCGGTAAAGGGCGACGATTATATCCCACGGTTTAATATACTGATGGAAATAATGGAAAGAAAACAAAACCAAAGGGACGAAGATGGTAATACATTTCAAAACTTACCAAAGTGCATTGCTGGCAACATTAATAATAAAATAGTTGTTATCAAATTAACTACTTCGAAACTGTTTTATCATCAGAATTCATCAGTTCTCAAAGTTTCTCCCTGTGTTCAGGTAGCTCATGCTTTAAAGGTATCCGTCCTTACAGTTACATTAATTGTATTCCCTTCAGCATATGTACTACATTTGCATTCTGGTATTCCTTCTGCAGAGTTACACATCTTGCATTCAAGTAATCTCTGTGATCACATTTTAAGATCTTTAGTCCGCATAGAACATCATAGCCGGTGTTTCAACGTTATCAGTAATTTAGAAATCTCGCTCTAAAGCATCTACATGCTTTCCGTGATAGACGCAAAAACATTTAAATGGTGTAATGTTTGATAAGACTTTTGTCAATGTTAATATATTCTAGAATTATATGTCCTAATTTATTCATTAATTGATACCAACGTGTATAAGACAATAACATGGTCCGTATACAATATATCAACACTTCATAGTTCCCAATTGCAAATGAACATTAGCTTTAACCTTTCAGGTACAAGGAATGGATGTAGAAAAAGGTGCTTAGGGAGTTGCATAGCATATCTATATTTCATTAATAACTCATTCAACAGTCGGTAAACAATAATGTATCCGAAAATTATGTATATACAAATGTTTCTTTTAGTATAAGACCACCATCATCGTAAATGTTCTCAATGGCCAATATGTATAAGTGATATCCTATTTTTACTTTTTGATTGCAGGTAAAATACAACACTCATTCATTGAAATAAACAGTACGTTATCCATAGACTATATGACTTTGAGAGTAGAGTAGATTAACATTTGATACTTCACAAAAGGTTAAAAATCTGCCTCCCTCAATGAGATAAACAAATAATAGTCAAGAGGATCCAGCTTTCCTCTATGTATAATAAACTCTCGTCATAATATACTGCAGCAATCGTTACAAAGTGTGATCAATGAACAATACTTCATATCATTCACACGTCAGGTATTGAAATCCATCCCAGTAATTGCACGTCTAACATAAATAATTCCGTTTCATGAAACACATTGATGTCATATCTGTCAGATCAACGGTTAAACTTTTGCCAGAAGCATACAATACACCATCTGAAGTAAAAATAAGTATCCATGTATTTGCGTATTTGATTTAACGTTTTAGCTGTGATACGCAAGCATTTAAGCGAATGAGAGCAGAGGAGACAAGATACACTTAATTAAATACCAATTTTGGGAAATTGAATTTTACAATTAGAGAAATGCAAACATTATCAAAAATATTATTTCCCGAAAGAAGGAATGATGTCATTAATCTACTTATGACAATTGTGAAATTTACAATATTTAAAATAAAATCATACACATGTATCCCTGGATTTGATAAAATTCGAACTGAAATAAATAAAATTTACAATATCGAGAAAACACATGCCATCTCATCTTGTAACTATACAAAGTTTGTTGGGTTCTGGTCCGACTGTCACCATTTATTTGAATGAAACCAGCGGATCCTATGTGATTATGTAATGTATGTATATTATAGCCCTTTACACATGTATGTATTGGGTCTTTTTGACGTTGACAATATGAATCCCAATGACTTGAATACTTTGTTGAAAATTGATGTGATGTTGTACCACAAAAACATGAATAAAAAACCCCATTAAAGGTACCTCAATAAGTTTTAACAGAACGTCATTACTTGACTACGTTTTAGAAGTAGATGCAACAAAGTCGTCCTGTCGTGAGATTAAGAAGATATTTTTCAAGATTGTTGTCGCCCTAGATATAAACTCACGGGCAAAAGAAACTATACCAACATTGTTTTGATGTTATCAACATTATCAGATATGTCAAATAAATAATGTGATACTCGTTTGAAAGACAATTTAACTTACCATTATTTGATCGAAATTTAGAAAAGGTGGCACGTGCAGTTAATGCAGTAGAATGCAAAGAATGGCACTGGGGGTGAATGTCAATTTGCAAAAATAAACAAGTCTTTTTAGAGACTACAGAAAACTCTTTTATTCACATAGGTGACACTGGAAAACTGCCAGTATCTGGTATGGCCTCTGTTGCTTTGAATACAGGCCTGCACACGTCGACGCACAGAATTTACAAGGTGCCTGATGACGTCATTTGGGATGGCTTGCCATTCTTCCACGAGTGCCTGGATAAACGTTTGCCGACTTGATGGAGGTGAATTTCTCTGCCTTATTTGCCTGTCCAAATGATCCCACAAGTGTTCGATCGGTGATAAATCGGATGATCTCGCTGGAAGTCTCTGGTGACTCTGGCTGTGTGAGGGCGAGCATTGTCTTGTTGGACTATTACTCTTGGATTTTTCAGGAGGTAAGGGAGCACCACAGGACGTAAAACGGTTTCGATGTAGCCTTGGGCATTCAAAGTACGGTCAAAGACAACAAGTTCCGTTTTATGGTCCCTGCACATTCCACCCAAAACCATGACGCTACCGCCGCCGAATTGCACAACTTCCTGGACACAACACGGGGCAGTTTTCTCTCCTCTCCGACGATAAACGCGCACTCGGCCATCAGCTCTGTGTAGCTGGAACCTGCTTTCATCTGTAAACAAAATTCTGTGTCAGTTCCTTTTCTGCCACCGCTCTACCATTCTTGCCCACTGGTGACGGTTACGTCGGTCACGTCGGCTCAGCATCATCCCGCGGAAGGGCCGGTACCCTTGAATACCATATTCACGAAGACGTCTGGTCACTGTCCTTCTGCTGATAACACGGTGTAACACTGCTGCTGCTGATGACGTCACTGTGACGAAACGATTGCGTAGGTGAATCGTGCGGATGTAGCGCTCGTCGTTTACGATTGTGACCCTGGGTTTTCCACTTCTTAGCCGGTCCTGGGTCCCACCTGTCTGTACCATTCTTGTGTGCAGTCTGGTTATCGTAGTGCGGTTGCAGTTGAAGATACGAGCAACGTGGGCGTGACGTGCGCCCAACTGCAACATACCAATCGCTCTCTCTCGTTCCTCCGTGGTAAGTCTCGGCATGTCACTTGTTGTGTTCGTTACGACTGAGGTCTAAAGCATGCGGATTCGTGGTTTTTATACAGTTGGGTGCCATATAAACCTGATGCACATGCATACCATTTTGCTCGAAAAACGTGTCACAAAGTCCATATTTGGTAAGAAACATGATTTTTTTCTCGGTAATTATGAAGTTGCGTTCTTGTGACAAAGTTTAATAATAAAAATTCCATTTCAAAAGCTAGTTTCAACTTTTTAAAACAAAAAATATTTTGGTATAGTTTCTTTTGCCCCTGAGTTTATTTAAACACTGACGCTGTCAAATCTTATTAGAATAGACTATATTTTCATTAATAACAAATTCGAAATATTGTCTCTATTGAAATGGTTTATTGAGGCGTTATCTCTGCTCTATGGCCTGAGAACAACCTGTATAGTAGCATGTTTAGGCAAAAATCCGGTTAGACATTAAAAAAGAATTCAGCAGAGGCATTCGGTATTAAAATCTAAGGACAATTCCTGTAAAACATTTTTTCTTCCTTATCGCCGCTATCTTGCTTCATAAATGTGATGGTCCGATAACAACAAGGTTTTGTCTACACTGATCTGGTGACAAAGTACTCGTCCATCCTGGTTGACGTCATACTGTATTGGGAGGAAACCACTGAACAAGTACATGTACGTATCCCGGTAGAGGCGTTATACTTTTATTCCTCGGAACATGGTCGATTTGCACTAGAGTGCACGCTGTGAGACCACATACGACGTTCTGAGAACTGTAAAGAACAAACTGTCTGGTGTCTGTTTGTTGATTAATTACATCGAGACTTTGAAAGGTATTGATCACAGCAAGAAGCAAGCCATATATCATGCAATCAAATGATTTTGAACTGTCCAGGGACTTTCTCATCAATAAAACGTTCATAAAATAACAGTGAATGTCAATGGTTCTCGTGGAAAGTGCCTTAGTCTGATATCATTATTGGTAATAATTTTGCTTTTAACAGTCAAGTTCTTGTCTTTGTCGGATCGGTTATGAAAACATTATGTTTTTATTATGAATAATAAAATTGGAAATGAAACCTAAACAGATCATATACATTTATACTGTTATAACTAACGCAGTGAAAAGAGTAATCATAAAGAATGCCTGACTTTATTGTCACGCCTTGCAAATGTTTGGGTTTCAGTTATATGAATCATGCTTGTGGTTAACCATGCCTCACATATAACACCTTATCATAGCACAATCACTCGGTGCATTATCACTTGTGAACCACGACTGGGCAGTTACTACAGTACACAAGTTACTGTTTAACGACATTATGGGAACAAAACAGAACAGAAAAGAGGTTTATTCGATTTAGTGAGAAGCTCACAGAGCCCCTCGTCAACATTACAAACACATTTACAATCAGAGTATGAGGCGGGACATTTGAAAATGATTTTGAATATAAGCTTTGTTTTATGGGAACACTTGTATAGAAAAGTGAAAACAGAAATAGTGGGATAAGTGCTTTACCTTTATCACAAAATTCTTTTGTTCTTAACAGTTAATCTTAATTTTTAAAAAGCGATTACAAATCTTGACAAGGTTGTTGCATTATTCACCTTTTCACATAAAGAGGAATGGGTCTTTCCATGTGCTTGTCACTTTAATTTGGCACGTTATCATTCGAACTCAGCGAACAAATTATTCCTCAATCTGTCAAATCTGGTGCCTGAAACAATGTTTTGGTCATTAAAAACAATCTTGAGATGTTATAAGAGTGTTGTATCTGAATATGAATACACAACTGTTACCTATGAGGTGTAAGAGAGGGCAGACAAAAATTCATTTGGCTTGATGATTTTCCCCTGCTTATTTATCTCGGTACAGCTATATACACAAGATTGAAGGTAACGATAGGTGTATAAGATTTAGGTTTTGGTTTGAGTGTGTAGCTAGTTATAGTAATGAGAAATCCGATGCTTATCAATTAACATTACTTAAATAAGAAATCCTTTTATTTAAAAAAATAGTCAGTTTGTTCTTCATATTTCTAGTGATCAATCATTTTTACATTATTGAGTTTAGAAAGAGGACTTGCATGTGATTTTGCATCTAAGATGCCTTCTACCTGAGAGCCTCTAACTATTATTCAACTCAAGGAAAACCGATACGAATATTTCGCGGATACATGTATATTTCGTCACAAATGAGTGTTTTTTAAAATCATGTCTGAAATATTGATTTCCTGCATACTTAATCTATGGTTTAAAAAAAATCTGATTGGTTTGCATTGCTTTGATTTGAGCTGCATTGATTGATTAATTGATGAATGTTCAGAAACTGTCAGTCTTTGATCAATTGTCAATTATTCAAGGATTGTCAGGGAATGGAATTCAAGATGGCAATTAAAGTATCTGAATATTTAATTCTGTGAACAAAACAAAATTGTCGATATTTTCCGCTAATTAAGACAGTTTTATTCGTACAATACATATATTTCAGCAGAACAAAGGTTCAACGTCCGGAGAGGTTTTGAGTTATTAAATGAAAAATAATTGTTGATCAATAATTTGAAACTATCATGATCACGTTTAACTAAAATGCCGCAAGATTTAAAGGTATCTCATTCAGTACATGGGACAACCTGGGATTCCACGTTTCCTGTAATCTATCATCGGCTACCGTCATACAAGTAGTATCAAAGTATACCTTCTCAAGCTCGATACTATCAGTCGGGTAAGTTACATTTACACACTTTATGTAACCTTAACATATCAATCAGCAGTTTTTTCCAACTCTTTGGTGATGAAACTTTATTTTATTCCCTTGTCATGTGTCTTGTGACGCTTTCAGGTGTGTTATATGAGTTAGAATTATCAACCAGGCTTTAAATTAAACTTTTGAATAGCCATGTAATAACAAGCTAAGGTAATTGTCCGCGAGAGTAAGGTAACTTGAATCGTGAGCATTTAAAGCATGGATTCTAATGATTTATAACTTGAGTAATTAGCCATCATGATTCTTGAAAATGAGGTCGAGGCATAAGAAGTCGGGAACTGTGTTTTAGGAGATATGAGTTCATTCACTGATAATGAAATAAAATAATGACGATTTGATTGTAGCAATATCTCTTCCAAAATATTACATATCATGGCTTTTAAATATCCCGCGTGGGTAGGCTTGTGTAGACCGTTTTTAATCTACAATTAATTTTCATGGTTTAGGTGTAAAATATTCTTAAAAATAAAGATGAATCTTTGCATATCACTTCATTACCAACCGGTATCACACAGACGCGATCATCAGGGCAATATACATGTTGTGTTACGTGTGTAGCGTTAAATATATATATATGACAATAAAATGATTACCGATTCTGAAAGGACTTTCGCAGCGATTCTAAACTGATAAATTGGCTATGATTCTCAGCATTACTTGTTGATACTAGTTGTCAAATAATGTTATATAAAATATCAGGGATTCGTATTATTCAAAATCTATGTACGCAGTAGAATTCCCAAAATGGGCTTTGGATGTTTGAATGTCTTTGTCATAGATATTACACTTTGATTATAATATTTTTTGAAATTTTCTTTTTTATGTAATTGTTTGCAATTCCTATGAAAGTCTAATTTTGATTACTTCTTTATTTCCTGTTTGCGGTTTGAAACACAAAGGCATATTACTTTGACGTGACTTATCGCTTGTCTGTACAAAGGGTATTAAGCAGTACATCAGGGCAATATTTTTCCAACAGAACATAGAAGCATGATTAAGATAATTACTAATTAGATGTTAAGTTAAGTATTATGACTTTTAAGTTATGACTTCATTTTGGTCAGAGAATCATCGTAAACACATCATCGTCATTCTATTCAAATAGATAAAATTAACATAATGGAATGATATGTTCCATATTGATGTGTCTTGTAAAAAGTGAAATTATTTATCAGTTGACATTACGGCAGTTCCATAGTGCTGATTTCTACTTATGAACGTCAACGTAACGACAGTAAACTATATTAATTAATTATCTAATATTTCTTTCACGAAAAAAAAGAACTCTGTTATGGTTTGAGTGTAAAATATGTTTAAGGCAATGAGTTTCATATTAACGAGTTGAGTTTATGAATTATGGATAAGAAGAACAGCAAATTAATCAAGAATCAAACTTGTTCTATACATATGACATGTGGTCTCATAATAACGCAGGTTTTGAGTAGAATTACCTATTTATTTCAATACACAGTAAGGTGCACCTTCCTGCAAGAAAACAGTCTGTCCTTGTGATGACATTCTGCTGTGATGTTTAAGGTCAAATCGATACCTCGATTTCATCAGACAAATTCTGTTATTTATAAGTAAAGCAGTGGACCACCCTCCTTTCTACCATAATACTTTTTATGGAATTCTTCACATTCGATACTTTGGTATATTCCCTATACACAATGTCGAGTTAGTGTACTCAGCAATAGTTGAATTCACGTTCCAAAATGAAAAAACATCATTATGTTTAATTTACCTAATCCTAATTAGATAAAAACAGCTTATAGATAAATCAAATTACTTGAAAAATTTGAAAAAATCCACCCCAAAATGGGATAAGCTCAAATTTAAGTTTTAACATTTAAACATAATAAGTTTATTTATCTACAAGTTGTAAAAATTTCTTATCTTATGATTATTTAGACGTTACGTGTCCTCACATAGCTCAAATGCAATGGTGAAACTCGTTTTGTTCAATTTATAGTACTGATATCAGTATATAATTTGTATTATAACTTTAATAATTTTTGTTCAGGTATATACAAATTCAAACATGCATATCAATGTAGAAACAAGAAATTATAACATGGTAGTAGAAATAAATTGTTCTTAACTGAACAGAAATATTTGAATTATAAAACAGAACAATTTTTCGATCAAAATTTTACTTAAAACATTATTTTCTTTGATTATCAATAACAGATTTAGTTCATGTTTTCATCTCTTGGGTAGCCGAAAAACACAGTTTGTTTTAACAGGTTTAATTGACACAGTGATTTCATTCGATCAACTGATCATGAGTCTTTTCTAACCATTTCGGTCTTTTGCAATCATGAAACAAGTGAAGCAGTGTTTCCGCGCTCTCGCCACAGAAGTTGCATTTGTCATTTTCTTTAAAGCCTATATGTGATTATAAATTATTTGTAGGTTGATTTATGTGTTTAAAACGGTTTTTGAACAATAAATGGTTACTGAGTGACATTTATGAGGGGATTGATTTCACTAAATCTTCTGAGAGATTACAATCTAAATGTTTTCCCAATTTTATTTTAATTTTGTTTAGCTGGGATCACTTTCAAAAGTTAAGAAGACATATAAACTACTATTGAGATGAATTGAACACGTCATCAAGGCAAACTTTTACCAAAATTCATGTTGTTGACTCTTTCTAATGTAAACAAGATTGGAAACATATTTTTTGGAAAAAAGAGAACTCTGTCTAGCATACCAAGAGGTTAAACTATACATAATTGTAAATGATTTCAGTAAAAGTGTTACTTTTGCAATGAGAAGAAACCAACATAACCTACACAGATTGCTCTCCTGTAACAACTAAACCAAAAGTATGAAGTCCTCTACTGTATGTACATATTTTACACTCTAAATTAATCTAATTTGACATTTTTTCCATGTAATTGGTCAAAAAATTAAAATAGAACACAAATGAAAAATACATGATGGACAAAAATAAATGTTTTCTACGAAAATTTCCTAGTCAGGACCTGGGTAAACTTTCACAGACTTTTCAAATTCTTCAGCAAACTGATTGGGTAAAGTTGCCCAAACAAACTTTCCACTCCTTTAATCAGAACTAAATTATAGAGTTGAGGGAAAATTGACGCTCTGGTCATTCTTCACAGAGATTCTCACCAATCAAAAGTGACTATTTTTACAACACAATATGTGTTTAGACAAAGGGATGTTCTAACGTTCCGTGACATGAAGACTCAAAGTATATGAACTGTTTTCTATCATTATTAAAATATCATTATCTTATCATGTACCCTGTTGGACGTGAATGATAGACAATATTCAGAGAGAACAATGATCGAACCAAAGTCATTTGTAACAAAATGATACATTCATGCCTTTCTAATGAATTATTCTAAATGCAAATCTTTCGTAATCCGTGCGTATTGTTGATAATTTATAAGCAAATAAACGATGGACTATTTATTTGATGATAAAACTGTTATACATTGAAGCAAGTAAATATGATCCCAATCGTAATTGCTTGTTCTGCTTCATCGCACATTCTTATTCCAAGAAGCTTTGTTTGTGTATAGGACTAGGTAGTGGCGCTCCGAAAAACCGAAAACCGAAATGACCGAAATCGTATTGTTATATGCCTACAAAGCAGTTTGTTTTTAAATTGCACAAACAAACTAAATGTTTGAGCTGCGAAGCAATTAGACAATGTGAACATGAACATAGTTCTTGATTTCAATCCAGATCATAATGAAATGGGAGATGGGACGACAAGGATTGATCCAAGGGTAGGAAATGGCCAAACTAATCGACGAGACTATAAGACATTCGCTCCAAACAGGGCTAACTCAGGCCTATCCTACGCTAACCTCTGTTCTTATTTGAGCACTTCTTTCACGAAGCATTCTCACTGACCAATGCTTTGCAAATGTTTGCTTTTGAATTGACATCGCTGATTGCACTAAAGTTTGCGTAGGATTTATTATCTGAACTAATGGATATTAGTCATAGTTATGGTAAAAACGCAGTTCAGTAATAGTGTTGAAAATCATCTGGGTATCATCAGTACAAGGAATTGTTAGCCTATTTAAACGTTCTTATGGTTCTGTTACTGTTCAGCCTCGGCAATCACAAAATGAGATTCCGATTATTGGCAGTGAATGAGGTTCTCAACGCTGTTGGCGATGTGGTTTTTGTCTGTGAAATTCACTTACATTACGGAACTACCTCGTTACAATCGTGAAAGCCAAAGGCACACTTCTACTTAAGTAATTGGTCTCTACTCAGTACAATTGTCACGTCTATTAAAGTGATTATCAAGTGTTGGTTGTTTCAATGGCATATTGTAGAATTAAATTAAAGTAAGAATCAATTAAGTTGTTTGTGTAACTAACGAAATTGCAGTTGTCTGTAAAGAGGACACACTGCCCTGAGTTGTCAGAGTTTTAAGCAAAGAGAACTCAGTCTTTGCAGTTACTTTCTTATAATTCCTTGTATTTATTTTCTAAATCTGGATTCGACATTTAGAAAATAGAGTTTGTCATACTGAATCTGAACCAAGTCAATTTCAAAATTACAATTTTTTTTAAGTCATACTTTAACATTTCTAGTTGCACAAATTAAATACTTTGTAATGAACATTGTAAGTTTACAGCCAACCGAAATCATGTGGTAGTTTTCCAATAAAAAAATTGATCAAAGAAATCTCAAGTTCTTGTCTGTGTTTTAACAGAGTGATATTAAGACCTAAACATTTGTCCATTTAAGAGAAGTAGAATAGTAGAGTGACTGTTTCAAGGAACCTTAGCACGTAGAGTCTGAAATTCCCTGATACATGTAATATATCATTGTCTAGTATTAGTCATGCAAAAATTCCCACTCCTTCGAGTTCTATGCCCGTATAACAATTTACTGAAACCAATCATGAATGCCAACTCTATAAATAATTTGATAAAAATCATATCGTATAACAATTTACTGAAACCAATCATGAATGCCAACTCTATAAATAATTTGATAAGAATCATATGACCTTAACGAACAGGTAGGTACATTGCCTTTGAATCCAAAAGTGCTGAAAAACTCATTTAATGCTTGCCAAAATCACATATTGACATTTATAGGTGACTTGAAATTTAATTCCCATTGTTATACAATAACATATATCTTTCAACATCTAATATAGCATACAAAATGTAATTTCAATATAATTTTCAATAAAACATGCACTTATATATGTATATATGCATGTCATTATGATTAATGCCACATAGAAAGGTCTTGTGAAGATGTCAAATATCAAAACGTTTCTCTGCTTTATTCACCCACATGTCGTAGTATTCTTATATCAACATTCAATGTTTGAATCTCCGTCTCATAAAAAACTAAGGATAAATACATATAAACAGCATCTTTGAACACGTTTCTTTTGTGGTTATCGTGCCAGAACAAACTTGTTGTCATAAGAGATACAAGCCATATAACTAGTGAACTAATGTTTAGTGATCCAAAATATAACAATGTTAAACCTTGTTGTCCTGTCTAGACAGCCTAGGATAGTATTAGTTTGTGAGCTACTACCAGTATGTTGTCATGTGAGCTGACTAATTACATCAAGGATTTGAAATGTATTGATCACAGCACGAAACATGCAAAATATCATGCAACAGAACTATTCCGAATTCTCCAGGGGCTTTCGTATCAATGAGAAGGTGATTAGACTGCTGTGAGTCAGTGGTTATTGAGGACACCTCTGCTAACAACGGATTTTCCCCCGGAAATATGTTTTATTTGAATTGATACAAATGAAGATGTTTACTTTTTCGATGTCCTGTATATTTAAGGAGAAACATCCGTGGTAGGTTCATGTAGACTCCAACATAGAAAATCTAATTTAAGAATCATTTTCCAATCAATGAGCGCAGTTTTTGAAAACCGTTTATTTCACTTACATTATGCTGGATTCCACAACACAAGTGCATGCTCCTATTTTTTATTCTCAACTCCTTAAGAGTATTAAACGTTCTGCAAAGAACTCCAATTACCAGATTTAAAAAGATTTAAAAGGTCGTGTTTCAGTACATGTTAGTCCTCAGTTAAGGTAATGTAGGAAAGGAAACAAGATATCAAACTATATTCGTAACCAAAGAAAAACAACTGAATATTCAAATGAAAGTGATAAAAAAGAACAGATTCAGGATTTGGAAAATTGTCAAATAACCATGATTATACTTTTGTTTAGACAACTATTAAATCCTTTTTTATTGTTGTAACATTTCAGCCTTTCCACCCCTAGTCATTTATACGAGTGTGACGTCTTTAATATACCACATATAATATGCATCCGTTAACATGATGTTTATTTATGGAAAATTAATTCAATGTTTATGAAATAGCTTTAGTCTAATGTACATAGACTACTAATCGGTACAGTCTCCAACATCTAGTCAGATTACCATATTCCAAATATCAATTACATTGTATAACTTACAATATGAGAAGGCATATCTCCCATTTGATAGCAAGCTGAGATTAATATTCACTTGTGACAACCATGTACAAGTGTTTGCTCAATTGCTCAATTCCGCTGAAATTATACAAACTGTCCTTTTTTCTTAGAAGTTAAAAGACCCTGTCACTACAAATGGATTACGTTTAATGGCAACAATAATAAAACTGACAGCATGTAACAGTATTTCGAGATTTCCTCAGACCATGAAGCTGAGCAGATTTCGCAATGGGGCCCAAATGGGACTTTTATAGACAGTGTCTGCGGTTGGGAAAGTATGATATTGAAAGTTGAAATTCAACAGCTTCGAAACAAACATTTTCTCATCAAAGAAAATAAAAAAAGAAATAGATAGCACATTGTGCTAGGAAGGTAAAACCTTTATTATTACTGATAAATGATATAAAGAAGCATTTGTTAAAGGAATCTTTACTTGTATGTAGAAATTTCATCCCAATGTGCAACAATAAGACTAGTAGTAACATCTTTATTGCTGAAGTGGAAATGGCGAATCATAGTTGATAAGATCAAAACTTTCATATCAGCTAGACAGACACATTCTTCAGGGAGCATTAAAGTTGATAAAATGTATTTGTTCACCTTTCATGTTGGATGCAAACTCTGGGAGGGCCAATTTCGCAAATGAGATACAAGTGATATGTAGCAACACTATCATTTTCGTCAAAAGTGCAAACAAGTATTTCATTTACTTCGTGATTTTTGTTTTGTTTTTTGAAGGTGATCAAGTTTTTATTCCTACAGATGAATATTAAAATGGTCTTACATGAGACGTATTATCCTCCTAAAGTTCACAGATAGATCATGATTTGCAATTATAAGTTGGAAATTTTGTTTCATTTTATAAAGTTGAGCTGTCACACTCTGATAAGTCCCTCGACTTTGGTTACAAGAAAACTTAAATCATTTCTCATAAATCATAAATAAAACAGTGTAGAAGTGATACAGATCAAATAAGACCAAACGGATGTTGTAAATCAGCTGACATGGTAACTAATAAAGTTCAAATCAATTTCCCTTTTAAAACGTGTCTTCAAATGCTAATATATCATTCGTTCACATGCAACCATATATAAATGTAATCAGTCTCATTAATATCGTTAAGTTTTATAAACATATGTTTTAACAGTGTGTTTCCTGGTGTTCGCGTTGTCTCATGGCTATCTTCATATCCCGCTCCCTCATATTTGTAGTTAGAGTCGACAATTCCAAGCTATTTTCAATTGTATATGCCTAAGTCGTTAATTTTAAGTAATAACGGCGTTACTTTTAAACTTAATGTTGTCGATGTTGAATACCAATTTTACGAACGAAACTATTCATCTGATGAGTGTTAACGTTATGTCTATTTTGATATCACTCACAACATCAACATACAATACTTTTCATATGACGATAAGTTTCCATGGTAAATTTAAAATTCTCAACGTTCTTTTCCCTTTGTTCAAATATTTGGCGTGCCCATTTGGTTTCGGGGCAAGATTTTTCAATCGATTACGAATGGCATCTTGCGTTAAACAACAAATATCAGCATCGGATTAAACTGGACGATCTAATTCATATATTTTATTCGCAGACTGAGGTACAAACCACACATAAGGAACACTGAAGATGAACACAAAGTGAAACCAAAACAGCGTTGGTAACATGTGAGTAAAATTTTTCAATCGATTTCAACTTCTGATGGAAATATTTTGGTGACTGCTTGCTTAGGTGATTCGCAAAATTGGTTATATAAAACACGTGTGACTTCATTGTCATTTTCAAAATAAGCACCGCCGACGACCTTTGTTAAATATTTTTAGGGGGTCTGGATATGACAGTGGTTAGCGCGTTCGGCTTAGGATCATAAGGTCAACCTATTTATTTGCATTTATGTCAGTGTATGACCCCAACATATATCGGAAATTCTCGGTATGTAATCCCGTAGGGAACACTTTCCATTGAATCATAAATGAAAATGACTGATATGAGCTATAACATTCAAGATAAAGGTGTCAGACACAGCTTGTATCAACAAACTTAACTGGGATTATTTTATTAGTGAAAGTCTCCCTGCAATGAGGAATCATTTATTTAATGATGTATTAGACGTACTGTTGATGAGGTTTTGTCATTCTGTTATGCATATCTAAAGAGTGAGAGTTTTTGAGCATCAACTGCTACATTTTCAGGAATTACGAGTTTTGAAAGATATCGAGTGAACTTTTTGGACAATTGATATTTGATATGAATTTTGAAGCAAATAATTTAGAAAACCTTTGTTGATAAAGTAAATCAAAATACTAGTGAGATTATTCGACAACCTATCGTTTAAATACCAAGGTGCTGATAGACCATTGTAAAATAGCTGAGTCCAAAGCACCTTTTTCGTGACAGATGATAAACCTTCATCAACTCTGAATATAATTCAGTTGAGACAACATAAAACCCCTCGCATGCCCGTAAAGAGAGAGTTCGAAGATATATTCATTGTTGTGAAATGTCTGCAGTTACTCTGATTTTATGGCATTTTCACTGAACAAATGACCTGATATCAAGGGAAGGGATGCGATACTATTCTTTATTCATACAAAAGGTGAACCGTTAGGTAATAATTATTTTCGATGGGAAAAAATACTATTTAAAAAATCTTGCCATTTTTATATTAGTTCCTTAATGGGGTATTTTCAGGTAAAACATTTCTTACAGAGGTTGAAAACTTTATATCAGGGCCTAGATTTTTTAAGCTCTCCTAGTGCTAAGATAGTCGTAAGCCAGTGTTAATGTATAGTACTTACGACTATCTTAGTGCTAAGAAAACTTTGAAAATCTAGGCCCTAAAGTCTAACAAAAGCAGAGACTGTCTTATCAGTAATTCATGTGCAGGCAGTACAAGTACAATGTAATATTTTCAGTAAGTATATTTAGTGCTATATAAGTCCTTCGTTCGAGTGATCAAAGGTGAACAAATGAACTGTTATTGTTTTTGCATCATATTCATTACACACTTGCTCATTTGTTTTAATTGGGTATTCAAATTCCATTTCAACTCCAACACCAATATTGCTTGATAAAATACACGTGCGATTGATAGATCGCAGTTCAAGCTTACTTCCAATAAAGTTTTCATCATTATAAAATAATCGTTCTGTACAAAATCACAACTAAGAACCATTCGTTAATAAGAGAAACTACTGTGTATGTTATATTCTTAAGGTCTTCAATTCAAATGTGCACATGAAGTTGTGAATTGCCTTAACTCCATCAAAGTGTGTTCTAGAGGTTAGGTTCTCTTAGCTTACTTGTCCTCAGGTCCAGTGACACTGATTCCAGATATATGTGTCTGTTACCGAAGTATTCATCACTCCGTCGACATTGTCTTCATCACCATTACCTTATCCTATATAACCGTTATTCAGGTAGAACTTTTACCAACTTTCACTATTGTAACGGAAACGATAAGAGAAAGTTCTTTTACTATCAATATTTATTTGACCAACACAAAAATACAATGTGAACATTTAAATATTCAGTAATGTAAAATTATAAACTACGAAAATTATTTATAAAACAACATTAAATCTTACTGTTGTGAATGTTTTTATTCAGGTAAGAGTCCATGCTTTGATTTAAAGGAGAGACTGTTTGTTTATATTGGCTTCAATTAAGGAGTAACGTTTGTTTGAGGCTTGTTTATGCACAGATTTAGAGCTTCTAATTTCTTTAACGCCTTTACAGTCATCATTGTCATGCATAAGATATGGTAGTAAGTTTGCTTGGAGCTATTTATTAGTAAGTTTTACCATTCAATTACATAACCGTATATTCAACATTGGAGTTTATTATGCACAGCTAAAAAAGTAAAGCCCTCCCAAATAAAAGCTTAGTTATCGGTAAATGTTGAAACCAAATTTTAATCCTCATGGATAATCTTCTTCATGGAAGACAATGCACGACCTCATCGTTCACGTGCTGTAAAGTAACATCTGGCAAATAAGTCGAGCACTATCTCCTGATTTGAACCCAATTGAACAAGTCTTGGACATCATGGGTCGTCGGGTAAAAAGAAAGAATCCTCCTCCACAACAGGGTTCTGTAGGCAGCTCTTTACTATGAGTGGCAGCCGATACCGATAACAATTAAGGAACCTGGTTAGGGGTATACCAAGAAGAGTCCTTGCGGTTATACAGGCACGTAGTGGCAGCACACGTTACTGATATTTTGTGATTCCTGGGACACTGATTCACGTTATTAAGCTGCTTTTACCTGATAGCACAAATCAAAACCTTGAACTAACGATTATTAAACACCCATGTATTTTGGATTAAATCCCATTTCAATTTCACTTTGTTTTTTCTTGCTCTATTAGTGCTCATATCGATATAAAAAGTTTGATCTCTAATGAAACTATTCCCACCATGCAATCAATAAATCAAAACGACAGCAGTAAGTTAACATTTCTTACATACCAAGTCGTTTACTTGATTAAGAAATCAAACACAGACTAACTGCTTTTCCTCTTTACCGCAGAATTATTTCCATGTTTGGTCTTGAGGTTCATCAGTGCGTAAGTAGTAACTCTTTTAACATCTTGTAACAAATTCTTTTATCCCTTGTTCATGAGGATCCTCTTTGACTTTAAACTTTGTGTTCGAGGATCTACTCCTGAGACACCTTTTTGATAATAAACACCCTAAGCTCCTCATTTGTGAAAGGTACAGATTCTTTTGAATGCTTTTTAGTAATAGGAAATCTGTAAACTATTTTGATCACAAGGGACAATGGATCATCTACTTGGTATTTAATGATCTATTTGGTTAAGATCTGCTTGATACTAATTAAAGTCAGTTCTCTTAACTGAAGAGTCTAATCGTGTGTTCAGTGATATCCTCAAATGGCAGATATGTTTTTGGAAAATATTGAACACAAGGAACATGACACTTTACAAACTACTTTATTAACGAACTGGATCTAAGACGGTCCTCATCTGGGCTATGTAGTATTCATCTTTGCTCAAGACGACCTTCTACTAAAGGTAAAACTTTTTTAAAGATCGTTTAAATGAGACACTGAGAAAACTCTATCCTACTGGACATGATAAATATCAGAAAAGAGAACCATTTAAGAAATAATGTTATAATTGACAAAGATAAAGTTAAGAAGGACATGTTTCTTTCGGTCCGGTGAATGGTAATTCCCATCAAAGATGAAAGTGTACGGGTTTCATTTCTGTATTTTCTAAACTATATTTAGTCGGCATTTCCATTTATTTAGAGTTTGTCATGCAAATATTTCAACCGTAGCAAGTTTGTCATTTCCTCGTTGTCTCCTATTATTCATTCTATTTAAAAAACAAGCCTTATGTCATGACTCTTTGTGGTCAATAGCTTACCAATTTTCTATCTTTCAACTTACACTGCGGCATCAAGACAATTGAAACCAATATGTAAATGAAGATGATCAGTGTTTTAAACCTTTATCAAATGATGTAAAATATTGTATTATGGTTTTGAATTGTAGTAATAGAAAACTAGCTGCAATGTATCATGGATAACGTTTCATGTTAATACATTTTTGAATTCCCTACTAAACTACTAGTGTTTTATTTTGCACCCATCGAAAATACAGGTTTAACGTTTTTTATGAAGTTAAAATAATGTGATAATACCTGGCGGGTAGTTCATCAACACCAGATTTATAATTAACAAGCCTTAATTAAATAATTGATGAGTTGGGACAAGATGATGTGACAAATATGATTTGATGAAATGACAAATGCCTTATGTAGCAGGTTATTGATCTAATCTTCGTATCCAACGAAATCTATCTCTCCTGTCACTAATTGGAGATTTAAATCATTATTCTAATCTACGTAATAGCAAGGGAGTCAGTGTACGTGTCTTTGAAGTGTCTTAACAATGTTACGTTGATCTATGTCTCTGATGTTGAGTAATGCATGGGAGCCTGGGCGTTGTCTCATCACTTGTAATCAACAAAATTACTCTATTCTCCATTGGGAACTCAACTGTTCACCAATTGCTTGAAGTATACAATCAAGTGTGTTTATCTTTGGACAATAAGGAAATATTTTGTATGGTATTTTGTGATGTGTCTAAAGCCTTTGACCGTGTCTGGCACAGAGGGCTTATTTGTAAATTGAAAATGTATGGTGTAAGCGGTTGTATGCTTCACTGGTTATCAAGTTATATAAGCAATCGAAGTGAATCTGTTTTTGTGAATGGGGCACTGTCCAAGCCGGTATATTTAACAGCTGGTGTTCCTCAAGGCTCAGTATTGGGTCCCTTTCTGTTCATTGTATTTATAAATGACATTGCTGATGAACCTAACTGCTTGACAAGGCTATTTGCTGATGATACATCGCTTGGTTTTTCATCCCTTAGCCATAGACTACTAGAATTTACTTTAAATCTAAATTTGCAAAGGCTGAGCTCTTGGGGAAAACGTTGGCTGGTTAAATATAACCCAAACAAAACAGAAGCTATAATTTTCAATATTAAGAAAGAAAGTAATAATATAACTTTTTATTTTGATGGATGCAAAATAAGAAATGTAAATGAACATAAACACTTAGGTGTGATATTTGCAGATGATGGTAAATGGAATAAGCATATAGATAAACTAGTATCATCGGTCTCTAAAATGATAAATTCTATGCGTAAGCTTAAATTCATATTAAGCAGGCAAACCCTGAACAAAATTTATGTTATGTTTGTAAGACCACATTTTGAATATGCCTGCGAGGTTTGGGATGGGTGTAACTCAGAACAGTCATTGCGACTTGAGCAATTACAACTAGAAGCTGCTCGTATTGTCGGTGGCGTTCACTAATGCCTACATGGAATAATGCCTACAGTCTTATCAAAACATCTTCATGCACCAGTGGCTCTTAGTTTAACAACCTTCACCCTGTTAGCAAAGTGGAATGTTCCACATTGTAATCGACTATTATTTTGAAATAATCAAGGTAATTAATTATCAAGTAATTTTGTATAAAATTTAAAACATGTTTTTATCACAATATTTGGGGTTGATAAATTTAGAAATAAAGTAATAAGTGAAAAAAATTAAAAAGAAATATTCAATAATGAATTATTTATATATAGTATACAAATGAATAATATGAGAATCGACACAGCCGGGTCAGCAGATGTGCAACCCTCCAATCTAGTTAAAACTAGATGTAATGCTTATGTCCCCTAAGTCCTACATTAATGGACTTAGGGGACGGAGAAAATAAATCTAGTTTTAACTAGATCGCGCAACCCTCATGGCGTAGGACCCCGCAAGAAGCAGCACAAGACCGCACGAAAGAGCCACCCCCATCCCCAGGGGAGGTCACCCAACCCTCTAAGTTCAAGAGGGACTCAACAAAAAAAGGATAAAGATAAAAATAACAAAAGGGAGGGGTAGGTTGCTGAGCTTCACATCAAAAATACTTTTTGTTGAAACATCATTGGCAGATGGTTGCAGTTGTTAATTTAGATGTGTTGGACTTTGTTGTCCGTCCAGTATTGTTTAGTAAGTATAGTAAAGTGTCCTGTTTTCTGAATAATTGGTAGCACATAACAGTTTTGTTTTCTTTTCTTTTTAGATTTGCCATGGTTAATAAGAAACATTTTGTTAACACACATTATAAACTAATACAGTTCCTTCTTACTAACAGTCCTACTTACTAAACTGATAGTTCATGCTTATTAAGATGACTTGAAAACGTTTAAGATTGTACTTAGATTTAGATTAAAAGGATTGTTTTAATTCATTAGAGCAATTCTCTCTCAATAGCATGAGTAAGTAATATATCTATCAAATACATTGATGTCATAACACTTGCTGGTTGTCTCTTACTTTCTTAATCTATTTGTCAGCTAATGCTCTATTATAGTCATTAATCCAAACCAATTGGAACAGTTCACTTGTGTGCAGGTAAGCGTGTCGCTGTCACAACAATCACTGTAGGCATTCTTCCTTGTAGGCGTTTTCCCCTGTAGGCATTATTAACCCTAACCGTATTGTCACTGGCCTACCGAAATACACACCTCTTAAATATCTCTACTATGAAACCGGGTGGGAAAAATTATCAGAACGTAGAGAAAGGAGAAAGTTAACATTATATTATAAAATACAGCGTGGCAGCGCACCATCATATCTGATAGATTTACTACCTACCACCGTTGGTGATTCAACTCCTTATTTTCTTAGAAACGCAGATCAATTTGTTATTCCGTCTTATAGATTGAAACACTCAACCATGTCGTTTATCCCTTCAACCACATTGTTATGGAATAATATCCCATTAGATAAGCGAAATTTACCATCAATAGAAAAGTTTAAATCTTATTTGGAAAAACCCAATATTTCAGCACCTATTTACTTTTCATCAGGTATACGCATTCTAAAATATTCACCACACTCGTTTGAGATATCATGTAAGTGACTTAAATTATGATTTATTTAATGTTGGAATTAAGCCAGATTCAACATGCAAATGTGGTTATTTATGCGAAAATGTTTTTCACTTTATGTTTGAGTGTCCAATATATGACTACCAGAGACGAATAATGTTCAACGTGTTAAAACTGTATGTGAAAGATAATGATGTAAATTTAGATTTACTTCTAAATGGCAGTAAGAACGTATCAGATCAGCACAATCAGACCATCTTCAAAGCAGTCCAATAATATATATCAAACAGTAAGCGATTCTCCTGACTGCAGTATGTACAGTGTGTTAATTTGTATATTTCTTACTATACTATTTCTGTAATATATCACTTTCCTTATTACATATATGTTTTTGTGTAACTTGCTTTTGTAAGTACTTGGGAGAAGGTTACCCAAGTTGGATAACTTGTACCTAATCCTTTTCTTCACTGAATAAAATATGTTTAAATCAAATCAAATCAAATCAAATCTCCATTGGGAGCTTGGGTCTCCCACGCATTTACTTGTAGCTCAGCTAGTTTATAGCTTTGATAGATTGGAGATTAAAACCGATAATGCATGCTTGCTTGCTTGAAGTAGCAAAAGAATTTCTTAGAAGCATCCTACTCTTATCTTTTGAGTAAACATAATTTTTATAATCGGCATCAATGAATAGTTAGTAATCTTGTGCCTTGTTAAAAACCTCACAACCCATCAATTTGTACATCAATGGGTTTGCCTGCCTAGCGTCTAGTTCCAAAAATGCCAAGCTTTGCTGGACTTAAACCCAAGTTGAGATTCTTTGCGCACAGAGATTGCAATGTTCATGGAAGAAATTCGATTTTTCCAAACGTCAATTACTGAAATGTTTACCCAGTGGGTTTCAGACATGTTTACTTCCTTGCTTCAACCTGCCTCTTTTGCATCATTCGTACTGTGTATGTCACGAAAGGCTAAACAGGTATTTTTTCACACCGAAGGCTAATACATTCAATTCTCAAAACACTTAGAATAATTCAAAGTATTTAAGTTTGAGTGACGTTTCTGAACGTGTGTGGGATTCCATTGTAAACATTGGATTTGTTTTAATGGTATTTGTAGGTCTAGATATATCCCGAAAAGCTTCCTTATGCTTATTTACAGTCTGGTTTCTATCACATCAAGCACTTGTAATGATCTAACACAAAGTGTAAATAATGACCTACTGGTAGCACTGAATCGTATGATTGATGATAGCTAGTTATAATAAATGAATAAAACTCAACTGACGTTGAATATCGAAATTGAAATGATTTATTTGAATTTATTAGAGTAAACACACAACCATTCGAGAGTCAATATTAAGTGGTTCCTATATTGATGACCCTCAACCTTTTGTAAAGATCCTGACGTCTGGCTATTTGTACAAATCGTGCAATCTGCGTTCATTTTAATTCGATTAGAATCTTTGAACAAAATACAATATAGTTGACAATTGAAACTATTGAAAGTATTTGGATTAAGCTATCTAGTTTTCAAGTGACGAATATAGCCTTGAGGTTCTTAAATATCAGAGGTCGAATCACGTCCATCATTTAACTCCATTAAAGTTTCTAAGAGGTACAACCTCGAAAACTGTATCGTCTTAGTACTCACTTGGTTAAGCTATTTCAACCCTTATATGGTTCTTTACTGTACTTTTAAGGAATACAACAACAGGAAATAGTAACTCCTGGTCTGTAAAATAGAGTGGTGGAATTCCTTACCAATATAATCATGCCAAAGCCATAGGCATATGTATGGCAAAACAACATACTTAAGTTTTTTATACGTACTTAAGACAGAGGTGTTTTTGAAAATTCCTTTTTTTAATTTTCCCCCCGCATTATTGATCTTGGTAAAAGTTTTACCATTTGTTCCTCCAAAACCCCCAATTTGGTGTTGTTGAATAGTCTTATGGTTGCAGGTTATTCCCAGTACGTGAACAAAAATAGTTATTTTCATGCTAGAATATTTAAACATTAGAATGTCATAACAAGACCAAAATAATAACCTTTCTCACACGTGCTATGCCTACTCACAGGTGGTTTTGTTGATATTTATCTTATTCTAATTTATTGGCATTAAGTGTAGTTCTAACCGCACATTCCCATATTAATGAATAAATTCAATATTGCATTATTGCTGGTACTCTGAAACCTTATAACAATTACATTCGTTGACAATTTACATAGATTAGCGTCCACACCTTATTGCTGTAGTCCATTAGGATATTGCATGTCTCGAACACAATAAACCCATTTGATGGTATCAATTAAAAGGAGCCAAGGAAAAACTATATGGATGGTTGAACACAAATGAGCAACTCAAGGGCTGATATTTGCTGTTTAATCGTCCACAAATAATTTGTGCCAAAATGTGCTATTAATGTATCTTTTCTAGTGGTAATTGTCACTTTTACAGTGTTGGCGAAGTAGATTGAAATGATTCTGATGAACTGCTACAGATTCTCAAAGTGATATTTTGCGATACACATTAATTAAGCGTTTTCATACTGAGTTGACGCAAAAACAATCCAAAATGTCTAAATGTTGATCGATTGTTTTGAAGTAGAATAAACATTTACTAATAACGTCGAAACCTCTTTATTTGAGTGCATGGTGTAATTCTGGTTGTTATATCAAACATTTTCGTATGTTCTTAACTCTCTTTCCAAATTTCTCTATTTCTGAACAATGTGAATGGATATGATCTCCAATGATGCTTGAGTACGGTAAGTAGAATTGCATGTGTATATTCTATTTATAATGTAACTTTACATTACATTCCATAACAACTAAATTGCCCTATTTCATTTCTTCACACCAACGTATATGCCCGACGTTTATTTATAATCCGGTTACGGTAAGTCTACTCAATTACAGAACGGAATCTCGAATGTTGAATTCTTTGTCACTTTGGTTGTTAACGCTGTTGGCCATTAGGTTTGTGTTTGTGTGAAAATGTATTTACATTATGAAATTACCTCGTTAGAAACCTGATAGCCGACAGCTAACCTTCGTAATTAGTAACTGCGTCCTCCTCAGTACATTGGTAATTGCTTCCTCCTCAGTGCAATTGTCACGTCTACACAGCAATTATCACATGTCGGTATTTTCAGTGGCTTTTATTCTATTAAGTCTGTGAAGGCGTTCATGAAAAAGGGCTGTGCGGTCAATTCAATTGCAACTGGCTGTGTAGATAAGACTGATAGAAGTAATTACGTTTTCAGATGTTAGACATTTTCTCAAGTCAAACTTGGCCGCTCAACTGGACAAAAAGAATGTTCCTCATACAGTTACTGCTTAATCTGTATATGTACGTCACCACAACGCTGCTTCGAAATAACAAATCTAGATCAGATGTTTAGCCAAGCCAAACCCGACAAAACGTGCATAATTATCAAAGGATCCAAATAAAATAGATTCATTTTGGTAACCCATTACTTAGCCATTAGTCCTTGCATCTAACCCGTGTATTTCAAATATTCAGGCATATAATGTTTTACATGTCTTTTGTCTGACCATGTAGCGTATATTAATGATATTTTTCCTATCTATGTCATCATTTCTTGCATCTATGTTTTACTTTTTTCAGAGTAAGAGTTAACCAGTCGGTCTTTAGCAGAGTGATATTTTTAATGCTTTCTGATCATTTAGCAGGAAGCACTAACTCTACAATCAAATATAACTTTCAACATATAACCATAACCATACAAAAGTAAAATTACCTACTAAATCATAATTAAATGTTTTTACAAAATAATTTAAAAAAACCCCAGAAATACATGAAACCAGGTCTATCATGGACCACGCAAAAGTAGAATGTCGTGTTTTAGTCTATTTCTATTTTCATTTTATGATTCCAATTACATAAGGTGGAATAATCCTTTTGCGGAATTCAGGTTAAGATGTAACGGACAAAAGATCATGCACATCACTTTTAATGTGTTTTAAAAGAGATTTGCTAACTCTATAAAGTTGGACTCTCTCATGAAAGTATATCATAAACTTGAAACTTTTCTGATGATATATCTTACTCTATACTATCATGATCACAGGACTTGTAACGCTATTGCAAAAATCAACAAAAATATTGATCTCTCTCTCTCTCTCTCTCTCTCTCTCTCTCTCTCTCTCTCTCTCTCTCTCTCTCTCTCTCTCTCTCTCTCTCTCTCTCTCTCTCTCTCTCTCTCTCTCTCTCTCAGCTTTACTTTATTCAGAGTCAAACACGACTGTGCAAAATGTGTAATGAAAAGGTTATGAAATAGAGGCACATCGATCTTGCCTTCATGGAACTCTTGCTTCATGTTTGGGTTTTTACACTTTGTTATATAGTCTTGTTTGTTAGCATAGCATAGCATAGCATAGCATAGCATAGCATAGCATAGCATAGCATATATTGCTTTTGTAAACCAATCAAAACAATGGCAATCTAGTAATTAGAACGGCATGAATAGCTATGAATAATATTAAATTTCAATGTGATCATTTTGAGCTGTTCTTTCCGATTTACTTTTTAACTTCTACCGACGTATACACAATATGCACAGGCCTAGATATTGATCACTGTTTGGATTATATGAAACTGCCATAAATTGTTTTTATCGTTTTTACACATTTTAGGAAGATCTGCCTGCCAGTACACCTGGACCAAAGTGTTGTGTGTTCTGTGACCTCAGTCAACAAGTGACAGGTAACACACTAAGCAAATATGGATCAAACAAAGGCATTTGGTATTTACTGTGAACGTTTGGCTCAAATATTTGATGGAATAATACATACATAAGTCTTGTTCTACAGCTTTTCTTTAAGAAACATCATCAAATTTCTAGTGACCCGGATTATACAATGATGATAAATGTCTTGTCCATTATTTAGCAACATTAAATGGACAGATGCATAGTAGTTCAATATCCTGAATAATAATAACAATAATAACATTTTATTCCAATACATAGTGTATGACAGATGTAATATCTCCACAGGGTCAAACATCATAACTCATTCCGATTATCTATCATTATGGAATAAATTAATAGGTATTAACCGATTACTGTTGGCAACAAATTCAATGTGAATATCTGTTAATCATGTGAGTTACATTCTAATAGCTTAATCGAACGTTTTACCTCTGTTTTAGGACTGCCATTTTATATTTACAAACATTGTTTTGCAATTGTTAAGGTTTATTTTTGTTTTCGCAAGAACATTTTGTTTACACAAGTTCAATCATTTAATAAACTAATGTGTTTTATTCAAGGAAGACAATGGTATCATATCATAAAGAAGTTGTATATACATATATCATTGTCTTTCTAATATTACCAACTTCTAGAATGCCACTGAAACAAAGTGTTTTATTCAGTTTGCACGTCTACCCTACATAATGTAATGGCACACAATTACTCCATCTCTATGCAACGAAATGATACGAAAATATGATAATAGGAATTTACAATATAGAAAAACATAATACATTTTACTGATTAATTTCATAATCCCCCTGACATTTGTAGTTTTGATTTTTTTAACTTTTTATGAAACGGTCTTTTTGTAAGTTCCGATAAAAGGTTTGATTAATTAAAGGATAACTATGTATGACCATTCCCCTTCAACCAATCAACTGTTAATGACGTCATCGGTCATACCACCATACGCTGACATCTAACATGACAAGTGGACAAGCACATTTCATCAACTCCAATGTATCCTGTAGATTATCAATATCACCTCTCTGAAATATCTGTCTAGCTGATGTGAAAGATAAGACAGAGAAAGAAAGTAACTTAGGTCTCTCGGTGAGTAACAGTCTGACAATAACCATTCAAACCTTGCCAGATCTGATTGAATTCAATGATGTAATTTGATAGGGTTTATCGAGCTGTCAGCAATATTTCAGCTATTTAGCACGTAGTTTGTTCCAGCTATAAGATACTGGGCAGGTAAGCTTAGTAGCTGCATCGAAAGTACAATTCCTTCAGGGTAATAAATGTGTAGCGCTTTGAGCATGCTTTGGATGGACTATAGCGCACAATAAGTATCCATTTATTATTATTATAAGATAGAAAAGGAATCGTAGGATAGAGGGGACACACGGAAAGAAGAGCAAAGTGAGAGGAAGACAGCAGGTTTTAAAACTACACAAATTTGTTCTGGCTTCTTTCCGTCCTGCTCAGTATGAGGGCTCCTGCTGAAATAACTCTCATGTCACTGAAGCACCCAAACTACAACACAGAAAACAAGTATTGAGTCAAGTGGTGGCCTTTTTGCTTGTTTCGTCGTTAATTGATGATCATTCTAATGTAAAAACCTTATTGGCATATCTTTGATTAAACTCAATCAATCTCAATTGGCTTATAACATTTAACTTAATAACCAGCAAAGATTATTGACCAATGACCACACAGCGATCTCGTCTGTTTCCGAACCAGTTTCCTTATCAAAGTGATAGCTGACCAGTATATACAACCGTACAGTTTATAAGGAAATAAATATTGTCTACCATGGATGGTCTAGACATGTCTATGCCCTCACAATGATGAGCTGAATTTTGTGACCCCTGCTGAATGTCATGTGAATGTCGTTCATCATTATAGATCTTCTGCCAGTCCACAATGACCAGACTATATAAAGCCATTCATAAGGAGTGAAGAAGATTGGAACATGCTTCGTATTCGAAAAATTTGAAGAACTATAAAGGAATGTTCAATATTTCTTTGTTGTTAGACCTTTTTACCCAATTTTTTTTTATTGATCATTGTTTGTGACCTCGAATAGCCCCTCTCTGCGTTCAATCCAAAGATAAACTTTTTTGTGAACATTCTATAACCTTTATTTGTGTCTATGTATAAAAACATCTTTTAACGGCATAACATCGATCGTTTGTTATGGTAACAATAATACAAAGTCGATTCATTTGATGATGAACTTGTCAGTAATTTATTGAATAACAATCATCTATACGCCCTTTAAAATAGCTGTCTACTCATTTTTTCAAACGGTTTTATATACATTTATAAGTTTTCTCAATTGGTGTTATTATGTTAAGACGCCCTAAATGTTGGTTAACAGTTATATTAATTTGGACCAATGAATTTACTTTAAAACCAATGACAACAACGAAGGGCAGCGTTATAAACATGACGAGCAAAACATTAATGAATTGCATTTTCTCTTGTTAAACTGGTTGTTACTCTTTCAATACTTTGAATCAATCACAATTAACTTCCTAGTCAGGGATACTACATTTATGTCTAAATAGTGCCTTCCATTTATTTACAAGTTAATATTCATATTTTAGAATAAACACTTTTGAAACTTGATTGTCGACAAAAAGAAACATATGTAGATACATAGCTGTTGGAAGATCCTTATACTTTACTGCCCTTGGGACATAAGCAATAATACTTCAGATCTACGAGGGAAAATACAAAAAGTTGGTATAATATATAGAAAAATAGATCAAAGTATCACTCTTTGCATATGTTTTAACATAGTCACCACTGACATCAATACATTTTGAACAGCGGGAGTATTGTCCTGAAGGAGCAGCACTCCTGCACTGAGTTTCCCTCGCCGCTTGGTCTTGATTGCTGCCTTTAACTGCCTTAATTCTTCTTTAGCATAATATGCCCCGTCAGCGTAGTCGCATTTGAAACATAGTGTACTGTAACTCCATTTAAATAACTAACATATGTTAAACCTTTGCATGACGCAGTTTGTGCAGAGTTTGAAAAATTCATGGAAAAAATTTAGATATTTCCGAAAATCATTTCGTGAATTTTCAATATGTTTACCTAGTCGTGTCCGGCTGAACTGAACAGGCGTCTTTGCTTCTATGCTCCAATCTACCTCTTTGTGCTTCATATATACAGTGCAGGTCTCAAACAGCTTAATCCTCCGCAGGGAATTATTTCTTTCACAACAAAGGCACATGCACTTAATTCTAAAAATAACCAGAATAATTCACAAATATTTAGAAGACTAGGTTTAAATCTCAGGATAAACTGAAGGAAAATTTCCATTTTAGTTAACGCGATCGCGTAGTTACGGTCCAAGCAGATTCAGCGCTCCATTCCATTCACCAAGTGATCGATTTGACTTGTTTGAAGTTTTTGGAATTCATGAATGACAATATTAATTACTGAAGTTGGAGAACACCGAAACTTAAAGCTGAGCTGAAAACGGAGGAGCCAGGATTTCCTGACGAAAAATAAGCTTGGTAGAGAGGTAAGTTCGATATTGAAATGATGTGATGCGATGATATAAATAGTATGATAACCTAGTCTTTTCCGTCACGACTCACAACGTTTTTTTTTACTGATTTCTATGCGCTTATCTATTCGGCAGCACATTCAAATGCTTTGTTTTAAAAGAGCCCAAAAATGATTACAACAACTCATGCAGTAAAAAAAATCAACAGAAATAATCATAAATAATTTGATATTGAGATTATAGACTTCTATCCCGTGTTCCTTTTTTCCGTGTTAGGCCTAATAGGACCAAGAAATACACTTCGATTAGCTGATAATGACACATGCCCAGCTACAAATTTTACCGTCTTTTTGAACACAGATAGTGTAGAAAGGAATTTAATTGATGTTGACAATCTTGAATTGTGTTTGAAATATTCATATGGTCATTAATAATCATGAAGGAGATCACTTATTATTTTGGGTCTTATCATTTTACATGTATATTTTCATAAACATTAGTACACATTGCAGATTGTAGATTCTAAAATAACTGCACAATTATCCTAAAAAAATATATGTGAAAATCAGGGGAGAATATAGTTTTAGACATAAAATGTCAATCTGTTGTCTATGCAATGTATTTCAACTGAGGTGTCCCTATTCTTGGGGTTATTAGAATTGAATTGATAAATTAACCTCTGTGAACGAAATCAACAAAGTAATATTATCTTAAAGAAATTAAAATGTAGTTTTGGTTGATATTAAGAATTAAAAAAAGCATTTGCAAAAATAAAATAATATTCTCTTGGATGTCGTTGAATAATTATGTTACATTTTGAATCAGTCATTTCATTGTCATTGTGTTGTGTTACTGTTTCAGACTGGAGAGTTATGACAGGAACAACAACTCTTGAAAGAAACCCGAAATGATGCAGGTAGAATTTGAGATGGACATCCCACCTATCTCGACCTACATTGATGTGAATAGAGGAAGTAAAATCCCTTTGGTGCTCTACACTGCTAGCAGCTGCTACCTTGATACTTTCCACAATAATATTTCATCTAGTGCTAAACATCTGGACATAAGTTGATCTTCAAAATATTCATGTTTCTCCCTGCAAGATGAGTTGTGCTGAAATGAAAAAACGTGTGTCCTATATAATCGATGTTTCTATTGGTAAAGACTGCACTATTGTTAAATGTGAATGTGCTGCACGCCAGGGAGCTACTGAACAAAAACTAGGCAACTGATATGACATTAGGCACCAGTGACTTCAATTTTATTTTCGAGCCAAGATATTAAAATTATGACGTGAAGCCAGTGTTTGAAACTAAATCAAATCTGCCTCAGGCCTTTGAAAAGCTGTTGGTCCTTATACCAAACTGTTGGTCCTAAGAATTTCGGCAAAAACTTACTTACAAAATAAAAAAAATCTAAAATATTATGTATGTCATTCAAATAGTTGAATTATGTATTTCAAATGGTAAACTTCAATTAGGAGATAAGCCTACTGTTTTTGGAAATCAGAGACATGTTATACTGGATTGATAGCGAGTAAATTTTTAATTGAAATCGAACGCGCGGTTCACACTTGACTTGACATCGAACAGTAACCACGATTTAAATTCATCTTGCCACTTTAGGTTGAACGATCTCTTACGTTGATTCTGATCATAATGTTTTTGTTTTTCGAATATTTCATCATGTGATTGTTTTTCTTTTTTCTTTGGGGGTTCACAACCTTCTAGATACCGCCACATATTGATGGCATGACAGTTTGAAATGGCACAACTCCACACAGCGTTATGTTAATAAATCAATGCGCAAGACTAAACTAACGACGCTGTAAGGAGCTTCAGATAAATCGGAATGCATTAACCAGACAAAACAGTTTAATACACGGAGAGAAACGGAAGTTGGAAAATGTAACTGTTACGGAAGTTTAAGATTTCAGTTTCTAGCAATTATTTTTTAATATATATAATTATTTTTTATGAAACAAGTTCAGAAGAATTAAAAAGCTCCTTATTAGCTGCAGCTACAGAGCAGGCCATAAGGACCAACAGTAAATTAAATCAGTCGGCCCGGCTCTGTTTCAGTCGGTCTCGGGCCTACGGACCAACGTGAATTTCGAACACTGCGTGAAGCATGTATACCTATATATTTGCCATGTTGTAAAAGCTCCACACTGTAACAATTCAATGTGCGACACATCCAGTCATCATTAAACATGTTAAAATGATACCTACAGCAAGTGTCGTCTGAAGTATTTTATTTTCTCTTTTACTCTTGATGTCAACAGGACAGAAATAACACACAAAATCTCTTTCTCGCCAAGTCATTTATTCTTTCAATTCAATGTTCTTCGCATAAAGTTTACCCAGTTAATCCAAATGTTATGGACTGGTTTCTGTTACAAATCAAACAAATGCCTATGTTCAAAATTGGTCTTATGTCGATGCTATTTAATGAGAGTGACAAAGTTGTTTTCAACACTTATGGTCATGCTTTGAACTGTACTATACAAGTAATTAAGGTGATGGACACAGGGACCCAAACTAACAAATACAAAACTCTAGTCATAATAATTTGCTAAGCCTGTATAAAACAGAATTGCTGGAGCATTAAACACGATGCTCTCAATGGAAACTGAGGAATGAGTAGTAGAATTTATGTGTTCATACTCAGTTGTTACTGTAGTAATAGATTTATTTGTCACATAATTTTGTCCATCTGACTCAGAATAAATTATTTCCTCCCTTGCTACATGATCAACATCCATGTCACATTTACTCTCAGACGGTTCTGGTATCTTTATTTCTCGCCCTTCCTGCCTACGTTTCCTCTTCAGTTTCAAATCAGTCCGATCAGAGTTTGTCCAGGTAAATTTGGAGGGTACAGTGCCTTGACTTTTCTGTCTTCTTTTTGGTGTGACTCCCTCCTTGTAACTCAAGTCAGTCAGAACCATATCTCATGCTAAAACAAAACCAAAAATATAAATAACAAATTAATATAATGAATACAACAACAAACAAACCTATAAAACAATGCTAAATTGGAATTTTTATTTTATTTCGGGCCTATTAAGATACAACTACGAATTTAAAAAGGGTAAATAGAGAAATAGAAAATATAGCTGCGCCACTCGTGAAAATATAAATACTTCACTCGATTAGATAGATACAAAATATTCGACGAGAAATGTCAAATATCCTCTAGTCACATTGGTCGTCTGAATATTTAATTGAAATAATGTACTTCACAATGAGATGATTTAAAAAAAATCCAGAAAGTTTGACAGATATAAAAAAAATAATTCATCTCATTACAATTATTCATGCTGCACGAAAATAACATGTATCGATAACTCGAAGGGAATATCAAATATGACATGGTCTACTAATCATATCACTACGTGTACTTCCAGGTTGCCAACACTGTTTACATTTTGTAAAACTTTAATTGGTTTACAACCTATCGCAACAATGATTCGAACTATAAAAAAAACAAATGATGCGATTTTAATGACTTACGTTCCCTCACCATAACTTGTAACTGAAGTGAAATCCGATGATTTCAAACGAGTCGACGGCTGCCATACCTTGCTCGGATTTATCGTCATCGTTCCATCAAATAGCGATCATTCATTTTTTTCTTGAGAGGAGGGTCACTGAGAAATGTCAATCGTCCACGGTTGGAGCCCAGACACGCAACAACAATATGTCAACATGTTTTTAAAATGTGTCTAGAAAATTGATGTAGAAATCACCATTAGTGATTCAAGTACTTCCGGTTTGTTGGACCGTAGTGAGTGTCGCCCCCAAGTGGGCTAGTTGACGTCTTTTCGATGTTTATTAGACGTCTTTTAGACGTTTGTTAGACATATATTAAACTTCTATTAGAAGTGTAAATACCTCCCAAAATATTTAACAGAAGTCTGAACAAAGTTTAACACATGTCCTTTAGTGGTTGTGTTATACCCCCGTATAATAATGCTATGCAGTGGGAACTTCATCAGGATTCAGAGCTTCAAACAAAAACCTGTTTTTGTAAGGTACAATTGCATATTTAAGATGAAAATGGATACATTTAAGCCCATTTATTTCACTATTTAAAACAATTTAATGAGATATGATGGATACCATTTTAGAATTTGATATGGTAACTTAATTTCATGTTTAGGTTTAAATTTTCTTATGAATAGATTCAAAATTTTCAGACTAAGTGATGAGCAATTGTGCCTTGAAAACAAACAAGAAAAAATCTCAAATAAGATGAAATATTTATTCAATATCCAAATCTATTCAATGCAATCAACATATATATTGTAATAATACAAAAATATTTGCTTTTATATGTTTTGAAAAATTAACTTTACTTCAAATCAGATTTGTCAAATCTTCATATCAATGTCCAAAGCTGAGGAGTAATTCTTAAAGTATGAATTAATGTCCTGATTCAAGGCCATTTTCTTCCTACACCCTCGAAGAGCATCTTAAAAGAATTCCGCCGTTCTTGAGAATTGTATCCTTGACTGCGTCCTTGTAAGATTTGAAAGTATCTAAAAATATATTGAAACCTTAATTGTTATCTCAACTCATGATCATGGTCAACATTTGTACCTATATATTCAGATTCAAATCAAAATATATGTTAACACTGTTAAATATTTGGTAAGCTACCTGTCCTGAAAAATTCAATATAAATTTATACACAGACACCAAATGAAACCATATTACAAACTAGAAACTAATAATAGTTGAATCTACGTAATAAGTCAACTATTATAAAAAAAAGTTTATTTTGTAGTGAATTAAAATGACAGTCATCTGAAAATAAAAATGTTCCACACTGAATCAGGTTCTATGCATTTAATAAGGGTGTATTAATAATTAATATTCTACTATGAAAGTTCGGGTAACAAAATACCAACGGAAATAATTTGGTCAAGAATTATTTGTTTTCAGTCAAAAAAAAAAGAAAGCTATATTTTTTCAAATATATGTACTAACAAATCACTACACACATGTTTTGAAGTAGCATCACAAAATTACGAGCTGAAAGTTATTAATGGAAGAGGCTGTACCATCAGATGCACGACCATTGTAAACAAAGGAAAGATACCGACGAATGAGAATCTTGGATATTACTGACAAGGTAAAACTAATTAGCGTATCCAACATACAGAAAACTGTCTTACCTAAACTGTAGAGGAAAAAATCCGTAAGGAACACCACTTCAGATGCGTTGATTTCGAGAAATCCCATCTCTTTTGAGAACAAAGGAATGAAAATGGCGCCTAAATAAAGCGCATGTAAGGGTCGCAACTCTGCATGGAAACATATTCATGTGCACTGCATTGACTACAATTTCGATCAGGATTGAAGTTCGAATCTCTACACCCAGACCATTTCATAATTTTTTTTCTTATAAATTTGTACTTTTGATAAATCTATAGGATGTGATTTGAATTACATTTGAGTGTTATACATAATTTGATGCAAATATTTTCTTTACTTACAAAATATATTGTAATATTCATGTTAAGTGACAGAAATCTTTCAATGATTAATTCCTAATTTTGGAAAGGTTTGTTTATATTCAATAAGCAAAGGAAACATCTTTCAAACTGAAATATCAAAGCATTATAATAAAATTGTATGAAAGTGCCGGTCTACCTTAAGATGACTTTTAGACGTCTAAAAGACGTCTAAGCCAATTTAGACCTAATTTAGACGTCTAAAAGACGTCTTGTGCCTGCTGGGAAGGGACGTAAGTGAGGAATGTTGCCCATTGCATAACATTTCTCAATGGGTTCAATAAGCATCATCCTTATTTGTTTTGGGGAAAAAATGTTCGGGAAAATTACAAACTTGAGCATAGCCATTTAGAAGTGATATTCTTATTTAGTCAATGTCATTGAAATCAGTTCGAACCTAACAGTTATCCCTCGTTGCGTTTCTGATTAGAGTACTGTTCAATACAGATATGAATGATACATTTTGTAGGTTCTACCTAACAGTCATGCCACTGGATATCAGGACCGTAATGAGGTAATTCCTTGTTAAGGATTACTTCAAAGAAAAATATATTATTGACGTAATAATGGTGTGAGACTGATAATGTTGCCCACCAGATTGTAGGGTCCAAAAGACTATGATTATAATAAAATGATAGTCGGCCACAATAGTGCGCCATCAGTCTAACACCGCGAAACATGAAATAATCTTCAGGGTCTGTCGGTAAATATCATCCGCCATGGATGGCCAAGACAGGTCTCACCCTCTGAATGATCAGCTGAATGTTGTAACCTTGGTTGAATGCCCTATACATTTCTTATTGAGAACTATCGATCTTCTGACAGCGCAAAATGATGAGCATATATATCATATAGTTGACAAAGACTTACGAAGATTAAAACATGATTCGTATACGTATGTCTGATGTAGTTGTGATCAATACTTCTCTTCAGTTAAACCTTTCAACGATAAATTGATGCTTTGAACTTTCAACAAATAACAGTACAAACAATTATAGATAACAATAGAATTTGTCGTATGTTAATTACAATGCCGAAATTCTGAACATTTGATTCGCTCTATTTCAGTTTGTGTATCAAGTGTTTTAGAAAAATTAGATAATTTTTAAAAAATAATTCTGTAAATAAAGGAAATAAAATAATTCTAGTCCTTTGTTTAGTTTAGTCTACAGCACGGAGAAAATTCTTTTAGTAGTAGCATTGTCTGTGAAGCATTTAACTAATTGCATCTCTGTTCTTTTAGCTTTGTTTCTATTTCCTTTTTGTCTTATCATCTAAAACCAACCCTTAATTTGCCTGAAAGGTTATCATTTTTAAACACCCATTAATTCAACGGCTTCAGATTTCAATATATCGTCAAGTAATATCCAATGATGTTAAAAAATGTTACGTGAGAAACACTGTAAAACAAAGGATAAGTACTGACAATCGATGAAGCAACTTGTTAAACAATGAAAATATATGTTTACATTGTACTTTGGTCATATTCTCTTTGATGGATGACTAGTTTGCATCTGGACAGACACAATGGGAATCAACATGTGTGACTAGATAGAATATGTAAAGGAATAAAATTGCCCGAGTGAATTAAATATGCAAATGTTAAAAATTCGGAATTATCATACGTCATGTAATTTTTTTGTATTTTCCCATTAACATTATCAAAGGTCAGTGTTACGTCCATATCTTTATAATTAGGTTACAGAGAGATTGCAAGCTGAAACTAAATTGTCAGTTTTTATGTTTATATTTGAGCAAGGAATCAATATAACGGATCAATGCTAAGGAAACCAGTCAGGAAATTAATCTTGAGAACAAAGAAAAAAACTGATGTTAATTAAACAAAGTAAGTTTTTTTTCTTTTCTCAACAATGTTTCTTGTTTGTATTGAGTCAAGATGAATTGTAAATAAATGATTTGTAACATGAATTAATTTTTAAGTCATTATTTCAAAAAAAAATTCTAGATAGGCTAAAATATAATTGAAATAAAAGGTAAACTAAGTCTATCAACTTTGTAAGCTTTTCTGTAGAATGAGTTGAAAGAAATCCCCAATATACACATATTAGCACCCACCTTGTTCCGTTTATCATATTGAATAGACAGCTCCCCACCACCATTAGTTGTAGAAATAGAATATTCATACAACGAAACTAGCATTAACACACTGAGGTATTGTCTCTCTTTCCAATAACTAATGACTATGAATTGAATTATACACCCAACATAATTTATTTTAAAGAATTTGAAATTCAAATAATTCTCAAACAAGTAAGTAGACTAAACACAAATAACAGAATGACAGAAAAAAAGAATCAGTTTGAAGCTAAAATGATTTTACGCTGTTGCTCAAAGAGAACAGATTCATCATAATTTGTCTTTCAAGTTTCATAGAAAATATATCACAGAGTTGGAAAAGACCCTTTATCCCTACGATACATAATAACAAATTCTAGAGTAAATATTGCCTAGTATCCAAATTATGGAATTTTAGTCACAATAGATGACAAAATGAACGTTAATTTACATCTACACAGGACAAAACAGGACGTTGCGTGTGTCACACACAATATATCCCTCTTGTTCGTATTTAGAATTGTTAATCAATTACTCAGATCAATCAAAACAATTATCCTTAGTAATTGTCGAACATTATTGGGTTTGGTTATCTAAATGAAGTTTTATCGGAACATGACCATGGAATTACTTTAAATCACAGGTTTAGTTGATGTATTAGATGGAGGGAGCAAAGAGAAAGCTCTTTGCATGGTTGAACACAAATGAGCAACTCACTGTTATTTGATGTTTAATCATCCAAAAGGAATGGAGTGTGTGAACATGTGCTATCAATGTATGAACATCGGTGGTATAGTAATTGTCTCTTTAACGCTGTTATCGAAATAAATTTCAGTGATCTTAAAACGAATGTCGATGTTTGATTTTGTGATGACTATTAAGTGTATTACCTGTTCAGCTGGGGAGAAACCATCCCAAATGGTTTACTGTTAATTGCTTGAAAATGGAAATTGTGTCTTGATAACCTCTTAGTGCGACTTACTGAGTGCATTGTGTAGTTTTGGTTAATCACACTTTTTTAATAATCAGAAAAAGACTCAGCAGGGTTTAATCTCAATTGAAGACTGATTACAGTGGGTGAAATTGCACCTGGATACACACTTTATACTGTAGGTGAGATCGGCCTTTGCCAATGTGAATATGATACAAATATTTTAGAAACTAAGTTGGTACTTGGTAAAATTGATTCGCTACCTCAGTTAAGTTTCACCCACCCTTTAATTTTTTTAAAAATACAGTGATGCTTCTTATCTATTCCTGATGATATATCTTACTTTAATCTTTCCTGAATAACGGATTTTAAAAGCTAAAATATAACTCCACAGAAATATTGATCACTCAACTTGCAATAGGTCATAGAAAAGAAGCATATTGATCTTACATTTCATGGTAGTCTAGCTTAAATTGTGGGGGCTTTCCTTTTGTTGTATGTTTTGTTGCATTCTTATCTGCAGCTTTGCTTTTGTAAGTCATAGCATTTGTAGCGACACAGAGCAAGATGTGTATAACTTTACTGATGATTTTATGTTCTATTTGGTTCTTTCTTTTCGACTTTTTTCTTATGTTAAATGTAATAATGAAAAGAACAACTTGAATCGCCTGAATGATAAACACATTGATGCAACCAAATTATCCTCGGTTTATGCTTTTCAAAGGGATACTTCACAGTTTATGGATCGTCTCTTTGTCTGCTAGAGAACCTCGAACAAAGGGTAGTGTGGTTTGGTGACATCCTGATAATCAATGATAACTGATAAATCAGATAATTTTCCACTAAATAGGTAGACGACGCAAAAACAGATTTATCTTTCCTTGTCTCGGTGACAAGTCAGATACGCCTACTTGTTTGAAAACAAGTTTTCGATATTAACCATACTCTGTCCTGAAATTCGTAACGTATTGGATATCCTGCTTTAACATTCTTTGGACAGCCATGCACGAAATGGCCATGCTTCTGAAACCTAGTTTTGAAAAGGTGAACACAATAAAAGACGGATAAAGTGATTGCTGCGTCTAGAAACCCTAAAACATAAAATGATTAAGAAACTTGTTTCAATATCTATTCCTGATCAGCAGTCAGCTTTTCGATGCTCAAATAAAAACAAAGACATTTAATTGTACGCTGGACATCTGGTTGGTTAAAGGTTCTGCAAAGGGTGATAATAAAATTATTGCGTTGAATCTAACTTGTATCCAAGGCATCAGTGGAGAATTATCGAAACTTATACCCTGGATTATCGAGGATGGGCGACACTAAGCATACATATTTATAATGAAGGCCTGTAATACTTTCTGTGCAATTTACGCTTAGATATTTAATGGACTGAAACAAATGTAAAACTGCTTTTGTCTAGCCTTTCTTTAAATAACATCATCATTCACCATATAGAATCAGGTCAACATAGACCATAGTCTAATAGATTCACACAAACACGTTGATGTTCTGTTCGTTATTGAATTTAGCATCACAAACGTTTAATTTGTCTAATCTAATGTATTATAGTCAGTTTGTATTTCTCTCAAACATTTTGAATCCAACAGAAAATCCATGATCCTACCAAGTGATAATGTTTATATTTTATCTGAAAGAACCACACGAGACACAATGATTCCTGTGTAACAATGAAATAGTACTAAAGTATGATGAGATGGTATGTACTAAAGATATGAAGGCCTCTCACACTGTCTGTGTAGACAAATTGTGAGTTTCATACTGTCAAGATCACCATAATTTGGTTTAACTGTAGGTGATATCACTTAATGTGGTTGGACTGTAGTTGGTATCAGTATGGTTAGGTGAGGTGTGAAAAGCATGCAAGGTGTTTGGGAAGTGTGCAAGGTGTGTGGAAAGTATGCAGAAAAGTTATAAAATGTGTTTGGAAAGGTTGTTGGGTACAGTCATGAAAGGAGGTTTGAGAGAACAGGTCAACGGGTGTATTTTCATGACGTGAGTATTATTTGATTTGTCCACAATTATATTGTTGTAACATGAATGTTCATATAGGAAAAGTATCATGGCTAAAGTAATATTGGTGAAACCATGTCTCACATGTATGTCATGCATTTAATGCAGTCAGTATTTTACATTGTTAAAACAATGTTGTATTCAGCGAGTGTAAGCATTTGTTGTGTAATGAATAACGTATGTTGTTCTGATATGATGCTATAATTGCTGAAGTGTATAAATCATTCTGAGCAGTTTCGCTCGTTGTATGTTGAATGATTGAGTATGTATTTTAATATTTCTGAGTTTTTACGCTCGTATGTTGAATGATTATGTAATGGTGTTAATCATTCTGAGCTGTTATGCTCGTGGTATGTTGAATGATTATGTAATGGTGTTAATCATTCTGAGTTGTAATACTCGTGTGTGTTGAATGATAAATATCTTATCATTTTGTATAGTGTCCGGGTCTAGTGCAGCCCGAGAATTGTGCCTGGGCGACGGTCCGCCAGAAACACCCGTGGTGAAACACCAGACCAGTGGGCGAGGTCAGACCCCAGGATGTGTATGCCTTTCTGGACAGCTGATGTGTAGGCGTCCAGCGTGTAACTGACACAGAACTGTTTACTGTGAGACGTATGGACAATAAGCTCTGCAAAGCATTGGAGCCATGTTTATTATTGGACATTGTTACAAATATTAGAGGATATATTTTGTAGAAGTATAAAACATATGTAATGTGTAATCAATTGTTATAGGTTAATGTTGTATTGACTGGAAGTATTGTGTGTGTGTGTGTGTGGGTAGTGTTCCGTGAGTATGTTTGGGTAACAGTGAGTATGTGGGTATGTTTGTATGCGAGATAGAATTGGGGGAGGGGGATTTTACATAGATATTTATTGCATTGATTTGAATAAATTTCATTTATTCAAGCTTTGAATCTTGTTGTCATTCCATAGCAAATTATTGCGTTGAATCTAACTTGTATCCAAGGCATCAGTGGAGAATTATCGAAACTTATACCCTGGATTATCGAGGATGGGCGACACTAAGCATACATATTTATAATGAAGGCCTGTAATACTTTCTGTGCAATTTACGCTTAGATATTTAATGGACTGAAACAAATGTAAAACTGCTTTTGTCTAGCCTTTCTTTAAATAACATCATCATTCACCATATAGAATCAGGTCAACATAGACCATAGTCTAATAGATTCACACAAACACGTTGATGTTCTGTTCGTTATTGAATTTAGCATCACAAACGTTTAATTTGTCTAATCTAATGTATTATAGTCAGTTTGTATTTCTCTCAAACATTTTGAATCCAACAGAAAATCCATGATCCTACCAAGTGATAATGTTTATATTTTATCTGAAAGAACCACACGAGACACAATGATTCCTGTGTAACAATGAAATAGTACTAAAGTATGATGAGATGGTATGTACTAAAGATATGAAGGCCTCTCACACTGTCTGTGTAGACAAATTGTGAGTTTCATACTCCCCATGACATTTGTAGGTTCAAGTTATTAACCAAAGGATAAATTAATGAGACCATTGGCATTTCAACATGATTAACAGAAAATGATGTCAACAAGACCACCACCACGCGTTGACATCTAGCATGATAGATGAACAAACATAATTCATCAACTCTCATGTATCCTGTTGTTATCTGAATTACCTCTCCCAAATGGTTGTCTAGCTAATGTTAGAGACACTTCACATAAAGATCTGTTCTATCTCATCAATAACGTAAAGTTATTGGCATACATTGTGTTTTTACCTCTTTCATTTGGAGCATTTATAATTTTTTTCTTCGGACCAGTTGTTTTATCAAAAAGTTAAGTTATTTATGAATTTGGTGAGCATGTTAATAACTAAATTGTATTACAAGATGTCGTTATAAGGGGTTTTTATTAGCTTCTTTCACAAAGGACTAATGAGATTAGAAATCTCTAGCGTACCCTTAGTTTGATATGAAAGAATGGGACTTAACCTTTTTCTGAAAGCAGATCCTTACTAGGATGGGCAGCTAGCGCTTCTAGATTACAAGTTATCTACTGTGATAACATTATCTCCCAACAGAGGTAGCTCCGTCATAATTACCCGTACAAGCCTTTCGCGTTCTAGAAATGTACGTAGAAGTCTCATAGTATGCAATCAAAGTTACTTGTGCAATCAGCGATGCCGTTTCAACAGTTATGATTTAAAACGCCTTAGATTTATCTGAAAGGCAAATTTAATTCGAATACGCACTTTGCACTTTCAACAGCACATTGGCCTTATTTGGCAAATCATTTTATAGGCCTGTGTGATGACAAATATGCTATCCATGCATACGGTGTTTTCATTGGCTAAAAAAAGCAAGTTAGTTTATGTAGCAATATTTTGCCGCTAGGTGAACCTACCGGAAGCTCAATTAGAGCTTCTATTACAACAGGGTTGTATAGGAATTGATGACGTAGCTACATTTTTGTACCTCTCTTTGGGAGAGAATGCCGTGATCAATAATGAATGCATTTTATTCAGTAGTATTAACGAACTGTCAGCAATAATTCAGCTATTTTCCAGCTGGATGTTGCCATTCAAAGAGAGTAATCAGAGCAGCAAAAGGAAGGTAAAGGTAAGAGAAAGACGGAAAAAGCAAGAGCGAAACAAAGGAAGCAGGATTTTGAAAGGAGACGACTATGGTATATTAATGACAAAATTACTTCTAAATTAACTCCTTACTTTAAAATCGCATGTTTGTTTTGTACACATGTTAATGGTGTGATATTCAAATGTATAATTCTTTTTATTAGTATATCCATTTGTGTTCCTTTTGGATACAGTCAAAATGGTGACAAAGAAAATGGCGACGAGCCAGAACGGCGACAAGTTGGCGGGAACGGCGACAAATGGCTATTGAAAATGGCCTAATACATACAAAATGATCATTGAATTCTATGTCAAATACGCTAGATACAACAGCGACACCATTTGGATCGAAATACGCTCAAATTGATCTTTGTTGCTGTTAATGTGGATACCATACAGGATCTAGAATATTTTGTCTGGTATGATTTTATATGTTACCCTTTCCTCAGTTAAAGTAAAAAGTGTAAGATTGGTTTCGATGATGGTAAATGTTGGATGTTGGATTATCGGATTTGAAAAAGGTGCTTGTAGCAACTAGGATAACACAAAAGTAAGATGCTATTTGCAGCTTCTGTAAGCATGTTTTTGTAAAAGGTATGTCATAATTATAAACCTAATCATTTGTGTAATTCATTGAACTAAAGCAAACCAGTGCTATTGCGCTGTTATGACATATCAACTCATGCCAGAGTTTCACTATCAGTTTCCAAGAGCAAATTGGAAATGTGAAAACAATCAGCTTAAAACTCCAACGATTTTAGAATGGATAACTAGCTATATATACTTTAAACAGAGAGGGGACATTTCATGAGCTAGTCATTCTATCTTAGCTCTTTCACTCCTTTCTTTATTCTTACTCTGAGATAGTTTAAAAATACTTTCCTGCACCACAAGATCCATATTGTTGCTTCTAATCTAAGCGCAATTTGTATTCATAGTGAAGAAAGTTAATTCACTTTCTGCAAGAGAACGAGGAATGTTTTTCCTTGAGAAAAATTACTGAAATGAAACTATGAAGCAAAAGCAATAAAGAGCTCTTACAGAATTCCATAAACTTACAGACTGAAACCTGATCGATATATCGTGTTGCTAACCTTTCTATTTACCAAACAAATAACTGATCTGCATTAGGTCAGTTTATGAAAGTGCGATATTTCTTTACAATAAGAACATTATATTAGGATATTTGATTTACAGCCAGGAAGTTGATGAATCACCAATGCAAGGACAAAACTATTTGCTCTTATTTCTGTACCATAACATAAGAATTTGTTCTCGTGCAAGGATCCTTATAGCCAGAAATAAGTAAACCTGATCAGTTTAAAAAGTCGGGCCAGCAAATGATTTTCAATTAAAACATTGTTTCTGTATGACAGTTTATGAATTTATGTGCAATAGTTGATAAAGCAGTAAAGTAACCTCCTTGTACTTCCTCAGCATGTTCATCGGACTGTTTTGTTAATCTGAATCAGATAATTGATTAATACATCGATTTATGCTGAAAAAGATTATTCGTTAAAGGATTATATAACTGAAGCTTGTAGAACTCTCGAATAACAATATGCTATCCATGCATACGGTGTTTTCATTGGCTGAAAAAAGCAAGGTACTAGTAGTTTATGTAGCAATATTTTGCTGCTAGGTGAACCTTCCTGAAGCTCAATAAGAGCTTCTATTAGAACAGAGGTTGTATAGGAAATGATGACATAGCATTTTTCCACCTGGATGTTGTGATTTTAAGAGAGTAATCAGAGCAGCAAAGGGAGGGTAAGGGTAAGAGAAAGACGGAAAGATAGCAAGAGCGAGACAAAGGAAGAATGATTTTGAAATAAGACGACTATGGTAGATTAATTAAATAATTACTAATTACTGAAAAAAGAAATTAACCTCTAACTTTAAAATCGTATATTTGTCGTGTACACATTTTAATGTACATTTTTTATCAGTATATCCATTTGTGTTCCTATCGGGACGGTCAAAACAGTGATAAACGAAAATGGCGACGAGTCAGAGCGGCGACAAGTTGGCGGGAGTTAAAGGATTATTCAACTGAAGCTTGTAGAAGTCGCGAATAACAGTAAATCAGAAAGTGGAAAAGGAATATGGTTGTCCTCTGATATAACTTCTTTACTTTTCTATCATAATCGCGTGTATACTGCAATAATAACAATATAAGATGAGGTCCTTTTCCTTTGATTTGTTTACATCTAATTAAGTATTAAAATTATGAAGTATTAATTTACACCTTTTCTGTTTCCCATTCTCCATCCTGCTTAAGACTTTCTTAGCTTGCATCAGCTTAGAATGCAGTAACCAGTGCTTTGTTAACGTTTATTGGATATCATAACAGATTTCAACCCCAATTACCGATGAAAAAGTAGTAAACGAGTCAACGAGTTGAAATGGTAAAGGCAGCAGGACGCGGCGTGATGGCATATCTCTCTTTTGATTTATAAATTAGACCTTTCTTCTCTGGTAAGAGTTAGTTAATATGGTATTTGATAATTGCACATTTCCATTTATTGGAATATACTTGTGATATCCCTCCCTTCAAGTGTGTCAACAATCAAACCTATCTCAGTACTCTTACATAACCAGAAAGCTCTTTGCTAAGGCGTTTTCGCGCATGGGTTGAAATGAATAAATTGTTGGATGAATATTTTAGAAACATTTTACGACAAACGGGGTTAATACGTATACACGGAAAAATCAAATATCGTTGTATTTAGAAATGGAGAAATCGTGGCTTAAATAATAATTACAAAATGATTTTATTACACGTTTTTCGGCGATTCTGATTGGACGAGAGCTCTCAAAAACATGCAACCATTTCTCGATGAATGCAGAAACATTTGCTGTTATACCTCGTGCATTTATTCATTTATGACGTCACCACCTGACAGAACAAATTGACGCAAGGGCTAGTCCGGTTATGACAACATCGCGTTACTTTGTTCTTTTTGCAAAATTAGAAAAGTACGCATGTCATCAACTTTATAACTGAATTAATAACCAGACAGTACTTTCCTCCCCCAAAAGAATCAATTACCTTCACCGAAAACTCTTGATTTTAAAAACTACGAGTCCCGAAGTTTGAGAGCTCGAATCGTTTCACAAACGGTAGCTATTTTGAATGTCACGTGATATCTTAATGAGGGTTATTCCAAAACTGCGAACTCGAGTTAAGACGAACTTTGAATGCATTCGCGTCAATGCTGATAAAAACGAAATTAAATCATATTCCGTTTTAGTACATGGAATTCGCAATTTTGATTCCACCATGTATAGTTGTGTGTAACGAACTGCAAACTAACGTAATGTTGACGAAAAATATTCAAGATTTGTTTAAATTATTCAGAAATCTTTGGAAGTAGAGTTGATTTTGTAATTATAAGGATTGTTTTACATTTTTTGTGAACAATTTGTTGATGTTATACACCGATAGAGGAACACAAAAAGTAAAACAATCCTTAAATGTTTTTTAAAATCATTTTTGAACTATTAAAGAAAAGGAATTTATACACGTTTTGAATTTAAAGTTTCACCAATTGTGAAGAAGAAATTGTTGGGAAAAACTATTTTGAAGTTACTGGAAATGTTTACACATCATATTTTAAAAGACTTTGTGCAGTGGGGAATTTACTCCCGTGAGGCCGCTTTCAAATGCAATTTAATGAGAGTTATTCAATTTTGGATTAAACTGATACGAATGCCAGAGTATAGACTACCGTATCAATGTTGTCAAAAGTTATTATCTTTAGATAATCGTGTGAAGCTCTCATGGGCTGGTAACATGATAAATATATTGTTCTCTAGTTGATTTTCATATATTGGTGACAAACATAGTTTTTTAATCAATATTTAAGCAGCGTCTAAAAGAAACTTTTATTCAGAATTGGCATGAATCACTTTACTCATCCTTTCAACTTTCAGCTTTGCATGTTTGATACAAATTTATTTCCATTGTTTTTGGTTCACCAACTATAAAGACACACTTAACCTTCCTGTAACACATTCCCTTCTTTTCCCTGGTCCTAGGAAGTTTCTTAACTTGACATTTAGTTTGAAGTGACCAACTCTTGAGCCTTCAATTTGCTTACAATCAAATAGTTCTTCGACTTTAACAGACTATATATATGTTCGGTGACTGCTAGACGTAGCGGAGCTGTCAAACGTTGTGAAATCGAAGGCCAATGAATTCATCAATTAACTTTGAATTTGAAAAGCTACTTTACTACTGAAGTTGATTAAAGTAAGTCAGTGGTTCAAAACGTTTTCATTCTTTTCTAAGTAGAAGGTCTGTTTCGGATTAAATGTCAAAGGACTATTGGGACATATACATTCAGCCATTGAGACTACTTCTCAATTGAAAAAACTTTTAAACTATTCTATTCTAAATAGACAATAATTTAAACAAGTGAAATGCATTCATTCTTTCGTCTAACACGATGTCCTTACACTTTGATAAGTTTGCCCATTATTTCAAATCTTTTAGTTTTACTCACGCTATCAATAAAATAGGATTAAGACATTTAACTCATGAATTAGAGACTGGTTAATACAGGTTTATAACAAAGACACATGTTATCTTGTTTTTTTAATAATGATGCTAGCAAGGTTTTCGATTCAGTTGTTCCAATACTGTGTTAATATTTCTCCTATTTACATCTACAGAATTGTGAGGTTTCTGTATGTAGACACTTTGCAATATTTAATTCCAGGTTTAACTTGCTATTAATGAAAAACACATCAGTTTAGATTGTCCATTTAATTACAGGGTCAAGGTACTATCCGGAAGAATGAATTTTCTCATAGAAACACATTTAAACAGAACACAAGTTGAAAATCAATGAAATATTTAACAAAAACATTTGACATTCGCTTTATCCATATATCAGATAGAGATTAAATGACGTTAAAAAGAAATTGCACTGTAACATTTCCGGGATTGGAATAAAAAAAACCACATTAAATTCAAAAGGCAATGTAAAAGGTAATGTAATTCAATTCTAGATATATTTTGATTATCAATTTGAGATTTGTCATATCATATCAACTAATCTATACGTTTAATTAGAACTTGTTACTATTGAACACCAGTAAATAAAATAGAATAAATCCAAGTATAAAACGTGACACTTTATTGAAAGAAATGCCCTTTAACTGCAAAATGATTATAATTTAATATCATAAATATCTATTTATAACACTCTCTTCTCTTAGAGATAGTTTGCTGATGAAAGGTTCAGGTACGCATATTGTTTTGTTAACTGCATTTCCTTATAACAATATACTGTTATCAGATTACCTCGGCAGCTACTGTTTTTTCTCATTAACAAGTTTTGATTCCCCTATACCAGTGTTTTAGGGAGGCGCTAGCACTTACTGATAAAACGGATCAATAATAAGGATAAACAAATCGACATACAACATTTTTCTGTAATATAAATGACCATGCAAAATACATTTCATTTACTTTAAAACTTTGATCGTTTTAACTCAATATTGCTTCTTATGTTGAAAATAATCAGACTGAACAATTAAACATTTAACAGCCAAAAATATAACCTTAGATCATCATCATCAACCTTCATCGTCATCATTAAGCCAGCGGATGATGGTTAACATGAGGATGTTCCTTTTGTTGCAGGTTATCAAGTTGTGTCTTATCTCTGATGTATACTAGATGTAATATATTTGGAAATTTTAATCATTATTATAAGCTTGTTATAACATATGATAGTCAAGTTATCAGTGTTAATGTCTTAGAAGTGTCAAAACGATCTCATGTTAATCTTTGTCTTTGATGTTTAGTTACGTTTTGCGACTAACAGTCACACAATCACGTGTAGATTATCTCGCTAGATGGAGTCACCCACTCATTCATGTGTAGCATATCTTGCTAACTGCACCAACCCAACACATTCATTTATAGTTGATAAACGTGGACTTGTGATAGCAATGATTAATTATTTTAGAAGAGACGTTTTCTTCTAGCATAAATAACTACCCTTTAATAGAAATATATGAATACTTAGCAATCTTTTATTGTTATATTTTCACCACAAAGCAATTTGTTCATGACTGCTAATGTCTGCCTTGCGTCTTGTTTCAATAGTCTGAGGCTTTAATCCCAATTTGAGATGCCATGTTCATAGAGAGTGCAATATATAAACAGCGAAAAAGGTTAAGAATCCCCCTGATTTTTCACAGAGGGGTGAATGTTACCAGAATTGACTCGACTATGTGTTCCCCATTAGTTGAAGATTGGTATTGAACATGAGGAGCCCAAGAAAACTTAATGAAACTTCTTTTGAGGTTGTAAAAGAAAGATCTATTATTTGACCCTGGAACAATGTCAAAGTTACAACCAATTTTCATGGAAACATTACTGCATCCAAGTGAAAAAGGTTTTGATAAATTGAGCCGACAAGCATACAATTCCAAAGTCTCGTTATTTTAAACAATGAAGGTCAAAGTAAAAAAAAGTTCCTCTATCTTTCTCCAAAGTGTACAAAATATGAACAAGCTCGATTAAAATGTCAGTAATATATCTCTTTTGTACAAGTTTATCTAAAAGGTGATCCTTTTGCCTCTATGTGACAGCCGGATGAAAATCATGAATGGATTGATCAGTTTTGGGTTTATTGATGAAGTATTTACAATTATTGAGTATTTATGAAAATGGTCATACAACTATTTTATTGGCTACATGTGTGTCTTCTTTAGATGGATTATGCATGAAACGATATACATATAAGTGGTATGATCGATGTAAATACGATTTGTGTATGTGTTTACATTTGGACATACTTAAAGTGAAAAGCGTCAAATTTCAATAAACTTTTAAACAATTATAGTGTAACACTTGATTATCATATTCCAAAAGTTAACTCAATCAAAAAAGATGTCACGTTTTGTATAAAAAGACTGTTGATAAAAGTTAGGAAGCGACAAAGGTGATGGTACAATGGGCTATTTAAATGAATTATTATTATTATTACCTACTTCAGAATATTGGTAACGCTTTGTTACATAAAATTTTTTTTGCTTTATAAAAAGGCGGCGTGATTGTTTAAACATGCGTATAATTTTGTCACACTCCGACACTAATACAACATTTTAACGTGTAAACCCGAGTAGCCCATCCATTGAAATTTAGTCTGATACGCAGCAATGTGATTGATAACATTTTTCATCACTTACGCCTGAGAGAGACTAGTCTTTGTTGACTTAAAATCAATTTATGAAATCGAAAAAATTTATTTCAAGTAAAATACGTTGATTGAGGTCAACCACTGCATGGAGAGAGAGAGATTCTTTATTTTCCTCCAGTTCGAACCGAAGATCAAAAACATATATACAAATACATCAATTTATACAAATACAATGTTACATTTATATATACAAACACAATAAATAAGAGGATTGAATATACATGTTAAGACATTAAGTAAATATAGGGATTTATATTAAGTAGATGGACATATCTACAGTACCAGTATTATAGAATAGTAGACAGTGTAGTCATTTACTAATGTTTTATGCACAGGCAGTTGATTATTCCGGGTAACATTGTAAAAGATGACGTTTTAAGGCGTAAACATATAGTGAAAATTGTAAAATAATGGTTTCCCAGGTGCTGTGTTCAATATATTTATTGAAGTCAGTAATTCCTCCAAATAAAAAGGCTAACATGTTAATTTCATCTTGTAGTTCAAAGGCCACATAAGCGTCAACTTCAAGAAGATCTATCATAAAAACAAAGAATGCATTTCGGTCAGGATTTAAGTGTTCACAATGTAGTAGTATATGAAAATCATAGTCGTTAGTATAATTATTACATAGATTGCATTCTTTAGATATTTTTCCACGTGATGAGACTTTAATGCATAATTGTAAAGCAGATTTATAATTAGGGTGCAAGTAAGATAATTGCCAAAGAATGTGACATTTTAGTTTATTGTGCACATGTACATAAAGACTCATGTTTGCATTAAAAGATGTTTGCATTTGCCATAGATGTTCTTCATAGTTATGTACGGATGTATTTACAATTTTACGCCATTTAAGTTTGGAAGGAAATAGACCATCTGATATATATTTTTCGATATGTACATTCAAATTATATTTAGAGAGTATTGAAAGTAGATCATCGCAGATTGAGGATTTTGAAGAGGTTGCTATTTTTGCACAAAATATGCTTTTTGCAAAGTTATTACAAGAAAGTTTGCATAGACGTCCAAGAAATATGAGCTTACATTTATCAATGTAGCCAACAAGTGACCATAGTCCTAAATTTGCAATAGTGGAATCTGTTGATGATCTTTTATCAAGCCCCTGTACAATACGAGCAAAATATCTTTGCGTAATTTCAAGTGCATCAGCTTGCTGACCCCCAATGTTCGGTAAAATTTCACAGCCATAGAGACTTGTTGGTAACACCATTCTCAGCCAGATTTTAACACATGTAAGCGGATGGAGTTGAGAAACATTTAATCCTACAGATCTAAGGGAATTGACATTTTGTCTTGCTTTCTGACAGTACCTTTCGATTCGCGCTTTTGTTGATAAGTCGGAAGTTAGGAGGACACCACCATATGTTGTTGATTCAGACTGAGGGATTACTGTATCTCCAAGGCAGTATTGAAATTTGGAATTACTGGATTTTCTTTTACTAAAGATAACTATTGCACTTTTAGAGGGATTATAGGTTAGGCGCCATTTACAGGCATATGAGGACACGATGTCAAGTGATGATTGTAAACCTTTAGGTGATGCGCTAACAAGAGTGGTATCGTCAGCAAGCAAGACTGCAGGAACATGCATGCCATATACACATATACCACAGTTGGCTTCTCTGAGGGAAGTTATTAGGTCATTGATAAATACGAGAAAGAACCAAGATGAGATAACTCTTCCTTGACCTACACCTTGCTTGACACAATACTTGTCTGATCTTTCACCCTGGTACAGGACAAAACATTCACTATTAGTGTAGCAATGGTATAGCAGGTCCCACGTATTTCCTCTTATACCAAGTTTATATAATTTATAAAATAACCCATCATGCCAAATTCTGTCAAAAGCTTTTTCATTGTCAAGAAAAGAGGCAAAGACGGTTGAATCTCTATGCATGTAATATTGAATACTTTCCATTAATGTAAAAACGGACATGATTGCTCCATGTTCACGCCGAAATCCGAATTGTAACTTATCAGGAAAATCTGGTTGAGTTTTAGATAACTTGTTTTCAATTCTTTTAAGTAGAAGCTTTTCAAAGAGCTTACCAAGACAAGATGTTAAAGTGATACCTCGGTAGTTTCTTGGGTCGGTTTTATCTTTTTTGCCTTTATATATAGGTATAACCATACCTAATCTATATTCTTTGGGGACATATTTAGAGGTAATGATAAGATTGAATAATCTACATAGATAAGTAATGATAAATTCGCCAGCAAATATGATATGTTCATTGGATATTCTATCAGGTCCTGGAGATTTATTCCTACTAAGAATTTTGATAGAATCTTTAATTTCAGTGGATGAAAATTCTTTTTCTAGCTCTTCATCATAGATGTGATTTGAGTTTTTTATATCTTTTACTCGTTTGGATATGTGATCTTTAAAGTTAGAGTCAAATTTATCTGAGTTATGAGGTAGAGCTAGATTTGAGTAGTATTTACCCCATATTTTGCATATTTCCGGAGGGGTCGTTGCACTCTCTCCGCCGAAACTAAGAACGTTAGCGTTAGTTACCTTTACTCGTTGTTTACGAACATTTTTGTAAAATGAGTTAACATCCAATTCAGCTGAAAGTTCAATTTGCTTAAGCATTTCATTTTTACTTTGCCTTTTTGATTTTCGTAAGAGGCGCCGAAAGGTGCGTTTTTCAGTTTTATAGCTTTGATATAAAGGGGATCTTTTGTCTCGAGGTTTGTCATTGCCAACCCATTCACGTCGTGCAACGCGCATACGATAGTGAGCATTATCTAAACCGTCCGATTTCCAGAATGGTTTCAAGTAGGGCTTATACTTACTATGAGGTATGGAGTTCACACCCGAATGTAATAAAGCAGTGGTTATAATATCATTATATGTGTCAACAAGGTCTCCCTGATGTTCGTTACCATGGTAACAACTATGATATTTTATGTATTGTTCAATTGAATATTGATAGGAGCAAATGTTGGTTTCATCGGCTCTGTCCCATTTAGGTACACCAAAGCAGTCTCCACTACTATAATGTGTAATAGGGGGTAAGTCTAACGAAATCAAACATGGTAAATGGTCTGAAACATTGTAAGGACAGGTATCAATTATTTGGACATCGCTTATATGACAGCTTATGCATGAAGAAACTAGTATATAGTCAATCATGCTTTGAAAACAGTTGTCCTTTGATCTATATGAATAATCTGGTAAGTTAAAATATGAGTTGCTTAGAGCATTTATGAGATTTCTTTCTGATAATACACTTTTGAGGGCCTTATCTCTTTGTGATAATAGCGATTTACATATATCCGAGTTGAGATCACCAAGAGTAATTGTTGTGCTTATTTCAGACAAGTAATCATACAAGTCAAGAAATTCATTTAAAGCATTGTGGAAGGTTGCATATAATACATTGGTTGAAGGTAATCGGCAATTAATTACATAAACATCACAATATCCGTCTCTGGTAAGTTTAACTGCCACTGTTTATTCAGAGTTAACTGTGAGGGGCTCTGCTCGCCAAGGGGAGTGGTTGTTTACTAGAATAGCAAGTCCATGCGAGCCACGAGAGCACGTGGAACTAGCACTCATACAGTTATAAGTTACAAGATTGAGCTCAGGAAGAGAGTTGAGGTGATAAAGCTTGTCTGGAGAAAGCCAGTGTTCTTGTAAAGCCACTATATCCATATTCTGGGATACAGTCTGCTTAATGTATTCAGTACCATGCTGAAGACCACGCACATTCCATGTTAACAACGAGAGAGTCATAGTAACAAATATTATATACATGAAGTGTCCATTTCTACTTTGGGGGAGCATACGATATTTAATAGATATGGTGGTTGTCAACATTGTCACTGTAAGTCTTATTCCTGGGTATATAGTCTCTCATACGTATTCCTGGGGGCCAGAAGTCTCTGACACCGGACACATAATCCTCATAGTCGTCGAAATCGAGATTAACTTGAACTGTATAGGTATCAGGATAGTTATTACGAACGTTTTTCTTCATCAGTCTCACAAATGTTACTCGAACACTCTGGTCATGAGCATATTCATAAATTAAGTCTTTAACTGAGTCGAAGGAATCTTCTGCACTGACGTTGTACAATACAATTCGTTTAGTCTTTACCTTCGGTACGCCTTGTAGTGCGTGATACTGTTTCGATAGGGATCTTATAGGATGAGTTGTATCTTTCTTTACCTTTTTCTCTGTGATGCTGTTTGGATGGGGATGGCTTACTTTCTGCTTCACGTTGATGCCTGTTTGTTGAGGTCGGAGGGAAGGGAAGTCGGTGTCGTAGTCGTTGTAGTTGATGTCGATGCTAGTGTAGTTAGCTGCTAGATCTTCTCTGCTGGTTGATGTGTTGGCGTTCTCTTGATGGCGTCCTGTCAGCACCGGAATAGGGTGTGATTCGCTGTTGTCCGTTGCTGACTTCGTTGTCGCTGTCTCAGTCTCAGTATTCGTAGTTTCTGCTGCAGTTGACGTTGGCGTTGACGTGGAAGCATCATGGGTATCCTTTGGTGGCTGTAAGTTGGCTTTAGGGTTTTCATTAGAATTGTGCATATGTTTGGAAACAGCTGTGAGTTTTGATTCAATTGTCTTCAGTTTAGAATCAACAGAATAGTTAGTATTAAGAAGTTCATTTTCTAAGTGTAGTATATGATCCCGAAAAGATTTATTCTCTTGATTGGATAACTTTAGCTCTGCTCTTAACTCTGAGCGCCTTTCTTCTGAGTGATTTAGTTTCTTATCTTTTTCTTTGATAGTCTCTTGCAAACATCTGATGTCATCTTTAAGTTTCTTTTCAAGTTTCTCAAATTTGTTCTCTAACACTTCATAACCATCATTCACAACTTGCTTTAGTTGAACAATATGACTGAGCAATAATGCAAATGTGTCGCTTTGCTCACCTTGTGTACTTGAAGTAGTGGATCTTGATAGGGTGGATGGTGTCGTTGCAGGCGGTGTTGGAGTGCCGAGCGTTTGTGATGTTGATCCATTCTTCTTGTTATTGACAGATGATAATGTCAAAGGTGAAGCCGGCAATTGTAGTGTTGATGTTGAGAGATGACGAACGCTAGCTCTGCTAAGAACCTTGTTCTGGAGTACAAAGTCAGTAATAGACCCTTCTATAAAGTGGAAGAGATAATAAACATCTTGTGCGTACTTGTAAACCACTGATGGTGTTGCTGCCTGTGTATTCTTGTAGACACTTTGCAATATTTAATTCCAGGTTTAACTTGCTATTAATGAAAAACACATCAGTTTAGATTGTCCATTTAATTACAGGGTCAAGGTACTATCCGGAAGAATGAATTTTCTCATAGAAACACATTTAAACAGAACACAAGTTGAAAATCAATGAAATATTTAACAAAAACATTTGACATTCGCTTTATCCATATATCAGATAGAGATTAAATGACGTTAAAAAGAAATTGCACTGTAACATTTCCGGGATTGTAATAAAAAAAACCACATTAAATTCAAAAGGCAATGTAAAAGGTAATGTAATTCAATTCTAGATATATTTTGATTATCAATTTGAGATTTGTCATATCATATCAACTAATCTATACGTTTAATTAGAACTTGTTACTATTGAACACCAGTAAATAAAATAGAATAAATCCAAGTATAAAACGTGACACTTTATTGAAAGAAATGCCCTTTAACTGCAAAATGATTATAATTTAATATCATAAATATCTATTTATAACACTCTCTTCTCTTAGAGATAGTTTGCTGATGAAAGGTTCAGGTACGCATATTGTTTTGTTAACTGCATTTCCTTATAACAATATACTGTTATCAGATTACCTCGGCAGCTACTGTTTTTTCTCATTAACAAGTTTTGATTCCCCTATACCAGTGTTTTAGGGAGGCGCTAGCACTTACTGATAAAACGGATCAATAATAAGGATAAACAAATCGACATACAACATTTTTCTGTAATATAAATGACCATGCAAAATACATTTCATTTACTTTAAAACTTTGATCGTTTTAACTCAATATTGCTTCTTATGTTGAAAATAATCAGACTGAACAATTAAACATTTAACAGCCAAAAATATAACCTTAGATCATCATCATCAACCTTCATCGTCATCATTAAGCCAGCGGATGATGGTTAACATGAGGATGTTCCTTTTGTTGCAGGTTATCAAGTTGTGTCTTATCTCTGATGTATACTAGATGTAATATATTTGGAAATTTTAATCATTATTATAAGCTTGTTATAACATATGATAGTCAAGTTATCAGTGTTAATGTCTTAGAAGTGTCAAAACGATCTCATGTTAATCTTTGTCTTTGATGTTTAGTTACGTTTTGCGACTAACAGTCACACAATCACGTGTAGATTATCTCGCTAGATGGAGTCACCCACTCATTCATGTGTAGCATATCTTGCTAACTGCACCAACCCAACACATTCATTTATAGTTGATAAACGTGGACTTGTGATAGCAATGATTAATTATTTTAGAAGAGACGTTTTCTTCTAGCATAAATAACTACCCTTTAATAGAAATATATGAATACTTAGCAATCTTTTATTGTTATATTTTCACCACAAAGCAATTTGTTCATGACTGCTAATGTCTGCCTTGCGTCTTGTTTCAATAGTCTGAGGCTTTAATCCCAATTTGAGATGCCATGTTCATAGAGAGTGCAATATATAAACAGCGAAAAAGGTTAAGAATCCCCCTGATTTTTCACAGAGGGGTGAATGTTACCAGAATTGACTCGACTATGTGTTCCCCATTAGTTGAAGATTGGTATTGAACATGAGGAGCCCAAGAAAACTTAATGAAACTTCTTTTGAGGTTGTAAAAGAAAGATCTATTATTTGACCCTGGAACAATGTCAAAGTTACAACCAATTTTCATGGAAACATTACTGCATCCAAGTGAAAAAGGTTTTGATAAATTGAGCCGACAAGCATACAATTCCAAAGTCTCGTTATTTTAAACAATGAAGGTCAAAGTAAAAAAAAGTTCCTCTATCTTTCTCCAAAGTGTACAAAATATGAACAAGCTCGATTAAAATGTCAGTAATATATCTCTTTTGTACAAGTTTATCTAAAAGGTGATCCTTTTGCCTCTATGTGACAGCCGGATGAAAATCATGAATGGATTGATCAGTTTTGGGTTTATTGATGAAGTATTTACAATTATTGAGTATTTATGAAAATGGTCATACAACTATTTTATTGGCTACATGTGTGTCTTCTTTAGATGGATTATGCATGAAACGATATACATATAAGTGGTATGATCGATGTAAATACGATTTGTGTATGTGTTTACATTTGGACATACTTAAAGTGAAAAGCGTCAAATTTCAATAAACTTTTAAACAATTATAGTGTAACACTTGATTATCATATTCCAAAAGTTAACTCAATCAAAAAAGATGTCACGTTTTGTATAAAAAGACTGTTGATAAAAGTTAGGAAGCGACAAAGGTGATGGTACAATGGGCTATTTAAATGAATTATTATTATTATTACCTACTTCAGAATATTGGTAACGCTTTGTTACATAAAATTTTTTTTGCTTTATAAAAAGGCGGCGTGATTGTTTAAACATGCGTATAATTTTGTCACACTCCGACACTAATACAACATTTTAACGTGTAAACCCGAGTAGCCCATCCATTGAAATTTAGTCTGATACGCAGCAATGTGATTGATAACATTTTTCATCACTTACGCCTGAGAGAGACTAGTCTTTGTTGACTTAAAATCAATTTATGAAATCGAAAAAATTTATTTCAAGTAAAATACGTTGATTGAGGTCAACCACTGCATGGTATACATCGATTGTTAACTTTTGTTACAGTTTTAGTACTGTACTTTTGCAATGGAGGGTGTTCTTGCACAAACTTAATGGATGTGGCATCGATAGACTTATTCAGAGTATTTAGACTTCTTAATTTCGTTCACTTTCTTCTGAACCAAATTGCTCTAAAGCAAGACAGTTTAAATATCTCTACATTATTTAAAACATATATGACTTATGCCTTTGATCTTACAAAAGCATTTCTTTGACGCAAAATGATAAAAAGACAATCCATCTTGGATGCACAACTTAAGCATCCAAAAAAGGGGCATCCGAATCTTTTGCAAAAGCTTCCTAATTACATTTGACAAGTTTGTGATCTATGTTATAAGTAAGAGCAGATTTTTGCAAAACGTTGTGAATTTATACTGGCATCTGAAAATCTCGAGATTTTATGATTATGAACAAATGTTTAAAATGAAACACTAATTTAAAAATAATTGATATTTATGATATCTATACTCACCCAAACCTAAACAAATCTATAACTATTAGATAATTTTATTGTGTGGTTGCACCAATAAGAAAAATAATTGTTTTTAACAATTTTAATATTTGACATTCATGAAACACATGCGTATATGTAATACCAGTCTGAGATCGGAAGGATATAGTTGCGAGAATTTTAATACTTTTCAGCGAGTACCTATCAGGAGGTATAAAAGATATAGCATGTCAGTTATTTAAACAATAAGCATATATTACACATGCTTTTAAATGAACACCTTTATGGAGACGGGTAAAAACTTTATCATACCTTTTCTACAATTGTCTATTAAAGCGAGTTGAGTACGTCTTGTATTTATGTAAGCTTATGTAACGAAGCACCTTGTAATCTCTATAGTAAACATTTACAGGAAATCGTACGAAACTTACATAAACAGAGGGCGACAGTCAAGAAATCAAACGAATTCCTGTCGCTGATTATCAACGATATCTTGTCATCTTTCGTTGCAAGGTTGAAGTGTGCATGTTGTGTAGATATTTATCATGTTTGTACAACGAATCAAGTCAGACATATATCCCAATTTCTGAGAAACCTTATCTGCTGTCTAAATAACGCTTAGTCTTTTCACAAGCCACGATTAATGGATAAGCACTGAACAAATTTCTCATTGTTTGTTTACACCTTAGAAACACTAAGTGGGTTGCTAAAACATTATATAATGAAATATCTTACCTTTTAATGGAAAAAGTCATTCTGTGTGTAGAGATTGAGGAGTTTTTCATGAAAATGAAATTACTCTTCAGAATTATGTCAGTTCTGTCTAATTTAAAAACTGCTAGCCTATTGTTTAAGGAACCAACCTTTTTTGTTAAAGTAAAAGATTGCAGGATCTTCACCGTAAGGAGATTTGACGTTTTGCAAATTAAACATTGTTTACATAACAAACTCACGAATTAATACCATCCCTTCAAAACTATTACGCAGTAATGTTTGGTCAGGTATAAAAAGGTTAACCTAAGCTGTATGTATAACAATAACTTTATGCAGACACTTATCACAAGTACGATTGTGTATTGAGTCCAGTTTAGAACCTCTTGGATTTATGCAGCTTAGATAATGAAGCACATTGTAAAATATGTTGAAAACATTTGAAAGAAATAATATGATATTTATCATAATTATAACTTGATTTAGATAGACACTTTATGCAGTAACTTCACATCATGTCGAGGAGTTTAGTTGGTTTCCTCTCAAGGTGAGTTATAACATATGACGCTTATCATGCAAGCTTGGGCATAATACTTATCTCAAATTGAACCTGATAGCAATTAGCAATGTCGTACCTTTGAATGGCTTTGAAAAGTGATTAACTAAAGGCGCTTTATGGAACGTTAAACATTAATTTCATCTTCTTCAAGCATTCCATTGTAAAAGTTTGCATCAAAGATATGATTTTTATATTGGTGCAGCAAACTGAAGCCAACCAGTGCTGTATGCTGTTCCACAGCATAACTCATGTCAGTTTCAACATGTGATTCTAAGACCAAATAAGAAATTTGAAAGCAGTCAGCTTTACGATTTTATAATATCATAATCAATACATGATTGTTTTTATATGGAAGTATTTTTGATGAGGAAGTCATTCCATCATGACTCTGATTTCTGCTTTACAAGATTGATTCTTGCTCCAAGACGATTTAGAAATACTTTTCCCTCCTGCGCCACAATGTATAATTGTTAACGCCACATGCATCTTTGCTGCTGATCTAAGCGCAATTTGCATTCATCGTGAAGATAGTTAATTCACTTTCGGCATAATAATGAGTCGTGGTTTTTCCCTTTAAGCAAAAGCAATAAAGAGCTAGACAGAATTTCAGTTACTTACAGACTGAAACCTGGATCACGTTGCTATCGTTTTTATCAGGGGCGTAGGAGCGAATTTGAAAGGGGGGGAAGGGGGGGGGGGGCTTGAATTGACATTTTGTAACCGTCAATTAGGACATAATACTGAAGTCAGTTTAATTCCTTGTTTGATTGGATGTTTTAGTTCTACCCTCAGAGTAGTTTTAGAACTACCCTCAAAGTAGTGCATAGTAACTGTTTTGTAACAATACTAGACCAGTTATTGGGAATTATGTAGTAAAAAGGGGAAAATAGTCATTTTGAAAAAAAAACCATTTTGAAAGAAAGTCGATGAAGCCTCCCCCCCTCCCCTGTTCCTACGCCCCTGTTTATTTCCTTGCACATGAGTGTGATCAGTTTTAAAGTAAAACAGTATTACAGAATATTTAAATAAGTTTAAGAATCATCAATGAACAACATTCAGAGCAAAAACAAAAGCTGATACCTGTTGTGTTTTGTACCAGTCTCTCCTCCTGCTACAGTAGTTGCTTAACAATAAAAATATCAGAAACGGAAGTTAGCGGTGACAGTAAATGAATTTATATGGAGTGTTAAATAGATCAGTAGAATAATATTCATTATGCCTGTTAGTGCGAACATTTTACGAATACCCTGACCCGCTGTTGTTAAATGCGAGTCGTTTCATTGACTGGTAAAATAGCTAGCGATACGAGATGGCCTAAAAGAGATCAGAGATATGGAAGGAGCTCGATCAGCGGATTCTATTACGCTGATGTAGCAGGATGACCCTAGTGATGTATGATTAATAAATTTATTATATTCACCATTCCACTAAGTGAGATTTGTCACAAACTTGTAATCTTTTAATATAACAATTGTATTCATCTTTCTACGAAGTGTTATTTGTCTTAAGGAAGCCTAATTTTCTTAAAGAAGCCTAATTTTCTTAAGGAAGCCTAATTTTCTTGGTAAGCTACATTAATGTTACATTTTACCTTGCACCTGTACATTGCTATGGTAGTTGCAAAATTGGTGTGACATGCAATCAACATGACAGGAAACGCAGAAAAGAAAACTTTCTGGCAGGGCAAAACAAAGATTTGGACCTAACCTTTTCACAAAGACCATGCTCCTTTAAGCATGTTGTAAGCGTTACATTATATCCCCTGGTTAATGAAGAATTTCTTGACATCAGCCATTTATTTGTTATGATTAAACTAAAGTTAATTAAGTTTCACCTACAAAACAAGTGTTTAATGACTACTAGCAGTTAAAAGTTAGAAGCTGATAAACGTTGTGACATTGAGGAACAATGAATTCATCTATTTGACTTGACATTTGATGATCTACTTTACTTTAGAGTTTGTCCAAAAGCATCAATTTAAAGAAAGTTAAAGTAAATTCTCCCACATGGAGTGGCTCATAACGTTTTGAATGTTCGCTCCAAATAGCAGGTCTGTTTTACATTTGGATGAGGTTTTCAGCTGTACCAGCACTGTGTTACTGTTCCTGCAACATTTTGCAGTGTTTCATTAAGGGCTGAACATGTGTACTCATCCTGAAGTATATACTCATGTTTATCCCAGAAAACAATCACTTATCAGACTACCATGGCATATACTCGTTTATTCTTAATGTTAACAAGTCTGACCGCATAAGTCATTTGAATAATTACATAATTAACACAACAAATACCTTTACCAAGACCCCTTTCGTTAACAATATACTTGCTATCAATAGTTAAATTGCTTTTGTACAAAATAGACTTGGTTGGACAATCAGTAACTTGCAAAATAACAATGTTTCAGTTACTTGCGGAAAGTAAGCGCACTCACTCAAGACATTCTTCCAAAATATATGTCCCGGGATTCACCTCAGTTTTAATTTTTTCAAGTTTGTCATTGTTATACAAGAAATAAACAATATTCTCTTAATCTTCATCAATATCAAGTCTTAAGACTTAACAATTTTTTTAGACTAGTTGTAAGGAATATCGTGACATATCTTATATCGAGCTCTCTTTTTAGACTTAACCCATTTTAATATAGTCTTTTTACGATGTATCTTAGGTGCATAAAATCTGGCAAAACTGTTAAATATCATAATAACATTGTACAAGCATTCCTCAGATTTATAGAACGTTAAATTAAAATTGTGACGTAATATTCTTAAAAATTCCCATCTTTGAACTACTTATTTTTCCCACTTCTTATTTGTTTAATTATATTTCTGCACATAGAATAAAAACAATCAATGGTGAGAGTCTCTGTTAGGAAAAATAATGAGCTAGCAAAACCATTTACCAGAACACTTGATTCTATTGCATAAAAAACTCTCATCAAAGCCTGATGTTTGGTCCAAACTAGACAAATTTCAATATTGTCTCTCTCTACAGAATGAAACGCCTTTTCTAGTAATATTTAGTAAAAATACTTGGCAATATATACTTTTATATATTCACCACAAAGAATTTGGTTCATGACTGCTGCTATCTGCCTTGCATCTTGTTTCAACGATATGAAGCTCTACGCTGCTTGAGTTCCCATGTTAAGATACTCACACAGGGTACAATATTCATGATAAAAATAAGATTTTTCAAAGCATCATTTTTTGAAGAATCAAAATGGTAATGCACAGACATATTTACTTCCTTGCATCAATCTGCGCCTTTGTGCTTCATACTCCCCGCAAGGAATATACTTTTCCACACCATAGGCAAATATACACAATTCTAGAAACCCCTAAAAGGTTCAGACGTATTAAATTGAGGTCGCATATGTCCAAGTGTCCAAGTGATACCATTGATAGACTGGTAGTGTCTGTTAAGTAGACATTTTCAGTCAAAATAGATCCAGAAAAAGGTTCCCTCTGCTTGTATAGTGAGTCCGGGTTCTTGCGCCTCCAGGTATACAACTTTTCAGACTTCATAAAAAAGAAGACTTTTCGCTGCAAACAATTTAGAATACAGAAACTCTTTTTTGCAGAACTCTTTTCTAGTATAGAGATCTACCTGTGTTTTATAGACCTCTGTAGAAGAGGGTATTTGATCTGAGGTTGAATATTGAGTGCCTGCAGCTAGTCCTTTATACAGAACACGTGCGGAAAAAACAATAAGAATATGAAGTTTTATATGGCAAAGTGAAAAAACTTGAACAGGGTTATATTCTTAACATATTTGTTAAAGTTTATTTTCTTTTCCTGCTAAATATTCTTGCAATAAGCGCAAACATGATTAGTCAAAATATATTCCCTTCAATGATTGAACACCTTGAACTCATTTTCAAGCGTTCAAGATTTGCTATCACATGTCAAGCAGTGAGTGATAGTGTCTGCACTGGTTCATCACAGGCAGTGCTGCTGTTTGAGTAATTGAGGGAATGAGGTCAAAAGGAATGAAACCAAATGCAAAGAAAAACTGATTGCAACCTGGTTACGGTTTGATAATAGATAACTGATGGATGAGTGGCAACACGAATATCAGGACTATTGAAGACAACATCTTTGAAACTTACAGGTAGGTTTTAGACGAAAAGTAATTATTAAACTTAGTTTGCTGTGTCAAAATACTGTATAAAAGAACAGTATATTCATAAACATAAAATGGAAATGAAACGAACCAGGCATTTGAATTGATGGACAAATGCCCTTGAGGTCCGGGAATTTACCCCGTTGAATCTGATTATATGATTTTAAAATTGTATTTTTAATTTTACATAATTCATACTCAGTATGTTCTGCGTAAGGTCTTGAATGTCTAGTTTTAATATTATATCTTCGTAAGCTTCAACTCTTCATTAGGATTATCAGTCCATCTATACCAATCATAAAACAGCATAGCATCTTGAGCAACATGACCAAATTCCATAATTAAAAGCAACATTCACAAACAGAATTCTTTTACTACTGACCTAGTTTACAGCTCGAGAGTTTTGTAATATGATATTTGTAAATATTACTCCGGTACAGTTACATAACGGTCATACCTCAAAACTTTCAGTGTTATGTTAGTGTGAATGTTACCAAATTGGCTCTGCTTTGCACAAACCTGACATGGAGAGAAATTCAGAAAATTGTGTTCAGAGATTTTAAACGAAAACTTGACCCTAGGACAATTTCAAAGTTACAACCAATCTTGATGCAAAAGTGAAATCGACTTTGAAATATTGAGTTGACTAGCACAAGTTTCAAAGTCTTGTTATTTATCAATGAAGGTAAAATTCTCCCTCTTAAGTGGATTGAAAATGAACAAAATGGAGTCATGAGGTGTTAGTAAGATTTTTTTTATGAGTTTATCTTTATAGCTGGATGAAATTATGTATGTATCTTAATTAGAGTTATGAACTATTTCCGATCATTGAGATATTTATGAAGAATTTATGCATGTATTGTGCATGCTATGACGTATTTATATGTGCTTTAATTCGGTCAAAAAGTGTCATCTGATATCAAATATTTCAAAGCGAGTTGATAAAATTAAAAAAATGTTTTTACTTTCATTAACGAGTGTTGATATATTTCATATCAGAGGACGCGAGGGTGAGATTATATTTATCATCCAAAATCATTTTTCATTTCGATTCCGTGAAAAATGTATATTTCTGAACACTGCATTACTCTAAGATTCTCAGTGTAGTGATGTCATAAGTACATCAGTGACACGTTGTTTCATAAAAAAAATTGTTAGGTTGATTAAGCAGTGTCTTACAGTTTTCAAACATGCATATACTATCTGACACTAATACGACTATCTTATTTGTAAACCAGTGTCACCAAGACACTGAATTTTAGTAATCTACGCAAAAAGCATATGAAACAAATCCAACAAAAACGCCTGGGAGAGACTAACTTGTTTCTGACAATTTATTTTGTAGACCAAAAATCAATTTCAGAAGTCAAAGAAATTGATTAATGGTGAGTGAGATGCGTTGATCGACGTCAACCCTTGCCCCGTGCATGTTTCAGATGGATTGTTAACTTTTGTAATAGTTGTAGTAATGTATTTTTGAAGTAAGATATTTATATCAAGACCACAAAGTTAACTCAAATATCAATCCTTTCACAGCATTTGATTTATTGTGGAATACAGGGATTTAAAAGTATTAATAATACTTTCTAAGTATTTCTGTTTAATCTGAGGGTTTATAGGAAAGTGTCTTCTATCTTTTCTATTTGTCTCCGGAATTGTTTGCAATCTTTTTTTTACATGTTTGGAGTATTTTAACTTCTTTAACGCTTTCACTTTCTTCTAACCCAATTGCTCTAAGGCAAGAAAGTTTAAATATCTTTACATTATTTTAAAACATTCTACTAACGCTTTTGATCATCCTAAAAGCATTTCTGTGACGCAAATTAAAAAAGTTTGTTCCATCTTTGGTAAACAACTAAAGCGTTCTTATAAAGTGGCATTGATATGTTAGGCACAAGCTCATACATTCCATTTGGCAGGTTTGTGTCTTTTTATGTGGTAAAGTAGATTTCCCAAAACGTTGGGAATTTATGCTTTTATCTCTTAATTGTGAGAACTTATTAATGTACAACAATGTTAATTTGTTCATTTATTGTCTAGTGAGTATTGTTTTTATTCTTACATAACTGATCCTGATTTTTTTTATCATCGCCCTAATCATAGATATATCTGTTCTCATATTATTTGAAATTTTCAACAGTCACAAACATTTTAGTTTGAGAAGGGAGGCTAGGATTGAATGAACTTTTAGTACCACTACCTTGGAAAACATTTAAGATGGTTTAACAAATATCATTGTATGCAATTAACTTATATCACAAGCCTATTTTAACTGGATTTTAAATAAATAACGTTATGAAAACATTCATCATTAAAAACGATCTTTGTACCGTTCCTAGTTGAGAACGTCTTGTATTTATGCCACTTTAGGTAATGAAGCACCTCGTAATCTTTATTGTAAACATTTAAAGGAAATGATATGAAACCTATATATACAGTGGGCGAAAATGAGGATATGAACTGATTTCCCGTCGCTGATAATCATTTCTTTTCAAAGATATATTGTCCATTTTGGTTGCCTAGGTTGAACTGTGCAAGTTTTGTTGATTATTTTTGCATATTTGTACAACGAATCTCTCGGTTTCTGATAAGCTCCATCTGCTGTCTACACATCGCTCAAAGCTAAACATTTATGGACACACACTGATCAATTTCTCATTCTTTATTTACACCAGGGAAATCCAATCTGATAGTTGAGATCATATTTGTATTGAACTGTTAACCCTATTGTTGAAAAAACTAGTCTGTATTTAAGGACTGATGAGCATTTCAGTTAAAAGCTACTGATTAGAAATATGCTTGCGATGTCATCATCAGGTAAACCTTATTATGATGACCATATAGCGCTTGCGTCAGTCTTGTTGGTCTCGGTAGATAGGTAGATAAATCCTTATTGGCCATCTTCAGGCATAAACTAGTTACTGATGAATATATATTGAAATACATAACAACCAATTAACTCCTCATTGAGAAAAAAACATGTACAAGGCAAGGGTTAGGTATCATTACTGGACAATGACATCTATTTCCTTCCCAGCATGATGCTGGTTTCTGCAAGAGACACCTACTGTCTGAGATGATAATTTGGTTGGCCAGTCTGTTACTGACATCTATTATAATGCTAAAACTAAAATAATAAACTGTAAATTAAATGTTGTCATAATGATGTGATATTTTGCACGTTATTTTAGTTATTGAGGTTGACCAATATTAGTCTGTAGTTAGTTTTAGCAAAAGTTATGTACAATACAAAAGAGCCCCTATAAGCCTAAAGGTAAAATACCAAATAAGTTTTTATTATTTATCAAAAATTACACCAGTGGCTTCAGTCAATAGCCATAAAGCATTTTTTATACGTTCAATTCATTGTACATGAACCACTCTGACTAAAAACCTTTTTACATACACAATATTTGATTTAAACATGAATTTTTTAAATGTAAAGGGGATATTGTAATTGTTTGCACATTTTGGCGGCAATAGAAAACCTACTTACATAAGTATGTCAGATAGCTGATAAAGCTGTGTCAAACAGGAGATGACGATATATACAGTATGTGGCTGTATATAAGTTGGTATCTCGTATACAAATAGACGAAAAAACGTAACCCATGCACATATGGATCGTTTCCCATCCCAGGGGAGTGAAAATAAAAAATAAAGACAATAAAAAAACTTGCAGGAAATCAGTTTTTTTATTCTATCGTTATGTGTTTTTTGAATGTTTTCATCTCCTCTACAAAAAAGATATAAATATGTTAAATAATACACATGATGAATGCTTATGAGAATGGTCGTGTAACGACTGAAAAAAGAGCTTTGTATTTGAAAAACTGAATAACAAACAATAAATGGTATGAAAGGATTCTAAACTATTTATAGATTTATGTGTTTGGAAAATGTAAAGATGAATGTTCACCCTTAATGGCAACGTTTAGAATATGATTTTATTGCTTGACCTTTTATAAGTGACATTTAATATGAAATATTAATACGAACTACTAAATTGAAGTCATGGTATAAATGTCATTTGCTGATAGGAACAAAGTTAGATTACCATCCCCATGATGATTACTACTAAATCAGATTATTATTTTCCAATTTAAAAAAATGAAATGTTTCACGCATCCCTTATATATGTGCACGTAACAGCTTTATATTGCCATCTAAAAATATTGCTTGTGTGTACCTCGTCTCTGCTGCTCAACTACATTATCCATTTGTCAACCAAATGTGAATATTTCTAAAAACGACTGTTATGCCGTTGGGTATGCCGTAAACACTTCCAAACTTTCTTTCTACAGACAAAACACAAATGTTTTCCACCCGTATCTATATTTGTTCCAATAAGAAGTACATTTAAAGTCTTACCACCACTTTTTAAAAAAATATGCCCGAGAAATATTTAACCACTTTTATGCAGCCTAAGGTCCTTTCTTAGCCTGAATGTCTGATTAATATTTACATCAAAATTCCTGAATTATAGTATCATCATTGTCGGTTGGTACCTTCAACAGTAACTTCTTTATTGAATAGCTTTAGGTACTTTGATATAACTCTCAGTGTATGCCATATACAGGGGAACTTTGTATCAGCTTTTCTCTCTTGTGAAATAGTTGTTGCTTCTGTAATGTAATAATTCGGTGCGATGATTCCCTATGGGAATTGTTGTATGATGTATTTCATACTTGAGATAATTACAGATTTCTATTGTTATTTCAAAAACTGCAAAACCTGGAATGACTAAATTAGTACAATGGGTATTTTTAGTTTTATGATATTAGTTGAGTGCAACTCATGTCTGAGCAGCTCGTTAGACAAACTCAACCAGCATACTTGCATATATACTGATGTGTTTACCACGTTACTTGTCTGGGAATAATAAATCTGGATTAATTCATCACTTCTACAGTTGACTTGATTTCATGGCATGTTGGTTTCAATTCTTGTTTTTTAGTAGACTGTCCTTCAGTGCAATAAGCTTGCCTCACCGGATATACATTTGTCAGTTTGACTCATAAGAGGAGACTAGGACTGACGGCAGCTATTATCATTATTTCTTAATATCATAGATAGTCTGATGGCCAGTTTATCTTATTATTTCACATTGACTAAAACAAAATATAAATGACAATGAATCCTGAACATAACGATGACTAACGTTATTTTGTTTAACAACAATAGTGAATCAGGTTTTTGAAGAGTTTAGAAGTTTATCTCTTTTGCATTTATGCCCTATAACATTTCTATTCATTGTTTTCTAAATTTAATGATAATCTTTAGATCTGAATATGTTTGGATGATGTGATGATATTAGTTTTGAGGCTGATAGTAATAATGGCAATTCTGTTAACACTCAGTAAACATTGTTTGCGTTATGAAATTACCTCCTTACAAACGTGAAAGTCAAAAGGAACAAATCGTCATGGTAAGTGCGTCCTATTCAATAAATCTTAGCGTGTCTAAAGTAATTACCTTTGTTGGAAATCCCTTGGGGAAAATTCATTGTATCTAACGCAGGAAGCACCTGTAAAGTAGTGTTTGCTGTAACATAATTATAGGTTTTGTATAGATACGAAATCTTCTGGGCATCAACACATACATGTAATCTAGTTTCATGTCTAACCAATTTACACTGGCATATTTACTCACAAATCGAGACAACACTGGTAATGATTATTGTCCTGTTATTTTCACAGTGTTAGGTCCGTTTGACCTCACAGATAAGAATGTCTTATGGCGTCATTCTGTGACTTATGATAAGTTAGCGTGTAAAAGAAAACACTAAATGGTCAGTCGAAAACCCAATGCCATTAGCAATCAAAGCATGTCCTCATTTTAAACACCACTTGTCAATTAACAATGATTCTTTGAACTAAACAAAGAAGAATCTCACATTGTGCTAGGGAGGTTTGTTTTGACACAAAAGCAGTCGGTGCTGATTAGATCCAAGTGTCACTTCAGATAAGCTAGACAAACATTTATGACAGGTGAAGTCATTATGAGAGACTGGTCTAGATAAATAGTACCAGTTCACCAATATTGGAATTTGTGCAGTTATATTCCCATGTATTCAAAATATACTTTCCCCCACAAAAAGTAACGCATAGGTGATTTTTAGAATTTTGGAATCTTATCAAACGGTAAAAAACCATTATATTGCCTTCCAACACGTTACTGTTGTAGGAAAATTGTGAAAGAGTTACATTTTGATCTTTTTGTTTCTTTGATAAGAATTTGAAAAGTAAAATTCACGGGAGAGTAAGCGTAAAAGTATATGGTACTGATAAACAAAGAAAGGCAATCATCGTTTCATATTTTGTTATTACACATGTAGATTTTGCATGGAAAAGAGGCTAACAGGAAGCGATAAAATCCGTGGCGAAAATTGGCGTCACTGTATGTCGGATTGAAAGCATCGAGTAACAATTTGCATTTTAGAGTGCGATCTTATGCCTTTGGGGTCGGTTCCTGCAAACCAATTCCGCCGACAAGAGCTCCAGATGTGTCCCTCGAGGATTTAGCTTAAAAGAATCGTCATCGTGAAGCGGATATTCGACCAAGAATGTCAGCTACCACCCCTGTTGTGAACAAGTTTAAAATGCGTAAGTCAAATTACAACATGGCTGCAAAATCTGACATCAGTGCTGAAAAAGGTTGTATTTCAGTTGTATTTCCACACCAGGTACAGAAAACAAACATAATCAATTCAATTCAGTTCAATTTTTTATTTCAGTAAAAGGCCTAAGGCCCACGTACAAAACATATACACAAGACAATATTATATTTGGGAGAGCATTGAAATATACAATGTAAGTTAATTTGATGATAGAGTCATTGCACGCAAAGTGAGTGCATTTCTTATAACACATGAGTAGAACGAAAGAGTTTCTGAGTTCTGACGTTGAAAAAAAAATTGTAAGTAAGAGATATCAACATTGTCAGGTAGGTTTGGGATATATTTTCTTCTTAATTCAATAAAACAAGGACATTTGAATAAAAAGCGTAGCTCATCTTTAATAACATCATCTTTACAAAGCTTACAAAATCTTAAAAATCTAGGTGTTCCTTCTCTTCTTCCAATATTTTTACGTATTGATAGGGCACCTATACTTAGCAAAGTAATTCTACGGCGTGATTCTTTCGATTTAATAGTTGTCAGGTATTTCTATACACAAAGTCTGTTTGATGGTAGAATACGGGTCTAAATAAGAACTGTCATTAATGTCAGCAAATATGCTTTGTACACAACAATAATTTTTTCTTAATACAAAATTACGTAAAAATTCACTTTTGTTGCCAACACCCTGAGCTTCCCATACGTAACCAAATCCGTACATGAATAGTATCTTTTTGAATTATAATGATATAATATTTTATGATATATTCAACGTAGTATTCATTATTACCATACCTTTTTACAATATTGGCTCATGCGGCCTCACTATGTAGGATACACATGACCCCCCTCTGGCTGCTCCCAGGATAAACATGGCAATACTCTTATGGTACATGGAGGCATGTAAAAACGTCTGCTTTGTACAAAAAAATTCTACACGTAAATTGTTTGATAGCACAAGATATTGTGTCTTACAACTTTTCCGTGCGGAAACGTGACCATGATATAGGCGGCATTTTTGCTCTGTTTCATACTCTCCATAATGGGCACATATCACTACTAAGTTTAATGTTTGTCCTAAATTTTATTGTAACATGAGAAAAACTAATCGACAAAACATGTTTCGGACACTTCTACATGTTTGTCTGAGGTTAGCGGTTGCTAGGGATTGTTGTTAGGAGACGGAGCTTAATAGATCGGTCTATTACACAATGTTAATGGGCTATATGTTGTAAAATACCACGCGCTTGAAACAAGCAATGCGAACTTATCATTCATGTATCTATATATCTAGGTCTTATTAAACAATAGATAAAGTACCTGCGGCATTAGAAGGGATATCTGAGCTGACCTTTTGTAAACATATTGATAAAACATGAAATCTGACTACACCACAGGGACTTGCTGTGTATTTGCTTACATTCTTGGTGCCTGTGTATTTTTGTTTCGTGTAATTGTTTTTAATGTTTACTTTGAAACAAACAACTGCCGACATTAATTGAATATAATGAAACATGAGGAAGCTCTTTGAAAAAAGTAATTGGGTAAATACAACACGAACATGCAAACTAGCTAGTTTGCACAATTTCCAAATGGATGACATGATTACATGGAACATTAATAAACAGATAAAACTTTTGTTAAAGCCCTTTCAATCGACATACTGAAAAAGGGTTAACACTATTTAAATGTTTTAAAAGAAAAGTATTATCTGAATTCTGTTTAGGTAAAACCCTTCAATGTCATTACAATCGGCTCTCTGGGACTGAAATAAGATTAGGCCGAGGTAACGCCAAAGACACATTCGATTACATGCATTTTACACTTTGGTCAATAAAGTTTAACTTTGAAAGTTTAGATGTCAAACATAATTGTTTTGGATTAACCCTGTTTTTAAACTGCACTTATTGAAACAGACTGGGTTTTTTCAATTCGGGAAGAACAAAATCAATATGATCATGAATTCACATTCAGTATTACAACTTGTGTAAAAAGCTGAGAAAACTTTACTCAGTAATTATCTTGAGCTCTGTTGTAAGATCAAACGAACAACTTATCTCAACCAACTAAAGCTCTGTAGAATTGTTATTTGTATAGTTTCTTAAGTAGATTCTATTATAACCTTGATCACAGAAGTCCTGATTATTCATATCGCTCAAGTAAATTCCTAAACAACAGGGTCAGCTGGGTTTACTAGAATTAAACAGATTATAGTCAAAACATGTCAAAATTTCAAAACAGTGCCCAAGTTTGGATACTTTGAAAGTGTGGTAACAGTGCTTATTTAGAATGACACTGAAGTAATGCCCCGCTAAAATTTACAAGTACATCACATCTGGCTATAATATTCTAGTCAAAATAAACACTGAAAATCGATATTGATATACAAATATGTGCCTAATGTATGTACATAAATGATGAAAAAATTTATCAGGCTTTAAAATGACATAGCTGTCGCGCCACATTATCTCTATGTCCATGTATTATTTGCCAGGATGTTGAAGATCAATTTACACCGTCAAGTCGATGTCAACGGGTTTTTTTTTCATTTCGACCCCTTGCAACATTGATTTTTAGAACTTGCCTTTGTTGATTACCTTTTCGTTTAATTCATCGTCAAAATATGGACACAGAATTGGAGGCTGCACACTTCTCTTTCCTATAAATACATTCATTGTAAATTCAATCGGACAAAAGTACGATTATTCCTAATTTATTCTCTGTCTTTATTATGTTATGCATTTACGCCTCGAATCAATGACTGAGTCAATAGGCTGAGAGTTTGTCAAAACAATTACTTACATTATTTGTATTTGTATTCTGGCCCAAGAGGTTTTGTTAAAACATATAACATAATGCAATAAGTATGTAGTACAACAGGCTGAGAATAACCCATCATGTTTAATTTTTTTGAATCTATTATAAAAAAGGTACTGCAAAACAATGTACATGGATTATTTAAACAAAAACGTATGTTGTTAACATCGTTTTACTCATTCGTACAGCACGGTGAAGCCATTAGAAAGCAAAAACTTCTCAATCAAAATAAAACTGTAACGACCATAAGGATATTTTCAGTTCTTTGAAATCAGCTGTGGGGTATGCTTTGAATCTTGTATAGGAAGTATTTATAGAACGGTTTGTCTGATAATGCAAACGAAATCATTCAAGAAGGCAATTTAATGAAATTGACAGAGAAGAATAATCTAGTTTCAGATGTTATCAGATTTAGACTGACAGATCCACTTACAAATCAAGATCAGATTGATCCTGTTTGTGTGTCTCAATATTTATCAGCGCCGTTACTTTAATCTAAATAGGTTACTTTATTACTGCTTTGTCAGCGTTAATTAGAGAAGTAACATAAAGACAAATACATTGAAATCTGAGAAACTTTTGTACATTCATAAAATAGAAGTTGGTAAGATTTACATCCTTCATAAATTGCATATCTGTTAGAACAGTGACATAACGTAGGAAAATCATTCGGATCAATGTATTGATTGATGACACGAGATGTCACAAAAATGGTATACCTGTCCTCAAATAAATTTGAAAGATGTTCTTAATTGATTGATATTTTTTCTTTAAATCATAGTTCATTTTTAGATAAAATCTTTGATACAAGATTTGATGTTTTCCCTTTCGGTTGTAAGAATTAAACTTGTTACTGAGGCATTTCTTTTCTATTTCAGGTAAAATTTGGTCTGAGATAATATTTAGAAAAAGTTTATTTATTGACCGTTAATTATCTTTTAACTACTAATTTAACTTTGTAAAAAGAAGACAAATGTCATTTAAAAAAACAATAATGTGGAAACAAGTTATGTATACCTCAGATGCATTGGTAAGAATCATGCTTTTATTGTCCTATTCAGACATTCTACAATTGATTACCAGTCTTTTTAAGGTCTGTTTAATACAATGTTAAAGTATTGATCATACACACATGCAATTTTCGAGAGAGGTTTGCCTCATAATATTGTAGTGAAATAATACACATGGTGTTTCTAGTAACAATTGTGCAGTTCAAAGCTAATAATATGCTTTTTGAGGATTTTTGGATGCTTTGGGACAAGTTTATTTTTGTTTACATTTGCAGACATATTCATACATCCGAACAAATATAATGCTAATGTCTATTGTAACATGACTTCGTTGTATCCTCGATTCTGATTGGTCGATTCGAAAAAAATACCCTATGTTGAATGACAATGAATACCCGCAAATTAGCAAAGGCGAATCACCGCGAATTGATACAACATGTTCACTAGTGCCGGCCCGACTCAAGTTTAAATTTTCCAGTTTCTTAGAACATTCATGCCGTACTCCGATTTGACAGTTGTCTTTGTCCTTTTTTATATTGTGTCTACCGATATATATCACAAATACACTTTAATATGATTTATTTTTGAAGAAAGAAAATATTTTCAACTGGCTCAACTGCCCAAGTTTGCCGCAAAGGTTCATGCGGCCGCCTTCTTTCGAATGCCGTTCCCATGGTATGACGTCACAAAGGCCAATGGTTTTGACGTCACAATGTTTGCGTCGCTGTCACAATGGTTGTGGGCTAGTTCAAGACTATTGTACTCGGGGTTTTACGATATTTTTCTACGAGCTTTATAATTGTTGATTTCGGTCTCGGATTAAACAAGTATGTTGTAAGGTCTCGCTGTTACGAATGACACTATGTGCTATTATCACAACGATGTTTGTCATGTAAATAGTGCCGGAAATTCACATTAGCTAGACCTTATCTCACCTCTTACAGAAATAGAACAGTCGCAAAGTCCTTTCCACGCAAAAATAAGTACGCAAAAACAGAGTTCGATTTTAAACTGCTAATAACTAACGGTCATGTTACAATATCGATAAATAGTTGCTACCGCCGTCGGTTTTAAACTAAATTTGCGGGTGTTGAATAACAATGAATCCCAGAAATTTTACAAACGCAACTATTTATCTTCTAAATGTATTCATCGTATTAATTGATAAATTTGAGATACAAAACAGTTAAGTTTCCATACAAAACCAAAAATGACTTTGGTCAGATGAAATATAGGATCCCATTGTACTCGTTACTGAGTATATTGAATGATAAACATTTCTCAAAACAAACTCAAAAGTGCTTTTCCATTTATCAGTTGAAATTCAGCTTGGAGTGTGAGGAAATCTGATACTATTCGTAGGAAGGAGCTCTGTGTATTTTACCTAGTATTACTGTATCAGAGAGAAATTACTGTAACATTTTTTGTCAAAATACAAAAACATATGGATTTTATGAAGAGTTTTTTTCGATTTACGTTCATAATAGTGTTTTCACGTGCTTATTGTATATATTTGTACATGTCTTTTTATATTTACTTTATCGATTGTTTGCTTGATGCACTAGTCAGTATGTCAGAGTCATACCAGACTTTTATAATCTGTCTCGAACTGTTCTACGTAGTGATATAATATTCATCAGAATCAAACTTTGTTATTTAACTCAAACAACCAGTTTTTAGACGAGGAAGGGAATTGTATTTATATGTATGTTTATAGGCTAAATTTAACATAAAATGCTTGAAATAAACTTTCTCAGAGTTTGGAGAAATAATATTTCTTATGTTTCTTGAATTAAGGTTTTAAAGTAAAAACATGTAACTCAGAATTCGTGATAATGTTCAGAATTTGATAAAAAGCAACTTTAAAGATGTCAGATTTCTTTAATGAATCAGAGCGAGCATTGGTATATATTCTTATTTAAAGATTAAAATATAACTGTAAATTTTAAATGATTTGATTATCCTTTTCAAAGTAGCATATCTTAAACGTAAAGTTGTTGCAGAAAGGAAATGATAATAGAAAAATGCTGAAGTTGCAAAAAAATCTATATTATAAATCTACATTTGTTGTAAAAGACAATTTAACGCACTGTACTGCATACCAGAAAGAATAGAGGTGATTTATTTGGGGAAATCCGACTGTGAATAGAAATCTGGCATGAATAAAATGAAAAAGAGTTGCTGAATGACCATAGGAATGTATTCTACGTTCTATCGCATTGACCTTAAGTCTATAATTTGAGCTTATAAAGCACTGCGTAACTTCACGCTTAAATGCATTAACCTCATTTGTTTCGACTGCTATAACTTCACACCATCACTTTCCTCACCATAATCTACTTGGCTGTCCTGGTTCTTCTTCACTGAATAATAATTGGACATGCTGTATTCTCAGCGTTTGAGGTTGTTAGCGCCTTTGGCAATTCAGTTTATGTCTGTGTGAACAATGCTTTACAATATGAAATTACATCTTTACAAATCAAGAAGCCTCTAGCAGTACTTGTGCCTGAAATGTAACGACCATAAAAAGCTACTGCTAATTAGATCGGAAGAATGTGTTGCATCTAGTCAAGGGAGCACTCGTAAAGTAGATGTGTGGTAATGCATTTATAGAGGTTGTATAGATAGGATATCTAATTGAATTGACAGATAAGTGTAATTAGCAGTTGGGTGGTATTCAAAGTTAGACTGACTTATCTGCTTACAAACCGACACAAGACTGATCCTGTGCACCAATATGAAATTCCCTGTGTTCTTCACACTTGAATATTCACAGCATGTCTGGGAGAAAGTTTAGATGATTTAAGGATTGACTTAATTTTACACAAAATTTTACAAAGATATATTTTTCATTTGTTGTGTTATCTTAGATCATTTATCATTTTTTATATTTATCATGAATATGATATATATTAAGATTGTTTGCAAGGGACATGCAATCGCTAATTTTGAAAACATATGACAATCATAAATCATTCGGATGTTCATACAAATTGGGTCGTATATCCTACTTGAAATAATAGCATTGTCATCATGCCCCATAACGTTTTGCATCACTTCCGCGTTGTATTCGTTTTATTTTACCACCCATGGATATTTATTAATCATTCTATTTATTCAAAAGCCTTTATTGTCTGATCTGATCAAACATACTTAAATGAAAAATAATGATATGATAACGTCCATAATATAACCTTATTTTGTGGAAGATCGATGTCTTAGCCGTAGTTGTCCTGTTCTGTATAAACAAAGTAAAACTGTAATTGATTTGAGACTATCAATAGTTGCAATAAAGCTTGATTTAGTCAAGGTGCAAACAATAGAAACATAAAACCTTGTTTTATAAAGAATAATTGAACTTTTTTAATTGATTCGTGAATTTAAGATTTCACTCATAACTTGTGGAATTTAGTACTGTTTGTATTGTACAAATGTTTGATATACTGTCCTAGCACATATCTACCAACAAGATTTTTAAAAACACATAAAGCTTAGATACATGTACATGTATATTTACATGCATAAACTACCCGTGTGCTACTATTCGCAATAGTTTGTCCATGTAAGGTGTAGTTGTAGGTGTATGCACGTTTTCATGAGGTCACCATCAGGTCATTTACAAACAGTAAGTGGGGTACCTAAGTCACAGATTTGTGTTCTTTACGCTAGAGGCTGTGACATTACTGACAGTCTGCGCAAAATGTTGACTCCAAGGCTTTTACGAACATTGAAACATGAAAAGAATTGAACTGTTTTAAGTCAGTGAAAATTACCATTTAGAATACAAGGCAAGATTTTAAGTATTACGTCTGGACAATGACATACAATTTCCTTCTCAGCATGATTCAGGTTTCTGCTACAGACATGTTGCCTCTGATTTGACAATGTGCTAAACCAGACTGCTTTATAATGTATTGCAATGTTATAACTGAAAATTCTCTTTATCCAACTCATGCGTTTCGTTTCTATTATCATTTTTAGATTTAGGAAAAACTCAAGGAAGAAAAGAAGATTACCCACAATACCTATAAAGAAGTTTGTTTGCAGTTCAAACAAAATCTATGGATCTTTCTTTCATATAACAAAGGTCGGCGCTCTTTAAGTTCAATGACTTTGTGATAAAAAATCAGTGCGCATTTTAGTAGGATTTTGCTGAGGCTGTTGTAAAATAATCAGCTTAAAGGAAATTCGTTTATTTTCTATTCCTGTTTTCACTACTTGAAAATAATCATTTTTACTCATTATAATTGTCAATAGTTTATTGATACTGAAATAATCTTGAGGTTGTTTGTTTATAACTGACTGGTAAAAGAATGTTTGTATTAGTAAAGCGGATTAACGAAGAAAGAATTGTTTTGATAGAATTTAATCTTCAAGTTTTCTTTAAAGTTGTCCTTGATTAATAGTCTGTCACTGAAGGGGAAAATTTAGAAAAAAATACAATCACTTGACCTTTGCATATCTGTCCGATGTGATTATTCATCTAACATTGAAATGTTAATGCTATTTTTTGGGAAAGTACTGTTAAAAAGTATGTACAACACGAATATTTTTTTCATTATATCAAAGACGTATGTTGCATATTGTCTAAGATATCTTGCAATCAACAACAAGAATACTACTTTATCTGATAGGTGAACAATAGATTCTCTAAATGTTTGAAAGATCTCTATAATATTCAGTTTATTGTTTTCCTTGCCATAGGATAACTATGTATTACAAGAGTTTCATGTACTTATGCATTTTACGTATTAAAAGATTGATAGTGTTTCTGTAGACTTTCAAGAAGATAATTTGAACAAACCATTTCTCTACTACTTAAGTGGATAATGCGGGATCTTATCTGAACTACGCTGGTATTCACTCTTGGTGATGTAAGATGGGTGGGAACGATAGCCAAAATCAACTTTGTAGACAATTTCAAGTTACAGACTTGCAGAAATGCTGATGTCTTTATCCCGATGATCACATTACTCCTCATCAGACTTCAATGAATATTCATACAGCACACACTTTATCTAAAACCCTGGGTATATTTATCTTGCTTGTCTGGGTTTAATGACCCTGGAATTATTCTTCTACATCTCAACTCATGTACTTGCAAGTGATTTTAAATCATTGTTGTTTTAACTAGTCTGTCTTTAGACCCGGATGACTTCCTCACCTAAAATACATGTTTGACATTCCGACTTTATTCTTTTTTTTTCACGGTGACAGAACATTAAATAAAGGTAAATTAAAGATGAATATAATGAATGCTTTACGTTGTGTTTAAAAACATTTATATGGTTAGGATTTTGTATCTTTAACAGAAATGTGCCATACGCTTTTCCAGAGTTTTCACCTTGTCTCCTTCGTTATATTCTACTTATCACATAAGTATTTTTTCTTATCGTACTTAACTTTGCTATTCAATTTCAATTTGCTGTGAATTGAGGAAATGTGTTTGGCTCTGTCCTTGGGTTGTAAGGGGCACTGCCTGTTCATTTTATTGTGAAATTACTTGAAAGTCAAAAGAAACATTTGTCCATGGCTGTTGCTTCCTATTCAATACGTGCCACGTCTACAAAATTATCATTTACTGGTAATCAGTTCGAGCGGATGCCTTGCATTTACTCAAGCAAGTAGTGGTGTGTGCGGTAATACAATTATAGGGTTTGTATAGATAAGAAATCACGTTAGCATTGACATGACGGTGTAACCTTGCTTCAACCTTTACTAATTTACTCTGAAATATCTTCTCACAAATCGAGACAACACCGGTCCTGTCCATATTTAACTTTCTATTGAATGTTACTTCTTGTAAGGGTCAACTTCTCATCATATCATCATCACAACAAAACAATGACAAACATTGTCTGAGAACATTAATTCAATACCATACAAATCAGTCATTGAAAACATCACGTAAACATTCATGATTATTTCTGCATCAATAAGAACCTGATCAGTTCAACCGAAACCGAAAGTAGGAAAATCATTTAGTTAACATATGGATGAATATATTACCATCAATGAGACAATAAAGGTTTCGTAAACACAGTCTGCACATCATGACTGACGTTCTAAGTTATGAAGTCTAAAAAAAAACGATGTGAGATTAATGCATTGCAATAACGCGTTTTACCCTTATTGGTTTTGAAACATGTACAGTTTGAAAAACAACAGCCATAAAATGATAATCAATAGAGGTCAACATTTCTTTTCATTATGGATGTGTGAAGGTAAATGACCAATTTATTAAGGATCACTACCCTCTGTACATGCAGGTTTGTTCCAATAATCGATACAGTTGAAGTGATTTCTATTCCAGAAAGAGCTAGAAAATCTTTTAAACAGGTTGTGGTGCGTTGACATGAATTAAACTACCTGATCATTCAGAATTAATTAGCTTCACACCTTTGGTTGCTATCTCATAATTATGATCGAAATTATTTTGATTTTAATCACAAATAACATCACCCTGTTTGATTAGACGATATCAATCAGGTAACCCGCGAGGCTCTTACAACATTCGTTTTTCCTCATTATGTGCAGTGCCCTGCTGAGCGTCAGCATGCCAAGCAGCATTTTGAAACTACGCCTTTGTGCAAATTTTTAGAAGAGAATTAGTCTTCCAGTTAAGTGTTTCTTTATTTGGCAGTGAAATATTGGATGAAAACGGGTTACTTTGCTTGCGCTATAGACAATTTTGGAATCAATAGTTATTTCATATATGGCTTCGAAGATCATACAGACTTTGAAGTTTCTTGGGGAATACCAGTATCTGGATACACTACTTATATTTGTCTGATGAACAGGAAACTAATTTTCCCGGTTTTCAATTACCCTACCCTCTAGGTGAAGGACAATATTATTGCCTTATAGATCTTTCCAGAATACCATATGGATACCGCATAAACCCCCATCAAACGAAGAAAAGGGTGCTTAAATAGTTCTATCAGTTCCTAAAATTAACTTTTTCCCTAAATAAAGAGTCGCTGAAGAAACCAATTTATTGATTCTTAATGAGCTCTGAAAGTGATTAAGCACTGGTTGTTTGTACACAGCAAACGTCTTTCAGTCTTCACCAAATTAATTTTTATCAATTCCCACACTAAGTGCCTACAGACAGAGTCCTTTTCTTAATCTTCTTTTCAACACTTTCAACTGCACTGACTATATATTTAGGAAAATCCTGAATCATCAGCCGATGAGGTAATAAATTGGCAGCAGACTGGTAAATATCCTTTAAAACATTACTTTATCATATGCAATTTCCTCCTTCCAAACCCTACAGCCAATAACATCACTTCCAACACTTTCATTTCTTCCTACTCAATCAAATTATGCTGTGCCTACAGCAATTATCACTTGTTCGTAACAGGCAAGAGGGTATTCAATGAATCTTGTCTAAGAAGTTCTTACTGAGTGGTTTGTGTTGTTATTCAAATGATGAGGTGATAATAAAATGGATTTGACCGCGAAGAGTTACCCGGTTTCGGATTTTATCACTTTGAAAATAAATACATCCACTCGAAATCTTAAACAGGCTAAGTGAATGTTTGTTTGTCAGGTTTGAACTGTCTTCATATATACAGAGGAACACAATTATTAATTGTTTTTGTTCTGAACCCAAATAACCGAAGAAAATCGTGGAAAACAATTTTCGTTTCAAACATATACTTATAATGAACATCTTGTAGATCTATACTATTTTATATTAGAAAATTCATGAAAAAGAAATATTAATCATATCATAATGAAAATGTAGAAACATAATAAGAAATGGAAAGTCCTAACAATCTGTGCTGTACTTGTCTGTTGCTATCTTTTCAACTTCAATTTTAGATGATAAGATGGCTCGATCTATTATGGTTTCAATTCCATTCGTTCATTTCATTTTATTACGTGTAAATGGCTATGAGGCCAACAGTACAACATGTGAAAAAGGTTATACATACAATAACTGCGCCGCTGACAAGATTCTTCTAAATGCTACTCATGACTCAATGCGTTAATATTGTCTCTCAGTTTAACACCTTCTTTAAGTATATACAAAGTTTGATTAGGTTATCATAATCTACTATTGAAAACAAGCTTATCAATTTGTTTATATGTGGGTGGTGATAACAATAAGCTGGAAGATATCTACTCCTCAGATCATGTTATAATGGGCATATTAGAATGAAATGAAAATCCATTATTTACAATAGTGTTGTATTTATGAGACTCTTTTATATATCCAAACAATAAATGAAAAGGTGTAAAAGTACCTTTTAACTTTTAAAGCATTTAAAAATGGTCTATAGGCTTGAAATCAAACCATTTAGGTTGACAAAATGTTCAGACATTTACTCGTGTTACTTTTTCAGACTGACATATCAATTTCTTTGGTATGACATTGATAGTTAAAAAGACGAATAAAGTCTTTTTCGGATACATTTGAAATAAGACTTATCCGAAAGAAATCTTATAATATCAAAGAATTTGCAAATAATAAAAAGGGAAATCCTAATTGAAGCTAAAGCCAAAATTTTACTATAAGACTAAGGAGTTGCTGAAATAAATATTTTGCAATTGTATTGCAATCAAATCATTTGTGTATTGATCATCTAATAATTACATTTGGCTTATAAATCATCGCTTATAGTTTCGAGAGCTAATGCCATTGCCTATTTTGTTTCTACTACTATAATTTCAAACAAGGTCGTTCCACACCTTAATCTTCTTTGCTATCCTGATTTTTATTCACCGAATAATTGCTTTTGAGGTTGTTAGCACCTTTGGTAATTCAGTTTATGTCTGTGTGAACATTGCTTTACAATATGAAATTACATCTTTACAAACCTAGGAGCCTCTAGCACTACTTATGCCTTTGTAAATGCTTCCTACTCAATGAAATTGCCACGGCCATAAAAAGCTGCTGCTAATTAGATTAGGGGACTGCGTTGCATCTAGTCAAAGGAGCACTCTTAAAGTAGTTGTGCGGTAACGCAATTATAGAGGGTGTATTGATTAGATATCTACTGGACCTGACAGATAGAAATATTTATCTTGTGGATGGTATTCAAAGTTAGACTTACATGTCTACTTACAACTTTGAGTCATTCAGATAATCTTATCACAGTACAAAGTTATATTTACAGAATTACAATGTTTGGGCATTGATTCTAATACTGTGTTCAGGCATAAATATGCTTAGTTGTTTCCAACTATTTTAAAAACTGAATGCCGCAAAAATTTTGATATTAAGTTATGATTGCCGATAAAATACTGGGATCTTTCAAAGTAAATAAACAGTGATAACAGAGAATAAAGTGATAATAAGAATGGAAAGTATTATCAGGCGTTATTAATTGATGATATCAATGGTTTAATGTCATCAAACAATGCTCCGACGTAGTAACGAACTCGTGTTGGAGCCGACTAAACCTACACGCAAGCCGATGTCCACATAAATACAACAATTTGATCATATAATAATAGAGAATTTGTCTTTTCATATCTGATAACACGGTTTATGTTTATTGATATATTCCAATCTTCCTTAATAAAGATAATACAATTACAATTGGTTTTCACATATACTGGAAAAAAGGGAGATTATATCTAATAAACGAAATGGATAGAATAAGATAATCAAGTTTTAATTGATTTGAAAAGAGAATCCCAAACGGTGCATCTCTCTATCTTATTTCAGTCTGTATAAAGTGTACCACAGCATCGATAAAATTGTCAAATGTGCCATGAAATGGACTCTGGAATCTACAGGTAAAACGTGCACTCTGTAGATATCTGAAAACACAGCATCGTCATCTTAGCAGATAGTTTCCAATATTCAATAAAGTTTGAATGATCTTCATGGGAAGGAAGAGCCACAAGTGAAGTGGTAGTGCATGTTTACTCATTTATTGACGTTAAGAATTGCTCAAAGCTTTGTGTCTGTCACGAAATATTTGAAGTGAAAACTAATTAGGTTCAAAGTTACTATCCCGTATAATAGAAAATCCAAAATATCTTCTGTAATCTGTCAATGTCTTTCATTATGGAAGCTCGCATTTTATATCAATATTTCTCTTAACTAAAGTTCGATCAGAACAAAGCAACTTCGTGCAATCAATCAATCTATTTGGCGCCAAATCCGGTCTTATCTCAACGGGTGGATTATTTATCTTTTGATCTGGTAAACATTATGAATGATCTATAAAGCACATGTTCTTTTAGTTGATAAAAAGAAATAAAAACATACATATTTTTGTCAACGGTATACTGAATAATGGGTTATTAACTAAAATGGTACAAAGACTTTACACTTTATAATTAAATCCCTCCATTTTGCATGAAATCGGCTTTGCCAAACTGTCAAATTCAGGTCAATACTCACTGTGGGTCAACTGGAGAAGAATTTCCGATGTTGATAGAAATCTTTATTTATCGAAGCTGATGAAATTTTCTCGTCTACCTAAGAGTCACTAATGGCTTAATGATGTGTCATTTTATGTCAATAAAGAATCCTCAGCATTTACTCTTTTATCAGCTAATCATGTTTAAACAGACTGAACTGAGCTTCGAATTCGTTACACTCAGACTGCAAACTGCAGCATAAGAGGTACATGGATATATATACAATGATACATGATTCATTACAATACAATCAAAGGCTGACATGTCATTCTAAGGTTAAGTATGTTATCTCTTAAAATGCGACATGATGATTTTACAAAATAATGACAATTTCCTTAGAGTTCCTAACTTTTTGGTATTAAAAAGAGTTTTCATTTTGTGCATATTTGGTCTGATATAAAAATATTTGTGAATATACTTTTTTCTTTCTAGTTTTTATTTCGGACATAAAAATAAAAAATGAAATTCATCACCAATATCGTCTAAATCACAAAGAGTACATAACCTGTCAGTTACAGGGATTCGACGCCATCTACCTGTTTTAATTGGGAGATAATGATTAGAAGTTCGAATTTTCAACAAGTTATTGTAGTGCAGGGAGTCTAGGTATTGTTCAAAATTGAGAGATGGATTTTTAAAAACCCTAAGTTGTTGCTTTTGAAGAGGTTTCAATTGTTGATATCCATGATTGCTAAAAGGTATCTTTTAATTTACTTTTAACAACTGATTTTAGCCAGAAGATGTTTTTTAAATTTTGAAATTTCCAAATAAAACTCAATCCAAGATCATCGAAAATTGTCTGAAGATACTTCGTCAATTTATGTACACGCAAGGGAAGCAGTAAAAACTCATAGTTACCAATCGAAATGTCTCTGTGAAAACTCCCAGACACGATCCACGTTCAGATGAATCCAATTGTCTTCTTTGTTATGAGTTATGAAGCTCTATACTATTGCCCGTGAGTTGACTTTCTATTGAAACAGCAAAAGAAAATTTCCAAGAAGATGAGTTTCAAACAACAACATTTAAACACAATGACTTTTATATACGTACACAGTTTAATTGCATTACACTTTACGTCAGTTCTTTTAGCTCGTATATCATGTACTTCGTTTCCATGAAGGGGGCCGATAATAAAGTCATGGTGATTGTTCAACATAGAAAATGTCATGATCTACATGTACGTGTTACCTATTGAGTTCATTGTAACAAACACATTTTTAGTTGCATATCAGCCAATGGCCAAAAGAAAATCACGAAGAGTTGAGAAAGACAAAAGGCATATTAACATCGCTTGCTTCATACAAAGGATCCTTAATTTTAGAAACAAAAGAAAGAAAGCGTTAAATTAAAACAATTTTCGGAGTACAAATTTGTTGAACTTTGTATGTCAGGAACAAATTTGAGGAACTAAAAAGAGTTCCATAGTGAGAGAAAGTTGAGTTTGGCTTAAGACGGAATCTTATTAACGTTACCAGTGAAACTAGTTTCCTTCTATTCGTCATAGTGAAGCGGGGAAGTTTCCATGCGAGAGACTGAGCCTCTCAAGACAGTGAAAAATAAGCGTTGACTAATGAGTATTGATCAAAACCAACATCAAAGGTGATACTGAATTTTTATATTTTAAGGTTTGAAACTTATTAGGCTCTATAGGACGAAATAGGATATGTGTAATAAATCAATTCAATACATCCGTTAATGAAATACCAACTTCTTTTATGAGATTGTAATGACACGATGCATCAAAGATTATCACGCCATGTGACTGTTTACTAGAAGTCATGTGAAGCCATGTGAAAGATTTCATTTTAAGAACCACAGAGCTGACTTCATCAGATTCCTGTCATTGTTTCATGCGTAATTGTATTCTTACTGAACATTTAAGTAAGCATCTAGACAATAAACAGTGAGATTATCTACAAAGATAGGATTAGCATAACTGCCCACATGAATATCTGCAATTTCAGTCAATATTTATCAGTTTCCAACCGCTTTCAGGCAGTTATACTTTCCTCGAATATAACCTGTTTGTTCCTCTTCTTATGAACTGATAACCATGTCAAAAATACTGGATCATATTGCAACAAGTGAAGCAGTAAACGAAATTAAAAAGATTTAATTTTCTGACAAAGTATGTTTATGTATCATGGTTAAACTATTAAGTTAAATAGTCCAACAATGTCAGTATTTTATTTTGAAAAAAGATGAACTCTTCTTTGAAATTACAATGTATGTCAACTGAAAACACCAATTTAATAGAGTTAGGCATCAATTCGTTTATACTGTGGTATTATTTTACACTGAGAGAAGATCAACACACTGTTTAAGTGATATTGAGCATTCTCAGGTCAAAACACAAGCAAGCCTTTGAGAAGATTTTCATCTATCTGGGCCAACATTGAGAGACAATATTTACGTGCCAAGAGGTGATTGAAGTCTTGAAGTATCAATGTGACAGCCAGTAACTAGGTTGAGATATCAGTATCAAGATTGATGAGCAAGATCGGTCAATGACATGGAAACAAAAGTTTCTTCTGTGATGTCATATTTCGTGGAGATAAACCAAAGCAACTCGTTAATATTGATAATGATGCAAATGATACTTTTTTACAACAGACATATATTATCAAATTTATATAAATATATTATAAACTCTAAAGTTTAAAACAGCCACAATATATATTACAGCTCTGAATTTAAACATGGACAATAAGTGTATAGGTCATGTATTCCATTATTAACATAAAAGTCATATATATATATATATATATATATATATATATATATATATATATATATATATATATATATATATATATATATATACTAAAACCATGACCTCTTCAGCTGCATATCAAAAGTTTATTCACTTATTCACTGCTGTATCTTAATGCAAATATCATGTAATTAGGGATTGGTTTGGACGTCAGTGAAATAACTTCAGCAGAACTGATAAAGGGTCTCACATTGTCAATGTGTGAAATAGCCACTCCATAACTAATAATGGGACTGTCTCTCGTGCAAGAAATCGAATAGATGAAATAGACAGAAAAAATCAACAAAATCATATTGACGTAATGCAAACGAACAACTTGATTTGTGTATAAATCTGTTGATCACTTATAAAGGATTTTGTAGAGAAAAATAAAAATTTACCCCTTGTCAGTTCAGTGACCAGCCAAACCTAGTGCGGTTAACTTTTAGGTATGACGTACGATTGCGTTTGAGAAGCAATGGATCTTCACTTCTGTATTGAAAATTCAAAATTATCCGGGTTTTTTTCGCAATGCCACGATGCCTCAAAGGCATGCCAAATCACATAATATTTGCACTAGGATACGCATTTATGTGAACAAACTGTACAGGAACCAAAGAAGTTTAGTCGCTAAAAGGACTGCATGCGAAGATACTGTATTCATCGTGAATGTCATTGTCATAACTGGAGAAACTGCTTTTCTTGTTTACTACTATTTTGTCACATCCACGTGTTCATCAGGTTATTTCACCTAATTTAATTAATTGCAAACTTCTGTAACAGTTACAGTTAACACTACACTACTTTACATATACAAATGTATACATATGCATTGGTTTAGCCATTGGCAACATTTGTGCATTAGTAATTGCTATATACTCAGTAAAAGGTGAAGTACAGCGCGTCACTTGCTGGTATTTAGTTAGATGTATTCCATTGCATCATGTCTGAGAAAACACTTGTACAGTTGTTTGTTTGAGAGCAGACAAACATTACTAACATTACATTACAGGACTCTTTCTCTACAACATCTACATTTTGTGTATCAGATAATTGGAGACTATTTTTAGATGTTATATTACTGCCAACTCAAAGACAGGAACTAACATTCCTTCCTCAGTATCAAAATGAAAATTATTTTGAAACACACTTAGAGTATCTATTGTTAAAACTTTATTCCTATTTCCTTTTAAATATATATACCTATTGATTCCATATCATTGTTTCCTTTGTTCACAGAAATTGTAAGTAACACATCTGAAACTGAAAAGTTTTCCTTGTGGAATCTTTGCATTCACTCAAATAAAGTTGTAGAATATATATATATATATATATATATATATATATATATATATATATATATATATATATATATATATGTATATGTATATGTATATATATATATATATGTGTATATATATATATATATATAGATTAAATATAACATACTTCACATAGTCGTTTGAAGAATCATTTTAATCCGATACTAGTATTTCGTCAATAGTATTGACTCATCAGGGATGAAACGATATGATCGTTAACATCGCATTACAAGCGTTTTTATAACAAAATATACGTACAATGTACAAGGATATATTGTAAATTATGCTAATCAGGTGACATCATGGTTCTTCCTATATATATATATATATATATATATATATATATATAGATTATCTTATTTAATGATTTATTCGAAACTTGTCTCGCCAGTATACATACTCATTATGTTTACTCTATTCAAAGTAGCGTATGTAATCTTACTAAACACTGACGTAACAGATTTTCAGATTTTACTTACATTTTGGCCGTTTTTAAGCAAACATCTTTGGTTAGCTATATTCCAAAAAAGGTATTAGTCATTTTGTTTTATATGTTACAGATGAAAACGTGATGAGGTGTCTTTGATACTCCGTAATTAATCATTTGAATGATTGAAGGACATTGTGTTCGGTCTAACAGTTGATATCTGAAAACTAAATGAGTTTATAGGTCAGTAAGTGTAACCGGCTGAAGGCTTTATCTGATGATAAGGTCTCCGAAGTTTGCAAACACAATCAAGAACTGACTGTTGTCAAACTGTCATCGCCTGATGAACACTCTCAGATGATTAGGTCACTGTAGCTAGACAGCATTTCTGAGAGGGGATAGTCATAAGTGTAAACTGTTAATGAAATGTGCCTGTATGCTTGTCACGTCAGAGTTATCTTGCGTTGTGAAATGTCTCATAGTATGACAATAGAAAATAATGAACACTTTATCTTCACAAGACAATCTTGCATAAGAGACAAAGGGGAAGATTTCAAACATATACTCGCGATATGAAAGCCATGGAAATTATGCGTAAATGTCTGTATGAGAACTCCCAGTTGCTGTTTAGATGTTCAGCATTTCTCTTTCAAACAGTTTCATCATCTTTCATTGCTTTATCATTGTTCACATACAATCAAATTGTCTGCTTTGCGACGGGCTGCACGAGTTCACGAGTCGGTACAGACCGATGTCTAATAGTTGTCTCCCTCGATTCAAATCAATCTTTGCAAACTTTGCAACTGTACATGAATGTGAACAATATTGATAAACAGTGACGAATGTATTGGATTGCAAAATCTGATAAAAACCAACCTTATCCGGTATGTATATATTTTATGTACATATACATGCGTATGATTGCAAACATGTTTATGACATGCAGCATGATAAAACTTTGGGAAAATGAGTATTCAGAGCTAGTTCATTATCAAAGTGGATTTGATTACAATAATTTGCTCAAGTAATGTTGAACACAGAACAGAAACAACAAAAACTAGGTATTTTCTTGTTTATTGGTTTTCATGTTGATCATTTCAACTAAATTCCAACGCAACATGTGTGATCATGGACATTTGAAGTTCAATGAAATTAATCATACCTAGCGTAATCTTGCGATATCTGGTTGATAATTTTAAACATTGAAATCTGATTTGTTAAAAATATGTCATTCAAGAGGTCAAACTTAAAATTTTATAGAAAAAAACAGTTACACGGTGAACAAACTCAAGTGAACCTTAAAAGCAGCTGACTCTTGCTCTCCATTTTCAGAAAACCATTTGAGAATTATTGCTGTGTGTTTCCCCCGTTCATCTTTTGGTACCGAGTATTCAATCAGCTGTAGTTGTTTTAGTCTTTAAGGATTAGTATCTGATTGTCTAAGAAACTCATAAATTTTAGCCCAAGAATAAACCCTGTCCCTGATGTGTTTCACTTATCACGTTATAAGATGGTATGGAAGACATAAAACATGGAAGAAGCCGATTGTGCAAGAAATTATGAGAAAGTAGAGATGTCAGTATGAGAACATGAGTGATGACTATATATAATATAATGACTTATGCACCAAGTGAATACCCGTGCTCGAAAAGAAACACAACACTACAATAGTCAGATATCTACCAAGGCAAATCCCCCCTAATTCTTTATATAAACATCTAATGAAAGGGCTTTACTCAAGCTAGTGGTTTTCGAGTTATTTTAGTCAGGCTCCTTGCACTAAAACATTTAGATTACACAGCCTTACAATACCCAGCTCGATACGAGGTACATCTTTTGTTAAAGATACCCGGGTATTGAATATGCTTTCAAGACAAAATATGTAAGTGTGGGTTGAAACATAAAACATAAGCAGCCAACTGTTCGGTTGCACCCGATCAGCTGATTGCAAAAGAAGTACGGCATTATGACTCACTATCATAACTGGTTTTGGTTACACCCCACTCGCTAACTTTAAACTGATTAAACAACAACTGTTGCAAATAAACACAATTATCTCATACAGATTTACAGAACACGTATGTAATAATAGGATGAAATCCTCCATTGTAATAATTTTGATAATGAGGATTTTTATATCACCCTTGACTCCACACCACATCGGCGTAGTAAAAGCGCTATACACATTATTACCTTGGTGTAAGAACACACACCATTCCTTTTTCATTCTCAACTCACTAGCAGTAGCTTATAATTGAGTTACATTTGCTAAGTATAGTAGTATAGTGCTCTACAGTCTAAAATGAGAAACAAATATGAATCTATAACATTGACTGGTTTAAGCATTTATATAACATAGTATCCAGTAAATTTAGATTTTACCATGTATGTAAATATTATTAATAAAGGATGACTATGAACTTATTAATAATATTATTTTCATTGAAAAACATGGAAAATATGAATAAAACAACTTGGGGCCGGTCTGCTGTATAATGATTTTCAAACAGGCAATCAAAGTCATTTAAACTAAATCAAATGAGCGATGTCTCAGAAATAATCCACAACCAATTTGGGTAATCTAAAACTGCCAGACTTTTTTTTTATTTCAAACGATTAAAACAGATTGATTTTGCAATGACGCTAGGTTACTCTATACGTTCGACAATAAAACATATTGTATAGAAAGTCTAATTAACAAGATTACATATTGATAAAAATGACTGATTATGAATCAATTAAATCTATTCAATTTATAATGGAAGCGGTAACAATGACAAGATAGATACCACTTTCTGGACGGGCGCATGGCCAGTCGGACAGACGACGCTACGACCTCAACTCCATTCGGCAGTTTCCTGGCGCTGTTAAAAATCATTCTTCACTAACAGTTGAATAATACATGAAGCTATTCAAAATGGGAGAATGGAAGCTGGAACAGATTTTCATCATTACGATACTACTTTCATTGATAATAATGAGAATGTGTTATTAATTTTACAAATGAGAAACAAATGATGATTGAGTACGCTTATCCAGATAATTAATTCGAACAATGATATTAGCTGGGTTTTTTTCATATATGCTGCTAATGATTTTAATTATTATCACAAATTAATAGTTTGATCTTTTCTGTCATGTTAGATGATATTGTATGTGTGTTATGAACAATATCTAAATAGTGTTAATGGATTCAACAAAGCCCAAGAGTTAATGTACTCTAAACTGCATTTACGAGTAAATTCGCCATCGACAATCAAGTTAAAGCTACTTTGAACTGAAAATGAGTTCATTATTAATCTTCATTCGCAATGAGCTTTTTTCATTTAGTTTGAACTTTATGACCCTCAATATATTCCTCGTGATGGAGGAATGCTCCACATTGTTAAAAGTTGTCTCAATATCATAAAACAGTAAAACCAGCAAAATATATGTCATAACTGAGACACATGAAATACCAATACATTGCTCAACAAAGTACAAATGGTGATGAGGAAGCCATTTTTCTCTATCAAAAACATTTTTGTAAATACCCCTTAACTTTGTCGGCTTTGGATTCTATTCTTACCTCGATCTTTACCGAAAGATCCCGAGAAGTGTTACTTTTCAGCAAAACAGAATAACCTTTTTGAAAATTTCTTAACAGACTTCAGCCTTGGTGATGTATCTCTTATTAATAGCAGGTCCAGGCAGCACATATCAACACGAACTCATTGAAGGTAAATCCAAAGCATTAAATCATAGGGGGATGAGTAAGTTGTTTTTTGAAGTAATAAAAAGGACATCAATTATCACATTGAAAAAAAAAGTTCGAATGAGGTCAATCATAGGCATCACGTTTTTAGTTAACCACTTTTTAAATGTGTGTGGATCACTAGGTAATTTGTAATAAAAAATTTTGCCATACGACAGGTGTTTGCATTAATATTATTGAATATGGTTACATCAAAATAATGTTATATGACATGGTGTGTAAAGTGATGGGCGTTGGATTCAATAGGTAAAATATCAGAGATGACCGCTTTACAGATATTGTCTATAGTTTTGTAATAAGACTGAATGATCAACCTTTGTCCTGACCTAGACCATTTACTGTACAGTGATATACCAACTATCAAAATGTTGTTGAGAATACATAAAGATCCTATCACACGTGTCGGCATAACCTGGTAGACTGTCCAGACATTCTGTGACCCACCAATCAGCCCGCAGTTCTATGTGCTGATTGAATACATCAAGGTTTTGCAGGGTATTGATCAAAGCAGGAAACATGCAACATATCACGCAATCAAATGATTCCTTAACTGTCCAGGGACTTTTCTCGCTGATAACGTGATAAAATAACCCTGAATCTCAAAAGTATTTTCGGACTTCATTTTTGTTGTTCATATTCTAATTTGCTGCTTTTTTAAAATATGGAAATTGCAGGAACATTTATAAGCCTTAGATATTTCTATACTTAGATAAATTTTTCCGTATGCATTAACATATACTGTGAATTTTATTGAAATTATAAAGTGAGTAAGTGAGTACGTTTTAACGTGCTGTCAGCCTTGCTCTTTAACACACGGATGCCGTCATTCAAGAGTGGACAGAACAGTTAAAGGAGGAAAAAGGGACAAAATTAGGGACAGAAAAATAAATATAAAGGGAGAGACAGCATAATTGTGAACAACTCAAGTTTCCTGTAGACTCTACCCTTTCATGGGATCAGCTTGGTTGCACCTACAGGGATGAATGATTCAGCTGACGTAGTTCTCAGAGTCGCTCAGATACAAATATCCCAGCATATGGATAAGGTAAATGGTACTGGGTCAAGTTGAGGTGAAAGAATATGCATGAAAGGTTGTTTTGAATTGAATAAAGAAAACAACTTATGTATAATCACTGGAAATTTCAGGGTATATACATAATCACTGAGTGAATCAGGGAATATACATATTCCCTGATTGTACATATTAACTTTAACATATACACGTTTAGAAGAGTCAAACATAACATAGTAAATCAGTTTTGTCAGTTAGACTGTCTTGGTGATGGGTCCAGACGATCATGATTCATGGACCAGTCAGTACTGTATTCTTATCATTTACCCCAGAATTCGAGCGCAGCATGCAATATATCATGCAATGAAATTCTCCAAAGCGTTTCTAAATAATAAGTAGTGATTAAATAATCGTTGACACAGCTGTGAAACAGGTCGGTCTAACACTGTTATACTATGTATACTGTTAGAGTGTTTCATATTGCATCTCTATATGATGCATGAGCCTAAGATTTATTTACAATACTACTGGTTTGACAACTTTGCATCATAGTCTTAAATAAATGCTGTCAGACGTTGTGTGTAGATAGTTGTTCTTACAAACAAATTAATAAACTTTGAAATGAAAATGAAACAGTCTGCTTTGTGCCAGGCTTACCACTTTCCCAATAATTAAACAAAACCAATTCTTATATTTGTGTTTCTGGTCTCACATATGTTGCAAATACTTACTGACTTTAGAAAGACGATTTTAACTTAACTAAAGACATTATATTTTGGCTCTTATAAAAGCCAAAAACTAAATTTATGAAACATACTTTGTGTCACTTTATGCCATTTGGCTGTGTCAGTGTGAAACGTTTTGTATTTGGTATCTGTTGTTTTAAATCATTCGTTTAAGGTCATAGATAATTTAAATCCAAGCTAAACGCACTATGGAACGTATTTTGGGTAGTTATCTGTTTAAAATGTTCATATTGAATTTATGAAAATGATATTATCTTAAGTGATCACCTTGCAAATGAATAGCTTGTTACGTATGAAGCAGTATAGACGCCTTTTCAATTCAATTTATGGAAATTAAATTTGATACATGTACCTTCATTTTTAATATTATATTTGATAAACTGTCTAACCTTTAGAATCCCTCACCATAAAATTCTCGTGGTGTATGTTTATAAAAGCATGAAAGACGATAGTTTTAAACACGAATTCTAGTATTACTCAAAAACATCCATCCGATCTTTGGCAATCGAGGGAAAATCCCGATGACGTATCTGGTCGCTGATTGGTCAGTTCTTACCTCACCTGACGAATGTTTCCAAATAAGGAAGAGGTTACTTGGGGAAAATCTCATGACAGAAACGGTGATGGTTTTGTTTACGTTATGTTTTTGTTATTTTCAGTTTATGATGCTTCCTAAATCGGTCACATGAGTGTTTTAACGACTGAGTGTCATTTTATCTGTAAGGAATTATTTTGTGTATCATTTATTTAATGAACATAGTTATTTTTAAACAAAACTTGAAAGGATTCACAGGAAATACTTAGCCTAAGTGAAACTGTCGATGTTTTCATTAACTTACACGGTAAATGAAACTAAATTCGCACGCTACCACTTGCATTTAAGATATTGTTAAAACACTTATAGATATATAATTCATTTTCATTGAAACTTACCTTGTAGTAAATTTATATATATGATCTAATCACACTTTTTTCTTTGGTGACTTGTGACAACGCGAGGCCCGGAAATTTACACCCCAGACCGGGATATTTACTATTCAAGATGAAGCTAGGCTTACATTACTACATCATTTAACTTTACCCTTGAAACATAAATGTATCTAGTCAAAGTGGTGATAATATCATGGGGTTAACTCGTAACCTATTGTGAGTAATCGAAACTAGATGTACCGCGAATCAAACACCGAAACACTCGGTCACGTTAGAAAATAAATATGGCAATTCTTACACAAAATGACTGACATCAACCTAAAATGACAGTACTATTTAACCTCTGTCAAATGCAGCATCTAAAGGGGGATATAAGAGTTAAATTACATCGTCGAAATGTATCCAAGGCTTTGTAAACCGTCAATCAGACGCCCGGAAAAAACCCAATATGTTGTCGAAATCGAAGAGAACCTTTGCCTACTGACAAAAAAGTAACAATATTTCTTGAAATCATGACTGTGACGACCCCTGAACAATAATACTAACCACAAGATACGATGTTAGCGTGGGGCCTAGTGCGAAATAAGATCAACCATTTGTACCCAAAGGGCTAAAATTTCCAAAACCGACAACCTGGCAAATGTCACGGTAAACGCAAATGGCGTCAAGTCTAACACCTCTCGCTTCAATGAGAAATGGCGTCTGCGCATGTCCGGTAAGAAAAGTGTTCTCGAATTAAAAAAAACATTCTTTTCACGAGAGGTAAATTTGGTGAGGGATTCTAAAGTTAGGCCCAATTACATAACATTTTGTTACAGAATCACAGGTTCCTATACGTCTGCTAGAAGACCTACTTCATTCTAAAAAAAAAGACCGCTTGTGTGTAACTGTTTATCGTCTGTCGTGATCTACATGAATATTTCCATTGAATTATGCTGCAAAGCAAATTCATATTTCTTACTTGAAAACCTATATAGAAAAAGCTACCTTAAATGATGACTACTTCACTCATATTCCAAGAAGGACTCAAGTACGGAATCTTTAAAGGCCCTGGTTCACACCAATATTTCTTAGATTATGATTAATGTACTGATAATGCATATATCTTGATATCATTAACAAACTGCACTTAAGCAATCAATCGCATAAGTTAAGAATCACATATTAACGTATATCTGCTATAAAGTTTAAATAAAAGACTGGATGTATTTGTTGCAACGTTCCATTACATATACATGAACTTCGATATCGGACATTTCAAAATTGTGCATACAGCCTGAATAACCTGACCAGCAGCCTCTATTGCTTAATGCAACAGCAAAGTAATTTCATTATGAATAATTCAGCCTTTGTCCCCGGTTAAGGGATCGAGGTATACTCAAAAGATATATACAGAGATACAAATGTTTCGTTCACTTCCTTATTATTAAGATATTTTTATTATTATTATTTTTTCTTAACAGTATTAAAAAATCCCCTCTTAATGGATGATACTTTACAATGGAGGGCGTTTGATGGTTCTATGGGTGATAACTGAAGTAAGATGAAAATGATCGTGTTCAGCTCTGATAAAATGGGAGTAAATTATATGATATGTTTTTTTCAAAGTATTGGCAAAATTAATCAAATCATATGCTATAATTCAAAAAGCTTAAATGAAAACATATTTTTATTTGTAATCTTGATACTTAACTAAAATGTTTAAGAAATGTTACCAATAAATATTTTCATGATCAACTTAAAAGCCTTTTTTGCTGTCCTCTTGAACACTTAAGGGAAGATCCAATGATACAGCTATGGTCCTTCACAGCTCAGACAAATTAATATGAGGCATCCCTTAAGAATGTTTTACTGTAATCCACTGGCAGACGGGCCAAATTTCTGGACACACTACGCTAGTAATATTGAGCATTCTCAGGCAACAACGTCAGCACGTATCCAGAAGGTCTCCAACTGTCTCAGCTGGCATCGAGAGTCAATATTTACTTCATTACAGAGCCTGTGGATCAAATATTTGTCCTGAAGTATCAACTTGACTTCTAGTAACTGGAGATAAGCTATCTGTATACGGATTGATGAATAAAGTTTACATCTATGTGGTTGATTTCCTTGGATATAGCAAAGGAATCTTTGTCTGATGTTGCTTTTCATTCAAATCAATTTTTCCTAAAACAAGCTTTTCTGCATAGTTATTGCTTCCTAGCTATTTAGCAAAAGGGTGACGCCTATAGAGCAATTGTCCAATTGTCGCTTGTTGGCAATGAGCGGGCATTCATTGCCTCTTGTCTAGGAAACATTTGTAAAGTAGTTTATGTCGTAATGCAGTAACTGATGTTGTATGGATAGGAAATTTGTTGAATTTCACAAATTGATTTCGTCTCGCCTTATTTCGAAGCTCGACCTGCATAGAGAGAGATATCTCCCGCTCTACATCATACAGTCCAACATCTGTATTTACTTTTAAAGAGGCCACAGGTCTATGTTACATATTTCTAGACACGAAAGGCTTTAGAGAGTAAAGAGCTTGTCTACTCGCAGAACGATACAAAGCTTTTCACCCACAAGATCGTTACAATCTCTTTGTCTAAGTAACCTCTTATAGATTGATGCATCTTAAGAAGACACATTTTGTAACATTTATTTCAGATATTAAAATTCTAATACAAAGACGCCACATAATCCATCCAAAGTAAATTCAGTTTATTGTGATTCTCGGGACAAGCAATTATTGAGCAAAATTCCTTTGTTTCTTTCTCGTGTGTTTAAAAATACTATAATTTGTTTAAATGGTACGATCTTAATTGCTAAAAAATACGTATATCTTCAATTGAGTAGCATTTTCTTATACAGCTTAGTCAAAACGCTATTTCATTGATCTTCGTTCCAAATTTTGTGTTCCTTGCTGTAAATATGATCAGCAAGTGTGAAAACCTTATTTACAATGTTGAAATTACCATACACTCTGACGATTTCTTTCTTGTCTACAGCATTCTACAACAAAGACTGGATTACATAACAATGTACATATGGTTTGGACAGTGTTAGCAAATCATGTATATGTTCGGACAGTTTCCACATCTCAGGTCTTTTATAGAAGAAAACATCTGTTGAAGAAAATCTAGATGTTATATACCCAAGTACTTTCGACCATAAGGCATAGCTCTCGGGGTTTCTGAAGCACGCAAACCACCACACCACGATAAGGTATTGAGTTAGGTGGTGGGAGTCACAAAGAAAATGACCTATTATTCTCTGCGCTAAGAATAACAAGTAACAACACCATTGTCAGGAAAGACATTGCATGTAACCGTTCAGACAATAACAGGCATATGAAATTCCTTTTTCTTGAGCACTGATGGAAGATCGATTGTTTTGCTGAAAAAACCCATCATCTGTCTGGCCCAACTGTGTGACTTAATGTTTACTTCATTACAGACCATGAGGATCAAATCCTGACACAGAAGTTACCATAGGAATGTCAGGTGTCCGAGATGAGGTGAGGTGCTTAGTGGTTTAACGCCGCTTTCAAGAGTATTTGACTTGTATCACAGCTGCTAGTATTATTGCAGGGAGAACGCCCCACCATTGTAGTTTGGCATGGGCATGAGCATGGGCTGGAACTAGCAAACTATGGCTGGTATTGCGCTGTAATTCAGTATAATATTTCACCCAAAACTTACTGCGCGTAGAACAGCTGTCTACTGCATTCTTGTCGATTCCCTGGCGGGATTCGAACCACTATGCTTATGATCCGAGATCGAACGCGCAAACCACTGCTATCCCGCCCCTATCCGAGATGAGATATATAGCTGTACGTTCTTTTTAAACATGGAAGTTTGTTGCATAGTGACCTGCTTTTCCTTGATTTACTATCATCATTTCAACTTTGAACATTCATTCGAAACGCATTTCAATGTTATCTGTAATTAAAGCAATGACAATGTGCTGCAGAAACAAAATACAAGTATTTTAGAACATTGTAACTATTTCGTTATGTCGCATATGACGAGGTCGAATCGAATACAGTCACACCAAATAAGTGAAAAAATTACAAAATTCGATGATAAGCAAGAATCTGACCTTATAAGGTCCGAGAGTAAACCATTGTTAGAGGAAACCTGTATTGGTTGAAATGTATTGTATTGTATTGTATTGTTTCTCTTCATCCTCTCTCAAAGTTACTGTGCACAAACGAAATGCCTTACCAACAGGTTATTATCTTGTAGACTGGTAGTAAACCAATGTATGCCTTATTGAACACTACTTTACATTATGATATTGCCTCCTTTCAAACCCATTTGCCACAAATATTACTTCTTCCTAAGTAATGACAACCCACTCGATAAAATTGTCAATTAAAAAAGCAATGAACAGTTGTTAATCAAACGCTTGATGAATACTGTGCGTCTTATCCAGGAAGCATATAAAGAGAAGTTTGTGTTGTAATGCAAATACAGAGACTGTATAGAGGGGAAATCGAATAGGGCTGAGGGAGAGGAGTAGTCTGGTCAAAGATCGACACATCTACTGGCAAATTGAGACCAGACTGATCCTGACTGTGCATTTATCTACTTGGTAGTCAGCGTGGATCTGTCTTCTCTTTTATGAACCTACGGAAAAAAATTTAATGCTTTTTTCTCAGTTGTAAAAATAACGACGTCTTCATACAATGACACACAATAACAAAATCAAATGAATTTAATACAAATCAACGGTCATGTGAAACACCTCATGCTCATCATAATCACCATGTCTTTGAAATGTTTTATATGTTTAAAAAAGGTAAAATCATTTGAAATCGCAGTTGTTTTGCTAGCAAATGCACATTAAAGAGCCACTCCGTGAATTTCATAACATATTATTTACCTTTGATACGAACCTAAATGTTATATGTGGTGATATAAAATCAAAACATCTTAACTTTTCATGTCCAAAAGACATACATATGACAAATACTGGTTTTCCATGAAAATCTTAAAACAGCCTTATAAATGAACAGAGGTAAAGATATCAAGTCAAGTATGCAAGGATACTAGTAATATAACCCAACAAACACTATCAACTCCTAACTGCCCTCCTGGCTGTTTCAGAGAAGTCTCCAAAATTACGTTTGACTATTTGACGCGCGCCACTGTCCGGTTTTCGATCATAATTACGACGTTCTACCTTCATATTGTCACTGTAAAATACCAATAAGCTTTAAATGTGTCTTTTTAGTAACAGTCGATACTTCGCGATCAAATGACACCACTGATTAAGTTTGAAATATATGACTCCAACAACTCACGGAGTGGCTCTTTAAGGAGAGGTGTCACTGTCAATATTTGTCGTGTGAGTATGTGCCATTTCATAACAAAGGTATGGTCAATTTTGAAGAAATAACTTTGCAGAACAAATTCTTGTGATTATAACATAAAGAACGTACATTATTACACTAATAGTTTCCAATTGGAAAATAATGGATATCAATATCGAAACATCATGACAGCTTCCAGCTGCCTCAAATGTCATCTTTTCTGACATTTATATATATATCAACGTTTATTTCTCTATAGATGTTCAATTTCCAATTGAAACGTCAGATCGGTAGTTCAATCGCAAAAAAATTTTCATAATCAATGAGAAGAATATTTTAAATAATGCTCTTAAAGAGATTCTCTGTGATTTGTTAATGTCCAATTCATCAAACATAATCATATGTCGGCATGAAGTAAAGACTCATGCAAACAAGAATATTGTTAAACATGTTAACGCAAATGAAAACATTGTTATATTTTTGATGTACTATATGCAATTGTTCGAGTTGAGTAGCTTTTGACGATTCCATTACCTCAAAGTAAGGCACCGGTGCCAGCACTTTCATTACCAGCAGCAAACCAGCTCGCCTTGAAAATGATTTATGGTACTGTATTGTGTCAACAAAAGAAATAGTAATTTTGGTTGAAAACAACACAATAATCCATAGCTGCTGTACGTCAGAAATTCAGAGAGGATTCATATACCCTGATTCAGCAGGATGTTGGAGCAGAGGAATCACACTGGTGGTGACGGAGAAACATGAGATGACCATCAATGACAAGAAGAAGGAAATACAAATTACTGATGTCCATGGATTGCAGGAGGTGATAATCCAAGCGTTTTGCCAAAAGAGTCCTGATATCGATGATAAACAGGACACTTTTATGAATGGGTGCCATGAACAACGAGGTCAATGTGGGATGTAAATGTACATGAAAACCATAATTTCCATTCAACCAGAAGGGTAAGAAGTTGGTAAGAAATTTCATTGAAAGTCATACTGTATTAATCATTTGTTATTTGTCATCGTGATAACAGGAACAATGGCCAATTTGGTGCTGCTGCTCTTCCGACACAACGTGTTGCTCACCTACATCAAATCTCCTGATTCAGCTTTACTGAATATATTTTAGCTAATACGATTGTAGTTGTGGGCATTTCAGTCTATGTCTGGTCTAACGCTGCTTATTATTAGAATCCCACCTTTACAACTAGACACTTAGTACCGAGTCATCTGCCTTAATAATTTCTTCCTTATCAGCTAAATGGTCACGTTCATGAAATAATTATAACTTGCTGGCAATCAGTTTGGGGGAATACATTGCATCCTGTCTGAGAAACATTTGTAAAGTGGTTTGTGTGGCAATGCAGGTATTGATGGAGTAAAGATAGATTATTTAATGGAATCGACATAACGTTGTAACTTCGTTTGAGATGTTATCAAATTTAGACTAACATGTCTATCCAGACCACACGATACAGTACCATACTTCTCCGTCCATCAAATACACATGCCCGTATTGCATTAAAACAAGGGAGACTTCTTTATCGATCGTTTTATCAATCTGTAGATATATTTACAGTTTTGTAGCAAACCCTTTTTTTGCATTATTTGTTTAGGTACAATCGTTACCGAATGAATTTCTCAACAAAAGGTGATCACCTTATCATGACCTCTTGTGATTGTTAGCTGTAATCAAAATACTTTAATTGTCTTAACTGATTTAAGTAATCAACTAGGTTTTCTTTAAATGTGACAGACCTTGCAATGTATTGAGAAATATGATATCTTTTTTGCAGTTGGCCACATCCGAGAACACAAACAGAGTTACTTGTTTATTTTCTACCACTGTGTGAAATGATCTTAAATGATGACAACTTCACTCATATTCAAAGAAGGACTCGAGAACAGAAGTATTTATTGCAACGTTGCATTAAATATACATGAACTTTGATAAGAGCAGCCTCTATGCTTAATGCAACAGCATAATAATTTAATCATGAATATTTCAGCTTTCGTCCTATTTTAAGAGTTCAAAGTATATTCAAAAGCTTAACATATTCCTAGTTCAGCCGGTTTTAATGATAATTATTTCTGCATTTTGCTTAACCGACAGTTAAGATTTTTGACATCCCTTCGTGAACTCTGCCGCCCTATTTAATTTTATTATTGAGCTCAGGTTTATTGAAAGGATAAAGAAGTATTTCATTGCATCAATAGATTGCTAAAGTGAGTTAATAGGTCCTCACATACCCGTAATTATCCACTTCCCTTTTTAACTAGATGGTATGAAAAGAAGGATAGTTCACTACCCCACTGGAACCTGTTTGTATCACACTCTTCTGAGGATGGGGTTTCTATACCCTTATATGAAAGCAGCTTTTGTACACTGGAGTAAAGATTTCTGTAAGCAAATGTCCTTTGGAACACTTTTATTATCTCCAGATATATACAATATGGATACCTCTTGCAATTATCTGCTATTTTATAACATCACAAAGTTTGACCATGTTGAAAAAGAAAACACCGAGAAGTAATTCCCCATCTAATTGACTACTGTGCTGTACCTTATTGCATACATATTGGAAATCTTACAAAACAGAAAGATAAAAATGTTCCGTGAGCTTCCCTATCATGGATTTTTTTATTCATGCAAACTGGTCAATAGACATAAAAATCTAAAATTTTCACTTTTCGTATCTGTATCAAAAGATCCCCTTCTAATGAATGCTACAATGGAGGGCATAAGATGAAAATGATAATGTTCAGCTCTGATAAAATGGGAGTAAAATACATGATATGTTCCTTTCAAAGTATTGGGAAAATAATCAAATCAAATACTATAATTCAAATAGCTTAAATAAAAAAATATTTTCATTGGTAATTTTGATGATTAACTAAAAATCTGAAAGAAATGTTACTCATAAATATTTTCATGATCAACTTAAAAGCCTTATTTGCTGTCCTCTTGAACACTTAAGCATAAGGAAAGATCAAATGATACAGCTATGGTCGTTCACAGCTCAGACAAATTAATATGAGGCATCCCTTAAGAATTTTTTACTGTAATCCACTGGCAGACGGGCCAAATTTCTGGACACACTACGCTAGTAATATTGAGCAATCTCAGGCAACAACGTCAGCATGTATCCAGAAGGTCTCCAACTGTCTGAGCTGGCAACGAGAGTCAATATTTACTTCATTACAGAGCCTGTGGATCAAATATTTGTCCTGAAGTATCAACTTGACTTCTAGTAACTGGAGATAAGCTATCTGTATACGGATTGATGAATATGACAAAGTTTACATCTTTGTGGTTGATTTCCTTGGAGATAACACTCATGCTGATTTCGCATTTTAATTCATTATCATTTACTCGTGATGTTTTATACAATTCAGATTTTTGTCATGCAGAAAATGTTAAATGATCTAGAAGAATCAATCTACCATGCATATGCATTATAACTCCGACTTAAAAGATGCACATAACACGTTTGTCGATAAATTTTCTTATTAAAAACCAAGGCCTCGAACAGATATTAAATATAAACCTACTTTAAAAAAAACACACGTGATGTTCTTTTCACACATTTGGACCTCACAATAGCTCTAAGCAAATTGGTACCCTCTTTCATCCTCAAAATACCATACATAGTTTTAGATCGTAGATTGTCAGCCGTTGGCAAAGGAGTACTCGTATGTTGCCGTTGCTTTTCATTAAAATAAACTTTTGAAAAAAGAAGCTTTTCTGCATAGTTGATGCTTCTTATTTTGCAATGTACAATTGTCGCTTATTGGCAATCAGCGGGCAAAGAAGGGCATTCATTGCGTCTTGTCTAGGATTCATTTGTAAAGTAGTTTATGTCGTAATGCAGTAATTGATGTTGGATAGATAGGAAATTTGTTGTATTTCACAAAAGGGATATATTTCATTTCATTTCCTAACTCAACCAACATAGTGACAAGAGTCCCGCTCTACATCATGGAAGTCCAACATCTTTATTTGCACTTAAAGAGGCCATATTACATATTACATATATACAGACACGAAAGGCTTTAGAGAGTAAAGAGCCTGTCTACTTTCATAACGACTCAAAGCTTTTCATCCACAGTATCGTTACAATATCGTTGTCTAAGTAACCTCTTATAGATATATGCATCAAAAGAAGAGACATTTTTAACTGTTTTTACAGATGCTAAAATTCTCATACAAAGACGCCACATTATCCATACAAACAAAATTCAGTTTATTGTGACCCAACATACACTCTCGGGACAAGCACTAATTGGACAACATTCCTTTGTTTCTTAATTCTCGTCTCTGTATGAAAACATTATGATTTGTTTAAATGGTAAGATTTCGGTTGCTTACAATGATATTTTCAATTGAGTAGCATTTTATCATACAGTTTAGCCAAAACGCTATTTCACTGATCTTTGTTCCAAATTTTGTATTCCTTGCTGTTAGTATGATCAGCAAGTGTGAACATCTTATTTAATAGGTTGAAATGTAAATACACCATACACTATGACGATTTTTGTCTTGTTGTTCTACAGCATTCTACAACTAAGACTGGATTATATAACAATGTACATATTTTTAGGACAGTGTAAGCAATTCACATATGGTAAGAATATAAATCGAAACATGTAGGATAAAATGTTGTGTGCTGTTGATTTGTTATCAACGTTTTTAACTATAAAGACTCTAAACTTGATTGAACTATCTATATATATATATATATATATGTGTGTGTGTGTGTGTGTGTGTGTGTGTGTGGGTGATAAGAACCATACAAGGACAACATAGATTAAAAAAACACCACTTGATTCAGTTCACTGCATCAAAAAGAAACAGAAACATTGTCAAGATGAGAGTGAGATCGGGTGAGTTCTTGGAGTCAAAAAGAAAAGTATCTTTTTTATTCTATGCACTGATGCACACGACGGACAAGCAACAGCACCATTGTCAGGGAAGACATTGCATGTAACCGTTCAGACAATTACAGGCCTACATAAATCCTTATTTATTTTATATTTCGGCCCAACCGTGGGACTTAATATTTACTTCATTACAGACCATGAGGATCAAATTCTGACCCAGAAGTTACCACAGGAATGTCAGTTGTCTGAGATGAGGTGAGGTGCTTAGTAGTTCAACGTCGCCTTCAAGAGTAGTTCATGTATATTACGGCTGCTAGAAATATTGCTGGGAGAAAGCCCGCAACACCATTGTAGTTGTGTATTCCAGTGAAACCTGCGATATTCGGCTGGAACTAGCAAACCATCGGTGGTACTGCGTTGTAATTCAGTGTAGCATTGCACCCAAATCTTACTGTGTGTACAGCTGTCTACTGCATTGTTGTCGAGCCCCTCCCGGCATTTGAACCACGAACCGTATGATCCAAAGCTGAACGCGCCAACCACTGCTATTCCGACCCCTATCCGAGATGAGATATATAGATGTATGTTTCCTAATAAACAGGGAATTTCGTTGCATAGTGACTTGCTTTTCCTGGATTTACTATCATCATTTCAACTCTGAACATTTATTCAAACGCGTTTCAATTTTATCTGTAATTATAGCAATGACAATTTGCTGCAGAAACAAAATAAAAGTATTTTAGAACATTGTAACTGTTATACATAACATCTGTAGAATCGAATTACAGTCACACCAGATTAGTGAAAATATCACGAAGTTCGATATTAACCAAGAATCTGACCTTACAAGGTCCGAGAAGCAATGGAGGAAAACTCTATTGATTTTCAATATGGTCCAGTTTAGAAGACGAGGCACTATATGTTTCTCATCATCCTCTCTCTCATTTACTGCTCACAAACGAAATGTCATACCATCAGGTTCTTATGTCGCTAGCTGGTAGCAAACCAGTGTATGCCTTATTGAACACTACTTTACATTATGATATTGCCTCCTTTCAAACCCATTTGCCACAAATATTACTTCTTCTTAAGTAATGACATCCCACTCAATAAAATTGTCAATTCATAAAGCAAAGAACAGTTGTTAATGAAACGCTTGATGAATACTATGCGTCTTTTCCAGACTGTATTTATAGAGAAGTTTGTGTTGTAATGCAAATACACAGACGGTATAGAGGGGAAATCGAATGGAGCTGAGGGAGAGGAGCAGTCTGGTCAAAAATGTTATCAGTGTCCATCGACACACCTACTGGCAAATTGAGACCAGACTGATCCTGACTGTGCATATATCTACTTGTTAGTCAGCGTTGATATGTCTTCTCTTTCATGAACCTACAGAAAACCTATACAAAATCAAATGAATTAAATACAAATCAACGGTCATTTGAAACCATTTCATGCTCATCATGAGCACCATGTATTGGACATTTTTAAATTATCCGAACACGTATAATCATTTTCCAATATCGTCAAGTAGGTCGGAAGTATATTCTTAACTGATCAAGATCACTATATCCCGTAATAAGTTTATTAGTGAAGGCTGAAACATTTGCTGGTACTAAAACTGGTCTGAATTTAATTACCTTTTATGATGATGTCTGCCCAGAGACTTTCTGTGAATGGTTAATGTCCAATATATTAAACATATTCATATGTCGCCAAGAAGTAAAGACTCATGCAAAAACAATTACTGTTATATACGTTTACGCAAATGAAAAACTCATTATTTGGATTATACAATATGCAGTTATATCTAACACGGCAACGGTCTAACTCATTTAGGATATCTATGAAAGAAATCTGTACCATATTTCTCAAAAGGTAGGGGCGAGTGTTACAAAATGCTGCGGTGTTGCAAGTTTGTACAGGTGTTTCCATTCAATTAGAAATAGATAATACTGATCAATATCAGCAACTGTCAATAACATCGCTATTCAAGAGGCCTGTTAGACTTAGGCAAAGGGATAAGATTCTGATCTTATCAGAATATTAAGTGCCCTACGGACAGTAAACTAATTGGCAACATATTATTAATATCGTCTGTGGGAGGTATATAAGGCTCCGCAAATAGTCAGAAGTCAGTTGTGGTCTGGACCCTCTCTCGATACACCCAACTCCCATAAGGTGAAAGCAGTGAGAGCTACGTCGTGATCTCTCGACGACTGTGTGGAAAACAAGAAAAGCCTCTAAAAAGGCAAAGTTGAGGGTAGGAAATACTGCGAAATAAAGGGTACCAATAAGATAGGATTTGCATGACGGCAAATGAGTGAATTAGGCCAGCAATAGAACAAAGACCTTAATGATATCTTTTCTTTAGTAATAGTTATACAATTATTTGTTCATTGCATCAAATAATAGAAAAGTGAGGCAAATGTGCAATTATACACAAATATACAATTCTGTTTAAAACAACATTCACCGATTTATCCCTTGGAGAAAGGCGAAAAAATGGATCTATTTTTAGGATATAGCTCACACCGCTCAAGATGTTCGATGCTTTTGCAAATTAATATTTCCACATGCATCAGTTAATTGTTTCTCAACTCTCAAGGATTGCTACTACAGGATATATAAAGTATTGTCTAAAGCTTGTTTCACTACCTTTGTCTCTGTCACGAAGCGATATCACAAGTTGACTCGTCTTTATCACATTCTCTACTTATCGACTTATAGTTGCTTGTTTCTCGCGTGTACCGTTGTAAAGGAAGCGTTTTTAGCAATACTGAATAGATTTTTCTAACCTTTCATGCGATATTTATGTGTCTTATTTAGTACACATGCGGTCATGAAGAACTGTACTGCCGTTTTGACTCTTACACACTGATCCCCCTTCAATTTGAGATTTGCAGAAGCAATCGTTTTTCGTATTAAAAGTTGCCAATTATTTCGGAATACCCACATGGTCACGTGGTTCCAAATTTGATAGAGATGAGTTCATTGGTTATACGATATTGCCAACATACAAAGAGGCTTAGTATGATTGTTTGAAAGTTCCTTTCAAAATTCCAAGTGTAATATAGAGAGAATTCCAACTGTGTTAGACCTCCAACCATTAAGCTCGGAAAGCTTGGAAATCTGATCCAGACTGTTTGAGAGTTTCCTTTGTCCCAGTGCTACACATACCTTTAGTACTTGTAGTACAAGTCAAATTATCTAATATCTTGGAAAAGTCTCATGTTGATTAAAAGAGTAAAGATAAGACGATTATGACTGGATCAACACAGAATTTATCCCTACATATAAAACTAATTCTGGGTTGTTCTTTGAGCAGATAAAATTTATGCATTGCCTTTCAAAATATTTAGATTGATCCACAGGCATATGATAAACTGCTCTTAATATACTACTCCAGTAATGACGAGCACTCTCAGGCCACAACGCCAGCACGTCTTGAGAAGATCCATCTGTCTGGGTCAACAGTCAGAGTCAATAATTATTTCAATAATGAGCCTCAGGATCTTATACTGATCTTGAAGTATATATCAGTGTGAGAACATCTTACTGGATTCGAAGCGTTTGCAGTATTGCACTGAATCCGTAAAAGATACAAGATATCCGAATATACAACACATACCTCGAATATTAGTTACTGCCATGTATATAGATTCTAAATTGCATAGGGAAATATCGCGGACACATTTTCGGAGAGGCCCACTCCGATACAACTCAGAAACTATGACAGTAACTGCCTTACATTGATCCGAGTAAAAGTAACCACAACATTATAAACTTTTTAAATGATGTATGTTTCTATAACCTTCAAGGAACTCTCACTCATGTATGAATGAAGTGAAGTACTGTTAGACTGACTATTAGATGTGCGGGAGAATGTGCTTCTTGCCTGTCAAAGCGGGATGAATGAAGTGTATAGGGCAATAAGGAATGTAGGAGCGCGTGCTTCTCGGGTGTCTAAGGGCGATGCACTTTCTACATCCACTGAGCTCGAGAACTTTGTGCAGTCCGTGAACAAACTGCTACTCCGAGACAAATTTTCTAAAGTCATCCATCCTAGTTCGGGATCTTGAGGGTCAAGGGCGGATACTATTAGGCAGTTGAAGGTCGATAGTTGTTTCTATATAGGATTATTTTTCTTAGTTTTATTATACTAAGGTTACTTAAACAATCATGTACTTAATGGCAATTTTTCAGCCATTAACGGCGTGTCGTGTACTTATCTTACCTCACGTGTGCTAAAATATTCATTAAAACCGTATTAGGTATCAACACAACTCTTTTTTTTTATTTACTTATATTCATAACATCTTAAAGGTGCGGCACAGTGTAAACCATAACATAAGTTATTTTTTGTTTTTCTGATTTACAGTGCGAGTTTAGGTCACGTTATATATTGATTCAAATATTTTAAATTGTTTTCGAGCATCAATGGTTTTGCTAAATGAAAATTTAGGCTTTAACCTTGTTGAAAAATGTTTGCCAAAGAGTCCTTGCATAAGATATCAAACTCTTTTGCCAAAAGAGTCCTGATATCGATGATGCACAGGACAGTTTTATGAATGGGTGCCATGAACAACGAGGTCTATGTAGGATGTAAATGTACATGAAAACAATAATTTCCATTCAACCAGAAGGGTAAGAAGTTCTTAAAAAGAGGTGTCATTGAACGTGATACTGTATTAATCATTTATTATTTATCATTGTGATAACAGGACCAATTTGCCACTTTGATGCTACTGCTCTTCCCACACAATAACTTGTTTCTCACCTACATCAAATCTTCTGATTCAACTTTATTGAATATATTTGAGCTAATACGATTCTTAGCTGTCGGCAATTCAGTCCATGTCTGGGCTAAGGCTGCTTATCATTACAATCCAATCTTTACAAACCAGACACTTACTAGCGAGTCATCTACCTTAAAGAGCCACTCCGTGAGTTGTTGGAGTCATATATGCCAAACTTAATGGTGTCATTTGATCGCGAAGTATCGAGTGTTACCAAAAAGACACATTTTAAAGCTTGTTGTTTTTTACAGTGACAATATGAAGGTAGAACGTGGCAATTATGATCGAAAACCGGACAGTAGCGCGTGTCAAATAGTCAAAACGTAATTTTTGAGACTTATCTAAAAGAACCAGGAGAGCAGTTAGGAGTTGATAGTGTTTGTTAGGTTATATAACTAGTATCTATGTATATTCGACGTGTTATATATACCTCTGTGCATTTATAAGGCTGTTTTTAGATTTTCATGGAAAACCAGTATTTGTCATATATATGTCTTTTGGACATGAAAAGTTAAGATGTTTTGATTTCAAATCACCACATCATCATCATCAACATCCAAATACTTGTATAGCGCCAATATCCATAATATGCTTAAAGGCGCTTGAGCTCTAAGATGTTGCTGACAGGAAATGTTCAAAGGCTTCAGAGAAGAGACAAGTTTTTAAATCAGATTTGAAGGTACTTGATCTTGAATTGTTCTGATGTTATATGGAAAATTGTTCCAGAGATTAGGTCCAGCAGTTTCGATGGACCTATCACCATAAGTTTTAGTCTTAGTCACAGGAGTTACCAACAGACACTGGTCGCTAGATCGGAGGAAACGTGCACGAGCATAGGACTGGAACAAATCACTTAGGTACTTTGAAGCTAAACCATAGATGTTTTTGAAGACAGGAGCAGAGTTTTATACTGTATCCGGTATTGTATAGGAAGCCAGTGGAGTGCAAATAGAGTGGGTGTGATGTGGTCAGATTTCCTGGACTAAGATATCACTCTTGCTGCAGTATTCTGTACTTTCTGGAGCTTCTGTATCTGATAGTTCGGGACACCCATCAGAAGTGCATTGCAATAATCCAGACGAGATGTTACAAAAGCATGAATTAAAGATACCGTAGTCTTGGCATCCAGGTATCGTCGAAACATGCCGATATTGCGAATATGGAAGTATGCATTCCTGCAGATATTGTTGATCTGTGGCTCCATGGACAGTGATGTATTAAAGATAACTCCTAAGTTGCGAACCTCAGATTTTGGCTGAATCTGACATTGACCAATGCTGAAATTCGGAAGAGAAATGCTGGTGTTAAGACGCTTTGGATGGAAAACTATAAGTTCTGTTTTATCGTCGTTCGGTTTCAGGTAATGTAGATGTAGATAACACACTCTTCAATAGCAAGAAATGAAGACTTGGCCGATGAAGACACCAGTGGTTTAACTGACAAGTACAACTGAGTGTCATCAGCGTACAAATGTAGTCCCATATTGAAAGACCTGACATGATCACCAAGAGGAGATGTGTAGATTGTAAACAATAAAGGTCCAAGAACCGATCCTTGAGGTACCCCGTATGCAAGATCTTTGGGACTGGAGATATGGCCGTCAATGATCACGGATTGATGCCTACCAGATATGTAGGACTTAAACCACTGTAGAGCAATTCCTGTGATAGCCATCCTGGTCTCAAGTGTGGACAGCAGAAGGTCATGATCAATTGTATCGAAGGCACTGCTCAGATCAAGTAGCACCAGTACTGCAGCACCATCGTTGTCTACTGCTTTCAGTATGTCATTATGTACTTTCACAAGTGCAGTCTCCGTTGAATGAAAGTTCCGGTATGCCGATTGCATCACTTCAAAGCAACCATTTAGGGACATGTGTTCCATGAGTCTGGCTGTAACCACACGCTCTATCAGTTTTGAGGTGAATGGTAAATTTGTGATGGGTCTATAATTTTTCAAAAGTTCCTGATCTAAACTTTTCTTCTTCAGGAGTGGAGTAACAACTCCATCTTTCAGAGCCTCTGGCATCACGCCCTCCTGTAGAGATCTATTGACCATACACGTCAATATAGGAGCAAAAGTATCCAAGGACTTCTTCATAAGCCATGTTGGTAGAGGGTCGAGAACACATGACTTTGTAGGTGACTTAGAAACAGTTTCCACAATTTCAGCTTCAGTTACTGGCTGAAAATGTGATAGACATGGAAAATTAGCAGCTAGTTGGAGATTTCCAGGAGGGATCTCATCATGTGACAGTGAATCTCTGATTTTGGAGATCTTTTGTGAAAAGAAATCCGAGAACTCATCGACTAACTGATCTGGGGATGAATGAGATGGAAGACACAGGGAGTCATTCTTGAACAGTAGCTTGTTTGCTATCCTGAACACATCCTTCTGTCCCTCAGCATGCTGTAGTGCAGATTTGTAGTAGCTTGACTTGGCTTCCTCCATAAGAGAGTTAATATGATGTCTCTGGATGTCATGGAGCTGCTTATGTATGGTTAACTTTGTATGCTTATACTTTTTCTCTAATTTACGCCGATGCCGTTTTGCAGATCGAATCTCATCGTTATACCAGGGCGATTCTGGGTGAATAGTTACTGTGCAGTGTTTTAACGGGGCATGCTTGTCCACGAGTTTCACCAGCTGAGTGTTATTAGCAGTAACATAATCACTTGCAGAGAGACGTGAACAGCTGGAAAGAGATGTAGTCAGATCCGCCTGAAAGTCCACGAGATTGATGTCCTTCTATTTACGAAAGGAGATGTTTTTTCTGGTCCGTCTTTCAACTGAAATGTTGACACTGAACAGTATGCCGAAGTGATCAGATCTAATGGAATGGTTCAATCGGATATTGTTGACTGTCAGTTCATTCTCGCGCACAATGACCAGATCCAAAATATGACCACGAGTATGAGTTGGCTCTTTGATCAGTTGAATCAGCCCATGAGCTTTGAGAATGTCAAGCAGTTTCTGTGCATCTCTGTCAGTCGACTTATCAACGTGGTTGTTAAAATCCCCACAAATGAGGAGCTTCCCGGGTGTTGTCGTCAGCGAATGAAGGAGTACACTGAAGTCATCAAGGAAAGTGGTAGAGGGTTTTGGAGGTCTGAACAACCCTATGATGTTGAAGCACTGGTTATCGCATATGAATTGACGGGTTATGAGCTCAAATTAAGTCTGATCATTCATCACTTTCAGTTTGCGGGCCACAAGTTTTTCATTGTAGACAATACCAACACCACCCCCACGCTTGTGTTTCCTAGATACTTGGATGAACTTATATCAAGGAGGGGTGAGTTTACTAACTGCAAGATTATCAGAAACTTCATCTTGGAGCCATGTTTCTGTAAGTGCTAAGATATCAAGCTTGTTGTCAAGTATTAGGTTTCTGAGTGCAAGAGCCTTGTCATTAGCTTAATCATTAGTTTTTGCCGATCTGGCATTTAACAAACACATATTAAAGTCATGAGATTTGTAGGTATGAGAGACACTAGTAGTTTGAGAGTTTGACGACTTATCTGTCTTGCTGACGGATTTATTCCTGTTCTCTGCGCTCCTCTGTCCTCGGCGTGTTTTCTTCACTCTGCAGATGTTCAGACTTTTCAGGGTGTGAAATGTTTCTACTGAGATTTTATTTGATCTTCCTGTATTCAGTGACACACAAAGTGATGAAGTATATGTTATCAAAGTCATGAAAAGTAGATACAAACACAGTCTGAGTAAGTGCTCCATTGCCCAGTAATGGCTATTGTTCTCCAATCAGTGACTGTGGCTTGGGTCTGACTTAAACAATACCCAGTGTTGGGATCTGATAAGTCAGCTTGGCTTGAGCTTCTATCACAAGTATCATCAGAAATGTAAACTTTGCACTTTTGTACAATTAAAACGCTTCAAAGTTGATATTTTGCAAAATTGATTTCACCAAAATGATCACAAAATCAACATGCACATCTCTGCCAAATATGTGCTCTGTAACTTATCTCTTTCTCATGAAAATCACCAAAAATGTCAGAGCTCTGTTGAGGTGCAACCAGCTGGCGCGACACTTAATAACAAAATAACATGACATTTAGGTTCGTATCAAAGGTAAATAATATGTTATGAAAATCACGGAGTGGCTCTTTAATAATTGCTTCCTTCTCAGTTATATGGTCACGTCCATGACATAATTATAACTTGCTGGCAATCAGTTTGGGGGGTGGGATTGTGGGTGAATCCATCGCATCCTGTCTGAGAAACATTTGTAAAGTGGTTTGGGGGCAATGCAGTTATTAAAATTGTCAAGATAGGAAATTTAATGGAATCGATATAACGTTGTAACTTCGTTTGAGATGCTAACAAATTTAGACTGACATGTCTAACCAGACCAAACTATACAGTAGGGTACATCTCCATCACAAACTCATATCCGTATTGCATCAAAAGACTACTCTTGATATGAGCTGTTGCAATAAAAAGCGATCATGTAAAGAAAAATATGGCTGTAAATGTAAAAAATGTTATGGCTGTAAATGTAAAGAAAATTATGGCTGTAAATAATTTTTTTTCAAACGATCTGAAAAACTTTTTTTAAGCTAAAGTTGTTGTTGCCAACCTGCTTCTTTATTATTTACGCTCTGAACAATGACTTAACCTCTGTCAGTGAATTCTGTTTATTTTATTTACATATCTATATATTCACACACTAACATTTGTTGACAGAGAGACACTGTTGAAGATTAACATTTCATATTTAAATCTAAGTGTATGTTTTATCAATTTGTAGATATATTTACAATTCTGTTGCAAATCTGAATGATCAAAAAACAATTTCTTTGGTTTACTGACTGCTGTTGGGAATCTAAATGAGTTTAAGGTTTTCTTTATCATCAAGTTACCATAAAAACCACCATGAAATCTCTGTTGTCAGACTATCACTTGCAATCTTATTAGGTCAGAGTACATTTGCAGATTATTTAGGAATTCATTTCTAAGAGTTGATTATAATAGTTATATGGATACGCTGATATTAATGATTGTCACGAAGGAGTCATCCTGTAGAGATGACTTACACTGTGACGATAGTAGTCGTACTTCCAAACAATTTACTTTTGATACAAATTCTGTATGGGAGACAGGGTAGAAGATAGTAAGAGAGTCAACACATATAAGTCATAATAATTATAGGCAGTATATCTATTAGAATTGCCAAATACTGTGCTACATCTCTCTCTCTCACAAGTTATCATAAGCATGTGTAGATTCATCATTGCTCATATGTAATCAAAATTGTACTTAGCGTCTGGATTGCCAACCAGTATTTTATAGTCTACACAGACTAATGATCATGACTGCTGTCGTGTAACTGTCTGTATGCTCGCTCACATGATTATAAATACATACGTTGCAGCTGTGCATAAATGTCGAAATGAGCAACTTTGATCAACAGAAGAAAATGCTGAGACAAATGAATTTGATTTCATTATTAGTTTAGGTACAATTGTCACCAAAGTAATCAAAATAATTTAATGTCTTAACTGGCATGTTGAGCTTGTGATTCAAATAATCAACTAGTTTGTCTTTAAATGTGACAGACCCTGTAACGTATTGACACATATTTTATCTTTTTAGAAGTTTGCCACATCGGAGAACACAACCAGAGATAATTGTTATTTGCTACAACAAATGTGTGAAATACTCCTTTCTGGTTGGCTACTGTGAAATATCAGATGTATGCTGTGGTTATATTTACTAAGTTTAAAGCACATACTTTGTTTGCAAGGCGACACTAATGAATATGGAAATGTTTGGACAGATGATGTTTTAGTAAAATTAGAAATTTTGACAATAAAAGTCCACGAATTGAATATTTTTTAGTTATGTAAATTCAAGAGCATATTGATAAATGTCTTTACCAAAATTATAATACTTTCCAAGAGAGAAAAAGTTGCAAATGCAGTAATTATAATGAGTTAAATCAGTTGATGTTATAGTTTGATCTTCAGGTTTCACACAATACCAATATTTAAGTCAAGGTTAATGACATTATAAATTCCCAAATGGTATGACCAATTTCTATTATCGTTACAAATAAGAAGTTATCTTGCTACATTTTCAGATTTTTATAGAAACATAAACTCTTCAAAAAAAGAAACTTGACACTGACTTTCAAAGTTCAATATGAAGATCACAGATGCAAGTTAAACATTGAAATGAAAACTAAAACGCTGTTTGAAGATCTCTGTTCAGTAAATTTTATTCAGAATAAGCATAATCTTGAAATGCACAGGTGCACAAGTGTTTAAACATCACAGGGGTGCACAAATGTCAGTATCGGGTATGGCCACCATTGGCATTGATTATTGCTTGGCACCGACGACCCATGGATGCAATCAAGTTGTCAATCACAGCCTGTGGAATGTTCTGCCATTCGTGCTGAAGTGCTGCAAGAAGTCCTGGAAGTGTTTGGGGTGGTGGATTCCTACTGCGCACGCGTCGATCCAGTTCGTCCCAGAGATGCTCAATTGGTGACAAATCTGGTGACCTGGCTGGCCATGGCAATGTCTGGACATTGTTACGCTGTAAAAAATCTTGACAAACACGTGCAACATGTGGTCGAGCATTGTCCTGCTAAAAGAGACCACCATGGACGTTGACGTGAGGAATAACGTAAGGCTGTAGGATCAAGTCCCTATACCGTACTCCTGTGAGGTTACCCACAACATGCACAAGGGGTGGCCTAACACCGTGACGAATCCCGGCCCACACCATGACACTCCCACCTCCAAATGGGACAACCTCCTGAACACAGTTGGCAGCATAACGTTCTCCACGACGTCGGTATACACGTGCTCGTCGATCACTTCGTCGAAGCAGAAAACGGGACTCATCAGTGAAGAGAACGGTTCTCCACCTTGCACGTGCCCATTTCATCCTCTGTTGACACCACTGGAGACATTCCGACAGATGACGTTGCGTTAAAACGGGACGTCGAACCGGTCGTCGTGGAAAAAGTCCAGCCTCTCTCAGCCTGTTGCATCTCGCTGCGTCGCTCCTGCTTGCAGTCTGCCAATAGCGTTGTTGCGTTGCACTCTGTTCAGTCTTGGAATTCTTCAGGTCGCTGTACTGATGTTGTGTAGTCTGAATGAAGAGCGGCTGATATGGCTTTTTATGCCCCAAAAGCAGAAAATGAATTCGGACGAATCGCTCGTTTTCGTTCCTGAACACAACGTAAACTTTTTGGGCCATTATTTTTGGTATATTTACACTTTTGAGCAAGCCTTTGTTTAAATTACAGGTATGTATCATGAAAAAAATTGACCCGTTTCGAAAAAATCAATTTCGCATGAATGTCAAGTTTCTTTTTTTGAAGAGTTTATAACCCTTAAATAATTTTGTCACAAGTACTGGGATAACCCACGTCATAGCTCACAACATAACAATTTAAAAAAAAAGTTTATTACCCACAACAAGACAATCCCACTCAATACACAACCATTCAAATACTACAAATATCACGCTCCAATTCACAGATCACATCACAAGCGCACAAATGTCACTTCCTCGCTACGACACATACTACAAACTCACTCCACAAACTGCTTTACGAACTTACTCAGAACATATCATAAACGACAAAACACTCACCTTCCATTCCACTCCAGTTTCGTACCTTCAAATACATAACATTTCAAATGCTAGCATATACATGTAAAAACTACACAGAACAAAATAAAATAGATACACAGCAAGGCCCGTGTGGGCGAGAATACAGTTATAGTGTGTTGCTCTCAACATGAGACGCCAAGTCAAGCTACTTGGAACGAATTGCCCTCTGTGCGTCGAGGGCATCATCATGAGTCCCGTCCACAGACTCACTGGGTACATCTAAAGCCTCTCTTAAAGTCCAGTCCGTCGGACGACTAGTCCCATTCCGCCGGGTCTGCACACATCAAAACAACACTCACTGCAGAGGGTGCAGACAACCTGAAGTCCACCACTCCAGCACGTTACCACATGGGCAGCATTATGACGTCATAGTCCGTCATGACGTCATCCTCTCAGCTGCCACGTCACTCCTGTAACACGTTCCCATACTCCAGCCCAAGCAACACCAGGGAGTCAGCAACAGACGTACAGACAAGCTTCACACGGTCCCTATCATACGGTGTTGGACTGGCGTCAACGGTCCAGGGTCAAAAGCTGCAACCATGTTTATAATAAGTGAAAACATAATTAATAAGTACATACATTCTTATACAATATATTATAAAGAGCAACAGTACTCCATGAAATTCACAATTCACTATAAAGTTTGATAAAAGATAAATTACCCACATTATGAATAAACAGTGAAAAACATTATGCAATAATTTACAAAATTCCTGTCGCAAAAGCTTTTTACTTCAGAATGCAATATTCACGTCCATTCGACCTGTGAATATTTTAAGTGACCTTCTCTCTCTCTCTCTCTCTCTCTCTCTCTCTCTCTCTCTCTCTCTCTCTCTCTCACACATACACACACACAGAGTCGCTCTGCGTCTTTCGACAATCACATGTGCGCCGTCTCGCCTCGTCATGCACGCCCTGCACGTGCACTCCGCTCAACAACCATGTAGCATTGCGTCAGGCTCCGACTCGCTGATTATGACATACGAAGTGCTGACATTGTAATGAATATAAATAATTCTCTCAATTCTCTAAAACTGTTAAAATCTAAGAAAGGAAAATTTCAAGTTAATCTAAATAAAACATTCAAGGGACAGACTAACTGCGAACAAGTTCAGATCGCTGGTGAAATTAAGGTCGTGCCAAACGTGAAACAAGGAGCTACAGACTGAAACTCTTGGCACTACTTCAGGAGGAAGGCGAGGCTGTTGAACACTATTGTGATTAAACGACCTGTTGAGTTATGAAATCAAGCAAGTTCATCTCCATTTACTTGACATTTTACTTGTTTTTGTAGATAGATACATGAGAAAAGCCCCACATTTTACATTAAAAAATTGATGAAGTGCTTACTCCTTCATCAGATGTTGTTCTAATATCCTAAATGTTTATTCAAACAAATTATGCACTTCTTATTTGCTCTTACCGACACTCCTAATTCCAATATAAAATTCATATTCATTGAAACGTGTACAAATTTGTCATGAGAAAAATTTAAATGATTTGATCTTTTGCTTGATTCACATCTATTACGTTAAAAATCATTTCCAGTCTAACATGATCAAAATCTTCATTGTTGAAGACTTAGCTTCTCTGAAGCTGGTTATTAAAATGGATAATTTTTCTTTACTTACACACTGAAAGTGACAAGAAAGAATATATTTTCTATAACTAGCTTTAGGTCAAACATTACTGAGAAACTCATTTTATACCCCAGTAGAAGCTCCTTGTTGCAGATTAAAATTGTATCTATCAAGTGTGAGAATGACATTAAGTAGACATGAGAAACAGTTTCGCAATCAAGTATTCTCCATCCCAAAGGTTCTATTCTTATGTATGATAAACATTTCAAATCGAACTGGGTAAGAAGTGCTTGCAGGTATGTTGAGTAAAATATTAGGCTACCCAATGATAGTTTAGAAGTATTTAAACTAATACATTAGGATGTTTAAAGATATTCAATCGCAAAAAACTTCATATAAATTGTCCTACCTTGGAAATTAAATCTTGTGTGGCCATAATAAATAATGTTAACATCAAAACATTCAATGCATATTTCTGTATGGTATGTCATTTAATAAGAAAGCCGATTTACCATAACTATAAAAGGTAAAAAATTGACGGAATGAAGTACGATACTTGTGATGACAAAATGATGATATAAACACAGATAAGACAGACTCACCGAGATAGGCACCAAGTCTTTCATTTGCGCATATCAAAGTTTTGGTACTATGCATACCACACTTTAAAGACAAGTGAGGAAATAAGAATACTGAAACAAAGAGATCTTTCTGGGCACAACTATTACACATATCCATGTTTGCCATCTTTCTATTTGGTACATAAACTTAACTACGGCCAGAGGATGATCAATTTCACAACCTTAACAGATGAAGTGGATTTACAAACTTTTAGGAAACGTGATTTAGGTTTTTAATTTCTTGTCATCATATGTGCGTGTCCATGTAAAACATGTAAAAGACCATCAATTCTGCAAAACAGTAACTGTTAAAGTATTCAACATCAAAATCGTTTAAATCGTTTGCCCCTCTTGTTTCGAGCTTATAAGTACTTTGAATAAACCTTTACCGTAAGGAACGAGTATCAAAGATTTTATTTTCTGAGCTGTAAGCTTCATGTTATGAAATAATCCGTTATAGTCGACTCGAAAAAATTAAATCAACTTTCCTTTTGTGTCTTTTAAAACAACTTTGAACTTAAATTATGAAAACTACTTTTGAAGAGAATTTTTCTTTTATAAATCACGGTTTGAGAATATTTTTGTTTAAGGAAACATTTCTGAGAAATTCATTTCGTCCATCACCCTTTTGCTGGTTACGACTTCAGTGTGTCTTGCAAACATTACTGCATCCTGTCTCAGGGTAAGACGTATAGCTGACGCTCCACTCTTCGTACCCTGGGTGAAAAACCCAGCAAAAACTTCGCGCCGTGTCCTTTTCCCTACAAACTTTCTAAAAATAATCAACCAATGACTGCGCTTGAAAGGCGAGTCGGCAATTTTATATGGCAGCGCCCATCCTTCAAATTCAAACCGAGTGAGTGAGTGAGTGAGTGAGTTTGGATTCAAAGTGTTTTGAACAATATTTCAGTTATTAAACACGTGGATGACAAGCATCCAAAAGAGGATCGAAAAGATGAGGGAAAAGACGAAATGAAAGGCATTGTGAGAGAAAGACAACAGGTTTTAGAACGACTAAAATTTGATCTGACTTCTACCCGACGACCTAACAAGCTTGGGTGCCCCTGCAAGGAGCATATAAGCTCCGACTGGCATAGCTCTTGGGGTCTCTGGATCATTCAAACCACCACGATAAGGCACTGAGTTAAGTTGTGAAAAATCAAACCGATATCTTAAAACTGGATGTATGATTTGTTGTAATAAACTAACCAGAATCGCAAAATTGGACTCGGGACATTATCACCATGGTCGATCGGTTAAAAAACTTTCGATTCCTATTTGTTTTTCTTTGGACATCGCCATTTAGCGTAAGAGCGGAAGCCAACTCCTGTGCGAGAGGCTCTCTTTGGTTGGCTGAAATTTTATCGCACACCATCGCGATAAAAGTATTTGATTGGCTGAATCATGAGTCACGGCGCGAAGTTTTAGCTGGGGTTTACACCCTGGGTAAGAAGAGTGGAGCGTCAGCTATACGTCTTACCCTGAGACAGGATGCCATTACTGATTCACATATCGTGAGGTGACACTAAAACACAAAGCCGTACAATTGTGTACAATCGAAGGTTATTTTGCAAAATCATTTGTATGTAATATGATTCTCAATTTCATTAATGAAAGCATTTGGTTGCCAATTTTATTCTATTACAATTATATCTGTTCAACCACAAAATCGAGTCGTGCAAACTGTCAAGGAATTACAACATGCTGACCATATTTTGGGGATTTACACAGAAAACACCTTATCCGTTCACTTTTGGTGGAGGACAACATTTCTGTTAACAAAGTGTGAAATGGGCTTTCGAGTATTATTGATATACCAGCTGAATAGCTTTTTCACATTAACTGAAGCTAATAGATTGCGTTTCATAATCTCTTAATCCTCATGTTGAAATGTTCTAGTCGTCGAAAGCGGTTATGTCAGAAATATTCTGATTTAAGGATTTAATCAGGGAGAATCACTGTTACCTTCAAAGTATCCTAACACTTTAAATCAGTGAAACATTATCAAAGCCACTGAAGCGATCTTATATTTTAGTTTCAATTGTGAAATAAAGTATCTATTTCAAAGTTATAAAATCAGTATATTCTAACAAATTTCATTTCTCTAGGATAAAGAAATAAATGGATATGAATTACTTTACTTACTCAACATATGAACAATAATACACAAATAAGGTTTGGGACACAGGTAAGCATCGAGGTTTTCAATTGATAGATAATTTTCTTAAAATTAGCAACAAAACTTGCACCAATGCTCAAATTGGCGTTCAAAGTGCAAATACATGATAGTGTAATACTTATTTCTACGTTACTGAAAAGTAAAAGTGATACATTCATAAGATCTGTTGATAAAGGGCGGGTTTACAGAACTAAAGCATCGGGGAAGTGATCAATTAGTCAACTGTATAACAAAATAAAAATTATTATACCCCCGCCTTACAGCGTAAGCGGGGGTATATAGCGTTCATTCTGTCCGTCCGTCTGTCCGTCTGTCTGTCTGTCCGTCTGTCCGTCTGTCCGTCCGTCACAAATCTTTGTCCGGAGCATATCTCCTAAACTATAAATGCTAGCTTCACCAAACTTCATACACTTATCAACCATGATCCTTAGATGTGCCTTTTGAGGGTTAGACCAACAAATGATTTTTATTTTTTGCAGTTTCCATGGAAACATGACTAAAACAGTGACTCTATGACCAAGTCCTTTGTCCGGAGCATATCTCCTAAACTATACATGCTAGCTTCACCAAACTTCATACACTTATCAACCATGATCCCTAGATGTGCCTTTTGAGGGTTAGACCAACAAATGGTTTTTATTTTTTGCAGTTTCCATGGAAACATGACTAAAACAGTGACTCTATGACCAAGTCCTTTGTCCGGAGCATATCTCCTAAACTATACATGCTAGCTTCACCAAACTTCATACACTTATCAACCATGATCCCTAGATGTGCCTTTTGAGGGTTAGACTAACAAAGGATTTTTATTTTTTGCGGTTTCCATGGAAACATGACTAAAACAGTGACTCTATGATCAAGTCCTTTGTCCGGAGCATATCTCCTAAACTATACATACTAGCTTCAACAAACTTGATACACTTATCAACCATGATCCCTAGATGTGCCTTTTGAGGGTTAGACCACCAAATGATTTTTATTTTTTGCGGTTTCCATGGAAACATGACTAAAACAGTGACTCTATGACCAAGTCCTTTGTCCGGAGCATATCTCCTAAACTATACATGCTAGCTTCAACAAACTTCATACACTTATCAACCATGATCCCTAGATGTGCCTTTTGAGGGTTAGACCACCAAATGATTTTTATTTTTTGAGGTTTCCATGGAAACATGACTAAAACAGTGACTCTATGACCAAGTCCTTTGTCCGGAGCATATCTCCTAAACTATACATGCTAGCTTCACCAAACTTCATACACTTATCAACCATGATCCCTAGATGTGCCTTTTGAGGGTTAGACCAACAAATGGTTTTTATTTTTTGCAGTTTCCATGGAAACATGACTAAAACAGTGACTCTATGACCAAGTCCTTTGTCCGGAGCATATCTCCTAAACTATACATGCTAGCTTCACCAAACTTCATACACTTATCAACCATGATCCCTAGATGTGCCTTTTGAGGGTTAGACCAACAAATGGTTTTTATTTTTTGCAGTTTCCATGGAAACATGACTAAAACAGTGACTCTATGACCAAGTCCTTTGTCCGGAGCATATCTCCTAAACTATACATGCTAGCTTCACCAAACTTCATACACTTATCAACCATGATCCCTAGATGTGCCTTTTGAGGGTTAGACCAACAAATGATTTTTATTTTTTTTGCGCTTTCCATGGAAACATGACTAAAACAGTGAATTTATGACTAAGTCCTTTGTCCGGAGTATATCTTCTAAACCATACATGCTATCATCACCAAACTTCATACACTTATCCATATTGGTGCGTCTCTTGAGGGTAAGACCAAAAAATTATTTTTATTTTTTGCATTTTACATGGAAACGTTACTAAAACAATGACTATCTGACAAAGTGCTTTTTCCTGAGCATATCTCCTAAACTATACATGCTAGCTTCAACAAACTTAATACACTTATCAACCATGATCCCTAAGTGAGCTTTTTGAGGGTAAGACCAACAAAGAAAGCCAGACTATAGTTTGAAGCGGGGGTATGTGAGCTGTGCTCACTTCTTTACTTGTTTTCATTGTTGAATTAAACCTTTCCTCTCATTGATTGTTTGAGTAACTATTGACCCTCGGATCAGGTGTCTGTGTTTAACGTGGACGAGCCACTAGTGTCTATGTACAGGAAAAACCTTATGCAAATGTAATATAACATTTTCCGTACTCGTATTCGCGTATATCAAGTTTTCTTTCCGAAAAGTTCTAGCAGAAATATCATTAACATACGTTAGCCAAATTTGCATTGTTTTTCATAGCAAAAGTAAAAAAATCTAAAATCTAATCAATTAGATGCGTGTAACTTGCAAGTAGATAAATTATTCAACAGAATTCATTTCGAAATTTAGTGTTATCGCAAGTATAAAATTCAATATTTATCCAAGTATATAATAGTAGTTTCTTAAAATAAACAAAATTGATGTAAGTGTTTAATCCTCTAAATTACAAAATATAGATTAATAAACTGTGCTTCTGATTGGGAAAGTATAGTAAAACTTGTGATATGAAGATGTGCCATTTTCAATAGTATGATAGATTTGGACCAACCTTAACAAAAATAATCATTTTAGCTGTAAACAATATACTTGTTTGAGCTAAGAAGGTTTCTAGTTGTAAAAAGTATGGTTTGATCTTTATGAAAACGTCCAGACGGTATGTAGCTGCCTTACTTGTCTTCCTTGTAGACATTCATCAACGTATATTGCTGTGTCGATGTTCAATTTACAATCAAAATGGTCATCTCTGTAGCTGATTAATAATTAGACAACATTTAATGAAATTGTGACAAATTACAGAATTTCTTTGAGATGTTTGACATTACGTTGTGATAAAAATTTTTTACAATAATTTTGACACATTCATGTTTCAGTTAAAGAAAGAACCCATTTCCTTTGCTTTTTTCAGGCTTCCCTTTAGAAACGGAAAAGCTTCGATAACATCTTTCTTTATCATAACTGCCAGGTAATAAGTTTTTAATACAAGGGGTGCTACTGATTCAAATGTAGTATTCAACTATTTTATATTTAAGATTTAGCAGGCTTTATAAAAAAAAACATGTAAAAAACAGCAAACCAACTCAAAGGTCCCAAGTGCAGATGTTTTTCATTTGAGCATGTAGAGAACAGTCATTATCAACTTTCAAAAACTAAATGAAATTCATTGTGTATCAACTCTTGACCTGCAGCTTTGTACGTCTAAGGAAATCTTCATATTTTAGTCTATGCATACTTTGCTTATTTCTACATAATAACACGCGAGGCAAATAATCACTATAATAGTATATAATAATACAATGTCATTTCTAATAAAAGGTTTTAAAAAGCAAAGGTAATTCTGTCTTATTATTTATTATTCTTGTGACACTACCTGGAAATATTCCTTCGTTATCAGTTATGGGTACCCGAGTTTTTAGAAAGTTTAATTTGCAAGTTTTTCTGATTTCGATACCAAGTTTATCTGATAGCTTTATTGTACCGATAACATCCTCCTTTAAATGAAACAATATTATATGTATGAAAAAATAGCAGTCCACTGTTATAAGATAAGCTGTCTTTGATACACTATTCTAGAAATAATGAGCACTCTCAGGCTACACCAGCACGGATTAGAAGATTCATCTGTCTGGGTCCAGTCAGAGTCAATATTTACTACATTAATGAGCCTCAGGATCAAATACTGGTCTTTAAGTTTCAATGTGAGAACATGTAACTGGATATGATAACCAAACATTGTCTGCTATATAGGAATAATCAGTTAAATGCTATGGTGTCAGCTTGAATTATCATTTATCCTAATAGAGAACGATTTCAACAGTTCATAGAACAGTAAGATACCCAATGTAGTATTGACCGGAAAATTATGAAAATCCTTTCTCCGAAGATCAACTCAGACCTCAAATATACATACAAACCATTCTTTCCATACAGTCAGAGGGACAAGGACTGGTAGAGCAGTTTCTTAGTTATGTATTCTTTATTGACCATCAATAATCATAAGAGGAGCAATTGCCCCTTTGGTGCCACTACTCTTCCTATACAACATCTCGTTTCTCACCTTGATCCAATCTCCTGACTCAACTTAACTTAACATCTTCTAGTTAATACAATTGTTAGCTGTCGGCAATTCAGTCTGTGTCTCGGTGAACGCTGCTTATCATTAAAATCACCTCTTTACAAACCATAAACATAGTGGCGAGTCATCTGCCTTAGTAATTGCTTCCTACTCGGTAAAATGGTAACGTTCATGAATAATTATAACTTGTTGGCAATCCGTTTGTACGAATCCATTGAATCCTGCCTGGGAAACACGATTAAAGTATCTGGCATGGTAATTCAATTATTGATGTTGTATAGATAGGACTTTAATTGAATAGACATAAAGCTATAACTGTATTTCAGATGTTATCACATTTCGACTGGCATGTCGATGTATATAAGTAGACGAGACTGTTCCTGTACAACATCGTAAATATCTGTTTGTCAAGGTCATACTATCTTGCATGGAAAGGAGGGAAACTTTACAACTTCTTTAACAGTCAGCTCTTAAGATTTTTGATTTTTAGTGTTTAAAGACACAAAGTAATCACACTACTTCAATTTGTTCTTAACTATTGATATCAAAGGTATATCCCCCCCCCCCGTAATTTCGTATATACGTCAACTCGGCTCGACACTGTTAAAATTACATACAAGGATGTTACTTGTATCAATCAATTTACCTACTATTCTACACATGTATAAACTTGTGCTTGTTCACATAACAAAGTGGTGTAGATAAAGTCTTATTTTTTCAAGTCTACATTATATAAATACATCGTAAGTGATATATACAATTATTAGCATATTTCAGATGACCAAAGCACTGGTTTACTGACTGTTGTTGGGGTTCAACAACAGTTTAGTGTCAGTAAGTGTAACCGTCTGTTAATTATCAAGTCGCCCATGCATGCAAACACGATCATGAAATCACTGTTGTGACTTGGTGCTGATAAGGTCACTGTAAATTAGTTATAAAGTTAATGCCTAGAGGTGATTGTAATAGTTATATTGGTAGACCACTATCAATGAAATGTGTTTATTCTATTTTCACTATGGATTTATCTCGCGCAAATGTCTTACACTGTGAAAATAGTAGGGGCAAGTTCTGAATGTTAAATATAGTAAAATAATATGTAGGAGACTAGATAGAAGATATTCAGACATAAGACACCTATTTAAAAACACAAATATCACGGCAATTATACGGAACATCTCTATAAGCATGTGCTACAGCTCTTTCTCATACATATTTATCTTCATTTATGGCTTATAAGCGTTGTAATCTACTCGTCTGTTTGGACCCTTCGCTTGCAACTTTGCGGTGTTCAAGAGTCTTAACAGACCGATGTCTGCTGTCTTGTAACTGTCTGTTTGCTCTAACCCATGATTCTATTACATAGGTCGCAGCTGCGCATGGATGTCAACGTGAACAACATTGATAAAAGTAGACAACGCTCAGGCTAATATATGTGATTGCATTATTAGTTAAAGTTTACCTGTTACCAAAATGAATGTCTCAATAACAGATTATGGTGATTATTAAATGTATGTTTGCCTGTTCTTGTAATCCGTGTTCAAAACATTTAGGTCTTAACTGGCAAGTACGGCTTTTGGTTTATATAATTATAAAGGCTTTCTTTAGATGTGACAGAACCTGTAATGTATTGATAAATATTATATCACACGAGCAATTTACTAAATCCAAAAATAACCAGAGAAAATAGTCCTTACTACCACAAATGTGTGAAACACTTGATTCTGATTGGCTACTGTGAACAAATCAGAGGTTATATACTTTGTTTACAGAGAACTTCACTACTATTTGTTTGTAGGACAACATGTACACTAATAAAAACTTAATGTTTCCAAACATGATTGTTTTGTAAAATTACAAATTATTAACAAAGTCACTAAACCTTCAAGTGCCTGACCGAATCCGGAGTACTTTCCACTTTCTACTTAAATCAGTTTTTTTAGTTTGATATTAATGGTATGTAGAGAGGTTGTCGTTATATAAGAAAGCCGATTTACAAATCATAAGAACTTTGAATAAACATTCACTTTAACGAAAAGGAATTAAAGATTTTATTTTCTGAGCTTTAAGCTCCATAAGGGTTATCGTTTCAAAATATCTGATATTATAAATACATTAGACGAAATAAATCCACTTTTTTCGTCGGTATTTTAAAAACTTTAACCTTTAAAATTCTGAAAGCTAGTCTCTATGTCTAGTCTCTATGAAGTTTGCTTTACAGCATCATGGTTTGTGAATAGATTGTTTACAACAAAGCTGAGAAACTCATTTCATCCATCACTGATGATTGTCACTAGTTTCGACCTAAATGTTTCTTGTCAAGAGTTTGGATTCCCATATTGTGAGGTGACACTCAATCTCACATCCGATCAATCCTTTACAATCCTTGTAAAATCATCTGCTTGTTGTATTACGATTCTAAATTCAATTAATGAAAATATTTTGGTTGCCAATTCAATCTTATTACAGGTATATCTTTTGAAAAAATATAATCGAGTTGTACTTTTTAAAACCTGACAAGAAATTATACCTTTCGTGAAAGACAATTAGATGAATCATCAATCACATTTAATATGATTACCATGTGAAATTACGTTTTTACGTTTGCGTTTTTACAATATGCTTGTATTTTCTCTACTAACTATGGATGTTCTTGAGATCGCTATGTTCATGTGTTAAAGAGTTTTTAATGGGAAACAGGGACAATATGGCAAATCAATCAGATAAACGTTAACGTTACTTGCTGTTTGAAAGGAGAGATTGGAACAACTTTCTAATGATGTTTTGAACCCCTCGACATTTATCATCGACATAAATGCAATTCGGAAAATTGATTGAACGTTGTCATATCACTTTAGTAAAATGGTACGGTGTAGGAGGATGATATTAAAAAACTAAGCACTCCACTATGTAAGCACTTAGTAAAATATACGTATTTCATATTCACAAAGTAAATGAAAGTATATGTAGACATAACAGATAAAACTACAGTAATGATAAGCAAAGTTTAAAAAACTGAAAGCTGGATATGATATTGGCATATAGATTGATTCTCTCTTATTGAAGAGAAACATGAAAAGGTAGTGAAACTAATACTAACATCAATTATTGTCCATTTATGTAAAATGAACATTTAACTTTCAATGTATTGCTTTCCATGTATTCTCTTCTCTATGGAAATGAATTTTATTTCATAAAAATAGTGTTCAATTAATTCCTAAAATGTCTCCCTTTTATATAATGAAAAAAAGTTGTGGTAAGATTAAAGGCAAAAATGCACATCGCTTGTACAAAGCATTGGATGAGGTGCAAGACAAAAAGCTTTTCCAAACCATCTTTTAGGCAATATTGCTTCTGTAACACAAAGGGAAAGGTGTCTCAAGAATTTTGCAACACAAGATAATCACGGTAAATCACAGCAGCTGTAAACGTGACTATATCCTCGTTTTAAATGAAACAATTTCGATCAATTTAAATCACATCACATTAACACACAAAAGTACCGCTAATCACCACATGAAGCTAACAAATGTCGACTCGTCTCCTAATTTGACGTTGAAATGTGAAAAACTGTAATATAGCTATAATTCTTTAATAACAACTTTAATAATCATAAAGAGTGGAAAGTACCTATAGATTATGATTTAGGGATTTGATTTCTTGCAAATATGAATACAAACAGTGAAGAGTAAACAGCTCGATGGCAACCTTTGATGAGAACAACATAAAAGCTACTGAAGCACTCTTATTGCATTAAGTAGTCCTAATGAATTTTTCTAAGAAATTTTTTTTTATACTTGTAAATATAGGTACCTCTCAGTAAACAACTACATCAACATCAACGTATTGGATATTTACGAGTGTAACCTTTGATGAAAACAACATGAAAGCCTACGAAGCCATCTTATTGCCCTTGTGAAATTTACTAAAAATTAGTATTTATTTCAGATTTCTAAAATCAAACAGCGGTAAGAAATTTGAAAGATGAAAAAGTTATACATGATTGAAGCTTAGAACACAGGGACATCTAAGTTGGTAAGGTTTTAAAAATCACAAGCAGTGTAGCAGGGTTTGTGTCTTATATTTCATCTCAGGGCACACGATATCAGGTTTCAAGTAGAGCGTCTTGATTGTCATCAATTAACATGATTCCGATAGTAAAACAGCTTTATTTGTCTCATGACTCGCTCCGTTCCCTTGGTGGATGTTTCCAAAAATCTTTCTTAGACCAAAGTAAAACATCTCTAAGCCTGTTGAATTAACTTGTTTCTTCAGTGAGTTGTAATAAAGTATAATGGAAGAGATGAGGAAGTTCCAATATCGGTGCCGATGGCAGCATTCTTGTGAGTTGAAATTCTGAAAGAAAAACACCTAAATTTTTTCTTAGCATGCAAATGTAGAAACAAAATACAAACAAGACTTGAATCTACCGTTGGTTTTGCCTTCGTAGAGTAAGGACGTGGTCGCCTCCTTCTTATTTCTACTCTACTAAGTTTTCTATTACATTCATATGTGATAAAATAAACATGTTTCCATTGTCAAAGGCATGTCAGAACTCGTGAGGCGTGTGGATAGTGTTCAATTTGTTAATATAAATTTCTTTGTTAACTAAAACCATTTGTTCATCTAGAGTCCTCCTGACTCTAACATCAGATCTGTTTCACGCATGGCAAAAACCTCATACAAATGTAATTACACAATTTCCATTTTCGTAAAAATGTTTGAGTTTCATTCAGTTTTCTTTTCAAAATGTCTAAACTCAAATTCCATTTCCGTACGGTGAGTGCCTAATTCAATTGTTTCTCTTTGCTTCAGGGGCTCAAACTATCCTATCAAAGTCGAAATAATGCATTAAAAATCGAAAATCCAATTGAAAAATTGAACCTTTACTGTTTGTATTGGAAATGATCTAGATTTATTTCATTAAAACAATCTCGAAATTGTATATAATCGCATCTATTACATTCGATGTTGATCCATGAAGATTGCAGATTGTTTCTGAATTGAAATTTAAAACACATCATATCATTAGTGTTAAATGCCTCTAATTGTTTGCGCTTTAAGTAAACGTTGCCTTTTCAAATCTAAATTTAAAATCTAAAAACAGCCAAATCAATGTTATTATGTAGAAACTGCGTCCCATTCACATGTAGATGTCCTACTTAGCACTACAAACGTATATATATTGTTGTGTCTGCTGTAAATACGTTTCCGGAATAACCTTTGAGTCATTGTCGCGCCATGGTCCGGTTTTCGATCTCGACTTAAACCTGTTTATTGTCACTATACTGAACCCGTAAATATTAAAAATTCAGTTTTCAGAAACCTCAACTACTTTTCGATCAAATAGGACCATTATGAAGTTTGACATATTTTACCCAACACGATACTCTGTGCCCCTTTAACACAACAGAAATTGTTTTACACGATGTCCGTCCAACTACCGTCCCCATATAGTCCAATCATGTAGAGGGACAACGTAAATGTGTCTGACCATGGTCTGTCAGGTCATCTGACATAAAACCAATATTTATGTGACCAATCGGGTCTGAGCAAAAGCTGTTATTCTTGGAAACCGTCGAGTATTTGCTTACTCCCGTCCAGGTTTTGTTCGTTCCTAAAAAACCAAGACCATGTCACGTCATCCCACGCCTGATATTCTCCACTCGACTTCGGCTTCCGCATTCATCCGATGTGGCCACGAGGTGCTGATAAAAATGTATGTTTATGTGATTATTATGTTCTTCGCTAATGAACGTATTCGGGACAATTTCGATACGTGTATATTAGGAATTTATAATCCTTAATGAACTTGAAAAATATTAACTTGAGACAGTATAGTTGATTATACACCTAAAAGAACATACAATTGTAGCCAAGCATGTGTTACATGTACATGTATGTACTTTCTGTCATTTATGATTCAATTACAACTTGTGTTTCTTTAGACCATTGGTGTACATGTATGGGGAATGCATGTAAACGAGAGGATTCGCAAAAAATAATCTATCAATTTTGAAAATTAATTATTCACGAGTCCACTCCTCCCCATACATTCACGATTACACAATGTGAAATGATTATGTGGATAAACGCTCATTACATTCACCCATGGTACGCTAGTTCCAGCTGTTGCTCGCAGGTTGCACTGCATTCCAAAACCACAATGGTGTTGGGGGCTTTCTCCCTGCAATAATACTAGCAGCCGCGACATAAGTGAAATACTCTTAAAAGCGGAGTTAAACCCCATCACCTCACCACACTCATTAAATAAGTAATCGTCATAAAGACAATAACAAGCTTGTTATATCATTTACATGACCGATTAGTCCTCATTATTGTTTGAATAAAGAATTAATTTAACCGTCACGATAAGTTTCCTGAAAGAAAAAACCCAAAAAAACTGTGATTTGCTATCTCAGCTTTTCCCCAGTTTGGTCACCTTAGACATCACACACAACGGTTAAACTATCGGAAGATGTGTTTGCATGTGTTTATTTATTTTTAAGTATTCTTTTTATTTATCATTATTTTTTGAAATTTGTGTGTTAATTACTTGAAGCACGATTGTATAAAACGGACTGGTTTGATAACTTTCAATGCATTGATTTGATAAAATATATAAGGAAGGGAGTTCTTATCATTTTGTTCAAAGATTATTTTAATGTTAAAAAATAGTTTCTCGTATAGATGGTCTGGTGAAAGTGCTAACACGCTGCTTCCTTAAACCACTTTGGATTTTAACAAAGTTAATGTCAATCATAAGAATCCTGTATGATAGTGTAAGGTCTTCCTCCTCAGTGACTTAAGTGAGTGAGTAGGTGCCGCTTCGAAAATATTTCGGCCAGTAGCGGAGTTTTAAAAAGGTTGATAATGTGATTGCAAAAGCAAAAAAGGAAAATCCGACAAAGACTGTTAAAAATCAGTATATTTCACATAGTTGTATTACATCTGACAGAGCAAGTTTAAAGGTAGAGCTTATCGAAAAGTTTGCCTGGAGGAAATCTAAAATCTGGCGTGCACCGAAGTCATAATAAGAGTCAAAAGAAGATGACATATCCAACGGGTCCCAATAATTCTTACTAATATCTTTGTAATCTTAAAGTATTAGCATTTTTATAGTATTTTAGGAAGGAAGCTTTCCCTATAGAGAGTCCATGTTCTACTTGTTACCATGCAAACACATTGAACTTCTGCTCTAGATATGAGGTTATTCTTGTAAACAGTCAAAACTCATCTTTCCTTACATTGCTCCTTTGAAATTTTGGTCTAAAAAGTATATAACTTCATTACCTTGAAATCGGAGGCAACCTCTTCAAAAGATTCAACTTCTTTTGATATTTCTTGAAGTGGAGATTTCATTTCTGACATACGATGAATCACATAATGGATTGAGATCGGTTACTTAGTATATCACTAGCAAATTGGTCAGCATTTTTCAGAATAGTTAAATAAACTTATCGTGTACGGGAGGAAGGGATTTAAAAGAATTGATCGGGTTGGTTACTTCTTCATAGAAATAATCAATTATTTTTTACTTGGCACAAAGCCTTATGAATAGCATCTAACTATACATGGGGAAAATAACTACTCCTATTGAAGATGCACCTTTGGCATATATAGACAATTATTCAATGCATTACACAAAAGAACTTTCTTATGCAAGAAAGGATTAACTGATACACGATACCAATTGACATTAGATTGGCTTGTATCCACGGAGGGTCACAGCAGAACTATTCCCTATGATCGAGGAGAATGTCCCTGAAATTGGGAAATATCCAACTCATTTCATAACAAAATAAATGAAACACGACCTAAACTGTGAACGCTTTTCTCGGACGTTTTGCTGTATTTTTTAAAAATTCAGTATATTTTTGCAGAAATATTAGAATACAAATCAATAGAAAAATTTCAGATAATTTGACCATGATCTTAATTTTAATAAAGGCCAAGTTTAAATAGTCAGCAACATTTTCCATTACATTGAACAAGAAAGAAGGATATACACTGAATATATGACACGGCAATATATACATTTTTATGGTTGTTTAAATACATTTGTGTTACGTTGACACGTATCACATCAATCTTTATACCGCACATTAAGCTTTGAATTAAATATCTGTGACAGGATTTCTGAACATACATAAATCTTATTTTAATCCGTTTATTACTTGAAATGCAGGCTAAAATCGCTTGATTTTCATGGTCATTCCTAAAAAAGGAAACTTGTTATTATTCTCACTGATTTTAACAATTTTGTCCGTCTCAAAATCTAGCAAACACTGCGCAATTTATTGAAAGTATTCTTTAGTTATTCATAATTACGCAAATAATGCCCTTTGATGTTTTACCATTTTGTATGGAAACTTGTATTCTTTTAATCATGTTTATTTGTGCATGATGCTTTGATACGATTCAAGTGACACGTTGATCTGTGATACTGTGGTCGTGAAAATAATTAATTCATGTTACCATCTGACAAGAAAGTGAAAAATAATGTTTCCAGCTCATGAAGAATAACCACGACAAACACGACAATGCGACGATGAATGAAACAATTTATATAAGTGTTTCTCCTTCAACTTACATTGAAACCAATTTGGATCTTGTGGAAACATGCTTTTGTATTCGGCCGATTTTAGAAGCCAAACTTTCGATCCCTTTTATCTTTGATCTGTCTACTCCATTTTGGATGAATTTCATCCACGTGTTAAATAACTCACATATTGTTTAAGACACGTTAAACGCAAGTTCACTCGCTTACTCGGAAACCAAACTGTCTTTGATGTTGTCGGGTTGGGAAAACTTGAAGCAATGTTCCATTTTGTATCGATTTGCATTTGTGTTGTCTCACGAAACTGGCACGTATATTTCCTGCAATTACTCCTGTTTTGACAGATGGTTGTCATTTTTATTACAGGAAACTATTTATCAAAGCTCAGTGAATAACAAATCTGTTCTAATGACATTATGTTGCTTGTTTTATTTCCTTTCCGTTTGGCGATTTAATCGCATTGATGTAAATCGTACTTTTGATAATGTGTTACTGAAATTCAAATCGTTTACTCTCATATCAAAACACAAATGTATATCTAACCATGACGTACCAAACCAGACTAGACACTCACTATATAGCCATACTTGATAAAGGAGGGGCGAACGCACAATCATTGTAATCACAAGCTTATTTTTTTAAAAATGTTGTTTACATATTGTGTCCAAAAGACACGGCCGCAATGACATGGTAATTCATAAGGCAGATAACTCTGATATGGTGCGAAAGTATAAGAATTGAATGTCAGTTTGTGTGTTTGCAATGGAAATTGAACAATGTCCAAATAACATTCAAACTCTCATGTGAGCCCGTTCACAAGCTCGCTTAGTTCTTAACAGTTTGAATGTAGCTTTGACATCGTTCATTTTCGATTGTACTCACCCAAATTATCATTCAAATCTTAATCATTGAAGTAAAACAAGTTATATGGATAGTCAACGTTTTTTATAGATATATATGCAATGATTCGGCGCAATATTAACAGTTACAAAGCAGGTGATACATGAAATAAGAGCATTGGGCATGTTGAGAAGTGAGAAAATACGATTTTACTTATGACTGAGTTGATTCATACATTTTTAAGATTAAGTAAATGATTTCACAATCAAGTTTGATGTACAAATGTTGACAATCCACAAAACATATTCTCCTTCATCACATCAGCTAGAATGCATATTAAAGAAGTCTAGTTACATTGTTGCCCTTTTAAACCACATGGTTGGGTTACAAAGTAAGATTTTTAAAAAAATGCTTCAGCAAAAGTGACAGTAAAATCAACCAACGTGTATTAAATGTTCTACATTGTTACGGAAAAAAATAAACGGATCAGTTTAATCCAACTCAAGCATGGTATTAAATTAGCTTTTACACAGCAGGAATGAAATTAGACAATAATTGATTTTTCCTAAATAATTTGACATATTTTTCCTAAAACGTCCATGTGTATTGTTCGAAGGGTCATAATGTTGTAAAATTCAAGACATTCTACACACATCCCATTGGATCTCGCTTTAAATCCAACCAAAGTTATGTGGCAGTCACCAGTGGATTTGTTTCATTCAATTATGAATGATTCGTAACAGATTGAAATAACAGGCTCCAGTGCTTTCTAATGTTGAAGGGAAATAAGAAGCTGATTAAATATAGAACCTTGCTACAATCTTGCTAAAGTTGTTACTGGTTATTGATCATTTCAAATAATCTTTTTTTCTTTCAGGCAAGCGTTCAATCTGAACGTGAATGTCTATCTCGGTATTTTTTGTGTATTAAATTACTTAACATATTCAACACAGTATCGACAGGAACATATTGTTGTGTTATTAATTAGGAATGAATTTATAAGGTACGTATTGTAGCGTCAAATCGCTTTCTCAAAATGCAGTTCGAATCCAGGTTCTTTAGATATTGTGATTGACATGTTATAGTTCATGACATCGAAATGATAATCTTGACACAAGACGTGTTTTGTAGATGATCTTATATTATTTAAATGAAATGAGAACAAATGTAACAACAGGTAAATGTTACCATCAGGCTTACATTGAGATACGTTTTCTAAGATTAGTGATAGTGTGATTATTTACAGGTAAATGTTACCATCAGGCTTACATTGAGATACGTTTTCTAAGATTAGTGGCAGTGTGATTATTTACAGGTAAATGTTACCATCAGGCTTACATTGAGATACGTTTTCTAAGATTAGTGGCAGTGTGATTATTTACAGGTAAATGTTACCATCAGGCTTACATCGAGATACGTTTCCTAAGATTAGTGGCAGTGTGATTATTTACAGGTAAATGTTACCATCAGGCTTACATTGAGATACGTTTCCTAAGATTAGTGGCAGTTTGATTATTTACAGGTAAATGTTACCAAGTATGTAATCTTGCATGTGGCATAAAAAGGCTCACTTGTTCACAGGAGTCTTTCAAACGTTTTCATGTATTGTTCCTTTGCAAATATGACATCTTTTGATAAACATGTCGGATCTAAATATATTTAAGCCTTATTGTACTTTGTAAAGATGTTACCTTGTTATTGTCAACCTCTGGTTGTTTTTATACTGAATCATAAACTTGATAATGGCTTCAAGTCAACCAATAAGACCTATAGTTATCATTGAAATAAATGAAGAACTTAATCGAAAATATCATACTAGTCCATTTAAATAAGTATGTTTTAACCTCAGCATTGATTTGACTAAGATCAAGCACACAGAAGTATAATTAAACCTTGTTGTCAAACAAATCTGTGTGCAAATAAAATGTTACACAATTCAAATTACCTCTTTTATTGTTCTTTAAGACAACAATTTCGCACTCTAGTAAAACCGATAAAGCTCGATTCCGTAAACTTCTTTGTCCACAGAAACAAATGGTTCACAGATCAAAGAACATATTCATTGTGGGAGTCTTCCAACACCATTTATTTGTGGATTATGAAGTTCTGAAACAATAATAAACTCTCATAAGTATACAAAATTTCTTTCTTATCTCTTATACACTTTTGAAATATTAAATCTCTCCATAGTTAAGAATATTTATGTCCCTTAACAGAAGGTCTTAATAAAATGAAGCACTCGTAAAATCCTTTTGAAGTAAATACAGTTTCTCTCTCTGAATCTATGAACAGTATAATGATAAATTTATACTGTAAACTCTAAATCCTATTTATTATACTCTGAATATCTAAAAACAATGAATAATATTTACTTTAACTACAATCTTTACTAAATATAAACCCTTAAACACTCATACACAAACACCGCTGTCACTCGCTAATTCTCCGAAACGGTGCATCGCCGACTCTCAATTCCAAGAAATGGACTATTCCACTTAAGTCGCGGGGGTGACAGGTTGTCAAAACAGCGCGAACAAAGTTTGATAATTTACATATATTTCCCCCTTTTACGAAATTAAACAATAAACCTACTCATTTATAAAAATATAAAATGATAATGTCATAAACACATACGTCTGATACCTATTTCAAACAATACCTATATTATGATTAATGGACTCTTCCAACTTTTACACATTGCTCACATTAAATTGCGAAATATCGTTACAACTATGTTATGACAAGAAAATTAATCATTATATTCGAATTCTACAAATTATTAAATACCTGAAGAATATGTCTCCCAACAATAAACATAAGTGTGATTCATAATAATCCCGAAATTCTCCTTCAGTGCGCTTTCGAACTCTAAACTCTTCACGGAAAAAGACAATATGGCGCTAAAAAGGGAGCGCTTATTTAACATAAACTAAATCGGGAGAAATCCTTGAAAATTATTCTTACATCGTGTCAGCTTAATTCAAAATGAATATTAATATTAACATTATTCAAAACAACAAATGTAAATTTCTCTTCAATGAATCAAAATGTTGTCAAAGAATATATGCACTGGTCATGTACCGTAAGGTAATGATTTTGGCTATGATGCTGTTTTCGATAGGTAAGTCAAGTATGGTTATCTATTTAATTACCGGTGTTATTATTGAGAACGGGTGTTATCATAAACGTATAAGAACGGACACTTTCAGTGATACAAGTAACAGTATCTTTGATCAAAATAACATGAAAAAGCATTAAGGACTTCAGTGATTCTTTTGTTTCCATTCCTGCAAATTAAAGCCTTAGATAAAAAAAAAATTGGTATCGAATTCTGGCTTCTAAGTGCACTTAGTCCTTAGATATTTATATTCTCCCGGGTATCCTCTTCGTGAGATTAAAATCGGTCATCTTTGTGCTATGTTAGGTTCATACAACATCAATGAAATACCAGATATGAGTCTTGGGACATAAGCAAACTTTGAATTTATAGATTGTGGCTTTGAGTAAAACAAGAAGACTTACAGAAAATATTTCAATGAATACAAATCGTCCTAAAATACATATAAACCTATTCTAAGAGTTTGGTAATAACCTGAGCATTGTCACTATGAACCGCGTTCATGATTGCAGACGTACTTAGCATACTTAGTTGTCCATTTGAACATTTGTACAGAAGGAATTTCTAAGTTGAACACAATCATCAGCTGATGTATTACAATTCATTTCTCATTGTCACTAAATAAAACTGGAATACTTTAACTGTCATCAATCAACGTTTTACGAATAATAATAAGATTCGCATGTCTCATGAATGATGCCCAATTTCTTTGATGGGCGTTTCGCAAGTCTGTTTTAAACGGCAAATTAACACTGCACAAAGTCAGTGGGATCTGAATAACCTTCGCATTGTGTCAGTAATATTACAGTTAACCAAACAAGCTTTGTGACTCAAACTGTATATTTGGCGACGGTTCTCAGTATTGTCTGCCCTTGTAGAATGTGTGGAAGTGCGTGAATCGACACTGTTTGTTCTTGATTACAATGATAAACATTTTTCAAATCATATTGCGACAATGAGATCCGAAATCCATTATCGATTAATGAAGAAACTACATGCAAGTATGATTAAAGTCTTCGACTTTTGTATTTGTTATTGAGAAATACAACGAAAAAGGCCCAATGTAGTGTCATATATATATGTTGAACATTAAAATTTAATGATCCTATGCTTGAAGGGCGCGACGTAACCTTGAAATTCAATAACTTGGCACATCCGAAAAATATTGTCCTATGACCATTACATCTGTTTACGTAGCAGCGATTGCTAAGGCAATGTTTTGCTTTTGAACCTCAAGTTTTAGAAGAATTACTTTTATAATATAACGCAACATCCACAATTCCCCCTCACCTATGACCAGAAAATGATAATTACTAAACGGCGTGACAGATTGATTGAGTTGGAGGCGATGAAATTGGTAAAAGGCATTATCATTTTTTTTCTGTTTTTTTTTATCAAAACAATTTCTCACTGTAAATCTATATAATTCAGAAATACTTTGCTCCTGGTTGATTATTCCATTAGCTAAGACTTTAACTAGGTTATTCAGTTAAGGTGAAGCAAAACAGCAACGTAACTTAGCATAAGTAAAGAGTTAATGAGTAATTGTATTGAAAAACGTTTTGAGGAATGTGTTAACCCTTGCATGAATACATTCTTTAGCAAAAAGAACCCAACCAATCAGTTTTTTCCCTGTTGGTTAGTAGGGATATTTTATCCTCAAAGAAGGGTTTCATTTTGACAGTTAAGTCAATGTCTAATGAAATATATATCCCTCCTTAAATTTACATGTGATCAAGCTTGTACACGCGACTTCTAAGCAGGCCACTAACTATTTCTTAATTGTCAAACAGAAAATCCGTGAACGTTTTTCAAATCTATAGCATATAGGTCAGACTTCAATTATGGCACTCATTCAGGGAAAAACATGATCTTGTCCAGAACTAGCAGTTTTCTAAAGATGAACAGGAGTCACACTGCGTGATCTATGGTGGAGCTTATGCTTCCTGTCATATTTGAAGGAAAAAGGGAATGACTACTGAATTGATAAATTATGCTTATGGGTTCTTACATATATGATGTGTTGTTTCTCTTCACTCAAAATAGTTAACATATGTTGTATCAACCTATTTTATATGATGACGGAAATTATAAGATTGAACTCCTTACTCTATCATCATTTTAGTTGGTTGAATGTTTCTTCTTATGATGAGAACCTTTATACCTATGTCAGCGAAACATTTGATCAAACATAGTATACATAATATACTCTATAGTATTACTTTGTCAACCAGGTTTAATTCCTCTTTTGTAGAAATTAATCTGTTTGAAGACAGTTAACAATGTCGCTTTTAGGTGTTTGCCCCTGCTAAACATGGGAACAATTCCTTCGGGAAAAAGCCGCACAAAATCTATCATTTGTTATCCCAGTACCAATTAACTTGTACAATTGATGGAGTGTGAAACTGATATTGTAGCACCTATCAATGGAAACCAATTATAACAAAATAAGTGAAGGGCAAACCCTATTTTTAATTTTAAGATGTTCTTCAATGTTCTTTAATTCATATAATGACCCATGAGAAGCGTCAATATTAAGGCAGATATTGATTTTTTAGTTGAGTACACATACAGTCGGGGTCTCGTTTGGCAGGTAAAAGTGCATTCTCTCCCAACAGAGGTAGCTCCGTCACAAATTTCTATACAACGTCTGTCTTAGTTCGAAGGTTTCTTCGTCTAGAAATGTAAAACGCTGATCGGTTAGTTGTTAGTTGTTGAAGTTAGTTGTGCAATTAGCAGCGCCGTTTCAAAAGTTATCATTCAAATCGCCTAAGTTATTAACGTAAGCTTTCCAAAAACTAAACTTTATTCGAATATGCACCTTTCACTTTGAGTCGTCTTTACAGATTACAAACGCTTCATTTAGCGACTGCATTATTGCATAGGCCTGTGTGACAACAAACGTGTTATTAATGCAATCGATGTTTTCATTGGCTGAAATATTGCCAGGTAGTTTAAGTTTCAATATTGTCCCGCTAGGGGAAACTGTCAGAAGACCGAGAAACCTTAAGACAGAGGTTGTATAGGAATTATTTACGGAGCTTCCTCTGTTGGGAGAGAATGGTAAAAGTTAGCATAAAGCTATTTTGCCTCGAGTGCAAATTCGAATTCGAGCTATTGTTTTAACACCAGATCCGACGAACAGTAGGCTCAGTTGCCTAGATAACACTGAAAAAATAAGAGACAACCACTATTGCAACGATAAAGGAGGGTCAAGTTAAAGAATGTTTATTTCTGAATAGTACAGATTGATAAAATCTTCACTGTCTTAAACAAGAAAATGCAATAGCAATTCAAACCTATTCTTGTTCATTCCTAAACAATTATTTTGTTGCAGAATCCTACTTCTTATCAACCTTATTGTTATATAATGATTTCTGTTGAACAATTTTAAGGATAGAAACCATTTGTATTATTACGAACTCAGGTAACATGCTTTTACTAAGTTTTAATAATCACAAGTAAATTAGTGGCATCCATCCACATGAAGGTGAAAACATTTGTGCTTCTCTTCATTCCTTTGCTTCAACAACTAAATCCAACAACAAAATTTTAACTTTTAAAAGCATGGTTTGAATTTGACTGATTCTATCAACAAGCTGGCTTAGCTACAATTTAGGAGAGCATTTTCATTTCAGCATTCTACTGCCTGTAGCAATGTTCATTCCTGGTTTTGATTTGCAATTGTATGGTCATAGGAAACTGGCATTGATTTTCGTGCTAAACCTGCTGCTTTATGAGAATAATGTTACTTTGTTGTTGAAAATATGCATCAAAGCTTAGTGTAAAGAAACCAATATCTGTAAATATGTGGTGTTAACATTGTCTTTCTTTGTTCTCCTTTCTAGCAAGTGAACGGATCGATATTTTATACCAAACGTAACATTAAAAGTGAAAAAGAATTTTGAATTTAATTGAATATCCCTAACGATGTTAGATCTTATGTGTCTTGAAAACGAAAACTTGACGAAAGTAGTTAATCTACCCCTTACCTACCGATCTTACAAGACCTTTGATGATTTTGTCCAGATCAACAGTATATTCTATTGACCAAACCGTTAAACGTTTTACGAACTATTATATATGTACATTCTCCTAGGCATATTAAGGTTGACAAAACGAGCTTATACAGGTTAAGTCAAGTTACCTCCGCCTGTTCTCATTACGATGTTTGCTGATATGGAATGATAACAAATAAACACTGCTCCTTAATGTCTATTATGTTTTAATCAATTAAAACTGCTTATTTTGTATTAGCAAAATAGATATAACTCTTAGATACAACTCTTGGATCTTCAGGTTGTGTTTCTTATAACAGTTATCTGCTAGAGGCACTGAGATGACAGTCAATGAAACCAATGCATTTGACATTGATGCATTGTTACGTAGAAAATCAATACATTCATTTATTCCAACCTAAGCATGGCGGTATGCTATATTGATGAGATGTGAAAGAAATGAGACCATAATTGAAAATACATGGTCTTTAATGTACGTGCAATGCGATTTCACTTTCCCTTTCAACTATTTCCTGTCATCTTCAAAGAATCAAAACATTGGGTACATACTGTACTGAACACAGATTTTGGCTCATTTTACATTGAAATTGGATTCAACTGAAATCGCACCACAAGTGAACACACAGCTCGTATAATCTATAAACCAACTGATGATTGAAATAACAAGAGAACAGCATTTCCAAAACATTCCAACTCTTACAGCAGAAATTACAGTATCATTTCAGGCTTCTAAGAGTACAAATCTTCAAACTCTCTATATAACGTATTTGTAACGTAAAGGATATATTCTCTCATGGATCTCCTTTGTTCATTCCAGGTCAATGAAATACATGAAATGAGTCTTGAGCCAAACTATTTGAATTCATAGCTGTTCCCTAAATTTATGTTTGATAAATTATGATTACATAAGAATATGCTACTTTGTTACTTGTTATGGTTGGTTATCAGAATCTTTGGGTGTTGACTTTCTTTTGAACTCCAGTTTATAAAAGAGAAACCTATAATGTTTGGACAATCTTTCCACATCTTAATTTTGTAAGTGTATGATTTTTTCACATTTAATTTGGATTTTTATGCAGCAATGGATTAAATTTGCTTGGACGTTAGTTCCTACTGATAGTATTTGGAACAAAGGCTAAGGGCATTGAACTTTCCTAAATGGCATTAAACAGTAGATAACATTTATGTCAAAAATAAAATTGATTCCTGTTGACAAAATAATCTTGTCAGCAGTTGTCTTAATTTTCTGAATCAGTATGTGTCATCTCAATAACTTTAACAAACACATAAGAAAAATAACTAATCAATGGTACTAGTAGAAATTTTAATAACGTTCTATTAAAGGGCTGATTTCTGGTTCATATTTTGAACCGACGATTGGTGTTACGTTTATTGAATAGCCAGTGGTATACAGTGACCTATGTATTCGTAAGTAAAGTCACATTTAACTTCCCTTTAAAGCCACAGGGACTTTTATTGTCAAACAATGTGACGTCATCCAAATGTGGTACGATAATTAGTTGCTTCTGTAGGAATACGTAAATCAAATCAACACTGTGTAAATATACCCTTGCTACAATTCATAACATTTTTGCCTTAAGATAAATCATTTGGCATTAATTATATATCGATCATTCCTAATTGAGATTTGTTTCCTCACTATTCATGTGATCTTTATAATATTAGGTTGGTGAAAAAAACAAACCTTTTGTTAATTGTTTTTTTAAAATGCTCAGTATCCTTATGAAGGGATTACATTTACATTTGTTAAGTTTCACCCAGAGTCATTGGTGTCTTTATAAATATTAATATCAAATAATAAAGACTTTATGCGGGAAAGAATGAAAGGCCTCATTATGAGCGCTCATATTACATTTATTTGTTACTGTTTCGAATTCTCAGGCGATGGTTTTATAACAGTGTCATTAAATCGTATGTTGGAGTAAATTTGTCAAACGTACTCGACGTTGTTATGTTACTGAGGTTGCTAACAGTTTATGAAAATTACCATTTAAAGGGTTTATCGATATATTTATAAGAACATTTAAAGATGATACACGTACGACATATTTCATTCACATCAGCAAATTTAGTATTATTTTCTATAGAAATATTGTGATAAACTCAACGGACTGCCAACTATGATGTGATAAAATCGTTTATGCTAATTTCTGTCTTTTCCAGTTTTTTCTACACATGTACAGATAGATTTACTTATATCAGTAGTTGTAATTATCAATTATTTAATTGTCACAGTGAAGTACTAAGTAAGTGCATAATGTAACGAGATATGCATTGTTTCCCCCCTCCCTCTCCTTATTGATGACCAGAAAGTGCTAATTGCTTAACGGCTTGCCAGGTTTATCGAATTGGATACGATTACAAAGTTAGAAGGTCTTACCATCGTTCTCAGGTTTATAACGAGGACATCTCTTTAAATACATATTGACACCTAAATACACTGATTCGCTTTTTCCTGACAATATCAGCAGTCGGGATTTTATGTTGAATCAAGTAAATAAACATAAAGAACGAGATAGTGAGATATTGTAGTGAAACGGTTGTGTCCCAAGACCCAGACACTCATTTCGCCGACGCAGTAATTCGCCGACAATTAATGAGGGCTCAATTAACATCAACCCCACAGACATAATAGAATGGTCCACTAGAGTAGATTAAGCCTGGGTCAGGTTCATTATTGAAAAGTTTGGAAATATGTGATTATAACAAAGCTCAATCTTTAACGAGCAAATTATGAAACAATAACCATGGTAGAATATGTTTGTACAAAATTTAATGAAAATGAAAATGCTTTATGACATTGAGTTTACATTCAGTTATTGTCGGATTAGAGTATATTGGTCCACAATGACATTAAGTTGTGTTTATATAAAACTTTGTGATACTCTGTCTTCTCTTCTTAGCACTGCGTTTACATTCAATTATTGTCGGATTTTAATTGCTTATCAAAAGGTTTGAAAACTCACAAGGTATATAAAATGGTAAACAGAACACGGTCATCACCATCACTATGGCTGGACTACGGAGAGTTGAGTATCTTGTGTCGCAAAAAGGAGCCCCTCAGATCATTCTAGATGGATATGTCTACACTCGGAACAAGATCAGACAGACCTGCACACACTGCATCACCAAGACCTGTACAGGAAGATGCTCAACAGTCGGCGACTTCATCAGGACACAGACAGAGACGCCGGCCCAGCCACCAACCGCATCGAGGACTTCAAAGATTACATCACAGCGACATGGGTAGACTACGACGCTCGCTTCCCTCGATCGCTGTGGAACCACCATGACAACCAGGGACCAAGGACCAACAACAACTTGGAAGGTTTCCACAACAGGCTCAAAAGAACCCTTCCACATCGCCACCCAAACATCTTCAGGTTTGTCGAGGTCATCAGGAGGATTGAGATGGCAGACAGAGCCAAGCTGAGGCAAATCAACTTTGGAGCTGCCCCCCCTAACTAGTGCTAACTAATTATCAAATAAATATATCGGTGTCATCAACTAGAAAAGCAAAAGACTAGTGCTAACAACGCCAAAGTTGTTAATCACAAATATTTATTAATGTTATAAAATAATTATATCTATACCACTCATGTTGTTATCGAATAAATATATATATTGGGTCTATTCCGCTATTCTAGTAGGGGTCACAGGAGCTAATTAACTTGTTTACTGAACCGTTAAAGTGTCTGCGAAATGAAGCGTCGGCGTGTTGGGAGCCGACCAGTGAAACATACCCATATCAAATTGCAAATTTACATGTTACGCCAATTACTGTGGGTCAAGCTTATAAAAGCGATCTTAAAGGAGACCGCTAACTATAACTCTAATTAACCAAACGGAAAATTAGTGTAGGCTCTTTCAATCTATTACATACAGGTCAGAATCACATTACGTTATCTAGGTTGGAGCTCATGCTCTGTCATGTTTCACGGAAATATACTTTAACATATAAGGTTGCAATGACTAATAACTTGTGAGAGAATACTGGCAGATATGGATGTGTTTTTCTTTACACTTGACATAGTTACTAGCCTATGTTATACTATCAAAATGCTTAAATTAAATTTAAACTGATCAGAAACTCTTTACTCGATTAGTGCGTTGACATTTTTATCCTCACATTGATATACGATGCGAAGTGTTCGTGAAACTCTGGATGTCAGAAATATTTGATCAAGTATTATGCACACATAAGAATAAACAATATAAGTATTGTCAACCATTTTAAAGAAAACATTTATTATGTAGGAAATCAATAGTTGTCTGTAATATTCAATCGATATATCTAGAGACAGTTAATGTTCCATTATTTCCCCCACTTGCTCGACATTAAAAAACTTTTATAGGAAAAACACAATCAATAAAACTTTAAAGCTCATCATACATGAGCAATGCAATGCTATTATCATCTACCATCTAAGTTTACACTGAATATTTTTAATGCACCTATCTATAGCGATTAGTTTGGTGATTGAGACAACATATTACAAGCAACAAAACATTTTAAGCTCCACTAAAACTTTTTATTTTAGTATATTGAATAATTTGAAGTAACAAATAAACTACACACACAAAGGTTTTCCTATTCTGATATGATTGTTGACGAAATAGAGTTTTCTAATGTGTTATCCTAATGTAACGAATGTAAACACTGAAAACATATCACCCAAACGCAGTTGACGTGATTTGTTTCGTTTGCAAATGAATTGGACACGCTCGAGTATACACCACTCGTGTTACTAAAAAGCAGAAGAAAATTCCACGTTTAACAGCAACAGAGCGAGAAATAGTTACAGTAATGTCACAAGTGAGGGTTTCGAACGGACGTTTGGCCAGGACGTTTGGTTGTCATTTGACTCCTTCATCGCCTTTACCTGACTGGCCAGATATCTGGCCGTCCTAGAAGCGGAAGACAGAGGGTGACAACCCCCGCAGAAGACCGATATCTGCGTACACTACATCTGCGCAACAGATAACGGCACGATGACGCCACGTCATCGACGGCGTTGGGGCACCATATTAACAGGAACATTCTCATGAGATGTTTTCGAGATACCGATATTCGGGCATATCGACAGTTCTTCGGAATGACTTTGACACGCGAACATTGCCCCTACTGTCTTCCCTGAGGAGAGTGAGTTGCTGGCAACATCGTGACTGGGCAAGAATGAACTTCAGAGTGAAAGTCGATTCATCCTGTTCCTAGCAGACGGCAGAGTAAAAGTATACAGACGTGGAGGCGAGAGACATGAATGCTTCAGCATGAATCCAAAGAGTTGTATCCTAAGGCGGCGGCAGCGTCAGGGTCTTAGGCGGGATCTGCGGCGACCAGAAGACAGATGTAATGGCAATTCGTCAGACTCGAACAGCTCAGAGATACAAGGATCAAGTGTTACAACCTGTGGTGGTTCCGACCATACAGATTAAGCAGCAAGGCATGCTTTTGCAACAGGACAACGCAAGACCACATACTGCCTGGGTCACAATTAACTTCCTAATCAGAGTGAGTGAGTTGGGGTTTAACGTGCTTTGAACAATATTTCAGTTATTAAACACGTAGATGACAAGCATCCAAAAGAAAGTGGACAGATAACGGAGAAAGGGATCGAAAGAATGAGGGAAAAGACGGAAAGAAAGGCATAGTGAGAGATAGACAACAGGCTTTAGAAGGACTCAAATTTAGTCTGGCTTCTACCCGTCGACCTGTCCAGCTTGGGTGTCCCTACCAGGAGCATGAACGCTCCGGCTGGCATAGCTCTCGGGGTCTCTGAAGCACGCAAACCACCACACCACGTAGAGGTATTGAGTCCAGTGGTGGTCCTAAACAGAAAAAACGTCCAGGTTTTGCCTTGACCATCATGCTACCCTGACATATATCCCTAGTTGACACAAACAGATATAGAGAAGTGATGTGTTGAACAAAACACTCTTACATGTCCTTGCAATGTTTGAAAATGGTTTACTATAAATATTAAACATTGCTCGAAAGTGTTTCCTGTTTTCTTTATTAATCAAATTCCTTGGGTGTGTACTTCTTTTAGAACTTCAGTTAAGTTCAAAGAATGATTCACATGGCGCTTTCATATCAAATATGGAGGTTGTCCTAAATGTTTTGGTTAAGTAAACTTGTAATCCGAATCTGTACCAGCGTGTAAAGTGTTCAGGAGCTTTTTTTCTGTTTCATTAGGACGACTGGTTTACTTAAAAATTAGCATAACCTCTTGTGAACAAAGTTCAGACAGAAGATCTGACAGGAATGAGACTCAATTGCCTAAATATTCCGGAACTGCGTGGGACATCTACTGTTGTGATGAACTTCATTATCTGCAAATAGAATAGAGTCATAAAATTGTCATTGCCTTAAAATACTATAGCCATGTCAAACTATTTTTGCCATTTACCAAACAATTATTTGTAAAAATGCATAGTCCTTCCCATAATAAAAAATATGTTTGACAAATCAAGATGAACAGTTATGTGATATATGAAGTGATATAATATTCATAAATATTTTCATGACCGGGACGTGAAGAACATGGCTTAATTTATTTTCAAATAATCACAATGGACCATTTGAGAATCTTTCAAATTGAGATTAAAAAGATTTGTGCTTCACTTAAATCTTTCACCTTTCCCCAACACCGAATGCTAACTTTCTTAAACTCGATTTCATATTTGGCTGATTCAGTCAAGACACATAACCACAATCCTTGAGACCATTTTCATTTGAGCAAATTCAACTACTCGGAGTTATGTTCTATTTCGGTATTTACATTGATTAGAAATTGTGTAGACTTTGGAAATTGGCATGTGCATTTATTCCTAAATTTTCCCCTTTTTGATAAATGAATGGAACATTTATTGTTTGCAAGGATGAGGTGTTAACAGACCAATATTTTGTAAATCCATTGGAAAGTCAATCTATTTCTTCTCTCTCCCTTGCTTTATGTTGCAATGAAGGGAAATCATTCAATAAAATCCTATGCCAAATATATATTTATAGAAATTGAATGGATTACTAATTATACCAAACAAAAACATATAAATATTAGCTATTACTAGTCCTAGTATGTTTTGAAAAAGATACGTGATTGAATTAGTCATTGGACAATTTTTCATATGTTTTACTAATCTCCATAAATGGTCAGTAAATAATTTGATATGTGCAGTTTTTGTACGCTAATTTAGATGAAAGTCCCCTGCATATTCACGGCATTCAATTCTTTGACTGTTAACATTTGGCTTAGCTAGGATGGATGTGTACTGGCATTGAATCATAACACATCATCACTGATTGTTGTATTATGGGGTTTCATTTTCCGATCAATCATCAGTGATTCATGGGTAGTAATAATCAAAATAGATATAACCTTTATTTGACCATCATGTAGAAAGTTATTTGCTAGACGCACTTAATTGATATGATAATTAAATGAACAATTGTATTTAACATTGATGCATTGTTACAAAGAAAATAAATACATCCATTTAAGCATGCATGTTATTATGTCATTTTGATAAGAATAGAAAGAAATGAGAAAATGATTGAAACAACATTCTTTTGTAAGGTAATATGGTTTAATTTTCTAGCACATTTTCCGTATTTGTCTGAATGGATAAACTCTCACCATCTTTTAAGATTCACATCATTATTCACTGGATATTAATTTATTCTAATTTTTGATCATTTTACGTTGAAATTGAAAGTAACTGAAATCGCACTTTGCATGAGCTCCAACACATAGCTCGTATCAGCTATTAAACAAAAAGCATAGATGGGAACGACATAAAAAGTATTTCCAATTACTGCAATTGTGACAACCTCTTACAACAAAAATACAGTATCTATTTCAGGGTTCTAAAAGAACAAAGTCTTCAGATAAACCACTCTCTAGGGTAACATCTTTTTTAGACATAAAAGAGAGCGACATTGTATCCGAGAGCCTTGATTGTTTTAATGTCAGATCAATGATATAAAAGATATGGGTTTCTGACAGAGTAAATGTTTTGGAATAATACATGGTATTTTCGAGTCAAACCAAACAAGTCAGTAAAAGTCAATATTTCAATTAAAGACAACACGTCTGGATTACTCATACATGTCTATTTAAATAGTTTGGAAATAACCTCAGCATTACTATGATCTTAATCAGTATTAAAGAATCAAACATGTTCTACAATATATTGCTTAACCAATTACATCAGTTTTTCTAGAAGGTATACTAATAGTTTGAGAGTTTTTATAACAAGATCAGTTACACATGTTGCAAATGTGTTAATTTATTTGAACCAAAATCATTAACTGTCAAAATGAGCGATTAACTTTGCTTTTTTAACGTTTGGTCCAAAGACTATAATTGAGGGTCTGAAATATTTTCACATTTACCTTGTAACAAAACAGCCAATCTTATTTCGTTGATGGCTCAATTCCCTTTGTTTTGTCTCACAAATCTGTAAAAATCTGCAAGGAAAGAAACTAGAGGAATTTGAATGCAGCTATATAGCATATGAATAAAAGGTTTATGAGACATAAATGTACAGTTATGTATGATGGACAGTTATGCGAGCGCATTACATCTTGATTGTGTAATAAAATATCAAACAAACGATCTCGCCAAAAATTGGGAGTATACTGGTGGTACGCCAGTGTTAAATTTCCCTTGTGACATCTGTAATACGGAAACATCATCACATTAGAAATGTAGTTAATCTTACACTCAGTAATCGTACGTGTGATGCAATTTCTTTCATGTGTATGTATTCAAGTGTGTACGCACATTTTTACTTAACTTATTTAGAAAACCTGACCCCATCAAAACATTTAAATGATAAGTTGCAGAATAATCATGTTACAAATGGGCATGGAAATCGTTATTGTAAATGCAAAAGAAGTAATGCAAATAACTTCTAAACTAAATTCAAGCTAACTAATTTTTGCACTAAGATACACAGGTAGATGACTCATTGCGCAGTATGCAGCTATATAGTAAGGTAATTGTCAGCACGTGACTTTCGTAAGGATGGATATTGAATTGCCCCTCCTTTTAATGTTAGTTTGATTCCTATCAAAAACCGGTCAGTTGCGGGGATATAAAGATAGGCATATATAATAATAATAATAACATACAACGAATGCCCTTATTATATATGCCTTTCTTGATTGCTTCTTGTTTTGCTAAATTGACTGACACACTCAGCAAATACGAAACAAGAATAATCGGCCTAAGAGTAATTGAGGGGTCCGAATGACGGGGTATCTAAAACGTCTATAAAATGCTACCCAGTCCTTGAAAATAGTTCAGATGAAGATATTCTGAAAGCTGAAATAATTGACTGTAACATACTGTATTATTAGGAATCCTAGAATTTGGTTGCTAAATGAAAAAATCATCATGAAATCGAGTAATTTTCGAGTTTGGTTGCAGTCCCTTATAGGCAACTGCAACCAAATTATTTTTTGTCAAATATTCATCATTTTTCATGTCTTGGCTAATAATAATTTGGTTGCAGGTAATAAAATTATTTTTTGAAAAGGTTATCAGATCAATTTGGTTGCAGGAGACTTCAAATTTACCTAAATTGACGAGAAAACTACCAAATCAACAGTTTTAGTTTGACATGTTCCCTCGGACACAACGTGTGACGTAATACCATGCGCTAGTCATTAAACTTACTTGGTGATGTTTATTTTCTATCAAAATAAGTTTGCTATCAGAGGCATCTGTTACAGCCAATGAGAATAGTGTTGAGATTTGACAACAATTTGAATTCGTCTCGGGGCCACGTTGTAAACACAAATGGCAATTTAGGAATAATTTAGTCAAGGAATGTCATAAATACTTACCAAAACATGATAAACTATAGAGAATGTTAGATTTAACAAGGTTAGTAGAAAATTTCCATCCACTTTGTCAGAAACGAATGCGAAGCGGGACACGACATGATCGAAAACCGGACTCGGTAGCTTTGAGCAAGTTGCCGATGTTTCATTGAAATGTAGATAAACAGCCAGGTAAAGTTACAACATTTGCGATATCATCGTTTAGTTTCTCTCTGCAACCAAATTATGTTTAGTCAAGACTCTTCTGTTTTATGAAAACGTATATTTTGATGGTTTGCAGCCTATAGGGGACTGCAACCAAACTTGAAAATTAGACGTTTTCAAGGTGATAAATCGGTCTGCAACCATTCTCAAAATGTTTCATGTTATATATCATTGCATAGAAAATTATCTCAGCTATACGAAGGACTAGGTTGCATTTTACAGTTGTTTTAGAGACCCCGTCATCCAGACCGCTCAATTACTCTTAGGCCGAATAATCTAGTATTTGCTCCCCAAATGAATCAGAAGTCATAATGAGGTCACGAGGTCAGTGTTGATTCACTTGCTTACAGTATCGTATAAAAGCAAGTTATGATTTGTGGATATATCTCCACTGGAATATCTTACTTAAATGATTTATTGAAATATCCTATCGAGACACACTGGTCAATTAAACTTCAAGTGAATATCGAAGGAAATATTTGATCTATTTGAAACTTTGAATCCATTGTCTGTTCTGTCCATCGAGAACAGATCGGTATGTCATTTTAATTTGATACGAATAAGTGAAATAGCTTTAATGTTGATACTTGTTCATCCAACACCTTATCATCCTTTGTCACCCATGGCTTTATGTTAAGGAAATATTCATATTCACCCCTGGAAAACTTGTGTGCTGAAATTGCCCGCTCTTAATTGTTGCCAATGAAACTTCTATGTCGACTGGACCTCTCAAAAGTCCGGTTTAGTCTTGCTATGAGGAAATAAGCTTGCAATACCAATTTTAGCTCACACTATCGTGTTCATAGCCAATCATGAGGGAGGTTTCCTTTGAAATTTCAAATACATATTTCAGAGCATATGCTGAAAGAGACTGCTTTGATCTCACCGTTACCAAACACATTTTTCAAAATATCGTATGAAGATGCTTCATTTGGTTACTGTTTCATAACAAGATTCAAAGACGGGTAATTTCAATATAGAATACCTGATGCGTTTCCCAGGCGTGATTGTGAAGAGTATCGGAACATTAAGCCCTGGATAACCGAAGCCCTGGGTGACTGAAGCCCTGGATGACCAAAGCCCTGGATGACCAAAGCCCTGGGTGGCTGAAGCCCTGGATGACCGAAGCCCTGGGTGACTGAAGCCCTGGGTGACTGAAGCCCTGGATGACCAAAGCCCTGGGTGACTGAAGCCCTGGGTGACTGAAGCCCTGGGTGACTGAAGCCCTGGATGACCACAGCCCTGGGTGGCTGAAGCCCTGGATGGCCGAAGCCCTGGGTGACTGAAGCCCTGGATGACCGAAGCCCTGGGTGACTGAAGCCCTGGGTGACCGAAGCCCTGGGTGATTGAAGCCCTGGGTGACTGAAGTCCTGGGTGACTGAAGCCCTGGATGACCAAAGCCCTGGGTGACCGAAGCCCTGGGTGACTGAAGCCCTGGATGACCGAAGCCCTGGGTGACCGAAGCCCTGGATGACCGAAGCCCTGGGTGACTGAAGCCCTGGATGACCGAAGCCCTGGGTGACTGAAGCCCTGGGAGACCGAGGATGACACGTTATGAGGGCATGGATTTTTGCCATGTAAGAATTTGAAAATGTCTTTATTGAAAATACGTTTTCAATAGTATTGTGATATGACGTTATTGAGTTGATACCAACCATAACACCATATACAGTATTCAATTGAAACTATTTTCTTATAGTTTTAGTAACTCCTTAGGTCATTATGATTGTTTTTTAAAAAATGAACTTGATTTTTTCCCCATTAACCATATGGGATAAGAACGAATTCTTTAGTAGGGAACACACCAAATCACAGAATTTTAAAAGAATTGAAACCTTCATATATTTGATCCTTTATTAACGCGACATTGCAAATAAATATGCCTAACGCTGTCAGTGGTTTTGGTATTTAAGCAAAAATAGTCATTGTTGCTAATTGTTTCAGTATTGTAAAAGCATCGTGAGTTTTTATATCAGTGGAGACAATTTGCCGTGGTATAATCGCGCCAATTCATTAAACATCGACATTTGATAAGATCATTGACGTGAAGAAATTGTTCTACATTTGGCATTTGTAGATGAATATTAAAGTCTAGTGAAATGATTTCAAAATCCTATGGTATTTGGGAACGTATTAAAACAAATGATTTTTAGAAATAGTCACTGTTACTTTAACTTCACTTAAAGGGTGATTGAAGCCCTGGGTGACTGAAGCCCTGGATGACCAAAGCCCTGGATGACCAAAGCCCTGGGTGGCTGAAGCCCTGGATGACCGAAGCCCTGGGTGACTGAAGCCCTGGGTGACTGAAGCCCTGGATGACCAAAGCCCTGGGTGACTGAAGCCCTGGGTGACTGAAGCCCTGGATGACCACAGCCCTGGGTGGCTGAAGCCCTGGATGGCCGAAGCCCTGGGTGACTGAAGCCCTGGATGACTGAAGCCCTGGGTGACTGAAGCCCTGGGTGACTGAAGCCCTGGATGACCAAAGCCCTGGGTGGCTGAAGCCCTGGATGACCGAAGCCCTGGGTGACTGAAGCCCTGGGTGACCGAAGCCCTGGGTGATGAAGCCCTGGGTGACTGAAGTCCTGGGTGACTGAAGCCCTGGATGACCAAAGCCCTGGGTGACCGAAGCCCTTTGTGACTGAAGCCCTGGGTGACTGAAGCCCTGGATGACCGAAGCCCATTGAGTTGATACCAACCATAACACCATATACAGTATTCAATTGAAACTATTTTCTTATAGTTTTAGTAACTCCTTAGGTCATTATGATTGTTTTTTAAAAAATGAACTTGATTTTTTCCCCATTAACCATATGGGATAAGAACGAATTCTTTAGTAGGGAACACACCAAATCACAGAATTTTAAAAGAATTGAAACCTTCATATATTTGATCCTTTATTAACGCGACATTGCAAATAAATATGCCTAACGCTGTCAGTGGTTTTGGTATTTAAGCAAAAATAGTCATTGTTGCTAATTGTTTCAGTATTGTAAAAGCATCGTGAGTTTTTATATCAGTGGAGACAATTTGCCGTGGTATAATCGCGCCAATTCATTAAACATCGACATTTGATAAGATCATTGACGTGAAGAAATTGTTCTACATTTGGCATTTGTAGATGAATATTAAAGTCTAGTGAAATGATTTCAAAATCCTATGGTATTTGGGAACGTATTAAAACAAATGATTTTTAGAAATAGTCACTGTTACTTTAACTTCACTTAATTATTTTGGGAAAGGAAGCGGTAGAGTTAGCCTCTGAGGTTCTTAGAGAGTTGAAATTCAGTGTATGTTTGTACAAAACAAATAGGTGTAGGCTTGTCTTAAAACAGCTTTACATTCTGCAATAATTTCTTTTTACAGATTAATTTGAGGACTTTGAGGACTTTGTGCAATACTCTGACCTAGCTTTACCTAACAGTCATCAGGCAATGCTTGCTTATAAATAGGTTAGTTGGAAGGCGAATGGGCGTTTAGTCTAACAAGCATTTATATGGTCGGCGTTATACTGCAGTTATAAAGCTTTTCCTGGAATCAGAAAATAATTAACCAATATGGATGGTTTGGGTTTACATCCCCTTATTTAGATTGCCGTATCTATCATCGTTCATATTGTGGCTTGCCAAGGTCAGCGTCTCCGAAGGATGCGAGCTCAACCCGACTCGATTTCCCTTTAACAATCATGACATACTAATACTTTATGTTTCTAAATCGTTATCATAGTTTTATCAATCAAACAATTTCGAGGGACAATGGCAACACTTTTCCTGCCGTATTATAATAACATTTCCACCATGAGATTCCTTAATGATCCGATCTTGATTAGCTAGATTGCATCCTTTTCTAATATGTAAGTGTTATGTATTATATTATATTTCATTTGACATTGATACGTACTTAAAACTAAACCGATTGGTAACTAGAGTTCAAGGTCGTATTTTCCTTCATTGAATGTACCGTGATTGTAGAAGTTTGACATTTCTAATTCTTATTACATACCCATGTAACCTACCATAGTAATACGTAATGAAATACAATGAATTCCGTATTGCACTCCTCAATCCGTATTGCACTCCGTATTGCACTTCTCACGGAACTACTTTCTCAGCGAGACAGGTGTCATGTCAGCTACTTTTAGAATTTAGTTCAGGGGAAACCCCATATCAATATTGCAAACAAACGCACATTATTTGATTCAGACATCCCAGAGTGTTTTTATCAGAATAAATTTGCATTGTTTCACAATTATAGATAAAATATATACAACAATATATAAAACAAATTTAATTAATTACATTACTTCTAGGCTATTCAGCGGCAGCAACATTCACGGGGGATCGTTTCATATTAACTTCAACTTTTCCTCGCAAACAAATTTAATGAATGTCCCTCCAAAACATAGACGTGCCATCATTGATAGTGATTCAGATTCTGAGTGAGTACTGTCGAACGAACTTTGCCGAATGTGGACGAATGTTATCAAGTTATCAATGTTTATAATGTATTCGAATGAAATGTTGATATACATGTAAGTGATATGCACGTGTCATTAAAGAAATTTTAAACCTGTGAACAAATACCTTGCGTCTGTTCTTTTCAAAAATTCATCACAGTTTTGTGTGCACTCTATTGCCATGTGACGTCATAGGTAGAGGAATGTGATGACGTAACATTTCATAAAAGGGTTGGCGGAGTAATTTCTTTAGGTCAAGACAACACATAAACACTCTTCCCTGTTCGGCTTTATTTAAAGTATGTATGTATATAAAAAGGGTATGTAATAAATATAGAACGTCATTCTAGTGCATGTTTTCGTTTGTATTGAACTCGTAGATGTCACAAAGAGCAAAGAAACAACTCGTTCTGCAAACTCGTTGTTTCTTTGCTCTTTGTGACATCCACGCGTTCAATACAAACGAAAACATGCACTAGAATGACGTTCTATATATGTATTCAATGTTTGCAAGTAATATTTCATAACCTTCCTAATTTCACACCATAGGTAAACCGTGACAGTTTATAACTCGTAGCATTTTGACATTTAAATTGACCAATCGTGTTTCATTTATTGCATCTCCAGTTTCTACACATAATGATACCACATAATTTATCCCTGGAGCTATGAAATGATATTATCACATCATATAGTTTGCTCGACCGATATCCTTCACACAGAGTTGTTGACGACTGTAACAACACACTTTGGTATCGTTGAGTGGCTATAAGAAAGTATTAGAGTCAATAAAGGAAATCCTTCTTTAATACAACAAACAAATCAAAGTATTTATGGAAATGATATTAAAATGCTATGATGTACCGAGTCTGTCTCCATTAGGACGGCACTGTATGTTCAGGATGTTGGTTGGCTTTAAAGTGAAAGTGCTGGCATTTACATCAATGGCTTTCAAAATTGAATCTATTTACAAAGACGTTTCAGTTGAGCAGGGTGACTTAGAAACAATAGGAGAAAGAAACCTGACTATTCTGCATCAGTATTGTTTCATTCATGAACTGTACACGATATCAATGGAATTCAAAGTCCTGTTGAGCTGTTTACCCGGGGATTTTCCCCAAAAATTGTTTGCAATCTTAAGATATTTCTTAATGTTTGCAATCTTAAAACATTTCTTAATATTTCTTAATGTTTCAAAATAAACCTTAGAGTTCATTTGCAATGATAAAAGGTTTTTTCGGATAAGTTCACTTATAGAATCAAAGGAGAAATGAAAGTTATAGCTTCTTAGTATTTTATCTTTATTTGATAAGTTTTACTGCAAAGAAGATATGATTATACATCAATCATTACAAATTTGGAATCAATTTGCAGCGATGTGTTTGAGAATATTTCTCACCAGATGACAATGCATATACTTTAAAACTAAAAAACGCGTTGATAAACTAACATTAACTAACTGCTAAGAAGATTTGTGCGACAATGCTAATTGTTTTGACAAATTGTACAAAAGACCTGCATTGCACTTTTTATTGTACAAAGATGCACTGTGTTAAATTAATATTATAAGGGATATAATATTTATCTGGTTTGGAATAGTGAGCATAAGAAGTACAAGCTACTATTGCAATGATATTAACGACTTAACCTATACAAATGATTAAAATTACTCTACTTCATCATCATTTGTTTCTCTTTTATGACATGAAACGTTCCATCTCATTTTGAAAGTGATTGTGTTTTGATAAACATTAATCAATGACAGTATTAAAAGTTGCTCTAAGTGTTAAAAAAAGATAAAATCAGCTATTCAAAATGAATAACTATGTCATTATTCATCAATCATTACACATTTGGAATCAATTTGTAGGTTTTTATTTGAGAATATATCTCTCTAGATGACCATGCATATACTTTATGACCAAAATACGTATTGATGAACTAACATTAACACTTCAGTCTACAAAAATTAGCTAGTTTCATTTTAATACATAAACATTGTTGACACGACAAGTACAGCTGAGAGAAATTTATGACCATATTAAAAAACGTTAAAGCTGGAGGCAGAATCAAGATATATATGGGAAATCATTAAAATAATTGTATTTTTGCTCTCATTATGTAATGTATTTGAATAAAATTAACATCTTCTATGACAGTCAAGTCAAACATGATTTCTGTGGTAAAAACTGATCGATAATTATTTTTCACAATCATGGAATTTGAGTGACGTCCATTGACAATAAAATTTTGTTGTTTTGAACTTCATAACAATATCCACTTGTCATCAACATCAATCTGGATTCTTAAGTAGTATGATATTTGACAAGTGTATTAAAGAAATAGTCAGGCTTGTATGATCTGAAGTTTGCAAGTTTGATTACATGACAACCCTCCATTCTGGAATCGATTTGCATTTTTTTGGACTTAAGAAACCTTCATCGCTTTGACAATGGCAGTGTTTTTGTTTGAGAAGCTTTCACCATTTTTCAGAACAGACTGTTGTCTGTCAAGCTGTGCTAACAACACAAATTATGTACTTCACTTCCTCTTCCCAAGGCCTGCTGGCGATAATCATTCAAAGAAGTTCCATCATGAATAAGCATGAATGTATATAGGTTATTTAGACAAATGCTTAAGTTTTACAATTTAAAAAATATATATGCATATTTGAAAATTAATTTGTCCACTGTTCAACAATTTACCATTTGCTTATAATAATGCACCTGGTCATCTTTGAGTGTGTTTACCCTTTTGTTAAAAACAACCAATTTAACGACATTAGCGTAGAGCGAGACTTCTATAGGAATACTCACCAATGTTGAGGCTTAACAAGACATAAAACTCGGCGTTGTAGAATACTAACGTGCAGCGACAAAAACAGATCACTTGCTGTCTAATTAAAAATACCAAAAGCTTCCGTAGGCGTGAAGGAAAAGTGATAATTGTTAATATGATTTTCAACGGACAATATTCCTTTTCATCATCTTAGATTTCTAGAACAAATTTCAAACCTTGATGAAATAAATAAAAGAGCTGATTATATTATTGTCTCACATGACAGGTCATTACAAATGAAGATGGCAATAATTCAAGAGATTTCGATAGCCGTGCGAAGGGATATATGTATACGTTTTCATCATGTGAGTGGAATGTCTTCCCAATGTTTCTACCGAAGCCTGATCAAAAAGCAGACAGATGTGAAATATATTGAACTGTGACTACGAAGCTGTATTCTTTAATAAACCCTTAATTACTCATATTTATGTTTGCAAACTACCATCCTATGCAGCTCATTTTAATAACTCTTACATTCTGTGGTATGATATTTCACATATATTTTAAAGAAATAGTCTGGCTTACATGATTAAGAATATTTGATGATTGTTTAAGATCCTTAATTGTGCATACTTTTAAAGTTTTAAGGTTCAACCCTAGAAACAGTATTGTATTAAGTCAAAAACCCCAAAAGGCAGCACTTAACATAAACCTGTTTTATATAACATGTTTCAATGATTTCTGGTCCAGGAACAATTCCAAGTTGTGTTGAAAATCGAAAACCCTTCACGTCACGGCTTCACATGCATTGAGGATTGTTCCAAATAAAATGTTTCAATAACGGTGGCTTTATATTGTTTTTGAGTTCTGTTCCAAAAACAAAATTCCAAGCACATGGACACGGCAACAACACATGTAGAGAGAAGTTGAAAACCCAAAAGGCAACACTACACTTGATGATTGTTCCATATACCTAGCTATGAGCTAGGCCTTATAAACTCACAGGCAAAAAACTGCATGTATTTAAATCTAGATTGCAAAATAAATACAAAAGTGAGAATGATAAAATCATGTGACGATATCATATTCATAAAAAAATGCAACACATCAGCTTCCGGTAACAACGGCACAGTCTCTGATGTTGGCCTAGGGGCCAAAAGGTCTAAGGTCACTGACTGTTCCCGGTGCAGGAGAATCCAGGTTCAGTCTGCTGAAAACAATTCACATTAATAACGTGTATGGCTCCCCTTGCCACAATACACGCATATACCTTCCGTCGCATGGAGAAAATCAAACGTGTGACGTCATTACGTGGAATGCGCTGCCATTCTTCTTGGAGAGCTTGAGCAAGTTGCTGGCTGTTATCTGGAGGTGGTCGTCGTTGAAAACCGTCCTCGCCCATCTCAGTCTTCGTTGGCGATGTCCGGCTGTCAACAGCTGTCAACAGCTGTCCCCGGAATGGTCTGTATCCCCTGATGCAATGGGACCGTAGACGTCTGGCCACTGTTCGTCTGCTTATCCGGTGACCCAGGGCATTCGACGCCGATGACGTCACTGTCGGTAAGCGGTTTCTGAGGTGTAACGCGCGCAGATATTGGTCGTCTTGGTGGGTTGTGACTCTCGGTCAGCCTGATCTTGGTCTGTCTGTCCCGAATGACCACGTTGCATTAGTCTTGTGACAGTTGTACGGTGACAGCCAAGCGTTCTTGCAATCTGATTAAAATCAGATGAAGTATCGCGCGCTTAACATTTGTCCATCATCAATATGCGATACTAACATCTGACACTATCCCGCTAGAGGGGTCACCAGATTGACATTCGTCCTTGAACTCCCAACCAACAACCTATTGAAATATAACCAATCAGATTACGCGTAACTTCCATTGTTCGGGTCACCGTTAAAAAGGGCGGACGAAGTACGCGAAATGGCTTGCGGTGATCTCGTTGACAAAAAATTTCGTAGATACGGGAATTTCGTTGACAACACAATTTTATAGACAGTGAATTCGTAGACACTATAAAATTTGTATTTCTAAGTCAATATTGGCTTTTATTTTTAATTATTATTATCTTTTATAGTAGTTTATATCATCCCAGGTAGCAATTCAGCATCATGCGCCATCACCGGGCCGGTACGGTTTATCAACGCTGGTGCGGCACTGGGCCAGTAGTGGCATACTGTATCAAACCGGCACTGGCCCAGTACTTATACTATACTGAAAATATCAGCATTTTGGCTTGTCATGTCGACTTCGGACCCTCATATAAATTGCTAAACATTCTTAGAACTTCCAGATAGTGATCAATATTGAATGTTACATATTAAATTGTTTTAATTCTTTCAGTCCGAACTTTTGTCTATAAAGCAATGTTTGTATTGTTATATATACAAATATTTAAATATAACAAAATGTCAAAAGATGAAATATTACAATACTAACAGGAGAAGGGGACAAAGTGAAATTGTTATCGATCGAGAAATAAGAATATTCAAAACTAAACCTTCACCTACAACATAGGAAAGGTAATCGAAATATAAATATAACTTTCAAATATTGAAGATGACAAAGCATCGGAAATAATAACTGACACCAGTAATTCATTTGTAAATGATATAGTATATCATTCATATATTATTGATTTATTATTCATTTTAGTTCAGTCAAACGAAAGGCAAAGCATTAGACAGGAGGGCCTGTTACCATAATTTATTTTTTTAAAAGATCAAACAAGAACTAAAAGAATTGAAAATAACTTATGAATGTTGGATTACTTTAATAGTTTCAAAATACAACAAAATTGACTATTATAGTTTTTATTCACTTTATTTCTTTAATCGAACCTATTAGTGTTCGAATGCTTGAGTTGGATAAATAAAGGTTTGTTATTATTACTTCTAATCCTGTTTTAAAACCTGTCTACGAATTCACTGCTCGATTTATCTACGAGTTCACCGGATTTCGTGTCTACGAAATTGTTTTGTCTACGAAATCACTGCATCCCCGCGAAATAGCTGAAGAATTTGGAAATTCCGAACTCAAAGTCGAACAAGTCAAAATTTTGCATTTTACTGGACCATAAAGATTGTATGGCAATTCTGCCCTTTCACATGTATTGTAAGGTGGTCAAAGCAAGAAACGAACTCGCTTCGCGTCAGATCGTTGTCAGGTTCTGCAAACCCCTCGATCGGGTACTAGTTGCCGTTCGGGAACCAACACCCCGATCGGGATAATAAAACCGTCTAAAACACGGACAAAAGTGTTGTTTTACTTTTTCTTTTTTTAATTTCACATTGGCGCATCACGTGTAACATCGGTGGTGTTTACTCTCTCTTCACTGAAACGCAGTTTTTCTTTAAAATACTTCCTTACAATTTCGGCACCCGTTTCTGAAATTTCCTTTTGCACAAACGAGAAACCACATAGGCCTATCACGCAAATGTTCGTCTTACAATACACCCGTTTGGGTGTAAGACAGGAGGACATGGCGCCTTCTGTCAATATCTACATTTTTCAATATTCAATGATCGCTGAAGAAACATGCTAACTCCAACATCTTTGTGTAGAAGCGCATATGCGAGGGAAACCCACCGCGGAATACTCCGAATGAAGCACTTGGAACAGATCGGCTGTTTTCGCCATGCATAACTCCGCGCAACACCGAACATACGCTGTATGGAGTCCAGGCTGATGGCATTAATAGCCTAAAATTTGATTGGTTAATTCTCGTAAGCCCGGGACATTCAACTTAACGGGGCAGTGTCAGATGGAATATAGCTTGTTAAACTGACACGAAACGAAACGAAACGGAAATAAAACGAAACGAAATTAAACAAGCTAAATTCCATCTGATTTTAATCAGATTGAGCGTTCTTGCAACAATCTCGCTCACGTTGTTGTAAAGTCAATCTTGTCACTCTTCAAGTGTTTATTTTTACAAAGTGGATATCTGACAACCAATTCGCAATGGTTTTATACCCGTCGGGCATGGGGTTATTTCGCTTTGCATGAAAAAGATGAAAACCATAATTTTTTTAAAATTGGGAAAAGCATGTGTTTGATACCACAGTTCAATATGAAATAATCATTGTTGTATTTTAGGAGATGTGTTTTCATAAGATTGGTTTGAATCTGAGTTTGATTTTTTTTTCGTAATTTCAAATTAAATTTAAAGTGGTACCTTTTCTTTTACACATGAGTTTAGTTTAGAAACGATATTATATGTCGTTGTTCCAGTGTGACTACCCAGAATATATAAAAGCGTTTGAAAGCCCTAACATGCATCACTATACAGGTTCACCTATTAATGGACGGACGGGCGGACAGTCAGACGGACAGAAGTCATCTCTATATTTATTTCTATTTATGTAAAAACTCTTCTGGGGACGAAATGATGGCCTAGTATGTGCTGGCGCATTGTCTGATTGTTTATTATTATTTGCGAACCTACATATAATCAAATTCGCGTTTCCATCTATTGTCGAAATCAACATTTTATTAACCATGCTTTAAATAAGGATACGAATTTAATCACCTCATTTAGTATACCTCGCCATTATCTAATGGCATTGAATAAATTACTATAGGCCTTCAGCGGGCACATGGAACATATTTTCTTACACATTCTTCTATACTTTTTCAATTGCTGTTTTATGTCCAAGGTTATATTTCACCAAAATGATTTTTATATGTTTATCAATATTCTGTATGTGAGATACTTTGAAATATGAAAACTGAATCATAAAATAAAATGAGATAGACTTTGGATATAAAAACAAAGCCTTGAACGTCATCAAGTGCATGGTGGTTGCAAAGTATCGAGTTGATCTTTTGGGAGAGGTTGTGAAATGTTTTATAGACATCATTTATGGGTTCTTGTGAGGTTTATTATTTGCTTCAGATCCATAATAAAGAAAGCATTTTCTTCTATGAGTGATATTTCTAAAAAAATGTAAGTGTTGTTTCATAAAACTAAAAAGATGTATTATAGCTAATATTATAATTCTTCAGTCAAATCTTTTCACTGAATTTCAGAGACGTCTTAAAATACTGTATAAGAACAAACCTAATACAAACCGTTTGAAGTGGCCTAATCCTTATATAATTTCACAATCTATCAGTCTGCAGCCTATCTTATTGAAAAGATCAATACACTGTTCCCGATGTGAACCTGTGATGTCTGCTTATATTTATGTAGTGTCAGTTTTGTCTCATTGGTTGTACTTACCAGGCCTGCTATTATGGCACTACAAGGTTGCCAAAAAGAAGTGGTCACATTGGAGAAGGATAGACTTATTTTTTTAATTGTTTTCCTGAATTATCTATATATTTCACGATGAACATTCAATTGGATGTTCTCAATTTTCATTCAGGATGACGTCTTTCTCTCTTGGCATCAGGAACTACTTAGCAGTAAAGACACATCTCAGTGGGACTGTTTTCTGCTTCACTGGACAGTTTTCGTCCATCACAAAATGAACGGCAGTTCTAAACTGCTCCATTTCAAAAGACGGTCCAGATGGGAGAATGAGTTTGACAGATCAAGTGAGAAGATACCTTTGTATATTTCATGCACGTATTTAGTATTATTTTTTATATGTAACAAATCATAAATTAATATTAATAGTTCACATAATCAAAACATCTACTAAAAAAAGATAAAGTTAGAAAGTTAAGATAAACGCAGCAAGATTCCTAAATATTTTTTTCAAACTCACATTCATTGTCGATAAATGATATGCAGAAATTGAGATTTGAGAAACTTGACAACAAGTAGATGGTTGTACATTACATGGAGTTTATAATCTTTATAACCATTTCAACGACTAGAAAACAAGGTCCGAGTCATATTACTTACTTACATGGCTCCAGTTAGCACATAGTCTTTACAGAAATGCTGCTAATAGCAGACAACTGTTCTCTTTTACTCACTTTATGCGATTTCATAGCTATTTTCTCAATTTTCTCAATATTTTTTAAATTTTCTCAAATCTCAATTTCTGCATCTCATTTATCGACAATGAATGTGAGTTTGAAAAAAAATATTTAGGAATCTTGCTGCGTTTATCTTAACTATCTATCCTTTGTGCATTAAACACAATATGATCGTCAAACCTTCTCCACAAACTCCATTCTGTTTGAATGTGACAACAAAATATAGTACACGTACAAGCGATACCATAAGTGAAGTTCAGTAGCATTTAAGTTATAATTAATTTAAGTATTTTTATTCCAGGAAGCTTCCATTAGTGTACGAACATGATCAATTATAGTCGTTTTGACAAAGTGATCAATAGGATTTAACACTTGGATGAAGACATAGAATATGTAAAACTTTCTTCTATTTTGGTCGTGTTTCAGTTACGAATATGTGTAACCTCAAAAATTGTATTCCCATCATCAACCGTAAAAAAGTTGCTAATATCCCTGAGTCTTTCTCAATTCCTCAAATTTCAAACGAGTAACGACAAAAAATACTCTAAGACTTCTAATTTATGAACATTTCTTCTAATTTTATGAAATAAATCTTGACATAACTGACCGAAGCACATAAAACACAAGAGTTTTATGGATGGGAGACCCGTTTTAGAAAAAAGCTAAAAATACAAAAATATCTCCAAAATTTCAATATTTATAGCTATCTTCTTGACTTCATTGAACATTAGAAAAGATAAAGTTGTTTAACACAATTTGAAATATACCCTTGCAGAAGCTTGAAGTAGATGAGAAACTCATCTAACCTTCTAACCAGTCTAACCGTCTAATTTAATTAACTTAATTTTGAACATCAAAGAAAAGTAAACTAAATATATAAGGTTTTGATAAATGTTATTCGGGAAATCCATATTCATCATGTCACACATATTTCACCAAACATTAATGAAAAGAATCTATGACAAAAGGATATCGCTCTAGACTGTGTCATCAAACATTACAAGATTATTTTCGTCTCTAACGTTACATGTTATTCATTTTATACACAAATCATGCCGCGATCGTTCCTGGCTGTATCACACCGAAGGAAACGAAACATAAATCCTGAAAAGTTTGGTTTGAATGTGTTTAATAGCATAACATAGATTAAAGTTAAGTATTTCTGTATTATAAATCCATATTTTCTTTGATTGCAAATATTATCTTCCGCTCTCGATAAATAAAGTCTTGGAATTAATATTTATTAACAATTTCCAATACCATAGGATCAAATCAGCACATCTTTTATGCACTACATCCAATAATTGATCGAGGTCATTGCAAAACTTGGTGTCGTTTCCGAATGATGTTCAAAAGATAAACAGCCAATTCGTATGCAAAATGCATTTGATCACTGCCGTATAGTGTACAGAAGTAACTAAAAAGTTCATACTGTTCAAATGGTTTAGTTGTTAAGCTAAAAACCTTGATATCATATATGTACCGTCGTTCTGAACATAATACATGTACATTTTCGATGTAACGTATCTATGACACAGATGTTTCAAAGACATATAATCAACCATTTGTTTTAGAAGGTTTTTTAACGTGTAGCAACTTGCGTTGCTCATAAAATGAATTAGTTGTGGTTGGTATTGAAATACAGTATTAGCTTTCAATGGATTTAATTCATTGCCAAAACACCTCTTATTTTCGAGGACGTAATTCCAGTTAAAAATTCTCTTTGATTGCGAAGAAAGTCATAGTTATCTCTCTTTGCTTTACTAACAACCTTGGCTCCCTCGTACTTCAATCCTAAAACATCAGGCACACGTAAATATGTGAGAATAAAGTCATTGACGGAATTATTGGTATCTGATTGGTTGAGAACACGAGGTCAGTTCAAATCCTGCTCTTTTCAGAACAAGCGCAAGATAGTTTGATTGATTACGGCCAATTATAACGTGTTGATAGAAATCCAGTGGAATATCAAGCTTGGAATTCTATATTTGGATATTGCTTTCATTGATAGATTACCGGCAACTTGACATCAAAGAATTTCCCACTTATTCAAGAAAGTTTGTTTGAACCAAGCGACTTTTTAAGTGAACGTTTTCATGACACACTCAAGACATTGATTAACTGTAAACATCATTTAGTTGAGTAAACACCAAGCCACTTCTGTAAGGCCTGTATTCTTGTGAAGAAACATCCAACTGTATTGATTACGGTAGTGTATGGGCAATGCTTCATTGTTCATTTAATTCGAAGTTCAAATTGTTCGATTGCCAGCTTATATTCCATTTCCTGACATTCACAAAATAATTAACAATTGAAAACAGTTGCTTTTAACTCTGTGAAACATATTGTTTAACGAATTTTGAAAGACGTTATCAATGTCTTGACACTTCCGCAACGAATGCAAAAATAAGATGAAAAGGAAAGCCAGTGCTCATAAATGGTAAAATGCACTACTTTCGTTGACGGAAATCTTCTAGTAGTCGATTGTTTTTTTTTTGTTTAAACATATTTTATTTCATGAAAAGATACATGAAATGGATTGGTCAACAAGCTCGTGTGAGCTTATGTGAAGACCGCTCCAGCAACATAAATATATGAGCATGAACATGACAAGAACAACATATAGTAAACATGTCTAAGAATAGTAATACAAGTAGTATAATGGAAATAAATTCATCAGAGATGATGGCTAAATACATTATGATATCTGCAGTCAGTATCATATTTGCTTAGTCAAAACGTTTAGTTTCAATTATAAATTGATGTACTGATTTTAGAATTTCAGATTGGGTAACAGTGTTCAAAGATGGGTGGCCATATAAGATTGTTTCTAATGAAAAGCCATTTGTATAATAGAATTTGTTCGATCTAATTGGATCGAATTTTGAACAGACGAAAAAGTAATGAAGTGCGTCCTCGGTGGCATGGCCACAAGAACAATCTGCTTTGTCAAATATATGTCTGTTAAACTTATCAGCATTGAGATCGCTACACTCCAACCGCAGACGACAGTGAAGGATTTGACAACGCCTCGAGCCTAAATTTAGATCAAAGTGAATAATCTTAGTTTTTGAGATTAATGCAGATTTGAAATCATTGACGTTAGTTAGTGATTTAACATGTTCGGGTAAAGCATTCCAAAGGGTTACAGAATCGGGTAAAAATGAGTTTTTATATAAAACTGTACGGCATTGTATATTTTGCAAATGCGATGCATTTCTTAATGGGTAACTGCTAGCTTGAGAGACGAGGGGAGGGATGAGTTCGTTTAGATAGATGGGTAATCTGTTATTGTACATTTTTAAAAAAATAACTAGTTTTGCAATTCTTCTTCTTTCGGAAAGCGAAATGGTTGAGGTTTCGTTGTAAAGTTTAGTATGACTGGTGCCGCGGACAGCCCCGCATATCGTCCGCAAAGCGTCTAATTGAAGTTTTTCCAAGATATTTGCCTGCGTTTTGGAACAATTATCATATATATGGCTACAGTAGTCGAATATTGGAAGAATAAATGATGTATACATACGATTTAAAGTGTTTCTGCTTAACCTATATTTAAAACTTCTTAAACAATTGATCATAGGGCTTACCTTTTTAACGATATCGTCTATATGGTTATCCCATGAACAGTTAGTTTGAAGAGTGATACCTAAGTGTTTATGACATGAAGTTTCTTCTATTCCAACGTCATTAAAGAACAAGCCTGGATGTGGATTTTGATTAGATTTTCTACTAAATAGGATTGTTTTGGTTTTGGATGGGTTAAAATCAACTTTCCATGTTTTTGCCCAATTGGCAATTTTTATCAAGTCGTTGTTAAGACAATTTGCTGCTGCGTCAGGATCATCAATTATTACATAGATGGAAGTATCATCGGCAAATAATCTTATGTTGCTATCAATGCCTTCAACAATATCATTTATGTAAACCAAAAACAAAAGTGGTCCTAAAACAGAGCCCTGCGGGACGCCCGCCATTACTGACATTGCATTTGAGCTGTAGCCATTTATGACTACACGCTGGGATCTATTTTCTAAATAACTTTTAAACCATTGTAATAATGGGCCATTAATTCCACAAGAATTTAATTTATGCAAGAGACCTTTGTGCCACACACGATCAAAGGCTTTGCTAATATCGCAGAATACAGCGCGTATTTCCTTACCTTCGTCCACTGCCTTCGCAATGAAATTATACAAATAAGTCAGTTGATTAACACACGAATCACCAGGTATAAACCCAGATTGTAAGTTGGATAAGATATCATTATCTCTTAGATAATTAAAAACATGTTTAAAGATACATCGCTCAAATATTTTAGCTACGCAACTTGTAAGGGCAACTGGTCGGTAGTTTGAACAGTCATTGACACTACCCTTTTTATGAATTGGCACAACATTTGCCTCTTTCCACGATGCCGGAAATGTCATTCGTTGAAGTGAAAAATTAAAGAGTCGTGTTAAAACGGGGGAAATACTGCGCGCGATTAATTTCAGGATTCTATTACCTATTCCATCTGGGCCGGAAGCTTTTGTAGTGTTAACACACATTAATACGTCGTATACTTCGCTGTTATCAAGGATAATTTCCGATAGACTGTTAACTGACTTTTGTTTGATATTAGAGGGTTGTGAATCGGGATTTTCTACTTGCGATTGCCGAGTGAAATAATCATTTAAAGTTTCAGTTATGTCTTGTAAGTCATCACTGACTACATTATCATGGATTAGAGGAGGAAACGTAAACGTGTTTTTATTTCTCTTCATATGATTATTAACTAATTTCCACCAATTTTTGTCAGAAGTTGATTGATTAATCATTTTGTCTAGTTTATTCGTATACTCTCTTTTTGCCGATCTGACTGCTGAAATAACTTTATTTCTACTTTGACGAAATCGAGTCCAACAGGTAGCTGAATTTTTTAACTTAGCTTGTTTATGATGTCTATTACGTGAACGTATCAATGATCGAATTTGATTGTTCATCCAGAGTGGATCTGATGGTCGAATAGTAACAGTTTTGTTAGGAATATTCTTGTTGCATGCATTCTTTATTGTGGTCGTTAACTTATTTGCAATATCATCCACGTTGTTGTTAGAGAACATATCTTCAGTATCAATGTTATCTATATCCCAAAATATACCATCAATGTCCATTTGTTGATAATCATATATTTTACGTTTAAAGGTTTTACACTTTGGTCTATTGAATTTGATATCAACATAGGTCGGACAATGGTCACTGCAAACAGGATCTAACACCCCGCTATCGCGTACATTCTGAAAAGAGGACACAAATATAAGATCAATTAGTGTACTTGATTGCGGGGTGGTTCGAGTCGGTTTATTTATTATTTGAGTTAGCCCATGAACAGATTCTAGCAGTTCAATTTTACGCTTTCTTTCATTTAAAACATCTTCATTAAAATCACCGGAAACAATAGTGAACAAGTTAAGATCGATAGCGTTTCCAATTGACTGGTCAATTAAATCCCAATAAGCAACACTACGGTCAGCTCTATAGAAAGTACCGATCAGGTAAGTACGATATTTACATATTACTCGAACCCATACAGCTTCAAGTCCAGCTATGTCCAATTGAGGCATGTTCTCGGCAAGCAAACTGTCTTTGATATAAATAGCTACTCCGCCCCCGCGGCTACCACGATCTTTACGAAATGGAGGTTGAAATCCTGGTATGAGAATGTCATTGTTTGAAATGTGTATATGTAACCACGTTTCCGAAATACAGATTATATCATATGAACTAAATTCAGCTTCTAAGACGTCGATTTTTTCTCTTAGACTGCAAACATTTAAGTGTACTATTTTTAACGTATTTACTACTGGGCCAGGGTTGGGTTGTACGTCTCCGCAACATAGTATAAGAAGTGATACAATGATACTGACAGATAAGTTATAAATACAAAGATGTCGGAAAAGAAACATGTAAAATTTTAGCTTACAAGCTGCAAAGGAATGAAGCCTGACTGCAAATACCCCCACTGCCAGTCTGTACTGACTAATATCAACCGGCATCTATACCTTCAAATAATACAATATATGCAGTGGGTAAATGTACATCACAACCATCATAGAAGAATTGTACATCATCACAACTTAGCAATGCATCATGTAGGAAAAGTAACAAAGATAAGCCATATATGGTTCTCATTTGAGTATAGAAATAATGTGATCCTTCATCAGAACGTACCCGTGGGAAACTGTATTTACAAACTTGAAGAAAAGAGAAAAAATAGATAAAAAAGAAAATTAGAGAAATCCATGACATCATTTCGATGAGATGGTGGGAAAATGCCATGGTGGAAGTCCAAATTTGGTGATAAAACATGTTAACATTTTGTAGAAAAATAGTGTTTTTTGAGTGCGATTGTAAAAAGGAAATGGTATAAACAAACAAATAAAACAACAACAAAACAAAACAAATAAGACAGCCCAAAAGTTGAAAGAAAAATGAGTAAGTTTTTGAAAAATGAATTTTTGTATAGTAGCAGGCGGAACTTTACGCTTAAAATGTAAAAGATAAAAAAGATAAGTGTGAAGACGATAAGTGTGACGAGTCGACTCGAAGTGTATACAGCACACACTACTCATCAGCTACATGCTTAGAGCGTTACATGACAATTGCGTGCAGCACGGTAAATGGGGTCACGTGATCAAAGCCTCATGGCTTGTGGATACCTGTTTGTACTATGAAGATAAATATAACAAAAAATGGATAAAAACAAAACCCAGACAACTAAAGTCGCCTACATTGTTCTATATGACGACAGAAGAAATCGTCAGGTGAGTTATACCTTGACTTATAATAAGTGTACTTAGTAAATCTGCTGATTGACCTGTTCGTTGGTAATTTACAATAGCGAGAAATGGATTGAACATAAACTGTCACTTATTCCGCTTAATGACAAAGCAGCATAGAATGGAAGAAAAGTAATCAAACGAAATTTGAAAGTATTTTCAGAAACTTCGAAAAACTTTCATAACGGGTTTGAAAGCAAAACAAAACAGGGCAAAAAAAAACAAAAAAAACAAAACAAAACAAACCCAAACCCTTCTTAAAACAAAACTTGACTATTCAAAACTAGAAGTTTTTTGTTGATACTCCATGAACATTATATCAAATATACTAGTCATGTGTTCACTTGCAGAACACAAACGTCATATACAACCATTGTTGTTTCTGTTATGAACAATCATAAATCGTCACAGTACGAGCTCTACTACTAATTTTTTTAAATCAAATGATAAGGATAAGGGATATTTTACAAAGTCTGGATAAAAAATTCACAAAATGTTTAAAATATTTATTTACCATTCAAATGTAAGTTGTATAGTGTTCACGACAAAGATTGAAACTTACTCACCGTTTCTATTTCATTCATGACAATTTATCCGTAAAGCTGTCTTCAATATGACAATTCCGTTGTTTTACAAAAACACAATCAGCATTGGTATGGGGTCACGTGATCAAAGCCTCATGGCTTGTGGATACCTGTTTATGCTATGAAGATAAATATAACAAAAATGGATAAAAACAAAACCCAGACAACTAAAGTCGCCTACAGTGTTCTATATGACGACAGAAGAAATCGTCAGGTGAGTTATACCTTGACTTATAATAACTTTAAGTGTACTTAGTAAATCTGCTGATTGACCTGTTCGTTAGTAATTTACAATAGCGAGAAATGGATTGAACATAAACTGTCACTTATTCCGCTTAATGACAAAGCAGCATAGAATGGAAGAAAAGTAATCAAACCAAAATTTGAAAGTATTTTCAGAAACTTCGAAAAACTTTCATAACGGTTTAGAAAGCAAAACAAAACAGGGCAAAAAAAAAACAAAAAACAAAACCCAAACCCTTCTTAAAACAAAACTTGACTATTCAAAACTAGAAGTTTTTTGTTGATACTCCATGAACATTATGTCAAATATACTAGTCGTGTGTTCACTTGCAGAACACAAACGTCATATACAACCATTGTTGTTTCTGTTATGAACAATCATAAATCGTCATAGTACGAGCTCTACTACTAATTTTTTTAAATCAAATGATAAGGATAAGGGATATTTTACAAAGTCTGGATAAAAAATTCACAAAATGTTTAAAATATTTATTTACCATTCAAATGTAAGTTGTATAGTGTTCACGACAAAGATTGATACTTACTCACCGTTTCTATTTCATTCATGACAATTTATCCGTAAAGCTGTCTTCAATATGACAATTCCGTTGTTTTACAAAAACACAATCAGCATTGGTATTTATTTAACAGCAGAATATCCGATAATTGAAAATACAATTTTGTTGATATATAGGCCATTTATCAAGTCTGACAATGCAGTGTATTTTCTCGCATTGCAAAATGGAGAGATACGTTTCGTTACATCAATATATTTCTATCTACCTTCATTATACCACAATCTTAGTAATCCGAATCTAAATTTAATCAGTATAGTACGGAATTTTCGGTCAACATGATATATATATATATATATATATATATATATATATAGTGTATATATATATATATTTATCAATCCACGTATTTACTACAATTTTAAGTGAATACTCATATATTCTAATATTCTCATATTTTTAAATTTGGATATTCGGTGCATTTTTCGGAATCTTTTTCAAAGAATAGCAAACCACTTTCCCACAGAGTATATACGCCATTTTTGAAAATCGAATGAAAAAATGTTATGACTTGAATTCTACAATTATACTTCATTGGTAGTACTGTGACGTCAGCAACGTCAATGGAGATGCCAAATCATTTTGAGGTATACGTAAATACTTATGATTCAATAACATTATTTCAATTTAAAACCGTAATAGATCATACCTGATCTCACACATTGAAATTTAGTTATACTCGTAAAACTCTCTAGTTTTGCTTATTTATGGGTATGACGTGTGCAGAATTCAGTACGTATTAAAATCTATGAATCCTTTATGATTTTACTCTTATGTCAAGCAAACAATAGATCATAAAGGTAGAAAATCAGGCCATTTTTATAGAAATAGTAATAGTGCCTTGAGCAAGCAAGATTAATAGTGTTGAGCAAGTTAAACCTATTTATGTAGTTGAAACACGGCCATTAAACTTGTGGCTCTAGTTAATCAACCATGGAATTAAACATTGTGCAAGGCAGTTTATAGCTTGCATGAACTAAATATGTCAATGTTAAATGGCACTTTCAGTTGGAAGTTTCTGTAGCCATGCATGTTTATCATATTTAATGGTGTCCAAAGCACTATACAAAAATATTGACGAAGATACAAGATATAACACGTGCAGTTGTATTACCTAGTGCTACTTGGAAAGATGGCCGTATCTCCTCTGTGGTACGTATACTTATTTGAACGGGGCTAAAAGTTAGAACTGACTCAATTGGGTGCAATTGTTCAAGCAGCAGTGTTAATAGTGATTTAGGTTTTTATCAAGGTAAATGAATGATATAGAGGAATGTTATAAGGGACAGTAGAACATATAAACAATATTTTCGTCAGAGGGTCAAACCTCTTATTACTCAGCCCGCTCATACATAGTCGTACGAGAGATTATCAAGTATCAAGTAAAAACCACTGCCGGCAATTTTACCTCTTAAACATATGCGGTATTGAAATGGATCAGCATAGCTAACTGAACATGGTAAGTTCGTTACAGAACGGCTTCTTTTGATTAAAAACATTATTTTGTTATTTGTAACATGTATTTCGTTTATGTGGTATCACTTTCATTATCTAAATCAACGTTGATTAATGGCACCTGATCACCATTGAAAATTTATACTATAACATTGACCTAGATTGTTAAGTTGACGATTGGATTGACGATATGCAATTTCAAGATTTTCGTTTTTTTCCCCTCTCCAGAGTATTATTTTCAAAGTATTGTTTCTGACGCGAGACAAGATAAAGTGGCAGAGAGGGGTTGAAACGAATTTAATTTGACCCTTGCAGGAGCTTGATTGAGGTAAGAAACTTAGCTCTGAATTTAGTTCTCTGATGATTAATCTTACACGCTAACCTTTTAACTTCATAAGCTTCCTTTTGATCATCAAAGTATAAAGAAACTTTGATGTTTGGTTTTGGATTAATCCATATTCATCACATCACACATATCTTACAAAGTATCAATGGATTGAATATTTGAACATAGCAAATCTCTTTACTTCGCGATAGCAACTAGCTGAGATCATTGTCTACCAGATGAAAGTCCTTACCCATTCAGGCACCTTTGTTTATAAATCTATGTCGCATTACAACTATAGCACTAAACACGGTTTGTGTTTTTATATCATTAGAAGCATGTAAATAGTTATATTATTATGTATTGCTTTATAACACACCATCATAGCATGTATCATTTGTTTCAGAAGTCCAGAGCATTATTTTATGTGTATCTAGATCAACATGCCCACAACTACCGTAGAGAGTTAAATGATCGCAACCTCGCTTGATTCATAGCAATGAAAAATTGAAAGTAGTTATATTTAACATGGGATTGGAATTTCAACGGCAAAATGCAGAATGTGGAATGCAGGTAATTAGTAGAAATGCTGATATTTTTAAATTTTTAGTCTACTTTTTGTCATATGTAGTTACTCTGTTCACAATTTTAACATTAGTCAATTGTGTACTTTCTCAAAATAACTCAAATTAATACAGTCATTTAACTGTTTATAGGTCTTCTTCCACTATTGTACTAGCATTTATCCAATAGTTGAGCGTATAGTTTTTCAAGGTTGTAACAGAATACATTACTGATGAAATGCGTTATTACTCTTTACCGATGAAAATTTATATATTCTAAACAGGAAAATTACATTCGTACGTAAACCGTTAATCTCGAACTTTGAAATCTGCGCTTTTGTGTGCGGGGTTCGTATCTTTTTTAATCATTGTCCTTGGGACTATTGGCAGCCGTATATGATATGATTAATCAAAAGATCTCATTTTTACTTTCAACCTCGGCTCGAGCAAATTTGAATAGCTTAAAAATAAGTAACATTTAATCTTAGTTGCAGTTGCAAGATAAAGGTGACCGTTAAGTTGCTATTTGATTTGCTGTTGTCACGAGGTCAGCCCAAATCCAATTATTTACAGACAGGCACTCCATTGTTAGATTGATTAATGCCACTTGTCGAACAACAGTGGTAGGGAATATTGAGCTTGCCTCACGTTGTTTGGATATTCCTAGCGTAACAAATTTTAAGTAACTAGATGGATGATCATCCATGCCAGTTTGCTTTAATGTAGCAACTCTATATTGATCTACTAGTAAGATCCGTCATTTTACTTAACACACAATAACGTCAGAAGTGTGTGTACCTGAAGACTCCATTTGTATTGATTATCAGAAAATATCAGCTAGGCTGGTTCATGAAAACTTCGGTTGCCAACTTTGGATCCATTTCTTGGTTTTTCTTAACTAAACGATAGATGGTGAGAAAAATTATAGTTCACATAGCTAGAATTATTAAAATAACCCAAAACGATTTCAATAACATGTTCTTACAAGGCACAGTTCACAACTTCGAACTAATCTGGTTATTTCAGTTGCTTTGTTACCTTCGTTTCCTACCTTTTGCCTGTTACGGATTGTGTTTCGATCCAATCTAACTCTAAATCCTTTATCTTAATGTAGATGGCGCCACATATATGAGTCATTCTTTCTTTGCTGCATTCTTATCTTTTCATTTCTCTAAACGTTTCATTCAAACTAACCTTGACTGCGGGGGACCTCTTCACTTCATCGGTAATATCACATCATAAAGTTTTATCATTAATATTAGACTTAATTTTAATGTGTGTTATTTCAAGAGCATAACAGTTGTTAAGGATATGGAAATACTTTAAGAGCAAAAAAATAGACTTTACAATTTACTTTAGAAGTTACATTTAATGTTTAAATTATCAGATTGCCTATCAATACAACATCTGCAATTACATTACCATTTTTATTGGTAATTTTCTCAGTGTAACGTCTAACAAAGGTTACGTTTTCATTGACGTGGCAATTCAATTAGTGAGAAGCAACTATAGTAAGGCGACAGTGATGCAATTGTCTGTTTGGTTTGTAAGGAGGTACTTTCATAATATTAAATCCATTCCCGCAACGGCATAAGTCGAATTGCGGAAGTCTTTCAAAGCTCAGATTCTGAGAATGTTAAGATTACATGAATAATCATGTGGGATTTTTTAACGATACAAAGCAGGGAAGTACATGGACATAATCAACGTATCTTTAGAATAGATCGTTTATTAGTCGTGAACCATATAATTCTACTTTGGAGGTTTCAAAGTCAAAATATTTGTTCTAATGAAATGCCGTATGCATATAATCAACTGTATTGCCTGATAGCTTTTCCATCAGAACATTTAAACTTTTTAAAGTAAAATATACCTCAATAAACTTAAACTCAATAAATACAGTCTCCTGAGAAAGATTACAGCTGTGAGCAAAATTATTCAACTCCCCTCGAAAACGTTAACTGGAGAAATAATAAAAACTATTTGGTATATTTATGAAACTGGATGACCCTTACAAAGCATGTCTTTGCACAAAGAGACAAACAGTTTTAAACATTATCAAATATTTTCTTTACAAACTAATTTTAGTGATTGCAAAATAATTCAACCCCATAGTAGAATATGTATTTACATTTGAATAACTACACATTTCTTTAGGTTTAAATTTGCTCATTTGAGAGCATTCCAAGGAAGGTCTGTACCTTAAAAAATCTCAAATTGCCCTTTGTTACATTCTTAAGAGCATTAAGGTAATCCTTTGTTTGGTCTGATTTACCAAAATGCCGAAGTCAAAAGAATTTCCAAAATGTTCCGGGAGGAAATTATCACCTTGCGCAATTAGGGCCTTGGGTATAAAGTTATTGCAAAGACACTATATGCGTCAAGAAATACAGTTTGGAGTATTGTGAGGAAGTTTAAAGCGCATGGTACTGTATCCACCTAACCCGGACGTAGAAGGAAGAAGAAGCTATCAAATACGGTCACCAGATTTATGAGGAGAAAGATGTCTAGAAACCCTCGTTTGACTGCTAAGGACTTGCAGCAAGATTTGTTGACAGCAGGGACTCGCGATCGTGTTTCTGTCTCTGCTGTACGGAGAACCTTACATACAGAAGGCTTCTATGCCAGAACCCCCAGGCGAACACCACTACTTACCCGAAGGCTATCAACTAAATAGTTCATTATGTTTCTACGTCAATAAGAACCACAACTCCATACAGTTTGATATCTTGAAACACCAACATGGATAAGATATTTGCTTTCAATGTAACACATTAAGATCATATTGCACCATGCGATTGCGAGGTGAATGTCACAATGTCAGATCTAATGAAATCGTTCACAGATCTTACGTTTCATAGTGTGCTTGATAAAAACCAATTATGATGGGTGAATAGACCTTCAACGACGTGCAGTATCGAATTAATATTGAAAAATGTTGTTTGAGATAGCTTCACTAACAGCAGTCACTGATAGAGTCAATTACAGAAACCAAAAGTGGTAAAATATATTGGTGAAATTAATTAGATCCCCTCCTCGTTATTGTATTAGAATGTGTTCTTAAGACATTGATTTACCCATGACATTATAAAGAATATTTCAGAAGTGCACGTATACTTGCTCCTGAGGAGTGAACTCACACTGTATTGATTAAAAAAAAGACATTGCTGATTTGTCAAGTCAAGTCAAACTGCAGATGTTCACGTGTTTCTTAAACGGTAATGTACCTGGTGATGTCTGGTTTTGCCTAATAATTATTTACAGACGAAACAATAATTAATTATAAACAAATATAATTACCACTACTCTTTTTAAAATACGTTCGTTTCTCTTGATATTCATTGCAATATCCTTTCACCTTCTTTTGTTAATTTTTCCAAGATTAGGATATTATTGATACCGTCGTACCGAAAGTATATAATGTAATAACCATTTCTCTTACTCTAGGATATGTATTGATGTATACATGTACACATGTAGAACAGATCAATCTGGACTTGCGAGCTGACAAGAAATGTAAATTTATTCAATCTGGCAATTCGATCAGATTTGGGGGCGTGATAGCGCAGTGGTTAGCGCGTTCGGCTTTGGATCAGGTTCGAATCCCGCCAGGGGCTCGGCAACTTTGTCTGCAGTAGAGAACTGTTCTACACGCAGTCAGGTTTGGGTGCAATGCTACACTGAAATTCAGCGCAGTACCACCCATGGTTTGCTAGTTCCAGCCGATGCTCGCAGGTTTCACCGCAATGCATAGCCACAATAGTGTTGCGGGCTTTCTCCCTGCAATAATACTAGCAGCCGCGATATAAGTGAAATAATCTTGAAAGCGGCGTTAAACACCAACTCACCTCACCTCAATCAGATTTACTATCAATACATCATCTACAAGTACCACACAGCACTTTATGGGTGCTCTTGTGGCTTTAGAAATGAATTACCCCCTTAGTGCTTTTCTCAGTGTAACCGTGAACAAGACAGTGATTGCTCTTGGACATGACAATTGTTGTAAGTTGAAAAACCTTATAAAAGGAGTATTGGGTCGCTATTGACTATCATGTTTTGAAAAATGAACTTTTAGGATGTTAAACACCTTTAAACATCATATTTTACAAAAAAAGTCATACTTTACTACCCCTAGACAACGTATTTCACAATGTCAAAATTTGAGGTAAATAATTGTACAGAAGGAACTGAATTAGGCATTGACTAATTTCAAACTGAAATGTTATAATAAATCACACAAATTGCCTATGAATAAAACATGGATTTTTACAACAAAATACTACGCTATCGTTAAAGCGGTTGTCCAGAGCGATATGAGCTGAGTGATGTTTCGTTTCTAAACTGCTAGATGATTGTTCTATGTTATACCACTAATTGTTTGCCCGTTTTACGTTTATGATGATTAAGTGTGATGTTTGAACGGCAAAAATAATCTAATTTATTACAATAGTCTGAAGTTGTGACGTCACATGCCAGTAGCGCCGTCACAATGATACCGGAACTGCGAAAGCAGACATTATGATTGGAAATGGTAAGCGAGCAATAACCAGATAACTAATCATCCCTCTGTATAGGTTTCATTTCAGACTATGGATTGTTTTAAACTACATAATAAACTTCTTCAATATTATATATAAATTAGCATGGAGGGTGTTCACTATCCTTTTCTATATCACGTGACTAGAACTATAAATGTAATTCCATTAATTAAGTATATAATTATCATCCCATGAAAGAGAAACAATTATTTTTTCAATAAAAATATGTGTTGGAAGAGTTATCAGCATTTTTCACGAAAGTCTATGAATTGAAAAACTCACGTTGATAGAACATTTTGAATTATATTCAGATACTCAGATTCAATAACACCCTAAACGTTCTTCTGATGGCCAATTATTTGCCCCTGCCACCTATCGCGAGGGACTGATAATAAATTTGTTAAATGAGACGGACTCAATTGGTGCTAGACAGATGAATATCAGCACTGTTGAATGTAAAGGTGTGAAGGATGCACAAGTGATGTCAAGTGATGTTATATGTAAATGTTAATGAATGTTTGAAAACTGCTCGAACAACACTTATTCTCAGAAATTTAAGACGTCTATTTAAAAGGCAGTTCAGTACATGATCTTGATTTTTAAATTCTCTTCATCTTCAAGTCTTAACATTTGACACTTTTTGTTAGTTTTCGTTACCAACTAAAATTTTCCTATCAAGAATCGTAATTAAAGATATTTGAAATTATTTGCACTCATCACATAATCCATAAAGAGGTATGAATTCAATTTTTTAAAATAAATAACGAATGAAATTAACCATTTATGACTTATGAATTATCGATAGGTGAAAGACCGTGATTCTATACCATAATCTTTTGATTCTGTAAAACCATTATTGATATTTCAAGGAAATCTATAATTTCAATATCATTTAAAAAATATTGGCTTGAAATGGAATGATTCTTAACTTATGAAACTAGAAAAGAAAAGAATTTGAAATTATTTGCGGTTTTTAACTTACACATATCGTATATTTCATCAAAAGGTATACATTTCAGTCGTATCTTATTATGAATGTCTGTTTTAGAATTATGATGCTGAAATAACGTTTTTTACCATCTGCTTTTAACTACTTACTCTTCTACGAATATAAACTTCATACTGAACATCAAAACAAAAAAATTGCTTGCCCTTGAACATAATAATGCATTATAGAATCAAACCAACTAAAACATCGACGAAACCTCAAATAATCTAATTAGTTTTATAAAGAAGTATGTAAATTGTTCTTGAGGGAAGCGTATATAAAGACTGTTTATAACAGTCAAACATCGACCAATTCCGTCAACAAGACAAACCTCAAGGCAAAAAGTAAATCTCTTATTTTACATCTGAACCTACATTAATCATAAACAGATCCACAAAATGGTACATCGCAAATGATGTCGTTACGGTTTTTAAATACCCCGTCTGTCACTGTTAAAGTCAAACATGAATTATCAACCAAATGAATGAGAAAATAGTAACAGTATGTGAAGGAAAACGTAGATGTGTCCGTAACAGTAAAATGAAGAATCTACTTCTTCTTAAACTCCATTGTGCGAATCCTGAGATTGTGTGTATAAAACCACTCCGATGAAGCAGGTGCATGGTGGATTAGTGAGAATAATTAAATAGTTCTCAGTGTTTTCGTCTACTTCTCATCATCCAAATTCAGGATACATGTATTTACCATCCCAAAACGTTCGAGCGCGGTAACCACTTTAAAATTACAAAGTTATTATGCAATTAGCATGCAGAAAGGTGTCTGACAATACCATTTTGATAGTTGGAATTGTGTTTCAGTGCGGATTGAAGTATGCATATGAAAATGAACGGTGTAATGACTTTGACAGTGAACTGACACAAAATACTTCTTCTTTCATATAGCTTTTTAAAATCATAGTTTTAGTTATCTTAGAATTACTAAGTGTATAAATAGATAACAATAGAGTATGATTTACAAATGATTTTTTCAACGTTTTGGCGGCTAATTCGAACGAGCGCTCTTTCGCCTTTGTGTAACCCAGTGGACAAATCAATCTTACATACATGTAGGGGCGGGAGTTGGTTTCCTTCAACTCAATGGCAAATGGCAGATATCAGCGGAGGGGTAAACTAAAAGGTAACGTGTTGATTCTCCAGGCCAGATAAATAAAGTGTATGAAATCAGTCTGTGAGGTCAACTCACGATGGACATGTCGTGGCACTGCTTGATCACAGAGTTGGACAGAGTATATCAGATAGGTCTACATGAAGATACCCCGCTAATAAAAGTGCTAAATTGTTATCGCATGTTTCGGCATCAGAAGAATTTGAAAAGTAGTTTCGAACTTTGTAATTTGCATCTTTATCTGCATATCTCTCCAAAGGATAACAAAAAAGTATCCGTTGACTTTATCATGCCGAGAACACTATCCACATTATGATAAGTAGATATATCTGTCAAATGTTTAATTCCATTAACAGAAAAACGCAAAACTTATGAATTGCAGGATGATGTCCCGACTTTTCACTGGCGTCTCCATTGAGCAACTGGAATAAACATAAAAAACATTAGTAAGAATTGTTTTAACCAAATCATTTATAAGGGAATAGATCGTAATTTTATGAAACTATACTTTCATAATTTTTCCTGTACAAAAGAATGATTCCCAACTTTCAAATATACTTTTTAATCATACCCGCATAGGCAAGGTAAAGAGCGAGAGACCAATAACGAATTTTGACAGGAATTTACATGACTGAAGCTGGTAAGACATGATCCATAAAATTTGGTTGTGGTTTTCAATTTTAACTTTTGTTTTGGAAAATGATACAAATCTAAATTAAAGTATTATATTGTTGTGACCCCACTGACCATTGACCAAGTACCATCAACATTTATATCCAAAAAAAGTGTCACATGAAATAGAAGAAACATTTAATTATAGAGTTTACAATAAACTCAGTTTGTCAAATAATACATTATATCTATTGCAACTGTAAAGACATAAAAATCTCATAACGATCACGTATCGTTTGGTGGAATCAGTTTCGTGGACGCTTAGTTTGTGTTTGAATTAGTGATTTTTTACGAGACAGTCGAATTCGTTAAGGTTGAAAATGTCATATGCTCATATGTACCCATTCATTTTCAATGAAACCATTTACAAGAATAAAACTTGGAAATTGTAAGTTATATATATGTTTTTAGAAACGAAAGTCAAGGGGAAATAAATGTTGGACCCTTAACTTCTTAGGAGTAATACTTCTTCAGTAAAAAAATGTCAACTCCCATAACAAATATTTGATCAATGAAAAGGAAATATTGCATAATTTAACGTGTGGTTAATATTTTGAAATGATATGAATGCTTAATTGACATACTTTTTGCATGAAATTGAGATATAGCTTATCTAGGATTTATGTAGGAATTTGTTGTTATTCAAAACAACATCTTTAAAAGGGTGACATTTTTCAAGTCATTATTGATAGTTGCAATAGTTAAGATAATTTTTAAAAGTGAAAACTTTTATAAATAAGTATGTAATAAATGTTGATAATGCCAATGGTTAACTTTAAGTGACTACGAAGGAAAAGTGGTTATTGATGATAACAAATATTTTATCAACTTGAGGTAAATGTAAGGTATTTTTACTGATGAAAATGGATCAAGATAAAAAACAAATCTGATAAAGACAAACCTTTTTTGATAATTGTCCTTTTGGGAAATTGCTCTCCTGTAATGACAGAAATGGTTAATTTTAAATGTCGCAACTGAAAAGGTAAATTGGTATTACAAGATTTCCTGTTATTCAAGATATAATAGTTCACAAAAAAAGAAAAGAAAAGTTCCTGCCATGGTTGACACTAATGGGTTTATGTTTCTAATTAAGACGTTTCAAAATAACATCAAAGGTTAAGAACTTTCTGTATGCACATGGTATAAAATGAACCGATCAGGATAAATGTAATGTATAAACCAGACAATTTACATTGTCAAACTGTTGGATGTATTCTTTCTAAGCATAGAGATAACATCATATAGTATAACAAAAAGATTATACATTAACCAAGAGATACCACGATCTTACCATGTAGGCCATTCATATCTGCAAATGACCGTCCAACCCCTTTAAAGAAACAAGACAAATCAATTCTACATACAAATATATATCAAAACAGGTTTTGTAAATGAACTCAAAAATATTATAGGGGAACGAAGCGAAACGTGTAAAAGAACGATGTGAAATTTAAAAGTTTACACTCGACATTTCACAAATCTAATACAATAGTTTCGGTCAGTGCTTATGTTTCTCAAAAGAAATTTTAATTGTACATCCGCTGAAACATTTTGTAAACATATCTTTTATGTGTGTAGAAAAATCGGTTGGCAAGTTGCAGGTCATTTAACCAACAACACTAGGTCACATTAATATTTCATATGCTTGGGTTACTTTACTGAAATTTTGTGAAAATTGAGCGTTCGGTGTGACCAACGTTCAATGTGTTGTTGAGTCACAAAACATGTTCCTATGTTGTCATTTTTGCAAAATAGAATAAGGACAGATCAACTAGATCAAGCTTGACAGCTACATCTATCTCCTAAATCCACTCTTAATTATTCCGTAAATCTCGCATTTAACAGCTTTTATCTTCTATAATTGTCGACAGGACAATACATACGTTCAACATTTTCATGTGTGGGTCCGTTTCTGCGTCTGAGTACCCACCCATCACAGTCTGCAAAAAGAGATAAGGTTAATTGAATTATTTAAAGAATAGACAACGCAGTTTCTGAATTAATTAAGTTGAAACTTGTAAAGTATGTAAAGCGTGTAAAAGACTTACCCTGAAGACATAGGGCAATGGTGAGGAGCAATATTAGGACAGCTGTAGTTTTCATCTTTGTGTGTGAGCACCGCTTTCACTATACATTGGGACTATGTGTATGTTGTTATTCCTTATATACTTACGTTGAGATGACTAATTATCAGCCGTAACCTATTCTCAAATGAGAAATGACAAGCCATGATAATTAGCAATCTCCAGACTATTTACGACTTGGACGCTTTTAATAAATTGGCTTCATTTTAAAAATATATTAAATTAGATTAACCCCCATGATGCTTACGCGCAGTAAGTGCTTATATATTCAGAATATACTGTAACATTTGCTTCTGAATATGTCCTTTGGTTCATAGAATTTGTTTTCTTTAGACCAATAAATGGTGGAAAAGTTGAATTCATTTTAATTGGCATTCAGGGTATGCCAGAGGTCTTGAAAAATATAAATGATTTCACACTGTTGTACGATCATGGCATGCTATAAACACTTTATTATAACAGTATATATACCCTATCAGATTTTTCTTTCGATGATAGTGCTTCGATTAATGAATGTATGTAACATAGTTGTTAAGAAACATATGTTATAATCTGCTAATCCCATCCCCAAGAAATCCCTAAGAAATAATCCATTAGCTGTTGTCAAGTGACAATGTATTGACAACTGAGCCTGTAGGTATTTAAGACCCAGGTTTGTCTTAAGAAAAAAGTTCATTCTCAGCCATTGTCCTGGAGAGAGGGTTGAGTCTTAGCCACGAGACTGAGGAGTTGAGTCTCAGCCAGCACTCAATCATGGGGCTTGTGACAGTCACAACCAGACATGTGAGCAGAAGACGCGTTGGGCGTCTTGAGGGTGCTCAGGGAAAGCGGGCTAGAAGGATCGACAGCCAGATCAGTAGAAAGTACTTGAAAGAAATAAAGCCAAGAAAATCCACATCTCGTCTTGTTGAATCGTACGAAGTGTGCCTGGTGAGTGCTACACAGGGAATCCTTTTGGTGCCGTGGCCCGGATTCAGCAAGACAGAGGAACTTGGACTAGGTGGTTGGTGAGTACTGATTGTTGTCGACCTTCCCCGCTTCTCTGGGCGACCCTAAGTGTTTGCAATTAAACTTTATTGATAGTGTTAGGTAGGTTAGTGTAGCAATAAGGTGTAGAGGTAAAGGACATTAGGAGAACTAACACAAATCAGGGGTTTAACGGGGACCGATATCGATGACTAATTTGCTGTGGGAACATTTGTCAGGCCTTGCTTTGGCGGGATAAGCCTGGCAGTAAGAAAATAGTATGGGCTGTTGAAGGGTTACTGTCTCATGAGTCAAAATGTATCAGGTTAGTTATGTTTAATTCAAAAATGATGTATCAATTATAGTATTTATCAAAACGGATCTCTATTAGAAAGATTTCAAACTCATAAAATATTCAATATTTATCCAATTTTTGGGAGAAAGATATAAGTTTTGTATATTCGTATTGTTGTAACATTTGTTAATAAATATATTATTTTTAAAAAAAATGCCTTTGTATACTGTTTTCACTCTGTTTATATCGATTCAATTTTTATTGAAGCAGAAAACAATGATTTTTTAAATATTGTATTTTTGGAATATCATACGAAACTAACCTAATTCAATCATTCATCAAATGTACGTTTAAATCAGTTTTGTAAACAATGCATTCTATGTTCAATGGCTCGTAGACGATGAGAGTTAAATACAACCCACTAGGTCAAGTAAAAGATATCAAGTTGAATTTTCTATGCAGGTACGAAATGTATATACCTAAAGCATTTTAAAAAAAGTTTTATTATCAAAATTCATATATGAATAAGAATATTATTCGCATGATTTATTAACCCCCGTCCGATCTTAAGATGGGACGTCCCATCTTAAGATGGGAGAGCATTCCAAGTTGGGATGATACATATACATGTACACATGTAGAACAGATCAATCTGGACTTGCGAGCTGACAAGAAGTGTAAATTTATTCAATCTGGCAATTCGATCAGATTTTGGGGCGTGATAGCGCAGTGGTTAGCGCGTTCGGCTTCGGATCAGGAGGTCCGTGGTTCGAATCCCGCCAGGGGCTCGGCAACTTTGTCTGCAGTAGAGAACTGTTCTACACGCAGTCAGGTTTGGGTGCAATGCTACACTGAAATTCAGCGCAGTACCACCCATGGTTCGCTAGTTCCAGCCGGTGCTCGCAGGTTTCACCACAAAGCATAGCCACAATAGTGTTGCGGGCTTTCTCCCTGCAATAATACTAGCAGCCGCGATATAAGTGAAATAATCTTGAAAGCGGCGTTAAACACCAACTCACCTCACCTCACCTCAATCAGATTTACTATCAATACATCATCTACAAGTACCACACAGCACTTTATGGGTGCTCTTGTGGCTTTAGAAATGAATTACCCCCTTAGTGCTTTTCTCAGTGTAACCGTGAACAAGACAGTGATTGCTCTTGGACATGACAATTGTTGTCGGGTCGCTATTGACTATCATGTTTTGAAAAATGAACTTTTAGGATCTTAAACACCTTTAAACATCATATTTTACAAGAAAGGCATACTTTACTACCCCTAGACAACGTATTTCACAATGTCAAAATTTGAGGTAAATAATTGTACAGAAGGAACTGAATTAGGCATTGACTAATTTTAAACTGAAATGTTATAATAAATCACACAAATTGCCTATGAATAAAACATGGATTTTCACAAAAAAATACTAAGCTATCGTTAAAGCGGTTGTCCAGAGCGATATGAGCTGAGTGATGTTTCGTTTCTAAACTGCTAGATGATTGTTCTATGTTATACCACTAATTGTTTGCCCGTTTTACGTTTATGATGATTTAGTGTGATGTTTGAACGGCAAAAATAATCTAATTTAATACAATAGTCTGAAGTTGTGACGTCACATGCCAGTAGCGCCGTCACAATGATACCGGAACTGCGAAAGCAGACATTACGATTGGAAATGGTAAGCGAGCAATAACCAGATAACTAATCATCCCTCTGTATAGGTTTGATTTCAGACTATGGATTGTTTTCAACTACATAATAAACTTCTTCAATAATATATATAAATTAGCATGGAGGGTGTTCACTATCCTTTTCTATATCACGTGACTAGAACTATAAATGTAATTCCATTAATTAAGTATATAATTATCATCCCATGAAAGAGAAACAATTATTTTTTCAATAAAAATATGTGTTGGAAGAGTTATCAGCATTTTTCACGAAAGTCTATGAATTGAAAAACTCACGTTGATAGAACATTTGAATTATATTCAGATACTCAGATTCAATAACACGCTAAACGTTCTTCTGATGGCCAATTATTTGCCCCTGCCACCTGACTGATAATAAATTTGTTAAATGAGACGGACTCAATTGGTGCTAGACAGATGAATATCAGCACTGTTGAATGTAAAGGTGTGAAAGATGCACAAGTGATGTCAAGTGATGTTATATGCAAATGTTAATGAATGTTTGAAAACTGCTCGAACAACCCTTATTCTCAGAAATTTAAGACGTCTATTTAAAAGGCAGTTCAGTACATGATCTTGATTTTTAAATTCTCTTCATCTTCAACACTTTTTGTTAGTTTTCGTTACCAACTAAAATTTTCCTATCAAGAATCGTAATTAAAGATATTTGAAATTATTTGCACTCATCACATAATCCATAAAGAGGTATGAATTCAATTTTTTAAAAATAAATAACGAATGAAATTAACCATTTATGACTTATGAATTATCGATAGGTGAAAGACCGTGATTCTATACCATAATCTTTTGATTCTGTAAACAATTATTGATATTTCAAGGAAATCTATAATTTCAATATCATTTAAAAAATATTGGCATGAAATGGAATGATTCTTAACTTATGAAACTAGAAAAGAAAAGAATTTGAAATTATTTGCGGTTTTTAACTTACACATATCGTATATTTCATCAAAAGGTATACATTTCAGTCGTATCTTATTATGAATGTCTGTTTTAGAATTATGATGCTGAAATAACGTTTTTTACCATCTGCTTTTAACTACTTACTCTTCTACGGATATATACTTCATACTGAACATCAAAACATAAAAATAGCTTGCCCTTGAACATAAGAATGCATTATAGAATCAAACCAACTAAAACATCGACGAAACCTCAAATAATCTAATTAGTTTTATAAAGAAGTATGTAAATTGTTCTTGAAGGAAACGTATATCAAGACTGTTTATAACAGTCAAACATCGACTAATTCCGTCCACAAGACAAACCTCAAGGCAAAAAGTAAATATCTTATTTTACATCTGAACCTACATTAATCATAAACAGATTCACAAAATGGTACATCGCAAATGATGTCGTTACAGTTTTTAAATACCCCGTCTGTCACTGTTAAAGTCAAACATGAATTATCAACCAAATGAATGAGAAAATAGTAACAGTATGTGAAGGAAAACGTAGATGTGTCCGTAACAGTAAAATGAAGAATCTACTTCTTCTTAAACTCCATTGTGCGAATCCTGAGATTGTGTGTATAAAACCACTCCGATGAAGCAGGTGCATGGTGGGAATAATTAAATAGTTCTCAGTGTTTTCGTCTACTTGAAATTCTCATCATCCAAATTCAGGATACATGTATTTACCATCCCAAAACGTTCGAGCGCGGTAACCACTTTAAAATTACAAAGTTATTATGCAATTAGCATGCAGAAAGGTGTCTGACAATACCATTTTGATAGTTGGAATTGTGTTTCAGTGCGGATTGAAGTATGCATATGAAAATGAACGGTGTAATGACTTTGACAGTGAACTGACACAAAATACTTCTTCTTTCATATAGCTTTTTAAAATCATAGTTTTAGTTATCTTAGAATTACTAAGTGTATAAATAGATAACAATAAAGTATGATTTACAAATGATTTTTTCAACGTTTTGGCGGCTAATTCGAACGAGCGCTCTTTCGCCTTTGTGTAACCCAGTGGACAAATCAATCTTACATACATGTAGGGGCGGGAGTTGGTTTCCTTCAACTCAATGGCAAATGGCAGATATCAGCGGAGGGGTAAACTAAAAGGTAACGTGTTGATTCTCCAGGCCAGATAAATATCCGTTGACTTTATCATGCCGAGAACAATATCCACATTATGATAAGTAGATATATCTGTCAAATGTTTAATTCCATTAACAGAAAAACGCAAAACTTATGAATTGCAGGATGATGTCCCGACTTTTCACTGGCGTCTCCATTGAGCAACTGGAATAAACATAAAAAACATTAGTAAGAATTGTTTTAACCAAACCATTTATAAGGGAATAGATCGTAATTTTATGAAACTATACTTTCATAATTTTTCCTGTACAAAAGAATGATTCCCAACTTTCAAATATACTTTTTAATCATACCCGCATAGGCAAGGTAAAGAGCGAGAGACCAATAACGAATTTTGACAGGAATTTACATGACTGAAGCTGGTAAGACATGATCCATAAAATTTGGTTGTGGTTTTCAATTTTAACTTTTGTTTTGGAAAATGGCACAAATCTAAATTAAAGTATTATATTGTTGTGACCCCACTGACCATTTACTTAAAGTACCATCAACATTTATATCCAAAAAAAGTGTCACATGAAATAGAAGAAACATTTAATTATAGAGTTTACAATAAACTCAGTTTGTCAAATAATACATTATATCTATTGCAACTGTAAAGACATAAAAATCTCATAACGATCACGTATCGTTTGGTGGAATCAGTTTCGTGGACGCTTAGTTTGTGTTTGAATTAGTGATTTTTTACGAGACAGTCGAATTCGTTAAGGTTGAAAATGTCATATGCTCATATGTACCCATTCATTTTCAATGAAACCATTTACAAGAATAAAACTTGGAAATTGTCAGTTATATATATGTTTTTAGAAACGAAAGTCAAGGGGAAATAAATGCTGGACCCTTAACTTCTTAAGAGTAATACTTCTTCAGTAAAAAAATGTCAACTCCCATAACAAATATTTGATCAATGAAAAGGAAATATTGCATAATTTAACGTGTGGTTAATATTTTGAAATGATATGAATGCTTAATTGACATACTTTTTGCATGAAATTGAGATATAGCTTATCTAGGATTTATGTAGGAATTTGTTGTTATTCAAAACAACATGTTTAAAAGGGTGACATTTTTCAAGTCATTATTGATAGTTGCAAAAGTAAAGATAATTTTTAAAAGTGAAAACTTTTATAAATAAGAATGTAATAAATGTTGATAATGCCAATGGTTAACTTTAAGTGACTACGTAGGAAAAGTGGTTATTGATGATAACAAATATTTTATCAACTTGAGGTAAATGTAAGGTATTTTTACTGATGAAAATGGATCAAGATAAAAAACAAATCTGATAAAGACAAACCTTTTTTGATAATTGTCCTTTTGGGAAATTGCTCTCGCATTCCTGTAATGACAGAAATGGTCAATTTTAAATGTCGCCACTGAAAAGGTAAATTGGTATTACAAGATTTCCTGTTATTCAAGATATAATAGTTCACAAAAAAAGAAAAGAAAAGTTCCTGCCATGGTTGACACTAATGGGTTTATGTTTCTAATTAAGATGTTTCAAAATAACATCAAAGGTTAAGAACTTTCTGTATGCACATGGTATAAAATGAACCGATCAGGATAAATGTAATGTATAAACCAGACAATTTACATTGTCAAACTGTTGGATGTATTCTTTCTAAGCATAGAGATAACATCATATAGTATAACAAAAAGATTATACATTAACCAAGAGATGCCACGATCTTACCATGTAGGCCATTCATATCTGCAAATGACCGTCCAACCCCTTTAAAGAAACAAGACAAATCAATTCTACATACAAATATATATCAAAACAGGTTTTGTAAATGAACTCAAAAATATTATAGGGGAACGAAGCGAAACGTGTAAAAGAACGATGTGAAATTTAAAAGTTTACACTCGACATTTCACAAATCTAATACAATAGTTTCGGTCAGTGCTTATGTTTCTCAAAAGAAATTTTAATTGTACATCCGCTGAAACATTTTGTAAACATATCTTTTATGTGTGTAGAAAAATCGGTTGGCAAGTTGCAGGTCATTTAACCAACAACACTAGGTCACATTAATATTTCATATGCTTGGGTTACTTTACTGAAATTTTGTGAAAATTGAGCGTTCGGTGTGACCAACGTTCAATGTGTTGTTGAGTCACAAAACATGTTCCTATGTTGTCATTTTTGCAAAATAGAATAAGGACGGATCAACTAGATCAAGCTTGACAGCTACATCTATCTCCTAAATCCACTCTTAATTATTCCGTAAATCTCGCATTTAACAGCTTTTATCTTCTATAATTGTCGACAGGACAATACATACGTTCAACATTTTCATGTGTGGGTCCGTTTCTGCGTCTGAGTACCCACCCATCACAGTCTGCAAAAAGAGATAAGGTTAATTGAATTATTTAAAGAATAGACAACGCAGTTTCTGAATTAATTAAGTTGAAAGCTTGTAAAGTATGTAAAGCGTGTAAAAGACTTACCCTGAAGACATAGGGCAATGGTGAGGAGCAATATTAGGACAGCTGTAGTTTTCATCTTTGTGTGTGAGCACCGCTTTCACTATACATTGGGACTATGTGTATGCTGTTATTCCTTATATACTTACGTTGAGATGACTAATTATCAGCTGTAACCATTTCTTGTCAAATGAGAAATGACAAGCCATGATAATTAGCAATCTCCAGACTATTTACGACTTGGACGCTTTTAATAAACTGGCTTCATTTTAAAAATATATTAAATTAGATTAACCCCCATGATGCTTACGCGCAGTAAGTGCTCATATATTCAGAATATACTGTAACATTTGCTTCTGAATATGTCCTTTGGTTAATAGAATTTGTTTTCTTTAGACCAATAAATGGTGGAAAAGTTGAATTCATTTTAATTGGCATTCAGGGTATGCCAGAGGTCTTGAAAAATATAAATGATTTCACACTGTTGTACGATCATGGCATGCTATAAACACTTTATTATAACAGTATATATACCCTATCAGATTTTTCTTTCGATGATAGTGCTTCGATTAATGAATGTATGTAACATAGTTGTTAAGAAACATATGTTATAATCTGCTAATCCCATCCCCAAGAAATCCCTAAGAAATAATCCATAAGCTGTTGTCAAGTGACAATGTATTGACAACTGAGTCTGTTGGGTTATTAAGACCCAGGTTTGTCTTAAGAAAAAAGTTCATTCTCAGCCATTGTCCTGGAGAGAGGGTTGAGTCTTAGCCACGAGACTGAGGAGTTGAGTCTCAGCCAGCACTCAATCATGGGCTTGTGACAGTCACAACCAGACATGTGAGCAGAAGACGCGTTGGGCGTCTTGAGGGTGCTCAGGGAAAGCGGGCTAGAAGGATCGACAGCCAGATCAGTAGAAAGTACTTGGAAGAAATAAAGCCAAGAAAATCCACATCTCGTCTTCTTGTTGAATCGTACGAAGTGTGCCTGGTGAGTGCTACACAGGGAATCCTTTTGGTGCCGTGGCCCGGATTCAGCAAGACAGAGGAACTTGGACTAGGTGGTTGGTGAGTACTGATTGTTGTCGACCTTCCCCGCTTCTCTGGGCGACCCTAAGTGTTTGCAATTAAACTTTATTGATAGTGTTAGGTAGGTTAGTGTAGCAATAAGGTGTAGAGGTAAAGGACATTAGGAGAACTAACACAAATCAGGGGTTTAACGGGGACCGATATCGATGACTAATTTGCTGTGGGAACATTTGTCAGGCCTTGCTTTAGCGGGATAAGCCTGGCAGTAAGAAAATAGTATGGGCTGTTGAAGGGTTACTGTCTCATGAGTCAAAATGGAAAATAAGTTAAAGAAAGGAGTGTTGAAGGAATACTAGAATTAATTGGAAGGAACGATGTAGGAGAATTACATAAGCAAAGATCATGGGGAAGGCTTGAATTAAGATGAAGTTTAGAAATCCTAATGAGAGAATGGTGGACGAGTGGACGGGTACATTATATGATAAGCCCGCGGGTCATCCAATGGGATGGAGCTCAGACCGAACAGACGGGCATATAATGTTGTAACCCGAGACGAAGCTCCTGCCCTGATTTGACTTGAATGGCCTTGATTTACAGACCGAATAGGAGGGATTGTCCTCGTGTGAATTACCCCTGGGTCTGAATGCCAAGGATAGACAAACCAAATCAAATCAACCATCGAGAACGCATGGAGAACGTCGTCGGTGTGGGAACAACAGTTGGGCCATCCAGTAACATGGCCGTTGTCTGCTAAAGCAGGGGACGTGGGGAACGTCAGTAGAAGGAATGCATCTGCACCGCAATGTAGGATGTCTAATGTTTCTGGAAAACAGTGGGAATTCAGCTGTACCCGACGCTGGGCCAGGTTTACCAGGACTTAACCGAGACTCTTCACATCCTATCTCACCATGTGGTGACTTTGTTCCTCCAGTAATGGAAATATGTTCCATAACTTATTGTTAAATGTTAAATGGGCGCATTGGTATTTTTAATGTATTGTGTTATTGGAATTATGTATTTGTGTGCAATTGATGATCAATATATGTTTTTATGCGCAGTGATGTATATTCTCTTGTTTGTATAATAATATCATGATGTTTTTGTGCGCTTTGAACATCAATTGTTATTACTGGACGTCTAAGTCCAAATATGTAAGAAAATCGACATCTCGTCTTCTTGTTGAAGCGTACGAAGTGTGTATGGTGATTGTGCTACATGTAGAAGTCATAGTTTGAATGAAGGAAACCTTAATGACTAAGATCCATGAACTAAAACATGGTATCAGATGGTTAACAGTATTGTCCTAAAATGATCAGGAGGGAAGGCTGTCTTCTAGAATTCTAATTCATGATCCGGAGATAAAGATGGCTGTTAAAACCTTAACGTTTTCAGAGCACAGTGTATTATCAGATACAGTACGAACTTGATATAGCTCACCGGTTAGCGGTTCATAGCCAATGCCCTTGAAAAATAGTGTTTGATCAAAAGAGGGAAATTTGAATTAATATACACCGTTAAGAACATCTACCAATCGATATCTTTGCATCGTAATAGAGTAATAATCACCTCAGAATTATGCGTATGTGAATGAAAATAATGAATGTTTAATCACGGACGCATCGAACCTATAATTTGACCAGCTATAACAAAAACGTCGAAATAGCCGAAATGTCACGAATCTCTGTAGGACAGATAGCTCGTAAATAAATTAAGACCTGAATACTGTGCGCTTCGTTTTTTCATGATTATTAAACGAGTGGATACGTTTCCCGAATATGTATTTCATGTATCTTTGTGCATATGGTAAAATAAATAATTATTTACTTACATTACACAGATACTTTATTGACTGCTATTCTAGTAACTCGTCTTGTTCACGAATGAAACTGATGAAATTTAACACAACATGCGAATATAGTCATGTCACTCGATCAATCAATCATTACATACTCGAAAACCAACAACGGCAATACAAGGGCCAACTAACAACACAATTATGTTAAACATTTTACAAGCACCATTTCTTAAGATGAACCCTTGAATATAAATGATTCTAGAATACATTTCAGTACTTTGTTGCATTTAGGTGTCAACGTTTAAAAAAGGATGTACATTTGAACATTGATATTATATCCTAAAAATGTATAGAACTTATGTATGGGAGAAGAGCTTCACTTGAAGATTAAATGGAACTTATTTTCGCACTACTTTTTGCGGTTTTTAACTAACAAATACGTTCTTCCCTGGTATAGCCCTGTCACCGGACATTATCAAAGTGTATGTTATGACTTGAGGTATGGAATCTCAAAATAAGGATCCTTGTAGGCCTTTTATAATAAAATTGTATTGTTTTTCAAAATAATATAGTTAATACCATGATGTCTTTTTCTTCTTTTTGAGTTAACATTTTCCAAACAATACGTCAAAACAAGGTTCGAGAGGTAAAGTAAACTATATTACTTTCCCCATATGCTGCTGAATAATATCTCTAAAACATATCTCCACTAGTAGATTATAGTTTCATCAACATATTTAGTGAAGATCTATACGATAACCTGTAAAAGTCGTCAACGTTTGATTTTATGAACACTATCAAGCAAAAAAATTCAAGGAATCTATTTCTAGATATCTATTAATATTTTCTCAAGCAATTGACAAAATGTTCCACCTATTTGTCTTAATAGGGCAGTATCACTACAGTGTAAAGAGCGATATAGATTTACTTTATCATTGCATTTCAATATAAGGAGTATATATAGATAAATGATCAAAAGGTACGAAGCAGTCTAACACAATTCGAACGTTACTTTATTTAACTCAATTTCAAATTCCTGAAATAACCAAAATACCAAATCTCATAGCTTTTTTGTAATGTATACGTGAAATTCTTAGACAATTTGTTGCTTATACTTATGATGACTATTTGTTCGGGTTTTCAGTTGCTGCATATCATAATTGTGTCTGAGAAAGCTTCTGAGAAAAAGTCTTTACCGCATCCTACGGGACGCTGTGAATTCAAAATAACCTTTTAATGAACCTGAAAGTGTTTTTATTCAATTTTGCGTTCGAACATGCTGATGTTGTTTCGACAGATTCAGGAGTATCGAAAGTCTTTGTCCCCTCACACTACACAAGCGACACAAGATAGACATCAGAAGGCAGGCTAATAGCATTCTTATACCGCGCATATATCCATGACAAAGCATGCTCAAAGCGCCAGGAGTATAGAAGGATAGTATGTTCGATGCCGCCATATAGGTCCGTACTTCCCCCTTGTTCAGGTACCCATTTGTACAGCTGGGTGAACTGAGTGGAAAGTGGATGAAGTGTCTTACCCATGGACACAACACAGGATGAGACCAAAGTCACAAATTTTTGGTTTTACTCTAGTCTGTAGATTTATAATCTATTTAATATTTACAATTGCTACATACAATTTTAGGAATGATTTTCTAGACACAAACAATGACTATCCCTTTGTTGGATCTTCACATTTAAGATGAGATTGTCAATTTTTTCAATGACAATTTTAGTAAGTGGGAAGGAATTATTGTGGACAAATTAAGAAGAGAATTAGTTTTTTTGGCAATAGGGAACAATGTTATTTCATGGTGTAAAGTAATGTTAACTATGATAAAAACTTCATAAATAATAACGCTAGCAGCCTCACCGGGAAATTAAATGACAGTTTCATGAGATATTCTGTTGACTTAGAGACTATTTGAAATTAAACCCTAAAAATTTTTGCAACTGGATGACAAATTTCATTGAATGATTAATTGATAATCAACCTTTGATACACATGCTCTGTCATGTTCAATAGTGGTAGTTCATACCATGGGTCGTTTTACTGAAATAGCGATGTTGCCTTTTTGATTAAACAAATAGGTGTTGGTCATGACAGAAACAACTATTACACTTTAGGCCTTCACGCGGTGAAATTGCTAAAGGCAACGGTGATATCTGCAACATAATTTCCTATCCGGGATATAATTCGAAGGTGACTATTAGATTAACCGATCAACCCTATTGATGCCGCTTACCTTTCTGACGCACGGTTATTACTTAAACGTTGATTAATAACTGCAATAGATATTGCAGAATATTAATTTTCATTATTTGCACTTAACACTGGAAAATAATCATTCCACTCTCAAAATGTAGAAATATACGTATTGATATTTCTTATTGTACAGTTATTTAGAGTTTACCGGGTCTCTGATGGTCGTGATCACAAAATTGTTTAGCAAAAACGTTAAAATGGTGGAAGGTTTACATCGGATGTTATGTTGGGCATGTGTGGGTGGGGATATGAATGACTCCAAACATGACTTGTATCATGTTGTATAAAGGAACAATGGAAATGTCTGTCTTTCAGAAAATGAAGTGCCAATTACCCTATGACACCAACCTACCCTACTTTATTGCCGGATAATGATAAGTGTAAGTGCCATGTAGTTGTTATGACGACTGTCCTTGTGAGTTTGATACGTTAATGGACCGATAAGTGGAATTAGTGTTGACGTTGACAACACTTTAAATACACGATATTTATTATCAGAAAACAGAGTTATCAACCAAGTGGATGAAATATTGTATTTCATGGTGGTAATGTTTGAGGCAAACCTTATAATAAGTTAGATGATAGTATAGATGGTCGTGTTGTCATTATTCTATTAGCTTTATTTATCCTATGCATCGAACTCCTGACAGAGGTTTCCAAAACGATGTGAGATGTACCATGAGGTTTAGTCCAACTGTTCTTCATTGTCTGATATTAAAATAATTGAATTCAAATCGGGAAATTCCATGTGCATGTTTTATTTTTGATTTGATAGTTGAAAGTGACAACGTGGTCACCTTTTGGATAAATTTTAAACTGTATCAGCAACGGTTTTACAGACACAATGTATTGTGAAATTTTATTGATATATTGTGAATGTTAGAGATATGGAATGTGTTTTTGAAATAAGGATAAAGAGGATAAAGAAACGTCATTTGACAACTATGTCAACATAAAGAGAAGAACGTAAAACATCATGAACTGCAGGTATTAATTTATTGAACTTGTTTCAATATTCAGCAAGGAAGCCATCTGAAATCATAAAAAGTTATATGAAAATAAAAATGTAAGAAAATGGTTTGCCAGTTGATGACAATTTGGTATAATTTTTCTTTAAACTTTTTGAAATAATACCTGCCAATAAGAAAAATGTATTTTTATGTAAAGCATTTTCAAAAAAGTTAACATTGGTAGGCAAAGGTTTTCTTTCCTTTATCTCTTATAAATGTTTCAAGATTATGTGAGTTAAACAAATAAAGTTGTGAAAGTAGACAAGTAGATGGACAAAGAGTAGAAAAAGAGGATTTAACAGTTCTTATTGGAAGTTATATCCACAATTGAAAATTGGAAAAAAATGGATAATTTGTTCGGATCCAATTATACATCTTTTCAACAACTGATATCATTTAGTTGGTTTATGATTGCAAACAATCCTAATTAACAAGACCCATATTTGAAATATCTAATTATTAAGCATGATTTAATTGCACGTTTTGTGAACTTTTAATACTTATGTTCAAAGTGTCGATTGCTTAAACAAATTGCTTGTTAATAAAACGTAATGAATAACCAAGGAATTAAAGATTTATGATCAAGCAGGATATAATAAAATAAATTAAGAATCTACCCCTTCCAGAGGTTAAGTTTGAAGAAAAACTTTGATGCTAGTATATCTAGCTAGGAACGGAAATGAAGACAACACGTTTATGACCAGTCCCTCTTGGTGTAATGTTGTCGGATAAAGGGTAATTTAAATAATAGACGGTAAATATCAAATACTAACAATGAGTTGGTTTATTGCCAATACAGGATTTCATGCTTATCACAAAGTAATTTTTATCTAAGATTGGATGCTTCCAATAAGATTCTTTATGAAACAAGGGCGTCATTGACAGATATAAAATCACATCCCTTTAACTGCAAAATCCATTAACAAAAAACAAATAAGGCACACCTTCAATTAGGTTTAAAAGGTTGATACAAGGCTAAAAACTATACCTTGATAATAGACTTTTGTTTATCATGAAAGATGAAAAGATTTGTGACGCACAAAATGTAATGAAAAAAGTTTAAACATCGACCTTTTTCACGGGTAAAAGTTGAAGACAAATCTTGATGCATGTAAAATTTACTTAGAAAACTTACATCTTTTGGTGAGTCACGCTTTGCCTAATGTGGTGCCGGAAAAGCTGTAATTTTGTAAACGGTAAACTTCAAATATTTTAAACAATGAATTTCTTTTTGTAAAAGAAGGTTTATTTCTAATAAGAATGTAATGTTTTATCCAAGATGAAAAGCTCAGCAGATTATTGATGCACAACGATAATATAAGAAGAATTACATGTTAAACAGTTTTAGCTCCGAGTTGCAAAAGAGTAGTGATGCACATTAATTACTTCAGAATAAAAATGAAGACAAACCTCTTTTGACCACTCGCTTGATTATTGGTGATAGGAAAGCTGAAACGATAGGACCGGTTACATACCTCGTCTAATCATTCAGATATAATGTTTCAAATAAAACTCAAAGGTTTATATAATTCTTGAAATAAACAATATTAAAACGACATCATATTGTAGAACACAAATTGAATGTTTGTCCCTGATCATTTTATTAATCAATGTCTTTATGGTTGATATCTATTGTATATTTTCGGACCAAGATGTTGAATATTTCTAATTTAGAGGTAAATATTTGTTTACACGAACGATCATTGGTTCTTTGATACAGTCAATCAGACTGTTGAAAGTCAAACTTGTCTCGAGCGACGACTTTAAAGCATGAGCTTAACTTTTCAGGCGGCAATAGTAAACGTGTGATATCTATAACATATTATTGTATTTTAATGTGAAATCAAATTTTAACCTCTAATGTGGGACGGGCGAGGGCGCTATGGACGTTGTCATCATTGGTCTGACGAGTGCAGGAGTCTACAGATTCACACAACCAAACACACGTTTCTCACAAAGCCAGGTCCAACCAAACGATCATGTGATAAAGGCTTTTTGATGATAGGAGTTGTGTCCTCTTTAGTCTTGAACTGTACCCTGCGACTGTTCTGGGTATACATGATCCTTAGAAATACTTCTTTCCGTGTTTATTTACACAAAACCAGCTTACATGGATGACAATGCGATATATTAAGAGGGGTTAGACAGATCCTACAGCATTAGCAGCTACCGTGCGACCATGACAAGCCTGCAGCCCCGGTCTAAACCTAATAAAGCATCAGTGTGACATTCTGAGTTACGTGCAGCATTTCACCAGAAGTTACAGCAGATTCCAAATCAGGCCATTCAGAAACTGATATGTAGCACGTCGAGTTAATATTTTCGATACGAGCACATGTGCACATATCACTTTTAGCGTATTTTATTGGTTGAAATATGACCTTGACCTCTGTGAACGAGACAAGGGACTACTTTTTCCATTCATAATTTTTTACTACGTAGCTTCATTCACGGTTTTCAATCACGATGAGACGAGATTACAAGTCAGGAATCATAACAACAATAAACGCCTTCTTTATTCATAAATTGTCACTAAATAAACTAACGTCAACAAATATTAACTTCATATACGTTATTTTCCAGTTTTCCTGCAAAATTTGGTTGTAAAATTTTCACAAGTCTACATAGCACTAGTCGACAATATGGCGACGTTTTCGCCTGTCAACTCTCAATAGATTGTTGTTAAAATCTTTGACATAATTCAGCCACTTGGAATTTCAATGTGTTAGTAATTCGTAAGGAAGCAGGTACAATAAAACACATTCCTCGTTATCGTTTGAGAGAACAGAGAATTTGGCGACAGAAATTTCGGTGTAGGTGCCGGTGTGAGTGAGTGCATGTCGCCTACATCGCCTCAAGCCAAATAACGGAAAATCTAACGTCCCCTCGACCTCTCGTCAGATGACGAATAAAACCTTCGAACGTAAACACTTACGTTTCATCGATAATGACATATTAATATTCAAAGCTATTAAACATGTTAAGTTGAATTTCAACTCTTTCTGTCATTTATCTTCAGCTGAATAACTCATTCTAGCGGTCGTGCTTGAACGTCAATCAACACGTTAAAATGGCCGCGTCACTACTATGCTAACTCTTATCTTTCCATAGCGATGTAACAGTTTCGCTATTTGTGAAAGCAGTATTGGTATATTACTTACTAAACGTAAACTAGTAGCAAAAGGTCATATACTTTACATATACTATTTTCCCAGTATGTTTCTCTCTATTAGGCGAAGCTAGACACTTAACTGTGCACTATATTTCCTATATGACCTCGCTGTAAAGTATCAATGCGCAATGACCTAGTTTCTACTTCATTGGTTTCGTATGCTAAATTCATGGTTTTCGGGGCAATTCTTACAAAACTTAAATGGATAATAAAGAAATTATTACACTCGCAAGTGTGTCATATGATATATACGAAATGTAATAATCTCTATTTCTCATTGGTCATACACTTGCTATTGACCACACACTGTTTAATTCTTTTTAATTTGTATACTAGTTTTTTTAAACACAGTTTTCTCCCTTATTATTGACTGATATGTAACTAACGTAAGAAAGTAACATTACTCATTGAAAAATTGATGACATACACATTGTTTGCATTTTAGGCTATGAAGACAATAAAATGCAAGGCAATCCACTCGTGGTCAACTTTAACAAGTAGACATATCGTTGTCAACTTTTGGTCTAATGTTTTCAATCTCTGTTATTAGAATGAATGTGAGTTGCATTTATTTGGAAAACCTTATTTTCACCGCAATGCATAGCCACAATGGTGTTGCGGGCTTTCTCCCTGCAATAATACTAGCAGCCGCGATATAAGTGAAATAATCTTGAAAGCGGCTTTAAACACCAACTCACCTCACCTCACCTTACTACCTTCTCTCTGCATTAACATTACAACACATTGTTTTAGCATTTGTTCAAAGCAAGAAAGAAAATAACTGCTGAGCTTACATGTCCTGCCATCTTTTTTCAAAGGTGCATATGCAGCCACTTTACCACAAACGAGGCGACGAATGCAATAATACATTTAAAAAAAAACAATCAGAATTATGTATAAACATTTTGAGGAGAGAAACATGGTTAAGCATTTTGACATTATCTGAGGGAACTCAAAAAGGTTTATTGTGGGAATCCAAATGACATGAAGAAACCATAGACTTTTTTCTGGATTTGAATTTACAAGATTACGATTGTTTTTATTCACGAGAAAAGAATGTCGTGTAATTGAAATAGTAAGCTTGATAGGTCCAAAATATTGATAATCAGTCGCCTGTTGAACGTTTTTCTGAATCTGTGTTAAACATGTTTGCTTAATGGGTGAACGATCGGGATTACGGTAGGTAAGCAACAGTATGTGGCTCAATTATCATGTTTGTTACAATCTACTCCACATATCTGCTATGGAAATTGGTACTTACCTGACCTATCTAATTTCTTTACAGGTCCATAATCAGCAACTTAAAACAGACATTTTATTAAGATCAAGCAAATCATTTAAATGTGGTACACACGTTATCTAGATGAAACAATACCGTTAAATAGTATCAGCAGACTCTGAGGGAATCCATTCGGTTTGGAATTCGAATAAGAGAAGATAGAATAAGTCAGATCTGATTCAGTGTGAAAACAGTTAAAAGTATTCATTCTCTATGTTTGCGATCCGTCAACAATTAACTTGAAAAAACCTCCATTAGAACTTCTATATATATATTTTTAGATCTGCTATACATACATCCACCATTCCTTCGACGCTGTCTGCTAATGCAGTCTGCAAATATAAAAGAAATGAATATGAATCGCAGAGTAATTTGTAAGTTGATCAACGAAAGGCACTGTGTCTACTTACCTTGTAAGCAGAGGGCAATGGTCAGGGCCAGTAGAAGTACAGCTGCAACCTTCATCTCTCTGTACACGAGGGTCTTCCAGACAAAGCTACAATTTGATACGTGGGTAATCTTTTATACTCTTTTCAGTAAAAAAAAATTACTGAAAGCATTTAAGATTAATCACTTTTCAAATTAGAAATGACAACGTACATTAGATAATAGCTATCTCGAGACTATTTACGACCAAGATGTTGATAATTTATTAGCCTCTGTTAATTACGTTTTACATAGATTGGCATGAGAAATTGCGTAATAACTTTTCATTGCTCCCAATCAGGCTTGCCATGTCCAGCCCGAGAAAGGCTGTAATAAAAACATAGATTTGCTTAGGGTTGAATGACTTAAGATACAAACGTGCCTTAATAAGGAGAGAATAACGAGCATCAGTATACAGAGCGCTAATGAAAAAAATTGACAAAAAAGAATTAAAGTTCATATATCAATATATGCAGGTTAAACGAATGCATCGCTAGACAATGTGGTTTTATTTCCTTTGTTTCATTTAGGTGTCATTGGTCAAACCCCTATTGTCAATCATTAAAGAAACTTCTAGTTTTTCGAAAATAATATTATGCCTAACTCCGTCCAGTAATCATAACATTCGCAATTGTAACTACTTACTCGATCACTACTTCCTCATCAGCTGCTTTGTTTTTTTATCAATGCCCAGACGTTATCAAATTGTGCATGTATCAAACGTATATATATATATCACATTTTAGATAAAACATAGACTCACAGCTACATGAATTTGTAAAAGATCTTCTAATACCTGCGTTTAGTCTCTCGTACACTGTCTTTTAGGCAATCATTTTCTCGTTGTAACAATTAACATGATGAAGAAGTTTTACCATAGGCCTGTACATACAGCTAACATAGACTCGAATAGAGTTTTCATAATAAAAGGTTTCAGAATTAACTCGAAACTTTTGAATCACAATTGAATATGTTTCGAATTAATTTCATTTCAGGAAACAATATATTTAAGAACAGTGGCATGATAGGAAAATTCTATATATCTTCAGTGATAGTTTGGAAGTGGATATTAAGTTTACAATTAGTTACGTGTGCGATTAATATTTGTGCTTGGACGACCATTGGTCCATATCTCATGTTTTAGCCGAGTGATAAATTTGTTCCCATACGTGTACAAGAGGAAAAACATAAGGTTCACGTGCAGATTGACAAAACATTTATTGAAAACCAGTTCAGTCTCTCTTCATGACTCTAACTTCAATGTGTTCGCTTGCTGAAATGACATGCTGAACCGTGATTACAAGGGTGATAAAACCATGCTGGAAAATAATAACACATCAATTTTTACTAGTGGAATAACCTCACAGGCGGAATTGCCTAGCAGCGTTACTTTAAATTCAATAAACTCAGTAGATTCATCAGATACATAATGAGCGTTCTATATCATTCTTTAAAGGGGCAGTGCCACGTTGTACGATTTTAATTTCTTCAAATTGTTTCCAATAAAGAAATGTTTATGCCAAATGTATCAAACGTCTCATTACTCAACCTGATTTTCCGTAGAAAGAATCAAGTGAAAAAGTGTGAACCCGTTTAATCATTAAAGGTAGTGAAATGGATTGGCGTAGCTTGTTATGTTTGTTTGTGAACTGCTTCGAATTCTTTTGGTTTAAACTATTTCCTTGCAATTTGAATTTTTTTGTTTGTTGTTGGATCACCTCGTTTACCAAAAAACTTGCTACTGTACATTTAAGAACATAGCAGACGTGGACAAAAAACAAGAATTTGTCGTTAAGGAGCCACAGAGTATGTAAGTGTTTCTAAAACAATATATTTTCAGAATCACATATATATGATATCAATCAGTAGATATATTATTCATCTACATGTTATCTGAGAAATAGTATACATATCACGAAAAATCGATGTAATTATGTTCTAAACACAGCTACGCACACGAGAAGCGCGCGCTAGTAACATCTTCACGCGTTTTTTCCTTTCACGCGTATTACGTCACCTTACAGGTAGTTTATATTCAAAACGAATTACATTTCACCTTTAATTTATAATATTCGATGGGTATATTTTAAATTCGTGAAAAAAACCCAAAAAAACCCCAAAACATTAACATGTTAACATCTCTTAGGAAAATTGCCGTTAATTCAAATGTGTGAAATAAGATATTTTCATAGTCAAAACAACTATTTTCATATTAAGTTCCATTTTCTCCCCACAGAGGTAGCTCCGTCATAAATTGCTATACAACCTCTGTCTTAAATAGTTGTTTTGACAATGAAAATAACCCATTTTACACGTTTGAATAAACGGCACATTTCATAAGAGATGTATCAAAATTAAGATTTCAAAAGTGGCGTTAAAATCTGTATTACCCTAACGTGAACTAACATCAGTATTTGATACATTTGTTGAAAGGTTGTGCTTTCACGTAAAAAGAATTGAAAGTCAGTTAAGGTAACGTGGTGCCCATTAAAATGACAACAAGCCCAGGTTGGTTTCTCCATAATTCCCTTAAGTAGACTGTCATAACCTTTAGTAAAATAAATGTGCATTGATTCATGAAGTAACCCGTTAAAATCAGCTGGCGTCTATGCAACTCCTCCATTAAAGCTTTTACGAAAATGAAGTCTTTTCGTATATTTTGTTTTGAATAAGGTGTTTATTAGTAACCGCGTTGACAACAATCCGTACCTACATTTACATTCGGACGCCTCTGAAAACAATATTCCTTGTTCTGCCTTGAGGAAGGGGACAATCACTTTGTAGTAGAGCATACCGTTGTAGCAGTCCGGCACGAGGGGCGTCATTAGCTAAAGTTGTTAAGTCGTGTTTGTTTGAAAAGTGATTCCTTAAGACCATCTAGCTAAATCAGCGTATATGAATTCGCTGTCGCTCCTTCCTAATACCCTTATCTCTTTCGGGCTAAATCCCTCGAATGACAGGCGGCTTGACATTTATGGCTATACTCATCTGTTATGTTTCATCCAATGAAACGTCGTTAATTAAGAAGCTTAAAGCTACTAGCTTGAACTCAACGGATTTTCCATCCGGGATGTACCACTGTTGCTGAATGCAAGCCGTCTCATTGGCTGGTTACATAGCTAGCGATACGAGGGTTTTGGCTTGAAAGAGATCAGGCTTTTAGGAAGGAATAGAGAACAAGTTCTATGGATTTACAACTTCTTTATTGCAGTAATGCGACGTTTCGGAGTATCTACACCGAAACGTTGCATTACTGCAATATAGAAGTTGTAAATCCATAGAGCTTGTTCTCTATTCATCTCACCAACTTCTAAATGGCTCTCAGAGAATTATTAGGAAGGAGCGAGAGCGGATTCATTTACACGGATTTAGCAGAATGCAAAAAAACAGTCACCTCATTAATGGTACTTCCGGCACACTGCAATTATAAACAAGTAGACAACCACCTGTCATCAATACTAGCCTGAATACTATTGTTTACTGATATACAAGAGAAGAATGAGTTAAGTCCTCCCAGTGTATCAAATTTTAATAGAATACTTAATGATAATTCAATATGTAAGACTAAAACAAAGGGGTTGGAATTTTTTGCATCAATTATGCATTAAACATATGTAATATAATACAAATAGACATTCATATCATTCTAAACATTTTAATTTCAAGAAAGGATGATAAACAGTTTGCCGCCACTAAGACTAAAATATTGCTCAGGGGGCACTAACCAACATCTCACTCCCTCACCAGGCAGATTATAATGAATTCAATATCATTTCTAGATTTTATAACTCATAAAGCATTCGGGTGTTTAAGAATTGTTCTCGAATATGTGAAATATTTAGCTTGTACACTTATCAATGCTGATTATAAAGTCTCTATACATCATTACTATATGATACAGCATGTCATTCTAATCGGAAGCTATTCATTAAATTTGACTTAAAGCCATTTAAATCCAGACTAAAATGTTGCTAATACTAAGCAATCTTAGTATGTCATGATATATGGACGTCCTCCGCAATGACCAATATTCTTCACATTTAGACAAAACACATTCGTCAACGACTATTTAGATCCAGCAATAAGCCCTTAAGAGATTTTGGCATGCGTTGTCTTCTCGGAGTAATAGAATTCATGAAAAAAAAATTAAAGTGTGTCACCTAACTGCCCAAACCATTACATGTTTTAGTTAAATGTCATCATATTTTAAAAACTATAGTACTTACAGAAACAGAAAAATGAATTTTGGGTTTTCTTTTTCATTTAGTCGATCGATATATGTAGTTCTGACAGATGTCGAACAGTTTTTCCTAACTTGTCATTGTGAAAGGATAATATAATTCTAGTAAAAAATAACATGTTACACCATTCTATTCTAACAGAGGTTGCTTCGTCTTAAATTCCTATACAGACTCTGTCTCGGTCTAGAACAATAGAAGTCTGATTGGATCTATGCAATCAAATTTAGTTGTCAATCAGCGACGCCGTTTCAAAAGTTACCATTCTAAACCCTTCAGATATTTTCGTATACTTTTGGAATGCTGCATTTTATTTCAATATGAACTTTGTATTTGATGTCTTTTTTACACATCAATCGCCTTATTTAGCAACTACATCATTGCATAGGCCGGTGTGACAACAAATATGTTATCAATGCGTGTGCTGTTTTCATTGGCTGAAATATCGGAACCTCGAGAAGAACTTGTATTTGAACAAAGGCTTTATAGGAATTCATGACAGATCTGCCTCTTTGGGGAGAGAATGATGTTGCACGTCAAGATACAATGTAAGTGCATATTAGAAACAAATTAAAAAAGAAAATGAGCGATGCCGATTCAAAAGTAACCATTTCCAAAGCCTTGGTCAGTTCAGTATCTTTGGACAAACCGTTTTTCGGCTCTGAACTGCACATCCGACTCTTTTTGACAGAACAGGGTCACATTATATTTCAAGCGACACAATAATGGTATTTACCACGATAACAGTCAGCAAGCCTTCAATTCAAGACGTGCTTATGTATCATCCCAACTTGGAATTCCAAGTTGGGACGTCCCATCTTGAGATGGGACGGCGAATACTTTAACATGTTCAAAATATTCTTATTATTTTCATGACTTATTGGCTATATCTATCTCTCACTGCATACGAGTCTTTCATCATAGCACAATACGATTTCCAAAGTAATTCTTATACACAATTTTATAAATTATTTCATTATGTTCTTAAATATATTTAATTATGACAGCATGTTAAGCAAATGAAAAAAGAAATTATATTCAATTATACACTCAAAACCCACTCTTAGTGAATACCAAGAATGCTAATGCCTTGTAATCAGTTCAATTTCTTACACATAAACCGTTCCGTTAAGCAAGATTTCAATATGCTCATTGTGAAATGCTCATTGTGTTTGATAGTCGAATCTAAAACTTTATGTTTCTTAAACATAATTCACAAACACTAACCTATAAGTGGTGTTCCGTTAATTTTTATAAGATGTCCAGTAAATAAATCCAGTTATGCCTCCTCATATTTCCGATCGAACCTGGTCTGATCAGTGTCGTGGTGCAAATGGCAAACGTACCTGCTTAATTGGTAGTTCAGAGATTGGGGGGGGGGGGGGGGGGGGGGGTGGTGTGTGGAGGGAAGATGTCCGAAAGAAGGGATTTTGGTAAACATCTGGTTCGGTTATGACAATAATACCTGTGTGCCACCTTCCAATTAGTGACAATAATGGGTACCAATTGTACATGAGCATGCTTGTAACACTACAAAGGTACACGCCGAGCGTTTGTTGTTTTAGTCAATGGTCATCAGTCATATTCATCAAGACATTGGCCCCAATATCACTGATAGGTGGAAGCAGACGTGATCAAACCCTAACCAAAAACAACAACAAAAGTTTATGTTTTTTTGTTATTGTAATGTTATTCGATAAAAGTTGTTTTGCCACACTAAATATATTCAAAATATATTTTTCATAAACAGAACGAATATCATGTAAAGGAACCAAAATGAAATCTAACATCATCCATTGATTATTTATGGGGAAATAGCAGGCTTTTTAATAGATTTTTAAACAATTTAGAACTAAGTTTCCAATATTTACAAAAGAAGATTATTGTTTAAACATATTTAATTCATTTAAAAAAAAGAAAATAGATTTGCAAGCAGCCTGGAAGCTTATATTAAATATATTTTGAAACCATCAAACATACAACACAAAGTCAAACCAATATGATGTACAGTTGCAAGTTATCGGTTAAGATATTCAATATTGCAAAGACAATTTCTTCATGCTAATTTAGAAATACAATATTTCAACTCATTTCTTATCAATACTACAAGAAGATTATAAACGGAGTTTGTTGACTTTGAGTTCATTAATAAACTTTGTTTACCTTAAAAAGATTTTTTGACACAGACCAGGGTACAGAGTTGTGAAAAATTATTTTTTCTACTTAACCCGAGGTAACATATGATTTTGATTAGTATGAAAAGGTTGCTTTAAATGTATACGTACAAGCGTCTATCTAGGCTTGTTAGAAGCGTTGAATTGAGAAAATTGTTGTGTGTTGTTACTGCTAATAAGTTAATCAAGTGACCAACTAAGTCAAATAAGATGAGTAGGTGAGAGAGAAGATTTACATTTCAGTGTAATATTGCTGTTTTACAGCTGAAAGTTTACTTAACTAATCGTAAAGTTTTCTTTAAATATGCTACTTTACGTGTCCCCCCGAAAAAAGGCATTAGGTTTGTAAATAAACATCAAGGTAGTTTTATTGATATACTTACAATTATCGAGTTATTTTGTGCTGACATACATGTACTAATGTAATATTTTCAGAGGACTAAATGATTCATATTGTTATTGCTTATACAAATTTGATATAGAAACTGTCATTTCTTATTGTGAAATATTATCATATTTCATTGTATGAGAATATGTGTAATCATTTAATGGTTAGTAAGTATAATACTATGAACAGTATTTAATTTCCATAAAACATGTGTTACACAATATTCAGAATATATATACAAAAAGGAAAAAGGATTAGCAAACAGGCAGCAAATGCCTATATAAATTCTATTCCTGAAACAAACATAAAACGATTTAGATATCAAGTACATTGGTTGAAATATACATTTGCAATCATTCTTACTAAACTCAAATTTATATTAAGCTTTATCTACCTTACAATTTGTACAAATTTTAGGAAAGAGCTTTAAATTCGGTTGGCATCATTTATGAAATGATAAACAGATATTATTAGGAATTCTTAACACTCTGTGACAAAGATTTGTCGCTGTTAAGATAGATTTTAGTATATTGATATGAGTTACTAGGGAATATTCAAACTCTAAGTTGACACTAGTTAAAAATATCTAAATTGTTGGGGAACCAGACTTCGATAATAGGAACTTTTAATTTTTTTTACATTTGATACAATCAACCAAGTCGCCATAGCTTAGTAGATAAACAAGACACTAATATAATTTGTTAAAACAACATGGGTTTATGGTGTCTCGATATGTTGATTTAGCCTAACAATAACTACGGTGGGCAAATTGGTGCCCAATCATTCGTCCTGTGTCACTCCAAGCTGTCACATTAACACATTTAGTCTATTCAGTGCTGGATTGTAACGATGGAGAGTACTTTAATTTTTGACTTTGCATGGATTATTCAATTCTCTGTATCAGGTACGTTTATAAATATATATTTAAAAAAAAGAAACTTATCACTAGTATTGTAAAACTTGGATCTGTATTAGAATAACTTCATATCTTTGATTTTTAATAGTTTATACCACCTTTTTGTAAAAAAACTAAGATACATAGATGTCTCTGTGAAATGTGGAGCTGTTTGGTTTCTCTCTGTTTACAGCCGTTAGATCTACGCGTGTATTGGTTGTTTGAAAAATGCTGAAAACTATTATCCAAATATAAATCTATATATTGATCTGATTTTGTTATGTCGCTTGACAAATGTGATTCAATCAGTCATCAAATGTGACTTTAAATAATTGTTTGAGTAGTGTTGAATCGTTCGTACTCGATAACAGATGAAATCGAGTGAGAAAGTGAAGTAAATGAACATCAAATCCAATTTCCTCCGTAGGTGTGAAAAGAATATAACAAAATTATCTAAAAACATGTTTTACTGACACAATTCATTATAAAATATGAATATTATTAACATGTTTTACTATCCCCCGTCCCATCTCAAGATGGGACGTCCCAACTTGGAATCCCAAGTTGGGACGCGTCCCATCTTAAGATGGGGCGGATCCGCAGTTGGGATGATACACTTACATTGGATAAATAAGGAAGCGAGTTTTTGTAGCAATGTTTTTTTGGAAAATGTTGCAGTGTTTTCTTTATTACTTGACATGACTCTATTGACAACGAATGGCAAAAAACTTAAGATGAATAAAATAATAAAATAAAATTTTCACGCCTTATATATCAATTTAACGACTCATTAAAAATTAAAACTTGCATCAGGAAGGTACATTTTGACATATTTCAAGGTATAATAGTGACTGGAAACTCGTATTTTCTTATTGAATTTTATGAGAATTGTCAAAAAACAGTTTTGGAAAAAGCTTCTCAAAGGATTTTTAGCATTCAAATTACAATTGGGATCAATAAATTTTTAATGATCTCTTGAAAGGAAACTTTGAATATTAGGTACACAATACTGTATGTTGGCTGTATATGTGCGCTGGATTCCACTTTCATTTAAGATTATAAAGCAGCGAGGTTTAAACATTATTGCCCCATACACCTAACTGTAATATAATATAATGTGAAGAAAAGTGGAAACAGTCTAAAAAAACAATCAACGAATGAAGTTGCTGATCACGTGGGGCTTGTAAAGTATTTTTTTGCGGCAAGCTAGTAAAGAACGACATTATTATTTTTATTACATCATTATTAGACTTGAAAGTGTTCGCATAGTTTCTAATCACCATAAATGTGGAAATGAAACCTCTACTGATCAAACAAAGTTATTGTAACATATGGAAATAGTTTGATCCTACATAACTTGCGATGAGAATGGATAGAATTTATTCAGGACCATAATTCTGAGAAGTGTGTTATGTTTCGAGTAAGCCATAAGTCATTCAGCGAGATGAAAGTTTGTTTTTCAGATGCCAATTAGAAAAATGAGAACACCCTTTTGTGCTGAGGATAAGGTCAAATTTCAAAGGAATTCATTTTGAAACTGTAATTATGAAGCAAAACATGTGATAGTTATCAAGGACTGATTGCATAACTAATAACCATTAGTTCTCATACCTCTAGCAATGAAAAATCTTTATGCTTATTTCAAGACAATTATGGTCTTTACAAAGTAAAAAATAAGTGAAGGGACATGCTTACGATGCAAGTAATGCCTAACATACAAAGAGTAATATTCTGAATGCATATTCAAAACGACGCGATTCATGCGTATCTATTTAAAAAGACACAGATTATGTATATGTTTTATGATTTTTCATTTTGCTTAAATGATGATCAAAAGGCCATAGGTCCTTAGTGAAGTTCAAATCACCTCACTAAACTTGCATCTTTATCTCTAATAAACCCAAATCACGATATTTTCCTGTTTTCAATGAAAATTTCGAATAGGTCATATAAATGTTTAAAAATAAAAAATCTGGGTCTCATTTTGATGTATATTAGTTAAATGACCTACTTAACACTACCAACCAATATTGGTATTTGTGTCTGCTGTAAATAAGTTTCAAAAATTACGTTTGAGTTATTGGAGCGCACCATTATCCAGTTTTCGATCATAAATTACGACTGAAACTTGTTTACTGTCGCTATAGTGGGCTGATAAGTATCGGTGTTTCATAAGCGTTCATTACCATACACAGATTGTTGGATAAACAAGTAATTGTCGAGAAGACAATGTATATTTGTCGTAGAACTCAAGGCTAGACAATGAAACAAAACAGATGTCCTGAAGAATCTTCTGACTTGCTTGTCATATGAGATTCCTGTAACATTACTCATACATCCCTTCTCCAGACATTATTGTATGTGTGGTCACTTGATTTGAAAATGGAAATCATCAAGTAGTCCCTAGTATTTTTTATGTTGGGAAGGCTCAGTATGGTATGGGTTATGAAAAGTAAGGGTTTTATGGGTTTTTTTGAAAAACCTATTGCAGATATATTCTTAAGCAGCGGTATAAAATGACGTATATTCTAAGGCGAATATAATAATCCTAAAAGAATCCATTTCAACTACCGATGCAGTTACGATATTACCTAAGAAAGTTGCATTAGAGAGCTGGTCTCATGTCATGATCAATGTCAAAAACATTTTTGAGTCTTGGCCTTTGACTTGTAGTAGTCGGATATAAATTTATTTGTTGGTGGTTACTACACATTTCAGGCTTATCGACCTATAGATCCTGAGGTTTGGGATGCCCTTGATAGACGTGTGCGACAGCATAACCCACAGCCCTCGACACTTCTGCAGCTTGCACACGCACTACGGGAAGAGTGGACTGCAATACCACAAAATAAGACTCAGAGACTAAATTGCTCTATGCCAAGACGATGTCGTGCAATTCTTGACTCCAATGGCGGTCACACGAGGTTCAACGCAACCAAACGTCTACATGTGACCAACTAACTGACTTTTCACAGGCTCTCATCAGGAAGCGATACTTTGACCTTTCCCCTGTGCAATTTCATGGAATTTAATTGCCTAATAAGCCCGATTTGTTGTATCTAAATAAAGAGAAATGTTTCGTAAATGTTTTATATGCGTTTCTTCTTTGGGAGAATATATATATATATATTCTTAGCCATTGGTCGGGGATATTATAAGATACATACACGCATATGCTTTCTATGAAAAGTTGACTCCAGTTTGTCTGTATTGTAACCTGTAGAGTCTTTGATGTCCACTTGCTTGATAAGTATAAAAGATTTCTTCATTTATGATTCCCTCGTGATGTCTCTATATCTGACACCACATGGTCAACATGAATGTTGGACTGTAGCAGGCTCAGTTGCTTTTCCTTTTGATTTGGTTTGATTGAATGCCTACTGTCTTGCACTTCTGTAATCTCATATTCCTCATTCACTTATCCATTCCAGGCGACCGACTTTTACGAGTTTTATATGCTAAGGATTCATGAATAATACAAATGATATCTTATCATTAGTTTGTATTGCATGATATATTAAGCGTCAGTATACTTTTTCTTATAACATATTCTTATGATCGATGATATACCCCATAACAATGACATAAGTGCATAAAGCACTTTCTGCAAAGGAGTGTATCATACAAACAACAAACATACGTCATAAAGGCCCCAAACGTTCAAATTGTAAAACGAATATTTTTGCTAAACCAGGCACCCCTACGTAATGGAAAGTATTGCATCAAATCTTAAGAATAACAGTGCCTAATTGAAGGACAATCTGTCATAATGGAAGAAAACGCATCTCAAACACATAGATATTGGTGATAAACGGTAATAACAGAAATTGTTCGCCCCTATCGGAACATCCTGCTAAATCAGTGTATAAGAATCCGCTCTTGCTCTTTCCTTATACCCTAATCCCTTTCCAGCCAAAACCCTCGTACCGCTAGCTTTCAGCAACAGCGGCACAGCCCAGATGGAAATATCTGTTGAGTTCAAGCTAGTAGCTTACAGCTCCTTAATTAACGATAAATTCATCAACACCGAAGAGTGATCAAGCGTAGCCATTTTGAAATGCGCTTGATTCAGTGGTAGACCAAGAAATCAAAGAAATTACCGGTCTTCCTTCCGAAGTCTACCGATGTTCCTTCAAAGTGGGGCGATGATCCTTACGATATGGACTATGATATCGACGATGCTCCTTCCGATAGAGAAGAACAATTTGTGTAATTACCGTTTATCACCGTTATTGACGCATTTTCTTCCATTATGGAAGCTTGTCCTCCAATTAAGTATTGTTATTCTTCAAATTTGATGCATTTTTTCCATTACTTAGTGGGCCCTGTAAATGGTGATTAAAAAGAAACTCATTTATTACAAGTTTTATAACTGGTTTAAAACATTTGATTACAATAGATTGTTACGTAAAATAAAACTAGTACGTTTCTTGAATGCTCCGAAACAGGCCCAAAGGGACGGCGAACACTTAATGCATTTGTGCATATTACTTTTATGTTGAGTGGATCGGTAATGTTTGTCAAATAGAACTAGATCATAACTGACAGAATACCAAACATATTTTGTGTTATTACCTTAGGTGGGCATGGGCATCAAACTAGATATTTGCCCAGTTTACGATGAACATGATATTTCTGCCTTATCGAAACCATATTACCATAAACGTAATTGTAAAATGCTCTTCAATAAATATAAACATCAAAGGCCATTTCGATATGAAATAGGAATGTTCCCTAATATTTCTATAATACATTATCTCAGTTGATTGAATCATAAAATCCTCCAGTTAAAAATATTTGCACTGCAACAATTATCTTACACTGCAACCATAAAACATACTTTAACACTGTCCCTCAATGTTAGATGCGAGTCTACTGAATTTTCATTTCAGTTAAACATGCGTCATGACTTGAATATCTTCATAAAACATGCGAGGCTTATGGCAAATTTCCTGGAAAACATGCTCAATTTCCTAAACAGCATAGTGCCGGATCTTTGAAACAACATTTTGTCATTAAAGGCAGTCAAGTATGCGGGTCCACTGTTTCTTTGTAGAACAGGTTATGATATCCATGAATGCATTGTCTTCTCAATAGATGAATATATGTTTTTATACCTTTGAATGTAAAAGACAATAAAGCCTACCCTTCTCAATCCATACATCGCTATTTTTTTTTTTTTTTATTGATTGATATAGTCATCAAATAAACATAGTTTCATACGGAAAACCATTTAATATCCGATACTAGAGACAGTTTTATTAGATAACCAAGTAATGGAGACCTAAAAACCAAAATATTGAATCTTTCGACCACGTTGTCATGTACTTTCTCCGGCCGAGTTTGTAGGTATGGTAATTGTGTCTGCTGATAAGAGTCATGTTTGGGTCTGTTTCATATTAAATCTAGAATTGTTCAGCTCGTGTGACACACAGTCTACCATTGTCGACTTTGATAACGACTAAAGCTAGAGAACACTTAAGGACAACCGCGGGATCAATATGATCATTTAGACACATTGAGTCATTTCAGTTTAAAAAAAATTAAAATGTGCCACTAAATCAATTCAATGTTAGCTTACACACAGAACGCGACATTCACTCACAATACAAGCTTAACCCTGACCGATATCATGATGTAAGTTGCGCCTTTCTTCTGTTTAAACTTAATTGTCGAGGGCTAGAACTTCATTCAGTGTTGCAACGCTTTATTACTGAATCAATTAGTGCTTTCGGAACAAACGCAAAAAGAAATATAAACCATTGAAAAGTCATTCATTATTTATTACTAGTGTATAATATTATAATAACAAACTGTATTTTATTGAAATATTTCTAGAAGTTGCCGACAGCCATCTCCCAAAGGACAACTTGAAGGCTTTGCAAAGGTCAGTCATACTTCGCACTCATACAAACGCGCTTTGAACAACCCAATCTTCGCGATAAAAGAACACTTAAGTGTCAATAATGCACTTGATTTGACTGGTACATTAAATGAGATAATTATACGCAAAGGCTGAATTTCCATGTTTTTAAACAGTCGACCCTGCAGAAAACGACCACCAACGGGATCGAACAGACGAGGTGTTCTGTCATATTTTATTATCAAAGAAAATAAAATGTGGTATTATTTGTGGCATAGTTATTAATTTCACGTACATGTGCTTTTAAGAGTGTACCAATCAATATGATAAGGTTCCATTGTTTCATTGAAAATTTTCTCAATTGTTCAATTGTGAAGTTATGTAAATGGACGATGACATAACAACAACAACAAACATGATTGCCAGTGACCGCTGATGAGTGTTATATGGAGTATATGTATAGTAACAGGGTTGGTTGGGATTTGAGGTGGCTGCATCAAGCAGGCTGCCGTTGTATAAAGATGGTCGTATGAGAAGGTGTCTATATATTCTATTGGGGCACATTAAACACAACTTGGCGGTCAGGGAAATATAAGATAACAATCTGAAATAGGTATCTCCGACTTGCTTATTGTGAGGTAAGGGACAACGTAAGATGTAAAGAATGAAAATAATATCATGTGTACGTGTACAGAATCAAGTACGCTATAGCTAATGATTTGTCTCGTTTCAGAGCATATCCGGATTCCGTATCTCTATAACTAATAACTTCTGTAATTGTAGCATACACATTTTACAGTGAAACAGCGAAACTGTATGCCACTCAACTTGGTTTACCCATAGGACGATATGATTAGTTTAATATCAATAAATGTGTTAATATGCGAACTATAACTTATATGGCAGTAACATTTACTTGATTTAGCATATAATTGTGTACATTGTTAGGTTTTCATTTGATCTATTTACGTGAACATCGTCATACTGCAAATATGCATAAGTATATGTCGAAACGATTGATCGTGTCACACGCAATTTAAGTTAATGTAAAAATCTTTAGGATAAGAATTTCTAAAAACGAATTACCAATCTGTAAAAGCATTACACATTTCCAAATCTATTTCTGTATGAGATCAAGTAAGATTCCTAGATCATTCAACGTTTATTATATCATAAATCTAACAAATCGATAAGCAAAAACATCATATGGCTGATAGTAAGCTTTCACAGACACGTTTGAAATACCAAAGATCCCAGTCTTACTATAAACCTTATCAGTTTTTATTGCTTTGTCAATATTCTGATCTAATCAAATGGTCTGCTGTTTGTTGTGTTCCAGACATACACCCTAAAGTTGAGAGTCGACAATAAACTTTTATCTTTTATCGAACTTGTAATAAAATCTTAGGCTGTCCAAAATTGCCTTCTTTCCCCAACATTCAGTGGAATGGTCTTTGCATCTTACTATATAAATAAATATGAATAATAACTTCAGCAACAACTAAATATTTCATGTATTATAATGATACACAATGTTTCAGGGGACATAAGTAAGCTAATTGAAAAGTATTTTAGAGTACTCGTTTAGTATGGGAATTCACAAAAATTTCATTTACCCTTAATCATGGGGTCATGCATTATGAAACCCATCGAAATTTCGACATACGTATAACCGATATATAAGCAAGGCATAATCCAAGAATGACGGACGACGTCATGACATGGTGGCCGCTCTCTCTTCGGCTTCACCATTAATATATTCGATAACCTCTACTGAACATATACACTGTTCTGTGTGAGCTGTCTTTGCAATCGAGGAAGCCAAATGCATGGCTAAGGTTTCATATTTGTTTGAACAAAATATAAACAAATCAATCGATCGAACACTATTTTTTTATAAAGAGTGCATGGACATGTAGCTGTTCTAAGTGTTACCCTCCACACCCATTTTATTACCTTATTGTCGACATAACAAAATAAATCATCGTTGCACGAGCTGAACGATATTGTGTTACTCTCGTGCAGTACTAGTTTTGAGATCATGAAGTAGTAAACAAGTTTATTATGGTATGATCATTATAATTTATATCCCATTGTTAATGTTAATCATTGAACTGTTTTAAAAAGACATTGGAGTAGACCTTAGAAATATGAATTCTCTTAGAGCTTGTTAATGCTTGGTGTACTGTAATTGAATCTTGTCTAATCTGGCAATCAACTATATACTCTCTTTCTGGAAAACATCTTTTGCATATTCTGATTTAATGTTTTTTCCACAAAAAAGGTATTCGGATCCCTAGTCCAAAATCACCTGGGAAATCAACTATAACGATTATACTATGCAAGAGAATATCAGCTTCTTTTTTCCATATGCAACTGAAAAAGGTATAGAAAATGCTCCTATTTCCCTGAATTAGATTCACTCTTTTGTTATTTCTGAAAGTGTCTGATTTGTAAAAAATATCTTTATTATACATACAGTGTACTGATTGAATTATTATTTTACATACTTATTAATTACCAAAATAGATAAATACTTGCATAATGCCTAAAACGTTATAGATATGTTATAAAATTATTTATTGTGTGTGTTATATCAATGCGTATCATTTTCAGTTTCAAAGTTATAAATGACCTACAAAATTACTCTCTGAATCTTTAAGATAGTTATCTTACTTATTTGGCACCTTTAAATCAATGTTATGAAACTCCAGACCATTCTTACCATTGATGTCCCATATCTGTATTTTAAACAAAATGGCTATAAACCGTAATTAGTATTAGGAGAAAGACTTAAATCACACGTTCACTTTGAAAATGGGACTCAAGTTTGTCTGTGTAGTATTCTGTAGTGACTGATGTCCTTTTACTTGACAAAGAGATGGAATTTCTTCATCATCAGTCTCTTTGGCTAACATCGCTTAGTTACTCTACTTGGTTGCTTTTACTGATTCAAATTTTTTAACATCACCTAATCAGTTGTCATTTCCATATATACCTTTGCTTATGCTTATACGTAACCTTCCTGTAGTATCTATTTCATTGCTACACTGATATATAACTCTGATACTGCAGCGAATATAGCGATTCTTTATTTCTTTCAGGACTACATCTAACCATAATATTGACAATATTAATTCAAACACATACTATAAAATGGCCTTGTACAGAAAGTTGTGTACTAGTATATAAAAACAGAAACGTAAGCATTTACAGGATTTTACGTTAATGGTCATCATAATCAAAACTATAAAGTATAACTATAATTACGGTCTGTTTTAAAGCAATTTGAAATTGTAGCAAAAACACAATAAGTACGGTTAGTTAATACAGTTGTTGACTGTTGTAGTTGTATTTCTCATGCTTTTAGATTTGATAAGATTACAAATTTTAAGCAGTTCTGATAACAACACAATATATCTTGCGTTTATAAATTGTCAAGGACGCTGTCATAGACATATCCAGATGCTACCATTACAAAAGGCAGTCGTCAGCAAAATACTGTTGTGGCAGACCATGTGTTACATGAGCTGAATAAATATAATACGAATATCAGACTTCTGAAGACCCTTTTTGAGACACAGTTATAACGTAGTACATAATTTACAACATAGTCGGAAGGCCAACTCTTGCGTGGTTTCATTAAAAGAGCAAGGACCCTTCATAACAAGAAAATTGAACAACGCATTGACTTGTACTAATTGAGATTCTTATTTCTTTACTCACTTGAATGTCTTCGTGATATCTATACATCTCTTCCACAAAATTGCTTTCAAAATTGTCTTGCTACAACAATGCCTGACGCAATACGTGATACAGTTTTAATCCAGTGTATTGATGTTATTCTCATCACCTAGCATTGGTTTCTACAAAGAGGAAATAACAAAAGCATTATATGTTGTTGAACTCGGTTAAATTGGAGGCAGCATAACTTTTGTAAATGATGTTGTCTTTAAAGTGTCACAAACTAGTTTATTATATGAATCACCAGGCATGCTATATCATATAAACATTGATTCATAAGCCGCATATTTTATGATATTGCATTTTTGACAACCATTAATCTGTTTTCAACAGAATCATTGTACATGTACATTGGCTGTTATATATCGCCGGCACCAACATGATTCATAAGAAGTCCTAAATGAGGAGCTTGAATCCAGAAATAATTTACATTGAACACTTCATGTTTTTGTGCACATCTCCTCTTTTTTTCCGAATCTGGGAATGCTTTTTCAAGCGACCTGGATAATAACCGTTGATTACCATTAAAATGTATGCTTCATGCATTGAGGACGTTTTGCAATTATTGATTCGTATACCAGTACAACACTTTAACAACAACTATAAGAGACGCCACAAATGATCAAAACCCTTTTCTTTAATTATACAAATATTATCATTGTTTGTTGCTGAATAGGGATATTTAAGAGCCGAGTTAACACCATCCACAATTACAAAAGCAGCTTATGCTAAATGTCTCGGTGACGTATTTGTAGCCTTCTTATAGATGCCCAATCGCAAATATAGATGTAGAAAGCTACACATATGTCACATTTTCTATTTTGCAGCTGATCGGCGGTAGATTCTGACATAGTAAGAACAACTGTATGAAACGAAACTGAGAGAGTTGAAATTAAAGATTTAAAGGTGCTATCTGGTTTTAGTAGGTTAGGAAGTATGAGAAGATAAAGAACTATGTTTACCTTTTTCAAGATGTGTAAATTAACTATATAACACGATCGTTCATAAGAGAGATACTGGTCATTAACACTTTAAGGCTTCCATATTTGCGATTGGGCATCTATAAAAAAAACCTGTCTTCTCTAAGAGAGATATTGTTTCAGTTTTACATTGACGTACAGAAATTTTCGCCACAAACATCAAAGGTAGTACTATACTTACCTGAAATCTTATGACCGACTTATTTAAGCATCATTCATCCAAACGTTAAGATTTTTTAAAAGACTTATGAAAATATATTTCTATCACATACCGAAAGATGATACTTATAGTACAAGATGAACACATTTGGCAGAGATTTATGCAACACTAAGGTCCAAAACGCCAAAACTAAAACTTCTTGATTAATTAACATAATTGCCATTTCAATTAGAAAATAAATACTCACGATATATAGCATATGTTAACTCATGTTGTGTATTTTGAAAAACAAATTGCCGAAAATGTATACAGAGATAATAAAATCTCAATTTTCTATTTTCTATTACATGACTGTTTTGGGGATTGCCAAATTGTTCCAGGCCTGATGATTTACAGGGTTGATGAATACATGCATGAATATATATTATACCTATACTTTTAGTTTGAAAACCTAATGAACCTTTAATGTAGCTTAACGATTCCATACTTTCTGAATATCATTAAAATGTTTTCATAATTTTAAACTCCATATCTTATCATTTTAAATTTTGAATGTCAGCTTTTGTATTTACTTAACTCTGTTATCTTCAATACGAATAAACAAACACCTTAGAATCAAGAATAAAATAACCTCTTCCTTAAGGTACTCGTCAAACTCTCTGAGATATTTCTTATTGTTAACTAGAGATAAGCTCGCATTCGAATCCATTTAGCAATATGAATGCAGATTAATAACAACTTCCAATTTCCTTTATAAACAGGTATATAAGACACCATGCCTTTAAAGATTTAACCATGACCAGTCAGTTGTTACGGTTTTCGGATCTCAACAGCATGGTGTGTTTCGAACATGGTTTGATCTCATCAATGACTCCTTATCAACGCGGCAAAGCAATTTAAGAAAGTCACACTTATTTGTATAGAGTGCTAAATCCGTATTTCTACGGTCTGCAAGCGTAAGGCGTAGCAAATGTGTGTACCATGTCTTTTGGACCTTAAAAGCAGTATGCGTGTGGAACATGGTTGGACCTTGAGCAGGGTAACGTTATCAACGCAGCAAAGCAAGAATATATGATGCCATTATATAGAAGAGGAATATCTTACACATAATTTTTAGTTTAACACTGCAGCGACATTTTTATTCCAAACAATCTTTTTGCTAAAGGCACAACACTACACAATCCTGCTGTTTGTGTCCACTATAATGAAGACGTTCTTATTTAAACAATCATTATCGTCTTTAAATGTCTATTATTTCATATTTATAGCACCATATTCGTCTCTGAGAGTAAGTGTTTTCTCGAAGAATTTAGAATTTTACATTTGTTACATATAAGTATCATAAAGTTTCTGTTAGATTAAATACTTTAATCTATAGACAACATAGAGAATGTTAAAAACAACATTTTCAATTAGTATTCAACACAAACCGAATTAATTTCTAAAATTAATTCCAAATGAGTAATTGGATTTTACGTTATATATGATGCAGTGCGTGTTTGTAATTATCATACATTAAATGAAACACTTGCAGCAGCTTGTGACTAACATTTAGTTTAAAGTGTTTCATGGTCATACCGCTGTTAGAGGTTCTTTTTCAATCGTTTATGACATATATAGCGAATAATGAAATTCTTTGTTAACATAGGAAAATGATGATGATATGTGAAATTGTATTGAGTGTAACATTTAGTTTAACCCAAACAAAATTCTTACTTTCCAATAACGATCCTGGGAAGAAGTGGATTTACACTAGGAGCTAGAGCAATTTGGGCTATATTGGTTTTTCTATAATTTTTCATAATTTGAATGTGTGCAAATAATCTTACTTCACATACTAAATCCCTTTAAAGGAGCAGCTGCACGCACGCATGTTTTATATAAATATAGTGGTCTCACTAAAAATAAATTGGACAATGTCTTATAATTAAAAGAAGCAGTCTTAAAACGTAGTATCATGATTGGTTAAGTTATGCGAATCAATTTTCCTACCTCAAAGGATTATAAGGTATTGAAAAATGACCGCCAGTGGTGTTTTGATACTTGATTATTTCTCTACGTCTATAGGTGATCGCGCGGGATCGGTTTGAGTTATGAAATTTTTGACCCTCTCAAGATAATACATATGGCAAATTATTGTTGATTAAGTAAAATTTAAAGAAACGTGCTACTGACCCTTTAAAGTTCCCATGAAGCCTTAACTTAAATGGATCGTGTAAATGACTCGTGTTACAAACTTATCGTCTCCACATTCTATGCGGGTTCTCAAGCTCTGAGTGTATCTCGTTGTTCCACACAAAAGATGTTCTGATCTCGGTTAAGCCTTTCGGGAAATCAAACGATGCATTCGACTGTAAATGGAGATATTCGTTTGAGGCACATGTTATTGCCAGGTTAATTCACAAGTGGTAATCGTTCAATGAATTAATGGCACCTTTGTTGTTTCACATTGTTGTTTGTTTAGGACATTGGGAACACAACAAAAAATACAAGTGGCAAAATATAAATTCTTACTTACCGCATTCGTTTTTCTGTATTCAATAAAATGAAAAGAAGATATTGTATATTTTATCATTTTCTAAATTCAAGATTTTCTATGATTTTAAATAAGCATCACTTCAGATGTTTTTGTCTTTCAAACACAACGAGATGCAAATTTCACATTGCGATCGTTATAGGGAACCATGACGTATAATAAACCCGACTAAACACTCACGAAATATCCATATTTGATAAAGGAGGGGCGAATGCACTGTCATTGTAATCTCAACTTGCTTAAACAACTGTTGTTTACATATTTGGCGAAAAGACAGGAACAAATGTCGGCTCGTGGTGGCCGCCATGATATGACAGATAACTCTGATCTTGTGTCCTTGCGTGGATATTTTTCTGTGTACGCTTCATTCATTATATCCGCGATATCATGAATTTCACGGAATAAATGTGCAGTAAAATTCTGAATGGGAATTTTTCTCGTTGCAGAATGTTACTGGTTCACAGGCGGAGACGAAATTTGTAACACTCCGCTGTCAAATTCCTAATATGGTGCGAAATTATAAGAATTTAATGTCGCAAACTCGCTTGGTTCGAATTCACAAGAGTTTGAATGTAGCTTTGACATCGTTCATTTTCCATTGCCAAAACACAAACTGAAATTCAATTCAATTTAATTCAAGTGAAAATATCATTTCAAATATTTCTATGTTATTTCCGAAATAAAAAACTCTATATAACATGACTCATCCGCGAGATAGTTTGTGAATGAGTTATCTGATTGTTTCTCTTATATGTCATGTTTATTTCTGAGACTTGTAGTTTGACAATCTGAGTGATGAAATGTTAATTTGTCTTTATCCGTTATGGCATGAGGATTTTCTTATCGTAATATCTTCTTAAGTAACCTTTTAAACTATTTCTTAAGGGAAATGTATCTTTCTTTAATTTAATTTGGCATGTAATTCGATAGGCCTGAAATTAGTGCCGATGATAATACTAAAGGACAGTTCTAACGTAATGAAGCAAGCGGTACATGCATTTTAACATGATACACAGAAGCAAACCATTGTTTTCATAATGACTTGCATCAACTGAATCATTATTTGTCAATGATGAATATTTATTGAGAGTTTATTTTTCTCTCTGAGCTCAAATTTTCTGTCATCTAAACAACCATATTTGTTTTCCCCTGAATTTGATGATTGAATAACTCTTAAAATTTTGGTCATTGCCATAGCGATCTGTAATCTTCATGTTTTATTTACAGTTGAATCACAGTATTCGCCATTACATCAGTGTTATTACAAAATGACGAGATAAACTTTTTAAAGATTTGAAGGATATTCCATTTTTTGAATGGTATTCTTCTGAAGGATGTATTAACGTGATAGGTTATATATTCATGACATTAGAATGAAGGTATATGTATCAAGCAGCAAAAATCAAATGATTATCTTTTATATAGTTCATAATGTGTAGATGAATTAATTTACAAATAGTTTAACTTTAGATTACTGGTGTCAAGTTCTTAACTGTTATTAACTTTCAGTATATGAAATGGTTATATTGGGGATAGCACTATCGGCAAAAGTACATAGTTGAGTCCTTGTCGAGATTAAAAGTAACTACATCAGAGCCAGCTTTTATCGTATCAAAGCTAACCAACTCGCCCTCCACGCCCTTGCCATCATTAATTAAACGTGAGAGTATGATCTCATATGTAACAATGTAACATTTCTGAACTATTTAAATGGCACGTATTGTTAATTTCAAAATATCAAGTGAGAAGCATGAGAATAAACAAATGAAACTTTTTTCAAAGAATGTCCACATTAAAAGATGATCAAACCTCAACCCCCTTTTTGGTCGTGCCATATCACATAATGTGACACTTTATCAGCAAATTCAGAATAAAAACGTTCTTTAACCTGACGAGCTTTTATAATCGTATTAGTGTAGCGTTAATCACATAGACTGGAAACTCATCTGCTACAATCGGCACATTTGGTTTCCTTTCTTTCATCCAACAATTAATTAAAATCTAAAACCTTACTGATCTAAGAATAATTGAGGCTTATTAGAATACCATATGTACTGATCTCTGACATCTGTTTAAGTGTGGTACCTCTGTATTTGATGACTCTGAGACAAGAGAAATAACTCTATATACGCTATCAAATACAACTAGTTCAGGTGATAATTGACATATACATGTAGGGACGGTAAGTTTACAAGTTTTTCTTTATGTTTTATGATGTAAATGCAGATAAAGTTTCAGTGCAATGAATCATCTAACAGAATACATTGTAAGTGCTTACAAAAATACCCAATGGTGTATGTACTGGTATAGCCTTTAACTTATATTCCAAAAATGTTGTATGACTGAAGGCAAGGGACCTTCAGTTCTGGATAAAATGCACAAGAAAAGGTTTGGCGGGATCCAAAAATCGCCTGGGAAATCAATCAATGTCACTTGGTAAATTTTATCTGATTACATGTGTCAGCCATGTTTTATTTGCATTTCTGTCAAACTATTAATTTACCTCTTTTTCTGTCCAAAAGTCACTTGTTTAAAGAAATTTGTTTGCTTCATTTACTTTCCCTGATCTAGTTCAATAACGTGAATAAATCAACGATAATGATTGACTGAAACGTGTGTGTATGGGTGTATACTAACCTATTACATTTACATGTAAAGGAACAACACAGTTGGCAAACATTCTGTTTCAGTAATAACCCATTTGCATCCACCAATCGAGTTTAATTTGTTTTGTAAAGAATTATTCATAACACAGGATTAAAGGTCATCTTTGGTATTTCTGACTATTAGCGTTCCTGTTCCTAGCGAGGGACCAGACACATGTCTGACTGAGGGGAGAAATCATCTGAAAATAAAAACAACTTATTTTCTAACTTGAAATATTGTTTTCGACAAAAAATTAGTCGAAGTTAAACAAACTTGAAGTTATCATTCACTCACAAGCCACAAGTTCAGCCGGGAGCTTATTCCAATTCAAAATACGACAAACAAAAATTGAGTTCAAGATTGAAAACAAAAAATAATCATCTATTGGGGAACAGAATGAATGTTACTGACGAAGAGATACAAAATGTACTCCAGAGTTTTGTGGATATTGTCTCTAAGATAATTTGAAGAATAAAAACTTATATTTGTTCTCTTAAGTCGTTTAGTTAATATACATGTTTATGCATTCGACATTCTATGATGTCTATATCTAATTTCTAGCTTGTGTTAAGATGTGTGAAAAGTTTAAAGTTTAAATGCTATGTTTTGAGATTTGTTTCTGATTTGATTTCCTTTATTCTCTTCCTCCGTAAAAAATGAATTTATTCTTGAAGTTCACGTGGTCCAGATCACGTGTACTAATTGTTTTAAATCCAAATGGATGTTATCCAACTTTGCTTTGAAAGGACATACTATTTTGTTTACCCTGATTGAAATAACATAATTGTCATATACTATTTATGTTTACAAAAGTCACGAACAATGAGCATTCGCTTGTCCCTTAGAACTAATACTTACCATCAAGTTGTCTCAACAAACCATAATCAGACATTGGTGTACGTCGGTAAAGTTAAAACAGGAAAGAGACAATCATTCAACTTGTTCATGTATTGATTCAGCAAAAAAGTGAAAAAATGATTATCAGAATGGTCAAGTCGCACTTGAATACCATTAATGTATTTCTGTAGTCGTTGTCCGAAATCAAACTTATTGTATAAGTAGATCATACATTATACATTAAAATATTTAAGTGATAAATGTGATGATTTCAATCTAAAAATGTTTAGTTTTAAAGTGACATGTCAATAAATCGAAAAGAAGAATTATCAGAACTACGGGGTATGGTGCCATTTGTCAAATTTACTCGTTGGAGATTCTCGTACCTAAACATCGTCTGTCTAAAATCTTTACTGAGTGCGGCAATATGTCGGAACTATATTACTTTATTATTCTGCTGTTGACATGTTAAGGGATAAAACGTTAGAAGTCACTGTGATTAGTTGTTGATTGTAATATAATGACAAGTAGGGAATTTTCAGGTAAATAGAGAAAAATGTAAAAAGTTAATACAGAGAATCTGATGATTAATACAAAAATGTAAATTTCATTTGAATTACACTTATCAATCATCATACATTTCTCATTAACGAAGCCTGCTGTCATATGGTGGAGACAAATAATATATCACATTTTTCAATTAGAATAAATTTGAATACCTTTGTAAACATTATCACTTAACATTTGATTCTAAGAAATTGAATATCACGCCCTATTATGTTTGTTTTTAACAAATGCTGTTCCTTTAGTTATCATTTTCTGGAAAGAAAGTGCATACATAATAAGAAGGCTATTTGCTGGCCATGCGAATACATAGGTCGTTAAGTTGATGATGTTAATAGTTTGGCTGAGTTCAAAATATATAACTTTTATTAAAGAAATAATAACTGCGGCGATAACTATCTTCAAAGTTCAATTTTGTATCTATAAGCAAAGCAGAGTCTACATTTTGTATATCCCCTAACTTTTCTTTATAACACTTTTCAAGTCAATGAACTGAGGACATTATATCCGCCATCTCATTGAAATGAAATCCAAAACGCTTCAAAAGGTATGCGTAACGTAGTGCAGAAATATTTTGATATCTAAGTCTAATGAGATTGTATTATAAGCTATATTCGCTACAAATATCTGTAAGAGTTGCGCATTGATAATATCATTTTTAGATTTTGCAAAATTAATCCATACTGCACTTTCCTTTTACCCACAGTATCTATTCTCCTTTCATCTAGAATGTGTTAATCTTCCTAAACTTGTAGAAACACTGCAGTCGACCGAATCCATTTGTCAATACGACACTGCGAGGAGAAGTCAGACGTTAATTGAGAGCACCACCTCAATCTCAGGTTTTTGTCTTTACCAGGATTTAAAGGATCGATCCAGACATTGCATTACTGTTGAATTGGTTTCTGCAGGCAGAGAAAATGCCAATCCGACAAGTGTCAGCTTCAAAACTGCGACTGAAAGAGATTAAAGTGACATTTAGTGCTTTTTTGAATCGGATATACATGATAGCAATACATAAGAATTGAACAGCAGTTGATCTCTCCTACTTTTAACAAGGTCAAGGACACACATATACTAGTATTTTGCCATACATTTTTAATTTAATATCTAATTTCAAATTTCTACTTTTATTGGTCTGCTATATTTCGTATAGAAAATATGTCACCGCTTATGATTTACCATATGGGTAATATATACAGTTTCTAGTCCCATGACAGTGATAACACACTCCGAACAAATATTTGTGTCATTACGAAACAAATATTGAAAAAGAAACAATAATTTTTCTGCAAACCTTAATCTGCCAACTGGGCTTGTAAATTGTTTTAGTTAAACTAATAAATCATATCAGTTGTCAGTTGTCACAATATTTCATATTCCTTGAAATATTACTTCAATAATTCTTGCAAATATGGCAGCCACCCACTGATATTTAACAAAATGCCACAAGTCACATTTGAATAAATAAATGAACCTCCAAATAGAACTAAATGTAATAAATTATCAATGTCGTACCACATGAATTGTGAATGTTTGCTGTTGATCAAAATGGTAACAAATGTCTTCGTTCAAAATTCTAAAAGATAGAAACTATGATTGATGTGAAAATATAGAAAGAAAAGAAAATATATTTAAAAACAACAGATTAATCCATTTGCCTTTTCTGATAGACCTTTTAGAGAAAAGCAGAACACCTCTGGCGGACAACGAAGCTGACAATCCACAGAGAGATATTCATATACGAACGGAACACTGTAAGATCAGCCATCGAATCTGCCAAACAAGACCACTTCTCGGTAAAGATAGACTCGTGTAACTCTTCCAAACAACTCTTCTCAGTCTGCGAGGAGCTGACAGGAAAGGGCAAACCAACAACTCTCCCAACCAACATTCCTGCTGAACAGCTTCCTCAACGTTTCAGTGAGTATTTTGCCGACAAAATAAAGCGGATTCGCCTGGATCTTGATTCAAGTCCATGTCAACCTCCAACTTTCTCTGAGTATCAAGGCCCACTCCTCTGCTCATTTGAATGTGTTACAGAGAAACAGATCTTCGAACTTGTCTGTCAATCGCCAAACAAATCATGCATCCTTGATCCCATACCGACATCTCTTGTTAAGGAGTGTATCCCAGATCTTGTCCACCTGATCACCACTATCATCAACAAGTCACTACTGACGGGAGAAGTTCCACATCAGTTCAAGGAGGCAATCGTGGTCCCGCGCCTTAAAAAATCTAGCCTTGATCCAAACGAATTGAAGAATTATCGACCTGTCTCGAACCTTCCCTTCATATCAAAGATCCTGGAGAAAACAGTCCTCGCTCAACTTATGAAGCATTTATCAGAACACAACCTACTAGAGACAAACCAATCGGCTTACAGGAAAGGCCATAGTACGGAGACTGCAGTATTGAGTGTGATAAACAACCTTCTGACCAAAGCAGACAAGAAGCAAGTATCCCTGATGACTCTTCTCGATCTCAGTGCAGCCTTCGACACTATTGACCACTCAATTCTTCTTCGTCGTCTGGAAACAAGTTTTGGAATACGCAAAACAGCTCTGAACTGGTTCAGATCATATGTCACCAGCAGATCCCAGTCCATTATCATCGCTGATAAGAGGTCTTCCCCACTTCCACTCCTGTATGGTGTTCCGCAGGGCTCGGTGTTGGGACCAGTACTCTTCACACTGTACTCACAACCACTCTCTGATGTCATCACAACGCATGCATGCGATTTCCACAAATACGCTGATGATACTGAAGTATCACAAAGTGCGAACCCTAGCGACTTTCGCTTCATAAGATCAAACGTACAGACATGTGTCGACGATGTACTGCAATGGATGACAAGCAACAAGCTTAAATTGAACACTGAGAAAACTGAACTCATACCAGTTGGTGCACCATACCGTCTTAAACAAATCTGTGACAGTTCAGCAAACATCGGGGGCACTGATATTCCTTTCAAGCGATGCGTAAAATATCTTGGCGTCCACATTGACCAGCATCTGAGTCTGCAGGATCAGATCAGCAGTACGTGCAGAGCAGCATTCCTTGAGATTAGGCGACTTTCATCAATTCGCCAGTACCTGACCCAGGAGACATGTGAAAGACTCGTCAACGCCTTTGTGATATCAAGGCTGGATTATTGCAATGGCCTCTTAATAAGTCTACCATCTGAGCAACTGTCACGTCTGCAGCGTGTCCAGAACAATGCTGCCCGTCTGGTACTGAGAAAGAGGAAATTCGACCATGTCACCCCCTTTCTTTTCGATCTCCACTGGCTTCCCGTAAAGTTTTGCTGTCAATACAAGATAGCAACCCTTGCTTATCGCCATTTTGACAAGTCCCTACCCAGCTACCTCTCAGACACCCTGTCATCCTACCAGCCTCAACGTTCCCTCCGTTCATCAAATGAAAAGATCCTCACTCTACCAAGATATCAAATGAAATCTACCGGAGAACGTTCCTTCAGTTTCTCCGCCCCCTCTATTTGGAACTCTCTGCCTTCCTCTATTCGGAATGCGCCTTCCCTACCCAAGTTCAAGAAAGATCTAAAGACACATCTCTTTAAACTAGCTTTCCAGTAATACTTTCAAAGGTTGGAGCAAATAGCGCACTGAGTCCTGCTGGAGATTTTGCGCTATATAAGAACAATTCATTATTATTATTATTATATAATGATTGTAAAATTTGGATTAATGAATGACTTGACGTGAATAGACATATTTTTATATGTACACTTCCGGCAAATCAGTATAACATGGGCTCCGTGTTTGGCAACTGAGTAATAAAATAATGTACGTGCCTCGTATCCTTTTGTGCACACGGAGAAAGTATGCATGTACTTGTGTGTGTTTGTATTAAGGAATATACTGTCTCAAGAGTAGTACTCCGCATGTTTGGTATGCACGGAATTGGAAAACACTGCAGACTATGTAATGTCAAGTTTACTACTGGAATAGCTTATCTTAAGATAACGAGAATGAACGTATCACGAAAGCAGGTCAACAAACATAATTGGTAAGTCTTTGTCTTGCATGGGCACAACATTGGAATCGCGACGACAGTTGGGGCTGCTGACGGCAACTTACGCCGCTCTCACCTCAAACATAATAGTAGCGGGTTGCTCTAGTGTGAGCAGCCTTTTATCATGTTAAAAAGGACAGAACTTACCTCTATCGTCTTAACACACCTGCAACTTCTCATTTCTTCAAAATATGGGAGTTGCTTTCAATTGCAAACTGTAAGATTTCAAATGACATCCGATGACTTGAATCTTTTGGTTGCATAACTTAACCCATTTATGTAAGACGACTGTTTTTACATATACCATAGATATACTAAACAATGTTGTACACCTTTGACCATGTATTATGAACAGGTAAGTAAAACACTGACGTTTGTCGTTTGGCAGTTTTGTCTTAAAATGCAAAGTCAAGTCAATTCTCTCATAAAAATATCTGATATGTAACCAAATGTTCTCGTTTAAAGTCTTCATAAGAAAACCATCTGTTATCGCCATGAACAGTCGTCGGTCTTTCTAAATTGTGACAAAGGAACCTGTTTATCTGAATTGTCCTTACTGCGCAATATACTTGTACTGAACTATTAATTTGGATCAATGATCACTTTTGCACAGCGAGGGTCCACGATAACATATGTTTCGTACTTAACCCCAATGTGTTCGCTGAATGAAATGGGATGTATTAACTCAAGGCAAGGTATTAGATATAATTATAGGGAAATCACACACAATTCCCTGCACAGCATGGTGGCTGTATCTGCAAAAGACGTTCTGTTGTTGAGATAAAAAACGTGATAAACAGGACTGTTTAATTATTTGTGTCAATTTTGTAAAATAATGATGGAATTGTTTCGTTTAAAGAACAGCGCAATTACCCAGAAACTCTTAAAGCTTTACCTATAATGCATGTAAGGGTAAAGTAACAGTAAGATTTCTCAAGTCTATTCATTTCATCAAATACTACGGTAAGTTCATTTGAGTCAAATCTATACAGTTATAAGTGTTTCCACTCATGTGCAAAATCAAAGAAAACCAAATTAATCCTTTGCATTCTCTTCACACCACTGGCTCATGAAGTTATTCCATCAATGATCAATTGCTCTTTAAAGTGTGATGACGTAGAATTTAAGTTCCTGGGAACATTCACCATCCCCCTGAGATTAAACGAGCATTAAAGAAACTGCAATATTTATGACACTAAATGTGTCATGCAGTATGCATTAACCTCATTTTTAGTGAAAATGGCATCACAAATATAACGGATCATCACAAATTTAAAGGATGTAAATAAAACATAAAATAATTAAACATTTTCATTGGCAGTTTTGTCGTTAAAATGCAAAGTCAAGTCAAGCCTGTCATAAAAATATCTGATTTGTAATCAATTTTTTCCAGAGTTCTCAAGTCTATTCATTAAAACAAAACCTTTAAAATTTCGGTAAGTTCATTTGAGTCCAATCTATACAGTCATTAGTGTTTCCACTCAGGTGCAAAGAAAACCGAATTAATCCTTTGCATTAGAATGTAAATAAAACATGAAATAATTAAACCTTTCATACGAGTATATCTTATGGAATAGAAATGCGTATTTGTCATATAGAAACATCTTTAAGGAAAGGAATAAAGATGTTGCAGATCTTGTATAAGCAGCAGAATGCCGAGGATTCTAAAGAAGACACACAGACACACTAGGGTCTCGTGGCTCTGAGCTAGGTATGTTTACAAATGTCTTCGATTATTCTATCATAAACCTGAAGAAGCTACATACAGTCTCATCGATTTCTCCCAAGTCAATTTCTGTGCATCATTTGGCAGTATAATAGATTGATTTTTCATTTGAATTGAATTGATTGACGATGTCTAATTTTTGTATGAAAAGAAGATAAAATACACTTTTATTTCTTACATTGTTATCTTTTTATGAGATTAGGATCGTTTGTCTGTCAATTTTCATATTATAATTTTTCATAATAAACAGCATTTTTTTCAGTTTTCCAGGATGAAAATTGTCCTCCAACTTTTGAATACAACAATTATTTAATTTCTACGAGTGTTTCGAGCATTAAATTTCAATTAACTAATATTATACAAGGTGGTATATTTTCTTTTGTACATGTGTCTCTTTCTTGAGCATGTCAGTCATGTGCGCAGTCCATTATTACGTATACCTGAACCCTTTTTAATCTTAGTCCATTTTCATGTGTGATATAGTCAATCTTTAGAAATGCAATAGTTGTTTAACATATCATAGTTTTATTATTCCCTTATATACGGCTTGGTGTATGTTGAGAGAGTACCAGAGGGTCGCTGTTGTTCTTTTAGCCAAGTCAATATATTGTTACCCTTGGGAGTTTAAAATATGCATAATTTCAAAAGATAAAATGGTTCTAAAAGTTTTGCCATTTCGAAAAACGACACCATGAAATTATTTCTTCAAAGTAATAAACTCAAACGGCCCTAAAATTCGCTTTTGCCTCTCGCTTTAAATTTCATCAATCGTGATATACCAGCTTTGTCTTAAGTTCATTTTAACTCTATTATTGCTGGATGGCTATGAAATGTAGTTGGTGTCGGGAAGGGAACAGCATAGTTTCATATTAGACGATAATGTATCAATATACATTTATTACTCATCTTCTGTATATTTCCAATCAGAGTGCAGTTTATCTAAATGATAAATATAGTATATTAAAGCTCAAATATGCTCTGGGCAAAATGCTGTAAGACATATATCACCATTATGTTTATCCCTTACTGATGCAAGCTGTCAACTATAGCTTCGACCTTCTCATTGTCAGACAAGATGCTTTCTTACAAAATACGCGAAATGATAAAACGGGAATACATAATGAAAGGATGATACACGTGATTACTTCATGATAAAAAGCAAATATATGAAAAATGTAGTTTGATTTACATTGCTAGATCCTCTATACGACGCTCTCCCTATTTGAATGTAATGATAAGTTCTCGTTTTAGCAACGGATCGATTGAAATCCGTCTTGGATAACAATTGCAGTAGGATGTCCCTTAAATCATGTTTTGAAAACTTATTTCTTAATTGTTACCTTGAAAAACCTCTTTTATCCACAATCGCACAATTTGGAGCGCATCAGTGACCAATTCTCTTTATAGTTATCAATCAATCCTTGGAAACATCAATTATAAAGTAACTTTTGTTCTTAATTTGTTTATCTAATTTTTAGAGTTCACCGTGTTGCAAGCAAACTCTGCGCCTATTAGTGAGCCCACTACCACTTTCAATATTATTTAAAACTTCTTATCTCCGTTGATTTATTTCCCTCTTTCTGCTTGATTTTTCAAATCTTAAATACGCTTTATCATTAAAGTCAAGTTCTTCCTTTGATGTTGGTTACGATCAATATTCATTACAGCGAACCAATCTAACAAAGTCTTAATGAACGCAATCTCTCTCGTGAATAACCATGTCACAAGACTAGGGTCGACGGTCCATTATACTTTGTAATTTTCAGAAAGTTTTTAAAATTAAAATTTCATGTTTCAAAAGAGTTAAGTTGTAAATTAGTTAGTTAGTAAATGACTAAAGTTTCTTCTGCTGAAAAAACGTTTTCTGTCTTAGTACAAAACTGAGGATAATTTTCAAAACTCATTGCGATGTTCTTGTTGAGGTTTCTTTGGATAATTCTCTTGGAAATATGCAGACGTTTTATGTATTTCACAACAAGAATCTGTCCACCTATATTTCTTTATCGTTATACATTTTCGAAATGTGATCAAATTAAATTACTAAATCAACGTCCCACATCCAATTTAAACCCACTTGGTTACTACAAATTTAAATATTTTTTACAAATTATAAAAGACATAATAAAATTTAACACATACGATTAAACGAACACGGAAAACTGACACTAAACGTATGATATCACTTGTAAATAAAGGGCGTTAGATTCAAAGAAACCATTAATCATATTCTGTGAGAGGCATTTTCACAGCTTATTTTTTGAAAGAGAACAAATCATTTACAGGTTCAACTTCTTAATTGTATATTAAGTAATATCAAGCAAGTAATCTGCACTTTAACACCGCTTTATTTCAGTGAAGGCGTTAAATATCTTTCGAACTTGTTCCATTTCCCCTTATCAAACATGATTTTATTAGTATTGATAAATCAAAACGCATTTGATTTTTTCAAGGTTATATAATGAATGTTGACAAACCGACAAATTGCAATCACTGCATTACTAATATCTAAAAAATTTGTACATGTTAATTTTACGCGGTTCACAATGTATAAATCTCAGTCGCCGAATTTATCAGAAAGCACATGTTTATAAGCACAATGATAAACATTGTGCTGAGATAAGAGTTGAAGATTATTTATTCTAATAATTTTGTAATCCTACGCATACATGGTGCTTTATAGCGTTTGAAGGGTTAATTTAGAAAGCATGCTTAATGCCAATGTTAACTTTATATATTCACAATGTTTACATTAACACGGAATCCAATCCTAAACTTAGTCCCGATGGGTTTCACTTTCACGCATGCAGAATTGGATGACGAGTTTGACATGACAGATTGTGGGTCTGACGGTGATTCCTATGGTGGTGATTCACTAATGACATAAAATCAATAAGGTGACGAGCGTTATAAGGGCTTTTATCCAATATATGTCCTCAGATAGTTAATAAATTTGATCACAATGCACAGAGTGCATGGCTCATGCTATGATCGATTTCATTTAGTTGTAATTAATTAAAACCTAATTGGTGTACAGAAGTGCTTCTGCTCTAGCTTACCAGTAGGTTACGCAATGTTGCGTTTTCAAAATTATTTCGGTCATCAACAGATTGCATTACAGTTGCGACGGGACCAAAACGTCTGAAATACGGGAATGTTGTGCGGGCCCTCAGGGGAAATAAAGAGATTAATGTGACTGTAAGTCTTCTGTTGTAGCACAAGCAAACCATTTTCAAAATATCAGTCTGTCTGTCTAATAACATTCAAATGACAAGAACATGTTTTTCATCCACTTTTACTGAATAAAGTAAATTAAAACAAACAAACTGAGTTCAAGCTCCAGAAAACATTGACGTGAATGGAAACTTCTTTACAATGTTCTATTTGATCTTTAAATATTTGCCAAAAAGTCAAGAAGATTGAAGAAGAATTCGAAAAATGTTTGTCCCAATCGTATACACTAATTTTAAAATTGACAAGTAAAGAAATCCAATTTAGAATTCTCTACCATAAACAACAAGTTTGATGCATCAAGAGCAAAAACCTTTAAATTGTTTGTCAAAGCATAAAACAATTTGTTTTAGAATCGGGTCTACTGTCATGTAAACTAATCTCTACACTTAAAACTTTTATTCAGTATTGATTTGTAATTTTTCGGTCTTTAGGAAATGATTATCTTCTTGCTTAATCGCCGGTGCTTGATGAATGGCTTTTGGGCTAAAAAACTAACTTCCAATCAATATAGATTGTCAACCGCGAAACTGTCGTAGAAAAATCGTGAAAAGTTGTTTGAGGCAATAGGTTATTGTCAAACATTTCTTGGTGGCAACTGGATTGCCAAATTCTAAATGTGAGTATGAAATTGTTTAGTTCCGTCCAACACATTGCATACAGATAAACTACACAATCGGCTAACAAGGCGTTGTTATTCATAATGATTCACAAGTCGAAACTGGTTCAATTGAAAAAGAAAACAATAAAATTCTATTCAAGCGACAATGATAGCATTCAGTCTGTAATGAATGCATTTGTCCATTTTGAAAGATTTTCGAAAAAATAGATACGTTTGGTATACGTTTTGGTTTTCTTGTCTTGAATTTTTACGTCACTTTTCTAGGACTTTGTTCACTTGATTAGTGGTACAATGCTCGGTCTTTTTGACGCATGATTCCTTCGAAGACATTGCATACTCTTGCTTGAGCAGTAGCACGGTGTCTCTAAAATTGCATTTCTTAAAAATTTCCCAAATAAATCTATGTTATTTTAAATGCATCATCTTCAAATACATGTAATAGTTTAGAAACAAACTTATAAACGCGATCTTGTCATGTTTGATTATGTTTCTTATACAGTCAGTTTGGCTTAAAATAATAGAAAATGACCTTACCGAATGAACAGAACGTGATATATTTATATATTTAAAAAGCAGGTTCAATAATAGGAGTTAGTTTACAAATTTTATGACAAGGGAAATTCAAAAACAAATACCTCTCTTGCTGTAGTCTAAAACTCTAACCTTATTAAATATTGTCCTATAATTACGTTTGCGAATATTTACTTAGACAACCATTCTGTTTGATTCGTGATTAGAACAATACGAGTGTTGTTGGGACATTTAAGTTTTTCTGCGTCCGTGAACTTAGATTCGGATATTGCTGAACGTTTGAAAGATTAACAATCTTCTAGGAAATAACGCGTAAATGTTTTAAACTTTTTTGTCAAAAATTCAGCAAGGTAATAAACTGGACGGTGATGTCTCATTAAAATGCCATTTATTTGTTTCTGTAGTCATTATACCACATTATTATCATCATTCTAAGTAGAAAAGAACTACATCAAAATGAAATTAAACATTAACAGGGCATTAAATGAACACCAAGTGGCAATTCACTATATCGGAAATGGCGTTAAAATCTTTGACTGCACAAACGATCGTTAGGGGTAAAGACAGGGGTAAAGACATAAAAAAAACCTACAATAAACATTATCATAGTTGTACAATTAAACCTGACACCATTTAAATCTTAAGCACTTTGCAAACGTTTGTTTCAATGCATTTGCTGTCTTTTGTGTTCTGAAACGAACTGTTGTAACTGATTCTGTTTTTAATAAAATTTAATTCAGAAACCCTGTTACCTATATCGACTTCAACACCCAAAGTGGCAGAAACCCCATTGAAATAGAAAAAAATATATGGATATTTCGAGAGTTTTTTGCACACGAGAAAAAGACAACACAATCACTAACCAAAAATAACTCTCAAAACGTATACATGGTCAAACATTTCATTCACATGGATGATAGTCCATTGTGTTAATTCATCAACTAGTCACTGAAATTACACATTAACACTCTGCGGTTGTGACATATATAAGAATATGAAAGATTATATGATGTAAAGGACACAAGTAGACACAAGACGATCACTTAAAATTTAAGATATCAGGTTAAAACATCCACTTTTGGTTAAGCATGTATTTATATTTAGAAGATAAATAGTTGCGTTTGTAAAATTTCCGGGATTCATTGTTATTCAACACCCGCAAATTTAGTTTAAAACCGACGGCGTTAGACAACTGTCAAATCGGATTACGGCACGAATTTTCTAAGAAACTGGAAAATTAAAACTACTGAACATGTTGTATCAATTCGCGGTGATTCGCCTTTGCTTATTTGCGGGTATTCATTGTCATTCAACATAGGGTATTTTTTCGAATCGACCAATTAGAATCGAGGATACAACGAAGTCATGTTACAATTATCTTTATTTTGAAAGGAATAGTGTTTTTATTGAGAAATTCTAGTTGCGGCATATGAAAAAAGGGAATACAAATTGTTGACGATAACTGTATGATAAAGATCCATCCAAATAGGTTCAAAATAGATGTTTTGAAAAAACTAATTACACTATCCGTGTACACAAATGTATGATAACAAATTTATATTTCCTGTTTCTACTCAGCTAGGCTCTTCAATGTTCCTGTGTAAGTGTACATGGTTATGAGGTTATTATGAAAGATAACGATACACGTATTATATACTTGTTTATGAATTAATATACATGTACACCTTCTTATGTTTTAAAAGAAATGTTGAAGTTTTGCTGAGTTTGTTTAAAAGTCTGCAATCCAAGAAATCCATTCATCAGGAACTACTTCCCTCAGTCGGTGAGCCCCCAGTTCCATCTCAAGTTCTCGCCGTATCGAGGATTAAAGAATCGATCCAAGAAAACAAGTCTAACATTGCTTTTCTTTTAAATTGGTTTCTGCAAGCAGTGAATGTAACACTTACTCGAGACTTTCCATCTTCAAATCCGTGTCTACAGCAACTTAAGCTGCAGAGCTTGTTCAACGTCGCAGTTCGTTTCAATGTAGATGAGATAAGTTTTGCCTTCTCCGTAAAGTTAGAAGTCTGTCGGGTTTATGAAAGCGCAATAGTTTCCACTGCGCTAAACAGGGGAAATTCCCTTGATTCAATATATTTGTCACGATATTTCAGTCTTCTGATATCAAATCAAAGAGAATCTTCTGATATCAAATATATCAACACAGGTTGGTAAAAGTAAGAAATGTTTGCTTTAATCAGCGGGTATTGATCTCAGATGGGCCCTAGGTTTTCATGATTATTATTTTCTACCTTATACTCACGTTATAAAATGAACATGTCTGATAACAACATAACTAATAGATGTTCAGTGAGTTGATGTCGTTTTATTCAATCGTCATTGTTTTTTGAATATCATGACTTTCTTACGTCATTATTTGTTAAAGCATTGTCATGCTATGTATTATACTTAAGATTACAAGGCATTTGCAAACTTAAATGCCAAAATCACATCTAAAAAAGCTTCTGCTATGGTGATATACATTCTCATACCTATACATTCTCATACCAGAGGTTTAGATCAATTGTAATGAACCAACAATGTCGCGAAAAACATGAAATAACATGGCCTCTTTTGACTCTTAAAATGTACTCGAACAATTCTATGGAGATGGGATACACTTGTCAGCCATCAATGTGGTATTCACACAGTTTGCACATCGGTTTTTAAGTTTATACCTCCATGAACTTAATAAATGTTGAAGTCAATTCTTATAGATAAATATATACATACTAGTTGTTTTTAAAAAAAAGTTATTGCTCTAAATATACATATTTGCACCAAATAGAGCTGCACTATATACGCGAATGAATTCAACGCTCAACAGCATGAAAGAGATAACATGTCAATCAAAACGTCATCGGATCCCTAGCCCCGCCTACAAAATGTTCATCAGCCAATGAAAATCTACAACGCACGTGGCCATGAACTTCTCGGACGTCCGTCACACGTGGCCTTGACATTGCTAGTTCTCACAGTTGTAAACACAAATCGCGAACGTAGAACTCGGAGAGGAAATCAGCCGAATTTACCCTCGTAGATGCCATATACTGGTGGTGTTATGATCTCGATCTAACGGAATCTGATTAAACAGCACACAGTTCTTAAACTTGTTGAGGAGCCAAGCATAACTCTGTTCATGAACTTTACGACATTACTTTGCCAACCTCCCTGCAACGGCCGCGAGAGCATTGAACAATGACATTTGCCTTCTGTGGGGTGGAACACGATTGGTTGTAATTTCTGATAGAGCTCTCTTGTTTATTATGAAAAGGACTACCTTTAGAACCTTTGACAACAATAATTATTTCATACTGAATTATGTAAATGTTTTATTTACCTACTTTCAAAAAGTGGCATTGCACAAAGTGTTGCTATTTATAGAAAAACGTAACATGTTTACAAATAGTTCCGTCGATGGGCGTGGCTTAAAATGTTGTGACGTCACGAAATTAGGTTTATGGAGGTATGAACTGAACTTCTATTACCGTGTTCAGCCAATCAGATTGACGCAAAGCAATTGCTATTTATTTATTCGATTATAAATAACCGCCGACGTAAACGTAATTCAAAAAGTCCAAGGTCATATAGGGAGAAAAAGTTGAAACATGTAAGTCTTATGGAAATGGTTACACAAATCAAAACTCAAATGTCTATGATTAGAATTTAGCCTCAGTTTGATTGTATCCTCAGTATAAATGAATGTTTAGGGCCTTCATGTCAAGGACAATAATCTCTGTGCCGCCAAGCAATTGTTATGGACATGTGTAAAATTTCTGAATGCTTGATAACAAACTCTTGGAAAAGTTGATTTCGAAATATTGGCACTGTCTGGAATGGGAAATATTATGGGACGTAGCGCTGAAAAAGCATTGAATCACGAGGAAGAAGGACCGGCATTCAATCACGGGACGAAGGGACGACACCACAACTTAAAGCTCTCTCGGTTAGGAAATGCGAAAAGAGATCCACATCGGTTGAAATATCACATCATAAGGATTAGCAAATCAAAGCTACATTCACAAAACAATGTTAACATCTTGCCGGATCTTTATTTTATGTTAATTACGAGGTTATCAATGACGTCAATTCCCATTGTTGTCTTGACACGCGATTGAAGGCAGGGTTACTACGTAGAGGCACTAGAAGGGAATGCGCCTTGACTTCCAAGGAGGTTCCCCAACATGCATAAAAATAGTGATGGAGATGAGTAAACATATTATCATTGACAGGACAGGGCATTGAGCTCTCTCAAAGGCAACTGACCAATTAGTTAAAGCTACAGTTAACCATTGGTAGAATATTTTTATTTGCAAACTGAAAAGAGTTCTTATTTGTGCATAACTGTGAAAAAAACTTTAAGCGATAACAAATTTTATATAGTATTGAAGCTCAATGGAAAAACCTACCTACTCAAGTGCGAAAATAATGGGAATAAATAATTAGTAATTGCGTGTATCTGATTCGCTGAAAAATTCGCTGAAATTCAGTTCATACCTGTATAAACCTAATCTCGTGACGTCACATTATATGTGGCCAACACCTTCGACGTAAATGTTTTGTTATGAGTGTGTGATTGTTTATGAGTTTAACATTGTATAACATTGTTGTATTGTTTAGTGGGTCACACTTACACTTGTTTTGATAGTCTTAGCTGGCAGTGTCTAGAATCATCTATTCTAGAATGTTCTATTTATTTCTTGATTGCTTGAGTTGGACACTTTTGATTGGAGTTTGTCGTGGAATTTTAAGAACATTCTGGAAGGTATCTCACCTATATATATATATATATATATATATATATATATATATATATATATATATCTAGGCTGGCATTAGAACACTTACTCATCTTGCTTCTTACAATCAACTTTGCGATCATCTACCGTGCCACTGTTTTTGGATACCTTTACAAGCCGGATTCATCTATCTCCTATCAAGACCAACTGACTGTTTTCTATATTCATCAAATGTGAGATTCATAAGGACTGGTGAATATATTTATTTAGCTCAGTGGTGTGACACATTTGATATTGTATTATAGCTTGTATTAGCTTGATATTGTAACCTTAAACACTTTGTTTATTATTTGATTAATTAAATTGTAATTAATATACAATTGTCTTGTTATATTTTGCTGGTTTGACTGGGAAAATTTTCCTATTCCAAATTCATTGGTAACAGCTTGTAAACAAGTTACTAGTATCTAAGAGTAGAATTAATTTGTGCAATGCCACTGAGAAAGTACGGTAAATAGCAAATAAACAAATATTCTATTTAGAATTATTATTGCGGTCAAAAGATTCTAAAGGCCTTTTCATGATAAATAAGAGAGCTCTATTAAAAGCTACAACCGGTCTGTTTTCACAATTCAGAAGGCAAATGTCAGCAATGCGCTCGCAGTCGTTGCCGTGTAATTGCCGCTCATTGAAATCAGCTCGAAACTCGTACCTCCTTGCGTTTTTTGATCTGATTATGTCTCCATAACGATCGTGTCTGACGATCTGAAAAAGGTCTTACTTCGAAATTGTAAAATAGAAATCAGTTCCTAAGTATCTTTTGACAAAATGAATGTCGACCTAACTAAGGTAAATGCTTTGTAGGCCTTTTCAATAATGTGTCAAAGTTTTTTTTGGGTACATTTCTGTACTTTTACTCCCCGCATTTCTGAAAACTGTTTTTGGACGTAGAAAAAACCAATTCAAACGCAAATATTATCACGTTAATAACTCTTCCTCACTATTTTCCTCAAGGTAGCAGAGGTTAGATGTGATGTTTTGAATGTTAATTCAAAAGTCGCCGATATCTTTCCAACCTCGATTCTTTTTGGCTGAAACAGGCGGACAGGGCCATCTGATTTAATTCAAGATTTGATTGACACGGTTTCATAAGAGCCGTGGACAGATCAGGAAGCGCAGCGAGGTACGAGGAATAAGTTTCGAACTGGTTTCAATAAGATTCAGAATTACGTGCCGTTTTATCAGATTCCGTTTGATCAATATTCTAACACCACCAGTATATAACATCTACGAGGGTAAATCGTCAGGTTTTCCCTCGAATTCCACATTTGCGATTTGTGTTTTCAACCAGCAACGTCAAGGCCACGTGTGACGGACGTTTGATAACTCCATGGCCAGTTGTGTTGTGTATTTGTATTGGTTGATGAACGAGTTGTAGGCGGGGCTAAGTATCCAATAACGTTTTGATTGACATTTTGTCTCTTTCATGCTGTTGAGCGTTGAAGTCATTCGGGTAGACTAAAATTTAGTCTATGAAAAATGTTAATAATTAAATGTTCTTTCATCCATAATTTATTTTTTGGGCTCCTTGTGTATTCAGTCAATCTAGACTTGCTGTATGAGGAACTAGACTGTATTAAAAGTTCCTTTATATACACAGTCATGAAGCAGAGGACTATCATTCGGGTAGATAGTGCAGTTGCTATTTGTTGCAAATTTGTATATTTGGAGCTGGTTAAAAGTGTAACTAAATGTTATTACGTAAACTATTGAGAGTTTATTTGTAAATGAGAAGTTTGATAAAATGACAATAATTTCATTGATTATATGTGTCTTGATACATAAGCCTTTCCATTACATTAATGACTTAAATCATCTACCTGACATGACGTATCCGACATGTGATGACGTCATACTTGTAATTCGATACACTTAAGATTTTTCATCGTTGACCATAACTTTATTTATTTGGATTAGTTTATAAATTTGTCAGCAATTTTGGCGTTTCATTAATGTTTTTTTGTTACCCTACATCAATTTTAACTTTGAATTTGCTTTGCTTGAAGAATGACATAGAAACCCTTTCAGCTGACGCATTATGCATTTTCCTTGACTGTAATTGTTCTCCTTTGCACATTGAGAGACAGAGAGTTCGAGGAAATGGTTTCTACTTCACACCAACTCTTTCCAGTCAGTGAAAAGCTTTCGGAATTCGTGGCCAGGGTTTATGCTCCATTACAGAATAATCTTAAACGGTTTCCTGCACAGCATGATGGTGTTACCTGCACGAGACGTTTTTTCTTAAGATAACACCGTATATTTTTATTATTTGTATTGCTTGATTCGCGTTCCTTCAAATGTTGCTGTTCGACAAATCAACGGATAGCTGCATGGATGAAGTAGCTCTTACATTAATTTTGTATAAAAGCCAAAATATGAAGGTGATACTTTGTAATTCCAGTTTCGTGATTATTTTGGAATGCCACGTATTCCAGTCAATTGACAATGTTTAGATCAATAAGAAGGTATCATATCGCTTAGACGGGCGAAACCGCTTTATAGCTGGTTTGCTAGAAAGCAAGGGAAGTAACTCCTCTGGTTCACACTGAAGCTAGGCCTTTTTGTTTCGTATTGTAACTAAATAAATGCATTTGTACAAACTTTAATTTATAATGTGTTAAACATCATTCGGCAATCATTTACCAGCTATAAAGCGGTTTCGCCCTTAAACGTCAGAGTCTGAATTAATACTTTACTGAAGTCCCATCCTTAAAGATAATGATTTTTCACTCATTTGCGATGTTCAATAAATCCAAATATTTTTTATTGCTTTCTCCTTATCTCATCAAGTCCAAACAAATGTTGTTAAATGTTAGATGTAGTACTGATGATGTACTTTCATGATGCCATAAAAACCGCCAAAGGCACTAAATAGGCACATGGGGCAAGTGTCGCATCATTTGTATTTCATATGATTCAATTATTGTCAAATGTCTTTTAATATCTGAACATATATTTTGGGCTACATAATTGTTTAGTCGGGTTTTGAAATGAAAGGTGAAACCAGAAAATCAATGTCATTTGAAGAGTAGCATTTCCCGCTCATGAGACATCAGAAGATTAATATCATCAGCACCGGGGAGAGAACGCCAGTGACCTTATGAACCAGAGTATCATCAATAGAATAATACAGGAAAACATGAACAGTTGTATGACAAACTATTACTTTTTATTTGGTACACTCAAAAGAACTCTACGTGTTTACTTAAATTGTAATGTACATTGAACATATTCTTAGTACATTTTCAAAAATGAAAAATAAAAGTATATGTGAAGCTACAAAGTGTCCTGATATATAAACTATAAACTATATAAACTACCTTTTTCTAATTATATATAAATAGGAATTAATTTATTTGAAAATGACCTGATCAGCTGTTGATTTACATATCTATTTTCATCCTGTCTCAGGGTAAGACGTATAGCTGACGCTCTACTCTTCTTACCCTGGGTGAAAACCCCAGCAAAATCTTCGCGCCGTGTTCTTTTCCCTACAAACTTTCTAAAAATAATCAACCAATGACTGCGCTTGAAAGGCGAGTCGGCAATTTTATATGGCAGCGCCCATCCTTCAAATTCAAACCGAGTGAGTGAGTGAGTGAGTTTGGATTCAACGTGTTTTGAACAATATTTCAGTTATTAAACACGTGGATGACAAGCATCCAAAAGAGGATCGAAAAGATGAGGGAAAAGACGAAATGAAAGGCATTGTGAGAGAAAGACAACAGGTTTTAGAACGACTAAAATTTGATCTGACTTCTACCCGACGAGCTAACAAGCTTGGGTGCCCCTGCAAGGAGCATATAAGCTCCGACTGGCATAGCTCTAGGGGTCTCTGGATCATTCAAACCACCACGATAAGGCACTGAGTTAAGTTGTGGAAAATCAAACCGATATCTTAAAACTGGATGTATGCTCTGTTGTAATAAACTAACCAGAATCGCAAAATTGGACTCGGGACATTATCACCATGGTCGATCGGTTAAAAAACTTTCGATTCCTATTTGTTTTTCTTTGGACGTCGCCATTTAGCGTGAGAGCGGAAGCCAACTCCTGTGCGAGAGGCTCTCTTTGGTTGGCTGAAATTTTATCGCACACCATCGCGATAAAAGTATTTGATTGGCTGAATCATGAGTCACGGCGCGAAGTTTTAGCTGGGGTTTACACCCAGGGTAAGAAGAGTGGAGCGTCAGCTATACGTCTTACCCTGAGACAGGATGATCTATTTTATTATTATCTAAATGGTTTATGAAGGAAGAACATAACTGATGCTCAGGGCAGATGGAACCATTAAAAACCATTCAAAATACAGGTATGTACAAAGCTGGTATCTAGAAGTGTATCTAGAAACCCCCACGGGATATGCGTTGCATGGATAAAACCTTGGAAAGCTTAAAGTTTTCAAATTCTATAAAGGCAGTGAAAATCACTCTTTCATTTTTACCCCAGATATTTGTCGAATAGCTAAGGGTATCTACCTAACGATCAGGATATTATCATTGGTAAAATATCTTGAAACAAACGAAATTCAACTAGACCGAAATAACAAAAACATAAATTATTAATAGTTTGCCTTGTATTGGGCATCTTTTGTGGGATTGAAATAAAATCAAATCGCATAGTATGTTTGATATCACATCGATTATTATTGCCACAAACAGTGAATTACAGTGTATGACGTGATCTGATCAACAAAAGCAAATACCTATTATTAATCAAACAGTATCAAATTTTCCCCCTCCCCCATTTTGATTGATGAAACGTGAAACCTGAAAAAGTGCAAAGAATTATTTTGCTATCATTCTGCAATTATTACAATTGCATATATCGACAACCTTCCCTCTTACATAAATTGTTTTAGCAGTAAAATTACAAATCTGCTTCATAAAATTTAATGAATAAAAACAGTATTTAGTTTGATCAGTTGCATGAATGTGTCAGTCAGCCAATTGCCTAAGATCTATAACTTATAATATAATGATTATAATGATAACAGCACACCACTTAGGGGGAACATAATTTTTTTACCTTTTCATTTTATGACAAATTGTGTGGGGCTGCATGAATACAGTACGTTTTGTGTCCTTCAAACCGTTTCTTATACAAATAGTAGTGCCCTGAACATTCACCGATTTTGTGATAGCAGATAACAGTAGTACCTTGACATACACGCATCATCAAACTTTCAATTTGAATTAATAATGGTAATGCAATTATTCAACTGAAAACTAATTATGCTGATTGTAATTGCATTTACAGTAGAATACTTAAGGGAAATGTTCAATTGACAAGTGATTTTTATTACTCTGATCTATTACGTGGCTCGAGTCGTAAATAAGTCACGAAAAGACTACTGAACCGTCTGGGAAATCATATTTTAGGAGATTAAATAGAAGTGGGAATGACCCACTTACATCTTTGATTAATAATTGAACGGTGCAAAAATGAGACTCTCCTCTTTGATAGATGCGATAACTCAAATTTTGAAAAACACCAAACAGACGACTTAGTATTACTCACGCTAAAGGCCCGGGTTCGAATCCAGGTTGAGACACCAAACATTTGTGACCTGGGCTTTACGCTGTGATGTGTCCTTGGGCAAGGCACTTCATCCACATTGCACTCAGTCCACCCAGCTGTACAAATGGGTACCTGAATATCGGATGTATGGACCTATATGGTCGCGCGAAGCGCTTAGTAGCAGCATCGTAAGTGCAATTCCCTCAGGGTAATAAATGTTCAGCGCTTTGAGCATGTGCCTTGTACATGGAAACAGCGCCATACAAATGCACATTTATTATTATTATTATTATTATTATTATTATTATTTCACAATAAGGCCACTGTGGGACCGATTTAAGCAAAAATAGTAAACATTTTCCATGTGGAACAATATAATTATTATTAATGATGGTGAATGTTTTTGGATTCGCATGATAGGTATAGTGTTTTGTATTCATATTTGTATTTGTGGTTGTATTGTTGACTTCAGTTACATATCCGATGTTGAGACCCAGTTTACACACTCTCTTATGGGATATTCAAATCTTATTCGTCAATATTTATTTTTTTATGTATTTCAGAAAAGTTCCTACCTCAATTATATAGATTGATGAAATTGTCGAATGTGACATTTTCAAACAAGACAGTTTCCTCTAGAATCTAAATAAGGCAATATGCAAATATCTCATTGGCCTTTTAAACAAAGTGAAAGCTTGGGGAATATTTTACCATCTTCAAAAGAACACGATGTTATCTGATGAAAATTATCTTGGATGTGCATGTCAAGCTCAGGTATTCACATGCAAGCTGAGGACTTGATAATATGTTGTATTCTCTTTATCTTGATTTATTGCATTTGAATTTACTTGCAGTATCGATTGCTATGACGACATCTCCTCTAGAAACATCTCAAACTTTTACGACTACGTTTGCGAAACATTGGACAGGACAGGGCTCTTTATCAAGCTACAATCAACATGTAGCTATAAGAACTACAATCGATCGTAAAACAGTTTAATTATTTTTTAAAATATTGATACAAATATTTTGCTTCGAATTTCAGTCATTTATCATCAAGTATTACGCATTCGTTAATGTCAAATATGCATTTACGACAAATCGTGAAAAAAAGCAATAACGAGGTAGTAAAGAATAGTAACACTTTCAAATCTCGTCTCCTGTCTGATAATGACCTATTGATTGGGTAGTCTTCGAATTACTTGTTCTTTTAAAGATTGCAAGTAAAGCGTTCGATTATCTACTATATTTGGGAACAAAAAGCATTTGAAAATTCTACGTTATAATTTATGCAATTAAGCAACTTTTAATCTGAAATCAAGCCGTATGAAAACTTCCGAAATTTAAGTATCCTTTCACAAATCAAGTAAGGTCAACGTGGAAAACTTATTGTAAAGAACATTTCAGCTGATCTGTAATCGACGTTTCAGAGATTGTGGTGAAGCACAATAATTGAAAGGATATTTCATATCCAATAGTATTACGTACAAAGCCATATGATGGTGATGCTTATGGTAATAATAAAACCTATGGCTTTAGACAGAATAGATTTCAATCGAAAAGAGGCCGTAGTAAAATTGTTTGTATAAAAGTCTAGCTGTTTAATTTAAAAACAACCCATTACTTTTTTTCATAAATTTATGGCCAGACATAACACAATATATGTACATTGAAAAAATCACGGGAAAGAACAATATAACACATAGTTAACTTCAGTGATATAAGAAATTGCATGATGTAATCAACGATGTTTTTTGATAACTACTTTTCGTGAGAACGTTGATATAATTTTTAAAAAATTGTTCATGTTTACATGTCATTCTGTGTTATCGCAGACTCGTTTTTTGACATTTCACTTGCATAAGACAGAGTTCAAAACTAAATATGGCTGCAAGATAAAGCCGAATTTGATCGTGTTTGATAAATTGTTAAACATTTATTGAAAATTACATAAAGGATTCCATCGGGGTAAGGTCCTTCAAATGTTACAGCTGTTCAAACATATAAGGGCTGCTGAAATTGTTATTTTCTGATAGCATCTTAGACAACATCTTTAGCATTTTAAGTTCGAGATTTATATAACATTAATATTAAGTTTCTTAGAAATGTGTCCGACAAAATGTACAGGAACCTTTTAGAATTTAGATTTTCTTAAGGCACCATTGATTTAAGACGTCATTTGAATGCCAAAAGTACACTATCCAGACTTGCAAAGCAAACAAATTATTACCAAACATAACCATATAATGTCTAAATAATTCAAATCTTACTTAAATTGGCTTTTGTGTTTGTAGTAAGTATCACTTGTGCATTATGCTATCTTTACTTTTTATTAGTGACGTTCTGTTGCTCTTGAGTGTACATGTGCACATGACCACATGGATTATTTCAAAATAGAAGGCCCTTAATTATAGTTGTCCAGAACTTGTGCTTTTAAGCTTAAAAATATTTCGTATCATCCATCAACAGGAGAGGTCAGGGAAATTTGTGGAAGTACCTCTTGGCCTTATATCATTCCTCGGAGTGCTATTGTTGTATGAATAATTGATGTCAGAGATGCAATTGATGAACAAACCTCGGTAACAACGAAGTTGTTGTAAAGAAAGGTAAAGCAACGAAGTGAAATTCTTAATCCGAACATTTACGCTCTTGAAAGTTGTAACAAAATAAATACATGTAGTAAGTTTATAGTAGATGATAACACATTCACAATAATGAACAATCCAAATATGTAATCGTAGTTCGACTAAAGATACTAATGTAAGAATTAACAAACATTTGATTTTGACTGTAAGTTCTTTTCATGAAAATAACATTATTCTACAAAGGACAACCGTTTCTGAAATATACATATACAAACAGTCATAGTGAGAGTCCTCCAATGTTAGTAATGCTTAGCTTGATAAGCTCAACAACAGTTTAAAACTTTAAGCGATTGTGAACGAAATGCTGATGATTCGATATCAGCAATATCTAGTTGATGATTACGATTACATACAGAACGCTTAATCTCCCATTCAAATTGATACAATTTGTCTATCTTATGTATAGTCCATAACGAAAACGCAAAACGTTATTGGGTTAATAATAACGTAATTCAAAAGTTTTAAAAGCTGAAATCTTACAAACGAAACTATACATGGTATCTTCAACATGACCGTTTACTGTTAGAAATTTGAGAACGGAATCTATTCTTTCCTACCAACTTCTGTGAATAAAATACTTTGCAACTCTTCCCTTTTGTAAGAAGTGCGAGCAGGTCAACACAAAGAAGTTTTCCCAGTGTAATAAAAATAAGAATGAATAACTCGGCTAGAATAGTATTGCAATGAGGCTTATTCCCACCTTGCACAATCCTCTCTGAATGATAATGATATCATATATGAATTCTTAGGACATGTAATGCTGTCTCTTATGTTGATCATATGATATAGTAATAAAAATGTTTGACAGAATAAATGAGTACAGTTTTCACGTATTTCCAGTGTGTTATTAGAATGGATATTGCGACATTTGCATTTTGGAAAATTACAATGTTTTATATTCAACCCGTATTTATCCTCCATAAATGTTTCTAAGAATTTTTGCCAGTGCAACCATTCATGTACAAGCCTAGAATATTGGTCACATTGAACAGAACACGTTTCAATATAAATGCAGGTCAGATCCATTGTTTATAGTAATCTTGAATATTCAAGTGTTTTTGGGCCACAGTACCAGTTGATCTGATTAGAGGCTGAAAGAGGACTCTCTGGATCAAATTCGTTTGCAAACAGATGACAAAAATAGATTGAATATAGGGAACTGTTCTCTAGCTACCTAGTTAAGCAAACAAAATTGCCTAATGTTAATCAATGCTGACACAAATCAACAAGAGACTATCTTCAAATAGTTTTGTTCAGACGTTTATACACAAAAAGGTTTCATAAATGATAGGGTTTAAAAGTGAGAAAAACATTATTTTCAGGAATCTTTGAATTGAAGTATTTTATGCAACAATGGAACAGAACCTAGTCAATCGATTCTTGTAATATTATTCATTATTAATCTCATATTAAAAAATAGAATATATGCCATTTAATTCAGTTGCAACCCGGCGAAATTGCAAAAATTTAAGGATTTTTCTATAGTTACACATTGTAAGCAAACACAAGTTTATTGACGATTCTGAGTAATAATACAAGACTGTTTGCCTTCGCCATAGACCTGTCCTTGCTCTGATGCGTTCTAGCCTCTTTTGAATAGTTTAGTCCCAAGGCAAGAATGTCGTTATCTGTTTAATGAATCTGCCTTACTTCCCCTCTCATTGAATTTATCGTAGCGAAAAATAAGATTAGGACATATGATGTAATACCTCATCAGTTGCATTAATTAATAGCTGAAGAATAATAATCATAGTTTTGAAATAATATATACTATCATGTCAGAATTCTTTTTTATGCAATTGATCTTCTTCTATTGCCTTATATGTTAAATTTATCACGGAAGGGAATATAAAAAGCAAATATGTCTACATGTATATGTTGATCATTTCCTCGCGCAGGTTTTGTGAAAAAACATTCTATAGACATAGCATATCATTTAAGGCCCAAGAGGTAGACAGAATATATTAATCTAATTATTTCTTTTAAATTTTGTCTTGCTTATTGTTTTTAATTAATCAAGTCTCTATCAGAAGTTATTAACCCCCCCCCCCCCCCCCCCCCCCCCCCACCGCCACAAGTGGAAGGGGATATGGGTGTGGGTTCCATCCATGCATGCAAATTTGTATGTGCGTCCGTCCGTCCGTTAAAGGAAATAAATTTTCGCAACAACCGTTAAGATAACCAAGTTTAATGTAAAATTTCAGCCTACCAATAACTTCATGGAGTTTGAAAATGAGAAGGATTCAACAACTTTTAACCTAGTTCCCATGTATCGTTTTTGGTCTTAGTTCGGCGGTATCTCCAACGGGGACAGCGTTTCTCAAAAATATTTCAGATAATGGAGACAAATTTGGTTTCAGGATATCGATACATTGATGGAGTTCGGAAATGATGAGCATGCAATTATTTTCGCAGTTAATGTTCTTGTTCAGTTTACTTCATCTTATTTAAGACATTTATGCAAATATTGTGAGTTAAAGTAAGAACCAATTTGGTAGGATATAGATGACCATGGCTTCATGTTACCTACTTGTTTAGTGCTGAACGTTGAACACGTTATCTGTGTAGATATGCAACTTAATACATTGTACGGTATAACTTAACACTCATTACTGCAACGGTCACCGAATTAGTTATTTAGTATAATTGTACGTGTCTGTGAATGTCATTCGGAAATATGAAAGACTCAGGGAGGTATATTGAATTAAAAATAAAAGAAAAAACCCAGCTTGCGGAAGATCCACATCTGCGTACAGTCAATATTTCTCTTTGTAAATATCAGTATTTCGGCGTCTGTGATTTAAGTCGTTAGGATTGTTTAATTAAGAACATTTGTTAGCCGACCTTTTGAAGACTAGTATGATTAGCTTGAAAACGTCCTCATACATTGTGTACAAATTTGCAGGCTATAGTCTATTCCATATTCGTTAAGCTCATATCAAAATGAAATCTTGTTTAATTTTCCTCACGTTTCTGTGCTTAAAGCAATTAAAGTCAATCATCAATCAAATTAGCTAATACAATTTTTAGTTTTTAAAGAGAAGCGTTGTGCCAATTTGAAATCAGCAAAAGCAAGATAATTAGTTATTTGAATCTATTTGGAATGATTTAGAAAACTAATAATTATTAATATTAATAATTACCTTCAAAACTCGATAAGGGCACGGTGTGTCCTAGGAGACGTCATTTTGGTAGTAGATTTTAAACAATGCCCTGTTAGCATCAAGTACATGACATCACAATTATTTGCATCGTGATGTAATGACATCTCAATGCTGTGGCGTCATAAATATGACGACGCCACAATGCTATGACATCATCGCAATGGGAACCATAGGGTAGTACAGAGTTCAGAAATGTACATTTATAGTGAAAATGTAATGAAAAATGATTTTGGTTGATAAATCAAATCTCACCTCATGCCTACTGATATCAAATATATCAACACTCGTTGAAAAAAGTAAAAATATCCTCGGGAAGCCTCTGATATCAGTAACTTTTATCGAATCATATTGATATTATTGATATCAGAAGACACTTAAGTGAGATTCTCCATATGCAAATATATTACAGACGTTTTCATGACACAAGGAGGCTTAGAAATTATTTCTTAAGCATTTTATAAAAACACGATGATAAAAATCATTTTAGACCGACTTACCAGCAACCGGCTTGACAAGTTGCTATTCTTTAATTCGATTTAATATTTCAACAAAAACATGTACGATCATTGCTATGGTACTATATCTCAACTATTGATTATAGTTATTATCCCTTAGGCTACGGATCACTTTTGCAAACTATAAAATAATCCATAATCTAATCTGCAACATAGCCTCTAGAATCAACAACCCACTATGGTAAAGTCAGTACTTGATCTTTCCTGGAAGAGACCTTTTACCATGTACCATAAAAACCAATCTTTCCAATCTGCAAAACGAGTGTACTGTGTAAACTAAAACACCAATGGGAAGTAAAGTGTTATCTCTAATTTGTGAAAGACAGACAAACACCTGATCCAAAATTGTTTGTTAAATCTGAAAAACAACCGAAAACTACTGTAAAGGCATAATATATAGAATAGCTTCATGTTGAATACACTATTGTTTTGCGCTATTTTGCAACACAATTTTCACGTTTCCCTTATCATCTTTAATGATTGCTAACATTTCAAAATTTTCTATTTTTTTATGTTGAGAAAATCAACTTTGCAAAATCGTTGTGCCTCACAACAATACAATGGGTAAGGGTGTTTGCAGACGGAATTACACGCAAAGGAGAATGATATCTGAAAGGGTTCGAGAATCTGTGTACTTTTTATAGCTCACACGCCAAACTAATTTTAAGCACACCAATACTTGAATTCAGATCATGTTAAAAAGACGGCATAACCAATTAAAGGGTGTCATTCAAATTCTTGATAACGAGCGTTATTCTCGTACCCGAGTGAGTTTAATTCGGAAAGAGCATGCCTATGCTATCCCCATTGGATTAAGGGGCAATACACATGTGTATCAAGTTTTCAAAACAAAAGACATACAAGCGGAGCTGTTCAGACGAAGGGAAGGTATCCATCATCCATCAACAGAAGAGACCTGGGAACTCTTGTAGAAGTAGTACAAGACCGAGTCGAGTGAGGGTTATTTTTGTGTAAATAATTGATTGAATCAGCCTTACGGGAAACATCGTCGAGAAAGATGAATTTAATGAATAAAAGTAATGATTACATAGCTCATGGTTAACGAAACTTTTACGAAATAGTTTTATGTAATATATAAACAGCCAATTTTACATTCATGGAGGCATTTAAAATTTGTAAACATATTAGTAGGTTTTACTGATTCTATACAAGCATATTGGTGAGGTGAGGTACTTTGGGATTTATTGCCGCTTTCAAGAGTACTATTACATGGAGAAAACCTGCAACACCATTGTGGCTATGCATTGCTGTGAAACCTGCTCGTATCGGCTGGAACTAGCGAACCATGGATGTTCGTGCGCTACTGCAGACAAAGTTGCCAGTGGAATTCGAACCCCGGACCTCTTGATCCAAAGCCGAACGCTCAAACTACTGCGCTATCCCGCCCCACAAGCATATTGGATGTTTGATAGGCCTCTAATTTGCGAAAAATAGCTTCTGTTTACAGTCCATTGTTTACTATCGTGTATATTCAATGACTGTGTAAGAATGCACATGTTGAAAGCCAATTTATAGAGTTATCATAAGACTCATACGAAAGTTTACATTGGTTTGTGTATTTACCTTAGCAACAGGATAATTTTTAAACCATAAACTTTAAGCGATGGTTAGCAACTAAAAGTGTCATCAGTTCATAACAAAACGACGAATATCTCTTTTCCAATTAAGACGTGGCCGACGCCATCTGATTTATAATCATATCTACCTTGTGCTAATGTTAAATACTTTTGTTGAGATTTGGATACATGTATATGTACAGTGTAGTTTATTAAATAAACAATTTAAATAAAAATGTATGATAGTTTCATGTACCTTAAGTTTGCGAAAATCTTTAATGCTTCATATTCATTCAGTAATTTCATTTTCAATTTCAATGTTGCCCTTAGGATGACATGCCGGCAGAAAAAGTTAATTTCCCTTTATATAAAACATGTAAAATTAAACTGAACACCTTTTCGGTGATACCGGGGCACAGTCCAATCTCATACGATTAAAATTTGAAAGAAGATTCCTAGGCTTAATTCGTTTGCAAACAAATGGCAGATGTAAATTGGATGTGTGCTGTAGAATACCGTTCTCAGGTTACAGATTTAAGCAAACAAGTTTCCTGATGAAAAGAAAAGCTAACATGTCGTTACTAGGGATCAGTCTTTGCTTTGATTTGTTCATGGCTATTTTGTCAAGATTATCAGAAATGACCGGAATAAACCGCTTTCTGAACTTCTACAATGGTATGTAAGGAAATATGACTGGATTTTTAACTGCTGAAATAGGTAGCTCCTAAAAAGACGTTTTCATGAATTGTGTATAGTACATATGGAAAACGTAAAGCCGAATGAACCCGGGGAGTACAGCAAATTCGTAATTGAAATAAATCTAACATGCGTGATTGGAATATTAAATCATGTCTATCTACCTGTGTAACCGAAAGTTGGAGGCATGTTTGTTTGGTTTTATGTCGATTATTTATATATTTTCAATCGCCAGTTAAGATATATATAATAAAAAAGTGAATCTTGAATTCGTGAACTAATAGAAACATGAAAAACTTTCAGCAATCGATTCAAATAAAATCTTTTGATTGCATTCAATATTGTAGTTGAAAAGCGTTTTTTAGATTCTAGTCAATCAGAATGCATAGGAATAGAAGAAAATGTATTTAATAGACTAGACTGAAGCAAACAAATGTATTTTGTAATTACAGTTTGTAATACAAGCCTGTTTACCTTCCTCCGAGAACTGTCTCTGGCAAGATTCATTTAAACAATGAAAAAATATATTATACTCTCTAGGCAAGATTGCCCTGACCTGTAAACTGAATTGCATTTTCTTCCTCCAGACTTGTGAACAGTTGTAATTCTCTTAAGTTAAGATTTTGTTCTCAAGAATGCTAATGGCAAGATCTTATTTGCTGATATTAATGTGAATGAAGTCCAAATGGCTTGGAGAACTAGAATATCTAAAACAAAATTAACATTTAAATGACAAGTAAGCGTCATCGTTTTTTTTTCGATAAGAACTAGTTTATTTTTGCAGATGATACTTTAAAGTAACTAAACATCATTTCGATGGGTCCTCTACTAAAATAAATATACATGTATAATACGGTTCGAAGTGCGCAGGTTTTTGGCTGTCCGATGATTGTCTTTCGCTGTTCTGCGCATGCCCGAAGTGGTTGTTGAGGACATACACAGAACGTGGAGGACATTACCTGTAAAAAAGGAAGTACATGAACAGAACATATGGACGACCAGCCCACTGTAACACCTCCCCTATTACATTATAAGTAGCAATAACATGGCTTCCGATATCGTAATTAGAGGGGGGGCCTGCATCGGATTAGTGATTCTCTGATCTTGTGACAGCGAAAGCATGTTGTTCAAGAGAAATACAATGATCCCTTCCGTCTATTCTATGTTGCAACAATCTTCACTGATGAAATCGAACATATCGTTGATTGGTGATATAGACAGATTTTCCCAATGCAATTAGGCTATCTGAGAACCCAGAAGTGTTCAATATTTTCGCAATACGTTGATAACCGTACCTGAAATGTCAATTAGTTTTAGATGGAGTAAATTAAAAAAGGGAGGTACTACTGTTGACAACTTAATTGGAGCAGTACATAACTATGTAAATGTATACTCCTTCATCAGTTAAAAATGTTGTTTTATACTTTTTATTATGATGTAATACATCTTAAAGAAACATTTGTTAAATTCCATTTTCCATATACAAGAAATGTCTTTCACGCTGATAAAGTATTTTAACAGATCAATATTTTAAGTCTTGACTGAAAATGTCTTCCAAAGATTTTCATTATTTCTTTACTAAATATATGCAATTTTTTGAGTATTTTCTATTTAAAAACGAAAATGTGTACATTCAGTTTAAAATATGTTACCTTATTCATGATTTTTATATCCAATATTTATCTACAATGCAGTTTAAGAGTAAAAAATCTGCCACGCTTTATCAAAGTTGTTTTTGCCACCCTACAGTAAACATATATACATGTTTGTTCATGTAACTGCAGTTGGCTGTATTTTTGTGTAATAAAGATTGATAGAGCACAAAAAGACCGGACCCGACCTCTTTCATTTGAGATGAAATCCTTTTGTGTTATCCATAGCATAAGTTGTACTCTATCATATATATATATATATATATATATATATATATATATATATATATATATATATATATATATATATATATATATATATATATGAAAAGTTGAAGTGGTTCAAACGCAAGGTCACATATAGATTAAATATAACATACTTCACATAGTCGTTTGAAGAATCATTTTAATCCGATACTAGTATTTCCTCAATAGTATTGACTCATCAGGGATGAAACGATATGATCGTTAACATCGCATTACAAGCGTTTTATATATATAGCGATCCAAATATAGAGAAGAAAGAGTGATCGCATTCAATCTGTTGACACATCAATACTGTGTGCTCTTACAATAACCCTGGGTATAATCCATGATTTAAGTGTATCAATAGTACAATCACATCAACCAAAGTTTGTTGACTTTTTGACCATTTGGCTCCCTGTCTTTTTGTGTTACTCTCATCTTATTTGTATTTTGTGGTGGTGTTCATATACGCAAAGAAAATACGTGTCCACTTGAATAAATATCACGGTTGCAACCAGTCTAGCGAGATAAGGAAATATTTTATATTATTAAGGAACCGTGATTGGTTAATTATAGTTGTGTCGGTTGAAAATGTGACATGTGTTTTCAAAGGCATTTTAAGACTCATAATATTTAACAAATGATGTGTCGATGTTGTTCTGCGTTGTGTACAACTCCCCCACCATGATATTGATGAAGAATGCTTACTTATTCATCCATCAAATTCATACATTATAGGACAATTGTTAACAAATAATTATAACAGAATTTAGATAAAAAGACATTTTAATTTAATAGCAAATTAGACCTTACCAACACAATATCACAGATATTTCAAACATTTGTTGAACAAAGTTTTAAAATCTTAAGTAAGTACAATTCACACATTAACAGATTGTATTCCTGGTTTTGCACAATGAAACATGCAATATAAGCATTCAAAACGTATATTGACATCACAGTCTAGAAACGCTTTAAAGAGAGGATCAAAAACGTTTTAAAGGAACTCTCAATTTGATGCAAGTAATGCAGTGCCAAGGGCATTATTTTATTGGATCAAAGCATATTTTGTCTTTAAATTCCATTATGCTGTCACTTCGTGACCTCATCAATTATACCTTTACAGATATAAATCATGATAGATTACTATTGACTCCGTTTCTGATAATGAAGGAAATATGGTTAAAGTCCGGTAATAACGAATAAAAAAGCATAATTTTATATTATGAAAACATGAGGTATTATATGATATATATGTTACATGGTCTACGTATGTAATTTCATGTAAAATGTAGTGATAGGATATCAAATGTACCTACATATATATAATAATCTACTCAATCTTTCAATGATGCAATAATCACTAAGGTGTTATGGAGAAAGTCAGCATAACAACCACTGTGGCGGGCCTGCTTGCCAAGTGCTTCATAAACGAATAAAAAGGTTACCAGACAATACAAATCATTAGAAATAGCAGTTAAACATATCAATGATCTTTTTTAAGACAAACTTCTTCATCTTTAAGCACTATAGTTTGAAATTGTACAAGGGTACTGATAAATGTGAAGAGCATTAGTGGTCAGATTATGAAGCGTTGATTCTGTTCAGACACTAAGAAAGTAAAGCGTCCTAACATCTTAACGTTTTTTATCACATCATCAAGCAACAGGATAGGCCCTTGAAACCTTGTGTTTATATCAGCATAATAAAGTGTAAACATTTCCAGTCAAATATGAAAGCCTACGGTTACGTTTGGCCACTTGGGCAGTTGTATACATTCTTGTTACAAAACGGCGGGTATGAAGCTAGGCTTGTACATGCCACTATAAAACCCTGTTATTTTGAAGTGTATTTGCACTGTGTCTATCAAAACATGTACATGTACGCTTGGATGCGTCATTTGGTAGTGTTTCATCTTTAGATGGCTCACATTACTGAAAGAATACCCAGTTCTTCTATCAATTCCTTCCTGAATTGATGAACTGAATGGAATGCCAAAGAGAATCTTCTTCAATAGAGGTCGAATCGGAATGACATTAACGTCCAGAAGACTGATGATTTCACGTTTCATGTCGAAGTGTGAAATTGCATCATGCAAAAAATGAGGGCAATCATATTTACGTTTACTGCCTCCTTAATAGCGGCTCAATTTCGAATGTTGCACTATTTGATAACAAAAATAACACCTTTTGTCAATCATAACGCGAAAAGTTATATAGGTCATAAGAATGTTGGGTTATAACCATCATTTGGCTGTGTTTATGGTCCCTTTATCTGTTACAATCAATATTAAATCACTTGTCTTAGTGGTCGCTCTGTTGAACATCATTACTTCTGCACAGGTTTAAACTACAATTTGAGCCAATGGTGTATGAACTTTTTTAGGAGGAAAGCGCTACACGTTCGCATAACGGATTAGGCACAAGAAAACAATATTTTGTTAAGACCGTAACTGATTCATCAGTAGTAAATTACTCCTTAAAAGAGTTCAGTTCCAGGGATCAAAGCTTTCGAGGATCTTAAACATTTCACATTGCAAAGGCCATTCACCATATCATGACTACTTTTCTTCACGAACTAACTCTTCACACATAACTTTCTCATAACTGATAACATTCTAGTTTATTAACCAAGAGGTTTTACTGTGTTGTATTAATCGCCGAACCGGATTGATAGGCTTCACATCAGTTATCTTCATTTTGATGGTTATCATAAATGAACCACCCTAACGCTAATTCAACCTATAATTTTCTTTTAAGTGGATATGATGTATGTTTATCAAAATCATTTTAATTTAATGAGAATACACACAATGTTGGTGTATAATCTGCATCCGGTAGACATGAGAAAGATTTAGTAATAACACATAAAATAGATTATCGAGATCAAATTTACTGCTCTTATTGAGGTCGGAAATGGGTTGCCAAAATCAGAAAGCGGGGAAATGCGTAGCGCAGAAAATGTGACGACCGTAATTACTGCCAATATGACAGGTATAGAAAGACTGCCAATATGACAGGTATAGAAAGACTACCTATTTGCATTTTTAAGTTGTAAATAATAATTATGTTTAAAAATGTGTTTAATATTCTGTATACATACACACATACATACAAACATACATACTTACATACATACATACATACATACATACATACATACACATACATATGTACATACATACATATTTTAAGTTTCTTACATTTTCCTACGTTTACATCAGTAAAATACCTCATATGTAAACATTTTAAATGCATTCCTTGAACCTTCCCGAAGCGCATTGATTCCCTATCACTATTTTCAAATTGGACATTTAATTAGAAATAAGTTAAATCCACCAATTCCGTTATCTAGAGATATCTTAGTTTTGAGTCAAAACTTGTGTTCTACCTGTCTATTTGCATTGTAGTTGGCCCCTAGAAACACTAGTATGCATAATTGCATTTGAAAACTCTTACCCTTTCACAACGAAATTTTCTCTGCGTACTACTTTACAAGTTACGTGCTGTTCGTGAAGACATGTAATTTACGACGGTATTGGGATAAAGGAAAAATGTTGAGGAATGGAGTCATAGGAGCAGGGTTAGATATTGCCTAGAAGTAGGGATGTCCTTACGCGTCAGTAAAAAGAGAACTGGAATAGAGAGTTGATAGCAAAAAGGTGTAATTTTTCTTTTCAGGGTACAACACAAATGGTACCATTGTAACTATTTGTCAAAGATTGTATTTACAATTTAGGGAGATACATGTTTTTGTTAATATAAAACGTTAACTAGAGTTGATACAAAAGCTCTATGAACCTATGAAGGCAATTTGAACTGATCTGATTCTAAAATTAACACACAATGCAACTTTACTGCATATAAAACCATTCAGTAAATGAAGCATCATTCTTAAGACTATGAGTAGTGGTTGTGTAAACAGTATCATCAACATGAAATGGTATTTCTGTATTTGTGTACCTTTGTACGATTATTTTGAGGCTTGCTTACTAAAATATTATCTGAATCATTTACTGGCCAATATAATGACTGATAGCGACAACTTATATGCAACGATTGCCAATATTACCATTCCATCCTGCAGCTCATTTTGATTTCCTCACAGTTGTCTCGGTTAAAATGTGCTTATTATATTTTTTGTATACAGTGGCCAAAGTAGGTTGTAACAAATGAAGTACGATTTAAGTAGGATGTACAATCCATGTAATATTTTGGAAAGGCTCTTCACACTGCTTTGTGTCCGTTCCATTAAGATGCTCAAAGATTAAGAGCAAATGCTATAAAATGGAATCCTTGCCACCTGAAACTAATCTCTTTAACTTCGTAAAGGAAAGAAAATTACAACTGGTGTTTTCTCTAATTTGTGTCATACGGAAAAACACCTGATCCTTATCAGTGAAACCTGTGGGAGGTGATAGCTGTTTTCTGATTACAACAAATGCATTAAAGACAGTTAAAGAGAAGGATGAGAAAATGATAAGTTTCTAGTATTTTTAACGTTTTTTTTTTGGTAGTACTTACAGCAGCTGATGTTTTTAACCATGTACGAGTTCACATGAGAAATAATCTTCCCGTAAACTTTTGAATTCGTCGAAGTTTTCTAACCAAATATATATATATAATAATAATAATAATAATAATAATGATGATGATGATGATGATGATGATGATGATGATGATAATAATAAAAATATCTATAGAGTTGCTCACAGGCACTCTTGGAGTCTGAATTAACATAGACTTACTAGTATGCAAAAAAAAAAACCATATGTTGAATGTTTGTCAGCTACAGCAATATCTTCTTCAACACTGCATCCCTACAGTCTATCCCGGTTTTAAATTTATAAAACCTTTTTTTTAAACAGACTACAAGGAAGAACTTTCAGTGTAATGGATCTGATTATTATATGACACTTTGTAAATGGTAGTTGGTAGGATTGATTAGAGGAATATGTCAATAGTAAGTATTCCGGCAGTAGACAGGCTAAGATGTGCTGTTTGCATTAGGTATCCCTGTGTTAGTTAGCCCTTCTTTACAAATGATACGACTTCTTGTTGATATATAGATTTTTTCTTTTAATGTGTTTTTCGCAATTTGTATTGATTGTCTTTCCCTTTTTCATTGAAATCAAATTGAAGTATGAATTTTTAATATTTCTTATAACTCATGAATCTTTAAAGGGATGATCAAAGCTGGGTATGCACGGTGCAAAGTTTGACAACATCAAAGGAACTAAAATAAATTGGCTAGTAAAAGCCCTGCAAATTTAAGAAGACGAAAATGTGTCAAGTCATTACACTGTTGCTTAAAAGAAATTCATGCTCGAAGTGTAATGTAAAGAGATTTTCTAGAATCTGCTTTCCAAGAATGACCCGACCAAAATTCGAACACTTGATGATTTGTTGGCTACTCTTTGATTCTTTTCATTTCAGGTTGTAATTGTAACTGCAGAAGTTACGTCTTTAACATGCAAACCCGATAGGGTAGTTAATAAGCTCTTGAAAGATTTTACTGCATAATCAAAAACTTTGCTACACTAAAATAATTCCCTTCATAACAAAATCATAAGATATCGGTAATAAGAGGATGAAGAAAAACCCGTACCAGGTCATTATGTTTAAAGCAAAAAACAACCATATGAATTCAGTGTCTATCTCAGAATGTCAGAACGATGAAAGTAGATGTACATGAATTCCTACAAAATTCAGAATGAAGGTGTCTATACTCGCGACAAGGTAAAGTTAACGAGACATTGGGACTTTCGTTTACAAGAAGCTAGTTATGATCAATTCACCCATTTCAACTTTGAATTCCAAATGCTTCATATTCTATTACTGAATGTAAGTTGTATTTAATTGGCTTTATTCTTATGTATATTCTACTGCGTTGCTATGCCCTTATGCTACGTATTTGTTCATTATCCAGCATTTCTTACGGGGAAGAATGCGCTATTGTTGACACAGTAAGTGAGTTCAATAGTTTTCGACACTCAATATTGAAAAAAAAGCTAGATGACAGTGTTGGATTTTTTAAAAATGTACAAAATATCATATTGTATAAAAATTTAGAGAAATTGCCCTACAGAATAATATCATACTTAGAAAACCAACAATGCATCGTTTCTAATTTGAATTGAATTCAATTGAATTTGAATGCAGTTTTAAAGGATATTCATGCATATAGCATTCAAGATGTAAAGTGTTCATTTGGCCTTAAAAGTAGTCCTTCCAATTATTAGTATTCATGTATCAGAGGCACTATTCACGTTAAATAATCAGTTGACGAAACATAAAAATCTCGATTTTACTTGACATGCGGATCCTAGATAATCCCACAAGACCACATTATATGTAACTATTAACTTTAAATACCTTACAAAACACAACCAACGCAAACTTTTGTAATTTTTCAACAATCCGATTTTGATTCCTCGTTTTTATACCTATTAGTTGAGCATAACGAACAGCTGTCTTTGGTCTCTAAGAGATTCAATAAGTCCACTTTGTGAATTCCAAAACTTGCTATTGGCCAATTAACCTTACTGATAAAAGGAACGGATGAATCTCTCAATTTCATTATTTATATCAGGTCTCTAGTTAAATGTGTTCGGATGTTACTTCATCTTTAATGACTCTCAACTTTAACTTCTTATGAATGAATTCATTAATAAATGAGTCTACATTTAACGATACACGTTGGTCTATTTGAAAACATTATTGTACAATCCCATCATATATCTCACTGTACGACACAACTGATCTTGCCTGCTGTTTAGTGCAGATTTTGTCCTTCGGCTAATTATAGAAGCACATTCATCCTACATATTAAATGTTTGTTGCAAAAATGCGCGTTGCACGGGCATCCGTGTTTATTGTTATAGATATCTTACGATTATTTCGTTTGAATATGTGTATTAAGAATTAATCTTACATTTTCTGAATTGATGTGTTAAGTTATATCATGTAGGTAATTCTGGAGCTTGAACACAAATATATCACACTTACCCATTATAACAATCGGAGAAAGTTAACTACATATTATAATGTCCAGCTTTAACAAATATCTACCATGAAGCACGTCCTATCATCAGGTCTAGTAATAATAGAAGTAAGAGGATACAAAATTCTTCTCCTGTACATGTGTTGATGATGCATTTATTTCTTCCCCCTAAAGCAGATATCTTCGTTTATATAATTATGGCTCTTAGATTTCACAATAAAACAGTTTTGAAAATTCAGAATGATGTTGAGAAAGGATTTATGGCAAATAGTTTCCATTCGGCTCCTTTCTTTCCTCCATACCGTGTCCAATTGAACACATAGTAAAGCAAAATGCATATTTTAATGACATGAAATGGCTGCAATCTTTCCAGATGCTACTTTAATTTGTTATTTAAGTCATGGCAATCAAGATGTGGTAGTCAGTTAAATAGATTTGAACAATCTGAGCAAAGGCATGTCTTTGGCTTAGGTACTTTGCCTTTGAAAATTGTCAAGAAAATTGCGTTTGCAGAAATCGATAGCATTATATATCTCCTTTACAGAATTAAGGTAATCTTATTTCGTCACAATTTTAGATAATTGAATGTGTTAAAGTTGTAATATTTCATGTCATATGCGACTTATTTCATAATTGAATTGAGCCGCTACGAGTATTCACTGAAATTTTATAATCTAGGTAAATTGTCGTTATTATAAACGAGAAAATGTAAAGAATCTTGATCAAGGGAGGTTCTTTTTTTAGAGAAGTCAACTAAAACCCTGCAGTATACAAATAAGGACTAAAAAATTTTAAATAATTTCACATAACACATAGTAATTCTAATTCAAACGGAACACATGCGGCATGACATTCATATGTCGAATCATAAATTAAAATGATATAATTTCATTGTGCAAGTATTTATAGAATCTGATTACGTATTGTGGTTTTTCACCATAATCACAGATGTTATTTCATATTATTAGTATTTCGAAAATTAACAATTGTTTGGAAAAAGTGCCATCTACTGGAAGAACTCTGTTGTCCTGCAGACAATCAATAAACATGCAGAAGAATTGATATTGCCTAAAAGACATTATAATATACTTCCGCAAGCCGATAACCGTGTCAGAGTTCAGCACAGTATAGTTTAAAACCAATGAACTTTCCAGCTAAAACAAGATTGATATTTGTATGTGGATGGTTTGAAGTATACTGTTTTTTGAGGGGTTTACCGTCTTGTGAGATTTTGACATGCCGAACCTTGCCCATTAACTCAATGCTATGCTGCAAGTTATCAAGCGATCTACGGTTCACGGTGAAGCAGTTATATGCAATTAAGACGAGAATGTTTTTCAAATAATCTTTAGCAAAATAAATTATTCCGGGATTATTCAAATGTATTGTAAGACAACCAAAAATATTATTATGTAAGGACATTTGAGTGGTTGAGAGGCAGGCACGTGAGGGTCGACAGAAAATCATGGTCACTTCATCCCGAATCCGACCGACAGTATTAATGACTTGTTACTGGAAATGAACAGGATAATGCTTGTTTCATGACAAAATTGTTATTGTTATGTCATTTGCACATTAAGTTTAGTAAACGAACCAACTTACAATGATTATAGTTGTGTATTTTCTTTTTCTTTTTAGTTCGAAATATAATAATACAATTAAACTGTTGGAGTCGGTAAATTCCTGTTTATATATCCCAAGGAAAATAATTATTTTATTGTAATATAAAGAGGCTTTGACCTCATCGGTCTATGATATTTTTTTTAAGTTAGTCATTAAGGAAAATATGCGTAGCAACCTGTTGTTAATATTTATTTGTTTATTCAAGGTATTTGGTTTTATTCAAGTATTCAATGATTTAGTATTTTGAAAATTCAAAAACTGAAATTATGTTTTCCATCCAACAGTTCCCATCACACAGATAGATATAGCAAACGCAACATTAGTCTGTGCATGTGGATGTTGCGTGTCCTTGTAACTACTACGGATTGGAAAGGAACTTTTGTTTTCAACAGTCTATTAGTAAACATGCTGGAAATGTCTAAATGAGCATAAAAGACATTCTAATTTTCCACAAAGCAGGAACCTTGTATGGCGTCATTAAAGTAGTTCCAGACCAATGGACAAATTACTTTCAATCAACACAAACAAATAAGCAGACAGACATTAGATTATGCAAGGTTTACAGGCATAAGCCTGTTACACAAAGGTTCATGCCTGAAACAGATTTCTATGGATTAAACTGTATTTTGTATATACAACAATGTATTTGAAATAATCCACTTTGAAATGTCTTGTTTTCTTGGAAAGCTTTACCTTCCTGTTCAAAGTGAAATCCGTTTTAGTCGATAAACAAAAGTGAGAGAAAGTGAACAGGTTTTAGAACTACTTGAAATTGGTCTGGCTTTTAACCCGCCGACCTGTCCAGCTTGGTTGCCCCTACAAGGGCAATGTAAGCTCGGCTGGCACAGCTCTCATCATAGTCATGGTCTCTGAAGCATTTAAATAATCACAATGCGATAAAGTATTGAATCAAGTGCCGGCTAAAAGGAGAGGTTATTTTTAAGAGCTGAAGAACATCAAACGAACTTAGATGCACAGACTCCTGATTTGACACAACTTCATAAGATTATCAGGGCTGGAACTGTGACATAGAACAGTGAATGCTGATAATGACAATTTAGCTATATTGTTTTCAGTGAGCAAAGACCATTTTGCAAAAGTGCATCAATAATGTAAACATTACCGAGTTATGTCCAAGGGCCGAACATGTGGTATGTTTAGTTGACACATCTAGTACAGGTATAGTCAAAATACGTTTGAGAACAATGGTATTGTTTTTCTAGAATAAAATCATTTTTGACAAAAAACATTTTTTAGTTACTACGTGAAAAGCACAAAGAAAGAAAAACATCAGGAGTAAACAATAGTAACATAACTCTTACACCATCAAACTACTTAAGCTCGTGGTCTGGAAAATAACTAAAACCGTTTGAAACACACTTTTAAGAAATCATTTAATCGGGTAAGAAATTGACAGAGAAATGTGTGCATATTCAACGATTCATCATTAAAACTACGTTGTAAATAAAAGCAGTATATATGGTTAGAAAAACTCTTACTCCTACAATAACAAAAGTAAAGTCGGTCGAATATGCAAACGTGGCATAAGCATGAGAAAAACACTTCAGAATGTCGTCTCAAAAGTCAGTAAAAACCTACTCTTTCCTGTATCAGATAACGTGAAGAGCATCGTTGTCTGTGCCTAAAAGACATTCTAATTTCCTGTATCGAAGAAGCGTGTCTGACTTTCAAGTCCAAGAGCATCCTTGTTATGACCGATGGTTTGGATACCTATACATTAAGCAACATGTATACTTTTGAATATGTAAATGGAGATGGCCATGTTCAATTGGTTTTACGATATGTAACTCAAGATAGTTTGATAATGTAAATTTGTCTCGACCTGTAAGTGCAGATTTCTATCGTTTGACAGTTCATTTAGTTCGAGAATTTGTTATAAACAGACAACATAGTGTGGTCATTTTAAAGATAAATCCACGTGTCACACTGACAGCTATCAAATACCGCGCGGCAAAGAGAGAGCGACAGAATTATTGATTGATTATTTCCTGTATGTCAATCAAAACATTTACGTAATCATTCAGTCACTAACAGCCAATAAAACATCTATCTATAGAAATATCCTACAAATTAAGAAAAGGTATATGAACATAAAACATGCTATCTATAGCAAAGCTACTAGGGCCGTCTGACTGAGTACACAAAGACTGCAAACGCACTATCAATGTGTTCGACGGTGCAACATTTGCACAACATGAAAGGAGCTGAATATGTATTGGATAGTTTGAAAGACCTGCCATTTTAGACAAGGCACTGCCCATCATCATTAATGATTAATTGATTTCTTTACAAGCAGTCGATGCGTAAAGAATATTTTACAATCTTTAAACATCGGGGATGCAATCCAAAGGAGATTATCGGGGATCTGTTTTCCAAGCACAATCTGACCTGGAGAGAACTTGTTGATAAAGGGTGCCATTCTTTATTCTGTTCCATGTCAGGTTAACAAATTGTCACTGCATACGCTACTTCTGAAACGTTTTATCACAGACTTATAAAGTATTACATGAAGTGACTGATGAAAGATTGTATTAGATACAATGTGTTAATATAATAACTATAAATATTAGTCAAACACAGTGAAATTAAATCTATTATTATAAGACCCATTGTTATCTTGATGTAATCAGTAAATCTATATATCAAAGAAACTTGAAAGCGGAGTTAAAGTTAACTTTACGTATGTGAGCTTCCTATTACGTTTGATAGATGCAAGATGAACACTACAGTGTTGTTTCATTAGGTTAAATAATTGTAGGATTCATTAGATCATAATGATTCTGTTACATCAACTTGAACGAAAACCTAAAATTACCTTGCTTTCTTAACAAAAACATAATGTTTGAGCATAGTCATTTAATCAATATATGTCTAGATATAATGTATCTGTAACTATTTTGGGATTAAATTGTCCCTTGTCAAATGTAATAAACATCTTCAAAAGTAACAAAGCATTCCAATATCATGTAATATAACTTATGTATTTGGGGTACATTTAAAAAGAATTGCCGAAAAAACTTGAATGCAAAACAGAACACGTATTCTCTCTATTTTAACCTGTTGACATGCATTGCATTTCGGGGGAGTGTCATTTTGATTGTCATTAAGAATTATCAAAGGGCTTTGGCTATGGTTGCCAAACTTTTTGATAACGTATGTCTTCAATTACATCTGCACAATGTTGCAACTAAAATTGATGTGTCCCGTAGCATATAAATCATTTACACAACCAAAAGCATTCAGATTTATGGAACTTTCACTACACAGCCTAATTAACTGCTTCTAATTATTGATATAAAATTTGGGGTGAATCTTTGAAAACGTTTGGTGTATTAGATCATCTGCTAATCTTCAACAACATGTGAACACAGCCACACACAAACATGGTCATACTCTGGATCTTGTTATTACAAGAGAAATGATAACTTCATCAAAATTAAAGATGTTTCAGATAAACAGATTTCGGACCATTATCTGCTTGAAATGACTCTTGACCTTTCAAAGCCTGAATCTGTGCGAAAAGTTTTCACATATCGCAAAACAAGAAACATTGATGTAGATTCATTCGCTGATGATTTGGATAATTGACATCAGATCAAATGTTTGCAATGCTGGTCACGTCTACACCAAGTGTAAAATACTAATGGATAGTCTAGTAGCCATTCTTGACATCCACGCTCCTATCAAGAAACGTTCAATCATTGTCTGTCCCAATACAAGTTGGTATGGTGATGAGGTCAGAATCTTGAGACATAAGTGTAGATCAGCTGAAAAAACTTGGCGCAGAAGCAAACTTGAAGTTCATCGTCAGATATACAAGGTTGCAAAAAATAAAGTGAACTCAGCATTGAGATCAGCAAAGCGAAAGTTCGTATCAGACTGCATTACTAACAATAAGAACAACACTAAAGAACTATACAATCTGCTGAACCAGCTTCTAAAGGGCAATTCTGAACAAAAGCTTCCGGAACACAGTAATGATAAGGCTCTAGCTGACAATTTTCCAAAAATCTTTCAGGACAAAATAAGTCGGATAAGAACCAATCTTGATAACATTGGGAGTCAATTTAGTTCTTCTGTAGATGAAGGTATGTTCTCTGGCAATGAGCTTAAAAGCTTTGGGCATGTTTCTGTGGAACAAGTACAGGATGTCATGACAAATGCTCCATCCAAATCTTCTCAGCTAGATCCTGTCCCTACCTGGTTATTCAAGTCACATTGTCACGTGTCACATTATCTAGCTACTGCAGTTTGGGACATAATGAATTCATCGCTTTTCTCTGGAACTGTTCCATGCATTTTCAAGCATGCAGTAGTCACACCAGCCTTAAAGAAACCTGGAGCCGATGAAAACTATCTTTAAAACTTTTGTCCAATTTCCAACCTTTCATTTTTATCTAAATGTCTAAATATGGTCGTTGCTAGCAAGTTGAGGACACATCTTGAGAATAATAACCTTGCAGAGTCCTTCCAGTCAGCCTACAACACGTCACACAGTACGGACACTGCTCTTGTTAGAATCCACAATGAGATCCTTGTCAATATGGGGCGGAAGAAGTTGACAGCACTTGTGCTTCTTGATCTTTCCGTTGCTTTTGATACAATAGATCATACCTTGCTCCTACATCGACTTGAACATTGCATCGGAATCACAGAAACTGCACTCAAATGGATCTCAGCATATTTGCATGGCCGCACACAATCAGTCAAAATTAGAGATGCACAACCAACAAAGTTGCCATTACTTTACGGTGTCCCCCAAGGATCAGTTCTCGGCCCACTTTTGTTTACCATATACACTCTTCCCATTGGAGACATTATCAGAAAACATTTTATTGGTTTCCACATATATGCGAACGACACACAACTCTACATAGCATTTGAGTCTATTGACATGTCTTTCACGTTCGACAAACTTGAGCTGTGTATTGACGAGATTAAATCATCGATGGTCTCAAACTGTCTAATGCTTAATGAGGATAAGACAGAGTTCCTGCTCACTGGCTCAAAGAATCACCAGATAAAGAGGAAGAATGATTCTACATAACCTATTCTTCATATTGACCATACAGTTGTCAAACCATCGGAGAGTGCCAGGAATCTTGGCGACATTCTTGACTCAAGCATGTCCTTGCATGCCCACATCACCGCAATCAGTAGAGCATGCTACTTCAACATCTATAACAACAACAGAGTCCGCCACTACCTTGACACTGACACCTGTAAACTTCTCATGCACTGACTTGTCACTTCAAAACTTGACTACTGTAACTCTTTATTTGCTAATCTCCCGTCTAAAACAGTTCAGAAACTACAGCGGATCCAAAATGCTGCTACCAGATGTATCACACACACTCCACGCCGTGACCATATCACTCCAGTATTGCAATATCTACACTGGTTGCCAATCCCTGCCAGAATTTCCTTTAAGATTCTCGTCCTGACTCACGACTGCCTTCACAACATTAACTTTCCACATTATCTTAAGCAGCTCATCTCAGTGTATGTACCCCAGCGAAGTCTCAGATCCTCCACTGACTTTCTCCTCACCCTAAACAGATCTCCAAACCAACTCACAGACCGAGCCTTCACCTTTGCCGGTCCTCGACTGTGGAATTCTCTTCCAAAGGAATTAAGGAACATAAAAACAACGCAAACTTTTAAACCTGTGTTAAAAACATATCTATTCAATTCTGCATTGAGTGTATCCACGTGAATATGTTTCTTTACTATTGTCATAGCGCCACTGAGCATCTTAATGGTGGATATTAGGCGCTCTATAAATCCATTATTATTATTATTATTATTATTATTATTATTATGATCCTATTTTCTGCATAAGTCTTTCATCTTTTCTACACGATTCAATACTAAAACACTTTGTTTATTCCGCAACTTGATGTTTGCTTATTCAAACTACTACCAACAGGATTTAATGTTTTATTGTGTTTTAAACAGTTGTTTTTTATTGTTCCTTAAAGGAAGGGAACAGTGGTAGAATATTCAACCACGAGCTAATACCATGATGTTAAATATTTACACTTCAGACAAATTTTAATTATGATGCGTTGTATGATAAAACTAATTTCATCAGTAACAAACGAAGCATACGCTTAATGAAATTTTTTTTATTGGAGATGAGATTTAGTTTAGGGTTTTAGTAGCCAATAGAATCACTCGAGGGTGTTAAGAGACATTTATCAAATTGTTATGAAACTCCTTTTGACGTACACGTACCCCTTGGGAAATATAGTTATTCATCTATCAGGTCTTGATCTTTACAGCATGAAATCTTTATCCTCTACACTTTTCTTAGATAAAATATTAATTCTCAATTAGAATCCTATGCGATTTATAACACTTGTGAATACAAAACAATTCCTCATAAATGTTGATTGGTTGAGTGTGCCACTTAGATAGTCAAGCATCTCTATCACGATTGCCTTCTGCTAAGCAGTTAACTTCCAAAAAAGCAATCTACAAAGACTTTCCTGTTTTCTATTATTGAACAAAGAAATTACGTTTAAACTGAAGAAAAAATTCCTTAGCATTCGAATTCAAAGAAAGTGATACGGTCGGTTATGAACTATAAATACCTAGTTTTGCAGGTGTGCATGAAATAATGAACCCATGAAATATTGCAAACAATTTAGAAACAGCATAGTCGCTATACAGCACAGTTGCATTCATAACAGTGAAAGCTTACGATTACTCATCGAGAGATAACATAATCCTCAAAAACATTGCAGATCATAATTCTTAAGCTTTCCTAGACCATTATGACAGTGACGCAAGTTGTGACGTCAAGCAGTTAGCTGCTGTGAAATTATATCTTAGGAACACTGCCGACCGCATGAAACAAAAGTGCAAAGAAAGTCAGTGTTAACATGTTGCAATCAGTTCAGAATCGCAGAATCTATCGGTTAAAACAATTCACAATGACACCTGTCAAATGTGAGTAAGGTACGGATATTACGAGTCAAATTTCTTACATCTTGGGTAGGGCCAACTCTAGTCAGACCAAATAGAAATCAAATGAGTCATTTAGGAAGTTCTTGTATTGCTTCTTTGTGATTATGTTAATTGCAGTCCGTGACAAATGATAACATTTTGTATTATTTTTATTAAGTAATTTGATGTATGATTTTCTTTCTAATGTGTTTGCCATATTGCAGAATTTTTTTTACGCGCGTCAGCTGACGGGATACATTGGTTAACATCATCTTTATTTAATCGACATAAAGCAAACCTTTTTCCGTGCATGGGATGTGGCCTCGTTTTGACTTGGAAAGGGTGAAAATGAACAGTTTGGAAGCCTATCAGTAAACATGTATTACTCTATTATTTTTGTGCCTAAAAGGCATACTGATTTTCCAGTCTGAATGTGTCAGATCCACTCATGGCTTTGTCACTCTAAGTAGAATTAAATAAAAAGATAGATATTTGAAAAAAAAGTGTTATGGTCAGAGACACGTTACACAAAGATTTGTGCTAAAGAACAATGATATGGATCAAAAAGTTCAAGTTAAGGTTAAGTTGTTTAAAATGTACATCTACATTACATGGTTATTGTTAGTGTTCAATTAGGTTCATTTTGGCCAAAATCATTCTTATCAAATTAATCTCTGTATCAAAATAGCATGTGACGTATATCGTGTATTGCAATTAACGTGCATTGTGCGATTTGAGAAAGTCAGTTTGAGTGTGTCCATGAAAACCATTTATATTGTGAAGGGAATATTATTATATATCTCATGTTGCAAAATCATGAAAAGCTAGCCAAACACTAAGATAGAGAGGATGTGAAAGCATTATAACAGCATATAATACAATAATGATTAAACTGAACAGATGTCTGTCGGTGTCATGCTATACAAGGATAATTGTAATTTATGAAAAATAGTTTTATGTTCCATAGCTGACTCAGCATGCTATTTTGTCAATCTTTCATGTCTGTAATTAAAGTAATTCAATGTAATTTGAAGTCTTTGATTTCTGAATTTATTATTTAGAAACGATAGCCTTTGAAGGCAATGTACGGGTATCAATTGCCTGTCAGTTATAGTGTTTGATCACATCACTTCAACGTTGCCAAACACAGTGTAAATAGGCACTGGAATTAAACTGAAAAGTAGTCATAGTTACCTGATCAGAAGATTTAATGTCTGCGCAGTAGGACATTCGTCAAGTACCCTGTATGGGCAATAAAAGCAGATAATCTTGACAGTCCATCATCGGGAGCAAACACATGTAAATAATCTGGACTGAAATAAGGGTACAAATCTAACAAAGAAGTATAAAGTTAGGTTGTCAAACTGAATAAATAAAAACACTTCTTACTCAACACATGTATCAACAATGATGAATACTCGAAGAAATATATTTTACCGGCAGATTTTTGGTCAACATGGGTTAAAGTTATGATATCGCCTGCGTTTTGTTATTTAAAATATTTTGAAATGACAATTTTAATGAAAGTCAAGAAATTTGAGTTTTCTTATTGCCAGTGATGCATAAATCCCTGCCAAATCCGTTTATATGTAACGACGAGTGTAATCTTTAAGTATTAGATAGAACATTATGTATTCTTTATCTTCTAAAATCATCGTAACTTTCGGATGAATGATACTTATAAATTAAACAAGTCGATCGTAATAGAGCACTATTTTACATATTTTATATATGCATTAAATTTGATAGTAATGAAACAAACTTTTATTAAGCGGCTGTATGTTTGTCCAGTACTAAAGACGTATATTAAGGATTGTGTGTGTACAGTTCGATATACAGGAGGGATTGTATGTATTCAGTTCAAAGAGGTCAACTATGGACTGTATGATCAGTTCTAAGGACGTATCTTAAGACTTTTATCGATGTGTCTCCTGATACAAGATAAGTATAAACTAGTACTTCCATTTGACACACTAAACGATGACATTATAGCAATGTCACGTCCTAATGATGAAGTCAATGTGATTCATCACGTGATGGCGTAAAAGGATTTATCTAAGAAGTCTCTCATTACAAGGCATTAAGCAAAACATACTGTCGAAACGATATAACTTTGAGATATAGCGTGACGTCAAACAAACGATATGTCCAGTGGAATATGGCTTTCGACAATAGATTAATGACTGTTTCCAGTTCCGAAAACGTATGAAAAAGACTGCCTGTGTCAATTACAGAAGATGTGTATAACGACGTACGTATGTGTCCAGGGTGGCACGTTGCGCAAAGGTGCCCCTTAACCACTACGGTAGCCTAAGTGCAATGTTAAAGAGTGGCACTGAGGTTAACCTTAGTTGCTTTTTGCAACGACCTCGATATCTTCTATTCATTGAATGAAAAAATGCATCTATGGATAAGTCTATTAGATAAAAGATTGCAGTGCATAATAGCATCTTCACATTTTTTGTGCGTTGGGCAATAAAGTGGTTAATTGAAAGGGGATTTTATGTTTATATAGAATTCTGTTTAAATACATTCAAGTCCTTTGTTGTATTGAGTCCACACGCCATAATTTTCTAAACTGTTGTGACAAAAATATTTGATTTGAAATATTTGTTATGTTTATACTAATGTTCAGATATTATATATATTGATTGCAAGTCATTGAAATACTTTAGCGCTTATGTTATATATTGTTTGCTGTTGTGTTGACATTTAAATGGCACAATGTAGTAGTATGAACTAAGTTAATTGCCTTATGGATAATATTCAAATGGATATCTATGAAAGTTCCATTTGGAGAATTTCAAACGGTTTCACATTCTTCCAGTAACTTTATTTAAATGTTGTCCAAAGGTTGCAATGCACAGAAATGGAGAATTTCCCTTTAATTTAAACCGCTCAAATTTAATACAAAACCTTTCCGGTATTACCGGGCCTCATTCCTGTTTAATATGATTAAAATTTGAACGAAACATTTTTGGCTAAACTCGTTCGCAAATAAATGACTGATATAAATTGAATGTATTCTGCAGAGTGCCATTCTCAAGGTAAAGATTTAAGGAAATAACTTTTCCCGATGAAAAGCAATGCTAATCTGACGCTAGCCATTGCTGAGATCTTTTCAAAGCTCTTTCAAAATGTTTCAAAACGTTTTCGAATTTAGCTGCTGTTTATAAACCTCAACACTTTTGGGAAATATGACTGGATTCATAACTCTTGTAACAAGATGGACTCATACAAAGAAGTTAACTTAAATAGTACCTACTAAATATGGAAAATGTGAAGACAAATACAACCAATGTCTACTGGAAATACCTATTTGAAATAATGACCATTATGACTTATATTTTTATTTGAATGATCGGAATATCTTAAATCTTAACTATCCTTTAAATGCTTTCACTTTGCTATCACTTTATATCGCTTAATGACGCTTTGTTTTGAGTGTTTGGGTTTATGTTTATGATTTAAGATGCATTTCCAGTTGCAAGTTAACATCTGTATAATAAAAAATAATCTTAAATCATATGACTAATACAAAAAGTGAAATAAAACTTACCGTAATTTTCAAATAATATCTTTCAATTACATTCAATATTTTACTTGAAAACGTTGTGTTAAATTTGATTCAATCAAAATCCATTGAATAGAATATATTGTTATGAAATTAATTTCCTCAGGCTGCTTACCTTCCAAAGATAACTGTCTCTGCCATGATTTATTCAAACAACTGTCATGACATACTCTGTTGGCGAGATTGCTCCTAATTCTAAACAGAATTGCAATTTTTCGCTTCAAATTTGTTAATTTCTTATTAGCGAATGCTGTTGACAAACGTTCGATTACTAATATGATTATGAATGAAATCCCTAAAAATTCTAACAAGCAAAATGAGGTATTTGAATATCACAGAAAATCTTTATTTCATAATGGAGGCTAACAAACACTTGTCTAAGATAATTATTGTAATGCTCACTGCAATTACAATTGAATAAAATAGGATTGTGGATACACGATATATTATTTGAAATACATTCTCCATAGGCTCACGTAAGCCTACTGAAGGGATAAGTATAGAAATCAAATTCAATATCTTATATCAGCAAGTTTATTCACCAAAACGAAGCTATTGCTATTTTTTCAAGCATTTCGTCATGCAATAATCACTGATGGGGTTGCGTTAATTCACAAGGAGAATGTCCTTGTATATTAAAAGGTTCCATTACATCATCAATTAACAGGATAAGTTTAGGAAATTTTGCAAAAGAAGCTCAAGGACTGAAAATGTCATGTCTGTGCTATATATGATTGATCCCATCCATGGAGATGCACTGTGTGAAATGTGAATTTGTTGAGTGAATGCTTGGATGACCACAGCCACGCATCTCGGCATCACACTCTTAAGCTTCTGAATGTTTCATAGGGATTTCCCACTTCAATTCACTTAGGTCTGGTGGAGACGGGTTTCGTTTACCAATTCGTCGTCTAATTTGGTCCAAGGCATTCTTAGGGTTTTAATCAGGCGACATCACTGACCAAGGGATCTTTGTTACATTATTTTTCTCTAGATGCTGAATCACAGAACGATTGGGTTGTGCCTTATCCTCCATGCACAGTGGCCTATTTAATTTTGCACGTCTGCAGTCATCAAAAAGACCGATATCGACTGAATTTAGAACCACCTGCAGATGACAAGAACATGTTAGTTCCTCTAGTAGTCACAATATTCCAGCATGCATTTATTAGACAAACACCTCAACATCATAAACGATCCTAAACTATGATACAGTAGTCATGATGTTTCCCTCCATATTCAAGTTCCACCATTTCTTGTCAAAATATGTCTACATTTACGTTTATGTGGATGCGTCTAGTATTGACTTTTGAAGAGTCGTTTTGCCTTATATCCAAGATTTAGAAAGCAAAGTTATGCAGTCGTGAGAGTCATGTGGAGAGTTTGAAACGAAGTCGCAATATAACTGTTATTTTGAGGTGTGTTTGAACGGCGCGTATCTAAACGGGGACGTACCCTTGCAAGCATAGTTGCTTATTTTTTCAGATTATACGGATGGCAACACTAATGTTCCTTTACCGATTCCTTGTCGGACATTAACCATGCCGTCTCAATACATTTGACAAATTTCTTCGTGCCTTTGATCAAAAGAAGTCGAACCGAAACGACATTATTTTCCAGGGTATTGATGATTACACATTTCATATCGAAGGGTGTAATTGCATCTTGCAAAACGAAGTGTGGCCTTATTCACGTTCCCATTGCTGCCTTCGTTACAGCCGCTCAGTATGAAATTTTACACTTCTACACTTTAAAATAACACCTTTTGTTAATGATAACATGTAAATAATAAGGCTCATTCAATAAAGGGGTTCCTTACATTTTACTGTGTTGACGATTGAATTAACAAATGAATTATATCACTGGCTTTCCCTCTTAATGGTGGTTCTTAAGATAGTTATTACTTCTGCAAAGCTTTAAAATACAATTCCAGCCAATGGTGAATGGGCAGGTTCAGAAGGATGGAGTCACATTATCAAATAGAGAATTGAAAACAAGAAAACAGTATTTTTACAAAATCGTAAATGGTTCACCGATAGTAAATTACCCCTCAAGGAATTCGTTTACAGGGATTACGATCTTAAAGGTTTCACCGAGCAAAGGCCATTGATCATATCATCAATAATTTTCTTCCTGAATTAACTCTTCAAAATAACTTTCTCCTAACATTGCAGTGTATTAGGCAAGTGGTTTTAAGATGATGTTGCATTAATCGCCGAACCGAATTGATGGGCTTCTCATCAGTTATAACTCCATGTTGATGGTGAAACCACCCTAGGGACATTTGCTATTTCGCAATGGGTTCGGTCAATGAAATTCTTGTTTAGTGGAAATCCACAGAAGAATTGCCTTTTTGCAATTTGATGCAGTGGATGATATGTCATCAAAAGCAAATGTTGATCGATAGGAAAGAAAATGACAAATGTTTTCTCTAATTTGTTTCATATGGAAAAACACCTGCTTCTTTTCAGATTAACCTGTAGGAGGTGGTCCCTGGTGTGAATTCCCTTGTAAAATCATCTTTTCAAAAAACATTTTTCTTAACCACATATTTTGAGGTTAATGATTTGTAAAGGAATCATATCTAGAGGTTTCCCTATTTCTGCAATTAAATAACAATTCAACATATTTTTGGTAAACTTTTCGTCAATATAGTTAATTTTGGTTAACTTTAAGATATCTTACCTTTTTGTAAGAAAAGCATCGAAATTACAATTTCATATCATATTGAAGGCACTCGCACGAAAGAATCTTTTGAAACGCAGCTCTATAAGAGGAAATTAAAATTGTCTACCAACGAATTTAGATGCAGCAATGACTTAGTGCATTCCGGATTCACATATCTTAATTAAGACCTTATGTTAGACAAAGGATTATGAAAAGTTGTTTGAAACGGACTGATAGAAATAAATATATGATTGATACGGAATGGGTTTTATGGTCACTCGCGCTCTACATCCCAAGTACAAAAAACCTCTTCCTATGAAGTGAAGTGATAAATTGCACTTTAAAACTCTTTAAAGAAATCCATGTCAGCGATCAAAGCTTTGAGTTGTCGTTAAATTGTAATAGAGCAAGAACAATCAAGTTTATCATCATTCTGTGTCTCCATCATTTAAATTTCTCAGAAGAGCTATTTCATGATCATTCATTACGAATAGATAAATGAATCATCACAACTCCATAATAGTCGACCTCGTCAAAATATACCAAACTATACAAGTATCTTACTGCATAGAAAATTGTGGAAATAGCAACGCTAACGGTAATTGCCTGGGCACAGAAACAGTAGAAGTTATATTGCAGGTCACACAGCTCAATGAACAGTGATTAGTTTTGATGTGTACTGCATCTCTCATCCGTGGATGATATGTCTTGCACATTATGGTGAAATACAACTCACTGAATTACATCAACTCTTGTATGAAATATGGAATATGCAACTCAAATAATGAAAAACAATATTGCAACATTCAAAATAAAAATTGTGCTATAATAGTACATGAATTATTAAAAATATTCGTAACTTCATTGTAACAAGAGCTATGAGAAAACTATTTTTTTCAATGTGATCTGCTTTGACCTGTCTAGCAAATCATTAGGTACAGACATGGACATTGATAGGTATGTATACTGTCATCGTTTTTTTACGTATTTTGGAATATATCTTTTGATTACATGGTTTTTAAAATCTCAAAAACGTAAGTTGAATATTTGTTATGTCAATTTCGGTTAAATCAATCTATCTTCTATAGTACTACATGCCCAGAGTATATGCTAGTTAAAAGAAACTGTAGTGCTACAAAGAATACAAAGAATAATATTCTATATTGTGTAATGGGTCTGTTTAAAATGTAACACATTGTAAATCGGAATTTATTAAGAAGGATCAATTGGAGGCATATGTCAGTGGTAAAATAAAAATAAATTAAGAAAACATTCAGAAAGGCTAAGATGTGCTGTGCACTAGTTGTACGTTTTTCTGATGAAATATCCGAGTTCTTGTTGATATATGGATTTTTGCTTTCAATGTGAACCTTTTTGCGCAATCGGTATTCCTTTTACGGAATGATCAAATTAAAATCGGAATTTTTTCTCTTTTTACCCATGAATCTTGTAGGAGGTGATCAAAGCCGATTATGCACGGTGCAAATTTTGACAACATCAAAGGGAATATCATAAATTGGCTAGTGAAAAAGCCCTGCAAATTTATAAAGCCGAAAATGTGTCAAGTCTTTACATTGTTCTTTAAAAGAAATTCATGCTTGAAGAATATTAGAAAATCTCCAAACAACAGAAGTGTAATGTAAAAGAGAGTTTCTGGAATCTGCTTTCCAAGAATGACCCGACCCGTAAAGTGAATACCTGATGATATTTAGGTTTCTTTAGGATCTTTTTCTTTGGTTGTTACTGTAACTGCAGAAGTTCCGACTTTCACATGCATCTCCCGCATAAAACTAAATAGGAAAATGCAAATAAAAGGATACAGAAAATGAACTCACCAGATTAATGTGTTTTAGGGTATGTTAGAAAAAATGTGTTAACGCTGTTCGTAGATGTACGTTAATGCCTACACCATTCGGAATAAGAGTGACTATACGAGTGACAAGACATCAGGATTTTGGTTTACATATTAAAGAAGTAAGTGATACTAGTTTCATGATGTGAATTCAGCCAAATTAACTTTCAATATCATCTGCTTCAAATTCTATCATTGGATGTTAGTTTTGCTTTATATTTTTTTTATGTTCATGTATATTCTACTCCTGAGCTATGTCATTCAATGGTTTAATTATTAGATCATTATCAAGCCAGTTTGATTAAAATCGACCGTGTTCCGAGGAATAAAGGTTGATAAATATTGAATCTAGCGGGACTCGAACGTACTTTACCAGGGGCTGTCCTCGTTGTGGAGAGGACAGCCCCTGCTGGACTATGTTCGAATCCCGTTCCAGTCAATATTTTAAAAACTTTTCTCTTAAACGTTTTTAATGTATCCATATTATCATATTTGATGAAATATTTGAGCATTGGCTCTACAGAAAATTTTTATACTATGATATCCAATAATGTATCTTCATTGCTATTACCTACGTAACAATTGATTACCTGTTACCTGAAATGCCTGTATTTGTGTTGCGGTCGTAAATGACTCTCTAGCACCAACAGCGAATAAAGGCTGTTGGAGTTTAGACGGGTCAAAACGCGCCATAGCAAAACGATCCAAAAGGTATATGAAAACGCCCCACGGATTAAGAGGTGTTAAATCTGACAGGCAAGGCAGGATTTTCATAGCTAATAGATATTTACATGTGGATAAGGTAGCATCATATATCTATTGATATAATAAATGCGCCCTTTTGCACTGTCTCAAAGCTCCTTGCAGTGCATTTAGTTTTGTTTACTTGCTAAAAGGCGTTGCTCGGAGCTTATGTGAATGAGAGATGTTATTGGAGTCCAATATGCCAAACTTTGGGTTTATGTATTTATGTATTTAATTTTTAAGAACTCTTTGAATTAATTTCTTATATTGGAGCTTGAACAGATACATATCACACTTACTCATAATACCAATGGGTGATAGTTAACTACTTATCATAATGTCCAGCTTCAACAAAACATTTCATGTAGCACGCCCTTTCCTTCTTTATATTTTATGACTATTAAATCTTATTATAAAAGTGCTTTGAAAAAGATTTTGCGGATTTACTGCAAGAGGTTTTCATTTATCTGATTTTCCTCCTCCACATCTCTTCTAACTGAACACACAGTTCTGATGGCTGAAGACTGATCTAAACCAAAATGTTCATTTTAAAGTCATTTCTGACTGCAATCTCTGCAAATGCTACCTTAATTTGATGTTTAAGTCATGGCAATAAAGATGTGATATTCAATTGAAATGGGTTTTGAGAATTGTCATGAAAATTGCTTTTGCAGAAATCGATTCCATTAGATATCTCCTTAACAGAATCTCCTTAATCTAATTTGGTCACAATTTGTCATGGATTGAATCTGTAAAAGTTTCAATATTCTATGTGATATGTGTTTTATTACTTAATTGAATTCAGATGCTCTTAAACTTTATCATCTTCTGTTACCATGTAACAGTTGTTCCATTGAAAAGTAGTTATTTACTGTTTTTGTTTTGTCAGGTTGTTTAAACTCCTTTGCTTAAATAAAAAGTGTAAACAATCTTGAACAAGTGAGGATCTTTCTTTGAGAAAACAATTATTTCCTCGTATCTATAAACAAAGGAGTTATCGACATAATCGCTCTATAATAATCCTATAATCTTAGTCATTAATGTGTTGTTACCTGCTTTCAATAGTGGTCCGAGATATCTTCATTATTCATGGTATTTTTTATTCTAGTAAACATATAATGATTTAGCCTTTTAAAAACACAATCTAAAGTAAAGTTTTCATCCAACAGGTCTTATTATTCGAATAGACATAGCAAACATTTGTCTGTACATGTGGATGTTGCGTGTCCTTGTCACTACTAAGGAGTGGAAAGGAACTTTACAATCCAGCAGTCTATTAGTAAACATGCGGACATATCTGAATGAGCCTAAAAGACATTCTAATTTCCCGAAAAGCAGGAACCGTGTCTGGCTTCATCAAAGTGGTTCCTGAATAGAAATAGAATAATTGCTTACAGTCAACAAAAGTAAAGTAGCAGATATACATTTGAACGTGGAAAGTTTGCAATCAGAAACCCGTTACACAAAGGATCATGCCTGACGCATAGACTAACGATCTCAAATGTCTCTTTAGTCGATCAACAAACCGTACTCTCGTCAAGAATGATTCCCTTTCTTAACATCCTCATTGGCTGGGTTTCAGTGCTGACTATCATCAAATTTCAAGTACCTCCTTCCTTTATTATGATGAAGAAACGAAAAAACCTTGTCAGCATTTTGTATTCAATTATATCATCACACGAATTCAAATGACACCTAATTTGACAAAACTTCGTAAAATGAACAAGGCTGGGACTGTGAGAAAAGTGATTGCTGATGTGGACAAATATATCTTTATCTATTTTCTGTATGCATAAGCTAATTTGCAGGATTTGTTCTCTAATATTTAGATATTCATTACATATAATTCATTTGAATCTTTGAATATTTAGCAAGAAAATAATATGGTATGGTAACTAGTAGTGAGTGGATTTCTGAAGAAATCAATAGGGTAAATGTATATTTGAAAAAATGAAATACTTCAGACGACACTTGCTGTAGATATCATTTTAATGATGACTGGATGCGTCGCATTTCGACTTGTTTACAAGTCTTTTCAACAGTGTGGAGTTTTTCCAACATGGCAAATATATAGGTACATAGCTAAACGCTGTAACAATGTGTAATAGACTTAGATTGATTAGCAAGTGACAAGTGGTTAGCGTGAGTAGTGCACAATGCACTATTTATGAGGGATTAAGATTTGAGTCATTATAGTGGCATCTTCCTGGTCGGTCCCTGTCCGTGAATTGATCTATTGTTTCAATTGCACAATTGACATTTCTTGTGTACATGGGTTTTTTTTCTCTTTGGATTGTCTATGAAAATGTGGCCCTCCCCAACTCTTCGCAATTTTTTTCATGGCCCTTCCATTTTAAGCGTATTTTTTTCTTGACCCTCCCCCAAATCATATTTACGAAAGTTCTTGAAATTGGTCTTTATTTCCAAAAGAGAAACTTCTTTAAGTAACGCTTAAAATAATGTTGAAAAAACCAACAGATTCACCCTTCCATTGATGGGTTTAACATGATATTTGGTCTATGATAATGGTCTAAAGTGTTTTAAAATCATTTTTATTAGACTTTTTTTTATCAACTGTTTATCAATATAGGTTTTGAATACTATTGCTTATAATACACACATATGTTTAACATAGTGTAAATTCTATCTTTAATTTTATCTTACTTTTAAGGCTCATTTTTTAAATTTATTTTTAAGATTCAAATCACAATGCCTTTTTATCTCTAAATAACAAAATAGGTTAGCACTGAGGAAGAGAAGGAATTTCTTTTATGAATGATCAACTTCTTTATTGAATTTACTTTCAAAAAAGATAAAAAGAGCTAAGATATTGCACTAGTTAAAAATTCCATCAAAATACATATCTTGCCCACATTATTCCACTGAAAACTTGAAACAATGAATTCATAAGTTGATAAAACCATGGAAGGACCAGGTTGGGAGATAAGCTCTTGACATAATGATTTCTTTTAAAGCAAAAAAAAAAAAATTTAAATCTATCTACAAACATTACAACAAACAGATGTACGTTAATGCCTACACCATTCGGAATAAGAGTGACTATACGAGTGACAAGACATCAGGATTTTGGTTTACATATTAAAGAAGTAAGTGATACTAGTTTCATGATGTGAATTCAGCCAAATTAACTTTCAATATCATCTGCTTCAAATTCTATCATTGGATGTTAGTTTTGCTTTATATTTTTTTTATGTTCATGTATATTCTACTCCTGAGCTATGTCATTCAATGGTTTAATTATTAGATCATTATCAAGCCAGTTTGATTAAAATCGACCGTGTTCCGAGGAATAAAGGTTGATAAATATTGAATCTAGCGGGACTCGAACGTACTTTACCAGGGGCTGTCCTCGTTGTGGAGAGGACAGCCCCTGCTGGACTATGTTCGAATCCCGTTCCAGTCAATATTTTAAAAACTTTTCTCTTAAACGTTTTTAATGTATCCATATTATCATATTTGATGAAATATTTGAGCATTGGCTCTACAGAAAATTTTTATACTATGATATCCAATAATGTATCTTCATTGCTATTACCTACGTAACAATTGATTACCTGTTACCTGAAATGCCTGTATTTGTGTTGCGGTCGTAAATGACTCTCTAGCACCAACAGCGAATAAAGGCTGTTGGAGTTTAGACGGGTCAAAACGCGCCATAGCAAAACGATCCAAAAGGTATATGAAAACGCCCCACGGATTAAGAGGTGTTAAATCTGACAGGCAAGGCAGGATTTTCATAGCTAATAGATATTTACATGTGGATAAGGTAGCATCATATATCTATTGATATAATAAATGCGCCCTTTTGCACTGTCTCAAAGCTCCTTGCAGTGCATTTAGTTTTGTTTACTTGCTAAAAGGCGTTGCTCGGAGCTTATGTGAATGAGAGATGTTATTGGAGTCCAATATGCCAAACTTTGGGTTTATGTATTTATGTATTTAATTTTTAAGAACTCTTTGAATTAATTTCTTATATTGGAGCTTGAACAGATACATATCACACTTACTCATAATACCAATGGGTGATAGTTAACTACTTATCATAATGTCCAGCTTCAACAAAACATTTCATGTAGCACGCCCTTTCCTTCTTTATATTTTATGACTATTAAATCTTATTATAAAAGTGCTTTGAAAAAGATTTTGCGGATTTACTGCAAGAGGTTTTCATTTATCTGATTTTCCTCCTCCACATCTCTTCTAACTGAACACACAGTTCTGATGGCTGAAGACTGATCTAAACCAAAATGTTCATTTTAAAGTCATTTCTGACTGCAATCTCTGCAAATGCTACCTTAATTTGATGTTTAAGTCATGGCAATAAAGATGTGATATTCAATTGAAATGGGTTTTGAGAATTGTCATGAAAATTGCTTTTGCAGAAATCGATTCCATTAGATATCTCCTTAACAGAATCTCCTTAATCTAATTTGGTCACAATTTGTCATGGATTGAATCTGTAAAAGTTTCAATATTCTATGTGATATGTGTTTTATTACTTAATTGAATTCAGATGCTCTTAAACTTTATCATCTTCTGTTACCATGTAACAGTTGTTCCATTGAAAAGTAGTTATTTACTGTTTTTGTTTTGTCAGGTTGTTTAAACTCCTTTGCTTAAATAAAAAGTGTAAACAATCTTGAACAAGTGAGGATCTTTCTTTGAGAAAACAATTATTTCCTCGTATCTATAAACAAAGGAGTTATCGACATAATCGCTCTATAATAATCCTATAATCTTAGTCATTAATGTGTTGTTACCTGCTTTCAATAGTGGTCCGAGATATCTTCATTATTCATGGTATTTTTTATTCTAGTAAACATATAATGATTTAGCCTTTTAAAAACACAATCTAAAGTAAAGTTTTCATCCAACAGGTCTTATTATTCGAATAGACATAGCAAACATTTGTCTGTACATGTGGATGTTGCGTGTCCTTGTCACTACTAAGGAGTGGAAAGGAACTTTACAATCCAGCAGTCTATTAGTAAACATGCGGACATATCTGAATGAGCCTAAAAGACATTCTAATTTCCCGAAAAGCAGGAACCGTGTCTGGCTTCATCAAAGTGGTTCCTGAATAGAAATAGAATAATTGCTTACAGTCAACAAAAGTAAAGTAGCAGATATACATTTGAACGTGGAAAGTTTGCAATCAGAAACCCGTTACACAAAGGATCATGCCTGACGCATAGACTAACGATCTCAAATGTCTCTTTAGTCGATCAACAAACCGTACTCTCGTCAAGAATGATTCCCTTTCTTAACATCCTCATTGGCTGGGTTTCAGTGCTGACTATCATCAAATTTCAAGTACCTCCTTCCTTTATTATGATGAAGAAACGAAAAAACCTTGTCAGCATTTTGTATTCAATTATATCATCACACGAATTCAAATGACACCTAATTTGACAAAACTTCGTAAAATGAACAAGGCTGGGACTGTGAGAAAAGTGATTGCTGATGTGGACAAATATATCTTTATCTATTTTCTGTATGCATAAGCTAATTTGCAGGATTTGTTCTCTAATATTTAGATATTCATTACATATAATTCATTTGAATCTTTGAATATTTAGCAAGAAAATAATATGGTATGGTAACTAGTAGTGAGTGGATTTCTGAAGAAATCAATAGGGTAAATGTATATTTGAAAAAATGAAATACTTCAGACGACACTTGCTGTAGATATCATTTTAATGATGACTGGATGCGTCGCATTTCGACTTGTTTACAAGTCTTTTCAACAGTGTGGAGTTTTTCCAACATGGCAAATATATAGGTACATAGCTAAACGCTGTAACAATGTGTAATAGACTTAGATTGATTAGCAAGTGACAAGTGGTTAGCGTGAGTAGTGCACAATGCACTATTTATGAGGGATTAAGATTTGAGTCATTATAGTGGCATCTTCCTGGTCGGTCCCTGTCCGTGAATTGATCTATTGTTTCAATTGCACAATTGACATTTCTTGTGTACATGGGTTTTTTTTCTCTTTGGATTGTCTATGAAAATGTGGCCCTCCCCAACTCTTCGCAATTTTTTTCATGGCCCTTCCATTTTAAGCGTATTTTTTTCTTGACCCTCCCCCAAATCATATTTACGAAAGTTCTTGAAATTGGTCTTTATTTCCAAAAGAGAAACTTCTTTAAGTAACGCTTAAAATAATGTTGAAAAAACCAACAGATTCACCCTTCCATTGATGGGTTTAACATGATATTTGGTCTATGATAATGGTCTAAAGTGTTTTAAAATCATTTTTATTAGACTTTTTTTTATCAACTGTTTATCAATATAGGTTTTGAATACTATTGCTTATAATACACACATATGTTTAACATAGTGTAAATTCTATCTTTAATTTTATCTTACTTTTAAGGCTCATTTTTTAAATTTATTTTTAAGATTCAAATCACAATGCCTTTTTATCTCTAAATAACAAAATAGGTTAGCACTGAGGAAGAGAAGGAATTTCTTTTATGAATGATCAACTTCTTTATTGAATTTACTTTCAAAAAAGATAAAAAGAGCTAAGATATTGCACTAGTTAAAAATTCCATCAAAATACATATCTTGCCCACATTATTCCACTGAAAACTTGAAACAATGAATTCATAAGTTGATAAAACCATGGAAGGACCAGGTTGGGAGATAAGCTCTTGACATAATGATTTCTTTTAAAGCAAAAAAAAAAAAATTTAAATCTATCTACAAACATTTTTAGAGTATAGGACCAAACAATGTAAAATGTCAAATCTTTACTTTATAGGAATTAAATTATCAAATTTCATAACATTTAAACTGTTTGTGTATGAGTTTGATTAAAACAAATTTAACCGTCTACATTAAGTTTGTAGCACAAGAAATCTATAGAATTTTGAAGGTACATAACATAAGGATAATAAAGGCACATCTAGGTTTCATATGTTACATTTCTTACATGTTACTTAATAGTTAAACAATAAAGTGTAAAACCAAAAAAGTATGGAAGCTTAAGTATGAAGATAGCAAATGTTCCCAGTTTTTGGAATATCAACATTGGAATTTATTTTTCTAAATATGCATTTAGATATTTTTCATCAGTATGGCTATATTAACAAATTTGCACCAACCAAGCCATCTGCTAAAGTGTTACGGTTTCATAGTTTTGTATCATTGAGAACGATTAATATAATCATTCAGATATTAATGATTTGACTAGCTGTTTTAACTTTATGAGTCTTAGTTATCAAATATGCATCTTTGTTGTATAAATATAGCAAACATCTGTTAACTGCTTGTATAAACTCTCAGTCCAACAGAACTACTTTTTGTTCTACAAGAATAAAGAACAATGTATTAAGCAATGAATTCATGGTGATTTTGTTTATATAAGCATGTGTTTTTTAAGAATATAAACCAGTCTCGCTCATATTCTGGAATTTCTTTTCATTTGATAAGGCTTTATGATAATGTTTCAGCCCCACTTTCAATTGCTAAAGAAGGATGGTTTTATAACTGTCTATTTCAAAATGACCCTCCCCTCCCCAGCCTTTCGTAATTTTTTTCATGACCCTCCCCTAGTGGCTGTATATTTTTTTCTAACCCTCCCCTTCAGTCTTTCCACGTGGAATAAAAATATATATACATAACAGCACGATTCGTCACCAAGTAGAATAGTATAGTATGTTGTCAAGTTCAGGATATATTCAGAATATAATATCCGTAAAGCCCAACCCACACTACGCACGATTGAACTACGGCATCATTACGATTCGATCGTACTGGTATCGTATTGTGGATCTGTTATGTGAAAAAAAGTGCTTGAAGCACACTATGTGGTTACAATCATTGCACGAAAGGTCACGATTCTAGCACGGTCAGAACCCAATCAATACAAACGACGCTTTCGCGATGCAATCACGAAGTGTGTAAGAATAATGCACGATTTTAGATAATTTGTGCAAAGGCAAAACACGTTAACCATTGCTTTCCATGTAGAATTTTAATTCATCCTTTGATGCATTGCAGCTATGAAATACAATGTCATCGCGATAAAGACATGAGGGCATATATTACTAATTCTAACATTATCTTCGAACAATCTAGCGGAGGTTTTCTCTCCTCTTCTCGCTTTATGTAAATAATTAAACAGGCATTCGTTCTGATTTAAAGAAGTTGAATTTCCAGACCATGTAACGAAGTTTACATCTTGACATCGAGAAACTTGCCAAGTCGATCGATAATTGAGGACATCAATTCGCTTCCTACCAAATTATGAAACCTCCGCGATTCTACATGCTGATCATCACATTCCCTTGATTACCATTTGCGAATTCTAGGTCATTAATTGTTATCATTCCAAAAACGTGAGCCTGTGGTAAATACTTTACAATTGGCATGAGAGAGTAATGTCGTGTGAGTCCAGCGCAATATAATTATCCCCATTGTTATCATTATTACCTGCTCTGTTCATAATGATTCAGTTTAATTTCTTATTGATAACAAGTAGATCTGCGATTCATTCTAACGGAGAACAAATCAAAGCAAACAGTATATTCCATTTACCAGTGAAAACACTATGTTTTGTCTAATGTGTTCGGGAGTTGATTTCTATTTACTTATTTGAATTTTCGTACGTTCGTACGGAAATTATACATAAATTTGATAAGTCCTATGCACAGAAAAGCATAAACATCTTAAACACTTATTTTTCTGATATGCGTTTTGTGCAGTATAGAGTTATAGCACTACCATACCTTCGATGGACTACCACATATTCTTGCTTGTGATGAATTCTTGTTGCATTTTTTCATACCTTGAATCAAAATCTTTCAGCAGTAATTCGTAACCTGTTTTCCCCCAATCATTTCAAGGTATACTTATATCACTACTTTCAGCATCTTTGCATAGACTTGTGTGTCGACAAATCAGGATCAAATCGTAGTCGATCGTACGTACACGTGGTGTGAGATTGGGCTAAAGCTTTTGATTGATAACTATATGATTTATAAAATCAATATTCTGTAACTGGGACAAAAAGGAAAAAGCTGAAAATTGTTTTGTTTTTAGACAAAAATAATGTTTACGCATTGATATGTTTGGTTGTTACAAATATTTTGGTATTTATCCGATTGTCAAATAATAAAGCTCATTTCTCATCTTCAAAGGTAATACAGCATAGCATACCAATTTCGTGTAGGCTAATGGATTAGGAATACATTTCAAGAAAATTGGCAAAAGAACTTGAAAGCAAAGCAGGACGCGTATTCATTCCATTGTAACCTGATATACATTCAGGGAGTTTCATTATAATTTTCATTAATCAAATGTTTTTCTAGTTCTCCAAAACACTATCAAAGGGCTGGGGCAACGGATGTCTAAATATTTGATAACCTATTTCTTCAATTAGATCTTCACAATTATTGCAAATATCCCTTAGCACATAAATCATTGATACACGCAGAAGCAATCAGCTTGAAATATTCTTAGCCTATGTGCAACTTTCACTATATGGCCTAACTATTGGGCTTTTAATTATTGATATATACTCGATTTGCATCTTTGAAATCGTTTGATATAGTATGACATGGGAGATAATACAGAGATACATTTACAGGTGCTACTTCATATGGTTTTGAAAATCGATATGAATTAATAGGAATACGAAATTAAATAAATATACATTCAAACAATGAACTATAACGTAAATATAAACGAAAATGACAGAATAAAGTTTGCCGCATCCTTATAACAATAGTGATATTCATTGTGTCACTCAATCCAAAAAACGAAACAAAAAACGAACTGATAAACCTATACAATAGATCAAGAAGCAAACTGTTCAGTACCAATCGACTACATATTCAAACCAAGTTTTGCCTATCAGCCATTAATAGAGGATATCAGTATGGGTTGATTACTTTGACACTGTAATGGATCGGAACAGTCAGTGAATGTTATACTTATGTCCAAATGCTTTTAGAATGATATAATAACACTATACAATTAATAGTAGGAGTGGAACCTAAGGATTCATTGTTCTTATATGTGCGCCAAGACACATTAATGGTCTTTAATGGGGTGGCTTTGAGGTGTGCTTATTACATATGCTTGATCTTAATTCTTTTATATATATAAAGGGAGAATAGGTTTCTCACGTGAAGGAAAGTTATATATAAGAAAGAGTAATGAAAAGTTGAATTGGTTCAAACGCAAGGTCACATATAGATTTTATAAAGATTAAGATGTGTTTAAGATTTTTTGGCTGTAAGATTTTTTACAATATATCATTGTACATTGTACGTATATTTTGTTATAAAAACGCTTGTAACGCGATGTTAACGATCATATCGTTTCATACCTGATGAGTCAATACTATTGACGAAATACTAGTATCGGATTAAAATGATTCTGCAAACGACTATGTGAAGTATGTTATATATATATATATTTCATAACCAAGAGAATCATCAAACTTGTGGATATCTCCTAAAGTGCTCATTTACTTTGACGTGTTGTCCGTTTGCAAAAACCCTAATGATCAACTGGAAAATTTAGTCCTAGAAGACTTTATGAATTGGCAATGATAAATATTCATAGCAGGAAAGTTTCTTCCAATAAAAATATATACTTCTATTCCTTTTACTTATTCAAAACTAGCATTCTGTTGTTCTGAGTTAGTACATAATGCAATGCGAGACATGAAACTCAATGGACAAAAAACTAAAAGAAAATTCAATCGATTCAATAGCACGATAATTTTTGACATACAGATCATAGATAACCCCATACTGATAAACTTAGATAAAGCATTGAATGAACATGAACCGCTAATCTCTGTCATTCAGTTAAGCAATTGATGAAATTCGTCTTTTATATTCATCCCAAATGAGCAAAACGATTATTTGTCTTTGATCCCTTCTACACGACGATAAAACTTTGTGAATTCTGCAACAGGGTATTGGCTACTAAAAGTATGGGTTGAAGAGAGAAGTTCCCATAATATGGTCTTCCCCCATTGTTTCTCAATTAGATGTTGGGCATTGGTCATCAAGTCTTCACTCGAACACTTTTCTTACATCATCTATGAACTTACATACTTTATATTTCATCATAAGAATAATTTGCGATTACTACCTCTTGTTAATACACAACAGGTTCTCTAGACTGTTGATTGATCGAGGTGAGGTGACTTGGTTTTTGACGCTGATTTCAAGAGAATTTCACTTATATCACGCCTGTAGTAATCATGATACATCGTATTGTGTTATCGGTATGATAATAAGCAACTATACCTTTCTGATAATTTTTGTTATTGTTAACTCTACTGTAGGTTAAACATTGACTTACTGCATTTCAACGATTAACTTTGAATGTTCAACCAATCAAAATGGCCATCACCTTCATGCTATTTCCTTGTCTGTTTTCATTAAAACATCATTGCACTGAAATATATTTAAACCATATAGAAATAAAACTTATTCATATGAGAAATTAATGCGTTGCTACATTCCATACATTTAATTTCTTCTTTATGTTTTTGTTAATTGTGGACCCAAATAGTTGCTGAATAGTTTCGTTCTTTTTATTTTGTAATGTAATTTAACGTATACTTTTCTTATGTATTTTCCCGACTGCAGAAATTACAATCTAAAATATTGCTTTATGCATATCAGCTGAGATGATACATTGGTCAACATCCTCTATACTTCATCCCTATAAAGCGGAAGCTAATCTATTTCTGTCCATGTGATGTGGCCTTTTCTCGACTTTACAAAGAGTGAAAATGAACTCTACAGTTTTGTAGCCTTTCAGTAGGTATGTATTATTTGTCACTTTGTGCCTAAAAGGCATTCTGATTTCCCGGTTTGAACCGTCAGAGCCACTCCTGACTAATGGATGTGTTACCTAGTGTACAAATAAGGAGAAAGATAGATATTTGAAAAAAAGAATGTGTTTTGGTCAGAGACCCGTTACACAAAGTTTCGTGCTAAAAAGATGGCATTGGTTGAGAGTGACATGTTTTGAATACATATTCAAAGTTATATGACTTCATTAAATCCTCATTATTAAATTTTGTTCACCACTTAGTTTATTTTGACCAAAATCATTCTTATCAAATAAATCTTTGTATTATCATTGGATGTGGCACATATGTTTTAGTGCAATTTGAGAAAGTTATTTCGATCGTGTCCATTAACCATTGATATTTTGTAGGGCACATTGCTATACAAGTCATGTTGCAACAGCATATAAAGCTAGCCAAACGGTAAGAAAAAGGTCAAACTGCAGTGGTGGCAAAACATTATTCAAATTGCAAAACCTCAAGTCTTTCACAGTTTAGCAAAAAATGAAAATTAACTGAATGGATGCCAGTAGGTGTCATGCTGAATAATGATAATTTATATTTGAATAGTTCTATAACCTGTAGCTGACTCAGCTTGATATTTTTCAACCTTTTATTTCTGTAATTACAATAATTCACTGCAGTGAGAAGTCTTTGATTTTCGAATTTATGATTTAGAAATGATAGCCTTTGAAGGCAATGTATTATTTCCCTGTCAGTTATAAGGTTTGATCACACCCCATCAACGTTGATAATCACAGGCCTTTGTTGTAAATAGGCACCGTTGAAGTCAAAATTAAACTTAACAGTAGTTATTTAACACAGTTACCAGATGAAGAGATTTGATGTCTGCTGGATTTTCATTTTTGATGTTGCATGACAATATCGCCTATTTATGTAAGGAGCTGGGAACATGTTAAGGCTTTCTGGGATAAGCGCAGTAGGACCTTTGTCTTGTACTCTGTATATGGGCATGTAAATCAAATAATCGTAACAGCAAATCATCGAGAGCAAAGACTTGTAAAGAATCCGTGCTAAAATTAAAAAAAGAGACATGATATACAATTATTAACATAACGCTGAAAGAATCATTTACGGGTTGGTAGATATGCCATATCAACTGTCCCGAGAATTTTTTTCCGTTAAACTTCAAGTTTTAACCAGCAGGTTTACAAAATTGAGAACTGAGATTATGTTTTTCCAAAATCAGTTTCGTGTGTAATTGTGAGATATGAGTGCTATAGGGATTTAGCACTTTAAAAATAGCCAATGATTTGGCCGGTTGAGCTTAATTTTACTCTCTCTTTTAACTTAAAGTTTGAAATTTTGAAACTTATGTATTAGGTTAAAGAAATTCCGTATTTTTCGTGAAAATTGTATTTCTATAATGATATCATTCATTGGTATGGTTCCACGTGATCACAAAATGACATTGCATCATATGTTACATGACTAGCAATCTTACCATGGACGTTTCATTAGCACATCAATTAGATCGAGTGTGTGTGTAGTCCAAGGGAGATAACAACAATCATCCTCTGGCAATGTATCATCCAGCCTTCAGTCTGTCTAAATCAAGCCCTTGGTGCCTAACACAACCATCAACTAACTCTGATGTGGTTGACAAACTGACGATTCGTGTTAGTATCAAAAGAATCGCAGAAGATTCAATCACAAGCTACTCGGGATTCACACACATTTATACATAAGCTTCTTAAGAGCCATTGTCTGCGGGTCGGAATGACATTTCACGTTAAATGATTAAAAGTATTTGAGGCGTACATACTATGCAGTCACGTACCTGTGTTTGCAGCAGAATTAACTGCAATTATAATAGCATTGCTTTGAATAAAAAAACATGAGTCAACGGGTTTTACAGATTCCATGACAACAGTTTTGACTATTTGCTCAGAATTGCAAGGCAACCGCAGTGATATTATGTATAATATGATACACAATGTCACTCTTTTAAATATCAGAAGAGCAGATCACCTTGGCAAGTCTGCACTTTAAAGACCACAAGTCGTTATGTACGAAGCATGTCCTAAAGTCAAGATTGGCCTACGAAACTGGAGAGATGAAGTCGTCCTTACTCAAATATTTGAAAGGAAGTGATATACTTTTCTGGATAACAAATTCTTGATATGGAAATATCACGACGTTTCTGATTATATGTAACTTCTTTATCAGGTGGGATGTAGGGAACATGAAACGGGGTACATATAAGGATGTAATACACTGTGGATTTGTGACCTAAATGCACAAAGAATATTTAATTAATAATTATATTAAAAACATTAATCGAATATGCCATGAGTGTTATTTAGTTACTTTAGTTACCTTTAGTTACACATCGGAAAAACTTCTTATTTCGCATATTTTTAAGGAGTTCATTGTAAAAATATCATTATCCTTTTAACTGATTACATCGCAATACTATCGAAATTGCATGCGTTTTGACAAATGGATCGTATGTCCACGGACAGAGAATAATAATAATTCAATTCCTTGGGTAGAGGAGAAATATTTGATAATGTTGCCGGCCAGTCGGGCATTATGGAGTAAAACTCTCGTTTCGCGAGAGCAGAGGGATAAGAGGTTAATTTCAGGCAAGGAGCCGGAAGACTTTAGTCAGTGCATGTGGTAGTAGCGTGTCCCTGTCATTACACACGAGAAACAGGAACGTTACACTCAGAAAGCAATGGGAACATGTCTGAGTGTGCCTAAAAGACATTTCGATTTCCTGTAAACCGAGAACCGTGTCCGGCTTACAGTCCTCCACAAATTGAGTAACAGATAGACATTTGTATAAAGACCATTATTGACTGCTTTGACGTTTTAGGAAATTACATGAATTAAGTCCTAATCTATTCTGAAGATTAATGTCTTCCGAGCAGGAGCCTACATGTGTTTGCTTGTGTATGTTTATAGCGATCTTTGTTTTTTAATTTCTTATTCCAAATTATATTTGGAATATGAAGAAACTTATAAAACGGTTTTCATTGAACTGCATCTCTGTTAAGACGAACAATATACTTGTCATCAATAGTATTATCATTTAGATACTTAACTAAATATTCCAAAAAGACGCTTGAATCTCCTTTGTGAATATTCTACAGTAAGGCCCAAAACAGCCCTTAAAGGCTGAGTTCAGGCTGAGTTCAGCTGTCTACTGTCCATGACATATCCTCTTGTCCCAATGGCACTTCCTGTCTATGACTCTCTTGGTATAGATGAATGGAGACATCTCAGATGATCAGATCAGGGTGTTGATAACGGTAAAATCCCATAACAGTTGAGGGAAAGACTTTTGACAATCGAAAGTCGATAAACAATGTAAACAAACCATTATTTTTCTTTTCTGTTGGTCGAGTAAATGAACAATTCCAAGGATGTTATGACCTCATTTGTGAGAATGCATCCTTTAAGTTGGATATGGAGACATCGGACAAATTAAAGTGACATTAACTCGTTCATTAGTCTAACATGATCATAAGGCTCATTCCACGACTTACAGGAAAATGTACTTTAAGTACTTTAAGGACTGAGAATGACAGTATTAATCAATAAGCATATACAGTAATAAATCTAAGGTTAACAAAGATATAGCAATCATTTTCTTAATATGGTATTTAAAATCGGACTGAGAAAGATTAAGTGAAGGAGTGTTTAAGATTTTCAAAAGTCAATTTTTTCCTTAAGAGCAATTTCGACCTAACACAATCAACTTGTTTTGCCTTTGAACTTTGGTGGATTTAGTTGCTTATTAATCAGATCTAAACAGTCTGTCATGAATTTATGAAAGTGTACATCCGAAAAGAGACTTTTAGGCCGAAAACATACCACTTTTACTTTGAGGTTACATTTATATTGTTAAAACCTTATTAAATATTTCAGATAGAAAACTGATACAAAATTTATAGGCAAATCATCATACGTTATGTGAAAATTACATTTACAATACCATAATTTGCAAAAGAAGCAAGTTTTCACCGACTTACGAAGCATTTTTTTCTAACAAAAATGACTTTGGGTAACGTTGTTGGATATTGGTGCCAGAAAATGGTTAAAATAGTGATGATAAAGGTTAAATGCGATAAAGTTATACATTAATGGAATTTAATTAAACGATACCTTGTACATTTTATGATAATTTTGTAATCATTTAATATCTTTATGCTTAAACTGTGGAAATATTATGAACAAGTTCAGTTAGGGGATTAAAGCCAATGCGCAAACACAACAATACAAGTCTCAAATACAAGGGACCTACATGCTACTAAAAAGCACTACAAATCCAATCTGCCAAAAGTCATAAACTGAGGAAAAATCCTAACAGTTTTCTGTATCGCACGGTAGTTGTATCCCCATGCCCATTAATTTAATTATTTTCCGAACGCGAATATGCAGTTACAGCGTCATGTCAAAAGTATTCACGGAAATGAAAATGAACGAAGAAAAGCAAGTTTCTATCGTAAATAACAAGTTGTGTATGATACTAGACCGATATGAAACGTCACCAACTCCGCTGGCGCCATGACGTCATTTTTTTCCGTCTTTTGCCGTATCGGCAGTGCAAACGTATAAATGTAAACATTTTGTTAGAAAATGAGACTGCCGCGGTATCTAGAATACAGAATAATAGATACGATGGTTTGGCTTGAAATAGAACAGGGTATTAGTAGGGAGCGAGAGCGGATTCATACACGCTGATTTAGCAGGATGGATCACCAGTCTATGATTTATATTGTTCAAGTACAATTCTTTAAACATACATTTTACTCACGAAATCCTCGATCGTTAGAGATGATAGTGGACCATGGCCACTCACTGTATTGCTGGGTTATATATACCACGATAAATCTTCTAAAGGGGCATAATATTATAGAGTTACAAAGGAATCTTCCTAACCCACTATGTTTCTATTGTTTTGTATCCTTGGTCAGTAGGTCATCCCTATATGGACAAAGGTCCTCTAATATGTACAATAAATACAAGAATGTGAGAATGTTTTCCCCAGATATGCCTGAATATTTATTTTAGTTAAACTAATTTCTACTGTTATTTGTATTTATCATATGTCTTTGCCATGACAAAAAATGGACGCCATGAAAATTTCTTCGGCAGTCAAGATTTGTTAGGCATTTTTTGAATGTTGCAACAAGCAGTAGATCGACATGATGTACGAAAATATCTATATAACCTATCAGATGAAAATGTTATATCATTTCTTTAGCCATATAAACTGGCTTGCCAGTTTAGAAAAACAAAAATCACAAATATATAAAATATAAGTAAGTTTTCAGAGTTAGTAAGCGGTAAAGTTTAATTTCTTAGTAAGTAAAAAAGTAAATCTTTATTATCATCTCTTCGGGGTCTCGCATAACGCGATAATGTTTTATTGGTAGGTTTTAACAAGTCTTCCAAATAATTATAGTTATGAATAATGATGTTATCGACTTGCGAAGGATTTTATGAATGGTTTAGTGAAAAGAACGGAATAAAGTTTAGGACGACGTGTCTTCTCGTTTATTGTTTTTGTAATTGTATGAAGATAGTATTTTCTTTTTTAAAGGGAATTTGTAATATTTGATATATTGGGGCTCCAACTTGTTGATTATCGATTGTTAAATATATGTGTGTCTCTTAAACGTAATTACATAGATTATTTTAGAAATGTTATCATTTTCATTTAACCATATATATGTTTTCCATTCCAGCGAAAGTTGATAAAGTGTGGCTATCATTCATTATGCAAATAGTTGGTTTAATAATATAGATAAAAGGGTCATAGATTATATTCCACAATATAGGTCATATATTACCAAACATAACTAAGATACCTAAACTCTCGCACATACAATTAAAAGCTATATAGTGTGAGAATAAACTACAAATATTATAATGAAACATAATGATAAGAAGAAGTTTACAATATTATGTCTGCTATCACACGTGACCTCGCTTGAAATTATTTGAATAAGTTTAGCCTATATACAACATCATTTTTGATCTTTTACATGATGTATACGATATAAAAAAGCAATACTTTTACCATCAGATAATGCTGATTTGTTTAGCCAAAAGTGTAGGTGTATTCTAGCCCAGGTATCATTGGCAAATGAAGAGCATTTGGCATAATATTTGAATAGCTCAGTTGTATTCCCGCTTAAACAACAGAAAAGGTTTGTGTTACATTATATGATACAAACGGTTCCTTTAGTCTTAAGTTAATGATAAAGAATGCATAAAAGTGGCAGACATACCTTCTGTCTTCATGAAGTTGAAATTATTATGTTGGGAATGTCATCTGCTGATTACATACCCCAATTATTCCATATAATATTGATAATATGTATATAAACTCTTTTGTAAGTTACTCATAAAGGTATTAAGCACAATTATGATATGTGTAGGCAGAAATCAATAATAAATGTTGATATATATATAGACAAACTTTTTAATATTTCCAGTTCAATGATTCCTGAAATTATCCTGAGTTGCCACATTATTTGATATGTGATACATATGCCAAGTCTTAGTAAAAAACATGTTTTTAAAATATGTTCGGTAAATGAACGAATCTGTTTAAGAGTCAAGATGGGTAATCCATATACAATATTTGAAATGGATGTAATGAATGTTTTTTTAGTAAATCATCAGAAACGAAATGATTACGGACGAACTGATAAACCGGCAATAACTACACCGGGTTTATATTCAATGCATTTAAAAAGTATTTTGATCCTTTTTTTGAAACCCTGAACGTGAAATCACATTCTTTACGAAGATTTATACAAATAAAGTCACTAGCAATTTATCATCAATATCCTTATTTTGTTCAATTTTCTTTTTATTTGTATAAAATTGAATAAATATATATGTCTTCTGTCAGGTTATTACTGTTGCTTTGTTTAATGTAAATAACGTGTAACATATCCAATACCTCAGAGGATTACTATCAACTAAGGATATGTTTATGTGAATGAAATATGGGCATTTATGTAAGTGTATGGTTGTAAAGACCCATGTAAATCATGTTTGTGATTTATCTTGATAGGAGAGGCTCATTTTGAAATTCATATGTGGTAAAAAATATTTTTTTAAATTTAACTTTAGCGAGGTGCTAAATGTGATCCAAGAGGTTTTGTTTACTTTGACTTTACCAAACTTTATCTTATTTTTCGTGAGTCGCTTTTGAGTTGGGGAAAAACTTGCAGGGTTTCCTGTCATCAGCTTTCATGTGAAATTATTCCACACTTCCTTTCGATGTTAAAAATAACAACATCATTTGTCTGCCAATGTAGACGTTGCGTGTCTTGTCGTTATGAAAGGTGAAAAAACCCCAGAAAATGCTTTTCCGTCTAGTAAACTAATCATTATATACATGTTTCAATGTTTTGAATGATTTTCATCTGTTACAAGGTTTTCCAGCCGTTGCCTGAATTGTAACATTTATAAATTGTAATGAAAATCATGAAAATGATTTTGAATATCATGTGTGAACATTTAACAACAATTTAGAACAAACACGTTTTAAAAAAGAGTGAAGGCTAGGTTGGAAAAGTATTAAATCTATATAATATACAAAAGAGACAAAGAAGAAAATAACGTCTTGATCAGTATTCTTCTTAAGGAAGAAACTTAAGTTCTTGACAATCTGAAACGAGATTAGTTTTTGTGGGGTTCCCCATTTTAGAACTCTTTATAAATATCTTTGTCACCCTAACAATGGAAAAAATTCAATAAGCACTCAGCAGAAGGCAATGAGCAAAGTTCACAGACACGCCATTTGAGAGAGGAATACTAAATACTGTTTAGAAACTCTTAGACTATTGGTATTGTAGATAGATAACTTTTATAACTATTAGCGTCAGAGGAATACTAAATACTGTTTAGAAACTCTTAGACTATTGGTATTGTAGATGGATAACTTGTATAACTATTAGCGTCAGAGGAATACTAAATACTGTTTAGAAACTCTTAGACTATTGGTATTGTAGATAGATAACTTGTATAACTATTAGCGTCAGACTATTACTCAATGATGTAAATAGATCTCATTACTAGGCCATTTACCAGACACGTATATAAACACAAGGGAATAATGACAAGCCACTATTTGTACTTCGTGCTATATTAGGCTGAAATGAAACACGAGAAGCATATCCAAAATTATAAATCCTTTTAATAGTAAATCATGGCCTATAGTATATGGATGCACGTCATTTACACATATTATTTTGTTTACTCTTCTTTAGAATAATTTCGTCCCACGTGAATGCAGAAATCATTATTGCACCTATTGTTTTCAATTAGACCATATGGTCATCTACGTTGTAAAACGCGCATATATATATATATATATATATATATATATATATATATATATATATACTATAAATACTCTCTATATGTATATTTGTGTATGATGAGATCACCTGGTTAAAACATTTTTATATTACCCACATCGAAAGATGGACACGGTATTATTTTTCCTGTAAGTCACACGGGAGTTAAACATTTTCCTGTAATTTGATTGGTTGTTGTGAACCAATGAACATTAACGTTGTGCCGGAACTATTTCATTCATCTTTCATACTTTTCCCGACTGGTAATTTCTTTACCAATATTCTGCATTTTAACAATGTTTAATAGGTCCGGGCAGTTGCCATTCATAAATTCTCTGATGTGCCGCCGCAGAAAATGGTGAATTAAGTCTCTCAAAGTGCACAAAATTATAGAAATTAACGATTATTGAATACTACGTCCTCACGTTAAGCTTACAGTCGCCAAGAAGTGACTTGTATCGTTCTATTATAATGACGTCATAGACACGAGCAGCTATGACGTACATAGGCGTATGAATTTGGAGATTCGCCATTCTAATCCTTTATAGAGAAACATTTATTTCTATCATATACGAATTTTAGTCTTTTAAAAACATATGGGTAATATAAACAATAACCAACTCGTGACGGGGAATGATAGATTATTTTTCCCTTGTTATATTAATTGTGTAATTCCAATTCCAATTACGAAATGAATATAACTCGGGAAAGATAATCGAGAATTACACAATTAATATAACTCGGGAAAGATGATCTGTCATTCCCCGTCACTCGTTACTTATTGTCTATGTATTACATTTATACATGTTGTAGGAGCTATCAACGAGAGCATTGCACCAGTTTTGTTCACAAAAGTGTGTCCTGAATCCATAAGCAGATTCATGTAGTTAAAACAGATCTGTTATTCACAACATAATATTGCAGGCAGAGGATAGCGTTTTCATGTCACAATGTATTATTCTTATGTTCTTACGGGAGGTGATTTATCATTGTAACTCTTAGTGAGAGAGTTTCAGTTTCTTGCCAGAGAAAAATTATTGAGTTATAATAAACGCCTTCAAGGTACTTCAACAGCTGTCCCCGGAACGGTCTGTATGCCCTGATGCCATGGGAGCTTAGACGTCTGGCCACTGTTTGTCTGCTTGCCCAGTAACGTGCGCAGATATTGGTCGTCCTGGTGGGTTGTGACTCTTGGTCAGCCTGATCTTGGTCTGTCTAATGTCTGTCCCGAATGACGATAATGTTGCATTAGTCTTGTGACAGTTGTACGGTGACACCCAAGCGTTCTTGCAACATGGGTGTTGGTTGCTCCAATTTCAATCACCCCGTTAGCTCGCTCACGTCGTTGTAAAGTCAATCTTGTCATTCTTCAAATGTTCTTTTTACAAAGCTGGTGTCTGACAACCAATTCTAATTGGTTTTATACCCGTCGGGCATGGGACTATTTTGCTTTGCATGAAAAAGGTGAAAACCATAATTTGACAAAATTTAGGAAAAACATGCGTTTGATACCACAGTTCAATATGAAACAATCATTGTTGTATTTGGGAGATGTGTTTTCATGCGATCGGGATTGAATCTGAGTTTGATTTTTTCTTAATTTCAAATCTAAAGTGGTAACATACGTTTCTTTTGCCCGTGAGTTTAAAATTGTACTCTTCTTCCAAGTTAGAAATAATAATTTTAAAAACCTGTAAATATAAAATTCAGATAATCGTTTCTTTTTAAACCTCTTTCACTATTGACATGATGTACAATGTTAGGTTATTATCAACGTTTCGATATTTGAGGAAACTAAAAAATGATAATCGGGTTTGTTATATTACATTAGATTGTCTAAATCACTAAATGAATTAGTGGTATCCGTAGACGTACGTAGAACTGCAATTACACATGAGTGTACATGATTATATCATCACCCGAGAAATGCCACGAGTCACATAAAATCTATCATTACCTTATCATTTGTTAAGGTGACTTTTACAAATGAATGTTAATTTCTGAGCACTCTTGAATGACGTTTCAGATAAATGTAGATGACAAGACATGAGCACATGTCTTCATTGAGATTATCAGTCTTTGTATTAAAAGATTATCATGAAAACATTTGTCCTTGATTACTAACATCAGCTTAATACACTGGCACACAGCATGTTTTACTATAACTGCTAACTATACGTCTCCATCAACACTATTTACATGTGACTAAGTCTCATGAGTGAAATTGCATCTATTTAAGGAGCGGGAATCATAATGTGCGTTTAAAAGACTCCTTGAGCAAGTGTACATGGACATCACGTTCGGAATCAAAAGTGACCATTCTACTCACAAGCTACTAGATTTGCTCATGTAGCCAAATTGATTGATCGGTAGGATATATAAAGAAATCGCAATCGGCTGGTCAAAATCTGTGATAAGTATTCTGCGTGTCCAGTGATGAAGACGTGTAGGAAAGACTGTGTCTCTAGACTGTGTCTCTAGACTGTGTCCAGAGACACTTGCCGGTCGTCTATTCACGTCCTCATAAAATGCTCCTCTTGGTACTGATAATCCTGTAAAGATCAAAGTCGCTGATGCATAGTTCAAGTATCAAAGAATGTTTGCATTGAACATGAGAACTCCAAACGTTGATGTTACGATTGCCTTATAGAATTCTAGAAACCAAATGATTAAAACTGTTATTTTGTTTTCTCTATAACAACATAGAGACACCAAATTTAATGTCAAAATAAGGTATCTAACAAGCTCAATCGTACAATTAGAAAACACAACCCTAAAAGGAGAAGTAATTAATACCTTTGAACGGTTTAGGGTCTATTTTTTAAAGCGGCACGAAGCCTTTTGTTAACGTCATCAAATAACGAAGACTTAAAAATATGTCTGTTCCCAAGACAGTTTGACATCAGATTTCAGTTGACATTATTCTACATTTACCATCAGAGATAAGAGTTTTATGAAACGAGATAATTTCAATGCTTAAAAAGTTACGTCCACGATAAACAACTTTACATTATGTTCAAAATTGTTTTTGACTGCATTAAATTGGTAATACGAAATGCGAAATATATTTTCAGACACACTTTTTGCACCAGCTGAGACTCGAACTATTACTTCAAGAAATACTTGCGTCACGAAGAGAATGCGGTATCAATAATATAATTATTTTTATCATATAATCGGCAGTGTTATCAGTGCAATAAACCCATCTTGTAATCATGTTATCAGATCCCTGATAACAATGCAAATGAGGGTAACTAGGTCTCACTACTTTCTCCGTACCGAGAAGAGTGAACCCTAAACCGTTTCCTAAGCAATACAAATGATGTGTCGAGGTTGGTATGTTTTGCAGACGTAAGCGTCAATGTAAACAAACATGGCCGCTTCGTCAATCGGCGATTGTGTTCGAATCGATAACAAAAAGGTACAGGTACCACAACAGCTATTATTGACATGTTATTGGCAATGGGAGCAAACACTACTATGTGTACATCGATGGTGAAGAGTATGAAGGGAGCTTTGAACACTCCCGCCTGACGAAGATTCCAACAATTTAACAAAGATGCCACGGCAGGCGACGGGTCGTCTCGGTTTCACTTTCAAAAGTTTTGATCGATACTAAATATATCTGAAACATTTATGTGTGATGTTTTATTCAATCAAAACGAATACACGGTTGTTGTAATAGGTTTGACAAATTGAACTATTTTGCTCGTGTGACGTCACTTTCCTATGATGCGAAATGTGAGCTTGCCTAATGATGACGTGGGTTTATTCATACGCCATTTTCGTTTGTAAAGGGGACACAAAATTAACCGAAAAAACCCCAGGTTTATTTCAAACATTTCAAACGGTAAACCTCGTCTAATACAATTTTTATTGTTTACATCGTGATATTTACGATATCAAAACATACTCTGGTAATAATCTCTATTTATCAAATACGTTAGCATATCGATATCATTTAACCTGAATAATGTTACCTCTCAGTATCTTGAAAAAGTCGGAATAGTGGACATGGTAATAAAATGTTATGGAAATATATTAGAATGTCTCATTTCGCCAGTGTCAATTTCAGTATGGCTTCTTGTGATTGCTTCTTTAAATGAAAATACCATAACATTATACACTTTATAGTAATTATATCAGAACTTAAGAATTTCAAGACGATTTATCTGATGCATTCAGTTTGTAGTCAGTTACAGCATGTCAGTTTGTCAGTTACTCAATCAGTCATGCTGACGTTCATAGCAAGATCTATGGACATTCATATTTTAAGAGGAAAATTGGTTATATGTTATCCTACTAAGATTCTATTCATTTATATCCTCGGACAGTTTGTCATTTATTAATTCTAAAATGGACCTTGGCAAAACAAGCGTTATTTCTTAAGATGCTTAGGTGACACAACCCATCAACATACATAGTTGTAATGTAAGTAATTAAGGAATATAAACCGAATTCGGTCATTCCAAGATTATGTTTGAAGAAGTAGTGCTCCAGACTCATAACAATGCTAAATGTTGATCTTATTTGTCGTTGATATATAGGTTTGCGAATGATAGTTGGCTTTATCAAACGTTTGATTTAGATTTACAATCATTTACATTAGATTTATAGACATCAATTGAAAAAGCAGCAGTAGAAGCTTAAAAAGTATTTTTTAAATAAGAAATGTGTGAAATTATCTGTGTTAATAATATCAGTTTAACTTATCTGCGATTATATTAAATCATTGTCTTTTGGAGCTTTCGAGAGTAATAAAATACCTCTTGTTTTTAATTTCAATATAATTTTTACTCTTCAACTTATAGCACCTGAATGTCTTTTAGAGCAACTTATTGGCCGTTTTAGGATTTTGATCACACCACATCAAACTAGATAACTAAAGACTAGCTTTAGAGAAAATGCACTAAAAATTCAGATTGAAAATCAAAAAGAAAGCCTTGAAGACATATGATTTAAGATTGAAGGTTCCATCTGTGCTGCAATGTTGCTTGCCTGTTCGTTTGTTGCTTGCTGAAGTTTGACACGTAAAGGCTTTCTTGGATTTAAAATGACAAATACATGTATGAAAAATTAAAAAAATCTTACTCATCATGTTCTTGGATCGTTTTACACCGCAGACAGTTATGTTCATTATTAATTAATATGACTAATGGTTTGGGCAATTATTGATGTTTGTTCTACTTAAATTTGAATGTTGTGTTTAATCATCAAAGCATAAAACTTACATAATTTTATGTAAAAACACATATAAAAAGTTATAAAAAGTATAAAAATTTGTAACAATCTCAGTATTTCCAGTGAATCGTATCGGATCACTGAATTTAAGATTTCTCAACTACTGTAACGTTCGCGTCTCAGTGCGAGTTTTGATTGAAATGATTGCCACAATAAACTGTAATATCTATTTTTTGAACCAGTTAATCAGTTTTCTCCATGCTGATTGGATAGAGTAATCAAGGAACTTAAACTTGGCTACATTTTAACAGAAATCTACCATTTCAAGAGAGTTAAAAATCAATAAATTAATGACATTGTAGATGAATAGCATATTTGTTTGTATGCGTTAATCTACGAGTTGCTGCTATCACTAGTATCCATGATCACTTCATCTGGAATACACAGATTAACACATTTTCTTCTTTGTTTTTGATTTACTATGAGACAAGCCAGTGTGTTTCATGCAATCTCGGATTCAGTTAATTCTAACATTAAACATTTCAAACAAAGACAATTATTCTGATCAAGGACTGGCTGATCTTAACAATATATCTAAATTATACGAAGGATCACATTAAACGCCATTCATTAGTATCTTTACTTCTGATTCTACTTGAAGCATATACACAATATTGTTTAGGCCAAATTTGTAAAGGCAATCAATGATAGGTATCAAGAAGTTTATTAAAACGAAAAAATAATCGTGATTGCTTGCTCGTGATAAATTTAGCCAGTTGTAGGCTCCTTCAACATTTTGAATTTTTGTAATTATCTGTGACAGATATAAGACAGTGTGAATCACTTATTTGTTAATGTATCATAGTTTTACTATGTGAGGATTTTTTCATTTTTTCATGTATGTTACGTTCTTTCAAATAAAACATAAGGGTAACTTACAATTTCCAAACTTGATATGATTCACTCATAACATGTTAAACAGGGAATATTCAAAAACATTTCTTGCTTAGTCTAGACATGTCTTCGGACAACTGTTATTTGCAGGAATAAATATTGACTACAGTATGTCCACTAGTCTAGGTCAGGTCATATAGTCTGAATAATGAGCCTGCGCATTTTGATGGTTTTGTTCATGATGATTTGCAATCAGTCAGTCCAAATTTATTATAAGTCGACTGTGTGTCCCCTTCTGAAGAAGTATTAAACGTCTGTGTCCAGGGGGCACTCGCCTTTCAGTTTGTGTCGGTGGGTCGTATTTTCAATGAATTGCTCCCATCGCTGGCAATAATCCTGTAATGATCAAAGTCACTGATCTAGACAGGATTGCAGCTTATAATATAATGATGAAAGACACTGTGCATTGGACATCAAGACAGTTTTCAAACTGTTTTTATAAGGTTGAATACAGTACCATTTGCCAAATATATCAATTAATTTATCATAGCTCACCTTAAAGCTGACCAGCTGATAATTTGGACATGAAAAAAATAAAAAGTATCTATTTTTAAAATCGAAAGTTGACCGAAGCACAGATGAATGCTTACACTATTTTCAAACTTCTGAAACGTGTGTGATCTCGATCTGTCTGTATGTTTGTCTGTCTGTCTGTCTGTCTGTCTGTGTGTGTGTCTCTCTCTCTCTCTCTGTCTCTCTCTCTCTCTCTCTCTCTCTCTCTCTCTCTCTCTCTCTCTCTCACTTTCTCTTTGTTCTCTCTTTCCCATAAAATCTTGCAATTTCGTGATCAATTATAGGACGTATGGCCGTGTTTTCCAGCCTTTAAGTTGAATATAATATTTTAGTACTTCAGACACAAAGATTGACTTGTCATCTTCCAGAGGTACATAAAACATACCCCTTAAATCAATAATATATGGAGGAATACTCCAAAAAGCCTGTGAGCCTCAAAAAAGTGGTAGTTATGAACCTCTTAAATCATATGAAGCACATGACAAGATCCTGCTTTCGAAGATGATGACGTTGAAATAGAATTAAAACATTTAGTTTGAACGGTTTGTGGAATATTAGATAATGTATGTCAATGATCTGCTTTTAGGTAAAAGCAATGTGCTTTTTTGTGTGTTTTCTTTGAACCTGGGAAGTGTCATCAAATTCTTTACAATCACATAAGAGATGTATTACCATTTGGTTGAAGATATCATTGCAGTTTTTACCTGGTGGATGCTGAACCTTCATTTCAAATTTAAATGGAAACCAGGGCCTAGATTTTCGAAGCTCTCTTAGTGCTAAGATAGTCGTAAGCCAATGTTAATCGATGGTACTTAAGACTCTCTTAGTGCTAAGAGAGCTTCGAAAATCTAGGCCCTGCATATTATGACTGACAACTCAAATTCTAAATCATTCACATGAATCTCCTTATATATTGCTCGTTTTCTTCTTACTTGGAAGACGATGAAAGGGTGGCTGAATATTAAACGGGCTAGAGCCGGATACTGTTTGGTTAAGCTACGTGATTCTATTTTCCTATTTAAGACGATTGAAAGGGTTTCACACTTAAATGTCCACCTGTATCCTTTGTTTGATATTTGATGCTACTTTCTACACATTCGGTTAATATAATCTGAAGATCATGCATTTGGCATAAATATATTTTCATTGGAGTAAATCTGAAGAAATAAACTTTCCGTTCAAAACGAACGTAACACTGCCACTTTAAAGCTAAATACAAAAGTTCATTACGGATCTTTACATACAGTTTGCAATAATCGATTTGTTAAATTTGAGTTAGACATGAGTATATGGTAATTCGTTAGCTCAGCAAGGTTAAAGTATTTTTCAATCTAACAGTTTTCCAGTCTGAAATTGATATTTTAAAATGTCAGTATGCACTGAAAAAAATGTCTTTAAAACCTGATGTTTTAGATTAAGGAAACAGACAAGAAGTCTAAGGGTCAGGTGGGTGATTCGACATAGCAGTAACAGTAAACGGCTTCAAGAATATCTAATGACTTAAGAAATAATTCCCCATCTCAAATTTTATAAAACCACTGTGACATGTTAGTATTCATTACAAGCGAGCATGTCCAAATCAATTTAATTAAGAGATCTGAACTAAGAACTTTACAACTGAAAAGGAACGTTCATTGTTAACCTAGGCACATGAAATAAGACGTTTTAAGATATTTGAAAATCAGCTTACATATGAAGGTTAGTACGGAGTTTTATGATGACCTTCAGACATATGTTACCATAAAATAATTTGATAATTATGCTCCTTCTGTTACATGAATATTGCGATTTGAAACAACCCAGGCATATTCTGATCACAAATCAAAATGAGTATGAAATAGATGTCCCTGGTGTTAATGATAACTTGTTAAGATGAGCGATTCATATTGTAATTAACCAAAGAATGACACAAACATGTGCCCTAAAGACACAGTCGCTTGTTCAATAAACTAGCTAAGGTTTAGCACAGCTTAATATCTGTAGTAAACACAGACGTGCAGATTATTGATAAAGGTCAGGCAACAACGAAAGTCTAACCGTCGAGGATATACAAGTTAGGAATGATATACTTCAGTGGTTCAAGTGAATTAGATAATATTGATAAGGATCTATGGTATGAAGTTGTTTCCAAGCTAGAGTAGTTGAGGTATGCTGTTTCATGCCTAAATTCAGATTTGATATCTTTGTTAGATTCCCTAATAGGATACACTACATGTACAAGGTTTAACATGCCAGGTAATCGCCGAGAAACTACCATTAACAGCAAATAGTATTGCACCAAGCAAATAAAACAGAAATATCAGGACAATAAATACGTTAACAATATTTTGTACCTTTTATGTAAGTCATGCCCCTGAGAGAACAGTATTGGACAGACTGACGGAGGTACGGACAGTGTTCAGATTCAATTATTCGGGAAAACTGTATGATAAATAATGACATGAAGATTTATTAATTTAAGCGAAAGAAAAAAAGTACTAATGTTGAAGTTTCCAAATCTGTTGCTCAATGTTATAGAGTCACGATGTCACAATCACATATGCAGACGTTTAACGCAAAAAAGCCCTAAACGCTAAAGTGCGTGTTTTAAAATTTAATGGTTTTGTCAAATATGTTGTAAGTTTGGTTATGTCTCATTAGCTTTTCAATAATTCTAAGACATTACCAGTCCTTATAAAGATAAAGTAAAAAGTGTATAATTAATGGTCAAAAGTGTCTAAATCATATGATATAAAGAATAAATATAATAATAATCTAGATTAACTGTTCGACAAACATCGACAAAAGAGGATGGTTACAGAAATGTTTTGAAGAAACTTACAATAGTGATAAAATCTTAAAAGCGGAAACGGGGTAATCTAGTGTGTAACTGATGTCAGTAAACATAATTGTCAGCATTGCTAGTTATGTGAATCAATTAACTGTCTCTTGAGCGACATCCACTAATGATGATATCTAACTTAATGTCCATTCTTTCTGATGGTTACGACACATTATGAGACCAACGTAAATTACAAATATCACATTGCCACGTTGCCATGTACAAATACCACCGTATATGATTGTGGCCCAGCTGTGACAGTCATTTATCAGTTACCGTGGATTGTATCAACAAAAGGAACATTACAACACATATTTATAAATGCATAGCTGACAGATATAAACAACTTGATGAGAAAGTTTGTTGAAATTCTATTTCCAGATTACGATGCAGAAAATCCCACAGCTTCTAAAACTTGCTCAGAAACATACCTTGTAATTTTCAAACAAATTTACAGATGATATATATCTATGAATATAACATCTACTATACACTGATACATCTATAACGATTTAATACATATGCGTGGAAGAATAGATATTAGAAGAAAGATAGGTTATCTTATCAGAATCAATGTTCATCTTGGCAACAACTTTTCAAAAAATTGAATGAAGTATTACTACTAACAAATCCTATCATAACGCTCTAAGAAATTAAAATCTTCTAAAATAACATTCGATATCATTAACAAAGTTAAAGTGACATAAAGTATTTTTATTCATTTATTGTTTTGATATATGTACGAATTTCATATTAACTGTTTAAATTTCAATCAAATAATAAATCCTCTCCCTCCTTTGATAATTGTTATTTTCTATTTCAAAATACTTATGTACTTCTTACAGACGACAAAAAAAAATGTATGAAAAAATCGTCCAGAAGAAATTGTCTTAACAATAAAGTCTTCATTCTCCATCATGAAGTGCAAGATATTTATTCTTCAGACTTTAACAGAGGTTAAAAGTTCAATAACTTTTAAAGAAGCTTAAAAGCCAAATACCGTGTTCTAGGCGATTGGTCCAAAGTAAAGGTGTAAGATTTCGTGTTGGACACACATAAATACTTTCCGCAAATTGAAAGTATTGAACTCATCGTATCATTTGCCAGAATCTTCCACAATGATTAAATCTTAAATTTCTTGTAATCAATGAACATCCCAATGTCTTTAAAGACTCCGAACATTTCTATCTGATGTAATGTCAGTTGGATTTCCTCATTATATAAATAACCAGCAGATAGAAACAGTACCTCTTGAACCTTTCTCCTGACACTTTATATTCAACTTTAACTTTCATTACACAAAATGAATATAATGTCTTCAAAATAATGAAGAAAAACACCATACATAAGTTGTCGAAATTCATGCTTGACCTACAAGTATCCGCTAGCCAATGACTACCATTCCTTTGGTATGACAGTCTGGAGACTTTCAACAGCAGATAAACGTTGAATGTTTTTGTTATTTCAACTATCCTAATCAAACCTATACCGAAGTCTCAACTCAAGCTCGATGTAGGTAGGATGAAGTCCATCATATTTATAATGATATTTTGAATGTCATCACATATCTCAGTGAATTCAAGAAATACCATTGAAATAAAAGATAACCAAAGCACTCCAAAGTACAAAACATTATATTGTTCATTAACCAAGATTTATAACGCTTTGTTTGATAGAGGTTTATTTCCAGTACAGTGGGGTAAGAGTATTATCTGTCCATTACACAAGTCTGGAGACAAAAAGGAAGTGGATAATTATAGAGGAATCTCATTAATTGATACTTTATGTAAAGTGCTTGCTGCCATATTAGATAAGAGGTTAAGATCATATTGTGTAAAGATGAATGTTATTTCAGAGTTTCAAGCTGGTTTCAGGCCAAACTATTCTACTGTTGATCAGATACTTGCTCTGCAAGGGTTGATTCAGAAATATCTCTCCAAAAAGAGAGGAAGGTTTTATTGTATATTTATTGATTTCAGTAAGGCTTTTGATTGTATAAACCATAGAGTCCTGTTCAAGAGCTTGTCTGATACAGGTAGTAAAGGTAAATTATTGAGATATCTTATTTCCATGTATTCTGCTCTTACATCTTGTGTTAGAACATCAAATGGGATATCAGATTATTTCCAGTGTAATATTGGAACAAGGCAAGGCTGTATTTTGAGTCCTATAATATTTATTATTTTCATTAATCAATTATCCTCAATGTTTGAGAAGAACGGTGGAAAAGGGCATTTCATATCTCAAGATTGTCCAAATGTGGTGGCTTTATTTTTTTGCGGATGATGTGTCTAGTGTTAGTGATACTGCTGTTCAGCTACAAAGAAAAATAAATGTACTTGAAAAGTTCTGTGATGAAACAGGAATGAAAGTAAATTTAAATAAAACTAAAATTATGGTTTTCAGGAGAGGTGGTCCTCTTAGGTCATATGAAAAGTGGTACTATAAAGGTAAAGTTATTGAGGTTGTAAATAAATATAGATGTCTTGGTCTTGTGTTTACTCCCACCTTATCATGGACTAGGGCACAGAGTTGTTTATCATCCCAGGCTAACAAGGCTCTATTGTCATTTTATGGCTACCAGCGCAGGTATGGAATTGTTTCTTGTACAGGTTTGCTTTTAAGGTTTTTGATACAGTTGTTATACCTATAGTTACCTATGGAGCAGAGATATGGGGGGTTCACTATTCACGAGTTATTGAAAAGGTACAAACGTCGCTATGCAAGAGGATTTTGAAATTAAATAGATATACATGTAATGTTATGGCCGTAGGGGAATGTGGCAGAATTCCCCTTCAGTATAATTATATGTTAAAACCATTAAAATTTTGGTGTAAATTGATTACTATGGAAACAAATAGATTGCCTTATCAAACTTATTGTATGTTAAAGACACTTGATGATGCAGGTAGAACAACATGGGTATCACATATTAGAAACATTTTATTTCAGTTTGGCTTTGGTGTCCTTTGGTTAAGCCAGGATATAGGAAACATTAAAATGTTAATTTCACTTTTTAAACAAAGATTGTTTGATTGCCTGAGCCAGGATTGGCTTAGCACTGTTTCTGAAATGAGTAAATGTCAGACTTACTGTCAATTTAAGACCATGTTGCAAGTTGAAAGATATCTTTCCTTAGATATTCCATTGTACTATAAACATATTTTGAGTCAATTTAGATGTAATAATTTCAAACTTGCTGTTGAAACAGGAAGACATAATGATACAGAATATTGTAATAGAGTCTGCTTATATTGTCATAGCAAAGGAATATCACTAGTTGAAGATGAATATCACCTGTTAATGGTTTGTGAACTCTACAAGGATGCAAGAAAAGATTATGATTTTATCAAACCTAGTAAGGAAGAGTTTGTAAGACTTATGTCTTGTAATAATGAAAATGTTATAGTGAATATTACTAAATTCCTTTTGCACGTTCGTAAAATTCGAAATATGTATTCTTTCATTCAATAGCTTGTATAGATTTAAATACAGAAATTTGATTGTATAGTATTTATGAAAATTGTTGAAATCTTTTAGGTATTTTACGAACGCTTGTCCAATTCCTGTAACTTGTATCTTGTTACAAGTTTACCAGCCGCACATGGATTTGTAATAGTTATTGTAATTTGGGCCATGGCTTTGAATACTGAATAAATACTGTCTGTCTGTGTGTCTGTCTGTAAAAGACACAACAAGGATGCAATCTTCTTGATAAATACATCAAATGATTATTTGCAACTGCTATGGCAAAAAAAACTGTGCAGTGCGTTTTATTAAATTTAAGTTTAACACATTTTAAGATAGTTGACAGTATTAATTATGGATTGCTTATTCCATCTATTTATGTTGGATTTTGTTGTATATAAGTAATCTGTTTTAAAGGTATATGTAACGATTCCTTGTTGCAAATGAGAATTTGACCAATACTTTGATGAAACATTCCTCGTGAGTTCATGCTTGTATACCAATGTGAAAATACTTTGCACGAATGCATTTTGTTAATAAAAGTTCAAACATTCAACAAATAACTATTATCATTAGAAATCTTAAATATTGTCATTTGCTTAAAATGGGGAATTTACTATGTTTTTCGTCAAATATACAATCATAATTACTAATTTAGCCAGTGATATAAATCAAGTTATGTTGGACAGAATGTGTATGTAATATGTATCAGCATATGTAATAAGAGTGTATGTTTGCTTCATAATTAGAAGTTGAAATATAGCATATAAGCATTTCAAAATAACTGCAGTGACTCAGGAAACTCAGAAGGATTATTGGTAAGTTTCAGAATGTAGTAAGCATATATGTATGTTGCACAAAAGTGTTCATCAAATGATGAACTTTGTTAATTTCCTTTGGAGTTAAAAATATGTACAATTAACATTTTTGGACTGTTTTATAACCGTTTTTCTATGTCAAATACACTTAACTTACCTCTTTCAATGGTATAACGGTAGAATGAGAGTCTGTCTGTATTAAACTATTAGACAGACTTTCGAAAGAAGAAGAGTGTCGACATTCAATGGTTATTTTACATTTTTCGGTTTAGGAACTTTTTTTAAGGACGCTCACAAATATTATTACTAAGAAAATTTTGCACAGTGTTTACATCTTTGAATGAATCACACATGATCACGCAGATAGTTGAATGCATCTACAAAGAAATGATTAGGGATTTAAATCTCTTCCTCGACGATTCACCGGTTTCTACTGTGCACATTTGCGTTTTGTAGATGTGATTATGTACAAAATGTAACTATAAACGCGATGTTATCAAATTTGCTTCCTAAACAAAAAACTCAAAAAAGTCTCTCCCTCCCTTTCTTTTTCAAACATGAATCAGGTAATGATGCCTCGTTTGATGATATTGTCCGTCCAGAATGCAGGAAGTTATTAGCACGTCAAGTTATGTACACATCCATATTATGAGCTATTATGTTAATCCCTTCTGTCAGTTCAATCTGGACAGTTTTCATATCGTTCATTAACTAACCTATTACTATTGGAGAGTGCATACTTCACACTCAAAATTCTCCTTTACCTTTCTCTGATTAGAAAAATATAGTATGCAATGTTGATTAACACAAATAAACTTGACGTTGTTAACGGTTTCACCCCTCAGATAACTTGACAGTTGAAGGTTGATTATCTTGAAATGGTTGACAATGATTTCAGACGGTGTTTGCTGTTGCAAAATCAGATGAATCTTTAAAGGTAGTACAGTACTTGTCTTGCTTATTTGTCAATGTTGTCATCGACTTCAATGCCACTAATATTCTGTACACAGGTGTAAGAAGTGCAAAGTGCAGGAAGTTAAAAAGTGTTAAGACAATACAAAGTGTCAATTATGTGATGTGGTTGATGCTCCCATGTGAAACTAATCATTATTCTTATAATAAACATTCACCGATAACATCTTTACTAAAAGCCACGTCAAAGTTTGACACAATTATTCATTATACTTTGCAATCGGCTAGTCAAAATCTTTGATAAGTATTCTGCGTGTCCAGTAATGAAGATGTGTAGGAAAGACTGTCTGTGTCCAGAGGCACTTGCCGGTCGGATGGTCTATACACGTCCTTATGAACTGCTCTGGTTGATAAACATATGAAGTTCAAAGTCGTTGATGCATAGACCAATGATCAAATAAATTGTTCAATGAAGATGGGAAGTAAGAACAGTCAGCATAATGTCGATGTATAACTAGTATTCTAGAAACAAAATGATTGGAATAGTTATTGAACATAAGGTATCTAGCAAGCTCAATTATACACGTCAAAAACTAAATTGATAAGGAGAAGTAAATAATAACTATGAAATATAATACTATGAAGTAAATATAACTAATTTTTGGTCTAATTTTAAAAAGCGACACTAAATCGTTTGTTAAAGATGATAAAACACTTAAATAAAGGACTTACAAAAGGAGGAATCGTCCAAAACAAAGAAAAGGAATAGAGCAATCATCATTGATATCTCCAAACTACATACAACACATGTCTGATCTAATCATAATACAGGTTATTGAAGCATGGTACAATAATGCTTCATACTGTAAAATATTTAATTTGTTTATGGTTGAAGCATTTGTAGATTTAGGAATGCAAACTAGGAAGATATTATTTAGACCACCATATATCAATTCAACTTCTACAACGACGGGAAGAAACGCATAGTGAGAGAGGGAGTCAGCAGGTTTAAGGATGATTTTAATTTGGTGTGGCTTGTATACAGCGACATGTCAAGCTTGTGTGCCCCTACCAGGAGCATGCTATCTCTGGCTGGCATAGCTCTCGGGGTACAATCCTTGATACATAACATTACTTTAAAGTTCAATCAAGTGATTCAGTAACATTAAGTCATTCTTAGCTCATAGCTGTAAATAAAAGCCATGGGTTTGGAGCACTGATCTTTCCATGATTAGGATTGTGCCCAAATTGATGATTGTATCATTTAGCCTAAATTATATTATCTCTCAATGAACATACCAGGGCCGACCAGGAAGGTAATCATATCTTAAAGCTTATCTTAAATCAAAGAGAGTCTGAATAGTAGAGATTGTAATAAAACGTTATAAGAAGATGGAAGAATTTGTACTTTTACCAGTGTTACAGCTTCTTGTGATAGCATTTTATGTTTATAACAAAAAAAAAATACAATTTTATTTTACCCATGACAACATTTATGCGATGCATTCAGTTTGTAGTCAGTTGCAGCAGGTCGGTTTATCAGTTCATGCTAATGTTCATAGCCTAGATAGATGAAATTGACGTTAACATGGTAGTGTCTATTTAACCTATCGACGGAATATCGCCTTTTACCCAACCAGACACAAAATCGGACTTCAATCCAACATTGTACAAGAAGACGTCTAAAAACTTAATCATATATTGTCTTATAATTATGATTCATCTAGGTTTGGTTCATAGAAATAAAGTTTGAAAGAACTTTCGTTTGAGTTTAAAAAGGCTTTCTGCTTTCTGAGAGTCTTATAATGCATTTAAAGTATGAAATAAATTCAACTGATACAGTCAGTAGATGTAGCAGTTTTGCGATCTGGTATCTTTTTTTGTGCAATGTTTTATATTTAATTATAAAGTGCCTTTCCAAATATTGTTCAAATATTTAGTGACTAAAGCAACTTATTTCATAAATTTTAAAATGGACAATGGCAAACATGATGGTTGTCATCTCACGCATTTATTTTGTTTGAGGTTCCTAGGCTGAATATTAGCTTTAACACTACTATCATGAAAAAAACTCGGGCTACTACTATTGTCGTCTCGAAGGAAACTCAAGCTTTTCTTAATAATTTATGTTGACGTTTAGAGTATCCTTGTCTGTGAACGAGGACAGTTTGATTACTTGACTGACTCCTTATCAAAGAGCATCGTCCTGACAAATATTCTTTAAGATATCTGACAGTTCAGTTTCGTGTGTTCATACGACGTTTGGATGTAAACCGGAATCCGGCAAACTATAATCCTCATAAGATACATTTTATGGGTTAAACTGTGAAAGGTATTTCATTATATTAATATTGGTATTTTGTAAAAACAATTGACTTATTTTGACGATTCAGTTAGTTTAATTTGGATGAAATGTTTTAAATTGTGTTATCATGTTAAGTTTTGTATACACTAACAGCTTTTCTTTAGTTTTCCAGTGTTAACAAGACACTCTTTATTTAATCCAAAACGTATTAAAAGAAAAATGTTAATTATTATTTGCTTGTATCTTACTATAAATAGCAGTCAATATTCTATTAAATTATACATTTTTAGCAACTATTGACGTTCGTTCTAATTATTTACATGGATGGCGTGTTTCATTATCACAGCATATAATGTATATGTAATAACACATAAAAAGGGTTCAAGGTAACTGTTACAACCTCGGTCTGATTACTGATTAAAAAAGTCTGTAAACTTATGCAATGTTGGCGTCTCAGTGTTACATGTGATTGAAATGGGTATTTGCCACAATATATATTGAGACATATTTTTAAAAAATTTGTGATAAAACCATTGCACTATGGTTTATTGCTTGTTTGAAAATATATTGTTTTCAACACTGAACTGTACTATCTTTTGTAAAAGCAGTTGATCAGTTTTCTCCCCGGTGATTTGATAAACAAACTCTAACAAAGCTACTTGTTTCAGGAATCGACCATTTCGAGATCTCTTTTTATAAATACCACTGTCATTTTCCCTCAGACAAAATCAATGAACACTTAAGACGCTAAGAAAGATCACAGTTCACAGACGTGTGCTTTTAGAAAGGAGATCTAAAAAGTAGTTAGAGACCCATAAACTAATGGCATTGTAGATATATAGCATCTTTGTCTATTTGCGTCAATCTACGAGTTGATGCTATCAATGGGAACCATTATTTCTTAATTTAAAGTACACTGATTAACGATATTGTGTTATGTGACAAGTCAGATTGTTTAATGCAATGTCTTGATTCAGTTCCATGTAATATAAAGAACAGTTCAAACAAAGAATTTTATCATGATCAAGAACTGAATGAATGTACAATTGTGTACATTTACTTCTTTTAAACGATGGATCAGTCATGATCAATAGTTACTTGACATGCAATTTTAAATATAGAATACCTTTATTAATTTGTTTTGCTAAACTTAGGATGGCGATCATTGCCATCAAGAAGGCAATGAAACCCAAAAATAACTATGATTGCATGAAAAAGAAGGTCAACTCTGTAAGAAAGTGACTGAAAGCAAATAACATATACAGAAATGTCAGGACATTGTCACATTTTGATTTCCCCTCTTAAATGAAACTGCAAATGCCTCTGTGAACATGATATACATCTGGTAATGAACTTAGTTATTGGTATTCTCCCAAAACTTGATTATTTGATTATCTGTGACAGATAGGTGTCAATATAGTTCACTTATTTTGTTCCTGAATTATAGTTAGAGTTACATAACAGTTTTATTTAGTTTAATTATGTGATGATGTGCTGAAATAGAAAAAAATTTCAAATAGAATACATTGGCAATCAATACACAACCTCTAGTTTGAACGCCTTGATAATTTTTATGACTAATAACTAAAAATGTCCATCATTCAAGAAAATATACTAAACCCATTTTAACAAAACAGTAAATTAAAAATATTACATCATTCATTCATAACAACTCAAACAGGAAATGTTCAAGAACAGTTCTTGTTAATTCAAGGCAATCCTTTGTACAACCGTTGTTTGCAGGAGTAAATATTGAGTCCAGTATGCCTACTAGTTCAGACCAAGCACTAGTCTGAATCATGTACGTGCTCATTTTGGTGGTTTTGTTCACGATCATTCGCAATAAGTCAGCCCAAATTTATAATAAGTCGACTGTGTGTCCACTTCTTATAATGTCTGTGTCCAGAGGGCACTCGCCTTTCATCTCTTGTGGGTCGGTTGTCTTTTGATAAACTGCTCCCGTCGCAGTCAATAATCTTGTAATGATCAAAATCACTGATGTAGACAGAATGGCAGCTCATAATGATCAAAGGCATATTACTTCGAATATTAAGATGGTGTAAAAAGGTTTTGTATAGTAAATTGTAGTACATATGATAAAAATATATATATTAATTTGTTATAGCTCACTCTAAAGCTTAACTAACAGAACATCAAAGTTTGAAAAAAGTTTCAATTATTATGCATTGTCCAATTGGTGAGGACGGTGATACAACAGACCAATGATAAGAACTGTCTGTGTCTATGAGTCAATAGCTTTTCAGCTACTTCGTATAGACATTCTGATGAACTGCTCACAAATGTGCTCTTTCATATATACTTTACCGCCAGGAGTTCATCAGCTTTGTCTGCAGTGAAGAACTTTTCTTCAAGCAGCAAGGTTTTTGCTGCAATGCTAAACAGAATTTCAGGCCAACATCACCCTGGGATCGATAGTTCAAGCCATAGGTTGCAGGTTTCACCGCAATGCATAGCTATAATCCGTCACTGATATGAACAGCTGTGATATAAGCGAAAAACTCTTGAAAGCTGCGTTGAACCCCTAATCACTTCACCTCACCCTTCTTAGATAAAACATTTGTCCTCCTACAGGAAAATCAGGCTATAACATAACTGAAAGGATATTATTGAATAAAATAACCCCCTATATGAAAACATATTCATGTATAAAAACCCTAATAAGTTTGCAATTGCACAGCAAGGATGATATATCTTCTTATGGTGTTCTCATACACATTGAAACAGGCTTATTTTACTATCTAATGATTCATTTATGCTAAATCCTCGCTTCATGATAAATGGGAATGGGTTTTATAGTTCCGTTGTTTTTGATAAACAGTTACTTTGACATTTGATTCATCTGAAGGTAGCATTTGATATTCATTGTATGCTTTTACTTGACATATATCTTGCCTCTTACATCTGATCTGACATAAACTGTTTTAGGACTGATCGCCATGGGATCAATATCCTGTAAATATCGTTTTTCCTATATGGGATGAGAAAAGAAAATTCATTTCTCCTTCTCTTAACGTTCTGTTTATTCTTTACACTATACATTATACATCCTGGTGCATGAGCCAAACTAAAGCGGACTGAAGCACAACTCGTCTAATACTATGTATGCTTACCATATTTTAAAACTTCACAAACGTGTGTGAGACTTTCATTCTCTATTTCTCTCCCTCAATCCCCGTTGTTGTAGTATTCTTGCATTGAATTTCTATGAATGAATTTCTGCACTGTTGTTTACATATTTTTTCCTACACATTTAAAGTATATTTCTCCCACTTTGTTGTTTCCCAAATCCCATATGTTTGAAAGAGTTAGCTTTAACTCCAAAACGAATAGAATTAGAATTAAAAGTTACCGTTTATTTTTAACAAATATTGGGTACGGCAGTGTTTATGCAACCTATTAAATGAATATCTACTTTTACTCATTCAGACAGAAAAAACTGCCCTGCTATCATACAGAGGTACATAAAAATATATCACTTAAATCATTTATATGTGGAGGAGTGTTTAGATTGTTCATAGGAATACCTTTTATCCTTAGTTTCATTTCATCTGGGTCAGACTCGATGTGATTATATTTTACTGAAAATTAAATTTATGAACCACGTTTTGTACATGAAGGTTATGATTAGATCTTACCTTACATTGCATTGCATTGAAAAAGAATTAAAAACTTTAGTTCGATTGAACAGTTTGAACAATGTATTGCACTTCTATAATCATGAAACTGGTCAACAATGTGCTTACTTTGATTATTCTAACCTGTGAACTGGAGATTAAACTGCTAATGGTGATGTCATACAAAATTGGTTGAATTTGTATCTGGTGGACGCCCAACCTTCATTTCATGTTTCCTTTGGAGCTAAGAATTGAATAACTGCATATCACCTCAATGTTTTAAAATCTCTTCATGTCTTGCATGGATGCTTCTTAATCAAAGTACGTCGTGCTGACCATGTCCGAAAGTTCATATTACTTCTATCGATAATGCTGTTCATATTAATCATTCAAGTGATCAAGTTTCACATCACAATCAGAACATTCAATATCTTAGATCAAAACTGGAAGAAAAACAAAATAAAGTTCTTCCAACATCTTGAATATATCTAACGGGACCTGAACCAACTTAGCAATTGAAACCTAGGTGTAGCCCATAAAAGACCCATAAAAACGTTAACAGCATTGAGAAAACAAATGGATTAATAAAAGAATAGATTTAACTGTGTCATCTTATGAATTATAATGAGTAAAACATTACAAGTAGTTGGATATTTATACGCTTTACAATACAACTTTCCTCTATTTTTTGATGATTGCTTTATCAAACATTACTATTGCAATAATTCTGAGAATAATGTAAAGTTAATGCAAAGCCTAATACAAAATGTTACTACGGATCTTTACAGAAATTTGCAATAATCTTAATTCCCTTCAGTAGTCATAAATGGGATAACACACACACACACATCTGCTCGTCTGAGTTCAGTAACGTTAAAGAATTTTTCAATTTAACATTTTTCTATGTGTAATCGATATTTATAAATGTCAGGATGAACATAAGAGTTTTTCGAAGGTTTAATTAGAAAAAAGCACGATGTTTTTTAATTAAGGAAACACAAGAGTCTCAGGGTCAGGCAGATGGTTCGACCTAGCAGAAACAGTAAACGGCTTCAAGAATATCTTATTTTTTAAATCGTTCATTCCAATCTTCAATTATATAAAACCGGTGTTACATGTTACTAGTCATTACAAGAGACCATATCCAAAACAATACGGAACAGATATCTAAGAGCGTTAACTTTTAACTTGAATTTTTTTTCAATCGTTCATTGTTAACATTTTTAGTATATCAACTTATTTTTGGAATATAATGATATAAATTATGTTGGTAAGTAACCATACAATATTGAATAAAGTGAGCTCTTGGTATACATTTTTAAAAAAACAACTCAGGAATATGGTTATCATTAATCAATATTAGAATATCAAAAGAGATAACTATACAATACAATCACTTTGGATATAAACTAAAAAATGACGAAGACATATTTCCTCAGAAAACGACCAGGGATTGTAGAGCATATTATGTTGACATAGGTGATTCAAAGAGATTATTTAATTCTTAAAGTACGATTTCCGGACTATTACTGTCAACAATTCAATCATTCGGAAAGGCTATTTTAAATATTTATAAATTATTATTTTTAGCAAAAAACTTTCAAATTATCATTTAAAAACATAACTGAAAGATTCCTGATTAGTTGTAATGAGTTGCATAAAAAGTTTAACAGGCTAGAACCTATATTTTTTCGTCTTGAACCGCCCCCTTGCAAACGTCATATGCTGAAGTAAATATCGACTCCAAGTATTTGAGTTAACTTACAGTGTGGGCCAGGTCACTAGTTTCAATCAGGCCTGTTCATTTAGTTGGTTTTGTTCATGATTATTCGCGATCACTCTGTGCAAATCGATGACAATTCGACTGTGTGTTTATATCTGAAGACGCTTAATAATGCCAGTGTCAAGGGGCACTTACAGCTTTTTCTTGCAAATATCATAGTCGTTGATGCAATAAATATGATCAGATATTTTGAAAACATAAATATTGTTTGAAACAATAGTTATTATAGACGATGAAGTAAGTTAATAGGGAAAACACTTCTTCTTTTCTGTGAAGGCAATACTGGAGTGCATATTCTTATGTCGTTTTCAAGCAAATGACGTCCTTACAATAAAAATGTTGGCTTTCATCATAAGTGCCCTCATCATCCGTCATCGTTAAAACATCTAAGATGCCAGCAAAAGACGTTTTAGGTAGAAGAAAATGTCCAAATTGTCATTTATGTCACTAAAACTAACAAAAATAGGTCGCACTTCTTTCTTTATGATTAGGTAGGTATGAGGTAGGTTTATCATATCGCCAAAATTGCAATTCATATAGTTAAATTAACTTGTCTGATATATTGTAAAATACATATAACTGTAAAATATCACTCAAATCCACTCTAAATCAAGCTTATAGACATGGACGTGTGTGAGGAGGAGAGGATTCGTGATAAAGAATCAAAGAGCATGTAACCAATTCGTTGACTACTCACTCTGATTAAACCCAAACCGTTGAAAACGTATCAAACATTTCATACTCTGGTTTAAAACGTATGGCTTAGTACTTCATTGGTACTTGTCTAAATATGTGTTATGTGGAGTTTTTTTTTAGCATTAATGGGTTGAGGTCGTGTGTTATTTCATACTTAAACTTCGATATGAAAGCCTTGTCCCATGCAATAGTTTCGAGGTAAATATTTTCGATCAGGGTTTGAATACCCTTTTATATTCGCACATTGATTTATCATCAACTTAGGTTCAACCACCGTTTCAAGTTAAAATCGTAAAGTCCCCTTAACAGTGTTTAGTATTGACGTTGAAGTAAGCTTATCGAGTTGATGATAATGATTAACAACTTTGGAGTCATGTGTTTCCTGTGATCAATGAGGATTTTCATGTCTTTAGAAGACAATCATGCTTGTTTCTTCACAGCGCACAGTTGAGTGTTTCATTTTAGACTAGCGCCTTCTACCACGTAACTTATGAATCCCCTTCTTGACATGAGCCAACGGGGACACTCAGTGAACAAAATCTGGAATAACATTGCTCATATATAGTTTCAGATCTTGAAGTGTGGGCAGAATTCACCTCTATTTATCAAAAGAAAACTAAATAGCATTTTCAAGAATTGTCAACCTTTAGTTTTACTAAATACATAGAAATGTACATATTTATTGTCTTGATAAAAAAAAACCAATAAAAAATGATAATGAATTTGACACCATACGGAAATCAGTGTCCTGTAAGCCGGCTGTTGATGAGATGTTTACAAATGATGAGGCAACTTGAACTCACCAATGGTCTTATTAACCGTTTCAAATAGATAGATAGATTATTTAGTTGCTTATAAGATATCTATATTTGACTCACTCCTAGCTTAGCCATCTAGCCAATCTAGGATCTTGTTCCCAGTAGAATTTTTGTACATCTATTCACTTGTGACATACTTTCTTATTTTCAAAATATGGACCTTTAGAATAGAGATTACATGTTTAACAAATGATATTGAATTTGTATTTCTCATATATATAAGCTGAGAGGTACTAAATTGACATTTCCAAATTATTATTTTAATAGTAGTTCCGAGTGATTTGCAAAAACTGAAGTCTCCTTTTTTAAGTTCATATAATCTTAATTCCAATATCTTAATTTTACAAAAGTGTATCAAACGTTTCTTTCTTAGTTTCACAATTCAGTAGAACTACATGTATAATCACATATAATTATATTCGTTTAGATATTTTGAAAAACTTTCAGTTAACCATTATTTTCATTATTGGTAACCACAACCGAATCCACTGTATTTAGATTTCAATGACACAAACAAAACGTTTCATTTTATCCCATGTATCTTGGGACACTGCATCGTGTGTTTTATTTGTATTAATCATTGACTGATCCATAGTACTATAAAGAAAAACAAGACAATGCAATGACGATAGGAGATCTTGAATTAAAAAATCCTGATAAAGATTTATAAATGACGAAGCTACATATCGTATTTCAATAACTCCTTCATAGATATCAACAAACATGTGTGCTTACTTGGTCTGTTGGAAATGTGTTGCTGTTAAAAGCAGACATGTGATCGGATCCATACATTTAATTCACGTTCAACATTTTGGCATTGCTTTTTATTTCAAAACCATTGTTGGAAGACTGAAGTTGTTTTTACTGAAAACAATCTCATTTTAAAACGTGTCTGAGGTAAGTCTTTTATACTTTTTCACACACAAACAGATAAACCAAAATGATACAGCAGAGGTCTCAACATTTTCAGTGGCAAAAGTTGGTTTATTAATGTATAGTTCAAAGTGATTGATTTTGATTTAGCAACGCCAGGGCGAAGAACTGAACGATATAACATGTGTCTCATAAAATACACACTTTTTAAAAAGTGTTGACAAAGATTTAACAAGGATCAACGTATGTAACAACATAACATTGATGGGTACATAAATTTCTTGAAGACACAAACAATAATAATAAAATCTTCAGAGGAAAGTGGGTAATCTAGTCTGAAACTATTGTCTGGAAACAATATTATCAGGATGGATAGTCATGTGACTCACTGAAATGTGTCTGGAGCAATATCCATTTATATATCCAAAGATATCTATCTAAAATGTCCATACTTCGTGATCGCTACGGCACATTATGAAACAAACATAAATTACAAATATCACATTGCCTCGTTTACATTAACTGTACAAATATATGTACGACCATATATGATTGTGGCACTAGCTGTGAAAGTCACTAATCAATTACCGTAGATTGTATCGGCAATGTGCACATTACAACACACATTTATAAATGCCTAGCTGACAAGGATCAATAACTGTATTTGAAAGAGTATGAAGTTAATTGAAATATCATTTTCGGATTATGACGAATACAATCACACAACTTTTATTGTTCTTAAAAGAAACCTACAGATGATATTCATATATGAATATAACATTCCATCGACTACAAATACAGTTCTGCACTCGTCTGCATCGGAGCATAGATATTTGAAGAAAGGTTATTTTATCGGAATCAATGTTCAAAGTTGTCAACAACTTTAACACGATAGTCGTACTCTCTTTTGTATGGGGTTTATTAAAAACAAGATTTGAAAAGACAACTTTACTTGATGAGAAATTGGGCATGTTCTTAATAAGAGATTTGATAAAGTTATTACTGCAAACAGTTTCCTAAAATAAAAATTAGGAAAGGAACATGTCTCCTTTGTTAAAACAAAGTTTTGTGAACATTAGTTGTAGTCTTCAAATTATGATGAAATGACCCATATTTTTACAAAGACTAATTAGGTGTCCCATAGTTTTCAACTAATGTTCATCCTCCCAATGTTCATGGTATCCTCCCATAGTTATGATCTTTTGGGTATGACTCATGATTAGCTAAAATCTCCAGGGATGTCAACAAAACGCAACCATGTGTCGTAAATGAATCTCATTAAATAATATATTTGATTCGTTCCCTGAGACTAAATTTTAACATTGTACCTAAGGTCAAACTATTTGAATAGATCTAGCTAAGAAAGCGAAACAAATGATTTTAATCAAACGAAAAAGGAAAAACAACTTTTATTGAAAATAAAAGCCATGATTTCATTATACTGTGGCAAGAAAAAGAACACAACAAATGCAAATTCACACTTTATTGTTTAGTTCAGAATTTAATAGACAGCGTCACGCCATCTTTCAAGACGGGTTTCAAATCTCGGGGATCAGCAGGAGGCAGTTGTTATTTTGTCGATGTACATTCTGTCGATGACGTAGACGTCGATACCGCAAAGGTCGATGCGGATGGCGCCTTTCTTTTGATAGTCGTATCAACTGTAGCTTCCATTTCAGCTGATGTTCCCTGTAATGAATACAGAAATTATGAGACAATAAGCAACAATACCGTGACAAAACCTGTAGAAAGTTTTAGGGAATAGAGTGACTACGTTTTGTTACTTAGAGCTCATAGGCTAATCTAGGCGATGTGTTGGATATCAATCAAACTTTCGAATTTGAAAGAAACATGGGGATGAAAATGATAGTAGAGTCGACTTCAATCAATTCAAATAGTACTCCAGTAAAAATAAAAAAGATCCGATGTGTCACTTTAAAGTTTATGACACATCTAAAATTACACAGAGTACGTAATAGGTCGAGATAAGATTTAAGATATAGATCTCGGATTCCAGAACACTATTGTAGGTACAATTATTATGCAAATATAACGAAGAACGTAATTTACTTTACTATATTTTAAATTGGATATTATCTAGACGAAGTGAGGATCCAATTTTGAGAATTTTGAAAGCTTGAGGGGTTGTCTCTAAGGGTTTTTGTCATTCCCGCAAAATCAAAAATAAGTCTAGAAAGACTATGTGCAGTGATATTCATCTGCTCATTTATGAAGTTGTTTGCGAATTTATGCAATTAGTAGATATAAACACTAAACAGTCTCTTCAAACTCACCTTGTAGCCTCGGATTGCTACAGACTTATATCCCGTCCTCTCTGCGATGAGCTGTTCATCTATTCCACTGTCGTAGAGCCGGGTAGCTGTAGTAGCGCGGAGTGAGTGGTTGCTGAAGAAGCCGGGGAAGCTTGCTTGTTAACACAGACGTCCGATAGTACCCCTCAGTGATGGGTGCCGATGCAGTGGACAGTCGAAATATACGAAATCTGCTCCGTCACTGCCTTTTATACCAAAAACTCTCCCATAGTTGGGCACGTGCAGGGGTAAAGTTGCGTTTGAGCACAGCGTCCAGCGTTCGCGTTTATTGAAACAACTCAGCATTATTAATGCACGTGCTCGGTGTACGTCGAGGTCGAACTTTGTTTTAAGTAGGAGAAAGTCCTCAAACTGGAGATTATTTTCGCACGCGGAGCAGGTTGTCGGCCTAATGGCCTGCAACCCGCTCCTCGTGCGAAAATAATCTCCAGTTTTCGGACATTCTCCAATACATAACATTAACAGCCACAATGAAAGTGGCATAACGTATAATTTGGCTATAATACATGTAAGAACTCCATATTTACTGAGTTAACGTCAATCAGATTATGTGAATTCACAATAAGGTTAATTTTTTTAAGACGGCAATAAAGGCAGTCTGTTCAAAAGAAATTGTCCGAACATACAAAGAGTTCATTCTCCACTTTAATGTGCACGTTATATATTTATCACAACAGAAGTTGAACGTTAACTAACTTTAAAAAAAGCTTAAATGCCAATTACCATATTCTAGGTAATAGGTACAAAGTAAAGATATAAGATGTCGTGTTGAACACACATGAATACTTACCGCAAATGGAAAGTATTGAACTCATCGTATTTCAAGGATTTTCAACAATGGATTAAATCTCTTTGGAGTCTTAAATTTCTTGTGATCAATGAGCATACCCATGTCTTTAAAGACTCCTAACATTTCTATCAGATGTTATATCAGTTGAATTCCACATTGTCTAGGGGCAATAAACCCTGTGTTCAACTATTACCTCTTGATCTTTATTTTGACAATTTATAGTGCACTTTAAATTTCATTACAGAAAAAAATCTAAAGTCTTCAAAATAATGGTGAAAAATGTCCATACATAAGTTGTCGAAATTTATTACTATACTTGACCTACAAGTGTAAGTCTGAAGACCTTTAACTGCAGATAAATGTTCAGTGTTTTGTACATTTCTACTATTCTTATCAAAAGATTAATCAAACACTAATAGTCACGTCAACCGGATGAAATCAAGCTTGATGTCAATGGGAGGAAGTTCATCATGTTTCCAACGAAATTCAGAATATATTTTAGTGTTAAAAATACTTATCACATATAACTCAGCGAGTTCAAGATTTGCTTATGAGCTATGTATAACCTCAAAAACGTTAACTTCATATATACTTACCAGTGAAAACTTATTTTTTCAATAATAACAAACTTTTCACACATTAATCTAATAACTGAATGACAGATAGTCCGTGCAGAAAGTTTAACATATTCAAGATGTTAAACAGTATTGATCATTTATTAATTATTTCACTGTACCATCGCATGCCAAACCTTTATCGATGTGATGTAACATTACTGATGACAACATGCTCATTTTAACCAAAGATATTCATAAATTGTATTCTTAACAACTGGTTAGAATGCAGTGTATACTTATGGGAATGAATCACACATCTTCAATTATTATGACGCAGGGAGTTAACTGTTTATACAAAGTCACAGTTCAGTCTCATTCTCAACGATTCCCTCTTTTCTACTAGGCATATTTGACGTTATATGTACGTGATTATGTACAAAAAGTAACAATATAGGCGTCTCAGAATCAGTTGGATTCAATCAAATGTGCAACTTGAACGAAAAAACTCACATATCCCCCTTCTTGACTTTTTCAAACGTGAATAAGGCAATCATGCCTCGTTTGGTGATATTGTCCGTCCAGAATGAAGGAAGTCATTAGCACGTCAAGTTATGTACACATCCAAATGAAGAGCTACATGTATATCGCTCCTCTCTGTTCAATCTGAACAGTTCTTTGATTACGTTCATTTATTCACCAAATTACTTTTGGAGAGTGTAGTTTTCACACTAAAAATTCTCATTACCTTTGTCTGATTAGAGGAATACGTTATGCAAGGTTGATAAAGCACAAAAAGTACATGACGTTGTGACAGGTTGATACCCTCAGATAATTGGAAGGTTATCAAACGTTGTTTGCTAAGGCGAAATCAAGGGAACCTTAAAGGCTATACTACTCTTGCGTAAATGTTTTCACTGACGTCCATGTCACTATTATTCTGTACACAGGTTTTTTTAACGTATTTGATCCTAACCAAAAACTAAAATATTATTTATAGTAAGACAATATCAACTGGTTAAAATAAAAGAAAGTACTCAGAAAAGGGTAAATATGAAGCATCGTACAGGATAACTAAGTTACCAAGCTTTGATAAGGGAGCTTGAAGTGGCAGGTTCGAGCACCTCATTGATCCGGTTGTAAAACCTTGGAGTACACTTTGAGTGCAGACTCTCAGTGATATCAAAACCCCTGATAAAGAGTACACAACCCTGTGCATTTAAAAGAGCCCAAGAATCCGTTGGTAAAGGACCAGATGATGGCCACATGAAAACGCGCATGCACCATATTGAAGGTACAGCAAAGTGCAAAAAACCTGAACAAAATAGTGCGACTATATGTCCCACTTCACCCAGCTGTGAATGGGTACCTCGTAAAGATGAGCATGATGGGCAGACTTAGTGCGCCAAATGGCTGGAACAGTTCCACGCTCAGAATGGAGTTGATGTTAAAGGTATGTATTGGAGAACCTATGATCAACGTAACTGGATATCGGCTATATAAATGTTGAAATGTACATATTGACATATGCAGATACTTTTTTAATATTTGTAAACTGACTAAATGAAAACTAAATGTATTGCACCTGATTGCTCTTGATGAACTAAAAGGAGCATAATGTCTGGTACATTAAATACTTTGAAGTTAAAGAATACAAACATATCATCTAAATATAATCTTCAAAAACACTCATTTGAACATATTATATCTCAATCTTTTGATATTATAGATATATTATTGATATTATACATGTCTAACCTTAGAACAAATAATTAGTTGTTTTTCCTGCAAAGATACGAACTTAAAAATAAACTGTTAAACATTAAATGTTAATATAATTTCCCAAATAATGAACGGTTACAGTGAATACGTTATAAGTGTCCTCATTATTGCAAAATTCACAATATTTTAGTTGATACTGATACCCAAAATTGCACTGTGCTATCTTACTTAATCAACAATAACTTGAAACAACTGATACATGTTGCTGTTTTATCTTTTATTTTGTAAAAACATAAAACTACTCTTGTGACTTGTTACAGGGGTTGAAAGTTTATATGCCTTTGTTGTTGGTCCTGTCAATTCTAAGAGAAAAATAATTGGTTGTTGTTCATGCAATAATCTTTCGTGTACATTTTTTCAGGAAAATGTAATGTAATTAGGCAAATTAAAACAGCTACAGTGGAGAGAATATTGGTATTAAGTGACCGGCCAAACAACGGTTTCATTAAAACAATTACATAGAGGTTATCCTCTTATCATAATTTGGGATGGTATATATCCTGCATTAGGACTAACCATTGTAATTCGCGAGTCTTAAAAAACTGAATGTTTAGTCTCGTAATCGTTATTATATATTTAAATATTATTATTTATACATTTTTGGCTCCAAAAGATACCAATGTAACAATGGCTTTATTCTGCCGGGAACACAACCCACTGTATTATACATAATGATGCAATCTCATGGGATTCCAAAGTGTCACAATAGCTCTGAACATTGTGGGGAGAATGCGTCGTACGAACGCAACCAGTGGTTTCTAAAGTGCATGTGAGGCATGACAGGGTCGTGCACTGAAAGTATGAAATGGTTCAGAAAATGTAACCGAGTGTCAGACGAATGAAGGAGTGACCAAGGTTATAAGGGCTGTTATGAGCCGTGAGTATGGTTTTAAAAATTTAATGGTTGTTTAATGAAATTATTGATGTTTAAATGTTTGACAACAGCATGTTTGGTTGAATGTAATTCATGATGTGTCATGTGTATTGTAAACAAATGTTGTGAAATATTACATTTCAAAGTGAGCATAATGTTGTTTAACCAATGTTGCCGGAAATTATTGTATATAGTGTTTATAAAGATTTCACACTAGTGTTTTGAATTGTCAGCTCTTGTATGACTCATTTTATTAAGTTGACAATTACATTGTAGTGGAGAACGTGGGACGAGGTAGACCAGGGAGTGCATGGCTGACACGTGCTTATGGACGGTAACCTGAGACTACGCGTGACGCCCCTGTTCTGTGATGACGTCATCGGTAGCACGGTATGACGTCATCGTGTATCCACGGTGTGTGGAGATGTACGACGGACTGATGAGTTCGGTAATCCTGGTAATTGGATGTTGCAACGTGGAGAGGATGAACTACTGAACATCAGGTCGTAGTTAGTTGTGTTGGTGCGCTGGCACTTACATGTGATCATTCAAGTGTATGACTTGAACGTTCCTCCTTCGTACCTGGCGAAGCGGTGTTGAACACTGTGACGAGGTGAACTGTCGGGCTCATTTCGGAGTCTAAAATATATATTATCATGTGTCGTAGGGCCATGAACTTTCATACAAGTATCTGACTTGTACCCATTGCCATGTATGATGGACCGGTATCATTTGTGTACACTGTGTATTGTTTAAGTGAAATCATGTGTTAAATGTGTTGTAAACGATTTATGTAAATGATGGCTAGAATGTGGACGGGTGCATATGATGATGCAAGTAAGAATTTGGGTCGGTAGTTGAACTGTGAAAAAGGTTGCGCATAGGTGAATGTTCTGTGTAACCGGGACGTGTATTTGAACTGAGGTTGAGCATGTGTGTGTTGGGGAGGAATGCTTGCAGGTGGTTGATGTGGTAAGCGCGGTTTCAGGTGAGTGAAATGTGTGTTCTGTGGGTGCATGAAATGTGTGCAATATCATTTGTGTGTTAATGTTTTATGTAATAAATGTATTCATGGGATTCAAAATCTTGTTTTTCCTCTGAGCTAAGCTAGTTTCGTGACACAAAGTCCTGATTATTTTGGAAATTCACATCGATCCTTCGAATGGTTCTTGAAGTCCATGAAATGAAGTTTATCGTTCATTTAAGAAATGTTCTTCACTCTCTACAATGCTGTTATTTATTTCCCTTAATTCCACATAAAATGTCTGAACTGTTAAGAACACTCACGTGTCACTTTTGATCTAAATATGTTTTGGAGAATCGAACTACCTTCACGACTTTTAAGCTGGAGCATCCCGACACATGAAAATGGGAGATATGTTTAAATTTTATCTCTTGTAAAGATCGCCTATAGATGCTGCTTAAACGCATATCTTGTTCATTCAACTGGGTGAATGGGAAACTATTCAGCAATTTCATGAAACGCATACAATCTATTTGATTTCAGGGAATAAGTAAATATGAAATATAAAACTTAGTTCTTAAAGGCTCTTGTTTGTGAAAAAATGCCAGGATGAGAAAATATGATGATTGGTATTTTGACAGTCATGTTTAATCCGTTAGTCCAAGAAATAAGCAAACTAGGTCATTAAAGACCCCGGTATCCGTATAGGTGAAGATCTTGTCAACACTAGATTAGTTATCAGAGATTGAAGTTTCTGACTTTCAGGATGTTATCATTGTCCGTAAGTCTTCTGTATGTCCATACCTGTAAATAATACAAGCTTAGTTCAATAATAATTATCAATGTCCAACTAATTCATAGCAATGCAATAAAATACATAGATAACTTTCAGAGGTCATTTATTGATACATAAATAAAACAATATGGCTTGGATGCATTCTTAAGATAATTTATTTATCATAGATTATACTTAGTTATGACATCATTTTGCAAAAGGGAATCGGAAAACTATGCTTATTTGTCCATAATTAAAACCTGTGAAGGGAAGTGAATAATATACATTATCATAAATGTTGTTTGATGAACAAAATTAACTTTTCATGGACAGCTCATACAATTAGAATATTATTTAAGAAATTGGAATACTTTATTTTTTAATCCATTGTATCGATATGATTCAGTAGCGAAAATGGCTTTAACAAACTACTCAAATCAGATCAATGTATAAACTTTACCACTTTCTCTTGATAATAATTCGTCTTGTCACAAGTATCTTTCATTCTGAATGGTGAACCATATAGGAATATCAGTCCGAATAAGCAGAGGTGAAAGGCTATGGATATGAAGAGGAATTTACTGCTTCAAAGTGTTCACCAATAAACCCGTGGAACATGCACTATAGAGAATAATGTTAGACTATGGGACACGGTGCAATTGATGCAAAAGAAGAGCTAATGAAGCGTGATGAAGAATGAACCCTTCATTAGCTTCTTACATGGTCCCGGTAATAAAGAGACAGAGGGTGATTTAGTTCAGGATGCAGACGTTTTAAGTAAACAGTAAATAGGCTCGAGTTTTCTTTCCTTACCTTTCATCTTGTCATTGACCAAACACGGGAGGACACAGCAGTGAAGCTGAGTGAACACTAAATGACAGGTTAAACTTCTGTTTATGGTTTGCCAGTGCACATTCTTCAAAGCTTACCATTCTTGTACTCTTCAGTTTTATACTCATTTCAGGTCTGGTAAAGTTAATTATCTTTATAAGTGATGTGTTGATAATTTTGATATCAAACGATTCAGTTAAGGATAACATACAAGTAACCGTACATTCGTGAAAAAGAATGTACGAGCCGCGAAGCGGCGAGGACATTGTTTTTACGAATGTACGGTTACGAGTATGTTATCTGACTTAAAATACAGCCTAGTTTAAAGTGTTTTTTGTATGACCTGCTTTGGTTTATGATAATAACATTCGTATTTCATTGCATAGTTATAACACAAAAACCGTTTTTCAATAAAACAAAATATTTAAACAAAATTTGAGATGGTCCCAACTGGTTCACCGGTCATTCTTAATGCAAGTGCAACGTAACCATCTTGCCGGTACATTCTTAATGCACGTGCAACGTTACCATTTCGCCAGTACATTCTTAATGCACGTGCAATGTAACCATCTAGCTAGTACATTCTTAATGCACGTGCAACGTTACCAGCTTAAATCACGTGCAAGACGTTTGAAACCGCAATCAGCTTGGGATTTGGTATAAAAGGAAGGTGGTCTTAATTCAACTTAGACATCATGTATGGCAATTTTGTTGTTGAGTGGGAAGACATGGCCGAGTATCCACACTTCGAAGACATTTCTTCAGAGGATGGTGTTGTGTTATCAAATAATGAAACCAGTTCCATCTCAAAATTATTAGTGCTCAATTGTCCACATAGAAGCAGTAGATTCTTGTAGGATAATGTATGATTGAAACAATACAATGACGTCACTGCTGTATTTTAATTGACGTGAGTAAAATGTCCAAGCTGTAGAAACTAGTAGTCAAATAACAGAAAGTCTCTAATGACCCTGCAACGGGTCAAGCATGAAGCGCTAAGTAGAATCCTGGTTGCATGATCAGATAAATTGCAAATCAGCCTTTTTCGATAAATCCCTATGCATTGCATGGAATAATCTGTTACACATGCGTGAGTAAATGAATCATCGGCTGTCCAATTTGTGACAATTGCCATACATTTTGTATAAGCTAGTTGATATGAATTAAATGCAAAGAGCGTAACATCAGACACAAATAAAGAAAACATTCAGAGCAGCAAAGCGAGCCGCCTCCATATGGCTATTTCCTTTACATATATCCAAAATTGGCAATCGATCAAGGTGAAAAGTTGTTTTAAAGGAAGTATAAATCGAAATATTATCTACACTGATAATTCATCTAACAATTTGAACACATCAATAAGATCAGTCTAGTTTTCTAATCCTCTCTTTAAAGTAAATAAACCAATTACAATCTTTACTTCTTAGCCAGTGTGGTTAATAATTTAGAAAATTGTTATTTGAACATCCCATTCACTTTCGTTATATGCTTTTAGAGCATGCTTTTTGTATTCAATGAGATGTTTATCTTAAACAATCGGCGATAATTGTAATGAAGTCCAATTATTTTCTAATTGTCGCATTGTTGACAATTGCCAAGTCTCTCATTAAAACCTCAAACAGTGTTGACTCTAGTTTTGTGTCATGGTTAGTCGACTTGGAGAGCTCTATAAGCAAATGTTGTGACCGATACTTGCAAATTGATCAGTCGCGAAGCTGCCACTGTAAATAAAAGAAATAACATTCCACGAACCACCAATTGCAATTGTCTTGTCATTTATCTAATTAACTACCAAATAATACAAGCAAAATATTTTTTTTTATCCAATTCACTTCATAAATAACATTCCTTTGTTTTATTGTTACTGGTACATAGAATAACAGTTGTACCATATCATAACAAATATTATTACTCGCCCGTGTAAGATACTGAAGTGTAATATTTATACGGAGATATTAAAAAGTGTAATACCGCTGCACGTATGACGTCACATTATCGGGTGGTTGTGACGTCAAAATGTTAGTACTACCGTAACAATGGCAGCCAAGTCGCGGAAATGTTTCGGTCGCTCGTATTATACTTAATCTTAAACTCGTTTAATCAAAATAGTATCAAAATTTAGGAAAATTAGTATCCTCTATTTGATCAACTGAATCCATGGCATGAACATACATGTTTAATGTAAAGTGCTCTTACTCTTTAGTCCAAAGTAGAGAAGAGGATTTGACATGAATAACCAGTAAGATATTAATGTGCACTTTACTCAAAACTTCTGCCAGTCTCATGTTAGCTTTTGGGCACACTAGTTAAAAAAGTCCTAAGACACAAGAAAGACACTTGAAGCTCATAGACATACCAAGCAGATCAAGTTAAGTACAAAACTTCTGCCACTCTGACAGGTTTTTTTAAGCTCTTCATTACTTGTTATACAGTCCCATTCCGCAGAGCTCATAGTCTGCTGACTCTGATCTGCAACAAGATTTCCATTGATTTGCTAATGCTGCCTCGTGGTCTACAGCTTCTGTGGGCGAAAAAGAAGACGGACAAATACGCATAATGTTGGTCTAACTACAGATGTATTAAATGTTAAATTTAGGCTTAAGGTGATTTCAAAACAATAATTCAATAACACTTTCTAATTATGGTTGTGACAGTTCAACATATTTAGAAGAATAAGAGAGGAAATGTAGAACTTTCAAACTATATATATAATATATAGTTACAGCTTCTAATTCGATTAATGCCAGCTGTTAGAACAGTGCCTGAACAGTACAAAGGAAAACATGCTTGGTTACCATGTGAATCACTCCACAGAATAGATAAATTTCAGGGGGGAGGGGGATTAGCGCCTTTGGATTTGGATTCGAATGCCAACAGGGGCTCGGCTATTTTATTTGCAACAGAGAATTGTTCTACGATGCCACGATGACTCCCATAACTAATGAAAATTTCCAACATATATTTAGGGGTGGGAGGTTTATATTTTATATAGGTTTTTATTCTTGTAACGCCAAATTTAACATATATCAGACCGTGGAGTTTAAACAGTAATCGTTATCTGAACCTTACTTTAAGGATTGGCAACTGCTATGAAATAACATTATTCAAGGTGCACAAAACAAGTTTTCCTGTCCTTGCACTGAGGGATTTTACTTTTATATACACTTCAGAGAAATTAATAAGTATGTCAGCATGACCCCACGGACGAATCTTCTTATTAAGATGATAAAAATCCAGAAACATTTTACGGATTTTTAAAATATAAGATCAGAAATTATAACCAACGGAGGACATAACCAAACACACTGATGACCATAAAGGGTGAATTAAAAATCACTTAAAAAGTCAAATCTATTTTAAATTTTTTTAGGATGTGGTTGCTGAACTATACTCATGGACCGCAATAGTCTATGCCCATTAGTGTTAGTAAACATGTAGTGATGTAAGTGTCTCCTTTTTCTTACCAGTTACTAATTTTCCGCGAATGGAGACTGAAACTGAGTTGGCACCAGACTAGCCAAGAATATGCTCTTGACGCCACTAATCACTATATCGTTCTCAGTTCAACTCAATAATTTGCAGTGATACAGGAAACTAGATATTGCGGGTTTATGTTGGTCACCATTCAATTAAAATGTTATTACAGGTTCAAGAAGTGGAAATCATTTTGGTGAATTTGATACTAGTTCCTTTGTTTTTTTCCAATTAAGGAAATACACAATATCAAAGAATCCAGAATGATAACCAACTGGACACTGAACCACAACTTTTCCTATCTATCTCTATCTTTATTTATCAAAAGAGCTTTCCTAATAAGCTGATCTCTTTTAAGCAAAAACACGCACCAACCATACGAGAGATTCAGCCCGAACGAGATCAGGGTATTAGGAAGGAGTGAGAGCGGATTCATATACGCTGATTTAGCAGGATGAGTAAAGTTTTCTGTGATGCTTTTCTAAAATAGATTGATCTTTTAATATTGTGGGGTGTATACAATTCATTACAAGTAATGGTCATTTAACCGTGAAGTCACTGTCGAATGTTCACAGTGACCACATTCAAAATTTTATATCAGAGGTTTTGAATGTGTTTTTCTTTCACTTGTTAGAGACTGCTGCATGCTGGTGAAGGGCATTTTTATTCTTGTTGTAACGACAGTGGAGAAAACAATTCTAAGCATTCATGTTAACTATATATAATCAACACGTAACTGGTTTTTGGATTCCATGGTGGTCAGACAATGGCAATCGGGGTTCGATACTGATGTGGTAAGATCACAGACTCACAGCTCACAGTTTTTTTTCGTTTGGTATGCGATAAAATGCTGTTGTGTTACTAAAATACGTATAGGTAAGTAACTTTAAGGTGTCCAAATACATGACATATGAGACAGAATAAATTTTAGAAATTATAGAGATAGTATCGTATGTGTGTTTTCGTATCACATCCTGAAAACAGATATTTCATACTATTGCTATCATACGTATAGAACGACACACAAAAATGAAACATTGGCAAATTTAAGTTCGTAACAGTCGCATCACTGATACTGCCTGATCCTATGTTTGGTGAGGATCTATCGAATGTGCAAACTCTCTGTATTTATAAGCAATTATATGACAAAAAGAATAACCTTTAACCACATACTCCTAAAAGTTTTATATTGATTGATATTTCGAATTCCTTTTTACGTAAACTGCCTGGAATGTAGGCACTTATATATTCAATAGAATAGACATAGATCGTATAATTGATGGTCTTTGTAGTGAACAATTGCAATATATAAAGTGTCAGGAGGGCTCGAATTACAGAGCCAGGCTATAGAGTGTCGTGACTAACAAATCTAAAACAAACAAGACTGTAACATGACACCGAAGCTAAATACAATAAACTTCAATGATTTTTACCACTCAACCAAATTGCAGAATGTTGTCATTGATCTAAATTTCGACCAAACAATACAAGCATGAGAACAGTTTCCTTCAAAGTCTTGCTTTTAAGGACCAATTCGCGCAATCTAAATGGATGCTTTTTCTAATCCTAACTCTGTCCTATATGGAAGTAAAATCATTTTGAGATTAACCAACAAATAAAAACAAATTACCCTAACAAATGGAGATCCATATGTTGCAAAGAAATCTATATAAACATACCACTCTTATCCTACTAGTAGACAACAATTTATCTAGACAGACAGACAGACAGATGGTTTCTTTATGTTTCACCTCACATTAAATACATATAAATGTACAATGTTAAACGGTTTAAAAGTGAGCCACCCTATACGGGTTATGAGGGACTAGATTAAGAGAAATAAAAATATCGAAGGTTTATACTTTAAATACAGAATATGTAAGATATGTAAACATATGTAAAACTATCCATACAAATATGCTTCCTTTTTTATAAAATATAATATATAAAAGCAGGTTTTGGCAGTAAAATAGATAATCTATTATCACACGCTTCGCTGAAAATACTGAACGCTTTTATGATCCTTCATGAATTATATATTGCAAACCTTTGGTATCGGAAATGATTATTTGATTTGAAGTACTGTTAGGACTTAACCATTTATTTCATCTTCCATATGTTTGACCTGAAGGACATTTGGTCTAATAAGTTTTCGATCACTTAGTCTTTCATTTCACAGCCCTACTAAGACTGGGAGGCAACTGAACTGACCTTAATGACAGGGAAGTCCCTAGGAGTAAGGATACCATTCCACAGAATGTCTGTTAATCATCCTGAGGGGGTCGTTCTGAAAATAGATCCCGTTAAACGTAGAGTGGCATTGGTTCGCTAAGGTTGACGTTATGAACAGGTCAACATCATTTTATCAAAAACAATAAGTCTTATCATTTAAATATTGTTCAAACTGTTTGCTTTTTTACGGGAAAACTGGACCTATAAAGGAAAAACAGGGCCGAAATAGACCATAACCGTTCTGAGCATGCGAACACACGAATTGAGAAGGAGCTGAGTCATCGTTCAAAACTTTCATGACTTAAATCAGTCCACCAATATCATTAATAATGCTAGTATCAATATAGGCCGATTTACAGGTCCCAGGTCCGTTGTATTGGCCGATACTTTTATAAGTGGGCCCATACGGAAATACGTAATTTATAACATTATTATATATTCTAATTAACAGTAGGGGTATGACCAACTGTAAAAATACCTTCCAAGATATAACAATAACTGACTTGACATCGGTGTGTAGTAGACGAAGACACGAGGATGATTAATGGTAAGATCAGAATCTGCTCTATCGAGAACGTCTCCGAGGAAAACATCTGATAATATCTTGCTGAGTGGATCAAGGGAAAATGAACATCAGTCAAGGACACTTTTCAATCAGTTGTGGCGGCCAATAGCATCAGTTACTGGAATGACAATTTTACTTTCATGCGTCAGGGAATATAGTCCAGAGGTTCAATGCTCAAGATATCTGTACATTAACGTCGAATCGATGCCCCAGAATGTTACAATGTTACCCGAGGCCAACAAAACTAGAATAAGGTTTGCAATTTCTCCAAAAGTACATGGACGCTAGAATTCCAGTTTTAGAAATGTTGCTTTGCAGAAGATGCTAAAAAGTTTTTATGTGAATTGTGTTGCATTTTTAATACATGAATGTTCAAAAGCATGTTAATGACAATACATTTTTTGAGCATCCATACATAAGTGTAACGAAATGATATGAAATGAGTTTCTAGTGTAGTTTGTTAAATCGGCTTGTTAATCTTTATTGTATATTCATGTAATATCAATCAAAATAATTCTTTTCCAAGGAACTACATTTACTAAGGGAGAACAGCATTTTCTTTCATGGCGACTATATTATGTGATTCTTAAATACTAATTGAAGGGGCACCTTATTTAAAGGTAGTCATTGCGTTTTCTGATAATTAATGGGAATCGGTGGCGTGATAACCATTGGTACATTGAACATTAGGTTCCCAATCCACTGCATCCTAATACAACAATTGATCGAAGATTTCCATAGATATAGGATATGGTCACCAATACCGGATCCATGTGTTATTGAGTCAATATCGAATTCAAGTGTAAGATGTATCTACCGGAAAAGACGTTCATCTTAAATCCTCTATTTTGGACTGACATCCTGCAGTAGTATTCTTCATCACTGTGATTATAACTCTACCGATATTAGTCCAATACAGGCGCCTGACATCTTTTGAAATATTTTACAAACTAATATAGTTTAGTATACATAACGACATATCTAGAACCTTCCTCCCAATTTCATATCATTCTATGTTATAGTTTTTCATATTAATTATCTAACTATATTGTGTGTTTTGTTATAATGTCTATAGTTACTAGCAAGAAAAGAAGTGCGAATGGTTCAGTATCCGGCAGCCTGCAATAAGAAGGTATTGCAAGTTACATGAATAATGTGTATAGATGTAAATATATTAGCGAAGGAAAGTAAATTCGTTTCATTGTTAAAGAAAACTTCATATACTTAACCCAAAAAATAATGCAACATTCAAATGCCGTTTATAATCCACGGAAAAACATTCTTAGGTAAGACATAAACCTGATAATTATTGCAAATTATCAACAGAGTCTTTGAAAAATATTTGTGATTTTTGGTACACTCCGTTGTTGTGACATCTTTCCTTTGTTGCGGTTAAAATGGCTTTAATATATAGAGAATACTAAACGAACTCTTGTTTAATAACGTTTTCATGAAACAAGTGATTTGTTTGGTATTAAAACAGCCAAAGCGATTTAGATGCAGAGCACAGCCTTAGCTGGAAGTGCATCATAAACTCATACCCTGAGCACTTATAGTAATTAATCAGATGGATATGATTTGTGATTTTGAGGAAAATTTCTTCCCAAAAACTGCTGTACAGTTGCTTAATGAAAGTTCGTTTCAATCCTTTCAAAGTTAGTGCAATTCTCATGTAAAATTATGTTCACGAAACATCGACTTACTGAAGCATAGTCAATCCAAAAGAAGCATATTTCTATAAAATATTAAAAAATGATAGAATAACATTATTCTTATTTTTGGCCCAAGGCCTTTTTGGGGGGATGCCAAACTTTTTCCTGGCATTCAACATACTTTTCCATTGTAATTATAAAAACGATTACTTCACAATTCGATCTAAAAATTTGGACTGTATAATGTATCATTTTTTTATTTTCCTAAAACAATGATTTTCAAAGGAATTCTTACACAAGGAAACAAACCTTTGTACAGAAGCTGTAATGATAAGTCTGCTCTACCGTCAACACTGTAAGGAAACATCGCCTTCAGCTTGTAGCGAATGTAAAATGTTCACAAGACCTCAATTGTAAACTTGCATACACGTATTCATAATGAAGTTATCAAAGATTGTGTAAGAGTATTCAGTGTTGAAAGGACCCAAAACACTCTGTTGAAGGTATTTTGCTACTACGTGACATTATATTTGAACTGCACGGAACCCAATTACCATTGACCTGGAAACAGATTAACCCAACGCCACGAACTCAACAGGGCATATGAATCTGTGATACCCATTCAATAGATGTTTTATTCATTGATGACAAGGCGAGCATATTTCTTATACCGACTCACAGAGCTATAAATTATCACCCGAACCCCATCACTTTGCTGTCATGCTGGAAGCTGATCTATGGCGATAGGTCAGTGTAAATGAATAATGTTGCGCCTGAAGCATATGAGTAGGCTGAATGTTGTAGAGTATTAACTTCTTCCTGATTCCTTTAGTTCATTCGTCAGAAAAAACATGTATCATGTTAAGACTATTACAGGGTGGATATACCCTGAATCCGTTAGCCGGATCGCTTGCCGGATCCCCCGGATCCTCGCAAACATGGTATACTGGGATCCGGAGCCGGATCCCTCACCGGATCCTAGATCCGGACGGACACCACCGGATTCTCTACCGGATAAGAATAAGAAGATAAGAATACTAGGATCCGGAGACGGATACCATACCGGATCCCCTCCTGGTGGCAAGAGTAGGCAAGAGTGGAAGAATGCAAGGTTAATCATCTTATGGTAATTCTTCTCAGAACCTTCAAGAATAGACAAGCATGAAGATTTTCCTTAAAAAAAAGTAATACATCATACTAGTATCTTTGATACCTTCTACTATCATATTCCTGAAATTACATTGTCACTTTACTATTAACATTATTATATTTATCAATATCAAGTGTTTGTTTTAACCTGTAGCTTTTAAAATATTTGTTTTAATTAGAATCAGAAGGGAATTTTCTAAACAGGCTGTTTTAATTTTATTGAAGTAAGGTTCAATATTATACACTGTAACGCTTGAACGCACACACTTGATCATTACGGGTCTAGGACAAATGCCACCCGGACAAATGCCACCCGGACATAACCCACCCGGACAATTGCCACCAGGACAAATGCCACCTAGGACAAATGCCACCTAGGACAAATGCCACCCAGACAAAAGCCACCTAGGACAAATGCCACCCAATATCTTAAAAAAAGAAGAAAAAAAGATAATATTCATGAAATTACTAGTTGAACATAATATATGAAACACAGAACTGTTCTTTTTCTCAATCTCACTAAAAATTAAAACTGAGTTTATCTCAATAACTAAAATTAATCTACAACTTCGGTTGATTCCATGTTCAATATATATATATATCTAATAGTTCTTTTAAGGAAGTGCTAACCCCTTATAATCAAACTAAATGACATAACATTCAGAGATATACTAGTAATCTTTAGATGTAGTGACGCCATACACTTGGTTTGGCTGGTATAAAACACCTCCTACTTTTGTTAACAATGTTGTTGATAGTTCTGTGGACTTGGCTCCTCTGTTCTGGTTTGATCTATTTTTAAAATAGTTCAATTTGCTAATACTTTTTTCTATTCTTCACTAATGGATAGAAACAATATTTGGTTTGGCTATTGTATTCAATATTATATTTACCACATAACTAAATTTTGGAAATTTGAAAATAAGGATCATTATGAAACACAAATGAAAGCCATAAAACAATGATGTGGTTTACATATGTCAATATTTGCATCGATATGACAGTTTTGTCGATTTGCAGACTCGTATATTGCAAGATGAGGGTATATTGTGTAGATTGTTACTCCTAATATACAAAATCATAATTGGTTAATTGTGATTGGAGGTTGATTTTTAAGGTCATGGTGACTTTTGGTTTGATCCTTAAAAACAACTGCTGTTGCCAAGCAGACGGATTTGCAACTTTGCTTCTATTTGGACACTCATTGAAAGTTATTTTAGTTACGTTCATTTCTGTGTATTCAAAGAATATAAATTTATTATTTTTCAATAATCTTAAAAATACATACATGAGATGTATGGATGAGGGCATTTATAACGAACATCATTCTTATTATTGTTTATTCTCTTATTCATTGAAGATAGTGCTGTATCATCATACAATTAGGATGATAGCGAACACGCAAGATATAAGTTTACTAGATTTACTAATACTTGATATACCTGGCAATCGTGACGTTATAAGGAACACATTTTTTACGGTATTTGTAAGTATCTACATTGATATGTTTCCTTTCTTAATTTTGGGTCAAGAATTTGTCAGATTATTCATTCTCGCCTCAGGCTTCATTGTAGTGATTTGAATGCCAAAATTTAACAGATATATCATTGACAGCCCTGCATGCTCATGCGGTCACCCGACCGAAAATGCAGTACACTATTTTTCCATATGCCAAAAGTATATACACTTAAGAAATCAATCATTCTTCTTTTCGAAAGGATTTTCTATCAATACGGAACTACGGGGATGTGCATTGCTCACAATCAATGAACAAACTTTATTATTAAAGTCTATTCATAATTATATCACTAAATCCGATCGATTTAAAATTCCCCAATAACACTTTAAAATAATGACTGCCAAATTGGTAGAAATTGGTAGAAATGCATTATCTCTGTATATATCTTTGAATTTGAATTATGATTTGACGTATATCTTACATCTGTTTGTATATCTGTATATATGAAATTGCATTGGAGCGGCCTTAATATAAGCTCTTCGGAGCTTGTTGACCAATTCGTTCATGTATTATTTCATGAATAAAATATGTTTAAATCAAAGGTATATATTGCTTCATGTAATATTAAAAACATAACTTTATTTTTGTCTTGTAATATTAAAAAAAACTAGGTGGCATTTGTCCTAGGTGGCATTTGTCCTAGGTGGCATTTGTCCTGGTGGCAATTGTCCGGGTGGATTATGTCCGGGTGGCATTTGTCCGGGTGGCATTTGCCCTGTCAGCGTATTCACATTTCGCCTAGACTCATTTGTGTCTTATTGCTGCAACAGATGAAATAAGAATATACATGTATTCGAAGCATGTGTTCCATTACCGTTCAGTAACTTTCTTTCACTGATTTTTCAAAACAAAATAGAGAAACTTAAATAAAGTGACAAGCGGCAATAACAGGATGTAGAACTGTAACTTAACATGCATCTTATATCTCTACATGTAAAGGCAGTAAGTATAAAGTTAAAGCTGTTTAATACTTCTATTCTTTTCTTATAATACAGTTTCAGTATGGTTACAAGTGTTTGAATATAAAATAATAGGACAATAATAATGAATAACGTGAAACTTGAAATATGTTATGTTACCAAACAGTTTCTGAATTAATAGAATTATCAAAGTTACCCTTTTGATAAGGCCGGAAATTGAAAATTTTAACGATTGAAGTAGGATAATATGCATTTATATTTTATTTTCAATATGGTATGTAAAGTCGACTTAAACTAAATAAAACAATCATTTTCACCTGAAGCCAAATAAAGCACTTTGTTTTGACGATAACAGGAATATATATACAGGATTAAGGAACAGAAAAGGTGTACAAAAGTTTAGGGGATACGATATATACAGAATAAGTAACAATTTATAGGCAGAACGGCCAAATACTTTTATACTGAAGCCGTCTTCAACGGGGCAGAAGCAAATTATTTTAATGTCATTATTAACCAAAATTTCACAAATAAACATTTACTTATGCCAAATGTACTATCTTAAGAGGTCAAACATCTCGTTACTCAACCCGATCCTCTGTAGTAGTCTAGTCGAAGAAATTATCAAGAATCAAGCAAAAACCACTAGCAACAATTTTTCTTTTATCACGTTCTAATCGTTCAGGGAAGGTAATGGATTCGCATAGTTAAACTTCACATGCAAAGATAGTGCTGCTTTTGACTGAAAAGTTTGTTCGTGCAATTTGTCAAATTTATTTTCCGTCACCATAAATACAATGAAACTTATCGCCTTCAATTAGAAAAAGGACTTACAAGGATTATTACACCTTTTGCGCAAGAGATAAAATTAATATGTAGGGTCCTACTTGCACTAAACCCTCTCGTACCTTAGTCCTTTTTTGATGTGTATTCCAACCCCACCAAAGGGTTAGATACCTCCGGTGGTTAGTCAATACAGAGTGCCATGTATATAAGGAATACCTATACCAGTAAATATTTTACGTGTGTATGTGTCGTCAATTTAATCCGATGACTTCAAGTAGTCCCGCGCAATTATACTCCTTTTGTTAGTTCCCCGCCAATAAGCATTTTGCGGTCATAAAACACCTTTATACAATCACAAGCAATCAGACAGTCAAGCCTCTTTTCTTCAAATAGAGCGGAGCGTGGCAAGAGGGGGGGGGGGGGGTGGGTTAACTAATTTCGTTTAATATCCAAATGAATGTAAAATTTCCATTCATCAATTAATATTGTAATAGTAGTAAATGTAGCCCATACACGTGAAACATACTGTTACTGTTCTTTCTTTAAAATAATAATGCAGATCAGTGACAAAATCTATAATAAAGTTTTGTAGACCTACCAATTTCAAAATGATGTTGTGGATATGCATACAGGCTACCTTTAAAAAACCTGTCATCCAGGAAAAAGGAAAAAAATAAAGAAGCCTTCTTTAAAGATAATATATCCACATAGGGGGTGCGATTAGCGGAAATACTTCATAACACAGTTAAGAAAAAATATCAACAACTATTTAGGTTCACATCCACCTGAAAATAGCAGAAAAAAAGTGTTTTATAAACACTTCCGGAAAACAGACGCGAAACGTTTTATTAGCCAATCAGGTGCTAGGGGGGTTGTGACGACATAGACAGGACTCGTTAACGACTGGCTGATCTGTGTCATTGTTTACATTATAGATTCCAGCGGTCGTGAACGTATATATTTTCACTGATTGTACTTATAAAAAAGGCCCTATGTCACCAAAGCTATTAATATCAATACATCGACATATTCTGTTTGACATTAATTATCTGTTGTTGTTGCTGTTTGTTTGGGTTGTTAATCTCCGATCATGCCGATCGAGTGAACCCAAACTGATATCTGCCGCTATTGTGACTGTTTTTTGTTTGAACACCTCGACAAATCAACTATCCCCCTGTGTAGTTGATTGACCATTGTATATGTAGAATACTTGTTACTACTTGTTCTGCTTTGCATGAATGTAACGATGAGATCCCGCTTTCGATGGTCTATCTCTCGGGATACGATGTTCCGAGCAGCTGTTTTTCGCCTTATTATTCAGTTATTAGTGATAATGAAGATCAAATCTTTGATGTGTTTAGTAAATGTACCTCTTGATTCGCAATTTGCCACCTTCATAAAAACTTAGAGTTACGTACTAATGTATTTTTCATAGTAAGGATACAGATTATTGTGAGTAACGGTCAGTGTTTGAGATAAAGAGTCTGGTACTAATCTAGAGTGACGTAGGCCAATATTGTCAATAACAACACAACATTTCTTGTTGATTGTGATGTAAGTTAAAGCCTGCTTGGAAATGTATCGTAAATATGAAATTCTTTTTCAGTTTTAACTATTTCAACCAAATAAAAATATTTACGCTGAAAAGCATATTATTTCCATTTCCTTCAGTACTTTAGTACCGGTATTTTATCAGAGAGAGGTTTTTAGTTACCTAACACTACTTTTTCACACCAGACAATATAGTCATAAAGTTATTACCTAAAAGTCTACATGAAATGCCACACACCTGTACATTATGGCAATTAAGCAATAAACTTAATGACCTCAGCACCTGGCACATTTCCAATAGGTAATACACAAGGCACTGATTAGTTATCCTGTCTAAACTTTATCCTCACCCATGATCAACAGCCTTTATTGAAACTTGATGAAGGTAATTAGGTTTGTCAATACACGTGACACATGACAATATATTAACAAATCTGTATTACTAAATATCTTATTTCATTCTGCAATGTTTATCGATATATAATAGGTTATAAGTTATCCATTGTAAGGCTACATAAAATGGTAAATGTTTCTCCGGGGCAGCTCTTTTACTTTTTGTTGCTTCTAAAATGACGCTGTAGCAAGAAATTTTAATTTTTCATAAATGTTATAACCCAAACTGTAGTGTCAACATACAGACATAAGTGACTTGCCCACATTTTTGTATGTATCCTTAGAGTAATCAGCACCAAAACAAATGATATATATACCCCAAAACTAGTAATGTAACAAACTACAAACCTGTCACTGTATATATATATATATATATATATATATATTAACACAAAAAAACTTCTTCATAGTTCAAGTAATAAATAGATAAAAAACAAAAGTCTGGAAATGATTTAAATCCCCGACCGGTTTCACACTATTCAGTGATCATCATGTAAAGTAATGACGTCACCAATCTGTGGGTACGCATCGATTGTCAAGAGTTATGCGCCCCTTGTTCTGTGACGTCATAGCATGGCAACGTCATAAAGACCCCATGATGATCACTGAATAGTGTGAAACCGGTCAGGGATTTAAATCATTTCCAGACTTTTGTTTTTTATCTATATATATATATATATATATATATATATATATGTACATTATTTCATTATAGTCTCCAACATGTTGAAATAACTATTTAGTTCAACCCGATGAATTTTTCAACCCCATATGCAATCAAATACTAAAAATTCAAACAGTTAATGGGGTTTGAATTATTAAATTCTGCGACTAATCTAAAGAGATATGAATTTATACTGCAGGCTTTTGAGTTGGCCAATTTCTACGCGCTTTGAACTGTTATATCTTTTTAATTAAAGGACGCATCGTACCTCTGTTTGGTGTTTTATTTACTTGAATGTATTGTCTTTATGAAAATGGGGATTGAAGTCGGATACAAAACTGGAATATAATATCTTTATTAATGTAGAAAATGTTGTCAAATCTAGTTGCCATAACAATTATTAAGAACCATAGTTATAGTCATCTCATAAATGTTTTTCTCAGGGTGTAGGCATATAGATTTCAATATAGTAAATGAAGAAAACTAGTTTCTTAAGTATGATGCTATCCTCAGTAAAGCAAGAAGAATTGAAAATCGTTGCTCTTTGTGCAAAAATATAATACGTTTGGTAAATGAAAACATTCTGCATATGTGGGTCTTGAAAGGGAAAAATAAATACTTAAAAAATAAGGTTTATTAAATCAGATGAAACGATTGGAGTCTTTGTGAAGTTACCAATTTTGGAACAGTGTTAGATACATCTGCTCTGTAAAACGCATTGAATTCATATATCTAAGACGAAACGAAAGAAAGCGTAATAATATACATTTATGTACATCTATTCATAAATCCTTTGTGAAGAATTTGAGGCTATTGAAAGTTACACTTTGATTTTAACTTTTAACTACTTCTTGAATGCATCACTTTAGTCTTATGTCATGACCTATCAATTTGATTATTGCATGTAATTGATATTTTGATCGCAAGTGCTATTCTACTTTGAATACTATTATTAATATAACATTTTAATTACTAAACATGCTGAGCGCATTGTATATCAAGCACGGTCAATAACGGTCCTGTAACAATTATAGATTTAGCATATACATGTTTTTTATTCGACAATATGCTTAATAGATCCACGCCCCTGTCTGCCATTGAATGGATACATACGCACCTGCACATAGCTTGCATTATTTATTTATCAGAGCGCTGGGTTATTCAAGTCACTAAACGGCAATAACCTGTTTATTCGATGCAATAAAGTCAGTCTCTTTTGACGAAAAACCGATACAGTAAGAATCATGTAGGATTCACCTGTATACGCTCCGCTAATCTTTGTCACGTAACAATTGTAGAATAAAGTTTAGGTTACCTCATTGGACAATTTTCTTCATGGAGCTACGCCCATCATTCTATACATATTCACAATTATCACCTGTAATTAATGCATTCGACTTTTGATGAAATCTTCCATATGAAAAATAGTTACTTTGTAAAGATGACAATTCAATCCTATTTGTATTCTTTTGAGGCGGCAGTCCAAGCTATACAATCAGGTGTATATGGGCAACGCAGTGACATTTTATATGACATTTTACATCTTGACACAATGTTGAATGAAACTTATATAAGCTGCGATATAGTACGGGTTCCTGCTCATGTTGGACTGGTTGGAAACGAGAAGGTTGATCATCTTGCTAAGTCATCACTAACTAAATTTCAAATTGATATTGATGATATCTGTCCAATTCCAAAAGACATCTATCCAATCATAAATAAGGCAATTGATAAACAGTGGCAGAATGACTGGGATTGTGGCAGCACTGCAAGGCATATGTAGAGTTCATGCCCAATGGTTAAGAATCATATCAAAATCCGACGACAAAATCGAAGAGAAGAAATCATCCTCACTCGTTTGAGCCATTGTGGTTTAAATGCTTACAGGCATATATTAGACAAAGGTGTATCGCCATTATGTATCAACTGTTTTACCAATAGCCCAGAAACAGTCTTCCATTTTCTGATAGAATGTGAAGGTCATAAAAATCAACGTGAAGTCATGAGAGAGGTTGTTATCTCTAAATCCAACGTCTTCTCATTGAGATCTATTCTTGGAGAAAATCTAATGTTTGGCATTGTTCAGAGATCACTTTTAGATTTTGTCAAGAATACAGGTAAATATGATAGCATATAAATTTTAAATGTTTATATTTTAATTTCATTTTAACCACTACTTTAAATGCCTAGCGTTAAAGGCCCAACGTCGCCCTTAAATCCACCTACCTACCTACCTATTCTTTTGAGTTCAAATATTTGATTTAATTCGCGGTACATATATTTTGCACATGTTAAATTATACTTGGAGTCGATGTCGTCCCAACAGAATGAAACACTTAAAAATATAGCTAACCTGTGAAGTGATGTAACATGCACTTTTAATAGGTATGTCAACAACAAGTCAATTCTTCATATGAATATATTTCTATCTAATAATTCGACTACTTTTACATTCGTTAATGTTACTTATGTTCTATCTCTTAAATTATGATATCATTTCCATTATTCTTAATTATGATTCATATAGTTTAAATATTGACATACTGTATATACTTAACATGGTGTGTAAACATGCAGTATTTGTATCTACAAATAAAAATGCATGTAAATCAACATATGTGAAAATATGAGGAATGTTACGTGTAAACAATATGCCGCCATCAAATCACTGTAGTGGTAGATTGAGAAAGACATTCTAACATGAAGATTGACAAACGCATATAAGACCAATATAGAAGGTGCGATATCTTATGCAGTTTACTTGTCAATAGAATTTGGTGAGACAATGAAAACAATTTCATTCTCTTTCATTCTTATGATCATCTTTGAATATGTTTATGAAATGAAATCGGACCGCAAGATAAAAACTCAATGGTGAAATTTCACCTGTTATATTCCTGTAAAGTATCCATATTCAGCACCTGCATTTGATCTTCATGAAACAATAAAACAATCAAGACTTTATGGTACAAGCCTAGACAGTTTCCGTTCAACACTCGCCGATATGCTTTGACCTAATTGGTTTCGCTACATCGAGCAGCGTCTGTGGTCAGCAGCCCAGACGTTGAACCGTGAAGCTGTCTCGGTGTTAATGAGTTAAAGAAAGTATATGATTCCACTCACAGAATGGGTTTCATGAATTTTCTGAAATCTGAAATTTTGCAATTTCCTTTGTGCAGGTGTATACTTGACTTTGTATATATATGTTTATATAAAATCAGACATGAAATATCTACGAACACTGCCCTCAGGTGCATACATATTTGTATATATGTATATATGATTGTTTATATGGGTCATTTTCAAAAATCGTGCGAATTTCTGTCCAACATGTTGTACTTGACATTATCAATTAATTTGAAGAAAATTTTCATGTTTTTTCCTGATAGGTTATAGATATGTTTTTTTGAAAAATACTTTAAACTTGATAAACATAATGATATATTTTAAATATTGACAATTTATCACTTTGAGTATGTCTAAAAAATGGCCGTCACAAGCTGAAAAAGTGAACTTTGACAATGATTCCAACAAGGATAAAATTATTATATTTTTTAAAGTTCTACATATTATGAATCTACCTTTTTATGTCTTTCTCTTGGATAAACATTAAAACATATCATTGCATGGTTTGATTGAAAAAAGTATGAGAAATGTGTGTCACAAGGTTTGATTCCTTCCTGTTACTTTTTATCAATAACCCTAATAAAATAACAGCTGCTCCCTGATTTGAAAGTGAGGCTGGTGCCATTATCAAGGCGCTTCCTGTTCTTCAACATGGTGGACATGTGCTCAAGCTCAACTGTTTTTATGGTTTATTTTCTGATCTACATTGTGCAGTTGGCGAGGAGTACTTTTTTATTTTTCTCTCCTGTTACTGGTCAAGAAATTAGTTTCGGTGCCAATGGAAAATGTGTAATTTTGCAGAAATCATGTGCCCTATTGTATCTCTCAGTCAGCCCCTTTTTCCAAAAAATTGGGGGTCATTAATTGTATCCAAAAAAATTAAAGTGATTAATTTTCTCTCCTGTTACTTTCTTTCTTGTTATCTTATATTTGGTAACAGGAAAAAAGTTTTTGTAACAGAATAGAATATGGATCATAAATGATTTAACAAGTACTTCTTAAACCAGTATATATGGCAACACAAGTAATGGAAATATCCATATTGTTTGTTTTTTATACAGTGTTTAATTTATTATTATTTGCAAAAACTGTGAATAACACTGACCTCATCTTTCTACAAAGAAGGTAACAGGAAAGAAAGTTTTGGTAACAGGATAGACTATGGATTTAATATGATTTAACAAGTATTTATTAAACCAGTATATATGGCAACACAAGTAATGAAAATTTCCATCGGGTTTGTTTTTTTATACAGTGTTTAATTTATCATTATTTACAAAAACTGTTAACAACACTGCCCTCATATTTCTACAAAAAAGGTAACAGGAGAGAAAGTTTGGGTGCCCAATCATTTTGATGTGTGTGAGCTAGATGTCGGAAAGAAGGGTGAGTTTTGTGTTGGAGAAAAGCTTTGTGTTGCAGAGAAGTGTGAGCTTGGTTTTGGAGAGGGAGAGATGGATGAGGTTGTTAGGAGAGAGAAGGGTTAGGATACTGGGGGAGATAAGTGTGAGGTTGATTTTTAGAGAGGGAGAGAAGGGTGAGGTTGGTTTCGGAGAGGGAGAGAAGGGTGGGCTTGGGTTTGGAGAGAGAGATGGGTGAGGTTGTTGGGAGAGAGAAGGATACTGGGTTAGATAAGTGTGAGGTGGATTTTGGAGAGGGAGAGAAGTGTTAAGTTGGTGGGGGAGAGAAGTTAGGTCCTGAAGAGACGGTTGGTGTTGTTGAAAAGGGCAAGGATGGAGAAAAATGTCAGTTTGGAGATTGTGAGCCAAGTGATTTATTTGGTTTGGTGGAGAATCTTAAGGCTGACATAGACAAGGATGATCTTCTTGACCGATATGTTGTCATATATGAAGGGATGCCATATCCTGGCTTTGTTATTGATATTAATGATGTAAAGGTTGAATGCATGCACCGAGTTGGGCGTAATAGCAACACTTATTTCTGGCCAAGAAAATTCAAGGATAGATGTTGGTATTTGCTTGAAACATCTTTGCTGTTATTCCACCTCCAGTACCTATCAATGGCTCTCATTATGCCATAGATTCATCTCTATACGAGGAGATACTGGCCCACTGCTGTACATGACTCAATTTCAATTCATCCAATATCAATGTTATTGTGCAAGCATTCCTTTAACATCATTGATAGAATTCAAATCCATACTGTTATCTGTGTTCCATACTGTTACCTTGTTTACTGTTTACAGCATTTAAAACAATGTTTCAAGTGTTTCTCAGAACGACGTTTTCTTCATTTAAAGCTTAACACATCTTATGTTATATGCAGTTTCGAGTGAACAAAAGAAAAATATTATCAATGAGTTATGATGTCTTCAAAGATATTCCTTCCTGTTACCACTATGGTATTTTCCATACTGTTACTAATTTTCCATACTGTTACCTTGTTAACTGTTTACCATTTTTAGAAACATTCGAAGTGATTTCCAAAGCAACTCTTTTTCATTACTTGATGGGTATCTCTTTTCAAGTTATGCGCAGTTCACTATCATGGAAAAAAGGTAAGGATTGCCAATAATATATGATGTATTTGAAGATGATCCGTCCTGTTACCGCTAGAGAATCAGGTGGTGTCCGTCCGTATCTAGGATCCGGTGAGGGATCCGGCTCCGGATCCCCGTATTCTTATCTACTGGGGATCCGGCAAGGGATCCGGCGTTGTCCGTCCGGATCCCGGATCCGTTGAGGTATCAGTCGCCGGATCCCAGTATACCATTTTTGATAGGATCCGGGGAATCCGGCAAGGGTTCCGGCAAACGGATTCAGGGTATATCCACCCTGTGTATGTCGATAGTATGTTGATTGTGCTAAAATAAAACAATCAGAAAGTACCATTACAATAAAATAAAACAATATACCCACTCATATTGTAGATGATGTGTGATAACTATACATTATGATTAATGTATATGACTTCTAATTACAAAAGTTTGTTAAACGACAGCGATGATAATTTATGAAATTTTGGAAGTATTACCCCCGAACAGAAAAACTCGCGTCTTCATCGAGCGACAAGACGATCAAATATGAATGGGAGAGAGAGAGAGAGAGAGAGAGAGAGAGAGAGAGAGAGAGAGAGAGAGAGAGAGAGAGACAGAGACAGAGACAGAGACAGAGAGACAGACAGAGAGACAGAGACAGAGAGACAGAGACAGAGAGACAGAGACAGAGACACACACAGACCAGAAGTTTGAAAATAGTGTAAGCATTCATCTGTGCTTCGGTCAACTTTCGATTTTAAAAATAGATACTTTTTATTTTTTTCATGTCCAAATTATCAGCTGGTCAGCTTTAAGGTGAGCTATGACAAATTAATTGATACATGTATATTTGGCAAATGGTACTGTATTCAACCTTATAAAAACAGTTTGAAAACTGTCTTGATGTCCAATGCACAGTGTCTTTCATCATTATATTATATGAGACTCAACATTTTAAAAGTAATGAAAAAATGGTCGAATTTGAGGGCATGAGTTAAGTGTTTATTGGTCATTGATCATTTTCTGTGTAATTTATTTCAATTCAAGAAAAATTGGGATTACAAATTTCTATCAAGTTAAGAGCACTGCTGGATTGAAAACGTCAGTTACATGTGACAGTGAGGAGAAGTAATTGTTGAATGATAGACAGGGTTAAACCTCTCCCTTTTGTTTAAATGTGTTCACTGTTGGCTGTCTTTGGATTACTGTGCTGAAAATAACTAGTTGTCAAGTATCAAACGTTTAATGGACAACTGCAAAAATTCAGCAATAATTGTAACCCGTGAGTTAAATGCAACATTGATGTGTTAATTTTTCTCGTTATATATCCTTTGAATATACTAAGACTTATTGTTGTTGACATCACTTACCTTATTAAAGTGACATACTATGATTACACAGTTAAGTTACCTATTAGTTGTAAAGTCTTTTTTTTATATCGCTTTACCTATAATTATACATTATGTTTCAAATATGATATCAATGTGTCACATATTATTGTTTTCCCTTTTCATGTGGACAATACTATTGCAAGATTAAATGAAGCTTAAACTTTATCTATATCGGATCGTATTTTAGTTAATGGTATTTACAACTAAATATATTAATAGAGTATATCAAATCTGGATTACATTTTAATAAATACCAAAATATACGAATCATGATAAAATTTATACTAGTGATGTCTTATCACCTCAAGACTAATCCATGATAAGTAATGATATCATTCACTTTTGAACTGTGGACATATCGTATAAGTATTTATAGACAATATGTCTGATAACTGCAAATAATACCCTATTTCATTTCATATCCGATTTGAACATACTTAAATAACTTAATATATTTTACAATAAACTTCATATTCTAGCTTGTCTTTAATCTCACTACATAACACTGTCATCAGTAACACGTTTTGAATCCACTTACAGTGAATTTCTTTTACGAATAAAGGTGAATAGCCTCATATGTCAACGTTGGAGCCATTAATGGTGTAAACTGCAAATCAAAACGACATAAGTGTTTTTGAGAGATGCCACACAGCACAGACAATAAAAATCTAAGTTGCAACAGTGTCTCACATAATCAGGCTGTATTGATATTATGAGAATACATTCCATTCCTTAAACCTTTAAGTGGTTTACGTTCAACTCTGCTATTTTCAAAACCTTAGTAATCCGAACAGAGTGCAAAAGTAGGCCATCATAATGGCTTTGAATTGCATGTTGACAGGTTAATTGGAATAAGTTGTTTACCAAGCAAATGTTTGCATGAGATTGCCTAATAGGGGACATGCATGAAAGTTGAAAAAGTCGATTTGATGCAATGATGCAACACTTGATAAAGGGAAAAATTTATACCTTTTTGATGGATTATTATTATCGTTTTTATTGTGATATTTTATTTGTGATTTGTGATAACTATGTGACTTACAGTGGCATATGTATGGTTTTGGAATTACTTAATACCTCTACTCTGATTAATCTCATGAATGTATTTGCTGCTGTAAAAAAGAGTGAGTTTTCCAAATAACAATAATTCATATAAATCGAATACGTACTGACAGTGGCTAACTAATAAATTATACAAATATAGACTTCAAAAACCAAGGAAAAACAATATTGACCGACGACGAATTTCAGTCGGAGGTAACAATTATTTTCCACCGGTATATAAAACAAGTATTGACGGAATTAACCAGTCGATAAGTGTTTTATTATCTTTCGAGTTAAAAACCCAAAACATTTTTACGTCAAACCGTTATTGTTATCGTAAGGTCATTTTCCCGTCCCACTCGATCCAAATTACTGTTCATGACGTACGTAAAAATGTCGATAATAATAACTCAAGTCAAGATGCCTTTTGGTCGGACTCGGGGGCTCACGACTAATCGGAGTGCTTGCACACCTTGCATGATAATTGACAGTACGTTTTGATAGATGTTGAAAGATAATCTTAGACTTGAAATACAAAGTTGCTCTTGAAATTAGCAGAGTACACTTGTAATAAGTAAAATGGCGAGACTTGGTATGCAGAGCATCTCTTTCGAGCCGACTGTGTTTAAGTTCATATTATTCACTCATTTCTTCGAGATATGTAGTAACAAATTGTTATAAAAATTACTTTCTAAAGTGATTTAATTGTTTTGTTTAGCAACGCTTTGCATTAGCCTTAGATATTGGAAGTTCATTAAGATAACAATACCATCATTCGTTGCAAAGGAATTTGATCTATTAAAGCATTGAGAGGCAATAAGAAGTTGGTGAGATCAACAGAGGACTGCGACGTTTCGGTGTAGATACTAACACCGTTATCAAGTGATGTTGGATATGATCTGAGAGGGAATTGTTACATAAATGGGAATAGGTTTGTACAATTGAGTAGGTTGAAGTACAGAAAGATAAATACATTGATACAGTTAATAAAGTTGATTACGTTTATGTACATTGACATTGGTCATTGTTACAGTGCACATTACATAGAGGACGCCAGATGGACAGAGTGCGTTACTAATTAAAGCAGAAGTCAATACATTATGTGGCTGTACAAGATCCAATTTTCAAACCAATCAATTCATATTCGGATTCCATTTATACACCTAATCGCAAAATATACTGGAAAGGCGGAGGTTTGGTAATTAATAGGATATGATATTATCATAAACAGAATAATGTTGACATTGGTATGCATTTTATTTTCTAAAATAATAATCCAATGATAGAAAGCGACAATAAAATTCTGCTGTTAAATGTATACATGCCTTGAAACTGTTGTGCTATGTATGAAATGTTACAGCTTATTAGTATATGGGACTAGTTGATGTGCTTAATCAAAATGTCAGTGATTTATTGGACATAGTTTCATCTATTCTAGTGAAACGGATGAATGAACAGTTTCAATGATCGTGTCAGTATATGGTTACTAAAACTTGACCTGATTGTTAAGAAGTCAATACCGGATAGTTGCATGTGTGAGGAGGTATTAGGCACAGCGATTTCCATCGCTTATTATTTTATTTGGGCTAAGATCCTGACATTTTAATCTATAGTAGTAATCTAGTAGGATCAATGTTGGTACAAACAAGTCAACCGAATAAATATTGACCTACTTCCTGTATGAATAAGAAGATACCTTATCAAATGTATATACTGCTGCAAAAGGAAGCTCGCGTATTAAATCTCAAAACGATACATTAACTTCGTCCTATCTAATATCGATTTGACTATACACTCCTTATTCCTGTATTACTTAGCAGTGTGTGTGTGTATATGTATATATATATATATATATATATATATATATATATATATATATATATATATATATATATATATATATGACGTTTGAATGATTTTAATTCTTAGATAACTCAAATTGAAGGCCCGAATCCTATTTTTGATTTTGTTGTTGGCTTTTGCCTTTTATTTATTTTTAGAGCTAGTAGACAACTATATTTATAGATTCATTTTCATCATCAACAAGGGATGTACCAAATGGCGTGTCCTCTAAGTAAAACATAAAACTTTGGCTGTTATTCAATTTTTAAAAAAAAAGCAATTACCACGTACTGGCATAATCAAGGAAATCAAATATTTCTGTCTGGCTTCTGAAAATAGTTTGGGATTTAATTTTGTATTAATTCAATTTCACTTTTACTTTTACAAGGATGAAAAATACAAGTGACAGTTATTAGACATACCGTAGAGACAAGACACGTACCACTGATTTGATCCATCACAAAACGTATCATTTTGTTTTCAATATTGTAATTGTAATCGAGTGAACAATGGAGTACTGAATGTTTTTTTGAAATTAAAAACTTGTCGATTTTTAAAAGAAATCTGGTTGTCGTGTCGGTAAACTGTGTATTCATTCGTTGCCTGACTAAGTGTGTACGGTCGAATCCTACAATTCATTTCACCAAACAAATACATCAATTTTTCAGTTGCAGATAGTGTGATCCAAAATCTATCAGTGATGCAAAGTAAACTATTTTAACGATTAACAGTTGCATTATCAGTCATGAATGATCTCAAGCATTTCTGGGAAACATCATGATAATTTGCAATACGGAAATATATGATAGAAACATCTTATTTCCAAACCTGTTTCTGTTTTTGCATATTACAAGTTACTTTTCTTTTTCCTCTTTTCTCAATCCCTGTCTCTTCATTTAGTGTCATACTTCCCTGTGAGATGTTCCAAAATGCTTGTTTCCCCGACATGGTGAAACTCAAGGCCAAGTTTGTTTAATTGGTTCACTGGAATTTTGGTGGAAAGTCTCAATGCAGTAGTTCATCTTTGCAACAATTACTGCTAAGTTTGAGTGCATTTGTACAGAGGGAATATTAAGAATACAAAATATCCCTCAAATTCCCGACTAAAATATGTACTCAATATTTCTTATATTCATATCTATCTTATTTATCTAAATTATTCCGATACATTATAAGGACAGAAATTTCCAAACTCCAAGACATCATTCTCTTCAAATGTAGAAATATAGGGATCTCTATAGCTGGCTGTGTTTAAATAATAATAAAGACTTATCATTCTGAAGAGACGACAGTCTATTAAATATTGATTTTATATGCTTCAAATGCAAATATGCTTCAACTGATACCAATTCAATACCTGCTCCACCACGCCTAAGAAAAACTAAATATTTGACGCAAAATAACAATGGATATGTGTATCAACTTGAGTGAAATTGGTAACAACAGCGCCAGAAGAAAAGACTTCGGTTATGAACAGACAAGTAATTAACGTTATTCAGATAAATCGTAGACAAAATATTTTCGCTGGAAATTTGTTTTCAAAGTTAAACAATATAGATAACAATGCAAGGTATTGACTATTCAATGGGTCAAACATAAGAAACAAAAAATTGGTTAAAAAGGTGTTACTATTTGTTAGTATTTATCCAAAACATACTCTTGAAATCGAAATAGTTTACATTTGACCTTGAACATTTTTGAAAATAAACTGTTGCTTCATTCAAATATTTATCAAACATAATACTTAGTAACTTCTGTCTCAATTAATAACAATGTGATGGTGTCTCGGAATAATTCTTTGTGTAGTCGATTACTCAGAGTGATTGAACGTAGACACTTATACGTGATATAAACATCACCGTTATCTAATACGGTTCTAAAATGTTGCCACTCGGCCAGTTTTCTGGAGCTGTTAAATTGATTTTCCCTCCAATCCCGAACGCTCGAAGTTTGCAGTCTCCCATTCCTAATCATTTTCTCTGAGAGTAGACATTTTTTATCCTCTAGTAGTAATTTGTATAAAGTGATGTGAAAGGCCTCACTCTTCATTGACGTTCAAAATGTGAAGCTAACGTTTTACATGTGTTTGACGATTTCAGAGCAACTATGACTGACATAAGAAAATAACTGAAGTTGATTACTTCAGGTGAAAACAAGAGAAACGTTTTTACATTTACAAGCTATTGAGATGCAAATCAAGCACGAAATGTGACAAAAATGGTTGTTTAATCATCACAACAATACATTATACTTTTTTATATTATTGTTTTATAACAATACATTATAATTTTGTAAATTATCATTTCAATACACTGGCCAAAATTAACAGCTGACGTATTTCAGCTTTTACTGTATATACAAGCGCAACGTGTGGGTGAATTATGTAGTTTCCTTGGGATTCATAAAAACTTAACAATCTGATTTTGGTATACATAGATATTAATGTACAAACTAAAGCCATGCGACCCTTATATGCTATAGATTGTTAGAAATTCCATCAATTTGCATATCATTGTTATGATACTAACTAGAGGTTTAGATATTTTTGCAGGGACCTAACTAAATTATCATGAGATGAAATTAAAATTCGCAATAGCTAAACTCAAAATTATGACATACATAAAATCACTACTTTTATATGATATATTCGCTCTAAAATAAAATGTTACCCGAGGAAATGATTTATGAATTCGATTGGATATTTTTGGTAACAATGAGACACATTCATTGAAGTGTATCAGGTCAGTTTTGTCTGGGAATTTTATGAGTAGGTGTCAATGGTTGTCTCGTTCCAAATTTTATGTATCAATTTATTTTGGACCTCGCGCGATGATTGTGTCTGACAAGAATAACTGAGAATGTTACCACGTGTTGTACAGAACATCCATGTTACGAACAATCTGGGGTATATCACAATCTGCAGATTGTTCGAACAATCTGCAGATTGTTTGCTCACAATCTAGGAATTCCTAGATTGTTTAAACAATCTGCAGATTGTGCGACCTGAACAATCTGGGAATGATCACAATCTAGGAATTTGTGTTTTAGTAGTATTTTCATCATTATAAAGTAGGAATTATCTAGCTTATTAAGGTTTCTCTATTAAGCAAGTATAGGGATCGATTCCTAGGTTGTGATGAGCAATCAGCTTGTCTCTTTCTCAAAATGAGGGTGTATGGGGGCCGATTCCCAGATTGTAATGGACTCTCAGCTCGTCTTTATGTCAAACTTAGGGGGTGTAAGAGTTGATTCCTAGATTGTGAAGGGCTCATAGCTCACCTTTATTTAAACTGAGAGGGTATAGCAGTCGATTCTTAGATTGTGAAAGGCTCACAGCTCACCTATAAACCAAACTGACGCAGTATAGGGGCCGATTCCTAGATTGTTAAGGGCTCATAGCTCACCTTTATTTAAACTGACAGAATATAGGGGTCAATTCTCAGGTTGTAAAGGGCTCACAACTCGCCTATATGTCAAACTGAGGGAGTACAGGGGCCGATTCTTAGATTGTAAAGGGCTCACCGCTCGCCTATAAGTCAAACTGGGGGGTATAGGAGTCGATTCCCAGATTGTGAAGGGCTCACATATCGGCTTTATGTCAAACTGACGGAGTATAGGGATCGATTCTCAGATTGTGAAGGGCTCATAGATCGTCTTTATGTCAAACTGAGGGATTATAGGGGCCGATTCCTAGATTGTGAAGGCCTCACAACTCGCCTATATATCAAACTGAGGGAGTATAAGGATCGATTCCTAGATTGTGAAGGGCTCATAGCTCGCCTATAAATCAAACTGACTGAGTATAGAGGTCTATTCTCAGATTGTGAAGAGTTCACAACTCGCCTATATGTCGAACTGAGGGAGTACAGGGGCCGATTCCTAGATTGTGAAGGGCTCACCGCTCGCCTATTAGTCAAACTGAAGGGGTATAGGGGTCGATTCCCAGTTTGTGAAGGGCTCACAACTCGCCTTAATGTCAAACTGAGGGTGTATAGGGATCGATTTCTAGATTGTGAAGGGCTCATAGCTCAATTATATATCAAACTGAGGGGTATAGAGGTCGATTCTCAGATTGTGAAGGGCTCATAGGTCGTCTTTACGTCAAATTAAGTATAGAAGCATATTTACACAGATGAAATTGGAAAATGAAAATCGAAAATGACAGCATCATATTGAAAATCCACTTATTGTTGTCAGCAAATCCTGCCTGTTGCCACTTTATGATGGATTCCGATCAAATCAATACTTTTTTAAAAACGATATAAAATTAAAATCTACCTTGAGCGGCGACAAATCCTTGTCACAGAGTGCTAACGAATTCCTAATAATATCTGTATATCATTTCATAAATGATACCAACCGATTTTTATAGCTCTTTTATTAAATCTGTACCAAATGCAGAGGTTGACAATGCTTAATATGAATTTGATTTTAGTAAGAATAATTGCAAATATATATTTCCACCAATGTACTTGATATCTTAATCGTTTCATGTTTGTTTCAGGAGAAGCGTTTATATATGCATTTGCTGCCTGTTTGCTAATCCTTTTTCCTTTTTGAATATATATATTCTGAATGATGTGTAATATATGTTTCATGGAAATTAAATATTGTTTAAATCAGTTAAATTAGTTGTTTGCCACTCCCGTCACTAACGTCGCAGCACGGAGTAGAGACGATGCCATTATATGACTCTTCTTGCAGCGTAGTAAATAATCCATCCACATCAAAATATTCTTAAAATATGGAATCATGAACAGATAATAAATAAATCAAATAAAATATTTCTTTGTTAATTTCACAAACCGCTATAACGGAAACTATTAAAAACGGTACAGAAAAAAAATGTGTCAAAATGTTGACCATATAGTGTGACCGAAGAGCAATAAAACATTTTACTCCAGTCAATTCATTATTGCATAAGTATATAATGATATCGTGCGATATATATACATAAAATTACAGAGAGGAAGTTAATGTGATTGTACGCGAATTTACGCGCAAGTCCGAGTAGAGACGCGACACAGTGACACGTTGCTTTGATAAGCAGACCCAGCTAGACATCTGGTCTAATTATTCACGACAACACAAAATGTTAACTGTTCGAGTATTATAAAAAAAAATTAAATTCATATATTTAAAAACTTTTCATATACAAACTCAAAAGATTAAGTAACTTTCCGATTTATGCATCGTTCGTATAAAAACTTTCAATGTCACGGTCCAGGAAGAAAATGAGGGAAAAAGGTAACACTTATCAAGTTTCCATAATGAACAATAATTATAAGGATCAGAGTTTGTTGTCTTTGATTTTTGAAACTTTCTTTTAGCATCACGAGACTATTTCCTTCATTGTACCTTGTAAGTGTTAGTAATTCAAACCAAAAGAGATTATTGTTTTGTGTTGATACAGATAGTAATTATGCTCAATTAACCTAACTTGAGTCAAATAAGCGAAAATGAAGAATTAAATTTCAATGTAATTAACTTTTCAGATATTAAGTATACTTTTCATAGTGAATTGTTATTTATTGATTTCCATATGCAAACATTTTACACATATAAGAAATAATTCTTACTTCTACATAAATAGTAACTCCAAAAAAAAAAAAAAGAAAAAAAAAAAAAAAAAATGGAAAGTGTCATTTAATCCTAAAACAACGAAATCAATTCAGTTTAGTAGAAAGATAAACCGAAACATTCAACCGAATCTCACAATGGACGGAGAAAAAATTCAGGAAGTAGAACACTATAAGCATTTAGGTCTGACTCTTCAAAATAATTGTCACTGGGATATTCACATAAACTCGATTATCAATAAAATTAGCCCTTTGATAAACTGCTTAAGAAGTCTAAAATATCGTTTATCACGCAAAAGTTTGGATATTATTTATAAATCTTTCATCTTGCCAACTTTTGACTATTGCGGCCACATTTGGGATAATTGCACCAAACAACAGTGCATTTTACTCGAAAACTTGAATCTAGACGCATTGAGATCAATTTGTGGAGCAGTCCGCGGGACAAGCCATAACAGTATTTATGAAGAAACTAATCAAAAAACCCTATCGGAGCGTAGAAATATATCTAAATTGACAACGTTCTACAAAATGAAGAATAATATTGCGCCTCAATATCTATGTAATCTTCTACCTACAACACCTAACAATAACTACAACCTCAGAGAAAATTCATCCGTCCGAACTGTCAAATGTAGGACAGCGTTATATGCAAGATCGTTTTTACCTGAAACAATAAAACTGTGGAATTCCTTAACTCCTGACGTTCAAATTATTGATACATTATCCGGTTTCAGAAATTCAGTTCAAGGACCTGGCAATAAAACTACTACTTTCGATCTTAACTATGGTCCAAGAATTTGCCAGATCATCCACTCTCGCCTCAGGCTCTACTGTAGTGACTTGAACGCTGATAAGTTTAACAGACATATCATCGAAAGCCCGGCCTGCTCCTGTGGTCACCCAGTCGAATACGCTGTCCACTATTTCTTCACATGCCATAAGTACATAGAATTAAGACAGAAATCATTCTTTTATCTGAAAGGATTTGGTATTAAAACGGTTCTACGGGGATGCACATCGCTCTCATTAAATGATTCCATCATGTTATTGAACTCTATTCATCAATACATAATGAAATCTGATCGATTTGATATTTCATAATGACTGCCAAACAAGCGAAATGTTATTCATGCATAACCACTATCTATGAAGCTATGATTGCAATCAGATATGTGTCACTACCATAAAGTTGTATATATATATTTTCTCATATGTAATTGCTTCGGAGCGGCCTTAAAATAAGCACCTAGGAGCTTGTTGGCCAATCCATTCATGATTTGTACATTTTCATGAATAAATATGTTTAAATCAAACAGTGTTATACGGGTTACCGCAAACTATGATTAATGAAAATCTAATATCGCAGAATCGATATAAAAACTAGTTTTCTACCTCAACATATTCACAATATGTGAACTGAGCCCTTCCATAGCAAAATAAAACACAAATACAAGCGCAATGCCTTTCACAATCTAGGAATCGACCCCTATACTCCCTCAGTTTGACATAAAGGCGAGCTATGAGCCCTGCACAATCTTGGAATCGATCCCTATACTCCGTATGTTTGATTTATAGGCGCGCTGTGAGCCCTTCACAATCTTGGAATCGACCCCTATACTCCCTCAGTTTGACATAAAAGCGAGCTGTGAGCCCTTCACAATCTGAGAATCGATCCCTATACTCCGTCAGTTTGATTTATAGGCGCGCTGTGAGCCCTTCACAATATTGGAATCGGCCCCTATACTCCCTCAGTTTGATATATAGGCGAGCTATGAGCCCATCACAATCTGAGAATAGACTGCTATATCATCTCAGTTTGACATAAAAGCGAGCTGTGAGCCCTTCACAATCTGAGAATAGATCCCTAAACTCCCTCAGTTTGACATAAAAGCAAGCTGTGAGCCCTTCACTATCTGAGAATAGATCCCTATACTCCCTTAGTTTGACATAAAAGCAAGCTGTGAGCCCTTCACTATCTGAGAATAGATCCCTATACTCCCTTAGTTTGACATATAGACGCGCTGTGAGCCCTTCACAATCTTGGAATCGGCCCCTATACTCCCTCAGTTTGACATAAAAGCGAGCTGTAACCCCATCACAATCTGAGAATAGACTGCTATACCCTCGCAGTTTAAATAAAGGTGAGCTATAAGCCTTCACAATCTGAGAATAGATCGCCATAATCCCTCAGTTTGACATATAGACGCACTGTGAGCCTTTCACAATCTAGGAATCGGCCCCTATACTCCGTCAGTTTGACATAAAGGGGGGTGTGAGCCCTTCACAATCTAGGAATCGAGCCGTACACTCCCTCAGTTTGATTTATAGGCGAGCTATGAGCCCATCACAATCTGAGAATAGACTGCTATACCCTGTCAGTTAAAATAAAGGTGAGCTATGAACCTTCACAATCTGAGAATAGACCCCTATAGTCCCTCAGCTTGACCTATAGGCGAGCTGTGAGCCCTTCACAATCCGAGAATTGACCCTTAATCCCTCTCAGTATGATATAATGTCGATCTGTAAGCCCTTCACAATCTAGGAATCGATCCCTACACTCAGTCAGTTTGATATATAGGCGAGCTATGAACCTGTCACAATCTATGACTTGACAACTATTCTCCATCATTTGGATGCATACACAAAGAAAAACCTAAATAAACTAGACAATTCTCAAGCATATTCCCAGATTGTGATCATTCCCAGATTGTTCAGGTCTCACAATCTGCAGATTGTTTAAACAATCTAGGAATGAAAAAAATTCCTAGATTGTTCGAACAATCTGCAGATTGTGAGCGAACAATCTGCAGATTGTGATCATTCCCAGATTGCACGGAACATCCATACAGATACGACAAATGGTCCATCAAAGCTATTTTGGCTACTTCCTAAATTAAGTTATTTTTATCACTCATTATCGTGCACGGGCATGTAGTCTGCACCATTCACCTTTTCATCAACATTCATCACATGTTCCATTGATTGTTATCGTCTGGAAATTTGAAGAGATGGCGATAGATTTACATAATAAAAAAACTTCATCTCTTTAATACCGTAGTTGCTTGAATATTTTAATCCTTTTGGTAAGTGTCGATTATTTGCCATTATTGAAAAAGAAACACGTTGAAAGTTTGATTAAAGTCTAAATTGGAACCAATCAAAGTAAAACTTGCAATGAATTATCTAAACGATCAAACCAATCATCAACAAGCTTGCTAATGTACTGAATAAAGTATTGATCTGATTTGAAATATTTCACATCGCAGTAATTTGAAGTCATTAAGATCACTTTTGAAAATTTGTTATCATTAAAGGCGTTGACATTTTTTACGGCAAATTGTGCTTTTTTTAAATACTGAACAACGATGCACAATTTAGATATCGTTGCTGATTTGAATACAGTATATACATCTTCATCCGAAAATACCCTGGAATGATGTTACTTATACTCTCTATTCTCGATATTACTTGTATGGTTACATTAGTTCGTTCAAAACCTCTTTGTGTTCTCCTGGAGGTGTGTGTAGTCCTCACATCAACTCTTCAAACACAGTCACATCGCATTAGTCTTTCAATCTTTTGAATGGTGTATGACTGTGAGTGGTAAATGTTGACTTGACATAGCCAAGACATCAAGTTAAGAAGTAATACTATTATGTGTGCAGCTATCAGATTTGTATTATCCACTATGGACTCACTGAAAAACATCTTTCATATAGGTTTTAGTTGACCATTGTTGTAGTATTTCATTAACATTTGCATCTCGCCGACAACTTTGTTTGCAAGAGAGAACGTTTTACTTGCAGTAGTACCCATGTTTTGTTTGATTCAGGTAATGCTCGCAAGTTTCACCCCAATGCATAGCAACAATAATGTTGTGGCCTTACCCCCGGCAAGTAGAGTAGCAGCCGTGATAGCAGTTGAAGACTCTTGAAAGCGGCGTTAACCCCAAAATAAGAACACATTCACGTTAATTCATTTTCCTAGTTTTCCTTACTAACGTATGACGGGTACGCTCGTGAAAGTATTGACAGCTATAACACACACTCCCATTTGCCAATTTCCGTTATTACGACCAGTTCCCTGTGAGGCTATTTTTCATTTCTTCAGTCGTATGTCTTCACTATACTTGATTTCTCTAGATATTGGGAGACAACAATTACCACTTTCTCGCACTGTTTGTCAATATACAATGGGTACTGTCCATAGAGCATCGCGGTAACATTAAATGAGTATCTCCTGTCAACAACACCTCATATCTTAAACTTCTTATAGTCTTTAAATCAACAGAGATGATTGGGAAATGAGTGGGACTATTGATTGTTGATGTATTTGTTGAATGCACTAACTGTCACCCTTTCTTTGGCTATTTACCCCGTGAAAACCGTACAAAATACAAATCAACACCAATTGACAAGGTTTACATTCAAATCATATTATAAATATAAAGGTACCAAAACGTGCTATGCCCTTTTTACAATAGTTTGAATAACAACGCTTTTCGTTTGAGAAGCAATTGATAAGACCTAATTTCTTGAAGACAAACTTGCTGATGTGGAAGAAAACAATTGTCTTAAAAGTTATTTTAAAAAAAGTTAAAATTAAGGAAAACTAGTTCCATGGAATTGTTGAAAGATTTTGTTATCTTTAACAGACAATCAAACAACAAGATAAGCTTCAGGTACGACAATTTAAGTGACTTCTACGATTTGAAAGAAGGCAAGGATGTAACCAGTGCCTTTTCTTTTCAGATTATTAACCTGAAGAAACCTTGGATCAGATACGTTTCTGTATACTAAGAACCTTATCTACAGCTCTAGTATGCCTTTGACACCTGAACAGAAACGATTAATAATGTAACAACCCTGTTACAACTTAGATTATCGAAACCAGAACTTAAATACTTTTCAAATCTACCATAGAAATAGTAGATCAAGTCACCTACATGTACAAGTTTGTTACAGCATACTGTTTCGACGATGCATTGGAAGCATAAAAGACATTACAAAAGATAATGTAAACACTTTTAAGGCAAAACATTCTTATTGATCCAGTTATGTGGTCATTTTATATGGCGCAATATATCCATCACAATACACTGTCACAATGTGAGGACAGATCTTTAGACTTCCCTACGTCATGAAATAATTGTGTTATCTAAATTAGTGATTCGATATTGATTTAAATATGTCATTATGTTTGTACTAAATCTTAGCGGAACTGTTGACATGGAAGTGGAAAAGCTGTGTGGATTTTAAGTGTGAAATATTGTTAATCAAGTAGTTCTACCGATTCATATTACAATATTTAGAATATATCTAGCGGAATAAAATGCGAACCCAAATAATAACTTTGAAATTTAGTCTGAAACTCAGAAAAATTTTCTATTGAAGCTAAGCAATAATACATCTTCTCCAAAAAAAAGGTTGTCTGCAAGACAGATACTTTACCAAAATATTCAAAAATAAATCTCTTCAAGCAATACTTAAATTGTGCCACCTTATGGTAAAACGATATTCTTACAGGTTTTCAATGCAAAGTTGGCCATAAGACCTTGTTGGTACAATCTGACAATCTTGTTGGCACAGTATGACAAAATCTAGTTGATAGTATTTTATGTGTTCTATTACTTATATCAGTGTAAATGGGAGGTAAGGGTTTTGTATCTGCACCTTTATAAGGCAGCTGGGTTTTTTAAAACCTGAAACGTTTTATAAATTACCGTATATCTGGCTATAAAGGATACATATATGATAGATTTGGAACTTATATTGGCATATTTTGTAGGCATTGGAAGTTTTGCCTCAGATAAATGTACTAAATAGAAATGATGAAAATACATTAGAGTTTCAATGTGCTCATTTTCAAGAATTTACAGCTGAAACTGCTGACTAACGAATTCGAGTAACGTTTCAATACAAAGGGGAAGTGTCTTAGCAATATCAGGCTTTGAAGCCTCTAAATTGGGAATCTAATGAGGCATGCTGACCCATCACTATTCATTAGCTTCTATAATGGGCCCAGTGATAAATTTCCAGTTGGTGATTTAGTTCAGGAAACAGAGAAATCAGAAAACGTGATGTGAACTAGTCTTCTCACCTTCAGTTTTATCTTTTCCTTTACGAAGAAAGGGAGAGGCTTCAGGTTGAAGAAACATTTCGTTGTATAAAGTCTTCTGATTATCCTATCACCATGAACTCAGCAGGGCATGTGTCTATGTAATCTATGACATCACACAATTGTCATTTTTATCCATCAATGACAAGTGAACCATTTTTCACACTGACTTACAACTGCTTAACTTTTCAGTCAAGTTCTCTCCTGTAAGTATTCTGATGGAAGCCATTCATTCGTTTAGGTGACATGCTGTTTAAAGATAAAAGAGAGTGATACAGTTTCGTGATATCTCTTTGTATTTTATGAGTCTTGGTTCACCTCTTTAAATTTTAGATACATTTTAGATGTACCATGAATCAATATGCTCTTTTTAAAGTAATATAGAAGACCCCATTGTCATCCGAGAAGCAGTACCAAATTCAATATTTAAATGAATGTTTTAGGTGCAACTAAATATGATAATGAATGAGGGTTAGACTGTCATACTTTTACATACAATTATATACTCATTCAAATTATCCGTATAGATAAATAGGCCACTCAATCAAGCATTTCATTGAAATTCATTTCAATTACATATATAATCCTACCTAATACTCGACTCAACTCAACTGAATAAATTTTTTTATCAACTTGACGGTTTAGCTTGATTGAAAATTGTCAGTTAATCGGACAACAACGAGTTGTATTTCTGCACGATAGTTAAACTAACGCCTCTTCCTTGGTATAAACTTTTAAACTTTCATCATTAAACTATAGATAGAAAAATTATTACTTGAGGAGTTCCCCTGGAATTTGTTCTACAATGCAACGAGAGGGTTTTAAGTTGTAGTTAATTGCGATATATGACTAATTGTATTACAGCATGACTTCTTGAAATACTCAGAAATGCCTGTCTTTAGTTTCCTAATTAAACTAAATGAATATCCCATAAGTAAGAGACACATTCTGACTTACACAGATATGACGGTGGTATTCTGAATACAGACATATATTTCCAGTAGGATGTATAGCCTGCGTACATATTGTGTTTATATATAGTATAAAGTATAACGTTACACCTTAGAGACTTTATGCTTCCGATAAAAGACAATGAAAATAATGAAAACATACAACAGTATTAGTATAACAAGTTTCCGATGTTATGTAAAATTTCACTAGTGATATTCATATCTGATAATATGTTTCTAATAATATTTAAGTCCTGTCTTGAATACGTTTTGAGTTTGCTGTTTATAGGCAAGTATATCTTGGTTTATGTCTAACCTTTAAAAGATTCACTATACATTAGTACTAGTGTGTCAACTTACTGGCAGTTTTGACCCTGTTTAGCGAAGCAAATAACAACATTAGTCTCAAGATGTAAAGTTGAAAGGTGGTGATGTTGAAGAGAGATTTACTACTGAAAACTTTTAACCAATAAACCAGAGTAACATTTCACTACAGAAGATGTGTCTCAATGAGATCACGCTGTGATGTGTATTTCCCAAAGTGAATCTACTGAGGCATGTTGACCCATTACCATTCATTAGCTTCTTACATGGACTCAGCAATAAATTATCATGGAGGCGATTAGTTTAGGTTGAAGGCAAATCCCTTGACCTCATCCCCCACTTTCATCATCTCAGATGTGTAACCAGAGGGGCAAATGAGAGCACGACGCTTCAGCTGTATGAGCAAGGAAATTACTGGCATTTCAAGAGAAATCTACGATTTAAGTGCAGATGCCAATATCGATAGTTCATTATTTGGAATTAGTCTTAGTAATAAAAGCTGCCATCTTAATATAAACATAATCATGATCGGATGTTTTAAGACAATGTGGAAGCAATAATTGCTCAGCTGATCTTATTTTCATATATGTTTCATTTCATTGCATATATATTTTTCAATAAAAAGTTCTATCCGGGTATTTTACATGGATAAAAAATCAAGGGACATTCCTTACTATATATTTATGTCACTAGATAATGATTATTACACACTGCAATTAAAAAATGCTGCTGAAGATTTTATGTTGAGTGTAAAAAAGGAAACCATCGATAGATCTCCTTCAAGCTTATGCCTCGTATCGCTGGCTATCTAAATTAGCCAATAAGACGACTCGCATACAGCAACAGCGGCTAAACCCGGATAGAAACAACAAGCGGCGCCAGCCATACGAGGCATTTGGCCGAAATATATCAGGGTATTTGGAAGGAGCTGAGACAGATCGACAGAGAGGTGATACAGTTTTACCAGATGATACCATTAAACATAAAAATAAGATCATCATTGTCACCCCATCATCATTATAGCAACAATTCAATAAAGACAAAAACGTATGTAACTATTCAGTAACAGGGTCGCTAACTGAGTTAAAATTTAATACCTGTCTCTTTGACCTGTTCAAACTAAAACAGGTCATTACCATGGTTTCATATTCTGGGGATCGCTATACAGAAATACTTGACTGAATTGAAAATTATTTTCACAGAAACAATTTGATTTTGTACAGCATGATTTTCATATTTAAAGATTATTGGTGAATTAACCCGTTGAGTGGTTGACAAGTAAGTGAAGTAAAATGATTATCACCCTTCTTTTGCATGAAATCCATTTCAAAGAGGACAATTCCGGTGAAGCTGTCAATCACTTTCACTGTATTGAATGTACTGAAATTCGATGTGATTAGCCCTTGAAGATGAAGCTTGAAATTGAAATGAATTCGAATGAAAAGAAAATGGCTTTTTGCAATCGAATATTATGTTTCAATATTTCTCCTTTTGGCCTCAAAACATATCCAAGGTTGACTTTTTTATGCGTGGGTACCGTAAACCTTTAGAGGTCTGTCCACTGTCTACAGTCAAATAAAATTGCTCCTGTATAGTTCCTGCCTGTCACTTAGTAGCAGCCTGAAACCATTACAAAAATATGCAATTATTCCAATTTTGTATTAAAAAAATAAATCATTTCCAATTTTCTCCATTTTTAGAAATGCAATTGATGGATTCATTGAATAAATTTGAATAGTTTCATGTTGATTTATAATGTTGTTGTGAACTAAATAATCAGATTGACAGATTTTTTAATTTCATTATGGACATATATAAATGGGTAGTCTTGCATCCACTTGATATTCATTCACTGAAGCTGAGTTACTTAGTTTCCTACTGGAATCCATTTTGAATTCAATTTTTTTATATTTCCTGTACTATGGTCACGTGTATCTGTAATATTTCATTTCATTACAGGATCTTTCCTTTTAGATTAAACTTTACAATAAATCTACGTAGCTACAATACTGCTATTTTGCGGCAATATTGCACCTTAGAGTGAAAACCTGTTCAATCACGAAACTATTTTCCATCATCTGATAGTTGTAAACAAATCATTTATAACCAAGGTTCGCCTTAAATAACCAAGATAAAAAACAATGCACCAATGGTTTTATCACACATACTTGGTATGCAGAAAAATATGAGGTGTACTTATAAAAAATAAAGGGTTCCAGTAAATGTCCTTTCACTCAGCTAGGAAGTTTTATTCTTTTTGTTGTGGCTAATTGGTTAAAAGATTAAATGTTAATGAATACCTTTAATGAATTCATGTTCACAATACTAAACGTTTAAAATCGTTTATTTTGCTTAATTCACATGGTAACACTTTGAAAACTAAATAGGTCTCTCTGCAGGGTGGTTGATCTTAAATACTGATGCATACTCCATTATTTGGATAATCCAATAGTTGGACAATTGCATTTAAATTGAAATACATTTTCGTTGTGTAGTTCTCATGTTGTGAGCTAAAGTTGAATGAATGCACATGTTTATTATTATATCTCACTCGTTGTAGCACAATGGGTACTCGAATTGCAATCGTGAGGAACATTTAATGTACCCTGAAATATTGCTAGGTTCGTTGGAAAACTTTTGTTTGGAGAAAATGGTATACTCACCCAATAAAGCATCAAAATTTATAAACAGATCATGACATGATATGACTTGACTTGTAATTCAGTGAAGTTTTTATCCAAACTAAACAATGCAACAACTTTGTATCGTTGCATATGTATTCTGCATTTTACGTATGATCAGAAACGGTAAAATGCTATTTCAATATTGTGTACAAATACCGCCAAGAAACATTTACAAATCTAAAAGTTACATTGTCTATTGCAAATTGCTTTCATTGTGAGGAAACGACTTGTATAAAAGGAGAGGGTCAAGGTCATATTACACCTTCAAATTTGTAAAAGCATATTTTTCTATCAATGCATTGGGAGCTGTTAGCATATGCTATTGTAGAATATATCTGAGAGCTATAGGCACACTCTACACAACAGTTTTGAATTTGGTTATGAGGACATAAGGATTGTTCAAAACGACTTTATGTTGGGAATTTGTTATCAAGTAAACAATCATGTTCTACTAGTAGCATAATGCCAATTGAACATATCCTAGCAACTTATTGAGAATTTAGTTCATGAATAAAACGTTTTCACTTTGCATACGACTGATGGTAACGTTTACGTCTACTGGTTTTGTAAAAGGCTTTATGCCCAAAATTTCGAAGATCATATGAACAGAATAATGAATTGATCAATGATTCCGGACATTTCATTTAACATTGTATACATCCAGGTTCAAGAATAAGGCAGTAATAGAAATTAAATTCGCTGTCACCAGTACAAAACCTTATCTGTACATGAGTGATGAAAAAATTATTTTTCTTAAAATATCACAAACATACTGCAGAATCTATCAATCTCATTGAAATCAGTCCGAAACTAATCGCTCCTACCTCGCTGCGTTTCTTGATCTGACCACGGCTCCATAAAAGCCGTGTCAGACGGCCTTGACCGTGACCTTTCACCTCCAATTATTCTAACAAATCACGGGTCCGCGTACATATCGATTGTGTTTGATCAACAAAGATTTCGGAAAATTGAAAATAAGGGACGCTCTGAAAAATGTTTTGCAACAGTTTTGAATAGATAGCATAAGAAATAAACGTCATTGTTGTTGCATCTGATATCTATCATTTCGAACTGTATGATCAGCTTTCTTAATAAAACATAATTGTCACTTCTGAGATACACACCAGTGGCGGATCCAGGAATTTTGAGTGAAAACAAAGGAGCGAGAGGGGGCACCCTTTGGGTCATCCATTTTACTGTCGATAATCCGCGGGGGTAGAGGGTCGGGGGTCCGGTGAATCGTCAACCATTGCACACTTCTGAGTTTTAAATATATAGCCGTATCTCATTTATCAAATACAAATGCAAATGTTCCTGTTTCTACAGTTGATTTATTTACCTGCCTCCGTTCAGAAAATACTTAATTTGAAATTTAAAAATTGAAGTGAATTCCTCGAAACCCTTTGACAAAATGATTGTCGACCTAATTTTGATCAATAATGTGTCGTAGTTTTGTTTTGGTAAATTTCTTTACTATAACTTTTAAAGTTTATGAAAATGTCTTTTCGACGAAGAAAATGCCAAATCAAACGCAAATATCGTTACGATAATACATCATAATCACTATCTTCCTCGGGTCGCAGACATAGCTAAATTTCCGACCAAACATGAGCGTATTCATCATGATAGTCAACACACCCACGATCATTTTACGTTCATCCCAGCTCGACTTTTCTCGGGTCCATTCAGGAAAAGCTCGAATCCCGAGATACAAAGGTTACATATGATGTTTTGAATGTCAATTCAACAGTTGCCGAAGTCTTTCCAGACTCGATTCTTATTGGCTGGCACAGTCTGGCGGTCAAGGCCGTCTGACGCGGCTCTTATGGAGCCGTGGTCAGATCAAGAAACGCAGCGAGGTACGAGCGATTAGTTTAGGGCTGATTTCAGAATCTGTAATCAGATAATCTTGGTCAACGGGGTCTCACAACGTTAGTAATAACCTTCGTTTCCATACGTCACGAAGTATGCAAAGACGATATAGGTAGAGGGATCTTAACCACGTTGTCCTACGGTATGTCATATAAATTTATGTATTAAATTTATTCAGTACCAAAAAGAAGTACTGATTTAAACCATGTCGCCGTCAGCTCGATAGAAGTCTTGGTTCAATTTAACTATGTAAGATTTGAGACCTGTATGATAATTTTTCAGTCAGTTAGCTTTATTCAGCTGCTTCAAAATATAATATATTATTATTATTATATATATTATATGTTTCTTTTTTGCAATGAGCATGATTTATAATGACTAGAAATTTAGCTAATGAGGATTATAATTAACAGAATTGGTGAGTTTGTGGTATTGATATGGTGGCGATTTTGACCCCGTTTATAATATATTAAATGAAGTCTGATAAACTAATGAGCAAAATGATGTCTATAATATGTTCTGCATTAACATTAGATGTCAACTCGAGAAAAAAACCATCGCATTTCAGCTTACGATCTTTATCAGTTAAAACAATAATAGAAAAAAATCTGCAATGGCAGTTTTGAGCAAATCTCTGGAACACATAATGACCCTACTGCGCTCTGATGTACATCTCCTGAACATTCTGTCGTTGAGCTCAAGTGAGAACCTAATGAATGGTAATGGGTCAGTATACATCAGTAGATTTCCCATTGAAACACATCACAGTGTGACCTCAATATAACTCATCTCTATTGAGATGTTACTCCGGTTTTCAGCAGTACATTTCAGTCAGCACTGATCAACTTTGCTTCATTACATCCAAATTGCATTTTGCTTCACTTAACAAGTCCAGAGTGCATTAAGTTGAAAAATGAGACTGAAAAGGTTAGCGAAATGAAATATCAACAATTAAACTCATGTATATTTTTCAATGTCAGTTTTCTCAATTATAGAAATAATATTTTAGTTATATTTTACATTCTATGGTTAAAATGATTTTATAGATGAAAAGCAAGCACTTCTGTGTTGCTATCATGACACATCTATTTCATTCAAAAGGTCGGTACCTTATAAGTGATTACTGAAACTGAGATTGTAATCATGTCCCCCTCAAAGCTTTCCATATCCGTATCCGGGACATATCTAAAAAAAACGAAACTTGGTTTGTGGTTAGGTCTAGTGGTGGAGTGATGCCTTTTGCTATTTTGGTTATTCTGAATTTTTTCAGGTTTTCATGGAAACGATTTGAACTTAGTGCATATAGAGGGGATATTTTCGTTTCCGGGCCATATCTCACAAAACCTTCAATATTGTTTTTCGAAACTTGGTATGTAGTTAGATCTAGTGATGGAGTGGTGCCTTTAGCTACTTTGGTTACTTAAGTTTTTTTTGGTTTTTTTCTCGTTTCAGTGGAAACAATTTAAACTGTGTACATATAGGGGTAGGGTAATTTTCCAACATATATCTAAAAGTCTATTTAATGAGTATTATTTTTACTAAACCTGGTATGTGGTTAGATCTAGTGCTTGGGTGGTGCCTATTTCTACTTTAGTTTATCTTAATTTTTCGTTTTACTTGGTTTCCATGGAAACAATTTGAACGTAGTGCATCTTGGGGACTGTAGATGCTAATTATAATATTTGATGACTGTGTAAGTATCAAAAGTCACATTCCCTACAATAAAGAAGTTGACAAATATATAAAACTCTTCCCTATACACCATTGAACTTGTTATATGTTTGGTATGGATTGTTTCTGGTATAATTGGCAATAAGATGATTAGGTTGATTAAAAATTTTAGAAGGGGGACATGACTGTGCATCACATGCACATATTTCTAGTTACATCTGAGACTTGTATAAGATTAAATAAGGTCGCATCATTAAGAATTTATGTGCGTAAAAATGTCAGATATAGTTATATAGTTTGAATTACCTTTAACATAATATTTGTCAGTAAGCCTTACAACTCAACATTGACGTGAATGAAACAAAATCTATTTCATTTCAATGTATTTCTTGATCACAACTATTGGATGCTTTTAGTTGAATCATGAAATAATCTATAACTACTCCGCAATATATACACCTCGAAGAAAATATTGCAACATCAATTTCGTTCTGATAACCTCCCAAGTTCTGCAACGTATTTGAAGACATGAGGCTTTCACAGTAATACTGTTCTGTAATTTGTAATACCACAAAGTCCTCAGGGACAATTCCGCATCTTCTTCAGTAAATTAGGGGAACGTTTGCGGCTACTTCTGCACGTTTGGTTTACACCAAATACTGACATATTTTCTTGTTTTTTTTGTCCTTAGTAATCAATAGATGTTATTATCCACCTCTTCTGATCATAATCAAACATTACTGCTGCACTAAAACTATTTCGAATATGAAACTTGTCTTTTTTACTATGATTATTTTGAAGACTATTTTTTAAATGAAATAATTGAAAATTACAGAAAACGTTTGGTGATATTCAGACAAATACTTCAATATTGATTAATTCCTTATCAATCCAGTATTATCAACATACATTAGGACAATTATTTATCATCCAAGTGTTTATTTTCCAGGTCTATGTTATTCAAAATTTATTCAATCATTTAATGAATTCATCCACTTAATGTCAGACTACTTCGTAATCAAACATTCAACTGAAAATTAATCTACATGACATTCTCTGTAAGGAGGATTAATTGTGTCATATTTCAAAAGTCAATTGAATTTCTATTCAGACATTTATGTGATTCAGTCGATGCTATACAAAAATACATTCAATAAATGGATTTTGCAACATAAATTCGAAAAGGCAATTTTATTTTTTAACCGCATGATTTCTATATTTTGAGAGTATCGATGAATGCGATATCTTATTGAGTGGTTAACATTCCAATAAAGTAACTTGAATCTTACATTTTTCTGCCATCTTCAAACGCATTGCCTATTCGAGATCTGACGCCAGCCCCAATGACTTGCTGTGATAGTCTTGCCGCATTTCCCGTATTTTTCTGTGCTTTTAGCCAAAGCCGCTGTGACGGTTCGTGATAGTCTAATGAGAAATGATATGTGGACTGCTACTTTACTCCGAAGCTGGTACTGCACCCGAAACAGCCATTTTGACAGGTTTGCAGCAAGGCTGGTCTATGAACTTGATTGGAAAGCAAATGGCTTTTGCAATCGAATATTACATTGGAAGATTCTTGTGAGCAGAACACAAAACCTGAAAATTAGAGATGGCAGTTTGTCAAGAACATACATAATTATTGAAATTGTATATGTAATGACACATCCATATTTTACTGTTTGCTCAGCAAAGCATGTTCTTATTCAAAGGTCATAATGCAATATACTGATATCTTTTGATAACTATTATAGTTGACATGTGTACAAAATAACCTCAATTTAGCCGATTCGCCTCCCTTCTGAAGAAAGTTAAGAAATTGATATCTATTGCAATATTCAACCTTCCGTCACAAACACTGATGTCCACACGAAAGTTGAACATGTAATCAATATAACAAAAATGACAAACTGCGTTATACTGGATAAAAGGAAGTCTTCAACTTGCAAGAACATTTACTTTACTACAACACAAATCTCATCACAATTCATGTTACAAAATGAAAACGTCATCGTATAGACTTTGTCAAATTTCGACCGACTTTGGTAGTTGCATCTGAAACAAATTCCATGGTAGGTTTGATGTGCTCGGGTACTGTACATGTGGGCCTGTAGACGTGTGTAGACTGTTCGTCTTCTATTGCGGTATTCAAGTACCATTGCTGTCGTTTATGTTGCAATGGCTAGTAAAGTTTTAAAAATGAATAATACTGAAGTCACTGTCTTTGATAGGCGTAGTCTCCTGGTTTGGGCCTATAATGTTTTCAGCTGAGTCGACTATATCTAGTCACTATATCTGTAAAGAAGTCAGGAATATAGAAAATAAGAGTGTTAAAATAATAAAGTATTTAAAATTACAATCACCTCTGAAAAGAATCAAATGATGAGAAATATCTAGCTTTTAGGAAATTTAATACTGATATACCCTTTGTTTTTTGTTTTTAATGAGATTCAAGGCACAGTGTAATGCGGTAAGTCATGCTTCCTATCCGAGAGGTTAGGGTTTCATGAGTGATACTGTCCTTCATCCTCCTCCAAATGTTCTCAACTGGATTCAAATCAGGATTGTTGCTGGGAAATGGGAGCAATGTCACATATTTCTCCTGGAATTACTGCTGTGTCATTGGGTCATTGTCCTGTTGCAAGATCCATTTCTGCATTTGGAAGGAGAACGTCCTCATTGTAGCGTTCAATTATTTAAATTCCCTCAAACATGCATAAAGGATTCATTCCAAGTAATGACACTTCGCCAAACACATGAAACTTAGGACTGTATTTCGGACTGTGGTAAGCTTGTGTAGAGTTAGATTTTGTCATCACCTTCACATTATAAGGATACACATAGACCGAACGTTCATCAGTGAAAATCACAATGGTCAACTCAACCGCCGACACTGTACGTTCCACCAACTTTTTAAAACTGACTGACCTAGAAAGAGGTCACATTCCAATGACGTCACGACTCACGTATCGAGTGCACAATGGCTTGACATTTTTCCTTGCTAGTTAGCATTTGTTATATCAATGAATTTCTCGAAAATGAAATATTTGTTCACCAAAATTATTTTTGTTACATGTTTTTAGGCGAGTCACTTATGTAGACAATTACAATTAGCGAACTATTTTGTTCTGTGTTTTGTTTGACTGATTGATATTCTTACGCCTGTTCGCGATCAGCTGACTGTTGTTTTGACGATTAATTCATCAAAAATATTGATACGTGAGGATAAGTATTAAATATAATACTAAACTCATGATAATGTGATAACTTTCGTTTGTCTGATACGGAATTCCATTCACTCGTTGCATAAAAATGTTATCACATTACCATTCGTTTAGTATTCTCTATATAAAGCATTTCCATTTGTTATGCAGTTAGTCTTGTCCATCAATATAGTTATCATGATCAGTCAATATAATAATATTCTTAAAGGAAAAGGGGTTGATGAAGTAAGATTCAAAGAAAACAATGAACACAATTATGAGATTTACTTGACATGGTTTGGTCAGTTTTCTCCTCTGTAGTCACTCCATTGAATAAGCATGTCATTGCAGACATCACGACCTGATGATGAATCAAACTGACAGCTCTCCTCCAGGACACTCAGGCTGATGACGCCATGTGAAAACATCCAATAACTGTTCGGAATTGCCTTGCTTAACTGAGAAAAATTCTGATATCTGATGAAACCCTGTTTTCAGGGAGTACAGTATACATGAATATAATCATTGATTTCGTTCACCCTTTTGAGAGGTTGATTACTTGGTGGTATCTTTCAAAATGATATAAATGTTATTAGCTACACTTTTACAACAGTATATAGCCTCGTTATCCATTTTTTGTATTGGATATTACAGCCTTTTGTACAATTATTGTTTTGAATAATGAAATAAGTTATTCGTGTACAAAGTTCTTGATTTATTGCAGAGTTAAGATTTAAACATATGTTGATATCATGAACATATATGGATAACCATGAATAATGATGAAAATATGTAATTATAACGACCATATAAAGAGGAATGTCGTGCCTAAGTATGCCATACGCCTTTAAACAACAAAGATGTGCATGTGGATGTAATGGTTAACATTGGAAAAGATATAATGAATATGATTAGATTGTATCCCTTTTTCTGCTTTTACTTCTGAACTTTGCCAATAAATAATGAAAAGGCTATTAATGATATTTCATAAAGAGAAGGAACCTAATTCGTTTCTTCAGTTGTTTGTTGTGTGTTCCCTACATACATTAAGACCATTTAATGGTCTTGTCAAAACTGAAACCAATAACAACTCCAAAAAACTTTATGAGGCGGCACAAACCTTTTAAAACTTCATACATGTATGTCGCCAGCACGAATTTACAAAAATTGAAAAAGTCTTTGTATATACAATCAGTCAATCAATTTTACATCTTATTGATTTTATATAATCTTGTTTTGGTGGTACACTACGAATTGGTTCTCACGAAACGTTGTAGATTCTATGTCACACTTTCCAAAAGGGATAATGAAGCTAATCTCATTTAGTCAACTGACAGTGAACTAGATTGTCAAATATAACTAATATGCCAGTCAAAATCAGCTATCTTAATTGTGGAGATTACCTTTACTTCACAGTCAACAAGAAAAAATTCTACTGAAGAGTTATACAAAGATGTTTTCCAGAGATAAAACTTATTTTACAGGGAACGAAATTGTTTTTACTTCCGAATGTGTGAGATAACCATTAGAATGTGGGTAGACGAAATGGCATTTCTTGTCAAACACACTATTATAATATATGTCAATCATATTATTTAGAGGATGAATTCCACTTGCTTTACACATTTCCAGTATACAGTTATTAACGTGTCGAAATTATTCATCTGTACAATGATGAAAAGAAAATGATCTATGATCTTCGAAATGATACTTTAGCCAATATAGTTTTGATGTAAAATTATGTTAAAGATGGCTTGATTGTTTGTAAATCCTTTGTCTGAAAAAAAAACCCAGCTTCGAATTTATGTTTTTAAGCTATAAGCTCTTTGAAATTGATTGAAGGCTAATGCATTTGAAAATATTAACCATTACTTAAAGTAAAAAACTTAAAATACGTTTGTGAATCTAAAAGCTACATTTGGCAGTTGCAATATAATCTTATTTTGTACGATAATGACGTAAGAACATTCTGCAGTACATACTATCAAAACTATAGATCCTTAAAATCATTGCTCGATGCAAAGCACCTAGACAGTTCTGAATTTTAATGTTGATGGTATTCTTACAAGAAAAGAACCGATAGTTTTCAAGGTAAATATTCTTGGGTTTGTCACTACATAGACACTACATTTATAGACACTCTATTCATAATAAGGTTTAGATATAAGAAGATAAATATGACAATGTTTCAATCCTTATATAAAGAAAACATTACCGATTAAGATCTTGATTAACTCGAGCTGTGTCAATGCTCTCCATAATAAGTTTGATATTAGTTGAGCCATATCTTGATCAAAGGTCCTTCTACTTCTACTTATAAAGTATCCATGAATTCACGACACTGCCACAAATTGCGCATGTTGAATCAAAGGTGGTCCTGTAGAAGAGTCATCGTCAAGAATATTTAAATGAATATTGCCGAAATTTGTACGTAAGTGCATGTAAGTACGTTAATGCATTGTTCGATAATTGTCTAATATATACAAATCGACGTAAATAATATATACATAAGTAACCTCTAGCACAATGAATAATTTCAAAATATAAAACTATTTTGTAATGAATAATGATATCAACTGAACAAGCTATGTTATGAATTCTAATTTGCTTAATGTGCATCGTCCTGACGCAAAAAAACTATATCTAGCAAAGTCTGTTTAAATGATGTCTCATGAACCGTAGCACTGTTTACCACCTAGTATCAACAGGCGTTTACTCACTGCATTTGGTGAAGTCTTTCTAGGTCACTAAAAATCATTTTTGCAATCGGGCTCCACTTTAGATGACATATTTAAGATCTAACTAAGGTATACAAATATATATTAGGTCAATTTAGCAACGGTTATAATTTCTGAAGTTGAACTTAGTTTAATGTTAGAACAAAATAAATGGTATCTGATATCTTGAACTCTTTTTATTATTATTTTATGAAGCAAGAGTTATCTAAAAGCACATGTCCTTTTGATGTACACTTTGGTTTCTAATAAAGCATTTCAAATGAATGTGTAGTGTAAGATGTAAGATGTAATATACACACAAATGTAAATGAACATGAATTCAAAACTTTTCAAAAAAGTAAAATGTTTGGTTGATGTACAAATACGACATTCTTGGCACTGCTCCTACTTTCTTCAAAAAGGTTTGAATTAATGATAAACTCTTTTGTCTGTGATGTAAGTGGTGGCCATCCATTGTGAGCTTCTTATTGCATAGTAAATAGGTATGGTCTGCACCGGATATTCAAAGATTGCTCTTCGGATATTCAAAGATTGCTCTTCTCGTGATGAATAAAAAAGAGTGATCGGGAAGTAATCAATAGTCTGTTGAGTGGTTGAACTAATTTTTTAAAAATAAGATAAGTAACTTTGCATATACATGTATAGACTGTTGTGATGTTAAATGATGTACATGTATTTGCAACAATAAACGTCTTTGTAAATGACGTTCCTCTATTGACGGACTGATTTCAGGCTACCTATAATGTTAAAAGGTATAGTGACCTGTAGAGTGTGACTTCTTTTACCTCTTATTACTACTCATTATTTGTGTTACGAAAATACTTTTAGTCCATTGGATCGTCAGGTGTATTTTAACTGCCATTGTATTTAAGCTTTCAAAAGCTACTTGTCACAGATAGTCGGACACCACAAGCAATGTTCAAGTGTGTCTCAGGTGCCCCTTCCTTGTAACCGTTACCTATGTCAGTAGTCAATCACTCAGTAAGTGCACTTTACAAAGGGATTGTAAAAAGTAGTACAGTTAGTTCGAAAATGTGTGTAAAAACTCAAATGAAGTGATATAACTAAAATGAGAAATAGAGTACAAGTGTACGACCACGGTTCATATGAATTTACAACCAATGCTGATAATTGCAAGGAAGGAAGGAAATACAGTTTTCGAGATTAAGTGCCGAGAATTTATTCAGAATAAAATTCTGTACAGTTAAGAAATGAAAATGGTCTTGGTGTATATATATTCACTGAATTTCAAACCACTCAGCTAATCAAGCAAACATTTTACCTTGATCCTATTGATGTTGGTAATGATCACACACACGCACAATCCATTAGCTGTCGGCCAAGATTTGTGTGTTCAGTGCAAATCGTACCCCCAGTGTCCTGTCAACTTTTACATTGATATTAAAGAGAATTATTAGGCTGATAATGGGGAAAAGATTGCAATGTGTAGTTATGGTAGAGCACAGTGAGTTTCCTCAATACAACAGCTATTTAGGTTTCATATGATTGATCAGACGAGGCTATATGCATTGCCGGTGTGGAAGAAAATTTTTTTTTAAAAGTCTAGCGTAAAAGTTTTATTCTGATATAGAAAACACGTATTATTACCCTTAAAAAGTTAAACAGTTGCCCATATTTGTAGGATATCATCTTTGTTAGTTTTCAAGGGAAGATAACTCACTAAGAAAACTGGAATTTGAAGATAATAATAACCTTGTAACAAACTTCTTAACACTATATGTCGTGTTCCACATTATCATGTCACAGGTATGCAACATGTTAATGTTAATTAAGCCTTGATAACTATTATCGTAGAAACAGGCGACCTAAAGAAAAGGTTTGTTTTGTAGAAAGTCACATTTTAGCTTAGTTTAACCTATTGATAACGATGTGCAATTGATAGAATAACTTTATTTTCAAGCAGATACAGTCGTATTTAAAGGCAATGAATCAATACCCGACATAAAAATGAACAATGTTTCCACATTGTAAGATGTATTGTCTTAAATCTATTTTTTTAAAATTCATTGTGGATGGCGATATATCTTCTTCCAAGTTTCATTGCATCTGATGTCCTATCTATTATCGCACATGAATTCAGTAACGCACAGTAAACATCACAAACGCACACCAACATGCGTGGTTATTTGAAGACCTGTTCAGGTCTACTTTGAGGATATGCAATCACAAAGTATTGTTGAGAACATAAGAATTATGTCCTTCTTATTTCTATTCAATTTGAACGGCAGACTAATCTCTAAGATAGTCAGACACTTAACGTTTACGGCGGTGGCTAATCGAACGAAGCAATAGAATTTTAAAATCATATTAAAAGGCAATTTCATTTCTAATAGTAAACGAATGAAGAGGGTATCTGTTGACCTACTAACATTTAAGTTAGATAACATAAGTATTAGACTTGTGCTTCAATAAAGAACCTTTGAAAACGACGATTCGCGTAGGACTACATAACAATTTCACTGGAGTTGAGGTAATTGATCTTAAGCCTGAAGATGTAAATCACTTGACCTTTAAATATAAAGCCAGAATGTGTCAATGGACTTATTTAATTAAGAGTATTCGACATATCTCCAATTACTTAATTCCATGCTGCTTGTTGTCAAAAAAAAAGCACTTTGCGCAAGAGGTATAATGTCGATGGACATTTTGTAAAGAATCAAATCAGTGCAGATTTTATTAATCATATCGAATAACTGGGATGTTTTTTAACTAAAACTTTCTTTAAGTTTTAACCTCATGCATTACACCTAACGGGACAATTAGGATACTGTTTTGAATAAAACATTGTTTCATCTTTTCACCATTGGAAGTGCAAATCGCTATTTATTGGAACATATAGGAAATAAAATAACAACTTGTTTACTTTTATATCAATGCAAATAGTTGGCACTATTACTAATGTAATGATGGTGAAAATTTGTGTAACGAGTTCATAGCTTCAAATATGTGAGATATATCATATATTCAATAAAACTTTAAATCGGATTTTATTGCTATAGAAAAAAACACATGTCCCATGTCCAAGTTAGGATAATGAGTTCTGACAGTTTGAAAAGGTTTGTTCAAAGGGAAACCATAGACATAAGATATGTAGTTTCTTTTCAAAGAATATCTTTTGAAACTATCAGATTACAATGAGTGTTACTTTATCTTCATATACTTGTCATTCAGTTTGATCTTAAACACGTGAATAGCCATCATGTGAGATATTGTATGCATTTTCTTGCTATTGGTAATTAAATCAAATGTTATCAAAATCAAAAGAAATATTCATTTCTTTCACAATTATTTATATTTTATAACATATATGTGTATTGGATATTTATGTAAACTTTTGGATTTACATATCATTCTTGCTATCATACATGAGTGACTGTTTGAATGTGCTGTGACAGTCATTTATTGTTCTAACTTAGGACATCGGTGTAACACATATGTACCAGAAGTTGTTCTTTGTGTGTGTGCATGTCCATTATTTGGTTTGATTATCAATTAAACATGTACATGTCACTATTTTTCAGAAATGGGCTTTGACAAATATTTGACTGTAAACATATGTATGTAAAGCTGAGTTGCGGAATAAGAATCAGGATGTAACCATTAAGAAGAATATATCTGAAAGCAGGTTCATTACCTGATACCGAATTCATTTCATAATCATGCGGGTTTTCTAATACAAACAACTGTTAATACGATGCATAAATTGTTCCTTTAGTCTATTAAATCTGCGCTCCATCTAATATCTCAATAGGCCATCCCTTTATTTATAAATTAAGTATTTGCTTTATTTGATCTTATGATCACAACCCATGTGGTTGCACACACAATTGAATTGCGCGTGTTGTAATGTCAAAAAGGAATTGAATATAGTCACTTGGTGGCAAATCGATACTCATACTTTTCTTTTTCCATAATAGACCATATGATTGGCACTTTTACCCACGTACATTGACTTTGGCACAAAAAGATAGTTCTAAGAAATTTTAAAGCCCCCATCAATGTTTGATTAAAGGTTTTCAAATAAACTTTTAAATCTTTATGATTACGAGTATCAAAGATGACATATGTAAGGGTTTATAAATATGCAGGTTTATTTGTTCCCGGTGTATGAGTATTCCTAAAAACATGTTACTAGAAGGAAGTCTAAAATCTAACAACATTTCCAGCAGTGAATACCTATACTAATATTTTTAGAATTGAATTCAGAGCAAATAGAGCAAGTGATTCGTACACTAAAAGAATGTATTGAACGAGGGCTTACATTTACTTAATCTCTACATGTCTCAACAGTTTTGTATATGGTATCTAATAGCAATAGTTGAAGAATAACAGTAAGTTGGATCTTGAATCTGCGGATATAAGTTGTGAGTTGAATTGGTTAACTTTTTAATTTAATATCTGGTCTCCTCGACCTGTCCAGCGCATCCATAGTAAACACGTGAGGAGAGTAAAATATGTTTTGGTATCATATTTATGTCTCAGGTAAAAAGCTAATGAAAAGGCAACCCATCCGTTTCTGATCTAGAAACACTGGATAGGGGTAAAATCAAATGACATTATTTTCTAGCGAATTAGAGCTGACAGTGGTAGGCATTTTTGCGTCCCCGCAACTGTGAGGATATAGGGATCATAATGTATACACTTAAATGCACGTATCTTAATTATGTTTCTCTATATTGACCGATTCATGATTTACATATTCCAACTTTGAGCCTATACATGAAAATAATATATCATGGACAGACAGGTTAATTTGTACTTTTTAGATATCTAGTAGATCCAATTGTAAACTGAGAATCAGTCACATTTTCACTATTTGAATAAAAAATATTACATGCAATATAAGAATCATATAGAAAGTTAACTATGTATAATCACAATTTAAAGTTGGGCTATCATGATCGCAATTATATATGTGAATTAGAAAAGTAAAAGTCCAAAATATAAAGTAACTCAATCAACTTTTTTATGTGAAGTCGATTTCAATTTCAGATATAATCCTACTGAAGTTCATCTGATTACTTACGTCTATTAACTTGAGAGTTATAGTGCTTCCTGAATGAGCGTCAAATTGACGCCTCTAACTCTGCTTATATACTTGCTTACTTACTGCTTATATTGCAGATAAAGAAATAACTATTTTCCGTTGATTTTATTCTAAAACTTTAACAAGAAGTGGTTTTACTGTTTATCTTATTGTAACATGATATATTGATATACGATGTTTGTATTGTTTCTTGATATAATCAGAAATGCCTTTCCATACTTTCCCAATTGAGCTAAATTGAAATACCTGAAGGTCAAGACAAATATTGATGTCCATAGCCATAATGATGATACCATGAATATAGACACACTGTTAACCAATTGGTTGTGTAGCCTGCGCATATGCTGTGTATATGATATATCATTTTGCAGTCAACTACATATAGCAGACACCGTTACCTATATGCTTTGTAATCATGTGGTAAACACAAAATATGTTGTCTTTACGTCGCTGCAAACGTAGATAAAAATCAAATCTTGGTTGGTTATTGATATCAATATATCCCTTACACCGGAGAAAGTATGAATTATTGTTACAATCATTGTAACTAATAATTCACCAGTGATTTCTACATCTGATAATATGTTTCAATGAAACACTTATTCTGGTTTAACATGGTTTAACACCTGCTATTCATAGAAGGGGAACTACACACATGAGTTTCCATTGTTTAGACACTGAGCCAGTAATGACGTCTTGTCATAATCGCAAAATTACAAAAAAAGATAGTTATGATATACTTTTGATAGCGTTGAAACATTTGAATGAACACTTTTTATCGATTTTACCTACAATTTTTAATTCCCTGGAAGACATTATAAATAAAATGTATATGCGACCTCTCTCGTACACCACATAGCTGTATTTCTTATAAGACGTATCCCTAATGACATTTTGAATAAGTGAAATACAATGCACTTTTGAAGATAACGAAAAGGTCTATTTGGACAGCTCTTTTAGGTAATAAATATGTGGTTGTAAGTTTGTGGTTTGTTACATATTTTTTGTTACAAACATAACATAATTTTTAATCTGATTCAATGTGAAATATATGAGGCCTAAGAATAAAACAAAAACAAAACGATATAATGTCAAGAAGTACATTAAAGGGACAATTTTCCGTCCGTGCTGTTAGACCAAAGGACGCAAGGACAGATACATGACAGAAATGAACTTATGTGAAATATAACCTTCCTATTCCCAAGTTAACTCATTATATTTCAAATAATTTCTTTCTCATTTTACAGTTCACCATTGCGAGTGACTCATTTCCGTTTAACTACTTTGATAATAAAAGCATAAATCGATTATGAAGAAAATAATCTGTTTCATCTTTTCTTTGTAACTAGTCATTTGCAACCATTGTGAATGTCAACCACACTTTAATAAGTGACCAATAGTGTTTTATACTTCTTTAAATACCACACTTTGTGATTAAACAGTGGTAGAGTATAATTGGTTACAAAACACGATTTATACCAAAGGATTGCAAAATAGAATGTTTATTCCTAATAAAGGTATTTACCATCGAAAAACAAATTCGCATGATAACCTCTTTATATTTAACATTTGAATGACTTAATGTTTTTGGAAACACGTTTTGAAAATGCTTGTTGACACAAAGGACATTGCGCATCTTTAGAATATATTTTCATACGATGAACAAAACAATATTTAAAGTCATGTCTTAAAGACGTCTTAAGTTTGGTATTTATGGGCAAGTAATGTCTGGGTTTATGTCTTACCTTTTATACGTTCACTATACATTAATGTGCCCACTTACTTGCAGTTTTGACCATGTTTAGCGAAGCAAATAACCACATTACTCTCATGAAGCAGGATTGAAAGGTGGTGATGTTGAAGAGAGATTTACTACTGAAAACTGTTAACCAATAAACCTGAGTAACATTTCACTACAGAAGATGTGTCTCAATGAGATCACGCTGTGATGTGTGTTTCCAAAAGAGAATCTACTGAGGTATGTTGACCCATTACCATTCATTAGCTTCTTACATGGGCACAGCAATAGATTATCAAGAAGGTGATTAGTTTAGGTTGAAGGCAAATTCGTTGACCTCATCTTACACTTTCATCATCTCAGATTTGTAACCAGAAAGGCAAATGAGAGCATGACACTGAAACTGTATGAGCGAGGAAATTACAAATATTTCAGGGAACAATTTACGTGTTTAGTACAGATGACCGAGTCATTTGATTATTTTGAATAAATGTTTCTCAGAAGTATGAAAATATCATTTATAAAAACATAATCGTGATTGGATTTATGAAACTAGTAGAAGAAAAACAATAGGTATACCTACTACGGGATTAATTGCTCAGCTAATCTTTATATTCATTTTTCAATATCTTATTCACTAGGTCGTTACATCGGGGTATGGTTCATGGTAACCAAATCGAAGGGACATTCATGATTATCTTTTCATGTCATTTGATTGATTATTTGATGCAATTCAAGTTGGTTAAACTATCAGCTTGTACTGTTTACTTCTTAACTTTAATATGGGCTTTTCATTACTGTAAATTAGGTGTTGTTGATTTAGTGTATTCAAGGTCGGGACTCTTCCTCATTCATACAATTTCGTTGTAAATATTAATATTGAGTATATGTTTATATTTTCAAGCCCTCTATACTTTGTGATGATGCCAGTGTATCTTTGGGTACTTATACATTGTAACCAGTAGAATATATCTCTAATGTAATAAGCACATCATTCATTTCATCAAATCCCTTTTTATTTTAAATTTTTGTGTGTGATATCTTTCAAATTATGTTTATGATGTAAAGTCTGGTTTTGCCGATTATAGTAATGAATAGTATAAATACCACAGTCCCTTTCAATGGACACAGTCCTAGTTTGTAACTAAGCAAATCAATAAGGTAATTGTCATAATTGTTATCTCTTGTATGTATCATTGCTGTGATTTTATTGAAAGAAATATGTTTCCATAACTTTGCAGGTATAAAAAACCACTTTCCACTCAGTATCACACTTAAAGAAGACATTCTAGACTATTTGTCTAATAAAAAATGTATCACTTACTTAGCAGACAGTCATTATTTATCCACGATCTATGTACAGTCAGGAAAAGCTTCAACACGATGTTACTTATTGCAAAGTGATTCCCTGGTAAAAGTCCTATTGAGTGTCTGGGGAAAAAACAAAAACCCCAAACAATAATCATCTCTAACGCATCTACATCAGTCACACATTATATTGGTGACAAGTCTAGCGCAAACCATCTTCTTTCAATATCTATTATCTTCATATTACAAGACATTTTGGCTGTCTTTTCTGCTCAAGTTCGAATAGAACTGCCCATCTGAAATTAATTAAGTAAAAAAAGATAGGTTTTCATGAAAATATTTCATTCATGCAGTCATGACTGTATAGATATTGATCGACAGGTATCAAGTTCAATTGAATAAATTCGCAATCATGATTAAGAGGAACTTTATTTTATCACGGGCCATTCAAGACATGCAGATTTTCTTAGACAAGAAAAGGATCTTTTACTCACGAATCAACTTTCAACTACTTCCTACTATAGACTGGAAAAAGAACCACCGTTTCACATTATGTTTGTAGTGAATAGCAGAATAGATAAGGATTTGAAAGAGCATACTAATAAAATTACAGCCCATCTAAAATTCAGTTGTACGATTTAGCTGCTTTATTTTTCTTCACATACTTATATGCGACATAGTTATCTACATATTCATATTAGAAACAAACTTGCATTTAGTTCCTGATGTACCTGTTCATTTCTCTCATGAAGTTGTATTGCAGTACACTGACTTTCACTCTGGCCAAAACATTCAATATACTGTCGCCCATAAAGATAGAAATAATTTCTGTGAAACAAAGATGTTACAATAATGTGTTTTTGTAGAATGAACTAAAAGTTGATGTATGGCATAGAAGTCTGAAAATGGTGTGTCAAGGGAAACCATTACACACCTAGACATTTCACAATTTTCTTCCTATGTAAGTTGAATAACTTTTGTATTTCCCGAGAGGCGAATGCCATCAGAGCATGAAGAAATGAGAATATCGACAAAAAGCATCTCGTGTCCTAAAGATCACACTTACCAGTATTCGTTCATGAATCATATCAACAGAAAGCATAAGAATGATATCTAATTACCCCTGAGGCCACAAAAAGACAAAACCATCAGGATACCATTTGAGCAGTATGGGACACCGGTTCATGTGGTGCGCAGGTGTTTTTATCTGACAGTTTATCCTAAATAATGATGAATACTTCCATCTTTTGATAAATGGATTTAAAATGAGATGCATTATTCCTTGTGCAGTCTTTAAAGATGGATGTCAAAAACGGATAGTAGACAAAGGTTGAGAGTTTTGATATTGTTCGCGTTGTTTGAAGTACCATAAAATACGTCTCAAGTCTCATATCAAATCTCCTACCAGAAACATAATCTTTTAGCCATGTAGTTAGGTGAAGTTGGATTGTTTAAGTACACGTATTTATTGCTTTGTCACAAACCTTGTAGCAATATAGTTTACCTTACATGAAAATACTAATTTAGTCATTGTGTTACTTGTGTAAGGTACAAAGAACTTTTTGATGAAAAGTAAGCAGTATATATTTAATATTATTACGTGAAATACCAAATAAAACCTGCATAAGCCTTTGTAAGCCTTTGTATAATTTGATATTAAATACATGTTTGTACCATTTAATAGGCACTGCTCTACTCTTTGTTCGTGATGACATGAATCATGCGGCACTAGGGCATAGGGAGCCAAGGTTTCTTACATATAAACATGTGGTCCATTGTTCTACCGTTGTACCGTTGTCATCTTTTTTCAATTTCCATAATCTCTTGAAATCGAAGCTTTGAATTGATTAGAGACAAAATTCATAATGTTTTTATTCACTGACTTATAAAAGTTTGGTATGTTCAATATAAGCTTGAGAAAATTAAGATTACCTAGTTCTTTTGAGGAAAAGACACATATTATTCATTGATATATATTTTTGGGTTAGACAATTAACGGAATAAGATGCTTCTGATTATGACATTTTGACAGTTTATGGATAATGGCATAACGGCAACATTAAAAAAACAAAATCATGAAGCTACTTAGTAACATGGTTGTTAAGTAAATTCAAATTCTATTAATTTCAGTGTACGTCAGATTTTCATTTTTGATCCTCTGGATATCTAATACTTGTCTCTTGGACTTGCAAAACTTACAAACAGAAACAAGTCACCACCATCCTATCATGGTGAGCCAATCGCTGTACAGAAATACAGTTTTAAATTGATTTTTCAGAATCATTTTAGTGACAGTCAAGTGATGAAACATGATTATTACACTTTTGCATGAAATCAATTTCAAAGATGAACATTCCAGCAAAGCTGTCAGTCAATTTCATTGTAAAGAAGTATTGAATGGAATTGGTTATTAAACCTTTAGATTTGATGTAATTGGCATTAACATGAAGCTTCAAAACGATAGAAAACTGATTTTTGCATTCGAATGTTATATTTAAACGATTCTTCTCGGCAGAACACAAAACCTGAAATAAGGAATGGCATTTTGTAAAGAGCATACCGATTAATGCAAATTATATACCAATAATTACACATCTGTAATTTAATTTAAATTCAGTAAAGTATGTTCTTACTAAGCGAGAACAGTACTAAGTACAGTAGAACCATGAAATAAAAATACATCACCGAATAACACTTTTAAGACAAGCAGTTGACTCCTGAAGTCCAAAGAAAGTTCAGTTTCAAGTAAGTTGATGATTCTGTCGCATGGAAAGGATAATATTTCCCAGATCAGACGAGATTTTTTAAGAACTTATAAATCTAATTTTCATACTGGGACAAACATTTATCCTTGTCATCAAAATAGTTCTCCATATCAATTAATACAGACAATTTCTCTGTAGTCACTCCATTGAGTGAGCATGTCGTTGCAGCTGACATCACGACCTTATGATGAATCACAACTGACATCTTTCCTGCTGGACACACAGGGTGATGACGCTGGCACATCAAATAACGGTTTGGAATTGGCAGGCATGCATTAAAAAGGAGTCTGGTAACTAATGAAACCTTGCCTTTAGGGACTACGGTAGACATGAATATAATGTGTATACGTATATACATATAGATATTTGCACTTCTTCGCCAAAATCCTAGATTGCTGCAAACATTGATAATTCATAGGTTAAAGCTTTCATATGAAACAATTCTATTTTTCTGAGTTTTTTTCATACCATTAATAAAGTCTTGAATGATCACAAATGATTTTCAAAATCAATACAAAGCGATTTGTTATTATGACATTGATAGTAAGACGTTGTTTGTATTACATTTTAACATGTTGTAACAGAACAATGTCAAAGTACATTTTCATGCCTTTTAAGTTTTGTACAAATCAAGCTGAACCTAAATTAGTGTTGATTTCACCTTCCTGTTCTTCTGCGTCCATTAGGCAATGTTATTCAGTATAAAGATCTAATAGTGCCTGGGCTTTATTTAACATTTTCAACTTAAACGAGCTGTAGAAATGTCTTGAATTGTCATAGTTACAGATTTATTCAATTAAAGAACAGAACAATACTCTGTATCCCATTGCATGTTTGAGAATATGAATTGCTGTATTACAATATAGAATCATGAGTACATTTTTTGTTACACTACTGTCTTCGTGAGGTGTTATCTGAACTACAAAACAGAATAGATTTAACCATATACTATTAAGTAACTTCTGTCTCAATTATCAACAATATGATGGATTTTGGGATAATTCTGTCTGTAGTCTATAATTCAGAATAATATAGCATAAACTAGTGTACGTGAGACATCATCTAAAAAGTCTCATAAGTATTAGTGGTGCCACAGTGGTGCCACTCTCTCAGTTTTCTCAAGCTCTTAACTTTTTACTCACCATTAAATAATTCCCTTAAGCTCTTAAGCAGTCTCTGATTCCGTATCAATTGTCCTGAGAGAAGAAAATTTTATCCTCATCTAAAAGTAAATTGTTGAAGGTGATATGTACATGTAAGCTCTCACTCTTTATTGACGTTCTAAAACATATGCAGCATGTGATTGAGGATTTCAGAGCAGCTGTGGAAGACAAAACATTAACTTTTGTCTATTTTATCAGGTGAAACATGAGAAACGTTTAGATACATAGTAGCTATTGAGATGGAAGTCAAGTACGGAAAATGGTTAAATAACCAGTATTTTACAATTTTTAATATTACTGTTTTGATGCATTTGTCAAAAACAAAATTATAATGAGTTTGACACTACATGTGTATACATTCAAACATAAGCTAAGAAATGTCAACGGCAACGTATGGGTGATTACACATAAATTTATAGAAAAACTCTTTATTATACTTTGAAGTGAATAAAAGATAATTTGATTATCCATAAACCCAAACCTACAACAGAAACCCTTTGTCTTACAGATGGCTAGACATACCATATATACTATACATTTATATATATACAATTATGTTTTCAACTATCAGATTTGAGTTCTCAACTTCAGTGTGTTTAACTTGACCATTGTTGTAGTATATTATGTTGTACTACCTTCTACATGAAGTAAGGCTTCATTGCATTGCTACATGGAGTTTCATCGTATTCAATCAATCAATCTTTATTCATTTGTAGTGGAGGCCATAGGCCCAGTCTACATTTCAGTAGTCACAGAGCGATACATGTGTGCATTAGATATAAATAGTCACAGGTAATGAACAATAATTAAGTTAATAAGCATGATAAACATTTGTCAATATATTATTGACGTAACAATGAATCTCTATGAGTCATAGCATGGTAGATAAATATTGATAGGTTTTGGACAACATCGTGATTTTCAGTTGACATTAGCATGTTAAATTTAGGAATAGTTGGATTTGAATAAAAATAATGCGGTAAATACAAGCATCTTAGATGTTGGTAACATTTACATACAAGCAAGAAGTGGAATTCATTTTCAATATAGTTATCTTTACATAAAGAGCATAATCTATTTTGTCTTGGTTGATTAGTGTAACGACCGGTTTCAATCTGAAGGGAATGTGAAGCACATCTGAATCTAGCAAGGGCTGATCGAAATTTTGATAATGATAAATTACATATGTAGAATTCAACACCAAATTTCAATTTAAAACAAGAATAAAAAGAAAATTTTGAGCTATTAACAAGTGAAGTATACCATTCTTGTTCATAATTTACTTTTAGTCTAAACACAAATTCGGATAAGAATTTATCAATATTTCCTAGATTTTGCTGTTGTTCCCAAATATAGCCAAAGCCGAAAGTGTAAAGAATATTCTTAAGTTTTGATGCCCAGTTTGTTTTACCATTTACCGAATCTAAACACTGCATATTATAACACTTCTTTACAAATCGAGAGTCTGACATTTTGCATATTTTGCACCAATATTTAACAGCTCTTTTATAGGCACAAATATACATTGGGTAACGTCCACACTCTCCCCTAACTACATGGTTCGAGGTGGATCGTTTCACATTTAAAAACCGTTTACAGCAAAACATATGTACAACTTCAACTTCTTTGTAAAAATCGACTCCCCATATTTCAGCCCCATACAAAAGAATAGGGTTAATTTTAGTATCGAATATTTTAAAAAATAGATTATGGGGTAATGGATTTAACATGAAAAGTGATTTTAAAACACCATATACAATTTTCTTGGCTTGCAAAGCAGCATTATTGACATGGGGAGACCAAGATAGTGAACGAGAAAATAACATACCCAAATATTTGTAAGAGGAAAGAGCATCTAAAAGAATTCCGTTATAATTCCATTTTTCATACTTAGACAATTTGCAACCATTTTTGAATACAACAATCTTGGTTTTTTCCAAGTTAACAGTTAGTTGATGGGTTTTAGTGAAACATTCCAGGATATTTATACGTTTTTGTAATCCAAATACAGTGTCTGCAAATAGTACAATATCATCAGCAAAAAGTAGTAAAAACATTTGTACAACATCGGGGTGGAGCTGTATACCAGGGTAACATTTTGATTCAATTTCTAAAGCTAATTCATTGATAAAAAAAGAGAACAATATAGGGCTTAAAACACACCCTTGTCGTAAGCCTTGTGGGCAATCAAATAGCTGAGAAAGAGATGTATCCCGTACTCTCCCTTTAACAGAATTATAGATTGATGTTAAAGCTTTAAGCATCTTGGGAGAAACGCCTTTATATTTAAGAATTGCCCATAATTTATCCCTGTTAATAAAATCAAATGCCTTTTTAAAATCAACAAATATTGCGTAAAGCTTCCCCTTTTTCTTACACAAATACCGTTGAATAACAGATTGTAAAATAAAAATATTATCAACTGTACTGTAACCTTCCCTGAAACCTGCTTGAGATTCTACAACTTTATCGTATGTATTTGACCAAAATGTTAATCTGTTATTAAGTATAGATGTATATAATTTGCTAAAAGTACTAAGAAGGGATATTCCCCTGTAGTTGTTTGGATCGTCGCGATTGCCCTTCTTTAGTACAGGTATAATAATAGCTGTACTCCAACTTTCTGGAAAAGTTGATGACTCAAACATAACATTAAACAAAATTCACGCCGATGCTTGCATTGCATAGCTACAATATTATCGCAAGCTTTCTTACTGAAATAATACTAGCAGCTGTGGTATAATGAGTACTCGTTTAAGCGACATTAAATCCGAAATCACATCAAATTCACTCTACTCAGCTAAGAATATTCCGAAATGGTTACTTACTAACGTATGACGACCACACTAGGGAGTATATTTACAGCTATAACACTCACTTCCATTTGCCAATTTCCGTTATTACAACCAGTTCCCAGTGAAGCTACTTTTTATTTCGTCCATCGTTTGTCTTCACTATACCTAATTTCTCAGGATATTGCCTGTTTCCCGCACTGTTTGTCAACTGGTAATGTCTATATAGCATCGCTGTAACATCAGATGAGCGACTCCTGCAAACAACACCTCATGCCTCTAACAACTTTGTTTTTAAAGTGACAAAGAATATGTTTCATAAATCTTTATATTGCTTAGATAAGTGCCAAAATACTATATGCCCTCATTTAAGTTCAAATATTTTCCCCAAACTTGCATATTTATCTTTAGATAGGTCAATTTCCTTTTTTCAATGAAAATTCAACAAAGGCCATATAAATGATAATAAGTCGAAATCCGAGTCCAAATTACATGAATATTAGTTAACTACCTACCAAACACTAATAACCAGTATTTGTCTGTATGCCTGCTGTAGATAAGTTACCAAAATTACGTTTGAGTCATTGGCGCGTGCCACTGTCCGATTTTCGATCACAAACTACAACTTAACCCTGTTTATTGTTTTTATACTGAACTGATTAGCCCTAAGATGGTGAACAACGACTACTTCTCCATAAATTAACATCATTAATAACAATCTATATATTTGATTTTAATAACATACATTTTGTACTCTGTGTTCCTTTAAAGCAATAGAGTTTATTGGGAAATAAGTGAGATTTACTATTGATTGCTGTTGAATACACCAACAACTATCACCCTTTCTTTGGCTATTACTCTGTCAATACTGTACAAAAATACTGATGAACACAAATTGACAATGTTTTCGTTTAAAAGAGTGAGTGAGTTATTGTTTAACGCCGCTTGGGCAATATTTCAGCCATTAGCGGCGTGAGATTTAATGAAATGAAATTGATTGCAAAAGCAAAACAGTGACACAGCACGAAGGCTGTATAACCATCAGCAAAATATATCAGATTTTGTTAAAATCTGATACATAAAATCTAAAATTCTACAACTTATCAAAATGATTGATTGCCTTTAGAAAATCTAAATTACGGCGTTGTGAAATTGAAATAATTGGGTAACAAGTTTCCCTTATTTGTGCAGTGTCCTCATCACAGGATATGCTTAACCGTGAGGGGACTCTGACAGGGAAAACACACAGAGGGGTCTTCCCCCTTCAAAATATATCAATGAGTGAGATGGGTGTGCCCAATGCGACACCGTCGCAAGACACATGCTTCCTGACGGGTGACCTAGACAGGCCTTGGTTCTGATAAGTTTTTTTTCACTATAACAATCATTTACAGTTCAGCAGTGATTAACACTGTCCTAAATTATGCAGACTCCATTATAATATACTACTACTACTACTACTACTACTACTACTACTACTACTACTACTACTACTACTACTACTACTACTATTAATAATAATAATAATAATAATCCATCAATATGTTAAACAGAATGTTGCTGTTAAACAACACGTTCTTTGACAGATTAGTTCGGAAGAAAAACTGATAAGATTCACAACACTTATCACACAACGTAGACAACTAAAGTTAAAGTGAATTAAAATGATCGAATCGAAAAACCCAAGAACTAGTTGGTCAAACGCACCATACCTGTACAAGTTTGTTTGCATTAGAGGCGAATAGAAAAGACATGATCATGAACACACCTTGCTAAAGGTGAAAGATGTTTATATCATCTAGTTCTGTGATCAATAGGTATGCTGCAAGACATTTATCACAATGCACTATCACGTTGTAAGGAGAGATCTGTAGACTTCCAGACATCATAAATAGTTGTGTCGTGTTATCTAAGACAGTGATTCGATAGTGATGTATATATATCATTGTGTTGCTATTAAATCTTAGCAGAAATGTGCACTTAAAACTGGAAAAGCTTCATGGCTTTCAAGTGTGAAATCTGGATGTCGAACAAAATATTCTGTTCTCAAAAAAGAAAATTGGACACGGAAAAGCTTTAAAAAATCATGAAATAAGTTGCATTTTGTAGTTCAACCGGTTCAAATTACAATATATATATATATACTATATAGCAGAAAAAATGCAACCATCTAGTATAGCAAAATTGTATGTTAATTGATACGATAATATGAAAATGAAAACTCTGATATTGAGTTTCCAATTATAATAATTAGGTCACTCAATCAAGCCTTTAATGTGAAATTAATTTCAATTACAGTTATAATCATGAGTTTCAAATGACCAAAAAATTCTATCAACTTGAGTGTTCTGCCTGATTGAAAATTGCCAGTTAATCGGACATCAACGAATGTCATTTTTGTATGATACATAAAATGACACCTCTTCCTCAGTTTAAACCAAGGTATCTTCATTGAATTACTGATACGAAAATTAATACTTGACTAATAAGTTCCCCTGGATGTTTGCAACGAGAAGTGTTTACTCGTACCTCAATACAACAGGATACCTTTACTTGTCTTGCAATATATTGTTTTATGACTTCTTGCAATATTCAGATACGCCTGCCTTTACATCTAGTTGCCCAATTAAACTAAATGGACATACCTGAAACTGATGCTGAAACTATAAATGTAGACATATATTGATCCAATAGTATGTATAGCCTGCATACACAACCGTATTAATGTAACAAGTTTCTGATGTACTAATTCACATATTTGACTGTTTTCAACGAGAATGTACATATTTATCTAGGTTAAAAACGGCTGGAAAAATGTAATGTACAGAAGGAAAACTGCAAAAAGAGGTTCAACAGTGTTGTCACTGGCACAGTAATAAAGTTTCGTAATTTCATCAGGAAATAAGTTCATTTACATTTATACATTCCTGTGCATGTTACTTTTTTTATTTCATCATAGCTTTTTTTATGGAATCATGAAATTATGAAATTAAACCATACAGTTTCCTCAGCTTGTCCTGTTTTTACCAATCATCTGCAACCTTTGTTGATGTCATCATTCCTTTAGTAAGTTATCCATTGCGTTTACCTCTTCTTTACATAAAGATCAATTTGTTACATCATAATTCAACTCAACAGATATTGGCATTGTGTTTGGAGAAAAATATCCAGAAAAAGGCCTGCTTTCATTGTAAGGATGACCCACTAAATTGATGCTTAAGAACACTGGTATTTGACAACGAAATACAGCACTCAAAATGGTGCACATAAGCATAATGTATGTTATTTTCATGAAAATGTTTTCATTTAATATAATGTATGTACATTCCCTGCTCCATTGTCTTAAAGGTGAGTGTCTGATCCTATGACCAAAAAGGAGCACTCTGACTTTGAATGGACTTTCAATTAACTACGACATTTGGATAAGTAATTTTCAGCAAATGCAGTCGATCGTAACTTGATTTCCTTTGAAAATAAGAAAATGTATTATATTCATAATGTTTCTTGCATTTAGAGATCACTGTATATGATTGAAACATAAATGAATACAAATAGTGTATTGCCACCCATCAGAACACAATGAATGAGAATGAGAAATACTTAATGTGACTTTTATGATACGATAGTGTTTTCCTAAAAGGAAGAGCAAGATATCATGAACCTTCAATGAATAATAGATATAATGTTATAGACAAATAACTTGATTGTATATACAATTGTATAAAGAAAAAACAAACATATTTAAGTCATGTCTTAACTTTTACGTTTATTGGCAAGTAAATCTCGGTAAGTAAATGTCTTACCTTTCACAATTTCACTATACATTAATGTGCCTACTAACTTGCAGTTTGACCCTGTTTAGCGATGCAGATAACCACATTAGTTTCAAAAAGCAAGTTTGAAAGGTGGTGATGTTGAAGATAGATTTACTACTGAAAATCTTAACCAATAAACCAGAGTAACATTTCACTACGGAAGATGTGTCTCAATGAAATCACGCTGTGATGTGTGTTTCCAAAAGGGAATCTACTGAGGCATGTTGACCCATTACCATTCATTAGCTTCTTACATGGACTCAGCAATAAATTATCATGAAAGTGATTATTTTATGTTGAATGCAAATCCGTTGACCTCATCTTGCACTTTGATCGTCTCAGATTTGTAACCAGTAAGGCAAATAAGAGCATGACACTAACGTTATGAGCAAAGTAATTAAAGTTATTCCAAGGAACAGTTTTAGGTGCAGCTGACCGTATCACACATCCTTCCAAGACGTTTCAAAGTGGACACAGTCCTAGTGTATAAGTAGGTAAACCAATTAAATAAATCCCATGATTGTTATCTCTCGTGTTCTTCATCGCTGTATCTCTTTATATTACAAGTCAGGGAGTCTGTTTCTTCTGCTTCTTCTCATCGATCTATCGGTTTGATATAGGTAAATCTTAACTGATAGCTATCCATGAAATTATTGCGTCCATGGCGTCATGACTGAATTGTTATCAATCTGCAAGCATCAAGTTTAATTGAACACAGCTGCAAACATGGTTGAAAGTAGCTTTATCAGTTCTATAACAAGGGCCATTCTAACTATCAACATAGCTAGTATTCGTTTTAATAACATTTTAATTAAGTATCAAACGAAAGCATAACAATGATATCAAGTTAATGGTACCGCAAAAAAAGATGAAAACGTCAGGGGTCATGATACAATTCAAACAGTATTTGACATAGTGATAATGGGTAAGTTGGTGTTTCTAGAGTGCAGTTTTTTCTTAATAATAAAAGATACTTCCATCGTGCATTTAAAGTAAGGTTATTTATTCCTTGTGTGGTTCTCATATATGCATGTCATAAACAGAAAGGTAGACAAATAAATACAATGGTTACTAGACTTTGAAATTTGGGATTTTGAAAGTACCTAGAAATATAGCCAGATTCGTTGGAAAAAAATGCGGTAAAGGATATTATACAATATGACTAGAAAGCTTAGATCTTGTCTACAGAGTCCTTAATTGATGACTGTTCTAATGAATAGATTTGATGATGTCGTGACGAATTTCTATATCATATTAAATGAATAACCTAATGAGCAGATGGCTTATTTTTGTATTCTTGCCATTTCATTATTATGTATTCCTTTTTTTAATGATTTCGTTTCATTTTGATATGTAACGAGTAAAAGCAACAATAAAACAAAGTCACTTTTCAGCTTTCTATGTGATTCCCGAGCTAAAATAGCTATATAAATGTATGTATATAATGAAACTAGCATGATTAGATGTATTATATCTGATTTTTAAAAATCTGATTTAGCTTAAACATTGTGCTACATTCTCAGGTATATAGACCCTTTGGATGAAAAGAAGGCAATATTCATTTAATGTTGTTACATGAAATATAAATAATGAAATATGAATAAAATAAATTGATAAAGTATTTGACAATGTGCGTCTTTTATGTCATGTGATGATATCGACCCCAATGAATTGTTTACGAATGGATTAGAGGCGAGGAAGTGAGGCGTGAACGTGTTTGTACCATTCAATGGATAATGCTCTGAAAATTACACCTATGAGATCTTTTTGAAAACGTAAATCGATATCCAGTGTATACTGTTTCGATACTGTGCCACTTTGAATTTCTTCTTGCTCATGATGATATGAATTATGCGGCACAATTATCAGCAGAGCCAATTAAAGGACTGTTATATAGAAACATGGAATCAATTATTTTACCATTGTATTTCTCTCATCGATTTGTAAATTCCATCATCCCTTAAATTTACAAAATTCCTAAAAAAATCAATTTCAAAAGGTTTTTGTTCACTGGCTTATAAACCCTTTGGACGTTCCAGCTGTAGTAATTGCACCTTTCAACACTACAAACATCTTCCTACAAGGACAGTTCGAGACTGGCAATAGTTAAGCTTTGCGTAGGAAGATGTATTAGTGGCTGCTATTATTGGTTTCTAGTTAGTAAGGTAAGTTTCATTATGTTCCCTATTTCAGTTTCTGTACGGAATATTTCAAGTGTTTCATACAGTCATTTTTAAAGCAAATTTCAGAGATGTGAGCTACCATTCATTAAACATTATTTATATATATATTATTTCGCATCTGAATGATTATGTTAAAAATGCATATTTTGAGTCGAAATAACAAAGTTTAATTTATAGTTAGATCCTTTAACGATTCTGTTACAAGGAATATTTTTCAAAGGTGCTGTTTGAAAATGTCGAAATGGTGAAAGAAAATGGCCTGAAATCAAGACAGTTACCCTTTAACAATTATTCTTTAGCTTGAAAGCGATACAGGTCAAAAAGTATTTCACTTATATCACAGCAGCTGGTTTATTGCCAATGTGGCTATGCATTGCGGTGAAACCTGCGAACATAGGCTGGAACGAGCGATCCATGGGTGGTAATGCACTGGAATTATGTGTAGCATTGCACCCAAACCTTACTGCGTGTGGAACAGTTCTATACTGCATACAAAGTTGCTGAGCCCCTGGCGGGATTCGAACCACGCACCTCTTGATCAGAAGGGAAACGCGCTTACCACTGCGCTATCCCGCCACCTGCAAGCAATAAGAAATAAATACTTGAAAAATCTGTTTTTTAGTAAAGTTTTTAAGTAAATGTTTATGACATGTCAAGTCAGATATTATTGCATCACATTTTATAATGAGGTTACGCACCACAAGTAGAAGACACGTTTCTGTTAAACTTCTCTTAAACATGTCTATTAAATGTCTTAAGGAGATAGTTAAACCTCTGATAGATGTCTAGATAACGTCTACTGTAGAAATCTAGAAAAACGTCTAGGCTTCGACGTCTTTCAAATCCCACATTTTAGACTATTTAGACGTCTATGTGCCTGCTGGTTGACAGCTTTCCTTCAGGACACACAGGTTGATGAATTTTACACATCTAATAAAGGTTAGAAATTGGCAGGCTTGCGTCACAAAGAAGGAGTCTGGTATCTGATGAAACCATGCCTTCGGAGACTACAGTAGATATAAATATAATACGTATACGTACATGTATATACGCATATACTATTTACATACGCATATACATTGATATTTCAAAGGTTTAAATACACAATGTTTGTTGACCAGTCAACAACATTCAACATAAATGGATATATACATGTAATGAAGAATAATGCAGTCTGGAAACATTAAGTTAATCACCATTTCTATAGCAAGAGATTTAACCCTTTTTTCCAAAGAATGTCTGATATTTGTAATAACTAAGTTAGTTTCCAGATTTTCATAATTCCTAGATTAGGCCCAATTGTCTCAGTACATGGCTCAAGATTTATCTATGATTGAACTAATCTAAAATTATATAACAAGATGCTTAGACCTTTGTTCAAGATAAATAAAAGTTTTTTCTTAAAAAAAAACAATTTTTTCTTTATACTTTATAAATATTACCAGTCGCTTAAAATGAACAAATATGTGATAATGCCGGCATGCATTAATCAGATCAGTCAGTAACAGTCAGATAACTATGACCATCGCTGGATACATTGAGGTAAATGTATCGCTATACACTTATCATTTCTAGAAATCGCACTTCAATGTGACATAATTCATCTCTAGTGTCACATCAGCTTTTTACAATATAAACGTGAATACAGGTTGATCTGATAAAACCAAGTTATACATCTACTAATGTGTTGACTTTGTTGCAATTGATTATTTTTCTCAATGTAACAGTACTCATTCATTCATGTGCTAACTTTCATCGGGCAGATATGATCAACATATTTTCCTTTTAGCCTTTTTCAAGTCTATTCATCGGCTTCACAAACAAATGATCAAAGAGCCCAATAAGGTGAAAAGGTACATGTGAGAATTTTTCAATTGTTTGTTTTGTGTCACCTACCTAAGGTAACAGCGTTAAATGAACATGTCAAAGTCAAATGTCATTCGATAAACTTTTGCCTAAATATCATGTTTGTAAGTAAATTTACAAAGGTCGACTTTTTGACAATGCTACCACCAGACGAGATGTGGTTCCCTGAATGCTGATTAGAGATAATCCTGATCATTATCCTGCAGACTGCGTGCTCTTTGGAGTAGTGACTGGTTCAACTTCAATCAACTTATGAGTTTATGAAAACTAGGAGGTGGCACAAATCTTTCAAAACTGCATACGTCGTCAGCACGAATTTACAAAAATACATGTGTAAGCAAGTGTACAATAAATCAACGTTACTTCATCATGTTTTGGTGTAAACGTTTTTGGGGTACCCACTGCATTCAATACATTCGGTCTATGTTAACAATCACCATCTGTTGCATCTTTTCCTCCTTTTATTTTAATGTATTTCTATAGGTAATCATATCAAAAGAATCGATTGTATTTTTTCTCTCATATCTTTCTAGAAACTTTAGAATTTCCATGTCGCCATGTATCCAATCTCGCTTGGTCTTTTGACAGTGTTGCAAACTAAATGATAAAAAAAGTAATTGATATGCGAGTCAAAGTCCACTAATAAAATTGTGCAGATGAATTTTGCTTCAGACAACGAGAGGCAGTGACACAATGATGTTTTCTATTGATCAAACTCTTAACAGCAAATGAAGTCGTAGAGACAATCTCAAACCAAGTGAAAGATGCCTTCACTGTAGGCAAGTCCTTTGAACAAAAGTAAATCTGTAATTAATGTTTTTATGTTGATCTTTTATGGAGGCTAAAGGTCAAACATTATAGATAAAAGATTAATTAACTAATTATACGTCGTTTGGTGCCCTATGCAAAGTCATACATCATTTCGCATTCACACATAATATATTTGTTTCTAAATGACTGGAAAGTCTTTATATTTTTAGAAAGCAAAATGAGAAATTGAATATAGCATTTTAGTCAGTTGAAGTAATCTCTCTATATGTCGAAAAGTTGTTCTTGACTTTCATTACAAAAACAAAACATGAGTGATGACAACTATATTTTTACAAATGCACCTAATCTTGCCAATTGTACAGACATTCTAAGCAATTTGGTCACATTTTACTGACACTTTCGATCCAGCAGAGCTCTTAAGTTGATAAAAATTTGTAATCATTTGAAAATCAAATAGGGGATTCACGAGCCTTTCAATCAATTTCATGTCTAATGCCATCAGTTATTTGAAATTGATTGAAAGGCTCGTGAATTTGAACTAACATCATTACATTCATATTTAAAGTGTGTTGAAAATACTTTTGTGAATAAATGATATCATGAAACTTTCTACGATGATAATGGTAATGACATTAGGGCTTTTTGCAGTACATACCTTGAAACTAAAGATCTTTAGACATATGTCTAAATATAATGCTGTTCACCTCGACAGTTTTGAATAAAAATTTTGGATGTTAAACTTAATAGAAAAGGAACGAATGCTAGTCAATAGAACATATACATTTCAACACCAATTTTCAAGGTATATATTCTTGATTTTCTCACTTTTATGAATTTTGATGAGATATTGATAGAGAGACAGAGGTATTAGTTCATTCGTGTGATGAAAAATAAATAATTCTATTTACAGTTAGATTTTCAATTATGACAGAAATTCAAAAAGATGAACTTAATAATGTTGAATCCTAATATAAATAAGCCTTCCATTTTGTGTTGCAATGAACTGAAATCTTTGGCGATTAAGATAATAAAGGTTTTATGATGCAAATTAATATACTTGAAACGGTTCTATAACAATACTGCATGGACAGAGAGCAAAACAACCAACGTAATGATTGATTTTTGAAGGATTTGAAATAAAATATCCACCCTCAAGATGGAGAACATTTCAGATGCAATCTGATGTTATTGTTTTCCTGTATACTTCTCTCATTGCCGTCACTGTTTAGATGCCTACTCGTTGCATCCTATACGAAACGATGTACTGAACAATCGATTGCAGATCCCATGAAGGCAGTTTATGAATTGTGATCAGAATATCTCAGTAGATTTCCCATTGAGACTTATCAGTGTTATATGTTGAGGCATACCTTTTATATAGTGATATGTTACCCAGGCTATTGGTTAGCAGTTTGCATTCATAAGAATGAGGTTGCCATATTTTGGCCATAGGTTGAAATATTCAATAAATTTTAAATTTTGAAGCGAGAGAAACATAATTTGTATATACCTCAGTGGTTCTGTGAAAAGGGCCGTTGACTGGCGTACATTAAGTGCAATTCATCATAAAACGGCACAGCTTAACACTAATTTCCGATAGAATAATTGGCAGGGAACATAAGAGCCACAGCGTTCTATTTTCATTTTCTTCTTCAGAACAAGAGGCCTAAAAAGCAGAAACTGTATGTACATACTCCTAAGCTGATGAAGATTTTCAATTACAAATGTGGTGACCCTTTGATCATGTGTACAGACTCTTTTGTTGATGAGGGAAATAATTAAAGTATTTGGTGATCCTGTGGTAGCTCACATAGTGACCCGTGTCCATTATGAAATGAACTATCGATAACCTGATGAGCTACAGACCCATTTGCTAAACTTTATTTTTTAACATAATTTAGTTCAATATAACAGTATCAACTTTAAAAGTGTCATTCCTGATGTTTTGGGGGTTCATTTTTACGTTTGTAATGATCGTTTCTTAACATTACAAAAACGTTATAAGGCTCTTGGACTTAATTTTTAAAAATACTTGATAAAGTCCTTTGAGGTTGTACTTGCGCGATGACATGGTGTTGTCTTAAATGCATGATTACAAAACATTTGTGATGAAAATATATTCCATGATCTCATCTTATAGCTGCGACAATGCCCCTCTAATAATTCCAATATTAGTTGAGCCACATCTTGATCAAGTCCCTTCTATTTTTATCAACACATTTACGAATGATCGCGTGAACACTGAATTGATGCTATTGCAAATGAAGTTTTGCATGTGAAACCAAAGCGATTCTTACAGGAGAGTCATTAGGAACATGTTAAAAAGTTACTTTAAATGAAGTTTTGCCGAACTTATTACGAGCAACGCTCATGCAAAGTTTGATGAATGTCATATATACGCAAATTTAGGCTACCTACATAAGTTTATGAGTTGGTATTTCATGTTTCTTTAACAATATTTAAGTTGTTAAACACTCGGATTAAAAACATCCAAAACAGAGTGGACAGATTAGGGAGAAAAGGGATGGAAAGGGTGAAGAGAAAGCCGGAATCAATCTAAATATCAATTTGTGTATGACAGATTTATACCCTAGGTATGATTCAAATGTCAGAAAGTTCCAGCGAAATGTTTCGGGTGATTTCGCAAGAAATGTATCCCTTCACGGGACGAACGAACGGACGATGCCAGTACATGATCCCTTCGGCGTCGCCGTCTTCACCATCTGGGGATATAAATCAAATGTCAGGAAGCACAATTATTTAGCAATGCAACTGAAAAAAGTCTGAAGGCATTGCTGACACTGCAGTCGGAATCTCATTTTAGTATAGATAAATCCTCATTTACACTCTTGACACCACAGTTACTTTCTCAAATAATAGTTTCAATTAAAAATTAATCCATCTGTCTGCGATGTAACTGATGCATCATCAGTGGATACCCAGCAAAACTTCTTATCCATTGAGCGCTTCTGACTGAAAAGTAAATAGTTATGTCTACACTGGATATTCTCAGTTTTTTTTCTCTCCTTGCTTAAACGATTTAAAGGTAAATAATCTGTTATTGATGTCTGTGGGTGGTGATTTACTCTTTAAATTGTATCTTTAACTTTTTTCCATAACGAGATCTTAAAAAGACCATTCGTTACTACTATAATTAGTCATTTATCTACAGTAATTCACTTAATATTGCTGAATGTGTATCTTTGTCCCAGTGTATCTGAAGTACAAATGGCTTTTTCAAGAGTTATGTCAAATGATATATTTACAACAACAATGTAAATTTATGACGTTCGTATATTGATAGAGTATAAATGTCCAGATCACTTTTTGAGGCTACCTTTATGATTACATTCATACACGCTGGGTGTTTTATTTCCCCATTACCATAGAAACTAAGGCGTTAGAACTTGTTTTGCATGTGCACTTCAACATTTTATATATTTCTTATGCTTTGTTTCCCAGATGATTCATTCAACGAAGAAACCGAGAGCGCGTCTCGGTGAGGTGAGTTGGTGTTTAACGCCGCTTTCAAGATTATTTCACTTACATCGCGGCTGCTAGTATTATTGCAGGGAGAAAGCCCGCAACACCATTGTGGCTATGCATTTCGGTGAAACCTGCGAGCATCGGCTGGAACTAGCGAACCATGGGTGGTACTGCGCTGAATTTCAGTGTAGCATTGCACCAAAACCTGACTGCGTGTAGAACAGTTCTCTACTGCAGACAAAGTTGCCGAGCCTCTGGCGGGAACCACGGGATGAGGAATCTGAGGTCTGTACATATCTGAATACATAACACGCGGTCATCGACGATTACCCCAATTTCTATGCTACCTACACCATTGACGCGTGTTTTCCATTTGCTGGCAAGTTAATGGAAGCACAATAAGCAGTCGTCGCGCATGCAAATGGTAGTTAGCCGATTTCTAATCGTTTAGAGTGTAACTCGAATTCCTGCAACTTTGTAAAAATTTACAGAAAACAAATTGGTCGTTTGTCCTCGATTTCGCAGGACCTGTGTACGAATGTTTCGATCCTGGGCTTGTGTAGTGGGTCTAGGATGACCTGAACGAGGTCTATCATCAACATTGTGTGTTAATCTTATGCAAGAAGCAATAGCAAAGAAAACCTGGATAGGATAAAACAGCGCGCTGCAGTTTTCATCAACCCTTCCTTGAAGAGCCAGATTTAACAATGAACGCCTCCAACGTGTAAGGCGCTATTGCATGTCGCACGTGAAGCTCAGTGGTTTCCTTGGGGCGATAAGTTCTGCATCCATGAACCAACTGTCAAAGCATGTCAAGTGTCCATGACTATTTATCATACCACAATCTGCATAGGTATTTGTATTTTGATATCCTCTCCTTTTTTGGAAGAGTACATATCCCACACTTCTCTGATAGTTGCTAGCTTGACCTTTTCATGACGAACACTTCTTGTTGTATTGTCAAAACGAAGGGCAGCCATCATTTGTTCAAACCTATTGCAGGACATCTTTGCCCTGATGATAGTTCTAAACTGTTTGCACTAAAAAAGAAAAATCTACGCGGGCCTGGGAGGCCCATGTAATGTATTTATGTAATTTTTTTAAAAATATGTAATTTTGGTAAACTGCATGAATCGGGAAAAGATGTTTTGTGCAGATTTACAAATCAGTTCATATGTGAGGAATACATGAACGTTCGGCAAAAATTGTGTCAAATGTGAACTTAAGGCACCACTATAAAAGTGCAGCCGGGCCTCAAAGGCCCCAGTTATGGGGGGTAGGGTTAATCAATGTCATCATTGAACTTTCTTATTCCTTTGATCATAATCTGGATATACCTTAAACATAATTACTTTCATCTCCATCTAGACAATGATTAACTTCGGACACGAAGTGGTATGTAGTGTTAGTCGGTAACTGGGTGACAACTAGAAGGCAAGAGACATAATTAAAGGAGTTTAAAGGTGTTTTTATTCGTTTTTGACGGATCTTTTTTCCACCATATCATACCTTTAGCTATTTGCAAGACTTCCTTTAGTACTCATTGGAAGTATTATCTGTGTTACGTAAAGGCTTTCAATCCATTTAGTCACCACTGAATAACATTTCGAGAGCTAGTTGTCACTGATAGATGGTCGGACTAACCACTCAGGGATATTTTCACCACAAACAATGTTCAAGTGTGTCTCAGGTGGCCCTTCCTTGAAATTGTTACCAATGTAAGTGGTCAATCACTCACGATGTTACAACTGCATTAAAAAAAAGGATTTAAAAAGTTTTACGGATAGTTTTGCCGGTCTGGCAGAGAAATTTCACAAAAGTTTATTTTTAGAATTATAAAAAAAATACATAATTACTCTAGGAAACTCTCATGGGTTCTACCGACGTGGTTTAATTTCCCCTTTTTTAAAAAAGAATATCATATTTGTTATTTTCCGTGAACATGTGATTTAATTATTAAGGTAAAATATGTCTCTAAGAAAATTTGAATTAAATGATAAGGCAATGACCAGAACCAGTTTAGTTTGATACTCTATTTTTGCTAAAGATTTTAGGAAATTCGATGAACACAACATGAACACAAACTCGGGGACGTATACTATACATGTCCACATACCAGTGACGGACATGTAATAATAAAATGGAAAACCAAGAAAATAACAAGAGGCCTCCAGACTTTGGTCTTCATGACCTCAACCACATGTGACTCTCTTCGACTGGGTAAGCCATGTGTTTTCGTCTTTGCACCCTTTAATGCTTTTTTGTAGATGGTGTCTCTTCATACATTATCAAGATGCCATATTTCATTTTAATAACACTTGATAGTATGTCTTGATAGACAGTCATACCTTGCAACTGCCATGTTCACCATTATTATCATTATCATATCAATAGTGTGCAACAAGTAAATGTTAAGGAAGTAATATTTATCTAAGGCGCAGGCGTGAAGGGACACAACAAAAGAGTTATTTTGCAGATAAAGAAAATACTTTGAAAGTTAAAGTTATCGATAATACTGCTGGCAATGGAGTTTGATGTTCAATTAAAAGAATAGATGCAATTGCAAGTAGACACAGTAATATTAAACAATCGTAAATAATTAGACGAGGTTAAGTCATTAAGTTCATAAACATAAACATGACTATTGATACACCCCTGAAGACATCATCGTTGACGTCATTATTGCGATAGACCATCTGACGACAGGTTACAGACATAAACAACCCTTCCCGGTCATTTATTTGAGATTTAAAGCCAGCTGTTGAACACAGTTGGCCTCCTGTAATCATGGAAAGTTATAAAACTGAGCATCGTGCAGTTATCAAGTTTCTTAGGAAGGAAGAGGTGAATTCGACCGAAACATCAGAGAGTTGAATCAAGTCGTGAGCTTTATATCTACATTGCTGATCCCTATAATTTTCATGAATGAAACGTGGATTCTGTCGTCTGCTGGCAAGATCATGGCGACCATTTTCTGGGACTCAAGGGGTGTAATACTTGTAAAAGGTGAAACAAGAGCCTATTAAGCTGACTTTTTGAAGCAATTGACAGCGGCAAATAAAAAGAAGAGTCGCAGCATGTTGACAGCTGGACTTGTGCTGCTTCTTGGCAATACTCTAGTGCACAAGATTCGTACTTCACAGGTTTCACTTCAACAATGTGGCTTCGAAAAACTAAACCATCCCCTACAATTTTGATCCGATTCGCAATTTGAAATCACACTTGCATGGTAAAAGATTTTGCGATGATGATGAACTCAAGGCAGCCAGTGAGGCGTGGCTGAGTGGCCAGTCTGACGACTTCTGCCGCAAGGCCACAAGACACTCTAAAAGGCAAATGGTCAAAGAAATAGCATCTTCCTAATTCAGTTACATTTGCTGTCCTAAGAAAATATTCCATCATACTATCTCACAAATGTACAGTAAAATAAAACATGCGTGACTATTTGGAGACCTGTTTAGGCCATATCACTCTAGCTAGCTTCGATTAGAAGGCATTTTTGAGAACATAAGAATTCTATTCTTGTTCGTTCAATTACATTCTATGCTGTACGACACTCTAACATCTAAGTGGATAAGTTGTTTACATTTTGAGGTGGCTAGTCGAAACAAGTAATCGCCTGAAATTATATTTAAAAGGCAGTTTGATTTCTCACAGTAAAACGTCAGGGTGGATTTGATGATTGCGAACTTTTTCATTTGACCTGTTAACATTTAAGTAAAATAACATGATTACTAGACTTAGACTTTTCCTTCAATAAAGTCGCTTTGAAATCGACTATTGGCGTGGGGCCGCTAAATAAGTTCACTTTATTTGATGTAATCGGTCTTAAAGCCTGAAAATGTGAATCTCTTGACCTTTAAACATAGAGTCAGAACGTGTGAATGAACTTGTATGAAGAGGACCCAACGTGTCATCAATTACTTAAATTCATGCTGCTGGTTGTCAGAATAGAGCACTTTGAACAAGAATTAGCATATAGATGGACATGTTGTAGAGAATTCACTCAGTGCTTCAGATATATTCTATAATATCGAATATTTGGTATTTTTTCTTTTTTAACTAAATATCCTCTTAAATGAGGTTTTTGGAAACATGACTATCTTATTTTCCACGAAAGAAAATTATAAATCTACGAGAACATTATCATATTATGAGTGGTAAGCAATCGTTTTCTTGCTCCATTCACGAAATGTTAGGCACTTTACAAAACTCTTACAAGGCCAAACTACATCAATTAAACATGTTGGCCTACATGTTACTATTTTACACAAACAAACATTTAAAACAAACAAGAATGTATGTCAAGGAGACTTAGCAGATCTGCGCATAACAATCACGAAATTAACATTTACAAACATGTTAAGCATAAGTCTGAAAGCAGTAAATCTGCACTCCATCTACGAACTCCATAACTCTGCCCTTTAGGTGTAGCCAGAAAGTCCATATTTGCTTCATTTCATCTTTTGATCATAACCCATTATGTTTGCACACAGAATGGATATTCCTGACACAATGACATTTATGTACGTCAATGTACATGTGTGTATTGTGTCAAAAGGGAATTGCATATAGTCAATTGGTGGCAACTCAATACACATACTCTCTTTTTCATAATAGATCATAAGATTGGTAATCGAATCGACAGATTTTGATTTTGACATATGAATATGTAATCTTAAGGAATTTCGTTAGGTTAGAATTGTTAATGCCCTCGTCAGTGTTGGATTAAAGGCTGTCAAATACATGTTTGATAACTCCTTATGATTACGAATATCAAATATGCCATATGTGAGAGCATAGTTTGAAGCAGGGTTATTTAATCCCCAGTGTGTGTGAAAAATGCACGTACAATATCATAATTGTTATCATAATTTGAGCTGCTTAAAGATTGTTCTGAAAGTGTTAATCATTCAAGCACGATTTGAAACACATATACAGCTTTCGGTGTTAAGAACTAATTGCTGAAAATGTCCTCTTTACTAGCTATCATATTCACAGTAATTAATTGCAAAAGAAAAAGGGCTGTACATTTTCGTCAGAATTATAACTTGGTCAGTTATAAAATTGCTACTAAAGGAAAATCCAAAGTGCCATAAGCAACATTTCCAGCAGTGAATATCTATATATTTTAATTTATATCATCAGCTTTTATCGTTTAGCCTTATCTGTTAGCAGATTTTTTTGTATTAAATAACAATAAGAATAACAGTTACTTTGATCTTAGCTGGGCGGATATAACTAGTAGGTTAAAGTTTACTTTTATGTTTTGATTTCTCGTCTTCTCGTTCCTTCCATTCTATTCGTGGTAAACAAAGAGAGTAAAATAAGCTTTGGTATCGTATTATTCAATTGTGTGCTTTGAATCGTCTATATCTCAGGTAATGGGAGCTTTCAAAAGGTTCTGTTAAAAGTCCAAAATATGGATGTGTTTTTATACGTGTATGTGTATCATCTGAGTGATAATGCTACCACCAGACGAGAGTTAATCTACGATCTGATTACGGATCATCTTCTACAGACTTTGTGCTCCAGGGAATCATTGACTTCTAGAAAAGTGACTTATGAGATTTTGAAACCCGAGAGGCGGCGCAGATTGGCATTGAATGTTTCATAAGTCTTTGCCCATCACGATAAATGCATCCAGGTTTTACATATACTGCAATTGACATCAGCATAAAAAATTAGCTAGTTTCATCGGAAATGTTGTTTTCCTCTACAATGTTACCACAACGTAATGTGCATGAACATTTCATCGTTACAATTTAATAGTTACACTATGATAGTTCTACTCACAGATATATATATATATATATATATATATATATATATATATATATATATATATATATATATATATATATATATATATATATATACTTTCTATTATCTCAAATAAACGGTTACTGTAACAGCTCTTATTATTTCAAGTAAGCCACCAAGCGTGAAAATATTCTCAGTGTTACATATGAGTGGCATTTATTCAATTTTCTATTACATTATAATCTCAAATTCAAATTCTTCGATCTCTATACACCACCATTAGTAGAACCTTTGTATCGAAAGCTTCAAGAAGTGAGTCTTCAGGTTAACATACGTGAATCCGAGTAAAGTGTCTATTTCTACAAGATGCTAAGGGTCTATTAATTTCTTCAACTCTTCAAGTCTTCAGGTTTTTATTGGTGGATTTATTTGAGAATGTTCTATTTCAGAAAGGACAGTTCGTTAGTTACTGTTTTACGATATAGAATTATGAGATATTGCTTAAGAGATTAAAAAATGAATGCAACATTAAATAGTAGTGATATTTAAAGCTATGATAAAGAGGTGGACTAATAATAAATAAATTTGTTTTCCTGAAATCGATTTGTGTAGGTGTAAGCTCAACTTTAAGCAGGAGATTTGAAACTACTTAAATTAGAACAAATAGTTATTTGACAATGATGAATTAGTTGAATTTTCAAGCATTACTTGAAAAATATTTGTTTTCGGTAAACAAGTGTAAAGTATCGAATTTTATGTCAGTAAATGTTTGCCTTTCGGTGAAGTAATTTAATTATTTGACTTTTGCTAACATGCCTTTCCCTTTAGGAAGAACATAACTCTTTAGCTGTCACATTAGGTGTACTGCAGAAATGTTAAAACCAATAATCGATTCACTTGACCATATCAGATCTATTATAAGATTTTGTTCAGTAAAATGTAAAGTTAGATTAAAGATACTATTTGCAGTCTTATCCGGTTTTCATTCTTTATGGCATTGCTACTGAAATTATATATTTATTGTATGACAACAACCGTGATAATGTTCTGAAATTAATTCCAAGTGTTGAATGGCGTCAGCAGCGACGGGGTCAAACCATGTCAGAAAAATCTTTTATATTTTACTTAACAATAACATAGCAAATCAAATGATTCATGTATCATATTAATTTTCTCTTTTGAAAAATACGTTGTTTTTTTGTAAATGTCAAAAATAGGCTCTGCAAGAATCAACTGGGTGTGAAAAGAGGGTAGTTTACTACAGATAACAAGTTCAATGTGTCTTAATAGTCTGATCAAGTCATATATTCGACAACACTTCCTTTGATGTTCATCACTCACAAAATGGATTCATATTGAGAGAAGTAATTAAGTCAACGTTAATCAATATCTTCATTAGCGTTCTAGTTTCTTTGATCCTGATAACATATTTCAAAGGCAATTTCCTTATCTCTGGCCACGTCAATTATTTGGTCAATGATTTAATTCCAACATAAAAGGTAACGTTAATTAGCGCGATTGTTGTTTCCCACAAAAATTGTTTACATTTCTAATAGGTCATAGGCATGCAGTACAGTACATTGTCATAATCATATTTGCACGCACAACTAACCCAAATGGAGATTTACATATAAATTTAGTTTATCATACAATGGATAGTGTTCTCGGCATAATAAAGTCAACGGATATTTTCGATATCCGTTGGGGTCATATGCGGGTACCGATGCAAATTACAGAGGTCAAGTGCCGGAACTTTTTCTGAAAACTACTATGACGTCACACGCTTTATCATTTGGAATGCCTGCACAAACGGATGGCTTCAGCAAATTATTCGTCATCTAATGCATCAAAATTAAGTTGAAGAAATGACAAACGGACTTTGTGCAGCTGTTTCGTGGGGTTCATGATTAAGCAGTGCAAGATATCTTAATTACATCGCTGGTTGAAATCAGCTGAAATAGCTATTTCAATGAATGAACTGAGTTATATTTTACTCATGTTTAATGACCTCATATTTAGCTTCGATGTATCATACATGTTTTCGTCATTTATTGGGTTTTGGAAATTAAGAAGAGTAAGTATTAGTTAATCTATCCGTAACGCTGCGTTTACACAAGCTGCCATTTGCATTTGGAAAAGGGAAGGAACTCTCGTTCTAAGTGAGATACGCTCGCCGCCTGAGTAAGTGTGAATGCAAAGGCGAAAGCTTTCGGGTTCAAATCTACACGTACTTTTACACCTTTTTTTATTTAGAAACAAATTCTAAGACCAACTGGGGCATTTAGATCATGCAAACACAACAGCTCTGTTGCCTCAAAGGCAAAGAATGGAGGATTAATTTAATGTCAATTTACCGTGGATATCATTGCGCTGTTCATTTGCATATATCAATGCGCACATTTGAAGATAACTTTTACAGCTCCAGTAATGACGGCAGACCTTTTTTGGCAAAATGAATGCAGAATGACATTGTATGATAAAGAGGTTATCATTCTCGTATGTTTTGGGATGGTAAATATCCTGCATTAGGAATAAACACTATGTATTTAGCTCGCCAAGGCTCGCAAAATACAATGATTATTCCTAATGCAGGATATTTACCATCCCAAAACATACTCGCATGATAACCTCTATTTCTTTTGCAATGTATTCTGACCTTAATCTCATGGTAAAGTAAACAAGCGTTTACGAATAATGACAAAATGTTTGATGTGCTATTTAACAATGTTAAGATTCTCTATTTACAACTTTCTTAGGGAATTATAAAAAGGACAAATCATAACGAAATGATTACGATCTTTTATGGATAAGATCACATACCAAAGTGACATTCATTCTTGTAGATAACTCGTTTAATCTTCTTGTTAAAAGTAAAGTGAATTCTTCGTTCGAGGCACGTGTGTTTACCTTATTAAACCTCCATCACTCTTATCACTTTATATCCCTACGCAAGAGATTTCTTGTCCTAAAAGTTGTTGCTGAGTAGCAAAGTCAGTTACTTATCTAATTTTAAATTAAGTTATATTTAGAATGTAATGACTGTTGCTTGTAAATGATAGACGGTCTATCAAAACACTTGGGGACACTTTCATCACTTACAGCATTTACTTTTCACTTAGCTTGTATCACACTGCATCATACAAAGAGACACAAAACATTAACAACGGAAAACGGTTATGTTCTTCTTAAATTCAAGTAGCAGGAGTCATATTAACTGGGAATACATTTGGTCCAATAAATTCGTATAAATTTACCATCATCCATTGTTACGTATCCTGCCAAGTCACGTTGATAAGGTACATATGTTTATATGGCCGGTAGCACTTACAAGCAAAAAGAATTTGTTCTTACATCAATAATTTGCTATTCTTGCTAATGACTTTTTAAGAATTCTTATTCAATAAAAAGATATTCATGAACAGCTTTTCTACTGATGTATTCTGCTCAGTTTATCAGTTAGACTTCATCAAAGTGTTGTTTGTGTCTTTCAAGTCCTCATATGGTTTCTGTGATTATTATGAAGAAATGATGTGAATCTTTTGTATACATATCAATTACGATAAACTGTAATTTGATTACAGATGACAGGATTTGCTTCTGGGTTTGTAGAAGTTGGACAGAGAAAGTCCTTTACTCCTGACATTGATTTACACAGCCTTTGCAGTTGACATGGGTTATTGAGGAAACGTGTCAGTGAATGGGAATGCACAGTTTAGCGTTTGTTAATTTAAATCGCTCCAAAAATAAAGCCAGGATATCATGTCGTCTGTCATTACAGCAAACGCCCTTATGTTTTCAGGAAAAGAATAACTACCTTGCTTTTCATTATAAAAATAAATTTCTTAAATGCGAACGGGGAACTGTACCAAATGTCCTCTACGAAAAAAGTGAGACCTTTTTATCACCCGAACTGCACAGATTTGAACAAATAGATATTTGCTTTTATTAGCGATTCCTCTTTTCTAAATTGCACGGAAACATTTAGTGAACGATCTGCCTCCCCTGCCGCGGCTGGCTACATTCACGTTACTAAACCTGTGTTATGACATCACATACGATGCAGATTTTGAACTCGCACTGAAACAATCTTTCCAAGACATAAAAGTTTTTATCACTACTTCAGGTTCACCATATTGTTAATCAACGTTAACTGTTATCAATCATTACAACAATGATGAAAGTTCAAAAACGACTTTTTCTATTTGCCCTAGCTTAAAATTATTGCAAGAATTACAATATTTCAATTAGCTTGATATTGACACTCTAGATCAAAGAAACGTTTATTTTGAAAATTGATTTGAAAAATCTGATAATAGTTATTCATTATTTATATCGGTACGTTCTTTTGTCTTTCAGGGAGAATCATTCGATATCAGCCATCATTATTGATGTATACTATCATTATCATGTCAATGATATACAACAGGTGAATGTTAAGTAAGTCTTCACTATGTTTATCTTAAAAGCAGGCGTGACAAAACTGAGTAGTTATTCATTCAATGGAGATTATGTTTGCCTGGCCTGTGTCCATTTGCGAAAACCGCTATTACCACGTCAGAAGTTATTTCTTCACTGAATGTTAAGTGGCACTGTACTTTATCTTGGTGCAAGATTGCCTGCCAGAGAAGTTTCATAGAGGAATGAATGATACAAAGTGATGTGTGTGTCTGAAGGAGGGAACTATCTCATCCATCATTTACATGTTTAAAGATGAACCAAGTTTTGATGTACTTTTGACATATACAAAATATTCTATAATCCAATAAGTTGTTTTTAATTGTATGGGAATGGCATACAGCTTACTTCTCTTTATTATTCCGTCTACTCATAATGCATTCTTCGTCAGGATATGTAATGCACATTTTGAATTTAAATAAATATCTTATTATTGAAAAGAATATATTTTGGAACGATATTCAGGCAAAATAACTGAAAAGGAAACTGATATCGAATCATGAGAATGCCACATTTGGTAAATCAATTGAGATAAACCACGTACCATAAAAACAATTTTTTTTCTGATCCACCATAAATAAGATCCATGTCAGTCCTATCTGTCACTCACTGTCATTTATTGCTGAATGTCATCTCTGACTGATGGTCATCTTGACAAAACCCATTAAAACACGGTTGAATGAAGAAAAGAAACATAGGGCAGCGTTGACATTCGATGGTCACTTAAGCTGTTATGCTTCACGGCAACATGCAACATTGCGAATATCGAAGAAGATACTCTCGACATGCTCTTTTTAACGTGACGTTTTTGTTAAAATTTCATATTTAGTTATTCTTGTTTGGCTGTGAATATGATATAGTTTTGAAAATGTTGATGTCTATAACTTAAGTTAACATGATAACATGACAAGTAACAAGATGTCCTTCTGTTCTGCACGTAAATCATTATAGATAACAAGGTTACTCATATCCAGGAAGAAACAATACCTTTTATTTTTAACTTGGAACAGTGTTATTTGCCTTTGCTTTTAGGCAAAGACGTTGCACCTCGTCAATCATTCCTTGAAATGTTGCAATAATCTGCTCACCCTTTTGATTAATGAAGTTGTTTTTTCTTCAAGTAAGTCCTTGACGTAGCACATGAAATAATAAGAAAAACGAAATTATAAACAAGAAATTTATTCAACTAGGAATATCGCAAAAATATCAATATAAAATATATATCAAAACAACTATAGTAGAGGAAATGTATTCGTTATCAACATTATCAAGTTAGGGGTTTTAATGTTTTTAAAAAGTTTTCATCATGATGTAATGACACAGAATGACTTGTTCGGGCTGCTCTATGAAAGGGTCTCCTACCTCTCTGATCGGCGTCAGAGTGTCCTTTGGAAACATATCACAGTCGTAAAAGAGTTATCTGAGATGCGGCGATCAAAAGGGACATCCATTGCCACATTTCTGTTCACGCTGTAATACTAAAATACAGGGAAATCTACTACACAACAATGAAATCCCATACCTTTTCTAAGCAGATGACTCCCAGTTGAAAGAAAATCTTTCTCCTGGTTTGGAAGATACATCAGTCGCAAACGGGGCGACGTGAACACTGGGTTGTCAAAAATATGTTGAAATAAAGGATAAACAGAAGGCATTTTCAGTGGACCAAAACAGTTGCTACAGAAATTATATGTTACAGAAATTCCAGTATATGACATCTCAACCTCACATACATATCGATCAGGTCCTTTAATGGATAGACAAGCCTCCCAGCTCTGTAGAGTCTGCAACAATCATCCACGGAACATCAGCATACGGCTTCTCTTCACTTAGGATAGTGCTAAAGACGAGTGTCTTTATATTTACTTTAGAAAAGCGTCTTTAGCATGCATGCATGAATACAAATGGATTGTCATGATTATTAATATTATCTTCCGTTTCAATGTAAAGTTTTCAATAAATGATACTCTACATATATAGTTTTCAAATTCTTTTTAAAAATTTAAAATTGCCTTTGAATATGAAATTGCTGAGAATCTATTTATCTTCTTCATGAAGTTAGATTCAACTATCTGCAACTTTATTTTGCACTGGTAAATGAAATCAACGTTCTTACTTTCTTTCACAATTGAAATGCATTCATAAAACATGCCAATACGTTTGAGAAGAACATAGGATTACAGTACCAATATAACTTTTGGATCTATTTCGAGAACATGATTGAAATTAAACTGTCACCTGGCCTAATATCAATCGTGTGCAAAGAATATGTGTAATCGATGTTTGTAAGTGTTCACGTTTTCTGAATTTAGACACCTCTCCTTCGATTTTCAGTTTTAAAATTAAATTTTATTGACAATTTCCATATATTAACATTTTATTCTCGTTTTCTTATATACCTAGATTGAGTTTGACATTTGATACAGATGTTCACTCATCCCGGGTTTTTTCGCAGTGCGGAAGGCGGAAAAATTGATAACGGTACTAGCTCAATGCTATAAAGGTTTAGAAACTAGCGTGGGAGAACTTGATATACAACTGAACAACTGAACAGTCACATGGTATTAAAGATCAAGGATGATGGTAGCAACCAGTAACTTTGAACTACATACTTACATGCATGAATTCGTAATATCCAGCTCAGCTACTTGATCCAATATCTTCTTACTATGACACACTGGTACGTTGTGTACATCAATTGCAAACTTTTAATTAAATGAATGACTTAATTAAATTCGTCTATTTGAAAACGCATGATATCATACAGGACGCATTTACAATTTTTTAGTTAATTCATCTGGTTTGAATATCTAACGGCCGAAATTTTTCAGCAAAACAGGTAAAGTGGAGGAAATGAGTTCCGACTTTTGACAGCCCTTTTTGTTGCATTTTGAGGGGCTTGTCAAGTTGATGTGACGCCGGTTGAGCATGAAGTTGGCTGTTATTCTGCACTCTGGTAGTTATTTGATTAGCGTATCTAGAGCCCCACTCCCTCAGGAAAAGTATTACTGTAGCAACTTTTTGTTGTTCTTTTTCCGTTTGAAAAGAACGATGTCTACTGTGCATAAATAGCCAAGTTTAAGCGAACTTAACCTGATTATACTTCACCTTTTCAAATGCATAAATGTTAAGGTCTTGAACATAGCAAGCCTGATTACTGCAATGCACTGAAATGGTTGAAATCATGCAATGGTTTATTTTTCAAGGGATCTTTTATACCTTTTTGTGAGAAATTGTCTTAACATCTATTTTTTCAATATTTGATATTTTGTACATACCAACATTGTACCCTCTAAATTTCGTAGGAGCTTAATGATTAAGCGTGGTTTCATTTCGGATTACCTATTCACAAGATTACTAAAGCTGTCAATTGGACTGTCAGTCGATTTCAAGTAAAATGAATTGGAAGTCCTGAGAAAAAGGCTTTAAAGACAAAATAGCCCTGTTGCTGATTAACCATAGCCTTCAGATCTTTTTTGCTTTGCCGGCAGCAAGCAAAATTTTTAACCGATATCGTAGGTCATATTGACTTCCTGGAACTTTGAAATTGCTACTTCCGGTCTTTAAGAATTGATTTTAAAACAGAAATACGTACATATATGCCAAATATCTTATATGGTAGCTTACCTGAGAGTGGGTCGTTAGTAATGTCGAAAGGTATGCATGATCTGTGCATTAGTTGTAAAGTAAGAAACATTGGTGTACACTAATGCCTTTAACTATCGTAGATCTCATTAGGATAAACCACTGTCAAGATAGTTTGGCATTCACACTTAATTATGACTTTAGTTGCGTGGTGTTTGCAAATCCTTTGCCTCTTTCAAAAGTCTTTTCCTTATGGAGAATTCAAAGTTTTGACAGACGTGCAAAGATCATAGGCAATTTATCAACAGATTCATGTCTTTGTGGGACATTCAGATAAATTTGATTTATTGACAAGATTAGTTTTCGCTTTTATCATATTATGTCACAATCATTATTACATTTTCACATATTTATAAGAAAAAAGATTTCCCATAAATTGCTCATATCATGACTAATATTTTATATGTCGAATTTTATAATAAAAAATGGTTAAAACACCATGAGTGATTATAACTCCTTTGATATGATAACTATACAGCATGACGTGTATAAATGTTATCACAATGATACTTTGTTTTAGTTGTTCAACTACAAATAAGTGGAGCAGTTTTGTTATAAATTTTCTGAGTTTTGTCGCTTTCCATTTAAGGCTTTCAATAAGTAGAGTAGGAATCAGTGCATACTCGACTTGGAACCTTATCATTATCAACAATTAAAGCTGTCGAGTTGATCGTTAAATTTCGGATATTCTGCCTGGAAGAAGTTATCACCTCTAAGAATCATTTCCCCTGACCTTTCAAGTGATGTCAACAAGAGGGAAAAATGTCGCTAAATTTGAATGTTCATCATCCTGCTTCATCAGCGTATTGGGATGTGAGAATGGGAGGAGCTTCAATTACGCTGTTGGAACAAGATTAATGCTCATTTAAAAAATTCTATTGCAATCTTGTACAACGAAAACCCCTCACAAGTCAGCGAAAGTAGCTTTATTGCGTAGTTGTCTAAAGCAAACCGATATTTGATTCCTTGTCTTTTACATTATTATTATAGGCAGTACATAATAGTTGAACTCATGGAGAAAGTAATCAACATTTTAACAGTGTCGTTTGCGTATAAAATGATTTAGAATCTGTCAGTAGTTAAATGGTAACATTTGTGTTGGTTCCCTAACGATACTGAACTTGTTTACTACCTGATCGTTAAGTCGATTGACGTTGAGTTATAGCAGGAAGACGTGAGGTGTGACTTGACATAGGAATACCACCAACAGTCAACAGGCAATAGAAATACATTGATAATTTGCAAGTATAAGTCAGTTTTGACAAAAAGTAGGAATATAATGTCTTGTAATCATTGCTATAACTAATTGATAAAAGAAGAAAAATATTTCAATTAAACCACGTTTGTGTTTACTTCATGGAAGGTAATTTAATCTGAAACGTGAGTCAAATCAATTTGGTGTCTCCTTGCAGAATTCTTTCTCCAAATGCCATCATTTATATATAGCACTGGTAAATCACATTTATCGTAAGAGAGAAGTGTGTGCACAAACATGCCACCGTGTTTGAGCAATAAATGAGATTACATGACCTGAGTAAATAGTGGGTTTATTTCAGGAAACTCATTTAAATGAACCTGTCACCTATCTTCCCATCCATTTTGTACAAGCGTTCATTGCAATTGCATGCCATTCAACGTCTTTGAATTTCCAAGATAAAACGCTAATACGTATTTGTGAGGTACATGTGTTAGTTTATTAGGACCGAAAAGCTTTTCTAAGAGTAAATATTGGTATTATATGCGATGAGATTGGATGATTGAAAGAAACATAAATATATAGATAACCTTTGAATTGAATTGAATTTGAATCTACGACGGCCATTAAGATTCTAAAAATGTCATGAAGAGATGTAATTTGAAACTTTGTAATCCTATCTGTGCAACTTGTGTGAGTCTGGAAATGCTTAAGTGTATATAAAAAGCCTACCTCTTCCTTCCATGTTTCATCTGTAAAAGGGAACTTGTGACATTACAAAATGTGTAGGTATTATTTGGATGACAAATTTAAAACTTACAAATTAAGATTTCAATTTAACTTTGATGAGTTATGTTCAACTTTTTTTATAAGAATCAAGTCAATTAAATAGCTGTTTTTTGTTTATTTAATGAAACCATTTATCGATGATAAGAATAAAAAAATGTATAAATACTGGTGAATAACGGCAAGAAAAGCTTTATCACACTGGTACAGAAGAAGCTTGACACTTTCTTTCAGAGTGTCTGTTATTTGCTGTCATACATTAAGTGTATATGAAGAATTTCGTGTTATGTTATATCTGCTTCTTTTTTTAATTTTTGTGAATCCTCTCATATGTTCCTAAAACTCACCCATCATGGTACTTTTATAAAACGCTTGGTGTGCTAGTGTATTATAGTACATTACACAAGACTATATTATTAAAGCATTACATGTAAATGAAGTTCACATTGTTCACATGTAAGTCAATATAGCACGTTTTTATACAGAAAGAAAGTGATCTCAACAAAAAGGAAATTCAAGATAACCAATTGCTTTTATACAACATGCAATGGTTTCACATACCAACGTACCAACTTCAGTTCTCTTACTCGAATGAGTAAAAGGTGTAGGCAGTCTTCGCTTGATACCTATCACCTTCTACCTTCGATTACGGACCGTTAGGTTAAATAATGAAATGTTTAACCCCTAATATGTGTCATGCAGGCACTTTCCACTTAATTGTATCCAAAATTAATCGCTGTTAATTATGTAAACTCATTTGTGAATAGTTCACATATGAACAGTCAAACTTTTGCAAAAATTGTAATATGAATAATCGAAACCTACCCTTAATAAAACATTTCATAAAGCTGTAAAAATTTCGGAAACTATGTTCATGGCACATTATGACACGCCTTTTAGATTCAATACCATCTTCCTCCAAGTCAAAGCAATATCACATCCGAAAACTAGTAACATACAAAGCCGCAAATCCTGGTATGAAAACCCCAAACATCGGCCGGGATAGAGACAGAAGTAATCACCTTCCAAATCTGGAAAATGATACCATCAATCCAAACACTGATGAAGGTATTACGGGACCGATTACTATCAAGGACAACGCCATAATATAGAATGACTTTAAGGTCACATAAGATCTTCACTGGAGAAGATTGCGATGCCGCCACTCGCCCCGACAGCTTGATTTGCATAGTATCGTAGCTTTACGCTATATGGTTGAACTACGTGCAATGAAAAAGCGTTTAACAGAATCTTTCATAATGGACTTCTCCAGACTTGAGACAGCGAAAATTTCGTGGAAGCTGTGAAGCACAACCATTCGAATAGTGTTGCACATGATAACTACAAGGGTGACAAATCAAAGAAATCCTGTTCAACAAGGGGTTGGTACCTCTTGTGTCTATTCGCATATTTTACATCCAAAGTTAGTTCTTCACTAAGTGGTCTCCAAACTGACCTGGATTAACTGCCTAAACTACAATGTTGCCAAAAGAACCGTTATCATTTCACTCAATCCAGATATCTTCAGATCCCTATCAATTGTCATTTTGGGATCTGAACTATATAACTATTTCAGATTCAGTGACATTTAGCGGAGTATTTTGGACAAAGAATAATAATTAGTGGAATTGCTGGATTCCTTCTTGATCTCATCGGATCCTAACCTAAATGGTAAACATGGATGTCAGATCCGGCTAAATTCCACCTATCTGAGTAGGAAATGTCGCAAAAATGTTAGTTGGACACCCGTTCAGCTATTCTGCTTTATTCATGGGGATGAGTATTAAACGGAATACAAATTTCATTTCATGATGATTTGGTTTTATTCAGTTATCAGGCAACCGACAATATATACATTTTCAACACATTTTCATTCATTGCATTCAGAAAGAACAAAAAACCCCAAACAAATGAAGCAAAAGGAAGTAGCGATTTGGACAAGCAGCGACACTACAGATGTGGAACTTTGTATGTCTCCGTGACCATATTAACGGAAGTTTGGTTTTCACAGGACGTCTATGTTATTACAATTCGGTCATTTAATGGATTAACAACTTCAGGGTAAATCATTTACTTTACACTTGGAGTGATTCTTATTGCCCCAAACAATGTTCGAGAAAAGGTTTATTGGTGTCAATCTCTAATGGCTGTACAAATATGACCCTGGGCAAAAACGTGAATAGAGGCAGACTTAATTATTTCTGATATAATGAGGCTAACTGTGTTAGCTGAAAGCAACGTTGTAATTGTCATTCTGTGAAGTAAAAGACGGTCTACATTAAAAAGGTTCATGGAGATGTGAAGTTGACTTTACACCAGCATCAATACAATCTTCGAGAAAAATGGACACAAGGAAAATTAAAAGAGTGTTATTATGTTTTATATAATATATGAAAAATGACTTAATACTAATTTTCTTGACATAAACTGAAAATGTATCTGTGAGAATTGCTTTGCAATGTATATTAGTATATGCAAAATGACTTTGAATCTTGTCCCAATAATGGGACAGTGGGCACGAGCGATTTGGGGTTTTAGCTGCTGCAATTTTTTCCAGATTGTTTTACTGTAATGGAGTTAATTTAATGCTGAAAGTTTATTAAAACTTTTTAAAGGTTGATATGTTCATATTACTAGCACAATCTTAAAAAGGGAAGAAACAACTTGGAACGTGGGGTAAAGATGAAGGGCATCTATCGGTTATTTGATCAACCATCAGCTCCAGGCTTCTACTTAAAGCTTACAATTGATTACCTGTAAACTATTATCAAGAGCAAAACATCCTTATAGGACCGAGTTGCTCAAATCGTCTTTAGAATTGTCAGACGGTGAGAGTCTCATTAATTGAAGCCCCCGACAAGACCAACAGTTTTGTAAGGGGTAAGGACACCAACATATACAATATTGTCATAAGGCAGCCACTAAAAAACCCTTCGAGATCAATCACAACAACCAAACCATGCTAGTACAGAACAAATGTTGCAAAGTATGGCACAGCTTTTGAGTCGAAGAAGAAACTTTGGACTATCTCTCCACACTGTCTGGATCAACAACCTAATAGGTATATTCCTGCAAGAAGCAGATGTCATCTATCTTGAATCTTTCCGGTTCTATTTTGTTAGCTCACACACTTACTAGTCTTATAGAATAAAGATAATTCTTTATTTTATTCCATAATTGGTCATCACAACTCATGTATATATCAAGTTGAATAGTAGCCATACACTCTCGCACCAAACAAAACAGGTGCCAATGACAGATGCTTTTTACACACACCATTCTTTAACGACACAATTGAAATAAATTAGTTCCGTGCCACCATAAAGGGATAATTGTTAATTTGTAACTTTTTGTGTCCACTTGAGCATTAGATTAAATTAGGTTGTAAAAGGCAGTTGTCTGTAGAGGTGGGTCTTTAGCAAAATGATGTTTTTCATGATCGTTATCAAAAAACAAAAATGATTAATACTACAAAGATACATGTAGGAAGTTGATAGATTCTCTTCTAGCCTAGTTTGATGTTAAAATAAGGCTTCAACCTAAACGTGTGAGATGTATCTGCTAATAGTAGATGTCAGGTGCTGAGGTAAGTGGGAATAAGTGTCTGCTCTTTGACTGATAGTGTCAACTGCTGTCAACAGTGTATTCACCTGGGCTTAAAGTTAAGGCTCAGTTTTATGGCAACCAACGACCACGTTTTCCTATGAAAAGTACAGTGAAAACTATTCACTGAAGACATTCAATGTTATATTTTTGATATATTTTAACTCAGTTATGACATGACCTGGGAAAATCATCTTCTATCATGATTTTGGTCTTGAACATAAAAATCTTACCCTTTATAGTCAAATCCAACTAAATATATCCTACTATCGTTATTATCATACACATTGATTCATTGCAAATTGATATATGTTATATATCTTTTGAGTTATCTATAAATATTTTAAGTACCCACGGTTGTGATAATACAAGTGTTGTTATCAATAAAATCTTGTTGTTCATACGATAGTGACGATGTTTGTTCAAAATTGTCAGTAGATTATGAAAAAGAGTTAGCAGAAATAGTTGAAATGTGAAAATAAATTGTAATAAAGATGACGAATCATAATAAGATTAAAATGACAAACATTTAAAGGCTAATTGTGTAGTCCCTGTTCGTTTGAGATAACGTCTGAGATGTGTACATTCAAATTGAAATAACTTTCCTTAACTTGCCGGTCAAAACTTCAATTTGATTCCACATTCTGCTCTAAATTAGGTCAAAGTTGAAGCAAATACTTCACCTTTACTGCCGCTTCATGATGTTATATATTACTAGGGTGCTGAAAACTGATCTAATAAAGTGGAAGATGTGACCATTCGTCACTCTTTCCCGCTCAAGTAGAAGTGTAAATTTACTGCCGGATCCGGTATCTCTTTCTTGCAAGCATGTAAGGTCATGTAAATAAAGGTGCATGTTATCAACATGTTATGATGCTAAATTAATTGATTTATTTATTTAGTTTATTTATCCATAAAAAAGTGTCATTAGTCTTCACGATTATTCAATAAGTCTTAATTGAATGCATTAACTGTTTCACTATCGAACATATTTTAATAATGGTCTTCCAATGAGGACACCGTTCCCTTTCAAATGATTGACGTCATCAAATGAAGACAGACTTTAATTTTGATATGAATATAACCAATGACCAATATGATTCCATGTAAGAATATCTATTTATTCCTGAAACATATCGATTAAGGTGTTACACAAAATGCCATAAATGAAAGTAAGTCTCAATTAATAGTATGTTGATTATTTAAATCTTTAGTGTCCAAAAAAGCATGTATTAGTTTCTATTTTGATTAAGACAATCATGATATATGTATGCCCCTGCTGTGAGCAAAAACAGTGCGCTACTCTTTCAATATTCCCATGCTTAAAACGGTAGTTTAAATCTCTTCGTATATTACTATATCACATTTTTCTTAAAATTTTGATAAAAAGTTCAATGCATGATTTAACATATACTTGGGGTCAGTTTTAATGAACGCCAGGCGAAAGAATTGGGTAAAAAATAAGATTCACAATAAACGAGAATTTTTAACTTTATTTCTGTGTGTATTCAGTAACATCTACATCAGACAAATGCGAAGAGCTGTTACATAGAATGAAACAATTACTTGCTTAAACTGTATTTAAATGCAAGTTGGTACATGAATAATGGAATATCTACTGCAATGTGTATGCCTGACTTTTCATTCTTCAGTTGAACTATAGACATATATTCTAACAATTCAACACAAACCATTCTATAGGTAATTGATGAAGAGGGTTCGAAGAGCAGTTCTCTTCATGGCTGGGTAATTTTTTTAAATGTTTCCGTTCTATTTCGGTCTGTAATCTAACAGTTAATCTTTGTTTCCAACACGTTCCTATCTCGCAATCACTTCTCTGATATTGCTCTTGGAAGGTTGAGGCTTTTAAAGACATGTAGCTTTAGGTCAAAATACCAATGTGGGCTCGAATTAGAAGATAGAGCAAGTGTTGCACTGATGATATAGTGTTCAAACTTACACTTCGAGTCGTGCTATCCGTGATGCTCGGTACCGTAGCTAATCGTAACGAATCATAGAATAGTTCACAGTTGACATTTCATTTTGTACTCTTGTATATTGGGGATAAGCGTTTAGAGAGGCAATTCGTCAACTTGACAGTCGATATAGGGAGGTGTTTATTGCGTCTGACCTCTCACCTCTGGTAAGGTACCAAGTGCACTGAGTGGAGGGACCACATAGTAGTTAACCACATACGCGGGCTCATGCTCCCTACTTTTCTGTTTTGAAACAACAATTTATATTTCTGACTTCAGGGTTGGTTAGGTTATAAACCGAAACGTCCCTTTATTTCAAAACATTATACTACTCACTGGTTTATTATATAGTACAATAATATTGAGCGCTTCCGGTGTGGCATGACGTAGTCGTCGAGATATGACGTCGCATGCCACCTCTGCAGTGCAGTCCTGAAATCATAATAAAAAAGGATTTTTGATGATAGATATAATCTCACCCTTGTGCACTCTTAAATCCAATACATCAACACTATTCTATATATATAAGAATACCCTCTGCATGCCTCGGATATTTGTAACTTTTGTTGATATATATGATATCAGGAGGCACATGGGGGAGATTCACTATATAACATGTTTGGATAAATTACTAACCTCGGTCTCATTGCACACCGTATTAAGGAAGCTCGCAAATGCTTGTAAAACCAAGACACCAGTACAGACATTCGTTTTCATAAAGTTTAGGTATTGCCAAACCTGTATAAATCCTGTATATTCAAATCACATGGAATGTTTAGGAGAAATACACAAAACGTTAACTAAACAATTACAATAAAAGTAATCTTCCTTTCAGTTGTACATGTCCTGCCACACTAATTGTTGTCACCCCACACGGCTGTGGACAAGTTACTCAAATGATATCGTCATGAATTAATTTTGTGTGTCAATTAGACAGCTGTCCTTTTGAAGTTCTCTTATTTCTAACTAGGAACGTGGCTTCGTGTACTCTATTGTATATCAATCACATGATTCTAGTAAGTTTCCCTCAAGGATAACTTCTCGACTTCTGATTCTGAACTGTCCCTTAAAATATCCACATGTATCGATAACCGAATTATGATATGAAACAATAATATAAACTGAAAGACACATAAATAAACATATTCTAACAGATATCATGTCATTTGCGTGTCGTAAAGACTATTTAAATAGATATGTCATATAATTTGCATATATGAAAAGGTATACACAAGAAAAAATTTGAATGGAAGAAACACTGGTGATGGGAATACGCTTATTTCCACTTAACGCTCAAGTATTATCGGTAGTTGCCGATTGATCAGACTTTTAATCGCGGCTTTCAATGTACCAAGAACAACATATATTCCAAAATATCAACATTCGACACAGGAAGGGGATTTTTTTGCGTCTGAACTATGACATCTACGCATGCGTATAGGTATACTGAACTGACAGATCTGTGAGGAACTATGTAAAAATTGAAGCAACTCCTTATCACTCATTTGAATTGGATAGATCTTTTTGTATATGTTTAGTAAAATGCACTCTTCATTCGTTTCTACACGAGACTGCTTGTTGACGAAGCTGTGTATGCCTGCCATATGTTTCGTCTTTGGAGATGGTCATGACATCTGAATATTGCATGAAGAAGTGCAAGATGTAGAGCTGAAATGAAATAAAATTAGTTAAATGTATTCATTGCTCGATGACGGCTCAAGGCGTATGGGTAATGCCTTTGTCAATTTGATTGTAAAAAATAAACCTTTTCCACATAAACATTTAAGCAAACACTTCCACAAGAAACATGATGGTATTGTTGATGCACCATATTCAAAGTTATCCTACAACATATTTTATGATGACATGTCAAAAAACCTGCGTGCACTGTCTCCAAAATTGTCTTGAACATATTTATGTATTACATTACTTAACAGATCACAAAGAAACAAATTACTTCGTATTTGACTTTTGCGAACTACCTGGCCATTATGCACAGAGAAATGCAAGGCAAGGACTTAGACATCACCTTTCACAAACACATGACATCGACTGGCGTTGGCTACCACATAATTATGTATTTTGAATATATAATACATACATTAATTACCACATCCTCTGCAAGTGGATGGATTCAGATGTCAATTTGACTGACTTGTTTTTTTATGCGAGCTAGTATTAACTTAATAACATGTTCGTTAAAACAAGTTTGCATATTCATGGACTAAATTAGACAATCAGACATACATACATACATACATACATACATACATACATACATACATACATACATACATACATACATACATACATGTACATACATACCATTTAGGGATTGGTCAGGGGAGACGCATGTAATATTCAGATTTAAATTCGTTTCATATTTTATTAGGTCATTCATGTTCTTTATTTACAGGATAGTAGTTCAAAGTAATTGTAATTCCCCTTCCAGATATGTCATTACACAATCTGCCATAACTACAAAAAGAATCCAGTTCTTAATATGAGATCTATTCCTCCATAACAAGACCGGGATACTGTGGAACAATTTGGTATTGGAGGTGCATGGCTGTAAATTGGAGTATGATAAGCTAATTTCATACCCATTTGCTTGTATAGGAACATAAAGTGTAGGCTAATGGTGACGTATATCATAGCTTTATTACACTAATGACGTGGTGAAACATGATAGTAATACGGCACCTGATCAAATCCCATATCATTATTAAGCGGAATTTTACAGCACTATGATATGGAACAAGGAACTTTTATCAGCCAGGTTACAATAACCAAATAGTGGTTACTAACATTATTACAGAAACTATCTTCTATCTGCTAAAATAGATGTGATTAAAAGTTAGAAGTGTATGTTCGTTTTTTCATGACGTTAAGTGCCTTTTCTAAAATAGATACAGTTTTTGTTATATCTAAGATTGCATTCTTTATGAAGCGCGGCAGTTTTTGTTGCTAGACCGGATAGAGTTGTGTCCCTTTACTCGCTCGGTAGAATTTGAGAGATATGTCGTTATTATCTTTTAAGAATAATAAGATCTATAAATATTACATTGACTTAACTTAATTAAATTGTATTACATTGATTGAATTAATTGAACAGTAAATTTACCGTATCAATCCAGTCATTAGTTGGAATACAACCATCACGAAAATGATATTTTACGGTGCTTCACGAACTGTTAAATTTCATTTTAATTTTCAAGAAAAAACTCAGTGATATCTTCCAATAATTAACTGACAATTTTACTAAAAAAATTTCAGCATGAGTACCCTTGGAATCTTGTTTTTGCAGCAATGGTTTTTATTTTATATTATATTAATATTATATACATTATATTATATCAAAATTATATATTATAATATATGTTTTAGAATATCAGTGCATGGTGAATTTATATGTGTTATGAGTAAATTGTAGAGAAGAAGCTTGAAATCTTAAATCGCTCAGCAAAAATAGAAGATAACTAAACCTTAAGCATAAAGAGGTAAAAAGAGCAAATAATCCCTCAGAATAAAAAAGATCGCCTGTAACTGGATTTAAAAAAATGTAATAATGATTCTATTCCAGCTTCACTGCACTGGTTGAGTATGAACTATGATAAACTTGTCATAGTTCATATTCAACTAGTGCTGTGTAGCTACAATCGTATCGGTACTGCAAAACTACTTACGTTATGTTACTGGCCAAGGTTTATCGGCAGTACACAATAACACTAATATCGATTGCCTCCCTTAGACTGTAAGATGTTAACGTAGACACTCTCTTCATGCCTTTTGGTGTGATTAGTGAAGGGTATTCGAGAGTTCATTATTAAAGAAAAGTGATAACGTTTCAGAAACGTTTCGGGCCTTCATTTACCTTTATCAAAAATATAAATGATTAATAAACAAAAATGGATGATTTTCAATGTTAATCATAGTAAAGTTCAAATTTAAGAAATGCATTTAAACAGCGTAAACTAGTTAGAAGAATGTTTCACCTATTAACTTTTACCTTTAATTTAATGTTGTTATATAAAGTTTCAATTAATCTGACAGATAATGTTTGTCAGTTGCATTAACTCAGACTAAATAAGATCACATTGGGATTATGGGATGTTTTATGAACCAAATTTCTGAACAGAGCCGAAACTGTATTAGTACATGTTTAAGGTATTTGGTTATTTCTGTTATTTTATTTTCTGTTATTACACAAACTTTGCCTTCTACTAACGACTAGATATTTTCATTTGTGTGTAATGTAATATTTATTACACTCTACTTTGTATCGCCACAAATCTTGTTTTATAAAGCAATTTCAGTTTGAAGCGGCAAAATTAAATGCCATGATTGATCTTGTTATTGAGGCGCTTTGGAGAAAAGTATGAAAACCTGTCCTCTTGAATATCCTTCATTTATTAATGTGTTAACGGATGAGTATAATCCATTAGATAAAACCTCCTGTAAATACGAGATTGTTTATTAGTCTAACATTAGAATGATACATTGGCATCATTGGCTAACCATTTGGATCATACATGAGTGCCGATATCAAACCAAACCATTTTATAATTGTGTATCGAAAAGGGAGGCGGTAAAAGTGATAAAATAATCTTTTAAATCTTTGAAATGTTTTCATTTAATTCAACGAAATGCATAGACATCATTCAAAGACATGAAGTTTGAGATTTTAATCAGGCTGTCACCCATTAAGGTCAGTTCATTTTTTCAAAGGGCACTTTTTGTGCATGGCATCAACTCTATTACAGGTTTCTCATTTAAGGATGCGTCAATAGCCGAGCCCCTGCATTGATTTTCCCCATTACATGCTTGAAGTTTTTGTTCGGCTCGGAAGGAGGTATAAGATCCTTCCTATAACATGATGCGTTCCGGTGTTAGGTTGCAACTAAGGGCGGCACATTGATCCTACATGGCCTTTAACACCCTTAAAAAATGCAGTCTCAGCCTCGTCTTTACTCCCATTTCAGTAAAAAGGAGGTCTCGTTAAAATACAGCTAACTGATCGCGAAGAATGTGTTCAATTACAATTATCGAGTGGTATTATAAAGTTTGAGAGAGGCTTTTAGAAACACCAGCCTTTATATGAAAAGTTCAAAAAGATATTATTGATTAATTGAAAAATGTTTGACAGTTAAGTGACATTACCTGGCATGTTTGTACCAGAGTTTGTGGTTGAAATTACAACTATTAAAACGGTTAGAACTTTTTTGAAAAATAAAGCCTTTTGAAATTCAATTAAGCCTTGGCATGCAAATGAACATATACCAATACTTAACTAAGCGTGTTTAAAGGAATGAAAAGGATGGCCGATTTGTCATACTTTACAAGAAGTTGACAATGAAATGAAGATGTAAGAAACTGTTTACAAGTTGACAATATATAGAGAACGTTTACGAAGCACGGGTGTACATTGATAGTTAACTCGGTTATAAACATGACTCTACGCATAGAAGACGATTGCTGTTATGATTGAAGCGTCGTTTTAGCACCCTTTCAACCTTTTTATATCCTTCTTAGTCTATTAGTTCATTCAACAGAGCATATTCACAATAATGTATAAGCACACATCCAATACTTACATAAACTCTTCAAAAAAAGAAACTTGACATTCATGCGAAATTGATTTTTTCGAAACGGGTAAAAAATTTCATGATACATACCGGTAATTTAAAGAAAGGCTTGCTCAAAAGTGTAAATTTACCAAAAACAATGGCACAAAAAGCTTACGTTGTGTTCAGGGACGAAAACGAGCGATTCGTCCAAATGCATTTTCTGCCAAAGCACGTGCAGCATGGGATCATGCAGGTTTACATGCAGACACGTTTGCTTTAGGAGTATAAAAAGCCATATCAGCCGCTGTTCATTCAGACTACACAACATCGGTACAGCGACCTGAAGAATGGCAAGACTGAACAGACGCAACGCAACAACGCTATTGGCAGACTGCAAGCAGGAGCGACGCAGCGAGATGTTGCAACACACTTTGGCGTATCCAGACAGACCATCTCTTCATTGTGGACCCGTTTTAACACCCGAAACAGCGTTGATGATAGGCCAAGGTCAGGCAGACCAAGGGTGACTACTCGGGCCCAAGATCGGTACATCCGACTGCTCCACCTTCGGGAACGCACCAGGACAGCAACGTCAACAACAACGCAGATACCAGGCCTTCGTCGAATTTCCGACCAAACGGTACGCAACAGGCTGAGAGAGGCTGGACTTTTTCCACGACGCCCGGTTCGACGTCCCGGTTTAACGCAACGTCATCTGGCGGAACGTCTCTAGTGGTGTCAACAGAGCATGAGATGGGCACGTGCAAGGTGGAGAACCGTTCTCTTCACTGATGAGTCCTGTTTTCTGCTTCGACGAAGTGATGGACGAGCACGTGTATACCGACGTCGTGGAGAACATTATGCTGCCAACTGTGTTCAGGAGGTTGTCCCATTTGGAGGTGGGAGTGCCATGGTGTGGACCGGGATTCGTCACGGTGTTAGGACACCCCTTGTGCATGTTGTGGGTAACCTCACAGGAGTACGGTATAGGGACTTGATCCTACAGCCTTACGTTATTCCTCCGAAAATGACAGTTGTGCACCCCTGTGATGTTGAAACACTTGTGCACCTGTGCATTTCAAGATCATGCTTATTCTGAATAAAATTCACTGAACAGAGATCTTTAAACAGCGTTTTAGTTTTCATTTCAATGTTTAACATGCATCTGTGGTCTTTATCTTGAACTTTGAAAGTCAGTGTCAAGTTTCTTTTTTTGAAGAGTTTAGATTAAACTTTGGAAATTTGGAAATGCATAAGTATCAATGAAATGTAACATAGGTAACGTCATGGATAATTATGTCAAATTTACTCTTAAAATACACGAAAGTCAACCATGAGTTTTACATTAAGGAGAGGAAAAAACATACAACCTCAAATTTGCTTCTTAACACGTGTTCTATGAAAGGTCCATGCTTATAGGAGTTTCATTAAATTTTGAAATCAGTTAGGGGCATTGACAAGATTAAAATAATTCTGACATATTGTGACCGAAATTGTTTCAACTGTTCGTGACTTCTTAGATCAAATACAGGCAGACATCAATGGTATTTGGAATGCATATTGATGGACTAACGCTTTTATTGAGGCTGTATAGAGATCATAGCAAGCGCATCTGATGAAGTGAGTTAATTACAATAAAACTTCCCCTTGTCTAGTACTTTGTGTAAAGCTTTCATGTTTCCCCTGGGTATGGTCATCACGTTCAGTAGAGATACTACATGCTCACGACCTGGTTTTCTAATTCATTTGATTAAGTGCCTATTGATTACCATCCAGTCCGAAAAATATTGCGGGAAAGAAGTCGGCCACTGTCAAATACCCCTGGGACGTCTGTCACTCATTTTTAACCACTGAAAGAGGTTTGACACACTTGCTTCATTCAATACAAGCTGATTTGAATATTACAAAATATTAGATCTATCAAATTGATTACTTGAGTTATCTGTCCTAGTTTTTATGAATTATGAATGTAGGAACATATTATCAATTAAAATATGCTTACCAAACATTAGTCACTGCTACTGGTTTGTACGAGACAAGTACTGAGGTCCCGTCTAGCACTAAGAACGAGGAGGTAAATATATTATAGGATGTTTCGAGACTCTAGTATGAAATCAAAAGATCTTCTGTTTTGACACCAGTGCACAACGACTAAATGACATTTGACTTGTAATTTGTAAATCGATAAAACAATGTCTGTGTCCATTTGACGCAGTCTTTCAATATGATAACAACAATGAAGTATAGCTTTAGCTTAAATTCGTATTATCTATAAACAAAAAGTGCTTGATTGAATCAACAACAAATTGAAATTGTACGATATGATATTGCCAAGATGTAAATGACTTGCATAGAGTAATCTGTTAAACTTTTGAACTATGTGATTTATATTGGTTTTATCATCAGCTTGAACCGCCGAGCACTGACACTTGATTATAGAGACATTGCCTGAGGGAGTGGATAATTATCCTAGTATACAACAGATTGTGTCCCTTCCAGCATGCGTACAATAATCAACAGTAGGATTATGTCTAGACGCTCATACCAATACCTCTGTCATTAGATTGTGCTCATCAGCCTAAGCGTCAAGATCCATCATATTTGTTTTTATTCTTGGCGGAAGAAACTACTCATTGATGTTAAAGTTCATTTATAATCAGTTGATGTTATTTTCACAACATAGGAAATGAAAGATATAAGGACTAACATTTTCACATCTCCAATTGCGGCTTGATTATAAAGACTAACACGTACCCTGCAGGAGGACGTGTCGGCTACTGTTATATGGTTATATGGTGATAATGTCTAGACGCCTATACAATGATTTCTATAGTCATTATGAATTGACCACCCATTCCTCAAAGATGGCACTCGTTAATAATTATTCATTAATCAATTCATTCATTCAAACATTTGTCCGGGCGCTACTCAAAGGCGTACTATAACCCCAATGAACACGAATGAGATCTTCAAAGCAGCTCCCTTGCAATAAACAAGATGCTATAGAGTTGGTTCAATTCGCTTTAGGTAATGCATTCTTCGTATACCCTGAAAACCGTAATTTCCTAAATTAGTTGGCGTAAACATGGTTTTGTAATACTTTCTGTCAGACCTTTATTCCTGAAAATATAGGCAAAGACGATGAAGAGGACTGACTTTCGAAATATCTATATCATGGAATAGTTGAAGATGTGAAGAAAACAATAATGAATCTATATTTATGTTAGGAACGATAATTTCTTCATGGAAAAAGATGGACATGTCCGAGTAATGGAACGCTCACTTAGTCACTTTAAACTACGGTCATCGAATTCTCATCACTCATTGCTATTTTAAATGAAGGATAGAGTTTCCAGTCAAAAGATTTTCTAAGTGTTCAGGAGAGTGAATAAATCACAGCAATTCAACTGTCAAATGTATTAAACCCACATTGGCGTTCTCGAACTGTCTAAGCTATTTAAGGAGAGACAGGATACAGTAAACTTAATGCTTTTAACTCGCCCTCAACATGATGAATAATGAATGTTTATTTTTGTAAACTAAACTAAAATAAACAACTGAAATCTTAGAAAATATTAACTACTGCAAATACAATCACTTTTATTTCAGATAATAAATAGCGTAAGTTAGGAGAGCTAAAGGTGTCAGGTTCGAGCCTAACTGGAGTAACTCAGTGTGCAAACTCTTAGAGTGATGTTTTAATCCAGAGTATGTAAGGCTAACTGAGCAGTTGTTCATTGGGATTCACTGCACTTTGGGGGTTACAGAACAGCTATAGATCAAAAGCAAAATTGCAATCTTTCATGACACATTCAGGTCCCTGACTGTGTATTTGTATGAATTATTTTCGTGTTTAAATGTTTTTACAGCGTATTCATAAGTGATCAGTATGTGATGTTGAATCACTTCCAACATGGAAAAAAGCAGTCTATGAGGCGAGCTGAACTGGATTATTTTAATTTCAGAAATCAAGACAGCTTGCAAATATAACATTATCGCAATGTTGAGCGAAAAACCTGCAAACCATTGGTGGTGCTTAACTTATTTGAAGTAATGGTATGATATAGTTAATATTGTCAGCAATAGTTCATACACTTGTTCTTTATTTTGAAGAATTTCAATGCACACCAAACCTCTCGTGGTTAGTCAATTTTCACAGTCAGTTGTTTCCAGATGACATTTTGTTGTTTTCGATTGTAAACGGTCATATAAATGTTAAGAAGTTAAATGACCTATTTATCAATACCAATCAATATAAAAATAAATGGAAACCCCCCTGATACTCCCAGAACCGTTAAGGCATGTAATCTCTTGAACATTCCTTAGAAGGTTTCGTTATGTTCTATAAAAAATCATGGTTTCATATAAAACAATTCAAATAAATAAATAGGTGATGCCTACAGATATTCTTCAAAATATAAGGTGTATGTTTTCAATACACTATACCTCGGACACGTATGTTATGCCATGGTTGGTATTGTCATTGAATTATTGGCAGCCTTCGCATGAATAAGTGTCAGAAACAGATGAGACGGGTGCATTAAATCCTCATTGACAATTGGTTTTGATGTAATGGCTGAGAAAAATCGAAAGCTTTTAGTAGAAAAAAGCTAATACAGTCTGATACGTGATAAATGGGACGCATGTTAGGAAGATAGATTGTATTACAAGTGGCAGCATTCAAAGAACGGACTTTTAAGACCAGCTAAACTCAGTTAAACTTTGACATTATTTTGCATTCTGTTCAAGATGTGTGCAAATCATTACTGTAACACTTACTGTCTTCTTGCCAGGTTCATAATAAACATTTATATCGAAATGGAGCAACCAATGAGCCTGGTAGACTTGATATAAACTGTTGACTTGATGTATAAGCTGCATTGGTGATTACATTCGGACAGTGCTATGAAATATACGACTTTTGGGAACGAATAAGGACTTGAATAACAGAGAGAAAGAAATAATTGGGGTTTTAAGGATGATCAAAAAGAACGTGCTGGCGAAAAGATGTTCCTAATCAATCGTTATTACATTGACATATACATATCTCCTCAAACTCACGTTTATTTATGTAACGCTAAACAAAGGATTGACTCCTTCAAATAACAAATAAAATTTATAAGAACAGAATGTTGGAGATAATATTATCCCGAAAACAAGTTCTTTATTATGAAATTCACGACGTTTAGGAGTATATGCTTATTCCTTCATCCCACCTGATTTTCGTGAATTTCACAATAAAGTTTAACGTTTGATACCGCGTTGGATAGTGAATGTGATAGTGTTACACGTTAGTTTGGAATAAGAAAACTCCTGTAAAATCAGAAAAATATGACAATCAATCATACAATTATTAAAATTCATTGAAAATAACAACATTTTTAATTGTTACGTTAGAGGAAATACTAAAAGGAAATGTAATATGAAATGAGTTGCAGTTAATAAGATAGCTTAATGTATTTTCAAAAGCCCTTGATCAACACAGCAGTTCGATAAAATTCGAATTAAACGATGGAGTCTTGAGCTGCTGATAAATAAATCCGGCTTGATTGTATCCAAGATAGTTGAGAACATTGGTTCAGCAACATCACAAAATCAAATGCAAGTACCAGAAAATTGAGTGTGAACTGCTTACTACCAGCTAGCCCTTTTACCGATTACTTATCTTCTTAATATGTTCAACAGCAAAGGCCTGTCTCAGGCAATCACGGAAGGAAGAAAGAATGAAGCAATCTCTGGAATATACTAGGCTATACAACCAAACTAATACAACATAAATACAAAGTCATAATAGTAGTAACAACTTTATTCTGATTTTGTCATAGTTTTGAATTATTGTATCACACATGTTATACAAAAGTAACAGATAAAGGTGTCATCGTGTCAAATGTTAAAAAAATCTGGACCGCAATAGAAATTCCTATTCATGAACAACTGCAGGAACAACGGGCCCGGAACAACTCTAGTAACACGGATCTCCCTCTGTTATTTTATCAGTCTTTTCTGAACACGTCACGCATATTGGATTAAGTAGTCGATTAATGTTGAAATTCAATATCAATGAACATCAATGAACATGAACATTGTCAAAATTATGTATGTTGATTTTTTGTTAATGTATTATCTATAATAAACATGATTTTCATTCGCCTGTTGACCATATAGAGTCGAAATGGTACGTATTGTGTAAACAACCTTCTTTACGATGTATTCGAAGATCTATAATACATGTACAAACCTTGTTTAATAATATTTACCAATTTAATATTGTCAGTTCACAAGAGTTTAGTGTCTTTGAATTTCAGAGCACAACAATATAATTGATACGGTAATCGCAACACTTTGATTGAGTGATAAAATTCACAGTTTCAATATGAACTACAACAAAATAATATGTTTGCTAACTTCTAGTTTTTAAAGGATATAAGAAGATATTGCACTCGACATCGTTCTAAGTGATTATTTAAAAAGTCTGTGATAAAAACACAGTCACGGGAAAACGTTCCACTCATTCAGGGTAAAGCTATCAGTAAGCCTCGATTGCTCTAGCAATTTTGAATCGTTAGTACAAATATGTTTCATTTCCTATCTTGTGGAAATATCGCTGATGTCTGATTGGTTAGTAATAAGAGTTTGCTAGACTGATAAACATTCTAGTTATTATCCGCTACGAATCAATCCAAACGCACAGCCCCTGAAAGCTGTAGTTGCTGAGCACAATCTGATGGAGTATAATTTGGTATGGACGTCTAGACATAATCCTTTAGTTAATCATTTCACATTTGTTGATAGGTACACAATCTGTTGATTACAGGGATAACTATTCACTCCTACAGGCAATGTCTCTATAATCAACTGTCAGTGCTCCAGGTTCTAGCTCGATGATTGTTCCAACATAAATCACAATATTTCAGAACTTTCCAATCATTCGGGTCTGCATATTTGATGAAGCATATATTGATTGTCCCAAATAGAAGTGTGTTTATTGCAATTTTGGAATATTCACGTTTATATGGTCATTATAGTTGACTTTTGAATTGTACTGGAAATTAGAAAGTGTATACTTTGATATGCCATTTTGTAAGTTTATAGAATTATCACATTTCAGACATTTCGTTGTAATAATGTGTAGCATGTCCTGCAATCGCGATCGATTCAACATTTATTTTGTATAATCACATTGAATCAATTTTGAAATTTTGCATCATCAAACTAGGTTTTCGAATTTAAACCTTATCACAATAGGCTTTCAATGTATCAGTTTTACTATATTTCGTGAAAGAGTGAGGCTCTTTGCCTGAAAGAGATCGTTATTTTAGGAAGAAGCGAAAGCGGATTCATAAACGCAGATTTAACAGAATGCGGAAAGAAGGGTCATTACAGGACATTTCCAGGCTTGTCTGTTTGCGAGGCCTATAACTGAAGTAAAAATTTTCTAGGAAACATCAGATCTAAACATATTTAATGTCTATACCTCTCTTTATGAATTGATGTACATGATTATTTCCATAAGCTTGATAAATGTAAGAATCTTATCACAACTTTAAAGCTATATAGAAAAAAAGTATATACATAAAGTATATTCCTTTTAAATTAATAAACACGTGTAGTCATGAATAATATAGACCACTGGAAGATGATGAATGTATTGCGTAATACAGATAATTAGATATATCACATTAATATAATTATATATGTGACATTTCACCGGATATATCAAAATCAAAAACAATAAAGCATACAGGATAAAAACAACTAATAACAAAGATAAACATTAACATAATCATTATTAACAGCGCGGTAGTGAGTCAAATATATAGTATGATAACAACTATGAATATCATTGTTTCGGCTTCCGTGTTGTGATTCCCAATTCATCAAGGTCTGTAAACTGTGTTTTCATGTATAGAACAAATAGGAATTCTATTTCTCATACTCCACATAAGTGACACAGAGAACATTAAGGTTAATTATATAACATTAACATGTTAAATGTATATATATGAAAATGTATGATAGAGGAGCTTCAGTAGTTTGCTGTAATCCGTGTCATTATTCATGAATGAATCCCATTTGATCCTTGTCCCCTTTGTTTAAAACTGATTCATCCTTATGTGTTATATTACAATTCCACCTTTACCCTCATCTCTAGATAAAAAGATCTGTGAAATGTATATGTCGGTAAGAATGTTTGCAATTTATATAACATTGATATGTTGCTTTTATTGATGATTGGGTTTTATAATGAACAAAAATCCATGGCTTCTCTTTGTCTGATTAGTGTAAGTTTAAGTTAAAGTTTAAGAGTAAGCAAAATTGCTATTAGTAAAAGCGTATTACTTTTTATTTTGAAATAAATGACAAGTCGTAAAGCCAGCATAACAATCTGGACGACTAAATAAGACGAAAGGTCACAAAACTTCTACGGTCATAAAGACAGTGAAATAATCTTGATGATTCAAAATGTCACAAAGAATCTTAACCTTATGATATATAAAGTATACAAGCTATACTCTATAAAAACAATGTTTCACCCGATGCATCTAATCCCTTGAAACGTTGCTACTGAACGTTTCTCGGTGCCTTCAATGCAATATACCTGTCCCATATAGCGTATCTACATTGAAAGTTAAAACTGATGTCATAATTCAGACGAACCATTCAATAAAGACAAAATGGGGTCATTTAAGAAAAGGTTCCATACTTTTTATCTCTTACAGCTAGTATGAGAAAGAAGGACAAAATATCCACCACACTGTGAGTGCTGATTTTTACGTTTGACTTTAGAATGGGGAATTGTACCCATTAAAATGATACAAAGTCAGTTACATTAAGTATCTTTTATGAACACATGATAAATTATGAATAATTTGGACAACACGGGATCATTTTAATTTTAAGAAAAGGTTTCATACTTTTTATCTGTTATAGCTAGTGGGAGAAAGAAGGACAAGATACCCATCACAATGGGAGTGCTGATTTTTACGTATGAATTTAGAAGGGGAAATTGTACCCAGTCAACCAGCTGAATGTGAAAAACAATTGAGTAGAAGTATAACAGATTTCAACACAAAGTTTAAAATTACAATATAGACTAATACAAACAGGTAATACACTATCAAATTAGTCACATTAACCTAAAATATAATCACCAAAAGTTCTTTGGAATAGCAGATGATGTGGCTGGTAATCTTAAAAGATGAAGAACAAACAATGAATGATCAGTCAAATGGAGAATTCAGTAGGAAGGTGAATGTGTAAATGTAGGTTTCCAGAGCCAGCTAAATATGTTTACTAAGATTCCCAAGAAACTTCTATCTCTGGAAGCTTCCTAAATTAGACTGGTCTGAGATATTAAGGAAACATACAGAAAAACAAGCTCCCCTACATAACTAATGAGTAAACTTAGGTGTGGAACTTTACCCCTAGAAATTGAAATTGGAAGATTTTCAAAACCCAAGGTGCCACTAAATCAAGGAATTTGTAAATTTTGTGACAGTAACGATACTGAAGACGAAGTCCACTTTTTGACCACCTGTAGTTTCTATTCTGATATAAGGTACGATTTTTTGAATAATATAACTAGTAGAGACCCTCTTTTTGCCCAGCTTTCACCAGTTGACCAATTTGTTTATTTAATGTTAAATGACAATGTATTTATATCTCTTTCTGCCATGTTAATCAAAATGTTTAATAGACGTAAAAGGTCCAACATTAACATGTAGTTATCACTTGTATAATAAACATTTTTGCGACTGTCATCACACCATTTTAACAATGTATATGTTTTTATCTTATATTGTTTTACATTATCAATGATATCCGTGTCTCATAAGCCTTTTAAGGCTGGATGTTGTTTTTTAAAAGTGATTTTATAAAATGTTCCAAATGTTTTATAACAACATGTGACACGTAAATAAAATATTCTTCTTCTTCATAACCTTAACAAACAAGCACGTGACCCATTGAACAGTGCATCGATATTAAATAATCTTAAACATGTAAACGATCACATTCTCATAACATGATAATTAACTATGCATGTACATTCTAACAGCTTCGTTAAGTGAAACGAGTCTTTACTTTAAGTATTTTTGATGAACACATAGCAAATCCTGAACAAGGACAAGGATGATAATTAAAACAACCGATGATAGTACAACTAAAAAACAAATGTAAGTTTTCCTTTACATAATTTAACTTATTTTCTGATTATATGGATGAATTACATTATAAAATGTATCTCACGGATTTTCAAAGCTTGTGTGATTACGTGCATGATGGTCTATTAAGAGAAATTGATGCAATTTAAAAGCTAAGACATTTTCTTATCTTATGAGACAACGTCAGTGGTAATGTCTGCTGGACTGCTGATGTATAAAGAAGATGTCGGATTTCCCGAATAGAACATTTACGTGACTGATCAAACAGGCAAGTGTCCCCAGGGTCTTAAAGTCCAACAATGTGAACAAATTGTCCATATAAGCTTGTCCAAGAAAATAAGATTATAGCAATCGTTTACATAGAAAAGTGACTGAAGTTTAAGAGTAACATTTCCGAACATTTAATGAACTTTGTTCATCAGAGAGACAGTTTTTTGCAAACTAGCGTCACAAAAGTCAAATAACAGTTTTAATTCAATCCTGAGAAATCTAAAAGCACGAGCTGGTTTTCCATCTACACCATTATATTGATGGCTGAAATACATACATAAACATGTATGATGCGTGATGTTTTAAAATTAAAGGAGTTCTTATAATTGTCTGTACTTAATATTCCTACATCTGTACGTCACGATGAATCTTCTTGATATTTAAATCTCAAATTCAAACAATTTCAAGAATTGGTCTAGGAGCAGAGAAGTAGGAGAATATAACGTAAAAACCTGCACAATTTCAAAATGGTGGTCGGTTCTGTTACGATTACATAACCTGAATCAGGACACTTTCAACACACACATTCACAAATTCATGACTTAAAATATCGCGAGCAGTTTTTATGCAATCATTATTTTATCTTTTAAGAAAAGTTAGGTTTTTAACAAGGAATGAGAGCTTATAACTTGATAACTTATGACGGACACACACACACACGACACATTACGTTTGTTCCATTTCTCATCTTTTAGAAATAACGAGTGATATTTCAGTATTTAAATTGATAAATTGTCCTTTAATCATCTATCAAGAATTTATACAAATAAACAAATCAAAATAATCTTGAAACCTAACTTGATGAGCTCCAGCCTCTAGACGAAATCCCACAACATTTCCCTAAAAGGACACAAAACCTGTGGGCAATGTATTTATAACACTTCGTAAGTGCTCAGTGATAGCTGTAGAGAAAAAAAACAAGATCAAAATATTCATTCCTCAAATCGATTTGTTGTAGGAAGAGAGAAAATTACGTCCAATGACGAGTATTTTTACGACGAAGCTCTGATCTGTATGTTTAAGAAGCCAAGACACACATTCGTTCTCTTTGAGTAATGAATAAAACAGGGTAAATGTTATCCCTTATGAAAACACTTTGGTTTCATGGTCAGTAAAGCGGTTAGTACACGTTTCAATAATAATAAACTGCAAGATAAATAATCCAAATTGTGCCCATAAAATATGTAATATTCCTGTTTTCATCCTTTGCAGTCTCAAACCTGTTCAGTTTCATGAATACGAACTGCTATTCTCTCTTCGAAAGACCAAATCTTACCCTTTACAATTTCGCAAACTGTATTAGGTGGACACTTAAACAATATTTGTAATTCAAAGAAGAGAATGCTGACCTATGTCTTCATGAGTGTGATTGATCTAGTTTAAATCTCTACGTGGATAGTTTTCTCAAGGGAGTGAAGTGTATTGATCGGTGGGGAATATTCTCAGACGCATTGAAATGAAAACATTTGAGCAAACATTTCAATTGCAAAGATTTTAAATGGAAATGTTAAGTTGATTTTATCATTTGACTCAGGATTTTTAATTGTTTTGCGTGAATTTGTCATTGCTGCTGATTCAGAGATAAAAGTACGGCAATATAGGACACATATCCTTCCAAAGTGTGTGCAAAAGTGTAAATCTGTTTATCTCTGATATAGAAGTAAAATTGTATGTATACAATGAAGTGAGTTTGGATTATGCAACTGACTTGTATAACCTTATGGACCAGATCAGATTGACAGCATGTATTGTTCTTCGATACATTTTCACGAAATTGAGACTAATTTCAAAAGGATTGTCAATATTGGCAACTTAGCCTTAAAATTGTATAAACTGGTTTAAACTGTGACTTTTTCACTTCTTGAACTAGTGTGATCATTCCCCTTCATGATTGTTATTCAATTGAATTATAACTTTGGGTAAGTTTTGGTAAAGAAGGGTACATCCGAGAACATGAGTTACTGTGTGTTTGTTTGTGTAAAATCTTTTTGAAGCATGCATGGATTGATTTTGCATGACTTACATGATCTCTGGGTCTTGTTTTGGTCAATAAATCATGAAGTTTAGTTCGATTCGAATAGCCACAATAAGGCAGTCATGATTCGTCTATCTCTTTAGGCAATAATCTTTTTGCACTTTGTAATTTGCTATATATTACGTTCAGATCAAATGATATGGGGTTTTTATCATGTCAGTTTTAATTATCAGACAACTTCATTAAACTCCGTCACTTCTGTTATAAGATTAGAATAATTTAATTAACATAAGATCAATGATGGTATCAAGCTGCGTAAATCAGAGATTTGATCACAAGCAGGATTTGCTGTTTTATCTGGGACGTGATTTCTCAGCCGTAATCTTAAAAACGTCTGTTCCCACAAGACAGAACACGAAAACCGTCATTTACTTTCTCGTACTAAAGCTCTAGTTTTGAAGCAACTAACCTAACATTCTCTAATGAAATTGGGTTTAAACACGCACATAATCAGGGTGAACATTGAAGATAAACTTCGGACTGGTAATAGTCTCCTCCGTATTAGGACACGTCAACTACTTCTGCAATTCCATGATTTGACTTATCTGTACCACATTAAATCTTAACATCTCTACTTCAACCAGTCGATTTCTGGTACGTTTTGAAGTTCAAAACGTTCCTGGAACTAATTTTGCCTACTAGAAGAGACGGATTCCATGGAAGCATGACATGTTTATTTAATTCTATTTGAATGAAAATCTTCAGTTTTAATCATTTCATAAAACGTCATTTACAGTCGACAGATAAAAACAATATTGACTTGGATATACTTGTATCAAATTATGTTCAGAGCCAATGAGTCGTGAGTGTCGGTTGTGTGGGTTGGAATTCTATGAATTGTGAAGTTTATGTTGTTCAATTCAAATATGAATCTGATGCATTCTCATGTTGTAGAGTCACAAGTGTTTGCTCCAAAATGAGACATATTGCTTTAACTTTATTATGAATATTCTCGAAATATTACATTCATAATTCATTCCCAAAAAAGGATATAATCCGTCCGTCTGACGTAATGTTGAAGATTAGAATAGACAAAATATAACATGCCAGAAAGAGATTTTGTGACTGATGTATGTTGGCACATCTACACGACCAGAGTTGTTACTTAATGACATAGATCTCGAATGGAAACAAATGTCAGGAGTCTGTATGCTCAGTTGTCAGTGATGTTTCAATGACATCTAGGCTGATAACGTAACTTAGGAATAATCTGTTACAGAGATGATTTAGACGGATGTGTCGTTCTAAAGAATGAGTGTCTGCCGTAAAAATAGGTATACTGGCTTCTGTGACCCAAATTCGGATGCCCTCTTCCGCATTATTAATACACATTATTTTGTTGTTTCAAGTTTTACTCTGATGTTGATGAAGCATATGGACAATATTATCTAACCTTATCCAGTACTTTATGGTACTTTTTTCTGTAGGTATTGAAGGATGAAATCGCATACCAAACACAACCAAAATTTAATTACAAAGTAAAATATAGAGAAAAAAACGTACTACCAACCGGCGTCGTTATTTATTCTTTCCGTCAGGTTATCTTCAATAGAAATAATCATTTCAACTGACAACTGAGCAAGGAGAATGATGATGAAGATGCAACGTTCTGGCTTTAGTACAAAATACGTATGCTGAGCGACTGTGTGTTTTTATCATATGAGTAATTGTTTAAAGAAAAGTGCTTGATTTACAGTAACGTTGTCAATATCAGACTCCTATGGTATGTTTAAAATCACACACCGAATAAATCGAGGATACCATACGAGCGTTCATGACATACAATATTTACTGCACAAGTGTATTAATATTAGTATTTCCTTAGCGAGAGCGAGTGTTGTGAACATAGTATTCATCAGCACGAATATATTATTCTGTTTATTACCAAAACAAGTGTGTGGGAATTGTTGCAGCCAGCGCGATAACTTTCTTGATATTGCATATTTCTAAACCTCACATTCCCCTATAAACAACGATTGGAACACCGATCAACCCAACGCCTTTACATTGCCGTCGGATTGGCACGCAATCCTTATAAAATGGCAAGCTTATTGATTAAGTGATTCTGATCCAAAATTATACCACTGTTCTTTGGATTCATTTGAGGAGTATATTACACTATCATTTGTTGTAAAATGTTATTTTGCATTACTCTGTAAACTGTGTATTAGCCGGAGGCCTTGAATATGATAAACGACCTTTCTCTTGTTTCTATTACGAAAATCGTTCGGCTCTATTTTCCCGGTGCAAAACTGTGAGGTCGACTACCGTTCTGTAGTAAAGACCAAAAGTTATACAACAATGATCGATGTCACTGTCTATTAACATTAACACGCCCTTCTTTGGACGTTCTGGTTTTTATCTTCAGGCAAAAGGTGGGTCGAGTTCTACATGGCCTCAATTAGTAGTTGATGGATACAAGATAAATTGAACTGACAGAGAATGGTTTTTGTCAGAGACATGTACATAGGAGTCACAGGTTAAAACATGTTCATGATTAGCATGTACATAATTTGCTTCATCTAACTGGCCTTTGTCACTATGTAACCAATGTAATCTTGTTGAGCGTGAGCGCACTGATTACATGGCCGAACAAATCTGATTAAACTAGCATACTCTGACAAAACTTCCGACAAAGAGTGTCTTAAGTTATTTTAGTTGGATTATAGATCGCGGTGATTAAGGAATGTCTTGTTCATAACAAAAGTTTGGATCATGATTAGGTGAGTATTAGTATATGACACATCTGAAATGTATCTGTAAAGGAATTCTTTTAAGCATTTGAGATAAACGAATCGAGTGGATGATGCATTTAAAGTAATGTTTTAGACAGTTCGTGATAGCTCCAAGGCAGTTTTGATTTCTGCAAGTTTTGGTAAAAAAGGCGATAAAAGTTTCGTATAGAAGGTCATTGGTTTAAAAGTATGTCCTCGTTTCAGGATAGAAAATGTGTATTGAATCTGTCCTTCAGTATGAAACGCCACAGAAATCTAAGTTTACAGGCTTGTATATCAGGCTATCGCGAAGGCAGGTTAGCGCGTTCGGCTTCGGATCAAGAGGTCAGTGGTTTGAATCCCGTCAGGGGCTCGGCAAATTTGTCTTCAGTAGAGAACTGCACGCATTAAGGTATGGGTGCAATGCTTCACTAAATTTCAGCGCAGTACCACCCACGGTTCGCTAGTTCCAGCCGATGCTCGCAGGTTTCATCGCAATGCAAAGCCACAATGGTGTTGCGGGATTTCTCCCTGCAATAAGATAGCAGCCGTAATATAAGTGAAATACTCTTGAAAGCGGCGTTAAACCCCAAATCACCTGATAATGATTTGGTACTTAATGTGAAATACATATACCTCATGACTATTGATTCAGAGATCAATATTGCAACCATGCATTGGAGGACTGCAGTAGTGTGCTGCGTTCTCAGCCTTCATCAGTACTTACCTCACAAATGTGTTGCGTGTTGTAAGATCATGTCTATGTTGTGAACATTGTGATGACAACTTAAGTCCAACTTAACTAGACAAATTTATATGGTTTTAAAGTGAAAGTGCAATGTGTTTCACATTGTATGTAATGATTTTGTTCGTCTACAACAGACTTGCTCTTTGTATACAATGCCGCTGAAGGTTTTGAATACATATTTCTTTATACCCCTGCATTTGATTGTGTCAGTGTGGTGACAAAAAGTGTGATAGCGTTTGAATTGCACTAATAACATTTATTACATTAAAGCTATTAACACAAAGACTAAGATTTTGTGAATGAACACAAGGTTACTTGCCCCAAAGAATCATAACGCAAACATTACTAAAGAATATAGATTTCCAATATGTAAGAAAACCTTTTTTTATGGAAAGGTTAATCGATTCTGTGGTTTCTTATGAGTTTGTTAAGGGTTCTCTAAAATCTTTCAAAGATCGTCTTGTTATCAAAAGAAATTGAGGTAATTTTAACAACAGTGACATTTTCTTTTCCTATCAGATAACGTCAGTGTAATATGTTCTGGAATAAGATATATAAAGAAGACGTCGGATTTCCTGAATAGATCATTTAAGTACCTGATCAAACAGAAAATTGTCCCCAAGGTCTAAACGTTCAACAGAGTGAACAAATTGTCCATATAGGCTTGTGTAACAAAAAGAAGATTAAAGAATTCCTTTAGATATAATTTATTTGCAAGGTGCTTGAAGTTGAAGTTTAACATTTCTTCAAAGTACTCAGGTCATGCTTTGATGATTGGGATGGACATCAGAAGGCGCCAAATAACAGTTTATAACATTTCTCTCTGAAACGTTTTTGTAGTGACGATTATTGTAATGGTCATATGGTATATGTAGTGATGTCTAAATCCACATCGTACTACTTTTTAACATTTTGTGATACATATCAGCAGTAGTTAAATGTGCGTGTTCATTTGTTTTACCACTAAGTGATTCAATACCTTGTCGTGGTGTGATGGTTTGCGTGCTCCTGGTAGGGCACCTGCGCATAGGTAAATTTCTTTTTTGCCTCAAGACCTGTGCTTAACGTTCAAAATACTCAACTGAATGATCGAGTTTATTGTTTCAAAACCTCTAAATGATAATTCATAAACATTGATAAGGAAAATGGTCCCAGCTCAAAGGTTGATAAGGACGCTGTAGTAACGATTGGTCAATGATTTAAAATATGCTGTTTTATTATTTGGAAACATATAAATCTGTCTATAACATACACATATTGCCGGCAATATGTGGAAACTGTCTTAAGTATTAATAAGACTATGATGATCAATTTGTATTTATTGCTATAAGTGAAGTATTGGGAGTTTCAATAATGAAGCGAGAATACTGATTGGGTGAAAGAATGTTAAAAAAAAAAAGAATTCGAAATTGTAAAACGAAGAAAAAAACATTGAATCCACGTAGTTTAAATCAATGGCATAAAAATTCTAAACAACAAAGTTAGATGTCGAAAGTCCATATCCTTGCTATCGAAGGAGAAATCATGCTGTTAGTTTTTTATACCAGATTCTGCAACATCTCAAGCTACAATACATCTTTATTTATAGATATAACCCGCTTAAAAAGATGGTCTCAAAAAAAGAAAAAAAAAGACCATTCATATTCCATTTCATGAAAACAGTTGTTGAAAGTAAAACGTTTATCATTCTTTGAAATATTTCAAAAATCATTTTAAATTGTGACACTTCCTGATTGAAGAATTTGCAGATCGCACATTTTTAGTATGGAAAATGAGAAATAATATTCTCACTTTGATAAACTATAACTGAAGACGTATTTTTTTCAAACGGTTTTTGTGTAGATCATTCAAAACGTATTTATCAAGGAGATGAATTGTAAAGCTTTGTTTTCATTAGCGTGATTTATTTAAGCCCCGGGGGCTTCACACAAAAAATTGTCGAACAAACCTCGTCTTCTAAAGGCAGAGAAGGCCTTCTAAAGGCAGAGAAGGCGAGATGTTCGATGTTCTTACCAGCAATGAAAGTGTATCAATGAAAACTCCTGTGCAAATAAGTCAATAACATAGTGTTTTGAAAGCAAATATGTTATTGATTGGATCATTGAAGACAATCACATGAAGATGTATAAAGGGGCTCGTCAAGTTGGATATTTGATAACATTTATGAACTTGATATCCTTAAGTATTTTGATAGCATTACCATATCACTGCTTGTTTTCAAAGTAGATTTCAACCTGAATTTCACTTCATATATGGTCATAGCGCTTCCGACATTATTGACACTAAGAAGAAGCGTTTAAAATGCATCTGTTTATGTTAGGATAAAAAAACATGAAATTGTTTATTTTGATTAAATTGCTGGATCGATATCAAAGGATTTAGCTGTTTAATGCATATGCTCTGTTCAAGTTTTGTGCTTGGTAATCATATATTACTTAATCCCTGAAGGCAGCAAACAGCCTGCATCTTGTACTGGCGGCAACATTTATTTCAAATGTCATTTGTGACTTTGATTTGAATCGTCAGTATTTGAAGATATATACTTAGAGATTGATTTACTTTTACTGGAACATTTGGCAAGAGTTCAATTCAAGTATGAATCCGATGCACTCTCATGTTGTCGAGTATCGGGGGAATTCTTCATCTAACATAATGCTGGAACTGCATTATAACCCTCCTCGACATATTGCATAATTCAGACTCACACACGGGCTATCATTTAATTCCGTCTGGCGTTATGTTGGCAACTTGAATTCCAGACCGGGGATTACATGGAAGACGAATTAGTGTTAATCTCATTCGTTTAAATTGTCTTGATTGAATAGATATGTTTTACAAGATGGTATATATGGAGCATACGTTATTGTTTAAAATGTTATTTCATTGAACAAGAAGTTGGTTTGGAATTTTACGAGCGAAAGCTAGATAGTTACCGATCTCGTTCACGAATTTTCATAAAAATGTAATTCATCGTGACAGAATTTGGTATTTCATTTATAATCGCAGAATTCTATCAATGACAAAGCAAAAAAAGCGCCGAGATTACCATTGCTGCTGTACAGCTAACACTTTGACGTCATACTTATCGGTAGTGACGTGGTGTGACTTCGTTCAGCATGCGATGTTCTGAATCGAACAATGTTGTTACCGAAAACCGATTAAAGCACTTTAAACACATATCTGATATCTTAAATGATATATATCGTCAAAACACAAATACCAATCCACATGTAATCAGATGTAAACAAGTTTTACAATTCTTTAAATGATTATATAAATTTCATACACTCCTAAACTAAATCTCTATCTCCTTTATTTCACCCTGTGTTGTGTGTATCATTTCATGCATTTCTTAAATTTTGGAAGAGTTTCAGATCGCGATAGTTGATCAGATAGATGAATACTTCTTTGAATTTGAACTAACAACTGTCGACAAGAATTTAAATGACGTTATCGTTAAAATGTGTCAATGTAGACACCTGAGCAAACTCTTTTTAAAAAATTTTATCTACAAAATTTAAATGATATTGGGTGTCTAAAAGGAGATAAAATTTAGCTTAAATCCATTGTCTCTATTAATCCAAAACTGTTTTTTTAGAACGTTCAATATTTTGAGCTATTTCGTCTTCTGAAAGTATGGAAAATTCGTTTTGGTACTTGATTGATTCATAAAAACACTAATTGAATCTCAACATTAAATGTTTGTTTTTGTAGTTTCAATCCCAATGTGAAAATTTTAATGTACATTTATATTGGCAGCATTTCCAACACGTATTATCTATTCTTGAAAAACGGCTTGCATTCAATGAATTTCCCTGATACTTGACATTGGTTGTAATTTGAACTCTAATCACTTTGAGGACATATTTACATATACGAGAACAACTTAGTTTTTTTTCATCGTAAAATTTTTCCTGCAATAAAGTATAGAAGATTAAGTGTGATTTACATGTTTAAATAACTCATTAAGTTGAGTATTTGTTTAATGTAAGAGTGATTTTAACAAAGAAACATCAGTCTCGTTAACTCATTACTTCGTAGTAAATATCGTTTGAATCCGTCATTTATGTTGTTACCAAGCTAATCACGCAATCATAATGAGCTACCTGTGTTCAAGAATTTTCAAACCTGAATTACTAGTACTGTACTTGCTTGTTCCTTAAAATCTTTTTTTACAGCATTTAAAAACACTTTAAAACAGAGAAAGGGACGAGTTTACAGAAAAGAAAGTATTTTTTAGATCTATTTTGAAGCTTATCAAATCTTGTTTTTTAACATACTGTCCTTGAAAAGATCTAATGATAGAAACTATTATTTCATCATATCGATGACTATACATGGGTCTTTTGCCAAAGGTTAATAAAGTTATCACTTATTAAAAATCGTATTAATCTTAAAGTTGAAGATTTTATCTTGTTTATGATCATAACGTAGACTGGTTACATCAGGAACGTCGTTTTCTTATTAATCAATCTTTATTCAATACTGAGAGGCCACAGGCCTACAGTACAATATGAAGGATAATACAAACTATAACAAATAAATATTCATATAAATTGTGATGTCATTTTAAAGAAGAATGACCAAATGTACTTTACTGTCACTGTCTGATTCTAAATGCGTGGTATATAAACATTGCAAGGTTTTGAATTACAACGAAAAGTTTACAGTTTAATAAAGATAAGAATTTATCTCTAGTAGGATGGACACAATAATACTCTTTAAGGTATTATTTACGTAATTCATCATAAAATGGACACACGAGCAGAAAGTGGTATTCATCTTTCAATACGTTGTTATTGCATGATTTACAAAGTCTATCCTCTCTTTTCATGTTAAGAAATCTGCCCTTTTCAATCCATAAATCATGCGATGAACATCGGAAGCGTGATAAACTTATTCTGAACGTTCTTGTACTAACACATGATAAATAATATTCAGTATAAATGTATGGTTTAAAAGCTGAATAGTACTCACATTTAGAGGAAATGGAAAGTTTATATAGCCAGTTTGTTTGTTGATATCTCTAAGTCTTTGTGAAAATGAGTTTAGAAATCTTGTTGGTAAATCAACCTTTTGGTCATACCAAATATAATTAAATCTTGTTTTGAATAATAGCTTCTTTTTGTTATCCAATTCTTTTGTCCATTTTGGTCATTTCATAACATTTTTTTTGGAAGCGATAAGAAGGCATAGTAAGAAGTCTCAGCCAGTATTTTATAATCTTAACTTGTGAGTCTATTACAAGAGGAAACCTCCCGCATTCCCCATATACCATTGCATTAGGTGTGTTAATCTTTATCCTTAGGAATTTCTTGCATGCTAATAAATGAACTCTTTCTATTTGCTCAAAATGTTGAAAACCCCAAATTTCAGACCCGTGTAATAGAATTGGACTAATTTTCACATCAAATATTCTAAAATAAGATGCAAGATTCAAGTCTCCAAGTATTTTTAAATTTTATAATACTGATTAATACTTTCTGTGCTTGGACAGATGCGTACTTAACATGGGTTGACCAGGAAAGATGATTAGTAAAATACGCACCCAAGTACTTATATGAAGTTGCTGATACTATCAAGTTACCCTTAAAGTACCATTGTTCATGATGCGACGATCACCTTTCTTGAACGTAACAACCTTAGCTTTCTCCATATTCACATTTAGTTTAAACCGTTCACAATAACGTTCCAGTTCATTTATTTGCTTCTGTAGACCAGCAATAGTACTTGAAATAAGAGCAATGTCATCTGCAAAAAGTAGAAGGAAAATTTGGAACACATCCGGATGTAGCTGGATACCATTTTTGAAGTTGTTTTCTATTCGCAGCGCTAATTCATTAATAAAAAAGGAGAATAAAAATGGACTAAGTACACAGCCTTGTCTTACACCGATTTGTACATCAACAGATTCTGATAATTCATGTTTGTTCCTTACAGAGGCTTTCACGTTCTCGTATATGTTGTTTAATGATTCTGACATTTTACTGGTCAATCAACCGCTTCTGAATAAATCTCATAGCTTATGTGTCTTTGTACAGAATCAAAAGCTTTGGAGAAATCAACAAATAATGCATAAAATTTACCCCCTTGAGAATTAAGATATCTCGCTAAAACACTATAGCATATATAACACTATAGTACACTATAACACTATAGTACAAACATGTTATCAGTAGTAGTACTTGTCTAAAACCTGCCTGTGATTCACTAATTTTATATATTGTTTCCCCTCCAGAAAATTAATCTTTTATTGATAATCGTAGTAAAGACGTTACTAAATATACTTAATAGAGTTATGCCCCTATAGTTCTCCACATTATTTAAATCCCCTTGTTTGTGTATGGGAACTATAATTCCAACTGACCACGCTTGAGGAAATACGCCCCTTTCCAAAATCAAATTAAATACAAGTTCAAGATAAGGTAATATGAAATCTATAGAATACTTTAAAAATTCGGGTAGTAGGTTATCTATGCCTGGAGATTTATCTTGTTTCAGGTTATTTATGCTATCTGAAATTTCTTCTCTTGTAATTTGGGAATCAAGAATCTGTTGCGTGAGCTCATGGTTCAGATCTATTACAAACAGAGATGAGTTTTGAGGTTTGTCATTCTCGTTAATACATTCATCGTTAATTTCAAACAAGTCTTTAAAGTGCTTACACCAGTCGCTGGTGAGTATATTGGTTTTTTTTTCCAACTTTCAACCATTCAGACATTTTCAGTTCATACCAAAAGGTTTTAGAGTTATTAATATTTCCTTCTATCTTGTCCTGTTTTTGTTGATAGTAATCAGTCCTTTTCTTTTTATATCTTTTTTCTTATCATATTTAGGATCAATGAGATCATGGACTGAAAAAACATGTATAGTAATTGTAAATCTATTAAGAAACGCTCCAATGTACCAAACTTCAATGAATATAATTCATATGCAAGGCGCATCTACGTCAATTACAATCGAGAAGGTTCCATAATTTTCGCAACTTCAATATAGAACACACTCACATAACCAATGTTTTACTTTTATTTTTTAAAATAATAACCCTTCATCTCAATACACTTATTCCACATATCTAAAGGGCTTTTGATGCCACTTTGTAGAAGTTTTCGGCTTACCCCCTAACCATGTATCTCTGGAAGCCTTGACGTCTTCGTCATCCCGGAAGTGCCCTCCACGTAGGGCGGATTTCAGGTTTCTGAAGTAGTCTTTACATCCATCCCTGGTAAAGCAGTTGACCACAGCTTGTTCATGTTTGAGAGAATCCATGATTAATGAGACACCTAGGTCAGTGCAGCTATCATATCTAAATAACTGTTGTTTCTAGAAATTGTTTTGACATGTGTCAGTATCAAATTATGACTTGTGTGAACAGTGTTAACATAAATGCCCAGCTTTCAAAACTTATTGAGCTTCCCGTATCATGTCACTTGACGTCTTTATCAGTTTGGTCTACATCAGTTGTTACCTTTAAGTCAACTCACTTGATGATGCTACCTCTGGGCTGTGCTCGCTAATCGGCAATTAAATTGTAAAGAAAATTCTTAATTTGTTTTCATGTGATTCTGCCAGTACATGTGTGTGTTCACGTGTCTGTGTTGTTCCTTCATATGTCTATTTAGAAATATTATTGTAGACTTTACTTTTTTGTCAACGCTTATCAGTATCCTTTTAGTGAAAATTCTTTACCATTCTTCACATTCTATTACTTATTATTCACAATACATCTACATGCAAAATGTAAGTGTCAAAATTTCAAACCTTTTCTGTCATGAAATTTGAAATATTTTATCCTGTTTATCCATGCAGCGCTCATCAATATCAAATGATAGTTTAGAATGTTTTTGGCAGCAATAATGTATATTCAACACTAAAACAAACACTCAAAAAATACCTACATAATATGAGACCTTGGTCATTGCCATTCAAATTGTAACCATTATATATTAATTGATAGTAAAAGTTTGAAGAAAATTCCAAAAGACGTCGCTACACAATATGTTTGTTCCATATGAAAAGAATCTGCTAGCATCAACTCGCAGAAGTATGGAAGGACGAAGGTTATGTCTATGCACTTACCAACCCTGCTAACCCTTTTTATCAAACTTGTTAAGCTGGACAACGACAATAATATAATCCATTCTGCAGAGTCAGGTCTTTTCCCACCTATTCAGAAAAGGAAAGGTTTCCATCTTCTGTGATTCTACCTTCAAACGAGAAACATTAACATAACAAGACATTTTTTTTTCTCTAAAATTAACGCTTGTATTAAATGGTAATTACATATGTTTAGAATTATTTTCACTTTTAACATTTACATTTAACCTTTACCACAAGACACTCAAATTATTATTGTGAATATGTCCTCTTCATTGTGGCTTTCATTGTTTGGTAAAAACGTTAAACGATGAAGTTTCGAGTTGAAACTTTGACAGTCAGTCGATGAAAGATATTTGTAATATACAAACAAGCTGTTCCATAGTTTTTAGATAATAGTACAATTATTCTTGTCAATGTTTTAAGCTATTCAATTAGCATTATGAAAATAATTTTGTCTTCTTCTTTGACTCTTTTGTCTCTTTGTTATATTGCACAATTATTTCGTTTACAAAACCATGGAAGGAACGATACGCCTTCTAGAACTTGAAATTGGTGGTATTATACTTGGGAACTAAGGTTAACGAAAATACACACCAAACCGCTGAAAACATGAAATAATAATATTATTATCCAAAGGATATTTTCAAAGGGTCTAAATCAATTGAAAACTTATCTCCCTACTTTGTCACTGTTAAGAAATTGATTGCAGAATAGAAAGATAGATTTTTGATAACGTCCTAAAGACCAAAAAGATCTACACAGAGTATAGCATAATCTTTGGTTCACATTTGTTCGGTTTGCAAAGTGATAGCCTTTGTCAAGAAGTTTCTAATTTGTAAATGAGAAAACCGTTTGTTTTTTGGGATAAAATATAACCTTGTCTTATCCCAAACACAATCACATCAATATGAAAGCCTCTAAATGTCAATGGGCGGTATGCGTCTGAACGTCTGTCAATTCATAAATTTTCTTTCTTCGCTTTGGACATTGGGTCAAGAAATCGGAAATTATCTTTCTAGGTATTTTACCATTGAGGGTTATAAATTAAAAACTAAATGGGAAATAAGGGACACTCTCGGGCCTTGTCCACACATGCTATGTTGAATTATAAGAAGCTAAAAATATTGTGTATAGGCTATTTGGCAAATAGGGATTTGAGATTGTAGATTAAGTTACTCTATAATAGCCTTCAATGAAAGCTGCGAATGCCTTGGTTATCATCTGCTCTAATCGCAGAGATCTAGGAACTCTCTTTGGTTAATGGAAAAATCAATCGGCTGTCTCTTTGGGTCGTAAAAGGACAAGCCTTATTCTGCATTTTCTGAGGACCAACAAACACCGTCAGAAGTTGACATATCCTCAATTAATGGTAATATATCTATTAAAATCACCAAATAAAAAATCACTAAGAAAACAGTTAATATTCTTGAACAAATTCAAAACTTCGAGTACAATTCCTCAACGTTTTCATTGCAACGATTATTTGAAAATAATTATGTTCCTCAACCGCACCTCTCTCTCTGCAAATTCCAAAACAAACGTATGTCCATCGACACATTTTTTAGAAATTCTAATCTAGAAAAGGACACCATTAAGTGGTTGTGTAATAAACATGCAAAGTGTAAGCAATATATTTCGATTTTTTCGGAGTTAAGCAAGGGAAACGTACACACCTCTGCACTGAGTCCAAATTGAAGCGAATGATCTTTCTGCTGTTTTTATTCTTGTTTCTGAAACTGTCAGCTGCCTGTAATGAGTTGAATTAAGACATATGTTTGGAAAGTGTACTGATCTTTAAGTTACTGGAGATAACTAAGTGAATTGGGAATAAAGCAGCCAAGTATGAAATTTCATGATAAATACATAAATTCGGGTCACAAAATAAAGAGAAATCTTAAAGACATAGTCATTAGTGTACAAAGGCTAAATGTATAAAATCATAAGATATTTACTGAGAATGGATTAATAGCAAATTCATTTTGTTTTGACGCGTACGTGCATGGGATATTATAACAAGCAGCTATCTCATCAGTATCTCCAAAGGTAGACGAGACAGGAAGTCTCCAAACCCGGATATACAACCAATCGTCCTTATATCCCTATGCATTTAACGTTGGACTAGTCAAGATGTTATTACAGAATGTATTTTCGGTATATGAAAATCCTCAATTATCGTTCCTATTCTTTAAAGTCCAAACAAACGTCTGACACTTAGAAATAATAATGCTAAGAATTTCTCCTGATCTCTTCGATGACTTCAGTGTACTCTACAATAATTTATATTATGAAACACTAAATGTTTAATAGTTTGAGTAATAATGTAATGTCAAGATGATCATCTAATGAATGGAACCTAATATTTACCTACACCAACTGTATGACCTAATTTCTGAAACAAGGACCTTTGATGGAGCGTATTAGAACTTTAGTAACAAATATCGTAAATCAAATGAAAAGTCAATGTAGAAGCTATCTTGTAGTGAATAGGTTTGTCAATGAAATAATATTTTATATAAATAGAGGCTCTACTCTTGTTTAGAAAATGAGAGATTGAACACGAATTGAATTGACAGCGAGTTGTATCAATCTATTATGGACGAATACTTGGTCACTGCTAAATATTCAAAACTCAATTAGGCAGCTGAGCCAGTCACTTCATAATAGTGAAAGATAGTGCACCCAGTGTCTACGAGCATACTCTGATTACACGGTGTAATTGAGAGCTGGAAACCAAACCTGGGCCAAACCAGGATCCCTTGCAGTGGAAATACAACTAGAAGAATCATATATGGATAAACTTTAATTAATTCACTTAGTTGTTTCCTTAATTACGTTAGGTAACAGGATTGGATCCTGACCTATCTAAAAGAGCGGTGTTATATTGATGTGAATCCATATCTGCATTCATTTATATCCTCTATTTTTTTATATTTTTAACTAGCAACCGTTTTAGATGTTTTGTTTGACCTGTTAATGATACATGATTTGAAATTAGCTCTATTTTCTGTGATGTTTTGATGTGCATTTGGAAATTGCGGTAATCACGGCTCATTGAAATTACAGGTCGCGTCGACTCAAGGAGGTTTTCTGGACTTGTTCATGAGGGGCTGTTCGATTCAATTGTTAGATGTAGTTGACTTTCCTTTGTAATACAAAAAGACGATATGCGTATTTACACATCTATAATTACCAAAACATGGCTTTGTCATAATCATAATATCAATAATAATTTGGATTTCCTGCCGCTTCATCAGGTCAGTAACTGTTTGAAAATTTTTTTATAACTTAAACGAAATTTTAGAACGGAAACGAGGGATCAATCAACATCGCTCAATAAAAGGGCAGGAGGAGGTTACAACTTATCAACAGGACAAACATTTACATAAACAAAATAAACAGCGCTGAAATGAGATAAGCAATTATTGTGCCAACAAATATTACTGTTCTCATCTTCGTTTTGTTCCTGGGGTTGTGAGTGTCTTTTCATCAAGAACTGCCCGCTTTTCTTTATGATGTTAAACAGTTGCAGCAGTTTGTTATCTTGAGTCATTTCCTACAGATCTTAAAGAGATTGTTTACCTAGCATCAATATGGATGCGTCTTTCTTCAGTCTATTGCTTATTGATTTAGATATAATATTTGGTTCATAACTAAGGACTATGAGTTTTATGTTCATGGTAAAACATTCTGCAAATCAAGGGTCAAAATTATAACTTGTTAATCTGTTCACAATTTTAATTATTCAAAACAAAACTAAAATACACATTCGTAGGTATTATACATGTACGTAATATTTCACCTAGTATTACAAAAGGAAGAACACCGAGTATCTGAGTGTACTGAGTATACTGAGTTTGTCCGTTAATCCATTTTGTGTGACTTCGCGTGACGTCATTAGGTGCACAAATGATCACACCCATAGAATTGTTGTGACAAAGCATAAACATATAACCACCAGTTTACCACACATACACAAATGCATTCAAATAACACTTTTACATCTCTGAAAAATACCAGACTAATTTAAGAATTCTCCTGAGAAAATCTATAGTTGCAATGGAAAGAACTTCCCTTCAATCACACACGGACATCAATAAAGTTTTTGTTATGAAAGTATATATATATATATATATATATATATATATATATATATATATATATATATATATATATATATATATATATAAACAAATCATGAAGCAGAGAATTGCAAAACTAAGGAATATAGATTGTTAGTGCCAGAGCAGTTTCTTACAAAATGACTAACCGAGTCGTCGTGATACATCACATTATTAAATAAGTTTCTTCTCCTACGAACTTTCACATTTCGTTTGATCATGTGCATACTATTTATCGAGAGCGAATTGAGATATTTTAAACGACAATAACGTTTTTATATCCATGTAAGACAACTCAGTTATATATAATGTCTTCTTGAATTAGATATTCAAAGAAATAGTCGGATTTCCTGTATGGAACATTTAAGTGACTGATCAAAAGAAACTTGTCCCCAAGGTCCTAAAGTTCAACAAAGTGAACAAATTGTCCAGATAGGCTTGTACTAAATAGGAAGATTAAAAGATTCCTTTTTTTTGCACATTATCGTTACATTTCAAACATTTCTTTAAAACTTTAGTACAAGATAGCTTTATATCCCAGCCTTACTTATTCATGTTAAAACACAGCTTTTCATTTCTGATTATTTGAGAGTATTAACATGTCCTTTTGGGTTTTATTTGAACTTTCTTTTTCTGAACTAGAAGCTTTAGCAGATAGAGAATATCTATATATTTAATTCTTGTCAATTAATATGTTAATGTCATTGGGTGAGATCGAAAATAAATTATGTTTATTGCTAGGGTTCTTTTATCGCTAGGGTTGAGATTAATGTGCAATAGGCAAGGGAAAGTTGATATCACTTTGTGTTATCAATGTTGAAATTTAAGTTTCTCAATGGTTTATATGCGCCCTGAGAACTCGACTTGTTTTGTTACTTAATCAAGTAAAATATGAAAGTAGATTTTGCAAATTGTGGCGGCTGTGTTGTCTAAGATACAGTTACTCAAATTTGATTACGTAATATCAAACAAGATATAATGTTTCATCTACATCATAACCTAATTACAAATAAACTGTATGCTTTTAATCTCTAGTTGAGACTACAAACTAGCTGCAAAGTGAATTGATTTGAAGGTTATTGTACCTTTAGTTCCCAAGCGGTTTAAAACAACAAGGAAGTAGTTGTTTGTTCCCCGACCGTTGTAGCATAACCAATATAAAATAGCCAGACTGTGCAGAACTGAGATACTAAGGAAATATTATCTCTTATTTTCCTGTCATTTATATATCATATTTGATACCATACCATACAATATTACAATGATCATGGAAAAGAGTGTTAAATGTGTTTCAAAGAATATACTAGAAATTTGGAATTATTTTAGCACCTCAGGGCTATAATTTATGATGATAAGTGTAGCTCCTGGTAAAAGAAATAATATTTCTTTCCTGTGGGTTTTAATCCTTTTTAAGCCGTGTTTAGCATAATGAAATCGTCATATCAAAATTAAAGTTATTTTATTCTGACGAATGTAAACCATTTAATTCAGTATTCCCCAATAAGATCTCAGCAGTGATAGCTGTTCATGTTGTATAAACATCTTGAAGCTAAAGCTGATTGGCAGGATCTATTGGTTTGATATTGGTTTGGTATTAACGTCTACACATTATCCTAACAAACAAGAAGCTTATAACCAGCATGATTAACTACTCCTGCAGGCATTTTCTCTTTAATTATCACTCAATGTTCCGAGCTTCAAGCTTCTAATAAAATCAACAGTATTCAAACCGGCCAGTCGATTATGGAAACTGAAAAAAGGTAAACAACATGATGGTTGATTATTAAGGTATTGTTAAAGAGCAACTAAGTCCGACAAACATAAAAAAATGGTTAAGATTTGAATACACTTTTTGACAAATGACACATACAAAACGTTAAATGTTTCAATGAAACGTTTAAACTGTCAATTGCGAAAGAAACAGCTACACGGACCTAGTTTACAAAAATGAATTGAATTGTTAGTTAAGATATCAACCTTTGTCACTTTAATATAATTACCATTATAAATTAGGTATCTGGGCACTAAGGATGCCCTAATTTCAACCTGCTTATCTCTAATGCTATGTGGATATTACACATATGGAGGAGAGTAATCGTAGCTTTGATATCAAAAGTGAACAACACAATGATTGAGATCAATTTAGAATGTATCATTGTATATTAGTATAAATAAAGCTCTTCTTGATTTGGTTAATGTCAACAAATATGATTGAGAAATATTAAGAAGTCATGGTTTGGAGGCTATGGCCATTCACTTTGAAAAAGGAATTATTTCTAACAGATGTATACAACTCTATTGTGAACAGATGAACAATCAAGACTAACAATCTAACAAATCTTTATAAGTGAACCGCAGCCGAAATGGAACATCACAGTTACATCAATACTACTTACACTGTATATATCCGTTGAAATTTCCATTCAAAGTTTATGATTTTTCTATGTGTGATAAATTTACGCACGTCAGTGTCTAGTTTTAAACCATAACTGTATTTCCATCACCCCTTTACTGAACCGCTTAGCATTAGGATGACACTTACAGCTGAGATTTCCCACTTAAATGACACCACACGTTTTACACATGTGACTTCAACAACGCATTGAATGTCTGTTTAACGTAATGAGTGCCAAGTAATTTCATACTCAGCTAACATTCAGCTAAAAGTTCTAGAGTATAGGCTCTAAGGCCAGGGCAAAAGCGAACTATATAGAGACAATTAATCATCCCTACAAACATTGACATAAGCAGTGTACACAGCAGCATCACCAGTCACATTTTTCATTTTGATGACAACTAATTTGCCTATTGTTAAATGAAGGCTAGTTCCCTTTCATCTTGGACTGTCAAGGTCCAGTGTGATTGCAAGGCCTAAATTAATTTTCATTTTGCCTCGAGGAAAATATTCTTATCTTTCGGGATAGTCAAACAAATGCTCTGGTGTTGTTGACAAAGGGATGCTGTTCAAAGTAATGTTATGTATTGAAAATTACTCCAGGCATACCATTTACAACTGTGAGTTCAGGAACACCAATTAATGCATTGGAAATTATGAGCAATAGTTTTATAATGTACTTAGCTGTGTGAGCCGTGAAAATGTTCAACTATCTGGGGAGACTAGTTTTAAAGAAACTGTACTAACAGTTATCAATAACATTAAATATCAAAATCCTTTCTCTACTAAATTGTGAAATGCCAACATTGACAATGGTAAGTGATTCAAGTTGATCAACGACAATGATTAAACCAAAAAGGTATTCATTAAATGAACAACAATACCAAGATAGAATTGGATATTTTTATGAAAGTAACATGTTCAACTTTTCTATGTAACAAAATAGAAAAATTAAAAAACGTGTGTGTGTGTGTATGTGTGCAATGGTTCTTTTTCTTGTCACCTGATTTGATCCTGACTTCCTGAACATGTTGACGAAAGCCTAAATCATTTGTATCGTTTGACTCACGCTTGACAACGATACAGGATTCTGTATCGAAAGGTCTCATATCTCATAATACAGAAGTTATCATCCATAAATATTTGCACTTAGGCTTAAAGTTTTTAAAATCATTTTAAACTAACATTAAACAAAACATTGCCTTGGATGTAGAAAAGGAAATCGAACATGTTTTTAATCTTTTTAATAATTTTTAAAAATATATCTTAACCCTCACAACAGACTTCAAGTTACAACTTTGAATGTGTTTTTTTTTCAAGTGACGCCTACCTTTCTTTTGAGCGATTCAAGTAGAATATTGACATTCTTTGGCTTTTTCATTCTCTTCAAGTATGAAAGCAACTTGTTTTGGTGATTTTCAGAAATGCGAAATAGGATGTAGCGATCTTAATGCTGATAAACTGAAAATACATATCTGATAAAGCAGACTGCTCTTGTGGCTACCGCAATGAGGACGCACTTCATTACTTCTTCGTATGTCCTAGATTCAAAACGATAAGATCAAACAAATTTCACACAAACGACTTTCCACTAGAATTTATTTTATATGGACATTCATCTCTGAGCACAGTAACGGGTTCTGAAATATTAAGATCAGTTCAGATATTCATAATCGAATCCAAAGTTTTGCTTAAGTGCTCATATTATGCTATTGACTGCAAATGTCACAAATGCATTTCACCATCATTTCTAATACAGTTCGGTTTGTTCTGTTGAGCTTGTTGGCCAATCTAGTTCATGTTATTTTTCAAAAATAAATATCTTTAAACCAAATGAACTATACGTTTGATCTGTACCTGTGAATGCGTGCTGTATTTTATGAATTATACAAGAAGAACTAAAGTACAAGAAGCTTCATTCTTCGCAAATGAGAAGAATTGTATTTGACTAAAATTCTACATCAGGAAATACAGGAAATTTACCAATATCGCTGCCTTCTTTCATTTTAAACTTCTCGATTTGGGCATTGTGGTCGAATTCCCTCCTTGCCTTTCTCCCGATAATATGTTGTACATTACCTAAATTAGAAGCTGATAAGATGTAAATTGAACTGACACAGACTTGTTTCTTATCAGAGCCATGGACATAGGAGTCACTGTTACAAGATGTGCATGATAAGCATTTATATAATCAGCTAACATAGCTTCACCTCAATGGCCTTTGCCATTTTGTTACCCCTGTAAGTCTAGTGTGCACTGATCACCTGGTTGGACAAATCTGATTACATCCGGTATATTCTGACATCGGGATCCTGCTTGTTACAAACCTTTGTTATAATTTTTAATAGTCAGGATATAAGTAAAAGCGATTAAGGAATATGTTGTGTACAGATTAGTGGATCATGAATTAATTGATGATTTCATTATCATATTTTCAATGACACAACAACAGTTTTGCTGTGATAGATGTAATACATTTACATAAACATTTACTTCTTTGGCGAGCAAAAGTAGTTGTTACTAATATTAAAAACACATTGATCAATAAGATATCAACTGACAGATCGACTTACAATTTTCAAGAGTAAATCTAATTCTACCCGTCTCAAGTCTCATAGCTCTCGGGGTCACTTAAACACATACTCCACTACAAGGTGCTGCGTCAAGTTGTGGGTCAAAGGGGTCAAACTCTGAAATATCCCTATAATGAGTATACAAGTAATTGGCACTCAACCTAATACATTTCTGACGTAAAGATATATGGTATTTTAGCTGTTTTAAAATTTCCTAAAAGTTAGGATTCAGTAAATGTTGATGAAAAAAGAATGTTGATTGAAAATTGTTTCCTTAACAGGAAAGTATGTTTCGGACCCTTTACTTTCAAGTTAAGAATGAAGGGTTCATATGAATAACAAATCAAAACGGTTACTCCCTCCACAAACGATTGAGTAGTTTGAAAACACCCCTAACAACTCTGTAATCACGAGGTTTAAATGAAGGTTTGAAGAGCACAGCACCACCACAATGATAAAATTCATACCAAACTTGCAGTTTGGAAGTCATTTTGTTTTTTGAGTTTCGTCCTAACACGAAAACAAGTTTTGAAAAGATCTTTTTGGGTTCAAAATTCGTAAACAAATTGACTCCCTGAAGCTGTAACTCCTTAAAGGCATCACGCTGAAAACAGATAACACTCATACCAACATTGAAATTTTATCGTAGGAGTTATTTATTCCAATAAGTGGTTAAACACACTAAAATATTTCAATCGCAGATACCGAAGCCATCGACAGAAAACAATAAATTACAGACACAATTAATACAAACGCCACGTGTCAATATTTCCTTTTCAGATTTGTTGAGACACTTATAACTTCAAAGAAGTGATTAGTTTTAAGTCATTATCAATCCTCTTTAGAGAGAGCGAGGGCTTTAGATCTGTCTGGAGGATGTTGATGTTTGTCAAATGGTTTACCCTACCTTACTGTTCTAATACTATTCCCGAAAGACAACATACAGTTGTGTCAGGTTCAACAAATTGGGTGTTTGTAATTGTGTTATGAATTGATATTCTGGGAGTAAGTCTTATCATATATATTCTAACGCATTCTCAGGGACTTAAAGTTGAACGTTCGAAGGCAGGTCTGCCGCCTCAATGACCAAACTACGCACAAAAGTACGAACTTGTAACCGCTAATCATACCTTTTGAGCGGATCACAATGAAAAAATACTATGCACATAGATCAGCGTCAAGAGGAGGAACATATTCATATTTGTAATAAAACAAGACTGGTCATAATGAATTTAGCAAAAATAGATTTTTCCTAAAGACTTGTTTTAACATAATATAAAAGAAGGACTGCACTGATTCATGGTGCTTGTTTCGAATTTGACTGTGTGATTTGATTTGATTTGATATAAATATAGTTTTACAGCCAGTTTATATGAAGACCTCGTTTACGTTTGGATTGTCTGTGTGACACAGTTTCACTGACATTGAACATTCTGAGAAAGAGATTTTATGAAAGATTGAAAGAGTGTCAAAGCAAAAATAACCTCAAAATTTGATCAACAACAGTGCCTAATTATGACCCTTATGATGAAAATTTGTTTGGACCGTTTCTATAAATTCAATCTTACGTCATATGAACAAATAGAAGCACATTTTATCATTGAAGAGATGTTTTGTTCGCAATAGTTTTAGGATAATTGAAACTATATGTATTATTAATTATATTAGACGTAAATTTTATTTGCAAGTGTGTCAATACATTACAATAAATATCTAATGTGAATTATGTGACTATTTATAACTTCAACATTGTATGCAATGTTTCATGATTATAATTGATGACTGACTTGTTTTTGTAGCTTATGAGTACAGAACATTTCGTCAAATTGAATTTGTGACCATTCTGCTGCGACATTGGTATCCACTCTCTGGAATGTTAACTAGCCTGATTCATCCACGAGCTTTGTCAAGGCTCAAGGTTATCCAACTGCAATGGTAATTAAAGACTTTGGTTGGGTTATTTAGATGGGTTATGCTTTAATATTTTAGTGACTCATTGGTAGTGTTTTATCAACGCATATGATTTATTTTTATATACAGCTGCCTGTATTATTGTTTTACACTACCTATAGCCAACACTTTCATGTAATGCTTATGAGGCAGGAAGAAATTAGTTTTTGAATCAATAGCATGAGCGTAAGAACAGAAGTAGCTGTTTAAAGGGGTAGGTGTTACAACCCTCCGCAGATCATTTAAAATACTGTGGTAAACATTTAAGGAACCGCGTAATGAAAAACCCTGAAATTTCACAAATGTAAAGTTTTCTGTTTATTGTATAATTCTAACAATAACATCTTAGTACCATTACTTCAAAGGAGCACAGTAATTCTAATTTGCTTATAAAGTAGAAAGTAGTTCTGGTACGTGGCCATAGTCGATTAATTATATCACAGTCACACCTGAAAATATAAGGTATAGTCTGTGTAGCTTGAAGGACAGTTTATTAACTGATAACTCTCATTTTAGCATTGCTCATTATATAACAAAAACAATTAATAATTCATTTCGGACTTTATTTGAAATTCTTGAATTAAAAAGCTTCTAAAACATACATGTCTCACCCAGTTGACAATGATCACGTATAGGGACTTTTATTACTGTGACCTTAAACTTTAATACTTACAAAATGTCGCACTTAAACAGTTATATTGGTTTATACACGTCTCTGACGTTTACATGATCATATAGAAATGATCGACTTGATTTACCAATGTAATGACAATTTAAGTCATAATAGGATTTGAGATTTTATCTTTCAACCTTCAACATATATTTCATGTGCGCAATCCACAAAAATCGGTTATTATCGTTCAGCCTCTTTACCATAATTCGATCAAATTTGTTGCTAGATTGTATGAAGTACAATTCAATCACTGAACGAAGAGGAAGCATTCCCGGAGGTAAACTGGCTTTTCAACAAAATTAAACGATGAACAATGAAGACGAATTATAAACAACAAGAACATTAGGCAGGTTTGATATTTTTGGTAGATTAAGAAGGTGCAATTGTTTGTAAAGTCAATTAATGTTGTATTTCATTTCATTTTTCTGAACTAGAAGCTTTAGCAGATAGAGAATATCTATATTTCATTCTTGTCAATTAATATGTTAATGTCATTGGGTGAGATCGAAAATAAATTATGTTTATTGCTAGGGTTCTTTTTATAATACATGTCATTTATAATGACGTTTATAAAGTATTATGACGATATTGCAAAGTACGGGTCTGATGTTCTAATATGCAGTATGCAAAGTTTACTAAGAAACTACGTAATCGGTGAATAAGATTAAGAGTGCTGCTATCCCTGAAGATCTTCTTGATCAAGTTTAAAGGGACAAGAACACGGTTTTCAAATACCTATTTCTTCAAATTGTTTACTATATGCTAATGTATTTTCTTCTAAGGGTCAAAACATCTCATTACTCATTCATTGTCCGTATTCTAAGAAGAAATATTTAAGTATCAAGCCAAAACCAGTGTCGGCTATTATGTGTGAACACCTTTCAATCAATATTAGGTAAGAAAATGGATTCTCATAACTTAACGGATCATGAAGCGTTCATTTTAAAACAGTTTTTTTTATTCCAAACATTGTCTTGCATTTGGAAACATTAATTTTAGTTTTCATAAGATCACTTTATTAAGTTCAAAATCCTGCAATTGCGTGAAGAATAGTTCTCTACTTCAGACAAAGCCCCTGGCGGGATTCGAACCACGGACCTCTTACCACTCCGAACGCGCTTACCACTGCACTATCCCGCCCACTTGTGCAAATGAAATGTATGATGAGAGAAGAACGGAGAACATTTTATAGATCTTTAAAAAAAACTCATGAAATTTATGATTTTGGTTGTCCTGATATTGTTCTTCATCGAAGCTGTTTCAAAAATATTATTATCAAGTGACTTATCGCTCCTTGCGGGCAACAGATACATAAGGAATGTGAGCTCTGTCTACGTTTTTCTTCTACTGATTGTATTCAACATAAACATAACGCATAGGACTGTGATGCATCGAATCCGCAAGGAGGCTAATTACATCCCAAATACAAGACAAACCTAAATCGAAGATGAACGTTTCAAGTATTTTGTGTTTAATGTATATAAAGATGTAAACATATTTGTAAATAGGTCAATGTTTTTTAAAAGTACACATGATAAATGAAAGATACAAGCTTCATTTTTAACCATCACGTAACCATTTCAAACTTTTCATTTGACTTTTGATAGTAAAGTACTTCAGACAAATATCGTAACATTCAAAAGATTGAAGTTTTGTGAAGAAGCTTTGTCAAAAAATGTTAAGGTTAAGACTTTTTCTTCTTGCCCAAACTAAGATATACAGCTGATTACATATTGAACCTAACTGCTGGTTTTATTAGAAAAGGGCAACATTGGATCCACTTTTCTCACACTGAATGAACATGAATGCCCCCATTAACCAAAGAAATAGCGTTGTACCAGACGAGCGTAAATCAGAGATTCCTTGACAGTTGTAGCGGCTTGAAGCAGAAATTTGGTGAGATTTAATACCAAACTTTGAATTTTAAATAACAGCATTTTAGAACAAAACATACACGTAGATTAACTTTTGGCATAGTCAATATCTTTAAATATATGTTAACAAATGTTAATGCTTAATAACACAGTTTTTGTGTTATTTTTCACTTTGGATTGTTATCTTAGACAACCCATGCTTTACAACGACACAGTTGCCCTACAACTTATCGTGAGAAAAAATACATAAAACCGTTTCGCCAAATCCTTTGAAGTCATATCACTGTTTGAGAAAAAAAAAATCATAACTTATTTGTTGCTGAGTTGTAACATGTTTTATGCACCTCGCATTCAAAACGAAAATACTTCGGGGTGGGAATCGGGGTGTTGTTAAGTCTTTGAATGCTGATATATTTTAGGTGAATGATTTGGTAAATATTTCATGGTTTTGGTTAGGTTTGGTTCTTTTTTTTTCAGTTGACAATTATCAAAAAAGTTATTTAAATAGGTGACTCGCTTACTCAAGAGTTTGGAACCTGATGTTTTTAAATTGTATTTGTGTACACCCAGCAGTAGGATTGTGTTCCTGGTTTAGAAATGAATTCTATTGCGATTTAATTGGCAGTTGGGTTGCATGGGTGTCACGAATCACGAACTCTTTGGGCATTTCATTCAATTTATGAAAGTTATTTTTGTATGTATGTTTTGTTTATAATTAGGGTATTGAGAAAAATTTGTCATGCATTAACATATCTCCTGTATCACTGTGATGGTCACTGCAATTTAAAATCAATGCTAAGGAAACGTGTTCCACAAATTCTTATCGTTGGCAAGAATACTGATCATTTGAAGGTAAGATTTCAGTGGTTTTAAACTAATAATTAACATCCAACAAAAATCTTAACGTCGGCCTCTGTGAGGAAATGCAGTGATTGGTAAAATCTGTGATCTGTAAGTGTAAAATGTTACCATTAATGTTTTATTACTTTGAGACTAGGATCTGTCAAACGGTCTAACAATCTGATCTTTGCTCTGAATTACTTCAGGATATCTCCATAAGAATATATTATTTAATTCTTGATTTAAGCCATATACACAACTCATATAAAAATAGACTTATCTTTTGGAGCATAGCAAAAAAAATGCATTGCTCCATTCATTGTAAAAGCCATGAACATTGGTCCATGAACAATCTATCAATAGTTAGCATCATGCTGGATCAGTCACCAAACAAGCACAGTCTGCACGGTGGCGAGGAAGTACGATAGAGAAGAAAACACAACCCGCATGTGTACCAAAAGCTCCGTACAAAACACACAGATAATAATCAATGCTACTCGTTCTCAATAATATGTCTACTGCCAGAAAAAGAGCAGATCATGCTCATGGCGTGATGGTTTACACGCATCTTGTCCGTTTTCTAAACACTGCCTGGAATAACAGACTGTACATGATCTGTGATAAGAATTGGTAGTACACAAACAAGCTGAGTTTTTTCTGTACGAGAGAACATGCATATACGAATCTTAAGCTGTTACGAATGGTGTACATGTATTCTACTGTCTACATTTACTATATCAATACCAAGCACACTTGGACATTCATATGCACAAGTATTTTTTTCAAAGGATAATCTTGAAAGTTCAATCATTCAACTTAGACAGGGTTAAAAATCCAATATATATCGCTGACCATCTTTCAGGGTGTGCTGTTTAGTTTTAGTTTGGCCTGTTGACAAAGGACTATACCAATCGACGCCTATTTTGCGAACTGAAATACAATGCTCTGGGGTTGTTATGATACATTTAACAAATTGTCTGCTCGAGATAAAAGAATTACTTTTTTAGTATATAATCTATTTGAATTATAAGTTCATCATTTGCAAATTATTTACAATGTGAGGAACATTATGATACTGAATTTCTTTAAAGGTATGTTAAAGTTGGTGTAGTGATCCAAACAATGTTATGGATAACAACTTCTTTATCTATTTCTCACTGTATATAAACAGTGATCTGAAAAAGAAAGACAGAAGAAAACATTCTTTTAAACAACATCATCATTTTCATTTGAGATTTTTGACGCATATACATTGCCACATAAACATCTTGTTTTAGATTAAAGCTTTGAGAAGAATATTGAGTAGTATCAGAGAGACAATGTTTCTTCATGATCTTACTATACGAGGGATGTCCCAAACATTTCCGCCTGACCGTCAAAATCAAAGAAACATTCAAACTTTTATGACTTATTTTTTGACATAATCACCCTTGACCTCAATGAATTTGCTCCAGCGTTTTTGTAACATCTGCAACCCATCTGAAAACCAGTTTTTATCAAGAGATCCCAAAAACTCCTCTACTGCAGCAATATTGTCATCGTCAGTCCCAAACCTTTGGCCACGGAGGTCTGTTTTCAGTCGAGGGAAGAGAAAGAAGTCTGAGTGGGCAAGGTCAGGAGAATAGGCAGGGTGGGGGAGAATCCTGAACCCACAATCGTGTGCTGCACCGACTGCAATTTGGGCGGTGTGAACGGGAGCATTGTCCTGCAACAGTTACACACCTTTGCGCAGTTTACCCCTTCGTTTCTCTTTGATTTTTTCTCGTAATTGTCGTAGTTCATTTGCGTAATAAGTGTCATTGATTGTAAAACCTTTCTTTAATTAATCAATCATTATTACACCCCGAGAGTCCAAAAAAACCGGGTGCCATGATCTTCCGACTGGAGGAACAAGATTCGAACTTTTTAGGGGTGGGTGATGTCCTTTTTTCCATTGCATTCTTTGGCTTTTTGTCTCAGGGTCAAAATGATGAACCCAGGTTTCATCTTGAGTAACGGCATGAGCGAAAAATGATTCTGGGTCTGCGCGATACTTGTCAAAAAGTTGCTGACTGACCATTAGACGTTTTTGCTTTTGGTCCTCAGATAACATTCTGGGGACCCAGCGTGCTGAAACCTTATTCATATGTAAATGTTCATGTATAATTTGCATAACTGATGTTTTACTGATGTGGTGAGTATCAGCTAAGTATCCGATAGTCACTCGCCTGTCTTGCATTATTGTATCAAGAATAGCCTCAATGTTTTCACGTGTGGTGACATCAGATGGACGACCAGGATCGGGCTCGTCTTTAGTGCTAACTCTTCCCCGTTTAAATTCAGCACATCAGTGTTTAATGGTGCTATATGAAGGAGCAGAGTCACCTAATGTTTGAAACATATCCCCATGAATTTCCTTTGGAGTGTATTTTTTAAACTCAGATATTCACATTCACATTCACTTTTCTCCATTTCGGTAAAAGATGTGAGGGTATCTTAGATTGACAGGCTATTATTTGCAATTGAAGAGCATGCATCTCGTTATTTTCATGCCATTTACTCGTCAATAAAGGTTCTTCATGCACGCACAGTATGGTTGCGTTTCAGGCATGTTTTCATATTCAGGCCGAAAACTTTTGGGACAACCCTCGTATGTACACATGAACATATCGCTCTCCCTTAGTTCATAGATTACGTTTTCTTATTTCAATATAATGCTATGTGGCTTAGTTAACGATGCTTTGGAACATTTTTCATCATTCAAGATTTACCTGGTGTCTTTGTCAGATTATTCTCAAGTAATAATATTACTCAAACATGGTATATATTGAAAATATCAGTCATAAATAGCAACATCACTTCTTAAGTCACCAGTTCCAGAACGAAAACTAATGTTCTTGTTGGTTTGTGTTATTGTTAACATAAAATATCTCCTTGTTACTAACCTCGAATTATTTCATTTTTCCTCTATGCGAACTCAACTAAATAAACACAAGTTCTTGCCATAAGTCAAAAAGGGCACAAATACACTACATTGTAATATTGAGAAACACGGTTAAAGGTTACATATATTGTTTGGAAGTGTTATGTTTTATATTTGCCAGTTGTTATTTTTCAAATCTAGTTATATTCAAAATGTTAATTATGTGCCCATAGCACACATTATAAATACAGACTTCTCAAGCTTTCGGGTTTTTTTGTTTATAGAAAGCATAAGAAAATGAAACACAAAAAAAGTTGTGTACATATAGTGAGTGTCTGTGACTGAATTTTACAAATATGGGATCAATCCCAACTATCAGCAAACCCTCTTTTTCTTGCGAATGTAATTATGCTTCAGAAAAGTGGTTATACAATATTAACATTCAGCCAATTAGATGAACTCATTAAAAAGGTTTTTTTTATTAGGTTTCAATTGAAATTGAGTAAAAACACGTTAAGAATTTATGTAAAGAATTAATTTTTTTCCTTATGTCTATCAAACTCTGCTTGTTTAAAACTTCATAAATGTCTCTTTTCACTTTGATAATCACAATATTTACAATTTACAATCTGATTAAAATCAGATGATGTATCGCGCGCTTAACTTTTGTCCATCATCAATATGCGATACTAACATCTGACACTATCCCGCTAGAGGGGTCACCAGATTGACATTCGTCCTTGAACTTCCTACCAACAACCTATTGAGCTATAACCAATCAGATTACGCGTTACTTCCATTGTTCGGGTCACCATTCAAAATGGCGGACGAAGTACGCGAAATGGCTTGCGGTGATCTCGTAGACAAAATATTTCATAGACACGGGAATTTCGCAGACAGTAAATTCGTAGACAGTATTAAATTTGTATTTCTAAGTCAATGTTGACTCTTATTTTTAATAATTATTATCTTTTATAGTAGTTCATATCATCCCAGAAAGCAATTTAGCATCGGACTAGTACTGGCCCAGTGCTGTGTAAAACACTGGCCCATTGCCGTGTGCCATCACTGGGCCGTTACGGTTTATCAACGCTGGTGCGGCACTGGGCCATTAGTGGCATACTGTATCAAACCGGCACTGGCTCAGTACTTAACCAGCACCAAAACTATATATATTGAAAATATCAGCATTTTGGCTCGTCATGTCGACTTCAGACCCTCATAGAAGTTGTTAAACATTCTTAGAAATTCCAGATAGTGATTAATATTGAATGTTACATACTAAATTGTTTGAATTCTTCAAGTCCGAACTTTTGACTATATGGCAATGTTTTTATTGTTATATACACAAATATTTAAATGTAAAAAAAAGGTAAAAAGATAAAATATTACAAAACTAACAGGAGAAGGAGACAAAGTGAAATTGTTAACGATCGAGAAATTTGAATATTCAAAACTAAACCTACACTGTTGCTAACATAGGAGAGGTAATCGAAATATTAATATAACTTTCAGATATTGAAGATGACAAAGCATCAGAAATAATAACAAACACGAGTAATTCATTTGTAAATGATTCATATATTATTGATTAATTATTCATTTTAGGTCAGTCAAACGAAAGGCAAAGTATTAGACAGGAGGGCCTGTTACCTTAATTCATTTTATTAAAAGATCAAACAAGAACTAAAAGAATTGAAAATAACACATGAATATTGGATTACTTTAATAGTTTCAAAACACAACAAAATTGACTATTTAAAGGTTTTATTCACTTTATTTCTTTAATCGAACCTATTAGTGTTCGAATCCTTCAGTTTGATAAATAAAGGTTTGTTATTATTACTTCTAATCCTATTTTAAAACCTGTCTACAAAGTCACTGCTCGATTTGTTTACGAGTTCACCGGATTTCGTGTCTACGAAATCACCGCATCCCCGCGAAATAGCTGAAGAATTTGGAAATTCCGAACTGAAACCGAACAAGTCAAAATTTTGAATTGTTTACTGGACCGTAAAGATTGTATGGCAATTCTGCCCACTGGTTATGGTAAATCACTACCCTTTCACATGTACTGTAAGGGGGTAAAAGCAAGGAACGAACACGCTTCGCCTCGGATCGTTGTCAGGTTCTGCACACCCCTCGATCGGGTACCAGTTTCCGTTCGGGAACCAACATCCCGATCGGGATAATAAAACCGTCTAAAACACGGTCAAAAGTGTTGTTTTTCTGTTATACACTTTAATTTCACATTGGCGCATCACGACGAAGGAATCTACAGGTAAACAAACCTTTTGACCAACTATCGGCAAAATGTCTGTGTGGAAACGATGCAGCACTTTGGTCGCTACCCCGTCCAAACACACGGCCCCTTTCCTAACTTTTACACATTATAGCCTGTAAAAGCACGATTAAAGTCCATATTCACACAAATATTAGCAGAATTTCAAGTAAAAGCGTCCTAACTTTCTATTCTACGCTAAAGAACCGTCTAAACTCCTTCTGGTTTCCCTAAAGGAGGTTAACAACGACATCAATGGCCTTCTTTATGGTATTTACTTTCTCTTCACTCAAAAGCAGGTTTTCTTTAAAATACTTTCTTACAATTTCGGCACCCGTTTCTGAAATGTCCTTTTGCACAAAAGAGAAACCACATATCACGCAAATGTTCATCTTACAATACAATACCCGTTTGGGTGTAAGACAGGAGGACATGGCGCTTGCTGTCAATATCTACATTTTTCAAATATTTATATTTACAGTACATGAATTGTCAATATTCAATGATCGCTGAAGAAACATGCTAACTGAACCATCTTTGTGTCGCAGCGCATATGCGAGGGAAAACCACCGCGGAATACACCGAACGAAGCACTTGGAGCAGATCGGCTGTTTCCGCCATGCCTAACTCCGCGCAACACCGAACATACGCTGTATGGAGTCCAGGGTGATGGCATTATTGGCCTAGATTTTGATTGGTTAATTCTCGTAAGCCCGGGACATTCAACTTAACGGGGCAGTGTCAGATGGAATATAGCTTGTTAACCTGAAACGAAACGAAACGAAACAAAACGGAAATAAAACGAAACGAAATTAAACAAGCGGAATTCCATCTGATTTTAATCAGATTGTACAATTTAAATTGTAATATTTGGCATAAAAGATCACTTATAGTAAATAAACTCAGGGTTTTCAAACTTATAGATGACAAACAGAACCTAAACGCAGGCCTATAGGAAGAAAACATGCATTGATGAGTAAAATCTTTGGTGATGATGATTGGAAATATATTTGAAAGCAAAGTCATAAATGTCTCATTCATTTGAGACAATGGTCAGTTAAATTCTGGTCCTGTGATGACTGCTAATAGCCAATGATGGTGCATGTAAGCAAACGCAACGTTGGAAATAATTAATGACAAACGAGAAACTAAATTAAAACTGATTAGTGTTTAAAATGAACATATAATAAGAAAAAATGAAAATTTATTTACTGTAGCTGAAATTCAGATTTTCCACTTTTATTTGACGAAATAAATTAAAATCATAGAGAAAAGGATTTAACCTTTCCATAAAAAAATGGCATATTTTAAACGCATTGGAAAGACTCAACACTTAATTTTGCAAATGAATCAGCATTTTCCAATGATAAATACAGATAAAGACCAAATTATCCCGAGCCAATACACATTTTTTTAAATCTATAATATACGTTCCATCTACCTGTATATCTGTTCAGAAAGAAAAAAAACAATAGATCGTGCTTGTCTGATGATCCTCACTCATCCTAATCTAAACAGTATCTTTTTATTCTTAGTGCTGAGAAGGTGTAATACATAAATACATGTAAGCTCATTTTATTTGATCTACACATCATGCATATTCGATTTGAAGAAGCCAAGGGCTAAAGACATGTTATATTCTCTGCTGCTTATCTAACAAGAGAAGATGGCAAATCAAATTAGACTAGAATGTACAAACCTCTGAAGAAGAGCAAGAGTTTCCTTATTTACGTACGTCATCTTCTACAGAGTGTTTCGATCAAGGAACAAGTTATTCTTCATCTAATGAAATGGTATTTTAGAGAAATGTTACTATCAAATGTTATTCAAAATGTCATAACCTGTGATCAGGGAGATGGAATTCTTTGGCATTTTAATATATAAGGAATCTGTATAATCATAGTCAAATCTGGAAACAAAATGCTTATTCTACTAATGTTTCTTAAAGAATCATCTTGTGTTGGATGAATTTTTTTATTTCCCATAAGATATTTACATAGTTTGTTGTACATAAATTGTAGACATATTGTACATAGATGCAAATATACATACAAGAGTTAATTAATATATAAATACAAAAGTACTTGTTCAAATTGTATACATGGTTCAAAAACATATGTATTGCAGGTCTGTTATATTGCAAGGTTAACATGTTTTACATTTTGTTGGATTTATAAGTATCAGTCTGACTCATTGAGTTTAATAAAGTGTGGAAAGAGGATCAAAATGAAAAGAATTTTGATTGCTTATTATTTGTAAAGGCAATGTATTTTCATTGCTAATAATATCTTAATAATTCTTTCTGAATAATTTCAAAATTGAACTTCTTTCCCTTTCTGCTCATACTGTATATATTTTGTTTCACTAGTAAACAGATTGTATTATATGGGTTATAATAATTTCTGGTGTTAAACCAATTTATCTAGCCGTTCTGCCAACTCACTCCATACTTTTCTCACATGACTTCACTCATACAGTAAGTAAATAATACTTTCAGGTAACTGCTTACAAAAAGAACCCAATGGTGAATCAACATATTCAATCTTATACAAAAAAATATTGGTTGTCAGAAAATGCTGAGTTATTTCATACTGAAATTTTTTTAGATTAAAACTCTGTGTGCATCTATTTGGCATCATATTGATATTCTCCCATTCATTCTGTAGAAACTCCTTGCCAAATATTTCTTCCCATTTCAATTGGCCATTTGATTTATTAAAACTTAATTGACATAATATTTGATACAAATGTTTACTTTTGTCAAGTTTTGAAATATTAAATGGAAGAATTGGGAGGAGGATATGTTTTTTTGTTTTTTTCTCTTTTTAAAGTATTGAAATGTTGCACGATTAATACCTTGGTATGTATGAAAATCAACAACAATATCATATTTATCAATAAATTCTTCATGAGACATAATAGTACCAGCTTCATTCATAATATTTCTTAAATATGTTATTCCTCTTCTTCCCAATTTCTGTAAAATATGGTTTTGCCACCAATCAATATATTATTATTATACCAAAGAGATTGATTCAAAACATTACAGCAGAGATTCTCATCCTGGTAACATATTGTTAGTCAGCCCATGCTTTTACAACATCTTGCCAGAATGTATTTGAAATAGTAGGCAACATACAATTGCCAATGTAAGCACCATCTGCAAGCCACAGTCTCTGACTATTCGAATGTATATCACAAAATTTTTACTATATAGCAATCTGTCAATCCAAACAATTTTTTGAGACTTTATAATATTTTGTTAATTGGAACATTGATTCCTCCATTTTTAGCAGTTGATGTAATAACACTTCTTTTAATTTTGTCTTTCTTTCCCTTCCAAACAAACTCAAAACATCTCTTCTGAAATGACTGAATACCATTATCTGGTGGACTTGGTATAGATGAGAAGAGATGATTTAATTTTGAAAGCAATAAAGATTTTAACATTACATTTCTGACCATGGGTGTCAGAAGCCTTAATTCCCAGCTTTTCATCTCTCTCTCTCTCTCAATTTTTTCCAGCGTATCTGAATAATCAATATCAACCATTAATTCTAAATCTCAACAAATTTGACACCTACTAAATAAACTGTGATTGTGTTCAATCAAGATTGTAATCCTTGCAAAGCTTGTATCTTGATCTCTTCTTAGATCCTATCCATATCAATCTAGTTTTTTCAGTATTAACTTTAAGTCCAGAAAACCTTGAGAACAGCATAAAGACGTTTTCCGTTGTTATGAGTGTGTAATTGTTTATAAGTTTAACATTGTATAACATCGTTGTAATGTTTAGTAGGTCACACTTACACCCGTTTCGATCTTGCTTCTTACAATCAACTTTGCAATCATCTGCCGTGCCACTGTTTTTGGATACCTTTACAAGCCGGATTCATATATCTCCTATCAAGACCCTCTGACTGATTTTCTACATTCATCAACTGTGTGATTCACAAGGACTGGTGAATATATTTATTTAGCTACTAGTAATTAGTGTGACTCATTTGATATTGTATTATAGCTTGTACTAGCTTGATATTGTAATCTTAAACACTTTGTATATTATTTGATTGATTAAATTGTCTTTAATATACAAGTGTCTTGTTATATTTTGCTGGTTTGACTGGGGACATTTTCCTATTCCAAATTCATTCGTAACACCGTATCATCAAAAGATAAAGAAGTATCATCTGCAAACTAAGCCAAAATACTTTCAATATTTCCAATTTTAATACCCTTTAATTATCCTTTTATCTTTTCTAACCATGAGCGCTAAGATTTCTACACATAATATAAATATATATGGTGACACCGGATCCCCTTGCCTACAACCTCTTGTTATTTTGAAAGTAGAGCTTCCAAATGCATTCACAAGAACAAATGATTCAATATCATTTTGGAGAACAGAGATCCACTTTTGTAGACTTGGTCCAAAATTAAAGAAATTGAGTTCATTCTTGATAAAATGTCTATCCACAGAATCAAAGGCTTTCTCAAAGTCAATCATTAACAATAATCCTGGAACTTGGAATGTCTCGGTGTAGTCCATAATATCATAATTAAGTCTAGTAACCTCCCCTATTTACCTACCTGGTAGAAATCCTTTTTGATTTTCATTAAAAATTGTTGGTAAAATGGGTTTAATCGTTTTTGCAATAACTGCTGATGCGATTTTGTATGAAGTATTGAGCAAGCTTAAGGGGCGCCAAGATTTGAGAAACTGTTTAGGCTTATTGGGTTTTGGTAAACATGTAATTAATCCTCGTTTCTAGATAAGGAGCGATGCTTATAAGCATAGTTTAAGGAATTAATCAAATATTTATTTAAATCATTCCAAAAGAATTTTAAAAATTCAGTTGTAAAACCATCCATACCTGGTGATTTTTCATTTTTCATATTATATTCTGAATATAATGAAGCATTGTCAAAGTTATCAAAACATGTACACAATATAAAGTCTGTATCGTCAGAAGCACCTTTAAAATGTCATTCCTGGGTGAATCAAGTGCACTTCTTTTTCTCTCGGACTTTATAACTTTTGACTTAATACTTTTTAGGAGTCCAAAGCTAACTTAGTTTAACGTAACTAATATTTGGTAAAAAAGTCCACACACAAAGTCTGAAAGATAAATCGATTCAGCTTCATACTGCTTTACTATTTTTAGTACACGTTATCCACCTTATCAGTACGTACGTTCTTTGAATCGCTCGTAAAATGTCCATATAGATTAGTTCACTATTATTATAATAGTATTGTTGAAAACTGAACTGTTCAAATTAATTATTGTATATAACTTCCATTTATTTCAGTTAACATAGAAAACTAGTCCAGTAACAAAACACCCGTGTAAAACACCTTCGAATAAATTCTGTCGTACGTCTTAGTTGTTTATTTCCTCCACTGTGGTCCAAGGTTGTCCGGGGGCATTTTCGGGTTTCCAGCTTGAGAGATATATCTCGTTCGATGATTCGAGTCTGGACTCTTTCTGTTGTTCTCAGTTCATATGCTCTATGAGCGAGTTTACCTCGTTGTTTTTTCAACACCACTGGTAGGTCAGTTCTCACACTCAACTTCTTTTCACGGATAGATTTGGCCGAACAGCAATTGGTTTCGCATTCCCGCACGAACGTTACTGGAGTCTGTGCTTTTTCTGTTCAACCTATGCACGTTGTCGAACATGATTTCATCGACTCGCTCAACTTTGAGAATGTTAATAAACAAATCTCGTGCAGCTTGAACAGGATCACGCTCTTCGGGTATGCCATATAACAAAATACTGTTCTTTCTCGAATTAGTTTCCTGCGTCAATGAATTTCGCTTCATCTTCTCCAGTTCAGCTTCAAAGCGTTTATCTCGGACTTGTTTTCTTTAATTTTGGTCTTGTTGAATTCGACTGATATTGTCACATTTTCCACTTTAGCGTCGAAGTCCATGATTTCTTTTCTTATGTCACTTAATTCCGTTCTTACGCTATTTATTTCTTCTTTGATATATCTTGTCTGTGCTTCCAGCAATTTCTCGAAACACACCTTCGTCTCATCAAAATTTTCAATTTGTCCGGTCCTTTTTCTTTTGAATTCGACCGAGTTATGGTAAAACTGTCTAATTTCTGTTTACTTTCTCCTTCTACTGTTTCTTGAGTTTGTTAGTTTCTAATTTGTTTCTTTCTGTTAGACATTACGCCTGATGGAGTCAGATTTGGGAAGCGGCACTTTCACCCTGCCTACTCGTTCTGCGACATAACTGGAAGTCTCTTCATCTTGTGTTGGATGATGTTTTCGTCTGAATACCCCGAAATTTTAACAATATTCGTTTTTACACAGTGTTATACAGATTGCCATCTGAATTGATTTTACAGAAACATTATCCGATTGCAATTTATTTTAAATGTCCTTATCTATCATTTTTATTTGGAATTATGTCTGATGAAAAGAAATTTACTGACGATGTTCAAGGAAAAGGTAAGTTAACTTCTTATCAGACCAATAATTTAACTGTTTATTTGATTCAACATGATGGGACTGAGGAGTAATATAAATACATTTGGTTAGGACATTTGCAGTACAATGGCAAGATCAAATAGTTACGGTTTCAGCTGGTCCAAACGAACATTGGAAATAAAGATCCGTCTCAGACTTACTGTCTCGGCAACATTTATCAATGTTTCCTAAAGCGACACCGTTTATGTGATTAGGATTGAAAGGAAGGTATCGTTTTGTTTTTACTTTTTACGTTTTAAGATCATCATCTTCTTTTCAGCAAGTTTAGCCATTCGAATTTTATTGTTTAAATACCTTTAGGAAAAGCGACGTTTCTTTATTGTTCTTGAAACTGGTATATGGCTTCCTTGATATCAGAATCATATCCGTATAGAAAAAAAATGTGACCTGCTATAATATCTCTTGCCAATTTATTTGGGTTTTACAGAAACATTAAGCAAGAAAAGCAATCAATTAATTATGAAGAACGTTAAATTCGGACACTCTTTGGATAATGTATCCAAAAAAAAGACTGTCACAATTCATGAGAGAACTCTTTAGAAGAAAACTCATTCTCGTTGTCATGATTGACCTTGATTATCAGATCATGGAGTCAACGTTATATGTGACACAATAAGATGAAACAGAAGCGCGATTAGAATAGACATGATTTACTAATTTGAAGTACAACTGACTGTTCGAGGTTCATCAGACGAATAGTCTCAGTAGCAGTCTTCAAGGCCATTTACAACAGCTGATTGTTAATGTTAGTTTTTTACAAAGTCCATTTTATTTGAACTCTTCACATAGATCAATTCGTCGTATACGTCTCGCTTTAAATGTATGCTTGAAGAGAGTTTTATATGAATGTTTAAAACAAAAAAAGGCTTTCGTCTGCAATATATATTTGAGAATAAATCATAAAGGGAAAAGATCTAAGATTTGAAATGTTTGAAATTCAGTGTCAGATTACATTGTACAAAACCCTTTCCTTGATTGATACAGTAATTAAAGGATGTAAACGTTTCCAGAAATACTGCTTCACTGATACATTCTACACTTTAAAAGGATAAGCATCACTTAAACCTTCACAATGTCAGTACCTGTAGCTACAATGTACTTCTGTTAGTGCTCATCTACTTCGCCTATATACTTTATATATATATAAATATCTTCAGTTACAACATAATGAAACCCTTGGTTTCAAATGTGAGGGAAGGTAACCGATTGTCAGAGTAATTCTTTTTTAAACTGATTTTCATAAAAATGAATGCGATAAGAAGTTAAACAGCCAAAGGGAGCCTTCGGGAGGTTCTTAAACCGAATTTGGTTTCGCAAAAGAGGTTATGAACTGCTGTACAGGTTATCTGAAGGCCAAAATAGCTTTCTTAAATGGTATTTAATCATAAAAAGATATATGAATATGATATTTTTGCAGGAAATTGAATCATAATAGTAATTAATCTTAATACATTTGTTTGATTTTTTAAAATAATTGATTACCCCGATGCTGATAGCCTCATACGTTTCTAACCATTTAATTGTGCTGCCTAATCTAGTCAGAGAAGATATAAAGCTTTAAGTAATATTGGTAATAACTAAATTTTCAAATGATCAGTTAAAATATTCTAAAGCAGCATATCTTGTGCAGTTAGGAAAATAAGTAACAAGAATCTACTGACAGGTGATGGAAGGTCAACATTTGTAGTAAAGTAGTATCACTGAATTCTGCATCAACATACCAAACATGCTTTTACGATTTCGTCCAATAAAAAAGTGACAATGATATCAATATCAACTTTGACTTTCTTAAGCTTATTTGATTAAGGTTAACTGAATGACTTAACATGTAGAAGTAGATCGCCTTGGTCTGTGTGAATAGAATGCTGAACAATTTTTTAAGGAAGCGGAAGTTTTCTCTGTTGACAATGACTACAGAGAGTATGAAGCAGGTGATTTTATCAGACACCAATTCCGGTAGTATGTTTGGGCATCTGATATTGGACACGCAACTCAGCTCTCTCTCGTGAGTGGTCTGATGGAATAATGTGTTATTTAAGTGGATATGAGCTAAGCTTTATGAATATATTGCTTGAAAATAATCACTGTTTTGGAAATAGCAGCATCCTATGCGTAGGTATACATCTTTGTGAGTAAATAAGTGTTATCTGAAAGTGATTAAAACTGTAAAATATGTGTAGAATCTTTCTTTAAAAACCTGAAGTCAGCCTTGGATATCACTTTCTAACTACAACCGTTGTTAGGATTTGATAGACTGAAGAAGAAATGAGCAATTATATAAATATAACGTGACAATGGATAATAAATCAATGTATGTTTGAAACCACATTAATGTCCAATTGTGGGAAATTTTCATGGCATATTTGGGAAATTTTCCATGTTAATCATATTCTGAGGAATGGATAATATGCAATCATTCATATGGAAAGGTTATGAATGAATTAAGGTCAAGTTTAAATGTCTACTCAAGCAAGGGATTGCCAGTATTTGTTATAATTTCAAAATCGAAACACAGTTTACTACGAGACAATACACAATTGCTAGAAGAATCTTCAATTCCATGGTGTTTTGAAATATAAAACATTTGAAATGTTAAACATGTAATGACGTTCTGCTATTACCTTCCTCATTTACAAACCCACGTGGCACGCGTTACGAGCATACATATATTTCCAAGAATTTCTAACAAACTGCAATTTAGCTCTTATTACACTGAGTTCTCTTGATAAAGTGTCATTCCTATACATATCCTATATCTTGTTCATTAAAACAAATTATTATGTGTATAAGACAGTTATTGATTTACACTTTTCAGAATAAAAACCTTAGTGCCTCAGCCAATACAAACACGATATTCGATCATGTATCGTATTTGAACAATTGGTATCTCATATTATTATATCTATATATTATTATCTCAAGCTATGAAAAAATTGTTTCATAGAAATTAGCGTGATTTACTTTAAAGATCAGCTAGAATGTCGCCTGGAATGTCAGTCAAATAAACATATATGTGATGAAAGCTATTTGCAATCCTCGATCATATACCAAGCTTAAAAACTGATATAAAAAAGGATATTTAGCTCAGTGTAACAGAAGCATAACTGTTGGAAAAACATTATGAGAAAACACAAACATTGAAAAATTCCAGATAATTTGTTTAGTTAAATTAAGAAATTGTAACCTTTACAGGAGTCAAAAACAGTAAAGAAATTCTAAATGACATTCTTTATCAACAGAGTAAAACGCACATGGCGTTTCTGTTTGTAACATCATTTTCTGAGAAAAAGAAAACAGTCAATAATGTGAATTAAACGTACACACTATGAAAGTATTCATCCTCAAAAGTTCCGATAGGGTATGATTGCATTATTTTTAGGAGAATTCATTAACAAGACAAAAATAAGTTTTTTTAGTTTGAATGTTCTCAATACTGCATTTTTGTGAATATATATTACGACACTGCTTTACTAAAATCTTTCATAATGCAGCGATCACTTCTACATAAATAAATCTTTATTTAAAGACAGGTCTCAAAGAACGTATTGATAAGTACAGTAATATATTATTTGAAATGATAAATAATTAAATCGAATTTAAAATGAAATCAAAGTTTTATTTTTAAATTGTATCAAATGCTGAATGCTGTTACCGACTTAGTTATATGATGTTTGATTATGAAAACGATATTCGTGACAATAACGTAATTTTATATGAATACCATCTGTCAGAGAATTAAATGTGTGTCTCAACTTTGATACCTTAAAATTGTCATGTGTCAGACGTTAGTCAATTCAATGTACACACTAAAAGCCTCAACGTCATCTCACGTTTTCTAAAGCTGTATACAAATTAAGTCATATACTATATATTAGATGCGTGATATTGTATATTTTAGTGACTGTTAGGCAACCTCGGTCAGCATGATTTCTGTATAGAAAGATGATTGCAATCGGTAAGCATAATGACTAAATGGTTTGGATTTTATTGGTTGTCATAATTTACGATCCAAAAAAGTTGCTATTCCTTTTTATCTGCTAGCCTAAGCTACAGATAGACAAATTTCAGAATATAATGTTTCCCTTAGCAGACCCTTTTACGGCCCTTGGTCTGATATCGGGGTCTTTAGCTAAAATGGGATTTGGTATGAAAATTATATGTTATAACATCTCAATATTCAACAATGACTAATGTACCTTTTACCCTAATTCTTACGACACCTTACTAAAGTAAACGTCTATACAGCTAAAAACTTCAGATTGAATTGTACAATTTTGTCTTTAAAATTGCTTACGCTTGCGAAACCCATGACAGCATTGTTGATATTGCTAATTGATGCTATACTTATTATAATTGAAAACTCCAAAAGCTAACTGTATTTAAGGAAATTTGAATGACTAAAGTGGTTAATCTAAGACCTTGTTAAGATTGAATTGAAAATTTGGCATACTGAAATAGCAGAAACCATATGACGTACGATACTGTTTAAGCACATAAATTGGTTTGTTAATTATCTCCCAATGTAATGAAGTTTTGGTCTAATTTTATGGGCAATGTCACTCAGTTTCGAGCAATGGATACAATAATGTATGCATTCACAGAAGTATTTATTGCAAGACCAGTTTTCTATCATTGTTTTGCCATTCTAAAGAAATTTTGAAAATAACTTGTCATAAATATATATTTATTCTTGAGGAATCATAATCTGATCTTGTCTTCAAGACGTATGCATTCAGTTTTATCTTACAAATATACAAGAAAAGGCATGAGACGTTCTTATTAACAATAGTCAAAAGTATGTATTTCGTGTAAACTTAGCATCTTTCTGTCTCGAAATTGTCACTTGAAGTCCATGTAAAAGGGTAAAAAATAACTGTTATATAGAACTGCGAAAACAATATGCATGTTTTCTTGCCTTGTTATTTTACTCTGAAAGTCGGACTAATACAAGAAAATATTTCACACTAAACTTCTTCTCTATTCTTTCATCCCTACCCATCGTTGTGTACACTCACAGGGTCGATAACAAATACATTTTGAAATGCGAATCTTGTTAAACTTAATTTAGGATAATGTCTTACCAAGACGTTGAAAATCGTATATATCTGGTACATTGCCCTTGAAGGTCCTGCTTGTCTTGCTCGACGACTAACTAAGCATGGGCTTGTCTAATTTGAGAATAAGCTTTTCAGGTGGTAAGGGTCATGTAGGTTTTTTAAAGTATACTTTTATTCAAAATTCACATTCACATGGATACAATAGATTATCCACAAGTAGAAGATGGTTGATAATAAGAATGCAAACTAGCGGAATGTCCTTCAGAGCTATTATAGTTGGTAAAAACACAATGTATTCCGATGATTGTTGAGAAAAGACTGAAAAAAACACTGACGTTGAAAACTATGTCAGATCTTAAAACCCGAAAAAAGCACTGCTGACATAAGACATCTCCCGAGCTCTAATTCTCCATGTAACTGAATGATAAATGGAGTACTCACAGGTATACCATTTCAACAGTAAGGAATCGTCTTTGGTCAGTGCTTTTGAACTTGACATCATGGCGACGGAGCTAAGATTACTCATTGAAATATTGATGCAAAAAATGAATATGAGTTGCATTTATTTGATAAGTTATTGCTCACTTGAAAAAGGAGTGACATCCTCCACATTTGTTAGTTTAAACAATATCATGCTATTAGTATGCGTTACATGATTATACATCCGAGTTACATCCTAACTACAAAATAATACATTACGTCTTTCGTTCACTGATGGTTTTAATTGGACATCTCAGGGAATTATAGTTTCAATTACAAATGAAAGAATTTATTATGAGAAAGCAATATTTTGGGAATATACCGTTTTTACTGAAAAGGGGTAGATATCATGGACAATTTTCTTTTCAGAACTCATTGAAAGATTTAATTTTGTTTTTAATTGACTAAAAACAGAAATTGGGATAATTGTTGCAATAAAAGTCACACAAGTATAACAAACACTGTTTGCTTACCTGAATATTGAATAGAGTCTAGCTGGAAAAATATGATTAACCACTGCAGTATTTTGACAGCTCTTGTCTTCTTGTCTTGTAATCCACTTGTGAATGCAATTTCTCCTTATGGCAGGAGGACAACTGGTTTATTCAACAAGAAGACAGTTGATTTCAAGGCAACTTTATAAGTTAATAAATGATTTTTATTTGTGATTATCGTCCAACTGAAAAAAAAAGAATAAGGCATATACTGCAAACTTTAGGGTAAAATTGTTTTCTTCAATATGAAATGGGTTGACAAGATGCAAATTAACCCTCTTCTATATTTCCTTTAAGAATAAACATTTCCAAACACTTTTAGAAAACCTTCATTCGATTAAGGAGAACATCAAAGGTTTGGCTGAGTGATGGAGATGAATATATATGTGTTTACTCACATAACGAGTTATGACTTCCTGTAGTGATCCTGTTTGTAGATGAGCTCTAACGATGGAACTATGTAACACGAACAAACATTGTTCTTCTCTTGTATGTTCACTTTGTATTTCATCAGGCCCTGAAATGACCAATTAGATTGGCTATCGGCATTTTTCTGTCTATCCATTCATTCATCGATCCGTCTATCTGTCTCTAATCACCTCTTTTCTTGAATATAAAATTTAGAACTTCCTTAAGGATAATGTAACTCAATATATGAAAACATCACATTGTTTTAAATGTAAGACATTTTCAGAATTGTATGTTGTATTCTTTCCGGGCTGATACATCATTTTCATAACTGTTTTCAATTAGACACAGGAAAAAGTGATTTTTCAACTTATAGGGGTCTAGGGATAAGGTATTTTCTAATGGCTCAAAAGTAAATGGTCAAAGTAAATGTCAATGAGCACAATAATCACATTTACTATTGTTTTACATATCATTTCTGATGAGTGACACTATTAAACCCTGCCTCTATAACAACACTAAAAACACTGTGTTATTTGATACCAGTTACTGTTTTGAGAGTTCCCATCAAGGCCTTGAATATCTTTGAGAGTTTACACCATAGAAGGTAGAGTTTACTATTTGAATCTGACTACGTGTATAGTTGATGCAGTAATTAATGTGTACTTCATGACAGAAAAATGAAACGACAGACCATGATATCTGTTTTGATTAATTCTCTACAATTAAACAGATCCGTTTGTATGGATTTGATTTGACATTCCAATTACAAGCAGTGAAGGTTAAAGTCTGTCCTCTCAAACTTTGTATGAAGAAAGACTTAGACATAGACTTGTTTTTGCAACACCCAGAAAGGTTTCTCACGACTTTGATCACTGTTAACATAATGGTGAAGAATAAATAAACAATTTCAATTTTACTTTTCACATTTAGAGGTATAAGTTAAATTCAAAATAATTTATAGCAATAAGCCATTATACATAAATTGTTATTAGACATGAAATATGTAATTGATGCGTATATCTATACATATGCATAAGTATCCATTAACAGTTATGTCTCATTCTCAAATTAATTATTTTTAGGGTGAACTGCATCCTGACAATGGCTTAAACAGCTTGTAAACAAAACCGTCTAAAACGGGAACATTTAACAAAATACTTATATGACAATATGAAGAGACAGTCTATGCTATAAATGTACACTCCCACCCCATTTACCTACTACTAACTATATGTTAAGTAGATTTTTTTGTAGAAACGAGTGAAAAGTAATCTAATTCAATAAACATTACATGATAAAACCAATTTCAAAATAACCTGCAGATTAGAATAAAGACACTGTATTCCTTTCAATTAAATAGAGTTAAGCAATAATTGACATAGTGAAGTCTTTATAATCTGTACACTCAGAATGTTGTCTACCTGCACAATGACACCATAATTGGTTATATGTCATTTCATGTACTTCAACTTCTCTTTTTTCAACAGGGTTTTCTGTTTTGACAGTGACGAGAGAGACTATGGAGAAGGAAATTTGATCAGACACTATTTCCTGTGGCATGTGTGTGCATCTGATAATGGACACGCAGCTCATTTGTGTATGTCTGCCGATTCTTATTTAACTTAAATATCAATGTACTGAGTCAAGTGCTTTGTGGTCTGAACATGCAATCGCTTAAAATATTCCTTTAATCAACTTTATTTAATTTTAATACTTTTTCAACTAAAGGTTTCAAAATATGTTTGTTCATAAATCATTAGGAGTCACTTACTTGATGATAAACAGAAAGACACTGTTGCTATGTCAGTGATAACAAGGAGTGTGATCTGTTTTAAGATACATCATAACTTAGGTTTGAATAAATAGGAAAATTTCAAATGAATAATGAATGAAATATATCGAAACACTGACAGCACATCCGATAGCATAATTGTGAGATCAGCGTCTACACACAGAGAGATAGATAATTCTTAAGCAACGTTCTTTAATGGAGGTCAAGAACCTTTAGCAAAGGACAAGATATGTGTTGATATATATAGTTTAATATAAAACTTAAAGGTTTCTGTAACCTCTATGGACGACATGATGGCTATTTCAAGATGACCCAGACTGTTATTTATCTATGACATATGTAGGAGGCCTATTAGATCTGTTAAGGTCTACGAAAAGTCTGCCAACAGGCGGTAAACGTGACACTGTACTCATGTTTGTGACTGTTCTGTTTGGTTATAGATAATCTTAATTTCTGGAAACATCATCTGACAAAGAAAAGTAACACAAACTGGTACTTAACATCACGGGGCACCTTATATGGCCAACATTACACTAGATTAGACTAGATTTTGCATAATAAAGTGACCTTCTTCTATATCGAGGCTTGTATGAGTAACTACAAAAGTCCAAAACCAATGATTTAATTTGTCAAATATATATTTTTTTAAATCCTAGTTGGTTTCAAAAGTAAACATCCATAACTTTATTTGGTTTCTGTGTTCTATTAGCTCAAAAACTGATTGTATCAATATATGATATTTTAAGAGTACGGTAGGTCAGGTTTTATCTTTGTTAAGGTTATATTCTTATGATAAATAATGATAAGAATAAACATGTTTCAGATGAAAATTAAGAGAAATGGGTGCTTACAAATCCCATGAAGGCCACCCACGTGTAACAACTCAATCAAACTCCTCAATCATTACAGTCTAAAATGATTTGTTAAACCCATCAATACAACTACTTTAGTAGTTGCGGTAGAGATGTGTTTTCAAAAGATTCCATTCCTTTGTGGGAAGTGTTTTTCATTGGCTTATTTGTTAAGATGAATTTTTTTAAAAACAACTTTTTTGCGGATTTAGTGATGCAACTTAAAAAACATACCACATGCTGCAAATCAAGTCTTTTAGAAAGAAAAACTTTTCAGAAAGGAATCAGAAAAAGGTTTTATTATGGATGGGCGAATGAAAGGTTAACATAAGAATGGGCAAGTTTTCCTCCTAATATCTATCTCATTATGAGCTATCACATAAATATATATATATATATTTTTTTATATATATATATATATATATATATATATATATATATATATATATATATATATATATATATATATATATATATATAAAGGGCAACTATATAGAAATTGATCAAATGCACTTCAATGTCATGATTTGACTGTTGAACGGTCAAGATTATCAAGTTTTATCAAAATACATGGCCAGGAACAAAAACAAAAACCCTACATAGAAAAAGCAGTTCAACACAATGATTCATGTTTCTGTTTTGCACATTCAACATTAAGAAGACAGTTGCTGATGTTATATTTCGGTCTAATCCTCTGTTAAACCATAATGCACCTATAAGTAGTGTCATGTTTTGACGGGTAACGTGATACCTGAACTGAAGTACCTTTAGACATATTTATCATGAATAATGGAATTATCATAAATTACATAGTTGACAGGAGCTGATAGTGTCGGAGTATAATATATGAGGTCGTTTGTACAAAAGCGTAATCGTGTATCTCTAGTTGTATCTCTGAACATCGGGTTCATACGATGACCTTCATTTCATCTGGTCGATGGGAATGTATTTATACACGTAAAAAAACATTTTTCAAGGAAAAGTTTAACTTAAAAAAAAGAACAAATGATTTTTTTGCTAAAGATATATCAGATGTATATAAAGATGCTATCAAAAGAAAAACAAAGCATTCACAAATATTTCCAATGTTATCAGAAATACAACGACATAAACCTTTGTAACTGGAGAAGCAGAGTAGTCTGTAAGGTCATCTAGTACGCATGAGAACAAATATTGAAATATATAGTGAAACATAGAGTTTTACACAGTGAAATGCACTAGAAAACAAACGCAATGTTTGAATTGCTCCTTGAATACAGTAAACTTTAAGTGCATTGCGGTACTCTTCTGGCTTCATAAAACAAAACTCTAATTTTCTTTTAGAGATGATAGTTTTAAATAATTTTCAAGGAACTTTCAGTAAACCAACCAGTAAAGAGCAATAGTTGATTGACATTGACTTCAACTAAGAAGATAGGGGAAAAAACGTAAAAAAGAAACAACTCTGTTTACTTCATGCCAACAAAATTATTATAATCCGCCAATCCTTACCTTTTCTTTGTTTCCCTTTATTTACTTTACATGGGGGAATCGATGAAGTCATTTACAACTGAACTTTAAAGTTTAATATGAGGTCTTTACTGTACATACATGTAATTTGAATCCCCTCTCAGTAATGCCATACTTGAAACAGAATCCTTTCAATCTTGTAATAACTCCCACTATATACATGTAGGTCGGAAATATATTTATCTAATATTTCCGAGCAATGGATAAAAATAACGAAATAGACAATGGTTTAATTTCACAGAGATTGCAATTCTAGGATTTATAACATTTGTGTGCTGAGTTATGAACTTTTATTCCACCGTGAAGTGCAAAAACAAATATTAAAACAGGGACGTCCAACAATGACAGAGTTTTTGTAGGATGATTAATCCAGGCGGCATTGTATCATTTATGAAACGACAAACAAGTGTGAATGTCCTGGGACATTAAAAATTTAGGTCACACTATTAAGATTGTTTTATTTACCCACTTAAATATATATAAGAACCAAATAGTGTTTGTAACCGTGTAAAATGATAACACATTTGCCATCACATATAAGGGTTCTTAAACAATGAGTTACATATTTATTGAAAACTATATTCATGTCTGTCAGTAATTGTTAAATGTCTTTGGAATAAAGTATATAAAGTATTTTATGGTTTCTGAGATATTCCCAGAAGAACTGTCAGTAGTACATAGTGTAATCACGAATCCTCTGATACTTTGGCCACGTATAAGATATTCTCTCTGATGCAAATCCACTTAATTACCAACCCTCAAGCAATGCTGCCTTGTTTCTCTTCGAATGAAATAATTTGTGAGAAAGTTCTATTTTACAGAAAATAATTTAATTTTTTCATTCTCATCAACATTTAAATGTTGTTTTTCTAAAATTCAAATGATATATTTACTATTTTGAACAAAACATGTGATATTTTCTACTGTCCCAAAAAACTTTTGTTACTAATGAATGGAATTATCTTATCTTATCTTACATCTGTAAACAAGAGTTCATGAATTGGGACGATTATGGCCCCTCCTCAAACATAAACACTTGCTCTAAGCAAAGCTTAAACTGATAAGTTATAAAAACAATTTATGACCATATCCATATTGGTAATGTAATTTTTTAAAAAGCCTGAGAACCAAAAAGGGCAGCCTCTGTTTTGATAACAGCAATGTTTATATGTTGTATACATATCCATCTTAATAACAAATATCTCAGCCTTCGTTCATAAGAGAGACTTAAATTTACTCGCAAACTGAAAATATTCCACGTTTAGCCTTTTTTAAAACTTTTTATATCCCTTTATGATTTTGACTGCAGTAAAGTTTTCATTATTTATTAATTGTATTTTATTCTGTACATGCTCGTTATAGCCAAATTGAAAAAAACAAACTTAACAATACATTCGTTGTTCTAATGCTAAGGTTATCTTTATGCCCAGCGAGTTTAGCAAATATTAAGCCACTTCACACAATTGAATGCTGATAATTGTTTCTGAACAAATAGGATACAGCAAAAAAGAACGGGGAAACATACAGAAATAGTGAAATATTTGCAAAACGAAATAATAACAATAATATAATGATAAAAATAACAACTAATTTTTTTATGGCAGTATGATACTAGTGTAATTGCTGAACAAAATTGTCTTCTGCAGAAAACATCAGAATCAATATAATTGCAAAAGATGTGCTTGGGCCAATCAACATCAATACACAAAACCGGTGTTTGTCAGAAACACAGGAGCAGATGCAGCTTATTTTCTTCTTATCCTCACATTATTTATTTATCTCTTCTTAAAACTTAAAACTCAGACTGTAAATATTTAAATGTCAAAAAAGGTGCACAGTTTTTGTTACTGATGAAGCTCTACATATATACTCCAAATGTTTATTCTTATGAATATTTTTTAAAAAAACAATTCAAAGATAAGTAATAAAGTTTCTGATTTTCAGAGCAGAGCAAGGTAACTGATTTGGCTTGTTCCTGCTGATAATTGATCTATACTTGGGAAAATACAAGCCATGAAAGCTTTTCAAACACACTTTGAACATCTATGATAATGATTGATTTTCTTAAAGTGAGATAAAGAGTGTACATCAGGGAGCAACTACGATTTTGGACGCGTTTACTTTCTCAAATACTTCAGTAGCTTTAAAAGTATATAATATACAATAACTTTCTTATACCGCGCATATATCCATGACAAAGCATGCTCAAAGCGCCATGAGTATTATTACCCTAGAGGGATAGTACTTTCGGTGCTGCCGATTAACAAGCTCTCCGCGCGACCGTATAGGTCCGTACTTCCCCCTTGTTCAGGTACCCATTTGTACAGCTGGGTGAACTGAGTGCAAAGTGGATGAAGTGTCTTGCCCAGGGACACAACACAGGATGAGACCCAAGTCACAAATTTGGTGTCTCCACCGGGATTCGAACCCGGGTCACATACACAGAGCATTAAATCACAGCACACAGTAGTTGCCTATAATAATAATAGTGCTGTTGACTCCACGCCAACAAGCTTCTGGTCGATAATACACACATTAAGGTAACCTACAAAAATCACAGATTGATCATGATTGCAATTAAAAGAGAATAATGGATAGTATGTGATGTTCAGATTTCAGCTAATAATAAATTCAAAACATAAAAAACACATAGATACTTAAAATGATATAATAATCAATAAATGGTAACATTATTATAATTGTCGTTATTTTGAGCTCTGAAACTATTTCAGAATTACTGTTTTCATTCTGAACCATGACGTATTTTTTTTCCAAAAAAAAATAAATGAAAAGATATCAATAAAAAAGACTTTATAGATTGTTGCATACTAGAAAAAAACCCAATAGAAACATGTCTTCTTAACATGAAAGAAATGTATCTCATTGTGATTTAAATGTACTCTTTTCCTTTTGCAATGTTAAGTTCATTTCACAAATAATAGTGTTATGTGCCTTGGATGAGTTGACATTCGAAGTGTATTCTAAAAATATTACCCTGTGAAAGACTATCTCTTTGTACCATTTTTCTTGCGTAAACAGATATAAATATAAGTTTTCCTTAAATAAGCTTTGTATAATAAAATATTAATCACAAATGAATCAAGACCAAGGAAACACCGAATCAACGATGTGTGGAGTCTTCTCTTCTCTTATGTCAATCATACAACTACGTAACTGTAACCAAGTTGTATTGTAAACTGAGCTGAAGGTGAAGTTTTTATGGCACATTAATGCTTGTGTGTATAGGTTATTGTATGAGTGGAACTTTTCTCTCAGAGTACACAATATATTTACCATTAGTTCACACTATGGAATGCTAGTCATTTCAAATGTAAGAGCATTCGATATTCAAATAACCTATATGAATTTTAACTTCACTCCAAGACGTTGCGTAGCCTTGTGTTGGTTGATATGAAGTAATACTAAATTTTTAGTAGTTTTCTTTCTAAAATGTCTAACATTGTTTATGCACATGATTCACAGTAACACAGTTTACACAGTGTGGAAGAGTTATATCATTATAAATTACATGCATCACATATATTTTGTATTGTTGAACAGAAAATTCTGATGACACCCATTAGGAAAACAATATAAACTCTTCAAAAAAAGAAACTTGACACTGACTTTCAAAGTTCAATATAAAGACCACAGATGCAAGTTAAACAATGAAATGAAAACTAAAACGCTGTTTGACGATTTCTGTTCAGTAAATTTTATTCAGAATAAGCATGATCTTGAAATGCACAGGTGCACAAAATGTTTCAAAATCACAGGGGTGCACAAATGTCAGTATCGGGTATGGCCACCATTGGCATTGATTATTGCTTGGCACCGACGACCCATAGCTGCAATCAAGTTGTCAATCACAGCCTGTGGAATGTTCTGCGATTCGTGCTGAAGTGCTGCAAGAAGTCCTGGAAGTGTTTGGGGTGGTGGATTCCTACTGCGCACACGTCGATCCAGTTCGTTCCAGAGATGCTCAATTGGTGACAAATCTGGTGACCTGGCTGGCCATGGCAATGTCTGGACATTGTTACGCTGTAAAAAGTCTTGACAAACACGTGCAACATGTGGTCGAGTATTGTCCTGCTGAAAGAGACCACCATGGACGTTGACGTGAGAAATAACGTAAGGCTGTAGGATCAAGTCCCAATACCGTACTCCTGTGAGGTTACCCACAACATGCACAAGGGGTGTCCTAACACCGTGACGAATCCCGGCCCACACCATGACACTCCCACCTCCAAATGGGACAACCTCCTGAACACAGTTGGCAGCATAACGTTCTCCACGACGTCGGTATACACGTGCTCGTCCATCACTTCGTCAAAGTAGAAAACGGGACTCATCAGTGAAGAGAACGGTTCTCTACCTTGCACGTGCCCATCTCATCCTCTGTTGACACCACTGGAGACGTTCCGCCAGATGACGTTGCGTTAAAACGGGACGTCGAACCGGTCGTCGTGGAAAAAGTCCAGCCTCTCTCAGCCTGTTGCGTACCGTTTGGTCGGAAATTCAACGCAGGCCTGGTATCTGCGTTGTTGTTGACGTTGGTGTCCTCGTGCGTTCCCGAATGTGGAGCAGTCGGATGTACTGATCTTGGGCCCGAGTAGTCACCCTTGGTCTGCCTGACCTTGGCCTATCATCAACGCTGTTTCGGGTGTTGAAACGGGTCCACAATGAAGAGATGGTCTGTCTGGACACGCCAAAGTGTGTTGCAACATCTCGCTGCGTCGCTCCTGCTTGCAGTCTGCCAATAGCGTTGTTGCGTTGCGCTCTGTTCAGTCTTGGCATTCTTCAGGTCGCTGTACCGATGTTGTGTAGTCTGAATGAACAGCGGCTGATATGGCTTTTTATACCCCCAAAGCAGACGTGTCTGCATGTAAACCTTCATGAACCCATGCTGCACGTGCTTTGGCAGAAAATGCATTTGGACGAATCGCTCGTTTTCGTCCCTGAACACAACGTAAACTTTTTGGGCCATTGTTTTTGGTAAATTTACACTTTTGAGCAAGCCTTTCTTTAAATTACAGGTATGTTTCATGAAAAAAATTGACCCGTTTCGAAAAAATCAATTTCTCATGAATGTAAGGTTTCTTTTTTTGAAGAGTTTAGATTCAAAAGTGTCATCACGATTCCCCTAATGACATATCCCTTTAGAACACAATGCATTCGGAAACAAATCCAGTTAAAAGAGTTGCAAGTAAGCTGAATGGGCAATTGTACATCACCGTTCTGCAGCTACTCTGCTATGAAATGATTCTGGAATTCCAATAAATATGAATATAATTGTACCAATTCCTGTCAGAATCCTTTACATTTTAAGTAGTTCTCAAACCATTAAAAAACTACTTAAAATCTAACAATTTTGATCAATTATTGGGAAGATCAGAGCACTTTTTCCTTCAAGTGTTACAAGCATTTCGGAAAGCTTTCATTAAAATAATTGTCGATGCAAAATACATACCCATGGGTGATTTAGCATTACAGCTGACAAACAGAACCACAATCTGAGCCGGTTTTCCAAAGAGGGAAATGTATTGATTTCGCAAAGATTTCTAAGCAGCACTGAAAGGAGACCAAATGCATTTCATCCTATGAGCATGCCTTAACAGTTCCAAATATTTGAACTTCAAATACAGCATGGACATGTTTGGTCCACTTATTCGTTTGCATATAACTAGTCATGCTCGACTTTTATTTTATAGTAGGCTACCAAAATGTTAATTAATGTTGACTGCATATTGTCAACTGAAGTAAATGTAATTATCATGAACATGTTTGTAGCTGTAATTATTTTTAAAATGTTATATAAATCCAACAAGTACTAAAAAAGGTCTAAAGCTTCCACCTATAAAGAATATGAATGAAAAGAATATAGGAATGAATCTGATATCTGATTTGACGATAAGATCATTTTCCTGTAAGTGAGTGAGAGCAGCCACTATTGTTGACACTTCTACTTTTATCAAATCAAAAACTTCTTTAAAGGTTAATTTACTGGTTGTTTACATATGAGCATGAACAAACAAACAGCATGAATGCATATCATGTATGTTGCGGACAAGTCTCATAGTTCCTCTGAACAAATAAAGCAATTTATGAAGAAACTCTAGTTTTGTAACATGTGCAGATATATCGTACATATACATACGGTCACGATTAAAACATATAAAAGAATAAAACTTTGTACCCTTATACTTTACTATGATATAAAATATTCTCAAACATCAATTGTCAACTAATCATTTCATCCACAAAGTGTCAAATATGTATGCATATCGTGTATTTTGCTGACGAATCTGATGCTAGATGACTATGCTGGTGCTGTTATTACAGTACTCAACCATTGTAGCATTATAAAAACGCAAAAAATCGACGTCACCCTTGTAAAATAAACAGTTTTATTGTCGGAGAAGTTTTAGTGGAGCAGCAATGAGCGATTTGTAGAGGTGAATGTCAACACTGATGACGAAGGACAGATACACAGGAGAGAGAGAGAGATAGAGAGAGTCAGGATTTATTTTTAAAGTCAGTATTTATATATTTATTAATTTTTGTTCGATTTCGTGTTGGACATGTATTTGTAAGAAGAGCTTTGAATATTTAATATACCCCCATGTGTTCAGATGTTGCACTACTGTTTGCGACTTCTATAATCCAATTATGATTGCTTGTAAAATTGAAAAATCTAAATCAATGGCCGTTAGATGTCATCCTTAATCTATGAAAATCTGATTTATGATAAGAGACATTCTGAAAACATATATCTTATGTATTTATTGTAAATATTATTCGGTTTGGGTTTATCTCCTACATGTATTTCAAAACGTTGTTATTTGCCGTTATACATTTGTACATCCTGTTCATAGGAATAGGTGTCAAGACGTGCCAAGACGTTTGCAACAGTCACACATAGCAATACCACGAATTGGATGTCATTTATAATTTGTTTTATAACACATTATATTGAACAGTAATAATGCAATTTCAATCAGAGTATACTTAATCAAAATTTCATTTTTAATCTTTGGTACATTGCAAAAAACGTTATGGTTTTGTTTTGATACAACTGAATGTACAACTATATTTGGATAAGGTGGAGTTTCCATAGATCAATATTGAACCTGGAGATGTAGATCTCAGACTTTCTGTCTTCGGAACACTCATAAGAGAAACTGATCACCATAAACTGTAGAATTGATTACCTTTCATTTAATGAATGTGGGTGCAACTGATCAATTCTATCTTGCCATTGAATTCTTTATATCATTCATAAACATCAACACGAAGAAATATCATTATATGTATAGGAGTAAAGTTACTTCATATTTTAGTTATCTGTTTTCTAAACCTCAGTTATAGTGAAAATGATGCGTTGACGTGTTTCAGGGTTACATGATGATGCATAGCATGTTGAAGTGTTTATACAGACTGATTTCACTATCTACCTATTATTATTCTAGAGTAAAACACCGCTCTGATGATACCCTAAGGGTCAACGATACAAAATCACAATTCACAATTATCCTGATGACCTGTTCCTTTAAAAGAATTAACTCACAGGCAAATTCTGTTAAGTAAACTTCAAGGAATGTGAACAAACAATGATACATAACCAACCGTTAACCAATTCTGCGTTCATTCACATTGATTGAAATCAATTTGGAGGAAATTCATGTACATTAGAATAGACTTTTTCCTATTCCCATTCTTAACGTTTAAAAAACTCATTACAATTTAAGATCTGTATCAATCTTTATTAAGAAAAATGCATTTTTTACTTTGTTGGAAGCATTTCAGTATGATTTCATAAGCGTGATAGATGAAATGAATTAACAAACTGTGAGTATTGCAACTCACAAACAACTTCTCAAGCTAATTTGACAGAGATTATATTGAATATATTAATTGGACAAAGATTTCTGAGCAGCACTGAAAACAATTAATGAATGACTATATGATATGTGAATAGGTTTTCATTTAGTGATACGTCATTGACGTCTGTAAATTGAAATATATACAGAGAGCACCCGAATTATTGGCACTTATACCTAATCAAAAATATTAGTAGATAAAAATAAGCTGGTCGTTTTGATAAGAGTTCATTGTTTTAACAGGGGTCGGATCTATTGACGTTAATGTTGTTGAATCTGTGAGTGCTGCTGAATGCATATCTTCAGCGTACCTGAAAAATGTTACAATTTCTATATATTGCACAACAGTTACTGTTAATTTATAGAAGGTTGTATTTTTATTTAAAACTAAAGGATTGTTATGTTTAAGTTTTAAACAAACACACTACATCTTGTCATTTCCCTTTGATGTTTCTTGAGAATAGGATTCAAAGATCTAAACGTACCCAAAACCGATGAGAAGAGATGAGGAACATAATCATAGGAGGATGTTTTTATATTACAGTCTTACTGAAATACATTTCAAATTGTATATCAAATGCCTTTAAATCTGTGAGAATAATGTTTCAGTTTGCTTGTAAACAAACTTTTATATTTCTTCTGTTCCCCACATCGTTTATATGTTAATATGATCAACATCAAGTATCATTTCAATTAACCAGAGGTTACAAGGTTCACGTTAATGCTTGTCACAGAAATTGCTCATTTTAAAAAAATGTATGCTTGCAATAAAGAATAAAAAGTGCCAAATATGATGCTCGTGCTACTTGGTGTTATCAGATGTGATTAGATCGATCTCTTTTCTTCGAAAGTTTTGTTTTTGTTGACACTGACTAATGGGAGTACAGAGGGATAGTGATCAGACGCTATTTTCTGTCACATGTTCGAACGTCCAAATATGGACACTCACTCAGCTGTCTATAACTAGTGTATTCTAATCGATATTTTGTACTGTAATGAGATACGTGGAATGTGGTCTGAAGATAAAATCTATTGAAATAATCGTTTCATCAAATTTCATATATCAAAGTATCATATTAAAAGTAATCGTTTTTGTAAATAAGTTTATTTTTTCATTCAGTTTGATAACCTGACTTACTGAAAAACGACAAAAACGTTGATAATCTATCTTTGCTAAATTGGTGTAATCTAACTTAGTTTTTTTAATGACAAAATTCGTTTAAGATTTTATACCCCCATGGTTAAACATGTAAAATTGACCATGAAAGAAAACTTCACTTGGTAGATATCATAATCTAGTGACGCCTCACTTATAAACCAATATGTGATCATCAATATCAAAATGACAGTCAACATATCCATTATAGGCCTTTTTGTTTCATCAGAGGAGTAATATCATCTATTTCCTGATACGTAATTACTAGGCAAATCTCAAATGAAAAATGAATGAATTATAGATACATTGACAGCACTTAAGAAAGTACAATTGTGAGATAAGTGTATATGTTCCGTGCAATCTGGGAATGATCACAATCTGCAGATTGTTCGCTCACAATCTGCAGATTGTTCGAACAATCTAGGAATTGTTTTCGTTCCTAGATTGTTTAAACAATCTGCAGATTGTGAGACCTGAACAATCTGGGAATGATCACAATCTGGGAATTTGCTTGTTTGTAGTACATCTTGCATTATAAAATGAGAATTGTTTAGTTTATTTAGGTTTATTATTTATTTGTGTATGCATCCAAATGATGGAGTATAGGTGATGAAACTGAGGGAGTATAGGGGCCGATTCCTAGATTGTGAAGGGCTCACAGCGCGCCTATATGTCAAACTGAGGGAGTATAGGGATCTATTCTCAGATTGTGAAGGCTCATAGCTCACCTTTATTTAAACTGAGAGGGTATAGCAGTCGAATCTCAGATTGTGATGGGCTCATTGCCCGCCTATAAATCAAACTGAGGAAGTATATGGGTCGATTCCTAGATTGTGAAGGGCTCAGCGCTCGCCTTTAACTCAAACTGACGGAGTATAAGGGTCGATTCTCAGATTGTGAAGGGCTCACAGCTCGCTTTTATGTCAAACTGAGGGAGTATAGGGGCCGATTCCAAGATTGTGAAGGGCTCACAGCGCGTCTGTATGTCAAACTGAGGTGCTATGGGGGTCTATTCTCAGATTGTGAAGGGCTCACAGCGCGTCTATATGTCAAACTAAGGGAGTATAGGGATTTATTCTCAGATTGTGAAGGGCTCACAGCTCGCTTTTATGTCAAACAGAGGGAGTATAGGGGACGATTCCTAGATTGTGAAGGGCTCAGATATCGTCATACGAAACTAAGGGAATATAGGAGTCGATTCCAAGATTGTTAAGCTCTCGGATATCGTCATTTTGTGAAACTGAGGGAGTATAAGGATTTATTTTCAGATTGTGAAGGGCTCACAGCTCGGTTTTATGTCAAACAGAGGCAGTGTAGTGGCCGATTCCTAGATTGTGAAGGGCTCACAGCTCGCCTATATGTGAAATTGACGGAGTAAATGGGTCTATTCTCAGATTGTGAAGGGCTCATAGCTCGCGTTTATGTGAAACTGTCAGAGTATATGGGTCGCTTTTCAGGTTTTGAAAGGCTCATAGTTTGCCTATAAATCAAATTGACGGAGTATAGGGATCGATTCCCAGATTGCGAAGGGCTCATAGCTCACCTTTATGTCAAACTGAGGGAGTATAGGGGTCGATTCTAGATTGTGAAGGGCATTGCGCTTGTTTTTGTGTGTTTTTAGCTAGTAGAGGTTCAATTCACATATTGTTAATATGCGGAGGTAGAAAACTAAATTTGTATATCGATTCTGCGATTTTAGATTTTCATTAATCATAGTTTGCGGTAACCCGAATAACACTGTTTGTAGTGTGTTACTATTTATGTAGAAGTAAGAATTATTTCTTATATGTGTAAAAGGTTTGCATATCGAAATCAATAAATAACAATTCAAGGATTTAGTATTAATACAGTACTTAGGGGATGTACATCGCTCTCAAACGACGATCTTAACAGATTATTGAAGTCTATTCATCAATATATAATAAAATCTGATCGATTTGACTCCTTTTAAGCACTTGAATATGTATTGACTGCCAGGCAAACAACATTGTATTCATGTAAAACCACTATCTTTGAAGCTAAGTTGTGAATCGGACATGTGTCACTAATATGAGTTTGTACTTATTAATATGTAACTGTATCGGAGCGGCCTTGATATAAGCTCTTCGGAGCTTGTTGGCCAATCCATTCATGTATATATATAAAACATGAATAAATATGTTTAAATCAAATAACAATTCACTATGAAAAGTAAACTTATTATCTGAAAAGTTAATTACACTGAAATTTAATTCCTCATTCACGCTTATTTGACCTAAGTTAGGTTAGTTGAGCATAATTACTATCTGTATCAATACAAAACACTAATCTCCTTTGGTATTAATTACTTGCATAGACACTTACACTTACAGGGTACAATGAAGGAAATAGTCTCGTGATGCTAAAACAAGTTTCAAACATCAAAGACAACAAACTCTGATTCTTATATTTATTGTTCATTATGGAAACTTGATAACTGTTACCTTTTTCCCTCATTTTCTTCCTGGATCGTGAGATTGAAAGTTTTTATACGAAAGATGCATAAATCAGAAAGTTACTTAATCTTTTGAGTTTGTATATGAACAGTTTTTAAATATATGAATTTATAAAATTTATAATACTCGAACAGTTAGCATTTTGTGTTGTCGTGAATAATTAGACCAGATGTCTAGCTGGGTCTGCTTATCAAAGCAACGTGTCACTGTGTCGCGTCTCTACTCAGACTTGCGCGTAAATTCGCGTACAATCACATTAACTTCCTCTCTGTAATTTGATGTTTATTTATCGCACGATATCATAGGGCAAATACTTATGCAATAATGAATTGACTGGAGTAAAACATTTAATTGCTCTTCGGTGACACTATGGTCAACATTTTGACACATGTTTTTCTGTAACGTTTTTAATAGTTTCCGTTATATCGGTTTGTGAATTTAACAAGGAAATGTTTTATTTGATTTATTTATTATCTGCTCATGATTCAATAATTTAAGAATATTTTATTTGGATTGGATTATTTACTACGCTGCAAAAAGAGTCATATAATGGCATCGTCTCTACTCCGTGCTGCGACCATAGTGACGGGAGTGGCAAACAACTAATTTCTTCTGTGTGATTAAAACAGTATTTAAGTTCCATGAAACATTTAATACACAACATTCAGAATATATATATTCAAAAAGGAAAAAGGATTAGCAAACAGGCAGCAAATGCCTGTATAAATGCTTCTCCTGGAACAAACATGAAACGATTAAGATATCAAGTACATTGGTGAAAATACATATTTGCAATTATTCTTACTAAAATCAAATTCATATTAAGCATTTTCTACCTTTGCATTTGGTACAGATTTAATTAAAGAGCTATAAAAATCGGTTGGCATCATTTATGAAATGATACACAGATATTATTAGGGATTCGTTAGCACTCTGTGACAAGGATTTGTCACCGCTCAAGATAGATTTTAATGTTATATCATTATTTAAAAAGAATTGATTTGATCGGAATCTATCATATAGTGGGCATTTAAAGTAATGAAAAGGATCCTCCCGAATGTTTCCAGAAGAACAGGCGGGATTTACTAACAAAAATAAGTGGACTTGCTTTGCGTAGTATATTTTCAATATGATGCTGCCATTTTCCATCTTCATTTTCCATTTTCATCTGTGTAAACATGCTTCTATACCCCCGTATATATAACGTAAAGACGACCTATGAGCCCTTCACAATCTGAGAATAGACTCCTCGACCCTCTCAGTTTGATAAATAGCAAGCTATGAGCCCTTCACAATCTGAGAATAGACTCCTCTACCCTCTCAGTTTGATAAATAGCAAGCTTTGAGCCCTTCACAATCTGAGAATAGACTCCTCTACCCTCTCAGTTTGATAAATAGCAAGCTATGAGCCCTTCGCAATCTAAGAATAGACTCTTCTACCCTCTCAGTTTGATAAATAGCAAGCTATGAGCCCTTCACAATCTGAGAATAGACTCCTCTACCCTTTCAGTTTAAATATAGATTAAGCCTTTCACAATCTGGGAATCAACCCCTATACCCCCTCAGTTTGACATATAGGCGAGTTGTGAGCTCTTCACAATCTGAGAATCGGCCCCTATACTCCCTCAGTTTGACATATAGGCGAGATGTGAGCCATTCACAATCTGAGAATTGACCCCTATATTCTGACAGTTTAAATAAAGGTGCGCTATGAGCCCTTGAAAGTCTAGGAATCGGCCCCTATACTCCGTCAGTTTGACATAAAGCCGATCTGTGAGCCCTTCACAATCTGAGAATCGTCTGCTATACCCTCTCAGTTTAAATAAAGGTGAGCTGTGAGCCCTTCACAATCTGGGAATCGACCCCAATACCCCCTCAGTTTGACATAAAGACGAGCTATGAGCCCTTCACAATCTGAGAATCGACTCCTAGATACCCTCTCAGTTTCATATATAGGTGAGCTGTAAGCCCTTCACGATCTGAGAATTGACCCCTATGCTGCCTCAGTTTGACAGAAAGCCGATCTGTGAGCCCTTCACAATCTGAGAACCGACTGCTATACACTCTCAGTTTTAATAAAGGTGAGCTGTGAGCCCATCACAATCTGGGAATCGGCCCCTGATACCCCCTCAGTTTGACATAAAGACGAGCTATGAGCCCTTCACAATCTGAGAATCGATCCCGATACTCCGTCAGTTTGACATATAGGCGAAATGTGAGCCCTTCACAATCTTGGTGTAAACCCGTACATCCCCTAAGTAAAGACGAGCTGAATGTCCTTCACAATCTGGGAATCGGCCCCCATACCCCCTCATTTTGAAAAGAGACAAGCTGATTGCTCATCACAATCTAGGAATCGATCCTTATACTTGCGAAATAGAAAAACCTTAATAAGCTAAATAATTCCCATTTTATGATGATGAAAATACTACTAAAACACAAATTAGCAGATTGTGATCATTCCCAGATTGTTCAGGTCGCACAATCTGCAGATTGTTCAGGTCGCACAATCTGCAGATTGTTCAGGTCGCACAATCTGCAGATTGTTCAGGTCGCACAATCTGCAGATTGTTTAAACAATCTGCAGATTGTGATATACCCCAGATTGTTCGTAACATATACACATAAAGAAATATATGGATTCTGACGTAGTAACATCATTCAATGATGGTCAAGTACCTATGGCCAATGACAAGATATAAGCTGATATTTCAGACTAAGGCTATGCTTGATTGGTAACCCGGCGAAGTATCCGGAGTACGCCGCCGTAAACGACGAAAGTGGTGAGTCACTTTATTGGCTACCCGAGTACGCCTCAGAAGCACGCCAGATTCGACGGTTTGAAGTGACAGGCGAACCCGGCCTATAATGTCGGACAAATATTTTTGTTGCGACTATTCCACAACTATTCTATAGGCATCATTATTTTTTTTAAATAACAACTCAAAATAATTTAATTGGCAATATGTATAATTAATAAAAACCATCCATAACTTGATAGTGACATTTAAAGTCACATTTCAAAATGTTTGAAAAATATTTATATCATATTGATGAAACGTATTTTGAAACTAGTCTGAGGTATGATGACTGCTTCCTGTGTGTATGCCAACATACTTGATTCAACTTGAGCCTGTTACTGACCCGGCGTACGCCGGTTCCCGGACCTGGCTATACGCCGCTTGGACCTTGACCTTGGACCTTTGAGGTTTCTGTGACCTGTTGGGGAGGACAAGAATTGGCAATTACACGATGACCCAGACTGTTATTTATCTATGACATGTGTATGCAAAGTTCAACATAGTCATTTCATTTCATTTGAAGTATTTCAATGACAAACTACTTTCTGTAGTAAGTTTAGTATTTGGAACTGTGACTGAATGTATTATGCAACAGCCAATGATATTTAAGAACTGAAAGCCAAAGGCCTTCCTCGATACAACAGCAGACGTCAATCTTGACACTGTATCTTTGTGAGTGTTCTGCTTGGTAATAGAATCTAAATGTCTGAAAACATTATTTAAAGTCAAAGTAAATATAACATGAACCACCACTTTTCAACAACATCACGAGGCAGGTTCTATGGCTCACAATGGAGTTAATTATGTCAGCAGTACTAGACTTTGCGTGACAAATTGGTCTACTTCTACACAGGTTCTTGAATGATCAATTATAAAAGTCAAGAACAGAATGGTATAATATGTCATCTTTGTCTAATTTAGAGTCCAAAGATGTGTTGTTTGTTCTAGTTCTTTGAAATATAACTTTCTGTGGACAAATTCAGAGAAATCAAAGCGATCAATAGCATGCTCACAATTCTCAAGAATGACAGTTAATTTATAAGAAAACTTAATCTCAAGTATTCTGGTTTAAAATGTGTCTGTGAAACTACCTATCTTCTACTGATGCGACTTCGTTTCGTTTAACAACTTCTACCAGTCGCAATTTCTTTGTTAAAAATGTTGCTTTATTTTTCATAAATGTAATCGTTAAAATGGAACATATTACCTGTAGATTAAGCATTACAACTGACAAAAAGTTCTACACGTTTCAAATCAAGTCTCAACAAAAGGAACTGTTTTGATTAGACACTAGTTCTAACCAGCACTCTATCAAAAGGAAAAGGGTGACCATCTATGAACATGTAGTTTGATAACTAAACATTTGAATTTGCATTTTAGCGGGACATGTGAATATGCTACAGTTTTCATATTGATGGATTTGAATTGAAACCAAGATAAGATAGTTCGCAAAATCTACATCATCAGAAAGGATCAATTCGTATAATTTCTATTTCACATTATATGATCCAGAGAGAGATGTCAGTCTTTCTTTACTGATATTATCTTTACATCAGAATATAGAAATAAGTGAAGCCATAGAGAACACTCTAGAAAATTAGTCTACATGCAAGTATGTGACCCATTGAGCAATGAAAGATTGTGTTAAATGGTTCACATACAATGTAAACAGTCACATTTTCATAACAGTAAGAAAAATAGTTATGATTAACTTATTTTACAAATGTGATCAGGCTTTAAGCGGTCGTCATATAAGAATTGGAAATTTTATTTTTCATCTCCCATTACATATTTTGACCTTGCATGTACTCGATCCATAGAAGCCAATATAATCAATCACAATAACATTAAGCCTTTTTATCATGATTTGATCAAATTAGTTTTCTATTTTATAAAGTACAAGGCAATCATAGAATAATGAGGGGAAATTACACTTTCGACAAGTTATAATAATGCACAATGATGACAAATTATAAACAATAGAAAAATGAAGCTGGTTTGTTATTATTTGTTGGATTAAGAATATGCAGGTGTTTGTAAAAACAATTGAATGTTGTATTATATTGGACAACCCATGTTCTCTACATTACAATTGACTATTTGGTACAAGTACTTATGCATGAACAACATTGATAATTTTTTGCATGATTTAGTTTTGCATAAGATTTGACCTCTAAAGAAGTTTTCAGGAATTGATTTAATAGAAACAAAGACTTTTCCAAATATACCGTCTCTTTGTCTACATCTAAAGTTATCTCTTAACAAATCAAAGTTTCCTATTCAACAACCTATAGTAGAACCTTAGTAACAGAATCAAATATGTGAAGCAAATAGCTACGATATTACACTTTTATTTCCCGTAATTCTATTAACAACGACAAAACAAGTTGTCATAGAATTCACAAATTTTGAGGGTATTAGTAATCTTCTCTAGTGTTCTAATTCTAACTAAATAATGCATGGTTTTCATTGTTATTGTAAATAGTTATTTTGTCAGGAAAGACCTTTACTTTACCTTTAATTTATTGTTGAATCTATTAAAATTAAGACTTGAATTGAAATGGACCTCCTTCATTTCAAATATTGCAAGCATTTCCAAAGACATTTATACCACTGCTTCAACGTAGGTGGACCTATAAGGCGGCCATTTTATCAAATTATATCTGTCAAACTTTGAAAACTCTAAATTCTAATCCTATTTACTATTATCTGGAATTTTAATATTTGAGTTATTTACGCTACAAAAATAACCATAATCATCATCATCATCCTCATCACGTTCATCACCATGATTAACTGAAAGCGACTATGGAAATAAAAGACATGATTTTCATTGTTTTATAATCGAGTAACTATGTTTAGATATTCACTTGACTCTAGATGGTAATGTAAACTTCCAGAAGATATCGTAACATTTTTAACATTTCATCAGATTGTCAAATGTTTTCTGAACCGACAGAAATGCAAGACATTTTCTTCTAACCCAATTTAAGATTTCTACAGCTGATTACATATTGACGCTGGCTGCTGATTTTATTTGAACAAAGCAACAATAAATTGACTTTTCTCGCATCGATTGAACACAAATATCCCTTTAAAACCAAAGAAAATAGCTTCAAACCAGACGCGTTTAAATCAGAGATTCCCTGACAAAAGTAAGTTCCTGAAGCAGAAAATTTGCGTAATTTCTAACTGAATGTTTACAAATAAATTAACCCACTGGAAACTTTGAGAATAGTGTTTTAAAGCAAGACATAAATTTACGTGATGAATATCTTTGAATATATCTTAACGAATGCATATGATTAGATTCACAGTCTCTATGTTCATTTGAACATTGAATCATTATACTAAAGGGAAACCCATCTTTTACCACTACAAAGTGCCCGTGCACTTTATTGGGAAAAACATTATTAACAACTCAACATTTTGTAAATAACTATTCATTTCATATTTTCTCGAATCCTGTTGTATAGTTAATCAAATATTCAAGACTAAAATAACATGATATAAAAAATCAATTTAAATTTAAATGGTCAATTTAATTATAAATGCTGAATACTTTGTTTGATATATTCATGTGTAAATTTGAATAATAGTTTAAAATTGTCATTGAAGTTTAGCAACAATCAGTACAACTCGCAGGTTTATGTTTGACTCCAATCTTCTTGAATAGATTGAGAAAATGAAGGCTAAATCCATGTCCAAAACATAAACAAGAGTTTAGATCTTCATGTTTTCAAATTGTACTTCTGATCACCAAGTAGTATGATTGAGTACCTGGTATTTAAATAATTCAATGTGATAGATTACTATAGTGCGCCACAAATGTTGATTTTGTTGCCTTGGTGTCATGAATCATTCAAAATATGCAGACCCTGTAACACTTGCTGTGTGGGGTGTCATTCACACCATGTGTCCGTGAAATCGTAACAACTATTTTATATTCTACATTCAAAAAACAAAACAAGGTGAGGTGGTAATTTGGAGGCATCTGAAATAGAAATTAAAACCACAAAAATGTTGAAACAATTCATCACTGAGGGAATTATTGTTTATGGGACTATTTCGAAACTGACTGTTGAAGACAGGTTGGTATCCTCTGGGTTTAGTAGTTTTGTTTTAACAGAATCCATTCCATTTAATTTATTTAGCGTATTTAACAATATTATTTCACAATCATGTAAAATCTATTAAGAACAAATTGACTAAGTGCAAAGGAACGATCATGATTACTTTTCAAAGCAGTTGATAACCTTTCTTTCTCGCAATTCTACGATACCTCAAATGAATCCAAAATTAATTAATATTTGCACTAGTATACCTGTGAACAGACATTTGGTATGAAGCTGTATGCATATTATTTCATATGGAATATTAATCAATTTCGACATTCATATATTTGGAAATGGCTCAACTTTTTCAAAGGCATATTGGGTGCTAGCAGTTACAAAGACATCTTCATGATCATATCTTACATGCAACTCACTTGGTTTATTGTCTGCCCTCATGTTTTGAAATTTGGCTATGCAATGGAGTCAAATCTGCTGGTTTTAAAAGAAAACCTAATCATCAATCATCTGGCTCACAGTTTGACAAGTTTTGTACTCTACTGGAGTAATAACTCATACTCACAAAAGAATTAATTTCGGATATGAAAGTCATCAGTAGTCAAGTAGAAAGAGGAAATACACAATTATTACTAATGCCACATGTAAATATTTGCCATTCAGATTTGTAGGGATCACTTCTCAAAGATTATTAGTTATTTGTCACCTACCAATCTCCTACAGGCTTTATGAATTGCCGATCGTATGAACCAAGGTGCCAGATAGTTCTGAAAAATAGTGACATTTAATTCATCTTGTACTTTTACCTAAACTTAAGTTTCTCGTTTTATGACAAAAATGAAGCTTATCCTATAAGAAATCAAATAGAAACAATAACGAGATGACAGTAATATTAGTTTGGGAATAGAAATAAATAATTCATAGCTAGTATCAAGAGAAAAAAATAACAGCAAGGCCAGATTATTATAGATTTAGATAGATTTATTTTCTATCGACTGTATATTTCTATTTACTACAGTTATCCAAGTTAAATGTATTAAGGGAAAAGCTTCAGAGTGCAATAATAGCATTAACCAATACTTAATTCATGTAACCAAACATAACCAGAAATAGTTTAGAATATGTTTATTATGTCTAAATTAGATGGAAATCAAACAGTTAGAGTAGAATTAAGAATGTAAGCAACAGATGCTATAGATTCGGTGGACCAATTAACCTTGACGACCATTTTTCAAAGGGCCTGTTTAGATTTAGTACTAGCTATACGCACAGAACTTCATCAATCACTATTTGTAAACTAAAATACAGTGCGCATGGGATGTAATGATAAATTAAACATATTGACTACTCGAGATATAACGATTAGTTATTCACTAACTAATTCATTGATTTGGAAATCCTCAATATACCAACTCATAAATGATTGAGAAAATGAGGAAAATACTTATAGTACTGACTCTTGTCCTCAGGGAAATACTGCTCAATAAACTTTAGTATTTATTTATTGTCAATAATCTTTTTATACTAAGTTGACATCCATACACCAAAACATCTTTTGTCATGGATGATATAAGGCTAGATTGACATTTAACTTCAACAATAACTGAGAAAAGTCTTTAATCTTTGAATAAATTTACGTTTCGTGGGGTTCAATCTCGTTTTTGCAAATTACCTCTCCTTTTAGATATGGCATTGCCATTAATAGTGACAGATTTGTTATTTTGCAATTAATTTAATTTGACAGATTCAAAATTTGTAATTTTGAAGGTTAATACTACTGGTTTTGCTAGCGTCATTTGTAAATTTAGTTTCAACTATTGATATAAAACTCACAAAGGTATTTATTGGAAATATCAAACTCATAAATAGCTAAAGGAAATGTGGTCACAGACAATATTTACCAATGTCACGTGTAAATATTTGCCATTTGTAATTGCAGGGAAAACGTCAAAGAGGTTATTAGTTACACGTCACATACAAATACTCCTTTGAGAAGTTTGGCTTTTGGAGTTGATCATCAAAGGCACGATGGCGTCAAACATTTCTTGGAAAGGATTACATTTATTTCACGGTTTACCCAACTTTACTCAATTCATGAAAAAAATGTAAAGGTTAAGATGTTCCTAGAAAAGACAGCAAACAGATTGTGAAAATAGAGATAATGTCATTTCAATGGTTTAGGAATAGAGGAATGAAAGCTAGTCTTTAAAGTTTTATTGAAGAAAATAGGTTCGTCAATACAAAGTTAAAACCTATCTTGTTAATGATGTTGCTCTTAGAATTTGTATCCCCTGCAACAACAAATTTGTGCAAGTTTTTAAAAAAGTCCATTACACCTTGTGATCGGCTCATAACATTGTAACTATTCAACAATTTCATTTCAAATTTGTTATGGACATTTAGAAATACATAATGATGTTTCATTATCAACTATTTTGGAAAATGTGGGATGTAAGAGAAACTTGATGTAAAATGTAAATTGTAAAGCATTTCCTATCTGGCTCATAGCTACTACCTGTAATGTGGTGTTGATCAAATTTGATGTGAACATGTATAATTACATAAAGTGCTGTTATGATAATAATTTTTGAAAACTTTTGTAAAATTTTGCGTTTTTAGCAGACACCAATGACTTTGTGTAACAATTAAATAATCAGCCAATTCAATGACTTCACTCAGACGACCACCGAAAATATAAAAAAAATATTCCTCATTGGCAGTTGATAAATTCAAGTACATTTTAAAGGGAGAAAATGCCTTTATCAGTGAAATCGGAGAACAAACGGATTAAACTGATATTTGAAAGGAGAGTGAAGTAAGTGCATGATTTGACAAACGGTCATCCTGGCTTAATATAAGCCCTTTAAATCCTATACTCATAGCTAATGATGGTCGATGTTATTCTCTCCCCACAGAGCTAGGTCCGTCATAATTTGTATAGGAAGTTATGAGAGAGCTATCTCTGTTGGGGGAAATGGGTCAATGTAAGGCAGAGCAACAACAAATGGAAATAAGGTAAATCTAAATGAAGTGTACATTAGAAATAACATAAAATTACAACAAATTAACTGAAATTAGATTTTCTGTTTTTATCTTTAACAACCAAATCAAATCATATAAAGAATAAGAATTTTATTTTAAGAATAATAATGTTACAATTCAAAACATGATTAGAAGTTAACTGAACAAACAACAACATGCTCAATTTTGAATGTTTCTATCAATACTCAATATAAGATCTTACACCATTCATCTGAATATTTTGCACCACATGAAGAAATGGGTAATCTGATGGATAGGACTAAAGAATAAAGAGTGGACACTCATGTATAATAACACACATAAATAATCAGTAATCTATAATATTCAACCAACAATCACGTTTGCTGTCAGAAAAAGCAGCAGATCGTGCTCGTGTGTTGATCCTCATTCTATTTTCTAATCTGTGTCTGGACGGTCAGTGGTAAGAAGGTGTCAACAAACACGCGTTTTTTATTCCTAGAAAAACTCCCAACATTTTCGAGTTTTAAGCCGCGAGGAGCTGTAGAATTGTAAGTTATTCCGCTACTTTACTGCAGAAAATATTTCTCGAACTAGACCATAACATGAAATTACAAGTCGAGTTATAATCAAGATAAGTTTTCCTTCTATACAAACTTCATCATCTATAAAATGAGTCTTTTAATTGACTAGCACAAGTTGTTCATCATCTATTGGATTAATATTTTGGAGAAACGTTAATGTCAAATGTTATTCTTAATGTCCCCTGTGATGAGGGAGGTGGGATTGTTTGGCATTATAATATATATTCAGAATATGTTTCATAATGGTCAGATCTGGTTAAATTACTAATGTTAATAATAACGAATTATTAAGTGATTGTCAACGTGTTTGTCTGAATTCCCAGAAATCATAACATTCTTTTTTTTCACACAATGTAATGCCGATTGCAATTCAAATTGGTTTTACAGAAAATTATATTATAATCTTTATCTCTTATTTATACTTGAAATTCTGTCCAAAGAAAATAAATTTACTGCCAAAGTTCATGCTAAAAGTAAGGTAAGTCATTGACGTTATTGCACTTGAGTATCAGACCAAGAACTCAATTGTATATCTGATTCAACATGATGGAACAGAGTGGCAATTTAGATTGATTTTATAAGGACATTAACAGTACAATGATAAGATCCAATAGTGAAGGTTACAGCTGGTCCAAACAAAAACTGGAGTTATAGATCCATCTCAGACTTACTGTCTCGGTAGCGCTCATCATAGTTTCTTAAAGCAACCGATCATAGTTTATGTGATTAAGAATGAAAGGAAGGTAGCATTTCCTTTTTAGTGTTTCTCTCTTAAGATGATCATATTTTTTTTGGCAAATTCACTCAAAAGTCATTGAAATGTAATCACTGTGATCACAAAGACGTGATTAATGTAATAAAATTGTTCAATTTGCAATTCAAAATCAATACTAAATGTGCTCTTAATATTGCAACCAATGGAAATTCAACAATGATATCAATATTGACGTTGACCGAGTGAACGTGGTTTGAATTAGGAAAGCTATATGACCTAAAATAAAGAAGTAGAAACACCTTTGTCTACGTAAAATAGATTGCTGAACGATTTCGAAGGAAATTTTTTTTCTCTCTGTTGACAATAATGATAGAGAGTATGAGGCAGGAAATTAGATTTGACACTATTTCTGTTTTGTCATCTGATATTGGACAACCAAATCAGCTGTCTGTAATGAGTGGTCTTTTAGAATAATGTATTATGTAAGTAGTTAACAGATATGCTTTATCAATATAGTGCTTTAAATAATCATTTAAACACTGTTTGGGAAAAACTGCATCATACGCATGTGGTATAAAAATAAAGTGTTGTTAATGAGTGTTATCTAAAAGACTAGTTGCAATATGTCAATCAATTGTAAATCCTTTCAAAACCTAGACTACCCCTAACCTATCACTTTCTAGCAACAACTATTATTATGATTTAATAGAATGAAGACAAAATGATCATTTAATTCAATATAACTTTTTGAAGCCACGATAATATCGAATTGTGAGAAAATTTCATTGCATTTTTGGGGTAATTTGCTAGTAGACTGAGTACCCTGCACTAAATCATATCAAAGGGTTATGAATGAAATGAGAATGAAATCTAATGGGTTTTTCCTGAAGTAGAATAGTTATAATCAACTGCAAGAAGAATTTTCAATTCCATGGAGTCATGATTAGAACATTTTGCTCCGACAAGATAAGTGTAAAAGGCTTACATCATGATAAAACATTGATTAATGCTTCTCGGAAGAAAAGAATGAGGAAAAGCTTAGTTTCTCGTATTTAGTATATAAATAAATAGATAAATAAATAAATATATAATATACTGTGAATGAACCCACATGACATTACCATGTCATTATTTTTAATAACTCTGAGTAACAGTGGCTGTTTGTCCTTTCTTAAAAACTGTCAGATGTGTTTCTGATACAGAAGTGATGTCCAATTTAGACTAAAGACCCACACTTGACCTTTGAAAAGATCAAGTGGCACATCCTTGAGGCAAAGAGCAATCTTTCAGGAAAGTATCAATCAGGATCATGAATAACAATTATAGTTGTGCATCTTATAAACCTAAGTAGTGGACAATCTCAGAGCAGAACACACATGGGTTTACTTTTTATAAGATATTGAAAAATTGACAATTGTCCATAAAGTACATTAAAAGTACAAAATAAGTTTCTTTTATACCTAAGGTTAGTTGTGCATCTAATAATATCTTAGTAGTCTTAGTGCATATTTGTGAATATATATTACGACACTCCTGTACTCCAATCTGTTTATAAAAGTATACAGTAACATCTTTTACAATTTGATGTACTTCATTACAATTACAGTTTAGATTTTGATATCACAACTCATTTTAGGATTCTTGACAGTGTTGATACAAACGCACTTCCGAATATCCTTATATATAACAATCTTCTCAAATCGCTGATGATTACTTATTTATCATTGATAATGATAATTCATTTTACATTAGATATAATTTGCTATTAGGTTGATCTACCGGTCATTCACAGAAACAATGTTAAGCAATAACCGATCATTCATAGGATTTCGCTTGTGTATATATAAACTAGTTCATTATTAGATATAATTGTGGACTTCAGAGAAAAAGTTGAATTAAATATCGTCCAACACTTGACAATTTAAAGCATAAAATCTCATCATGATATACATTCAACTGACAGTTTTTATTTAAATAGATTATTAAAAATGTTGCTTTTCTACAAGTTTATGGTTTGACTCATACTCTTTAAAGGGTTACTGAATCACCTTATGAGGGACCACCAATCCATGAATTTTTATAAGACGTGGAGTCTGTAAACAAGATTTCAGCTTTCTAGGGCATTTAGCTTCAGCAAGCAGAGGCAGAGTGACGGATGGACGACGTAGCAAACAACCATAACCTGTACGTAAATGTAATTAAAATCATCTTTTAAATGGATTACCGTTGTTTGATTGTTATGTTAATCTATTCATCAATACCTATCCAAAAAGTAGATATCATCGATCAAAATCTTTCCTCGGATCCGAATTATAAATAAATCATCCAGTAATTGTAACGTTTGCTTTCTAATGCTCATTCGTCCTCCACGTTCATAAATTCCATCATTCAAAGCCATTGCCTCTCTTCATAAACGCTCACATCTAGGTTTTATTTGAAAGCTCTTTGTTAAAAGACCTAGAGGCGATTTCTTTCCATGATTAATAACAGGATGGAAAAAATATGTTCAAACATATTCCATTTCTAATAAACTTTGAAGTAAAGGCTTAGTGTCAAACAGAGATTTGGAAAAAATAAAACAAAATTAGATACAGAAATGTTAAGATATTTTATCTATCTATGAAACACATATAGAATCTCACCGAAGTGTCTTCTGATATCAAATAAATAAACACGAGTTGATAAAAGTTATCCAAAATCATTTTTCATTTCCAATCCGTGAAAAATGTGCTTTTCTGAACACTTAACTACTCTTAGACTCTCTGATGTCATAGCATTGTGACGTCATCATGTTTATGACGTCTTAGTATTGTGATGTCAATACTTGGTGATGTAAAACAATTGTGATGTCATGAACTTGACGATGTCATGAACTTGACTGTAATAGGGCATTGTTCAAAATCTACTGTCAAAACAATATCTCCTAGGAGATATCGCTTGATCTTCCACAAGCGATATCTACAAGTTTATGGTTACATTCTAGAAAAAAAACAAGCCTACATACAAGTATGTGACACATGGAACAGTGTGACATGACACAATGTTACACATGTAAAAAATCACATTCTCGTAACATAAGTAACACTTAAATTTAACTGATAGGGTGGTCTATTCAGAGAAAATGCCACAATGAGTTTAAACTGAGCAATGGGAAAATAATTCTGCAATCTATATAAAATTAGAGCAAAAGTTCCTATTTGTTATCATTACTATACATAACAGTCATTTGATGACAACTGAAAAAAACTGGTGACTTAAAAAAATGGTGATTTGTTGTGGTCAGTTAATGTACCTTCCTCACTCACTCAGAGTCAGAATATTGTCAATGCAATGTGACGACTCGCACAAAATATCAAAGTTGGTTATGAGATGTAATTATATTTACTTCAAATTATATTTTTTGAAAAAAGTGTTTTCTTTGTTGGTACATCTGATAATTGACACGCTCATTTGGGTATTCCTGCTGATTTTGAATAATATTTTAAATCTCATCAGTTTTCAACAAAAGGTTTTTAAATATTTAAGTTTATAAATCAAATTGAAATATTTACTTACTGATATAGAAATATTCATACTAGATGTGTGATACAGAAAACAAGTGCAAAAATCTTTAATTTCTAAACTTTCGGTCATCAAAGCTTACTGCTTTCCGCGACTAATCGTTTTGTAAATTCATGGACACCATGGTAAACATGCCAAAGTAAAGATAAAAATAATTACTCGTCTGTAGAAATTATATTGGTATGCGTGTGATTGATTGCAGCTGTGAATTAATGTTTTATATGTGATCATCGACGTTGAAATGGTATCAAACTTGCAAAAATCTTAATTTCATTAAACGTTAAGCACTGTTGCTTGGTCACTGAGTACAAGGATTTTAATCTGTTTTCAGATACGTCATAACTTACATTTGAATAGGTAGGTAAATTTTAAATAACTAATTAATGAGATATAGTGAAACACAGCACATACTGTAGTACAATTATGAGATCAGCGTCTACACAGATGGATATAGATAGGTTTTAAATAATCATCGCAACGTCCGCTAATGAAGGTCAAATACCTTCAGCCAATGACAAGATATATGTTGATATTTCAGACTGAAAGGTTTCTATTACCTTTTGGGGGGACATAATGGCCATTACACGGTGACCCAGAATATTTATATAAGCCATATGTACGAGATCTATTAGATCTGATAAGTTCTTCTTATCCAATGGGCGGCTTATTTCCTTTTGATCTTTACGCAACGATAAATCATGCATCAATAAAACTCAACCTATAATTATTACGTCACGAATTTATCACCAACACTTACTTCCGACCTTCTGATTCGGCAATCGTGAAGGAAAGGGGCAGTTATAGGGCGGAGCTAGGCACATCTGGCCGACGACCTTGAGCCATTTCAACATTGTTGCACATTGAGGAATGTACCCAGCTCGGTGACGACAGGCATCAAAACAAAAACATTACCCGACACTTCACTCTTTCTCAATTATTTCAAACAACAAATATCAAGCTAACGCAACAAACAGGTTTAAGTCATCACTGATAATAGGAATTTACTTGCGGCCCGGAAAAAGAAATCTGAATACTCAAGTAATTCACACTCTTCGTCCCATCTATAGATTTACCCTATGATACATAAAAGCACAGGGGCGTGTATCGCTTAGAAATAGCTTTAGAAAGACATATATACCCATAGACCCTACCCTACTACTATATAAAAGGAAAGGGATGTAACGACCAAACCACCCCATGCTCGAACAAAGTCAGTTTTCGCATCCAAAATAATTTTTCTGGACAAATTGTTCACTACGATTCCAAAGCTAAATGATTTCCCTACAAAACGAGCTATGGATTGTCAAAATCGGGTAATTATTTCAAAAGTTACATGCAACGACGTCCCGAAAATCGCTACCGCCAGATTTTCAGGCCAAAATCCCCACTCACGGAAAACAGCAAAAACTCACCGTTTAACATCGTTTATTGATTCCAGCAATGTTGACAACACCTATGGAGAGCTCGATTCGATCGGCGACATCGAACTACATGTTCACAATATGAGAACAGCACCTAATTATTGTTTCTACGAGTGCTAGCATACATTTTATCAAAAATCATCTGCTTTGCTGTTGTCTTGTCTGCCATAACAGTGGCCTTGACATTCATTTGACCTCGTAGCCGCAGCAAATAAGCAACTGAGCGAACTCCGAACTCCGATCGAACTCCTCACACTCCTTTCAACACCATGTTTGTAAACATCACAACGTGGTCGAAAAAAGTTTCGGATTTATAGTATAATTTATAGACGTGTCCACCTTACCACAAGCAACTGGAGCTGTTGTTTTTTGGAAATTAGTCACATATAGTAATTTAAGAGAGCCTTTTTTAGGAGTTTAAATTTTTATGTCTGAATCGGCAAAGGAAAAAACGATTCTCCAACTCCAGGCGCTTCGAATCACTTCTCTCCGCTGCTGGCAGTGCTGGGAATAATTAATGGACCGATGCTTTCAATTTACCAAGCCTCCATCAGGTAAGCATCGGCGTATACGATGTTTTCATTATATGTTTTTCTTTAATTGCCATCATTCTATCATTTTAACATCAATTTATTATTTTACTTTAGTGATAGTTTAAACATCTCTAAAATGTTATTTATAAATCTAATTACTTTGCCAATATTCCAACAAAAAAAACCCAATAAGACAAGCTTAATTGATTATTGATGTTAGATGAAGGTGCCATGTTTTTAAACATATGACAATAATACCAACTTTATCGATTAGGTATGCACGCCTTTTGAAAATTTGAAGGTGCTATATTATAAAAAATATATATGTGAAACTAGAATAGGTAAATGATTAGTTAAATTAAGTTTGAAACCATTTTAACAAAAGTCTAAGTCATGATTTTTATTTTGGATTTCAGGCATGTCACAGGCATAAACAGTAAGTAATTGATTGAGAATTTATGTCATTTTAATGATCTGGTTAGCAATTTGATATAACACCATCAAATGTATTTACCAGCACTTCTATTTCTAAGCTGCTCAATATTTGATTTTTATTCAAGACTGTTAGAATACCTGAATTATTCCCATTTTGTAATATCATATTTATACATGTAGATAATTTAAAGATTGAGCCTTCCGAATTACACTTACAAACTGATGGTGACAGCTGGTTAATAGCCTTCTGGCTTTTTGTAATAAATATCTAATATATGATCATGATATGAAACTATGTTCTGAATTTACTGACAAACATTGTGAAATACAATATATTTAAAATGAAACAACAGGAGAAAATCCCAAATTTTAAACATATTAAAGAGGATATTAAAACTGCATATTTTGTTGCCCAATTTAACGCTTCACAAACTGTAAATATGATAGCTTTATGAATTTCTGGTCAATTTGTCATACTCTTGTCTGAAGTATTAGATTAGTTTTTAATTATTACTATTTTCAACCTACTGTCGGAATTGATTTTGAATATAAGATTGCCTATCCATTATATCTTGTATACATTAATGAAATATTACTTGTGTAAAATTTGTTTATGTTGGGAACTGTTATTCTAATATGTGTTTTTTTGTATGGAGTTTCGGAAAATAAAAAAATTAAAAAAAATAAAAATAATAATATATGATCATGTACATATCTATTCATTTGGGTAAAAGTTTCTAAAGAGAGTAGCAGAGCAAGTATGGTTTTAATTTGACAAGCACAAATACATGATGTAGCCTAGAATTATCCAAAAAAATAATAATTTAAGAAATAAAAGGATGAAATGTACATTGTTTAAAATATAGAAGTGTTTTTTCAAAAAAGATTCTCTCTTTGCAGGCATGTGTCTCAATACAGGAGGAGAGAGTGGAGACACTTTTCTATCATTATTTGAAAGTTTTCAGGTAAGCACAACAGCCACAATCTAAAGATTTGGATCATTGCATGATATACTTTTTAATTTTTTTGTTAATGTATTTCAGCAGATAATGTAGAGTATTAGATATATGCCACTGAGACATGATCAAGTTGAAATATGTTTGTCAAGGTAATTTTTGTTTAGATATATTACTTAATAGTTGTGTTTACCATGAGTGAGAAAAGGGAATACAATTGTCACAACAGGTTCAATGGGAGGAGAGGTAGTGGAAGGGCCTAACCATGGGGGAAAATAAGGAGATAACAAGGGGGCTTTAGGGTTATTGGTTAGGTACCATGTCTTAAGCTGTTGTTAATGCTGTATGAAACTTTTTTGGTGAAAAGTGTCACTTTGTTTCTAGAGTTTGATTGAGCAATTCTGTAAAAGAGGCAAAAGAAATCCAACTTAAATTTAAAACCTATTTATTTCAGCTATCTTAAAAGCAAAATGTTGTAATCATAAATGTTTATACAACACACCTTTACCAATGTAGATTATGATTAACCAAATATTAAGTTCCATGATTGTTTGAATTATGAGAGCAACCACTTTGACTATACTTTGTTATTTTAAATGTTAGTTTGTAACATTAAATACAATTAATATTGTAGTACTTGAGGAGCTATAATGACAATGGAACAATATTTTTTTGCCTCATATTTAATTTGGTTCCAATTTATATTTTTCAGTTACAAGATTCAGTATCAAGAGGGGACAGTTTAATCTGGAGAATATCCTTGCTGCATACATGGAAAAGAATCTCTAATACATGGACACTCTTGAAACTTTTCTGCTATTGTAATTCAATAAAATCTTCAAATAAAATAAATAAATTGACTATCAATGAATTTATTTGTGAGGATTCTTTAATATGTTTTTGTATATAAACAGACATACAAGTGAGTCCCCAATTAAGAAAACAATACATTTACTTTCATCACTTATATCCAATTATATTGATTGTATTGAATTCAATTGATTCTTATTATTTGATATGTGATAATTATAGGTGCCATTAGCCTTCAAAGAACTAAACGTGTGTTTTGTAGAGTGTAAAATAGATATTTCATGTGTTTAATACATGAATTTCTAGCCACCTATGGATAACACCTCCCTTTTCAAAGTTTTAGTTTAATACCATTAACCATGAGGAATTGTTAACACTTTGCATATCTTAGATGATCAGTAGGTTGTACTTCATAAAAGCCTTTCATGATGTTTTTATGAATATTTAAAAGGTTGAGTTGATAAATTTCAAAGGATGTTCAATACTGAATACAAATACTTTTATGACTATAATATACACATCAATAATAGGCAAGGAAAGTTTATTTTGGCATAACTTGTAATGAGTGCTTAACAGTAGGTGAAATATGGGCTACAAATCAAATCTGTCTGTTTCGTGCTGAATATATAACAGATGATGTACAAAGAATGTGTTTTTAGATTTTCAATTATAATTTCTACATCAAATATTCTATGCCAATTGAATTAAACTGCAAGCAAATAAGTGATTCAATTTCACTTTTCACCTCATCTAGCCTGACATGGGACGGTGTCCTTATATAATTTTGTGTACCAATTCCTTGACTACTAAGGATCTAAATTTATAAATTTGGTGACCTAAGAAAGGCCTCTAGGGCCACTCCTAAAGCCTATTTTCATTTTTTTCTCCTGAAGATGATAGTGAAGAAACCTGTACATTCTAATGAGGATTCTAAACTATATATTATATATCTTGTTTGTCCCTGACTAAAGTCACACAGGTCATGGCCTTATAAATATCTTCTTCTTTAATAATCTTAATAAAGCTAAGAAAGATGGAATATTTATATGCTCCATAAGCGATTGGTATAATAATACTATGGCCTAGTGATAGTAGATTTTAAAGACTGATGAGCTCCAGGGTCATGACTCTATTCTTTTAAAACTGAGAAAAATATTACAGAACTGATGTGCCTCTGAGCCTGTGAACCTTGTAAAAAGGTTGAGTGTGTATCACTGTTAAGTTTGTGTTATTTTATCACGCTCAACTCAAATTAATTTCAGTGAGCTTAATTAATTTCTTTGAAGTGTAAAAAAGGTAGAGCCTTCATTTGATTACAATTCTAACCATTACAGACATGTTTATGAAACTAAAGAGTTTATTGCTTGCAAGGCAAACAAATTCAGGACATTTTGGGGAAAATGCCCTCATACGCAAATATTCTAAAAAATATAACTAATTCAGATTTATTGCATTTGAAACAGCAATTAAAGATACAAGTACTGTGCCAGTCTGGAGATCTGTCACTTCAGACATGCTTTTTATGACCTTATACATAATAAAATATACTGATTACTTTAAGAATGAAATTTATTATGTTATTTATTGGACACACTGTTAATGTTTGTTCCTTTATTGGGGAGAGACTGGCCTTATTTTAGTAACTTAAATCAAATCACCTTTTCATGAGGCATAAAAATCTACCTTTCAACTGAAGTTATAAGAAAAGTTATTTTTTCAACATGATTATACATAACTGTTAATAAGTTTTAATGCAGCATATTGTAACTTAATATGTTTTTGTTGTTTTAATCTTTTAACTATGAAAATCAAAATTGCTTCCAATAAAGAAAACTAAGGTAACCTTCCAAGCGAGGCATTGCATTTATGCCCCTAACCACCAGGGTGGTTGAACAGTATGAATTACAAAATACAAGTCATTATCAATGATTGCTATCCACATCTTTTATGATTTACATGATCTCACTCCTGAGCCAAGCCAATATTGATAAAAATATATAATTCTGTCTGACCTCTGAAAAATAAATATCCCCTTTTTTGTCGAACACAGTTTTGATAATTTTAATCATATCACTATTGTTTGAAGAAATAAAATTAAATCACCTATCTAATTGTAACAGAGGTACTCTATAGTCTATATGGTATAATGGTTAACTTATTTTATTAAATAATGTATCTGAACTGCACATCAAATATTCAACATGGAAGTAGTTTATCTAGAATTAGGAGTTGCTTTCAAATTTGCCTTTGAGATTCAAACCTCTTTACAAATTCTTTTAATTTTTGAATATTTTCTTTTCCAATTATAAAACATAACTGAGTTTTAAAAATATATGCTTCAATTAAGAAGGATAGCGAAATCTATCAAGTTAATTTTGGTAACAGGTTAATATTATATATGCCATCACTTTTTGGAGAAAAAGATCAAAACAATATTTTTAGGCACACCGAGTAAAAGTTGTTTATATATTCTTTAATAAAACATGAAAAATCATACTAGATAAAAAAATATAGTAAATAAAATAAGTTTATTGTTCTACATAAATTACAAAAAAATTTTTTGTCAATTAAAGTTTAAGTTGCGATTTTCTAACGATTCGTTTGAAATTTTGACATTTGCCAATTGTCGAATAATTTCATATTTCTGGAACGTTTAAAAAAAATTATGATTTGACCCATAGTTATAAAGAACGAGTTTATTTAATATTTTGGGCTCATTAAAACACACACGACTGCAGAAGGGAATTTATAAGAAAATACTCAATGTTAATTTCTACCAAATCCTATAATTTTTAAATTTGCTGCGGCTACGAGGTCAAATGAATGTCAAGGCCACTGTTATGGCAGACAAGACAACAGCAAAGCAGATGATTTTTGATAAAATGTATGCTAGCACTCGTAGAAACAATAATTAGGTGCTGTTCTCATATTGTGAACATGTAGTTCGATGTCGCCGATCGAATCGAGCTCTCCATTGGTGTTGTCAACATTGCTGGAATCAATAAACGATGTTAAACGGTGAGTTTTTGCTGTTTTCCGTGAGTGGGGATTTTGGCCTGAAAATCTGGCGGTAGCGATTTTCGGGACGTCGTTGCATGTAACTTTTGAAATAATTACCCGATTTTGACAATCCATAGCTCGTTTTGTAGGGAAATCATTTAGCTTTGGAATCGTAGTGAACAATTTGTCCAGAAAAATTATTTTGGATGCGAAAACTGACTTTGTTCGAGCATGGGGTGGTTTGGTCGTTACATCCCTTTCCTTTTATATAGTAGTAGGGTAGGGTCTATGGGTATACATGTCTTTCTAAAGCTATTTCTAAGCGATACACGCCCCTGTGCATAAAAGAGAGGAAAAGACCACTGATGACAAAACTGTAAACAAAATTTCACTTAGTGTAAACAATGACACATATATTAAGATATTTTTATGAAATACGCAGCGAATGGCGGACTTCTCAGGCGAGTAAATAACACCTCACTCACTCAATGAAAAACAAAGTTGTAAGAGACAGGTCAGTAATATAATAATTTAGTAATACTAAGATACATGCCTGTTTGGGTAAGGGAAAACGAAAGCCAGGTTCTCCCTCGTGAGATGATAGCTCGCTGATATTTCGTATACACCCCTTGTGTCATCATGTATCTATTACAAAGCGCTTCATTTCATTTTCAACCACTAGACTTAGTACCTTATCATGGTGTGGTGGTTTGCGTGCTTCAGAGACCCTGAGAGCTATGCCAGCAGGAGCTAACATGCTACTGGTACGGGCACCCACGCTGGATAGGTCGACTAGTAGCCAAACAAAATTTGAGTCCTTCTATAACCTGCATTCTATCTCTCGAAATGCCTTTCTTTCCATCTTTTCCCTCATCCTTTCGATCCCTTTCTCCCTGATCTGTCCACTCACTTTTGGATGCTTGTCATCCACGTGTTTAATAACTGAGATATTGTTCAAAACATGTTAAAGTCACTCACTCACTCACTTCATTTTGAAGTATAACAATGACAAAATGCGACGTGATAAATTTAGGGTAAGGAATTGTGACTGACTGTATTAAACAACGACCAATGACTCTCCCAAGAACTGAAAGGAGTAAAGTGATCTGATAAAGTTATCTACTTCTATACCGATTTCTGAATGTTCAACTACAAAATTAAAGAACTAAATGAATTAATATGTTATTTTGTAAAAATTGGGTTCCTTACTCAGTTTGGTTGAAAAAGTAAACTTTTATGATTTTCAAAGGTTACGTGTAACTGCAATGGGCGTTAGAATTCTTCATTTGAATTTTATAATTTACTTCCCGACCTATAGTTGTTTTAAGATGCCAGAAAGTGCCCTCTTGATTTGTTGAAATGAATTTTATATGTGTGAGTGAAATGAAGGTATTGTTCAATACATTATGTAGTGTAGTAATCGGTCAATAAAACATTTGGTTATATTATAATTAGTAACCTCAGAGCAACTGAGTAGTTAGTTATCAAGGGGATGGTTATCTGATGGTTACCATCCTCTTGAGAACCAACCTACCTCTCGGTGCAAAAGGTGAGCTCGCCTCGTCTACGCCTTGCCATGTCCTCTGTAAAAAACACTTACTCCTGTTTCGCCTTTGACACTTTTAGGTTTGGTTTCATTTACATTCAGTATTTTTTTTGCCGTATTGTATTTCATGCAAAGAGGAAAACTAATCAAATATACCAATCTATAGAATATCAAACAGATTTCATGTCCACATGGAAGAAAACAAAAGACAGAAACAGAATCCACACAATTTATTAGCAATTACTTACGAAATCTTTTAGATGCTCTATGTCCACAAACATTTCATCTTATTTGATTCTTCCTTTATAGGTGCATAGAGACATTTTGAACTATCATTTATCACACCAACATACAAACACAGTCACATCCACGTCCCATAATTGTCAGCATATATTACGTTTATTGTTTTGGCGATCGTCCAGCTTATTTTTGTTGATAGCTCCTAAAACTAACAAATTGTACCATGAATAAACTCTTGCAATGGATTATCTCTGGATTGAGAAGAATAAAAGAGTTTAACGATCTCTCTACTTATAGATTTGTACATTCGGATAGGCAAAGGATATTGGCTAAGACTTTATAACTTTTAAAAACTCCTTATTAACTACGCTCATGTCTAAGCTACTTTGAAGCTACTTCAACTTTTATTTTAGTGTTTTGAATGTTACTATAGGTGAGCGTTTTTTGTGGTTAATAAATGATCTAGTGTAGGAAATTCAAATGGCATGCGTCAATGTTCCCAAAGTTAGAGAAGGTTAAACCATTACCTCCTCCATGGTAAATACACCCTTAAAACATTACTATGATTAGAAACATAACCCATGCAGACGAATTTATAGAGATATGCTTCTTGAATGACAGTTTGTTTGATACCTTGCAAATGTCCTTTAGCATACTAGTAAGTTGTGATAAAACAAATGAATAAGACACAATACACACTGAATACACTTTAAGATTCAATCCTTAATACATTAATTTCGTCTTGAAAAGACCTTGAAACAAGAATTTACTTTTGTTTATAGCAGGAGACTATTCCTGTTTTTCCGTGCCTTACAAGCTGAAATGGACAATATCCAATACATGACATGGACTGAACAGTGGTTTCGATTTCTGAATATCTAACATCATTTACTATTAAAATCCTTTTCTAAGACATTCTGTAACAAATTTTATATCGGTTCAAGATGCAGTGGTGTTGACATTGAAGTAAAAAATAAGACTAAAACAGTAGGTTCATTTAACTGGTTAAGAATTGTCTGACCAACAACATTGTTAAATGCATGCGAGAAGGAAAGTGTGCGAATAAAATTGAAGCAATAGTTTATAGATATGTTCTTAATTATGGAAAGTAGCATCAACCTTACCCACATAGTGTATGTGAAATAATAACCTCGACCTCGTAGATATCTGTATCAGAGATATTCACATAGTCAGGGGTACAACCATAAACATGGATAAGCCCGTTCATTGACAAAAATATCCTTTTACTTTTCGGTAATTCTGTTAATGTGGAATATTAGTTTTAGGATTCTAATTAGTGAAAACTGCTGTCAAAAATCTTGACTTGACGTGTATAGGAAACACCCTGATCTTAGTTCAATGGTAAACGATACAAAATGTCGAAAATGACATTAAGAGAAATCAAAGCAAGCAATAGCATGCTCACAATTCCCAAGAAGGCCTGTCGATTCATAGGAAATTAACTCATCAATCATTAATGTCTAAATTTGTTTTCTTAAACTCCATCGATACAACTACTTTGCTGCTGCCGGTCGTTGAGACAATGTGTTTTTAGAAGTTTCCATTTCTTTGTGAAAAACATCTCTTTATTGTTCATTAGCGTTTTATTAAAATCGAAAACATCTCCTTTCGGGATTTAGCATTAAAACTGACAAAACGATACAACACGCTGCAAATCAAGTCCCAACAAAAAGCCAACTTCCTCAGAAAGCAATCAGGAGAAATGGTTAAAGTCAAAGGTGAATGAGAAAATAGCGACGAGAATGGACACATTAGATTTTAATCCCAATACATCTAAAAGAGACCTTATTTACTGTTAAACTGGTATTGATTGTTTTTCATTAGGGGAAACTATATACATGAACAGTCAAAGTTCGTAATTTTGGCGAATCAAATTGAAATCTGCACACATGGCATTACCCTGTGTGAATATTAGTAGGAACACAAGTCAAAAAAACATACATAAAAATAGAACACTGACACGATTATGGGTCAAATGAAGTTGCAGATATGTTAACCAATGACATTATGTTGCATGAAGTTCTGTAATAAACGTTGAAAGATGAACTATGGATAAACAAAGAAAAACGGAGAGCGTGAACAATTATATACAATGCTAAAAAGTGCAATTTACCTTCCAATTGGAAAAAATTCAATCTAGAAACGAAACTATATCTTCTGTCAGAAAAGCAAAGCAGTCATACATGGATAAAATGGATAAACTCAAAATCTGATGACCTCTAAAAAACTACACAAGAGGTAAACACTCACTAAATTCAGTCCCCTTTTTCCTTAATGATCAAATTTATGAATATAGTACCGCATTGCAAATATAATGAATGAATATTTCACAAGTCACATAAAACTTTTTCAACCTCGTAGCAATGTTGAGGAAGCTGCCCCATATACTGACAGTGCAATATATTCTAAAAACGAATTCTCGACTTTTAAGCACACTCCTTAATAAGTGTATTCAATTTAATTAATCCCTCTTCGGGATTCCTTCCTAAAAAGGGTAGTTTCATTCATTAAATGACTGTTCCAAATAAATACCTGTTGCACTGACTAGTTATTTTGCAACGTTTATTAAAAGTCTGACTTTAAACACGTTTTAAATTATTTTAGAGTTACGACATCATTTTTGACCTTCAATTGGCTTTCACACAGGAGATTACACTGATATATAAATAAAGATAAGCAGTATTGTGTGATGTCAGCATAACTTTCGATAGGGTTTAGCATTAGCATTTAGTATTATTAATAAATCAAAATTACCTGGCATTAAAAGCAATCTCTTAAAATGGTTTGAAAGTTATCTTGAAAATAGAGAGCAATATGTTGTAATTAATGGTTTTAAGTCTGATAAGAGTGTTTTCCTTAAAGGTGTATCTCAGGGATCTGTCTTAAGGCCGCCTTTTTTTATTGTATATATAAACAACATGGAAGAATCAGTAGTAATATACGCCTTTTAGTGGACTATACCTCATGTGATAATTAATGATCGATATGAAACGACTACTAAACATGATACAAGGCGAATTCCTGAAATGGCAGAAAAATGGCAAGTATATTTTAATCTAAGTAAGACAGAATCAATATGCTTTACTCGTAGATTAGAGCCGAAACTAATGCCAAATCTAACCATTAATGGTTAATATAACGTTATTCCCTCCATTGATATCCAGAAACATTTAGGTCTAATGTTACAACGGAATTGTTTGTGAAATAAACACATAAATGATATTGATAGTTGCAACATTTTTTAATTTTCTCAGAAGCCTGAAATAGCGTTTAAACGAAAAACATTTGGAAACAATGTACAAACATTTAATATTGCCAGTATTTGATTATATCAGCCATGTATAAATACGACTGTACCAAAAGGCAGTTGTACTTGAAAAACTCAATCTTGATACTTTGAGGCGTGCAAAATAACCAGAAGAACTGTCAGTGATCAATAGTGTAATCACAATTCCTCTGAAGTTTTGTCCATGTATACGAATTTCTCTCCAAAGCAAGTGCAGATAAGTGAATCTAATGTTAAAAAACAAGGATACAGCATCAACACTTAAGCAATGCTGCCTCTTTTCTTATCGAAAGAACTACTTTGTGAGAAAATTCAATTTTAGGGAATAGAATAGAATTATGATTTCTTTTTTTTTTTAACGTTTAATTGTAGTTTTTGTTCAAAAGTGAAAAGATACATCTACTAAAAGTTTCTTTTTCTTTTTATAAATTGATGTGAACATCTGCATATTTTAAACTGAAAGGGTTGGAAGCTTTTCATATATATATCATTTCCATACCGGCGTAAGTTGAAATGAAACGAATACCCTTGGGGAGTTAGGCATTGCAGCTAACAAACAAATTCATAAGCTGCTACTGGTCTTTCAAAGAGGAACGTGTATTGATTGCTTCAGATTTCTAAGAGGTACTGACTTTAGACTGCATGGAGGACCTTCTCAGAACGCGTCCTCTATTATTTGGTGTTAATTTGGTTGTTTATATAATTCATAAATGTGTAATGAAGCTTGCTCTAATTAGGTAAAAAATAATAATAAAAGTTAGAACAAATGGTTATAAGAATGATTTTAGTACATGTTGATTGCAGATAACGAAATGGATTTATTGGAACATGTTTTAGTGTTAATGTTTTAGGAGACTTTTTAAGAGGCTTTTTTTCATCCATCACTAGAAATAACGCTATTTTAAACAAAATATGAGATAACTCCTATTGACTCTCATTGTCAAAAAAAAAAAAAGATTAACCGTAGAATTTTTAAAATGCAGCATGAAAACGCAAAACGAAAACGCATTGTTTATTTTGTGTATTTGAAATCGGTGAAGTTACTGATCTATGTTGATGACAAATATTTCAGCCTTCGCCCTAAGTGATTAAGGTTTACTAGCAAAATGAACATATTCCACCTAGCCTTTATGTGCACAGCCATGATGTTTTGATATACCTTTGCTACTTCGACCGCCTTAACTGTTTCATTATCTATTGCAGCTTACTTGTAAAAAATGAAATCTATTTTATTGCCTAAATAAAATGCTAAAGTGAGTGCATAAGTACTCACATCACCTGAAATAGCTAAGTTGAGCTGAAAACTGGGGGCTATTGTACCTTTAAGATTCTGTTAGAAAATTGTGTTTTGCTATAATTTATTTGGGGGGGGGGGGGGGGGGAAGGGGGTTTGGTAAAAAAAAGAGAATACAGGTTTAAAAGTAAGAGTAACAATTAATGCGGTTTTTTAAATAGAAAGTAATCTATATAAACAACGATTTAAGCAACTATTGAGTTTTACTACACGAAAATGAATGGTTATTTCTGAACAAATATGAAACAGCAGAACATGAGGAAATATACTAATATTGAACTATTTGCAAAACTAAATAACATTAATCGCTTTTTGTGTCATGCTTTGTTAGTGTATCAACGACAGGGTACATAAATCTTATACAGATAAATATTCACTGACATTAAGGGTATGACTATTTTTCATTTTATGTACAAATGTGTCGATCAGTCGACTACATGCTGAAAAAAACCGTCTTCAACAGAAGACAACGGGATCAATATGAAAAAAAGCACAAAATGCTCTTGAATAAATCAACATCAATTCATAATCAATCGTACTCGTCTCAAAACCGATGCCTTTCAGAAAAACAGATGCAGATGCAGCTTATCTCCTTCTGAACCTCACCTTATCCTTTTTTCTATTTCTTAACTTTTTGTACTCAGACTGTAAATATTCTTTGTAAGATTGTGCACTATTTATTACCGATGCAGCTCAACATATTTAACACACTTTAAACCTTTATGTTAGAAATGTGAGGAAAGGAGTGTCCGAGAATATGATAGAATTTTCGGATGATAATTGCTTTTCTTAAAGCGAGATAAAAAGTTGACATCAGAGATTTTAATGCACTGGTTGTTTGCACGAGAGTCGCTTTTCATCGAACAAACAGAGCATTACATATCACTACACAGACGTTGCTTATAATTATAGTGCTTACCATCAAGTTTCTAGTCATTTATACACTAATCTACAGAAATGAAAATTCGATCATAACTACAATTACAAGAGAATAAACTAATCATATATCTTAAACACAAATACGTCATAGATACTTAAATTGCATATCTATCAATAAATTGTAACAATATAATAATTATTTCGAAATCTGAACAATTTCAAAATAACCGTTTTCATCCTTAACTTTGAAATATTTTGTTCAAATCAAGAATAAATGAAAATATTCACAGATAGTTGCATGATGAAGAAAAAAAAACATGGTAGTTGAAATATATTTTCTTAAAATGAAGAAATTAATCTCGTTGTCATTTAAATGTACGTACTCTGTTGATTTTTGCAGTGAGTATTAAGGAGTATATACGTAACAATATTGTTATGTGACTTTGACAAGTTGAGGTTCGAAGTGTATTCTAAAAATAAGCCATGTGAAAGACCTGTTATAGTTACCAACCGATTTGGAGGTGTGCATGAATTGGAACACCTAGGCACGTGCGAATTACATCGCACGTGCCTATGTGTTTCAATTCATGCACGCCGACAACGAGGTTGGTAACTGACTTACCATTCAACCATTAAAATCAATTTCAAGCAGTAACAATAACAATAAAAAAAATACACTTAGCACACGTTAAAATAATAGAGGTCCTTTTGTTGATATCCTTGGTACGATATTAATGGGGCTTTCAGATAAAGAAGGGTGCCTAAATGCGGTAGGCGACACTGACAGAAGCCTGAGGAAATCGCGCCGCACGTACAGCATGCTGACATATACATGCAAAATAACAGAAAGTATAACCAGGGTAAACATCACCAGAGTAACCACAAAAAAACCACCGTATACGTTTAAGATTTACAATCCTATCGCTTAAAAAAATCTACATCATTTGGTCATTAAAATGTCGTCTATAAGTCACCTGGATTCGCTGGTCTTGTGGTTAGTTCACTCGACATCTCTCAGGAGATTACGGGTTCGATCCCCGGTTTCGTCCAAAACGTGTTATTTCTCCTATTCTGAAATGCAAGTTATTTTACGAATCATCTTCACTATGAGAAATAACTACTTAAAACTTTGAACTTGTTAACAGGTGAGTAAGTTAGTTGAACACTGGTGTTCATTAATTTACCACCTGAGCACGAGCAAAACACGGTGTTCAACTAAGTTACCGACCTTAAGAGAACAATAGAGTTGAATGGTAATCTGTTGTATTAGTGTTCTTGCCTAAACAGATATAATCATAAATGCTTCATATCTTAACACTGTGCTTGGTATAACAGAATATTAATCACTAATGAATCAGCACCGGTGAAACACAGAATCAACCAGTAGGGAGTCATTCGTCGAATCTACATTTCTTCTCTCTGTATCAGTCATACAACCATGTAACTGTTCCCCAGATTTGATGTACAGTAAAACTGAACTAAATACGTTGAGGGGATGTTTATATGGCAAATAAATACTTGTGCAAATATGTATTGATCCATTTAGATTCAAGTATGCGTGGAATTCTTCTCTCCAAACGCAAAAAGTCTTTGCAATTAGTTCAGAGTAGACAATTCTAGTCATTTCAAATGTCCTATATCATCTAAACAATGTTACTCTGTTGCTAGATAAAAGTGTAGATATAAAGTTTCATTCTTATTTCGTCTTCATTGAAATATATGTTGCATGAGCCTTATCTTCATATTGTTGGAACTGTGTTTTCACATATTCAACATTACTGAAATACACCATAAATTTATCTTTCTTCTATCAATCTTCACTGATGACATAATCAAATCACTGTGTCTCACATCATTTATTTTGTAATGCTGTTCCTTGATGTGTAATGTGTAAACTTGGTTCTTAAACCATAATTATACACCTTAATACTGGGAAAATATATAATGTAAAGGTAGCTTAAACATAATTTACTCTTTGTCAAAGGACTTATTGCTGTATTTATAGGATGTAGGTAAACCCATGAGCATTGTCATTATGCAGTAACTCCCTTTGTTGTAGTACATTCTGTTAAACATCAACCAAATGGTCTGCAGTCCTAATTTTGCCTTTGAAGAATATCATATAACACATCTTTGTAAAATACATAGACAAATTACGATATTGTTATTGTCAAAAACTTGTCCTACGTTCATTGTCCAAAACGCCAAAGCAATGTTCTGAGGAACAAGTATATATAATTTGCAGGTAATGAGATACATAAGCATACTTTAGGAGGCAATGCAAATTGAATTTAGATATTTGAGCGTTAACATTCCCTTGAACTGCACTGTCTAAAATCATAAGCAAAACTGAATTTTTAAAAAATAAAAAAATTCAAACAATATTTTCTTTTAACAAATGATGCTTAATTTATAAATAAATTGAATTTAACCATGGTGGTGCACCAAGGTTTCAAGTGAATGTCAATAGGCAATGAATAAGAGGAAGCTAAATTAGTGAATGACTTGGGGTTTAACTTGTTTTGAAAAATACCTGTTATTGAACACGTGGGTGACAAGCATCCCGTATAGAGGGGACTGATCAGAGTGAATGGGGTCGAAAGGAAGAAAGAAGATACCAAAAGAAAGGCATAGTGAGAGAGACAGCAGGTTTTGGAAATTCGTTGGCCTGTCCAGCTTGGGTACTGTCGGGCAATTTCATTTTAGGAAACATAAACTTCACACCAATTTCTATATGTTTGAATTTACCTCATCACAGGTCCTATTTTATGCACAGGATGACTTTAATTGAGATGCAGAAATGTTCACATTAGTTTACATGAAAACTCGACAATGAGGCCACAGCTGGCAATTTATACATTTCTATACTTGCAAGATATTTTATATGGGTTTTGTTATAAGACTAACAGTGTAGAGCTTCATCGATTGGGATGTTGTCAGAGGATTTTGATAAATTGTCTCTGTGGAAGACGTTGCAATTGAGTAAGGTATGGAAAAATATGAAGTAATATTAAAATATTAGTAGTTTTTTTCTAAAATGACTAACATGTTTCACGGTGAAGAGGCATTGAAACAGCACCGTCCCTCCAGCTACTCTGCTATCAAACCATTCAGGAATTCCAATCAATGAGAATATATTTCTAGCAATCCTTGTTGGAATCCTTTAAATTTTAAGTAGTTCTCAAACCTTTACGAAACACCTACTTAAAATTTAACAATTTGTATCAAACATTGTGATGATAAGAGCAATTTTGTTTTCCTTTAAGTGTTACAAGCCTTTCGGAAAGCTTTCATTAGAATGATAGTCGATGCGAATTAAATACCCATGGGGGATTTAGCATTACAGCTGACAAACAGATCCAGAATCTGATTCGAGTCTCCAAAGAGGGAAATGTATTGATTGGAAAAAGATTTCTTGGCAGCACTGAAAAGAGGCTGAATAGATGTCCAGCTATGAGCTTGCGTTGAGATGTCCAAATATTTGCACTTCAGCATGAACATGTTTGGTGCCATTATTCGTCTGAAAATAACTAGCAATGCTCGACTTAAATCTTTCAGCTTCAAGTTTTAAAGTAGGCTATCAAAACTGTATTAAAAGTTGACTGCATAGAATTTAAAGCAAGGATTGTCAACTGAAGTAGATGTATTTATTATTGACATGTTCGTACCTGTAATTCTTATATTAATGTTATATTGATCAACCAAATATTGCAAACGTTTAAAGGTACCACACTATAAATTTAGAGACACACACACACATTTGATTTAATCTGGTGTAATAGAAAAAGTTCAAAGAGATTATTCCTGTCTCTCTTTGTTATAAACAAGACAAGAGCAAAGTAATTCTCTTCAGTGACCATCAGTGTACTAGATATGTGCTAATGGCGCCATAATTTGCGCTTATTCATCACTATATTTGTCACCATACCTACCTTTAAAGATTGGACGAAGGATGTTTAATTAATTTTAAAAATTCAAAATTAAACTTGAAATTGAATAGAAAATTTGACAAACTTAGGAAACGTTTTTGTAGTATATAAGTTAGTTACACAATAGGGAGTAAATGTTGTTCTTTTTTACCTCAGCTAGTGCGAATTCATCATCATCTTTTTTTGGAATAGGAACAATTATTCTTTTTTTCTATAATGCAGAAAACTTGCTCGAGTTGGTAGTAGGTATTCGAGCAATCTCAGAGTTGTTATACTTATAAAGCATTAATCAAATACAATAGTCCTCATAGGAACAGTTCAGTTAAATTGATATTGATCCTTATTGTATATCCTATACAACACATAATATTTTATGTGATTATGTGTTGACATTTTATCTCAGAAGGCTGGATGTATTTGCCTCAGTTCAAAGCAGTTGATAATTCTTATGGTGTAGATAAACTTAAACATTCACTTACAGTATGGCTAAGATTATGTTTCATTTTGTGAACATGAAAATGACCTGATATAGCAGACAGCAGGATCAATATACATGCACAAAAGGCTCTTGAGCCAATCCCCAATAATACATAATCAATTAAACTTGTCTCGAAACCGTTGCTATTAAGAAAAACAGGAGCAGATGCTGCTCAACTCTTTCTGATCCTTACATTATCCCTTTCTTTTTTAAACTTTGTTTGTGCACTCAGACTGTAAATGTGCAGAGTAAAGAAGTTGGGTCAAATTCCTTGTTTCTAAGATAAGTAATAATATTCCTGCTTTTCTGATCTGTTACACTTTCTCTGTCTCGCTTGTCAGCTGGAGAAATATAGCTACTTTGGCATGTCTCTGGTTTTATTTTGTCTATCTATACCTAATCTATCTATAATTGTGAATCTACAAGAAATAATAGCTTTGCAAACACCTGCAGCCACCACACTTTGAACCGTTATGTTTCAAATGATAGGGAAGGAGTCTGAATGTCCAAGAATATGATGAGAAAAAATTGATCTTCTTGAGTTAACATCAGAGGGCAACAACGATTGTGGAAACGTTTATTCTTGAAATACTTCAGTAGATTTTAATGTACTGGTTGATTGCATGAAACTCCCTTGTTATAAAACAAACAGAGAATATAAATTGCCTGTAATTATAGTGCTGTTGATCGATATACAATCCAGTTTCTAGTCAATTATACAAATTCCTATTGTTCAGCACTTGTTGAAACCTTACGAAATGAACAATTCGGCAAAAATACAATTAAAAGAGACTAATGCACAATATATAATGTTTTGTATTTGTGCAGATTTCAGTCAAGAATATACCTAAATCGTACCACCTAAAGTGGTATGAATACATGGTCACGATATAAAAACTGGAGATATTTTGGGCTAAAATGATTTCAGAATTAACGTTAACGTTATTTAAGCATGAAATGTTTGGGGGTTTTTTAACCTAAAATAATCTGAAAAAGATGTCAATCAAAATTAAATAAATAAACCTTAATAGATTGTTGGAGAATAAAAAAAACACATGATAATTAATTTACTGTATCCCAAGGAGCATCGTTAGTTGCTACAGAATATCCTGTCTTTACTGAACAAGGCGCTGATGTGGCCATTTGCTCCATTTTGTTTTGGACAAGTATTTGTCAGAAGAGCTCTGAATATTTTATGGAAACCCTTATGTATTGAGATGGGTAGCAGAACATAGGAAAACATCAGAAAAACGGTGTGTTGCAATACTCTCTTCCAGTTTATTATTTCAATAAGATCAATATGATTGCTTGAAATATTGAGAAATGGGAGTCATTGGCTGCTTTTGTAGGCTAGTCTTAAACCTTAATTCATAGAATACTACTTGATTTACAGCGAGCTATTCTGAAAGCATAGATCTTTTTTTATCTCATGTACATGATATTCAGTTTGAGTCACCTGCAAAATGTATTGATTTTCTATTTGACAATATCAATGCATTTTTTATCAGAGTATAGCTAATCAAATGTCATGTTCATTATTTGTTTATTGAAGTTTTTTTGGATAATTACAGTTATAATAATCCCAAATTCTCAAATATATTCTTAATTATCGATGATATGATCAAGTAGGGAATCTGACAAAGATATTGATGAAATAGACTATGGTTTATTTTGTTAGAACTTAATGCAAAAACAACGTTCGGATCAAACAATGGGATCAATACTGACTCGGGAGATGTAAATCTCAGACCTACAGACGTACTGTCTAGGGAGCACTCATAAACATTGTCAAAAGGGACTGAACACCATAAATTGCAGAATAGATTCCCTTTGATTATTTAATGAATGCGGGTGCAACTACACAAATATACCTGTCTATTAAATCCTTGAGCTGACATCCCAAGATTATTTGAAATTTCATTGACGTATACAAATTCATGTTTTTTTCTGTCAATTGCTGCAGAGAGGATAACCTCACTAAAGATACCCATGGGTAAACAGTACAACATTGCAACTTCCCATTACCAGATGAAGACATCCCTCTAAAGAAATTAATTCACCGGCAAAACTAGATAAGTTAGTGACTAGACAAGTAATGTAAACAAAGAATGATACAAACCCTCAAGCACTGCTGGTACATTCACATTGATTGAAATCAATTAAGAGGAAATTAAGGTATATGAGAATAAAATTCTAACAGTTCTTTTTCCCCATCCCTTACGTTCACATCTCCAACGATACAACTTCTTAGACTTTACGACCTGTATGAAAACTATTTTTTTGAATTTTTATTTTCCTTCATATTTTCAAAGCGTTTCAGAATGCTTTCATTAGCATGATAGTTGTAATGAATTAAATACCATCAGTGGTGAGAGAATCACAGTTGACAAATAGATTCACATACTGAATCGAGTCTCGAAGGAGAAATGTAAATATCGGACACAGATTTCTATGCAACATCTTTGATGGTAAGGGTACGGTTTGGTTATTAGACATTTCATTACCTCATAAAATAATATATTGGAAGATGGCATCGGGTTTCCATCCATGATTCATATTTTGCGTTAAGCATGTCAAATAGCCCAACATACTACTGGTCCCATAAATCATTAGATAACTATATTGAATTTGGTCATGACATGTAGTTGACATATGATTCTTATCACGTCGCTTTTGTCACCTGTGCATGCTTCTAAAAACATTGTGTGTGTCTGTTTGGTAAGTTTACACTGAACAAAAATAGTGACAAAATACTTTCATATCAGATAGTGTGTACTTTATTATAAACTTGGAGCAAAACTTACATCTAAAGGTAATAATTTTACCAGATCAATAATGAAATATGGGAAATAAATAACATCTTGGTTAATATACTCTTAGTCAAGGGTTCTATCTATGACCAACGTAATTGAGAATATTTCAATTTTATTATGCGCTGATATTTACTCACAGCACATTCAAAGTGTCAGAAAACTGTTAAACGTTGGGAAAAGTATATTGCACAAGACGGGTACCTTTATTCAGGCTATACAATGATCCCCTTTATTCTTCGCCAGCAGGAGATACATATAACATTGTTGCATCCTTCATGTAAAACAACACGGTCACGAATTCGATGTTAATATAAGATTTAAATGTTTTAGCCGTTCCTTACTCATGTACGCTTTCTCATATGGATATGAAAGAATCTCATGAATCATTTATGTTACTCAGAGACAATCACAAACTCTTAAAAATAGGAAACACAAAAACAATCTCCATGGTCAATATTTATTGTGTTTTAGCTAGATAGAAATTATATTTTATAAAATAATATTTTTGATGTTGTAAGTGAGCTAGGTTTTACCGCCGCTTGGGCTATGTGTCACAAATTAGAGGCGTCAAACTTAACGTAATAGCCTATATTTAAACAGACAAATGCAAATAAATACAGGGCGGAGACAAAGTTAAAAGTTATCCAAAGATAAATTGCATTGAAAATCAATATTTATGTGATTACAAAAGTGATTAAAAAAAGTTTTTGAAATATTAAGTTCATTTTGGCCAGCAAGATTCAAACAAAATATTCCTAACACCGCAGATTACGAGTATACTCGTTTTTGGGGTTCTCAGAATTTCACACAGTTATCTCGTAGTAACATGTATGGTATTTCAAAACAAGTTTCACATGTTGGTCATTGTGCTACATCATTCGTTACACATCCATGAATAAGTAGAGAACTATCAGATGTCTACAATGAGGTCATTAGTGTTTTAGGTGTGTTTATCAATAATGCAAAATTGTCATTGAGAAATGTCTCTCCTTGTCGAAGTCGTAGGATGGCATATGACAGCAATCTTCCGTTATATGAGGACGAGATGAGTTAATGACTTAATAGCTAAATTTAATGTTTTAATTTCTAGTTTTGGAAGGTCTTAATTGAAGATTGAGAAATTATCATTTTCCTTGTTAAAAAAGAATTGCTATGTTACCTTTACCTTTGAAAAAATCGATTCAAATGTTTTATTCCAACACAATAGCAGCATATTATGTTGTCATCAGCAAGATTGATGTAATGACTAAAACACTCTCAGGAGTTTTAAACCGAGCCTTCAAACAAAGCTTTATCTGATATCTTTTCATGGATCCCAGAGAAGGAAAACAATGTTATAGATTTTTGGAAAGAAATCACTGAAAGATATGAACAAACGACACAAAGTTTGTAATTGTATCCACACAAAAACGAGCGTTTGTGTTTCACACATTTTAATTACGCAATTGTAACAAGCATTTTGTCTCTTAATGAACAACATGTGTTTTAAGGCGATTTGAGAGCAAAATGATTCTTATTGGTACTCAACGACAAAGAAAGGATATTTTGAGTCTTTATGTTGCATAAATGAATATCTTAATTCAATAACATAAATTCAAAGATAAATTTGATGACTTAATTGTTCACCTATTAACTTTATAAGATATATATACATTTTCATAGTTTAATTATTTCTTCCATGTGATCATACTTAGTTGATAATCTGATTGATGTAAAATTGATGCATAGCAAAACATATACAAGAGTATTGTGCTTAAATCCATGCATTCCATTCCTTAACATAGAGTCTTATCTCCTGACATCCTTGTATTATATTTTTCTGTTTATGAGGGTTAACCCGAACTAAAGCACTCCATTAGGTTTGATTTATGGCAGTTTTGGTAGTAAGTCAGTGTTGTGTTGGCAGAATCTGATACCACCTTAGGTCGAGTCGTAAACATCAGTGGAAAGTCTACTCGTTCAACTTCCATAACTGCTTATACTCCATGAATTTAGCAAGCTGGGTCTCATCCAGTCGTTATTTTTGAAAACTATGATTGATTATCAAACAGGTATAAACATTTCATCTCACAACATACTAATGTCACAAAAATACACAAATTATCTAATTGATGCCATAATTACAATGCAACTAATATAAATATGAATATTTCAGAAATAGATTCTAAATCTTCTTTCTTTATCTTGACAAACCGTCTTCTGAATCTGAAAATACTAGTAATGCAGCGTGCAGCAATGGTACCAGTTGCCAGGTTGAACTGAATCGATGTGTGGTCCAGAGTTGACAGAGTTTAAGAGTAGCCTTCGTTTCTGGTGATCTATATTAATAGTAGACAAAAATGTAATATTTCTGAATATATCATTGTAACATTAGCATAAAAAGCATGAAACATATCTACGAATGAATACACCTCAGAGGCTTTAATCATGACTCCAAAGACTTGATGAGGATTAAAACACATTGGTGTAAATATTCAACCATTCATGAATTCAAAACGCCTGTGTATGGTTTTATCATAATTTATTTATTTATTTATCTATTCATATTTTTTAAATGTTAAGATGTCATTCCATACAAAAGCATATCAGGTTTGTAATGTGATATAATGCTGTGTGCACCTCTACACTCTACACACATTCAGTAGCACTTATCCGATAAGGATGTAACCTACACGGAGATGCACGTCCAGTGTATGGGAGCATTCTCTAACGTTGCATACTTTTGTTTATATTTACTTAAATTCAATTTTGTTGCACTTTAATATTATTTTGTAGAGTAAAGGATCCCGCTGTCTGTCTTTCGTGTCTGTTAATATTTACTTAAATTAAATTTTCTATGGACGTCTTGCTTTTTTACAACATCTACCACAAAGTAAAGGAAGCCCAGAACACTTTCAAAATATAGTCGATATTCACTTAAAACTATTTCATTATGACAATGTTGCTTGAAATTGAACGATTTTGATTATCATGAAGGGTGTTTTCCGTTTTCAGAATAAAGATTGATCTTTCATTATACTAAACAAACACACAATATTACCTCTGGAAGCGAAATCTATATCAATAAAAAAACACTAATTAATTACGTCCTTGCTAGTAGTATACATTTGTATGATTTCCTTTGACATTGTATTGAAAAACTGTCATCATAAAATCACTCATCATTAAACAGATGAAGATTTTTATCATCCCTGATTTTATTCTAATTAATAAACACCATCAAAGTGACCCTAGAACAACAATAGCCAATGCGAAATAGTACTTCATTTGTGTCTCGTCTCAAGGATTGGGCTTCTTTAATGTCAAGCACACTGCACAGAGAATGATGCTAATTTTGGACATATTTTTTAAATTTCTTTCTCAGAGAGCATGAAACGGCACGTATCTGTCTGTGGAAAGCCCCCAAGGTTGTATTTCTTTCCACACTAAATATGTTGATTTCCCTGTGATATTTCTTTAGAATATACCTATTTGAAGATCTAAAGAGATGGCAAACCAGGAAGAGATATTTAGATATTTGAAAGAAACTATGGACTAGTTCAATTCTAGAGTTTATCAAAGAAAATTCCTGTTTGTGGCATTAGATGCCTTTACAGATTTGAGAAAAGTATTTGATTTGATTTGAAAATGGATTTTCAATTTGATGCTGTTTTCTACATTGTTTGTAAGACTGGTACACAGCTGCCAATAGCACCTAATGCTGCAAATATCTTATGTACCTTTGAATATGTCAGAGCTCATCAATCATATCTTTGATTATAGAGCGAAGTTAGTTCATTCTAAGTTAAGATTAATTTTGATGCTAGGATTAAACTTTGATAAAAATTCATCATACGATATGAACTGTTAGTATTTTAGTGATAAATAACAATGTAATATGGCACTTGTACATATTCTGATTGGTCAACACATTGTTTCATTAGTATAGTTCTTACATTTCCTTTTAACTTTGCCCGGTCCAATGGGAACCGCCAAAAAATCCCAAAACGTTATAGACGCTACATGTACATCTTATGATTGATCCAAACGCAATACGGTTTCATTGAGCTAGGTCTTGCAGCTAGAAACCATACCTAGAGTGACAGACGAAAGGACGGACGTACAGAGCTTACTCCCATACCTCTACTAACAACAGTTGGGGGTATAACAAGTACTTAAGCAGACTTTAAAACATGTGCCAGTATAAGACAGATGTGATGAATGGAAGCAATTACATGAATGGAAGATTGATGTAGGAATACAACACTTTTTTTGCGTTAAGTTATTTTTTTAACATGTCGTGAACATGATAAAGTAGAAAACCTAATATGTAAAAAAACAACGAGAAAAAAAGCCACTGCCCGGACTGAAAGACAAAGACTAATTAGTTTCTTGATATTGAAACATAGCATTAAACTTTGCTGATGGCCTTCATGACTGCTCAATTTGGTAAAGAACTCGTTGTAAAGTTAGTATTCTGATAACCTGAGGAGAATGGTAGAAATATACATCTTTATGAAGTAATAATTACATAACTCTGGTTACTCAGATTTCACGTTGTTGTTTAGCTATGTCTCAAAGCATTGCATGCGTTTATGAATTGAAATGCAAGGGCTGGAAAGTTCGAACTTATAAACTAAAGTCAATGTTATCCCATTCAGATGAAATATCAAAGATGCTTCTTAGATAAAGTAAGAATGAAAACTTCATTCACCTTGATGTGAATAAAATTGTCATTGTTTCCTTGTGACAAACTATTCTGTTTCACCATTATACATAAATGTCTTCAGAAGATGGCATATCCCATCGGTCTTCCACAATTGCGACATACATAATTGTAATAATGCAATATACAACTCTGATAAAACCAGAAACCACAGAAGTACAGTTTCTAAGTTTCAAACAAATACATTTTCAGAAAGCTGAAAATATAATGAAGGCACCATCTCAATGCGTGGGTAATACCCATGCGAAGTTGCAGTAATATTTGAAGAATGAGTGTTTTTATTCTGCTCCAGTGATGAAGTTATCCGTGTACAGAATCCAAATTGAATTTATTTCAGTTGAACAAAACAGTTTTTCCCCCTAAATCTGTCACTATCAAAAGGCTTCACTTCAGTAGGTGGGTCACACACAAATAAAGTTTCAGAACGCTGTGATAAAACTATTTTAATTCTGCCCGGAAACGAAGCGAAACGAAAATTCAATTCTTTCCCAACCAAAAGAAAAAGGAAAAATATCAAAAGGCTTCACCTCAGCAGGTGGGAATGATATTTCAAAGTTTCAGAAAATATACTGAACGGTTTTTGAGTTTTGTTCAGGTTCACAGTAGATGGTTGGATGCACATACAGACATGGCGATTACTGTTTCTCATGATATTATCTGCAGAAGGGGCTATTGCACAGGTTAAGGGTTTATCTGGTTTCAATAGCACGTTGGAAAGTTGTTTTGTTATAAAACAAATTACGGGTAAAAGAATATAACAAAACAAAAAACACTTTATCGAAATACGATACAAGTTGTGTTTTTGTATTGAATGTGTTTGTTGTCTACATTTGATAATGCATTTGTTAATATACAGATAACACTTACATAATATAGAATCCTTGTGACTAACCTATGGCAAATAAATGGAGCATTAATTTAGTTTAAGACAAGAACAAAAGGCTTTGGGTCAAACATTTTACCAAAGCTCTGTAATTCTTATTGGATCTATGGATATCCTTTGACAAAAATTAATGCAAATATGGAATATGTTAAGATTATATCATTCTTTCAAACAGGGCACCAACTAGGAAAATGATAAAGGAAATGAACAGAAAACACTGGAGAGGTTCTCATGATTAAAATAAATAATAGCATGCCCTGCAAATATCCTTTGACGTGAGATATCGCATCAAATGTGCGAGTTGTCAGAGACACTACGTACTATTACAACAAGACAACTCGCACTTGGTTTTGGTTCGACTGTTTGTGAAATATTTTCTTTATAGATTAACCTTGAGGGAACGGTTAATGTCTGCAGAAATTGATGATTTTGATATTTGACTATCAGATCCATTCAAGAGAAAGGATAGAGATTATGTTCGATTGAAGAAAGACAGAACTATCCTTTGGGGAAAACGTCCAAGCCAATTTAATTCAATTTCAGATTAAATTTCCGCAAACTGCCTTTGAAGTAAAATATCACATAAATACTCTTTATTATGCCATTACTTACAAACGAGGAAAACTGACGAAAGAATCAGGTAGCATTTGTATCCCAATGTCTTTACCATGGGGATAGAGAACTATAAATGCCCTTTGCCAAAACATTTCTTTGTTCACATGTATCAATTAATCCGAAATTGGTACATCTGCCATACTTCCTTACAATCTTTAAAAAAAAAATGTGGACCTCAGGTCACAAACAGAATGTGAGTGAGTGAGTGAGTGAGTTGGGGTTTAACGTGCTTTGAACAATATTTCAGTTATTAAACACGTGGATGACAAGCATCCAAAAGAGAGTGGACAGATAAGGGAGAAAGGGATCGACAGGATGAGGGAAAAGACGGAAAGAAAGGCACAGTGAGAGATAGAAAGCAGGTTTTAGAAGGAATCAGATTTGGTCTGGCTTCTACCCGTCGACCTGTCCAGCTTGGGTGTCCCTACCAGGAGCATATAAGCTCCGGCTGGCATAGCTCTCGGGGTCTCTGAAGCACGCAAACCACCACACCACGATAAGGTACCAAGTCCAGTGGTGGAAAAACAGAATGTAATGGGAAGCTGTTTGTAGGTATTTGTTTTCCCTGGGACTTATAGGGAGATTCAACGTCAATCCCGATTACATAAATCAACTGAACACATTTTATGAAACTTAAACAAACGAAATTCAAATAAAATAATCAACAACTTACTATCTTCACTTTTACAGGCGTTTTACTTCTCAATAAAGATGACATTTGTCACCTCATATATATCAAAAGCCATCAACTATTTTGAGATAACTGAATAAGTTATTTGTACTACGACTAAAATTATAGATTCCTATCAATATTTTCATTTTAGAAATAGTTGAATCTTAGAGACCAAGAACCCTGTCTGAGGATAAATGACTAATATTTGGAATTGCTAATATAAACTTTCGATTTAGAAAACAATGATTATTGTCCTTTCCAGGTTTCTTATTGAAGATATGATGGCAAGAAGTTGTTGTCAATAAATAAAAAGGAACTTTTGGTGGTAAAGTGGTGGTTGTAGGACTTTCTTGTAAATGTTCAAATTGCTCAATTTAAGAGTTGCAAAGTTCAAGGTTTCATTGATGTTTGTAAAGACTTATACAAATGTGCACCTACATATAATGTACAGAAACAATGACCAATGGTTTTAAAATAATAATGGTCACCTCAACTATGAATTTCTGTGGAAAATTTTATGACTGCTCATACAACGCAAATAAGATAGTTTTAATTAGAGAAAGGCATGATAATTTAGAACGATCCAACTTTCCTCTGGACCCTACACTGTGACCTGTTCAACCTGCTGAATATGTTGTGAATTTGTATGGGGTTTACTATAGTGAGACTCTTTTCATCAAATTCTAAAGCTTTAAACAGCTAAGAGAGAACATGAAAATCTTTTTTTTTAACCAGTTGAAAATAAAACAACTGAACGATATCTACAGCAATTTGCTCTAATAGTTGTGTTCTCTGCTTGTTACTTGTATTTCTAAAAATATTGAAATCAGTTTTATTTGTAGAGTTCGTTAGCTTAATGTTTGCTCTTTTAATGCTCAAAACATACTAGGACAGACTCAAAGAAATACAAAATCAATTCATACACGTACCAGTAGTAAATCTGTTTGTAATAAAAAAGGGTTCGTGCTTTTTTAGTTCTGCTTCTCACACAATCTGTCTTTATTTAAACACTGTCTGAGTACATTTGAGTTTAAAATGCATTCGATTGGATTACTAGTAATCATGCATTGAGTTTCATGGGCTGCTACGATTTAATCATGTCAAAGGTAAAAGCTTAATTCCCGCATGTTTTTTATGTTGACTGCTTAATGTCAAATACATCTAAAACAGATCATGGTCACATTTTGATGCTAGAGACCTAAAGTGCTGATTTAACCATATAGAAAACTATTTGGAAACCTTTCCCTTTTAGTGGAAAAAAGCCATCTGCATGCGCTAAATCACGAATATGTTTCTTCAATAACAACTTGTTTGTGCAAAAATACCCATTGAGATAGTAAAGTGTCAAATGATCCTTTTACCCAGTTTTATACTACATATTACTATTCCACTAGATTTATACTACACACAAAAGGAAACAAGCTGCTGAAAACGTGAATAGATGATAGATGATGTCCTTCGGTTAATCAATTCTAATTGAACCATGAATAGCAGGGGGATCTCAATTTAATTTCCCCCGTTCTTCTATTCCCACAATATTTACATAGTGGAAAGATAATATTCATTGGTTAATGTAAAGGATATGATGAGTCAATACGTAGTTTTAATGTTTTAATATCTAGAATTGGAAGGTTTAGGTTTACGCTATAGAAATTCTTATTCTTCTCATTAATACAAAATAATTGCTGTAAAACCTTTACCTTTGAACAAATTGATTAAAATATTTTGTTTCAAAATAAAAGCAGTATCATATGTTGTCATTAGCAAGATTAATCTAATGACTAAGCACCCTAAGGAGTTTCAAACCAAAAACCTTCAAACAAAGCCATATTTTAGATCTTTTCATGAGTCCCGAAGGAGGAAAAACAATTGTATTGATTTTTGGAAGGAATCACTGAAAGATATGAACAAACGACAAAACGCTGATTTTTTAATACATTTGTCAGTGTATGTTAACTTATACATTTAAACATGACCATAAAATTTACAATGTAAAATATGGGTCATGAATGTTAAAAACTGATTGTATCAAACAGAATAGACTTGTGCAAATAATAACTAGATAAAAAGTATATTCTTTATGCAAGGGCAAACTTACGTGAACGGTGAATGTCGCACCAGTGTCGCTCTATCATGAAACAATCTCTTTTACCTTTTTTCATTGATTTGCATCTACTGAAGATCTTTTTATAAGTGTTTTTTCCAGGCCTAGTGACAATAGTAATGAATAATCAGGACAGGATTTCGCTCCAAGTATGTGGAATGTATTATATGAAGTAATATTTCACACTTAGTACATGTAAACAAGTTAGTATTCTATTAAAACTCTATTTTAGTTGTATCATCTGGTCCAGGTTGTTTACAAACAGAATGGAGATCTACCGGTGATATATTTGAACTACTATGGACAAACGCTTGTCTGTCTATCATCATTGAACTGCTGAAAAGTGTATGACATTTTGCAATCCACATAACATGAATGTGTAAATTATAGGTATGTTGCGTAAGCTGGGACTATATCTGTAACTTTTAATCAAAACCAGAGAGTATAGGTCAATAGTTTGTTTGCGGTCTTTTTAATCATTCTTATTAATTACACAAACATATGTTATTAGCACAAACCCAGTAATAGATCCTGACATGCTTGTATTTTGTCTCTGTTTTATTAGGTTTTACCCGAACTAAAGTTGCTCTCTATTAGGTATGATTTATGGGGGTTTTGTTAATAACTCAGTACTTTGTTGGCAGAACCTTTTACTTTTTAAGTCAGTTTTCTGTTTGAGAATAAAGCATATTTTTTCAAATTACTAAATAGATATTAGGTATACTCTGTAAAGGCACAGTAAAAAAATAAATATTATTTTTACACCTTGTCAATTGTAGTACACTCAACTGACCATTAAACTCCATGTGTTTATTTTCCTTAAATATTCAATTAATAACACTTTCATTATGGAAATTACTGTTAAAAACATATGATACCTTCTATCATCCCTAATATCAATTTTAAATTATGAATAATAAACTTCATTAAAGTGATACTACAAAAACAATAGGCGCCGAGAAAAAGTTATTCTTTTATATCTTGTCTCAAGTATTTGGGCTCTTTTTATGTCGAGCACAATGCACAAAGAATGATGCTAATTTTAGGCATATTAATCATATTTGTATCTTTGAGAACATAAAATGACACGTCTCTGTCTGAGAATAGCCCCCAAGGTTGTATTTGTTTCCACACTAGTTCTGTTCATTTCATGTGATATTTCTTAGACCGTCACACACATTTACAATACCTGTACAAATCATGGGTTATAAAAGTATATAGGACAAGATAAATAATTAACTACCGTACTAAGTTTTAATTACATCTTGCCGTTTTTTAGGTTTGCTCTGGAAATTAAATTCTAAGTTACGTTATCAAGGATCATGCTAAAACTAAAAAAAACAAGACATTGAAAACCAAAAATCCACTTCTACAAATTATGATTTATCCATATAGTTTAATTGGAATGGGTCTTACAATTCTTAGTTTTATTCCGGAAAGGAACGAAAAAAATGCTTCAAGGAAATCGCCAAAAGCATCCCCAAAAAACTAAATATGTAGACATTGTAACTGAGCCACATAGCAAGTTTCATTGAGCTCGGTCTAACAATTTTTAGGGAGGTACAGACGAACAGACTGACGGAGCCTACTCCGATATCCCCACGTCAAGTACAGTTGGCAAGGTATAACTAATAACACAGTAGATACATTCTCTAAGATGACTTAAAAACTATTGCCAGTATCAGACAGATGTGATGAATGGGAGCAATTACATGTATAGAAGATTGATTTAGGAATTTAAAAAAAACTTATTTGCTTAAAGTAATTTTTTTAACATGTCGTCAACTTATACCTTATACATTGAGCAAGAAGCTACAAACAAGTAAATCATTAGAGGAAGAGAAACTACAAATTAATCCATGGTACCGCCGAGACTGAAAGACAAACACTCATTGCTTCCTTTATATTGAACCATATGTCAACTGAATTTTGCTGATGGGGTTTGCTAACTACTCACTTAAGTAACAGACTCGTTGTAACGTTACTGTTCTTGAAAGCTTAAGAAAATGGTAAAAATATATAGTTAAATGAAGTATTTTTTACATGAGTCTGGTAAGTCGCCTTATATTTGGTGTCCATTTCACGTGGTTGTTTAGCCATTTATGTAAAAGTCTATATCTTCTAAAGATTAAAACTGCAAGGACTGGAAATTTCGAACTTGCAAACTTCAGTCAATGTTGAATTTTTCAGTTGAAATATCAAAAAGGCATCTTAAAACAATTAGAATGAAGCGTTCATTCAAGTTAATGTGAATGAAATAAAGACTTGTTTGACATGCCCTTCTTTCTTTGTGACAAAGTATCCACAATGCTTTACCCTTTTACTTAAACATCTTCTTAAGGAGACATGTCAGAACTGTCCTCAATAAATTGCAGTCTAATAATGATAATAATAATAATGAATATTTATAAAGCGATATATCCATACACAAGGTATAACGATACAAGTATACATCTTTTCAATAATAAAATCTACAATTCTTATATTACCAGAAAATACTGAAATACATAAGTTCTGCTCCGTATATAGAGTCAACGTGTTTCCATGGACAGAAATAGATTTTCAGAAAGCTTAAACTATCAAGAAGGCACCATTTCAATGCGTGGGTAATAACCATGCCACAGTTTCAGACATATTTGAAGCTCGGTTTTTTAGATCTGCTCTAGTGATGAAATTATCCGTCTAGAAAATCTAAATTTCATTTGTTTCAATGAAACAAAACAGTTTTTTTCTTATATCTTTCAGCTTCATTTCAGTAACACATCGTGTAAAGTTTCAGAACGCCGTGAGGAGCAGTTTGTTTTAATATCTGCTACGGAAACGAAGACAGACCTGTAAAAAATCAACATGTAATTATTTCCCATATTTTCCCTGATAATATCAAAGTATCACTTCAGTATGTAGGCAATAGTATTGCTAAGTTTCGGAAAATATACTTAACAGTGTTCTGCTACGGATTACTGACAGACGGATGGATGGAAAAACGGGTAGAATGATGACTATATCAAACGATATCACATGTTGAAGAGGTAACAATTATTTTTAAAAATTCAATAGTTCAAAAGGGAACGACAGGAACAACGAAACAGTTTACTAAAATAAAACAGAAGTTGTGTTTGTTTATTAAATGTAAAATATCGTGCTCTCCAAATAAAGAAGTTGCCATCCATAAAAAATCATTTGACCTCAAACTTCTAAAATGCCACTAGAAGAAGTTTTATTAAAGGTGATTGGCTGTCTCCGTATGTTAGATAATACCACTTACAGAATATAGTATAAGTGTTATAAAACCATGGGACAGAATATTAAGACAAGAACAAAGGACTTTTAGGCAAAATCATTTCCCTTTCTAATGCTACTAATTATATATATAAAGCTCAGTAATTCTTATCGGATAGAATCAGTATTCTTTAACATAAATAGATTCAGTATGGAGTAATATATATAATATAGTAATAATATGAAATAATACACGATAAACACATAACTTCCTATTCATGTTCTTAAATACGGAGCAAACAAAAGTTTACACTGGTGCTTATTTAGATGTTGATACTTTTTGTTTTTAATATTATTTGATGTTCTTATAATATTGTATAAATTATGATACTTATGACTTTAATCTGTTTAAGAAATAGCATTTTCTGTAAAGACCCATTGATGTGAGATATGACATATAAGCTGTCGAACAAGCCTTAGTTATCAGAGACACTAGGTACTAATAGAGCCAGACAACTCGCACTTGATTTTGTTCAACTCTTCAGGAAATATTCTCCTCATAGATTTACCAGGACGGAAGAGGCAATGTCTGCTGAACGTGATGATTGTGATGAAACGTGACAATAAGATCCACTTAAGAGAAATAAAAAAAGGTCATGTTCGTTGGATGAAAGACATAACTACCCTGTAGGGAAAAGGTCCAAACAAATTCAATTCAATATCAGATTAAATTTCTGCAGACTGCCTTTGAAGTGAAATATCACATCAATACACTTCTTTGTGTCATGTCACTACTTACAAACGAGCCAAAGTGGTGAAACAATCAGGCAGCATTTCATTGCGCTGTCATTATCATGGGGATAGAGGGATAAAGAACTGTACATGTATGTGCCATTTGTCAAACCATGTCTTCTTTAACATGTACCATTGAAACCGAAATTTGTACATCGTCGCAACTTCCTCATAATGTTTTATAAAAATAATATTCTCGGACCTTAGGTTACAAACATAATGTTATGGGAACCTGTTGATAAATATTTGTTTTCCCTGTGAGTTTAATGAAGATTCAATGTCAGTTGCTTTTTCAAGGTTTTATTCATACAGTCATGTTTATAACGAGTTATCAATGTGCAACGTGTAACACTGACATATTCTGTGCAGAAATAATGACCAATGTTTTTCAAATGTTCATGTTCACCAACATTATGAATTTCTATGCAAAAACCCTTCAATGACTAGTCCTTCGAAGCAATTGAAGATGCCATGCCTTGTTTGAATGCTTCTCGCACAATCTGTCTTTATTTAAACACTGTCTGAGTACACATACTGTGCATGATGAGTTGTAAGAATGTCCTAAATGCTCATTCGAGTTCACAGTTCAGTTCGGTAAACAAGCCTTAGGGGCTACTCTAATTTAATCATGTCATAGATTTTCAAAGGCAAACGCTTACGTCCTACATTTTGACTGATAACACCTAATGCAAATAACGGTCATATTTTGATGCTAATGGACCTAACTTCCTAATTAAACTATAAGGAATGCAAAAAGCAAACTTTTCCCTGTTAATAGCTATAGAAAATAGTAAAGCGTGGGTGTGTTTCTTCAAAACAATCTATTGTGCAATGAAACCATGTTAGTAAAGCGTCAAGTGATCTATTTGCAAAGATTGGAGAGAGGGAACCATTGGTGAACATGCAATGACAAATTCAATGAGACTTAGCACACGACTTGATATATAAGTTCACTGAGAATTTAATATCTTGCGCGTCCTCCATTAAAAATAATGTAGTCATTGTTGTCACACAAATTCAGGTTTGATTAAGCCTGTCAACATGTTATGTAAGAAACAAAGAGTCACGATCGCTTTCAAGAGTATTTCACTTATATCACGACTTTTAGTATTTTTGCATGGAGAACGCCCTCAACACTACTATTGATATGCATTGCGGTGAAACCTGCGAGCAATTGCTGTAACTAGCGAACCATGGATGGTACTGGGCTGAAATTCACTGTAGAATGACACCCAAACCTTACTGCATGTGGAACAGTTTTCTCCTGCAGAGAGCTGAACCTTTTGAACGAAATTTGAAGAAATACGATTTTGAGAATGTTACACGGTTTCGCAGTTGGTTAAACGTGTACTGTTTGTGTAAAAGCACTCATACAGCTAAGTTTTCAAAAAAGGATAAAGATTTATCGCCGAAATGTGTTTGTATTGTTTTTATTGTGTTGTTGCTGGTGAGATTGGGACTACCGAGCTTTTTTGATATAAGAAGATTTTCAACATGGAACTTTAGTTTATGAAATAGTTTTCAGATGACCTCGCTGATGAATTAGCTTTATTGTTGCCTATAACCAAATGGCTTAGAAGTCAGCAAAAGAAAATGTGGGATTGGAAAAATGTTTTATGAACAGTTTAAATAACCCTGATTATGGGGTGATCACTTTTATATTTTCGTATTGCGGGCAAGCAGAAAAGAGAGTCTGAAAAGATCCTATAATTATTACAAGGGTTGAAGTTTTAATGTGATGACTAGGTTTTAGGATAACTTTTTTGCAGGGAAGATGTTGCTGCCATCAAGCAGCCTTGATGCGTCAGTTGTTGAAGGTGTGACAGTTGCTTCGTGCAATCCTTTGAACCATCAGTATAAATTGGTTTGTAGTCAGAATGAAAATAACGGAGTTGATTGAAAGCCTGCAATAATATAAGTTGATTAGTTTCTTATCTTTAATGACTGGCTAAGCTGGGATCAACATGGGGCTTGACCAACTGACATAGTGGAGTGGCCAGCAAACTGTGTTCTGCAATAGTTGAGAGTTTGATATCCGAATTTTCAACATGTTGTTGGATATTTAGATTTATTTAGAATTGCTTTGCATTTTGAAGAATACAGCTGCTGATTCTCAGGATTAAAAAAGCAGTTGTAAGCGGGATTTGAAGGGTTAGATAATAATTAAGTTATTAATTAAAGTACTAATTTTAATAGGCCGATCTGCAAGGGATGGATTATCAGCCTAAATGTAAAGCTAAAGTTAAAAAGGCCTCGAGGCATAGTCTGAGACCCTAGTGGTGGATTGTATCTAGCATTTTGATATATTATAGGCGGCGGATCCATAGACTAGGGATCTATAATCCAGTTTTGAGCTGATGAGTGATCTATAGAGATAAAAAATAGTTTCTTCATCTCAACCCCATATATTTGATGCGGCTTTCAGAATTATTTTGTTATAAACGGTTACTCCATGTCCCTAGTGATAACTTAAATGTTTATGTATTACAATTAAAGCCACAATAAAAATAGTCCACTTCAGTTTGACATTTGTGCCCATGAAATTTTGCCATGTGTAAAAAGTCACATGTTTGAGTGACGCTGTAGAGTTGTAAAATCACTTTTGAAATGTCATATTCAAAGACATCAATGTCATCGCTTCATGCTCTAGTGAGCATATCAAATAGAGGTAGCGACAGCTGAGAGGTTTTCTAAATATATAAGTAGGATATAAACAAAAGGTTCAGATGCACGCTGCCTAAAAGCAACAAAACTTTTAAGATACATATGGCAATACAGTATGTTGCGAATGTTGAATCATCGAAAAGCTTTTTTAAATTTGTAAATCTGTTTTACTTCTTTATTGCTATGGTGCAATATATCATTTTTGATTAGTTTTCGCATCTTAATATCACATTCCACACCAACTTTTATCATGAATGGTGAACCTTATCTTACATGTTATCGTCTAGTTGTGGTATTTTATTAACTTATATAAACAAAGTTATTTACACATTACTTAGCAACCTATGGTGTTCATGGGACATTTATATGTTAACGTTTCCTATCGAATTGACATTTTCTGAAGATGTTCATGGTCTTTTCATTTAAATTATATTTGATAACATTTTACTTTTACTCGAAGCCGTGAAGATTCTGCATGCCCCAATTTCACTGATTAAAATTGTCCAAAAAACTACTTGCTTCATTATGTATTTTCAATTTAAGGGTAGCTAAATGATACAGAATTGTAATAGCTAAATGAATCGATAGCTTTTAGAAGTACGTCGTCTCTTCTTCATACATGTAAGTGAAGATAAGGTTTGTCTGTCTACACTCACAAAGTCAGTATCTTATTTAAGCTGTTAAGAACATCTTTGAATAATTCTACCTCAACAGTAAGCTCAAGAGTCTTTGTAGATCTTCATCTCACAAAGAAAGCCACTTTGATGAAACAGTACAAATTGATTGACGGTACCTGAAACATTATGGCGTCAATATGCAGTGTGTACATTCCTGTTATATGAGGATTGTCCCAAAAGTTTCCGGCCTGAATATGAAAACATGACTGAAACGCAACCAAACTGTGCGTGCATGAAGAACCTTCATTGACGTGTTGATGGCATGAAAATCACGAGATGCATACTCTTTAATTACAAATAATAGCCTGTCATTCAAAGGTACCCTAACAACTTTTACCGAAATGGAGAAAAGTGAATGTAGGGCTGTTATCAAATATCTGAGTTTAAAAAAATACAAACAAAGGAAATTCATGGGGATATGCTACAAACATTAGGTGACTCTGCTCCTTCACATTGCACTATTAGACATTGGTGTGCTGAATTTAAACGGGGTAGAGTAAGCACTAAAAACGAGCCCCGTCCTGGTCGTCCATCTGTTGTCACCACAGGTGAAAATATTGAGGCTGTTCTTGACACAACAATGTAAGAAGAGGCGAGTGACTATCAGATACTTAGCTGATACTCACAACATCAGTAAAATATCAGTTGAACTAATTATACATGAACATTTACATATGAATAAGGTATCAGCACGCTGGATCCCCAGGGTGTTATCTGAGCACCGAAAGCAAAAAACGTGTCATGGTCAGTCAGCAACTTCTTGACCAGTATCCTGAGACAAATAGCCAAAGCATGCAATGGAAACATAGCACATCACTCACCCCTAAAAAGTTCAAATCTTGTTCCTCCAGTCTCAAGGTCATGGCATCCGTTTTCTGGGACTCTCAGGGTGTAATAATGATTGATTATTTAAGGAAAGGTTCTACAAACAATGGCACTTATTAACTAAATGAACTACGACAATTACGCGAAAAAATCGAGGAGAAACGAAGGGGTAAACTGCGCAAAGGTGTGTGGCTGTTCCACACCGCCCAAATTGCAGTCAGTGCAGCACACGATTGTGGGTTCAGGATTCTCCCCACCCTGCCTATTCTCAAGAACTAACCCCCTCAGACCTCTTCCCTCGACTGAAAACAGAGCTCCGTGGCCAAAGGTTTGAGACTGACGATGACGTCATTGCTGCAGAAGAGGAGTTTTTGGAGTCTCGTGATAGGAACTGGTTTTCAGATGGGTTGCAGATGTTACAAAAACGCTGAAACAAATGCATTGAGGCCAAGGATGATTCTGTCGAAAAATAAGTCATACAAATTTGAATGTTTTTTTAATTTTGATGGTCAGGCCGGAAATTATTGGGACACCCCTTGTATTCTTAGCGCTGATCTACATCATTATCTCATTTGAGAAGTATTTAGAGTGGCGTAAGGCAAATGAAGAGAAATATATGTATTTTGACTACAAAATTTCATATATTTGGAAGGTACTAAACTGATAAACAGTAAACGACAGAATAAGAATCTGAAACAACTGTTATCAAAAGCGTTTTTTATTGACTATAAAGAATCGAGTTAGGAGGAAGAATCACAAAGTGTAATAGGCCGAATTTCGGACATGGTAACACATTTACGAAGTAAATTCATTCACCTTTAAACAGGAGTGCGGCTACAAGAACTACAAATCAAAACTCCAAATTATAGATGTAGCCCTTTTTGTGCGCACATAAATAAATGCACAACTAGCTCAAATCCTCAGTTTGCAATCTGTCCAATCTATGCGCACAGAGAATGAAGAGCTGAGGAAAATCAAGGAACGAACGTTTATTAAAGGATATAAGCCTAAACTTAACTGTAAATAATAATAAATCAAGTTGACGTCGCATTCACTAATTATCGTTATAGTGGTATGCCAATAATGTCATGAATCACGTCCCTTGCTATTGTTAACGCTACATGCCATAGTAGCAAGAATACCCTGATGATCACATTAGTGGGAAACCGGTTGGTAACTAATCGATATGCAAAGATTCATCTTCAGTCTTTTATTTTTAAGAATATATATATATATATATATATATATATCAGGTCAATGACGTTGAGTCTGTGAATTATATGATTTCATCAAATTATTATATATAACATCATTACTCAGTTTGAGCATATGCATTGTACAAAGTCTTTGTACACTTGTAGCATGTTGACGTCATATTAGCCTACGCTTATTGGTTTTTGTATGCCTCGTCTCAATAATTGTGTTTCTTTTTAAAAAAAAAAAGAAAACAAATGTCACAGAAAATGATGCCAATCTTAGACGTATTATCTATATTTTTATCACTAATAACATAAATGAGCACGTCTTTGTCTTAGAAACCGCCCCCCAAGATTTTCTTCTTCTGTTCAGAAGATCTATAAAAATCAGAAAAAACGATCTTCAAAGAATTAATTTGGATAAATATGTTAGAGCAAAAAGGTATATCATTTTTTTATTATCAAAACAGCACTTTCAAAAAAGAAAATTATTATACTGTTTGAAGTGTTATGAGTACTACGCACGAGACAGGGCTATTTCTAAAACTAATGGCGAAAATATCCGTCTTGTGTCAATTGTTACCATGGTGTGTTAAATCTCAACTTATCAACCGCACCGCTGGATGTGATTGCACTTTCGAAGGTTGATAATGTTTCATTTCCCGTTTTTTTGACAAATAAGGTTATTCGATCCAGTCGAACAGTTTTTAAACTCCTTTTTGATTTACCATTTGGTCATGTTGTTTCTAGTTGGCTCTAAATGTGGTGCATAGCGTCCATGTTGCCATCTTCTCTTCACAAAGGAAAATATATATTGCTCTTTAGTTGTTATGAAGTCTTGGGGATGGAGTCAAAAGAAAGAAGCTAAACCTTCCTCAACTTGTAAGTTTGCATCTTCAATGGGAATGAAGGAATAGTGTCCAAGCTGTAAAAAAACTTACTTTAAATGTAGGTGAATATGCTGTTGTTAAAAAACGATGTTAACTACAAACACAATTACGTCATGATGATCACACACAGACGAACAGTCATTCATCATTTACAATCGTAAGTACTTCTCTGATATCATTAAATGGTTTTATTATGTCAATAAGAACATGAACTGGTAACACACAAATAACTCCATGCTTTATTACGTTTCAGATAAATTATCTAAACTTGTTGTGATAGATAGATGATCAGTATTAAAAATAGTAGCATGCCATACAATGGAAAAAAAAATATTATACGGACAATTGGAGAATTCTACAAGGAAACGTTTGTTATGATTGACTAAATTTGAAAGTCATTTTGTAGAAATTCTTTTAGCATTTTGTAAGGGAGACCATGCATACTTAAAACTGAAATGATGAAGATAGGTTATATGACTACTTCTCATTATGTTACATGAATAATAAATTTAATATATTTCTCCACTTTGGTCCCCACGATATGACCGTCAGTACAATTGGGATATGTTCTTCACTAAAATTGCAATACTTGCTTGTTTAAGAAGATAATAGATGACAAGTAATCCAGGCTATGATTCCTCAAGGAGAATGGATTGAGTTCATAACTTCTTCAGACGAAATGATAAATCAATACAAAATACAGATAATTCAGAACTCTAGTTCTGTATAAGTCCCATGAAGAAGACCTGAATTGGCAATTTGATGAAAGACTGGTAATTCCCACACAGGCATTATATGAGCCAATCATGAGAATATCACCACAACATCCTACATATTGATTTATGTCCTTGTGTACAATTTATCAAGTATCAGTTTATGTGTCTTAGAGTGTTGGTATATAATTGTTGTAATATCACTATAATCTATATACAAGATAAACAACAGATGCTTCTTGAAAGTTCAGCTTGAAGCAATAGAAACGGTAATGATACACAGGACCAACACACTAACTAACAAAAAATTAAAATTTAACACGAATTATCACAAGCACCAGACAACTTTTATTATTCATTCCTTTACTTTTACGATTTGCAATTTTTGATAAAACTTTTATAACATAAAAGCTTTAAAGATTTCAAAGATTGACAAACTAAGGAATATTCATCCATTCGGCATATGATGGGGGGAAAGAGGGCATTTCTGGAGCATTTCTATAGCAGAACTCGGCAACAGTGAGTGTTTTTCAGTTTTCAGGGAATTTTAGCTTTACCTGTTTCCATGGAAACTTAGAATTCCATTAACCTTCAGTGAATAAAACAATAGATAGATAATCTTGATAAGGAAACAATTGACGGTTCTATTAAGTATTGTCTTACCACAGTGTTTCATTATTACAAATTTATTGCATGCCTTCATACTACACTATTTGTATGACATTTAAAAAGCATAAATCGTAACATGTACAGATCAAATCATATGCTTCAAAACTTGTATGATAACAAGCAAGGTACTCCGACAGCTGTTTTGTAAATGATACAACTTGTACTAAAACATGTATTGCACGACATATATATTGCCTGTACATGGCACATATGATGGAAGTTGAAAGTTTGGAACATGTTAGTTTTAGTAAAACTGTTTCTTTGTTTTCTTTGACAAATGTAATCATTTTCAAAACATTTCAAGATGGGGAGACTCAGGGGCTGCAAAAAGTGAATACCTTAATCAGGATGTGACAAAAAAGTGTTTCTAAACCTAAATACGAACAAGCCTTTGGCACTGCCCAGGACTGAAAGACTAAGTCCTAATTACCGTCATTGATATGGAGCCAAGTGTCAATATTATTACCGATTCTCTTTGCTGGAGGCGTTGCTGGACTGCTCATATTGGTCGCAAACTCTCAATAACGTTACTGTTCCCGAATCAGCCCCTAAGGAGAAAGGTAGAAATAGATATCTAGATGAAATACATATAACAAGTTTCTGGTCAGCAGAATATTGAAGCCTTGGTACATTTAACATGGTAATGTGATATTTACCACAGCTTTACATGTTTTAAAGGTTTAACACTGAAAATTCAGAAGGCCAAAGAACTAAAAAAAATTATTCAACATTATGGCATAAAGTAAAATCCCAAAAAGCACATCTACATGATGTGGGCAAACACTGCCCTCTACACAACCAAGTCCAGATTGATGCCATGGAAACAGAAAAATATCAATCTAAAAAGAGCTTTTATCAGCACAAAAAGGCACACATATTCGTTATGGTGAGTTTGTTGATGGTTGGCGAAATAGTTAAAGAGTTATACTCCGGTAAGGAAGAGATTGACAAAGTCAAAATTGTTGCCATGGATATAGAATTTTTTTAAAAAGCTCAATTTCTCGAAAGTTACATCTACGTGGTATGAAGAAGCAGCCTACACAATTGTACGATGATTGGTCAATCTCATTAAAATAAAATCTAACATTGCTGCACTACGTTACGCAGACTATAGATCTTATTAGGCTCCCTTACTCAAGCCGTCAGGTTAACCTTTGCTTCAGTTTGACCTCTAAATCTCATTGGTTTGCCGCAGATACCTTCAAGCAATCACAAAGCGCGTCTTTTGGTGGCCTTCAAAGGGATTGCAAGTACTTACAGAAGTTAAAACTCTTATAAATTTTCGAAATTACAGAGAACAAGTTGAATTTATTTGCATGTGTCTATTAATACCATTTAACCCATCAGATTTAGTTATAACATTTCAGTCTTTGACAAAACAAGGGTCAATGTCATTAGCATATAAACGTTGCATATGACTAATATATAATTATCAAGAAACTTAGTATTGGTATTTGTACATGTTTTGGTTGTTTTTGTTTCTCAGCATATTTATGATTAATTTGTTTCACGAAATTTAAAATTATTCAACGATTACTACAAACTAAAAGACGAAACGTTAATTCAACGTAACTGTTTCCAGAATAAGCATCTGAATTGATACGGTCTACGTTGAGGAATGCAGTTTTTGCTTTGCGAAAGATAACTCCATAGCTTCTATTTGACTTGTTTGTCGAACAAACTAAGCTAGGGTAAATTGATTGTACATAAAATACATTAATTCGAGTATTTAGGCAGTCTGACATTCGGAAAACATTCGGAAGTTTGTGGTTTCCGAGATATGAAAAGCGTACAAGCGAAAAACTCGCCGGCACCATAGATTAAGGGGCGAATTCGCTGATTGGCTGATTTGAATTATGTCAGAGGCAAACCTGACGGCTCACGTAACGGAGCCTGGTGAGATCTACAGGCGTAATCTAGTGGAGAATGTAGATTTCATTTCCATGAGATTGATGATTGGTGAAATTTGTTTTCCAAGGAACTATTGGAACGCCGACGCCGACGGTAAGGCAACCAAATATAAAATATATTCCCCCCTTCGGTTATTTTGTACTACATAAAACTGATAACTAGCTGAAACTGATGCGGCAGTGATTCATGATGAGTTACTAGTAAGTATCATTTTGATCATTCAAACTACCATTGATGTGTAATTATAGTATAATCCTGCAGCACATTATATTCTTTTCTAACTCAAAATGACAAAACGCTAGAGTATGTCACAAATGCGCATATTTATATATCATTACCTTCATGAACATAACACACTCTAACAATATCGAATAATTATTTTTTAACACAGCAGCCATCCAATTATAAATTCAAATAAGGGGGCAATCCGTTCAACAATCGACCTACGCAGAGGATAAAAAAGGGGATCAGAATAGATAAAGTTAATAATAAAAACAGGGGAATGCCTCATGCCCAAACGTTTCAGGCGAAACATTTATTTTATTTAGGTTCCTGGCTTTGAAGTGAAATATCAAATCAATACAGTCAAGCTCATCATGGGTCATCATCCACTCAAGGGACTGCCGGAACCAGACAATTAGCACTTGAATTCACATCAAATCCTCTTTCCTACTCATTTATCAGTTGGACGAATCAATGGCTTATACATATGAAGTGAATGGTGAAATGACAATCAAATGCATTCACGAGATTGATTAAAGGATATTGTTTGTTGCAGGGAAGACATATACCTATCCCTGAGGTAAACCGTCCACGCCAATTTCGGATTCAGGTTCTTAGACTGCCTTTGAAGTGCATGCAATGGGTTCATAGACACGCTGAGATACTGATGATACAATCACGTTGCCCTACGTCTCACTGCCCCGACACAGGAGAAACTGTAAGTGCCGTTTGTCAAAGAAATTCTATTTACCTTCAAATAACTTTGTTTAATTTAACAAGCTGGGGCTTAAAGAAGTAATTTGAAAGACATGCATTTGTGCAGAAAATTATGGAAAACAGTGAAAAACTGAAATTCGTTTTCCCTCTGACCATAAAATTGTTTTAAAGGTGGTGTAAATTTGATTGAGGCTTCCATCCTTCAATCTGTCTGAATCTGAAATGCCTGATACAGAATGTGCCACATTCGTGAAGGAACACATTTCCCAATTATCGCTATTTCTAAACAGTATTTTATCATCCTCGTTGATTCCATACCAGCAATCAATACCGCCATTACCACTGTGAGGTTAAATCACAAAGCTTGCAAAGTTCAAACTCGTTTCTTTCAAATAAGATGGGGACCAGAACTCTTTAACTGACAGCGTTTACATTCGTTCTCAGAAACAAGTACTATTCCAATACAAAGGAAATTAGTTAACAACGTTTCTAAACTATTTCTTGCTATTCGTCAGGAGAATCGTAGGTGTCCACACGAAAAGGCAATGAAGTGCAAAAATCGTTATCTCATCCAATAAATAATATGTTGCTACACTTATTTGTTCTTTGATTCAAAACTACAACTCCCAACCGTCTCTCTACAATTTCAGAACCATTTTACAAATCAATATGTCAGATACGAACGTGTAAGGCTTACTATCACTATATTGATTAGCGATTAACAACAATATACATAAATAACAATTACACGTTTCATAGTACCAAAATACTTAAGTATACTTACTTAAGAATAAAACGAATTTGTGTCATTCCATGATCATTTCAGTACCATTAATCAGCCAGACCCAGCTTATTGTCAGTTTTTCATATGTTACATGTGAATTTGGAATTGAAAAATATTCCCAGTCAAACCAGCAAAATATGTTAAACAATTGATTATGATTATTACAATTTCAAATTTACAATACATATTAATACAAATAGGTAATACAATAACAAATGAGTCATTAGAATATGAAAACGCTCACAATATAATCACAAACGTCCTCGGCCAACACAGAAGTTTATCAGTTAAGCCTGGATGATGATTCTGAAAAGAATGCCGCTTGTAAGTCCATTAACAATGACGCAGCAAAATGATCGCAAAGTCAACTGTAGAAACCAGGAAGCTGTATGTGTATTTCGGTTTCCTCAGCCAGACTTTATATAGATAACTAAGAATCTAAAACATATTTCTTCTGGACTCTTCATCAAATAGAAACATGTAAGAGATATACAGGAAACTCATAGAAATCTCTCGAATAAGCTAGCTTACATAATCAAGATAAAATGTTGATCTTGTCTTTGAAAGGTATTAATAAAATGAAAACTGAATATATGAAAAAACAAGATTTTCTAGGAAGACTTTGAAGTATATCTTTCTAGGCTGATTATAACGTCTTTATGTTTCTGCCCAATAGCGAAAACTTTCCAGAAAAGTATGTCTTGGAAACTATTGAAGGTTCTTTGTTCTTTCCTTAACAGAGGGCAAAAAAATCAAAAGCTACATAATCACTAATGATGATAATGGGAATAATAACAGATAATAATGAACATAACAATAGCGCCTAACCTTAATCCAAACTGCAAAGTAGCCCTCATTATCGTCAAATATATTAAGATTTCATTTTGTGTAGATGTGATAATGTTATTTAAAACCGAGCTGGAAACGATATGTCCTACTAGAAACTTCCTGAACGGTTGTTTTCGGACGAGGTAATGTAAAAACAGAGAACGAAGAATGTGTGATGGTTGATTCAAGCTGTTAGGGTAATAATGATTCATAACATACACTGCTATGAGTTGTTAAAGTTTTGTAGTTTCAAAGTCAATCGGATACCAAATTTCACTGATTCTGTGAATACGAAAAAAAGTACATTTTCATCAAATTATTCACATGTTGCTTATTTCATATTCATGTGAAATGAGACTCCAAGACTCTTTGCAATCGGAGTAGTTCCTACATTGTTCTTAGACTTATAAGCATACAATATGCATGATGTTCAGATTTAGAGACAGATTAAATAGAAATGAGTGGCGAATAAGTGTGAGTTGTAAGGCTTCCCTCCACTGATTATTTGATGATTTGTTAATCTGATACTAGTGCAGATTCAATACTGTTTAATATTTCAGAGTGATTTAGATAGAAGGAAAGATAGAAATGGAGCTTAATGAATGGGGATTAACTAGGTCATCGCCAGTCATCAGCAACAAGCACATCATCTGGACATACAATTTAAAACGGGTGTTTATTGATCGTTATAGCCCACTTCCGGTCTCGTTGCTATGGTTTTCTTTGTTCTAACTGTAGTTGTATTAACCGATACTCCTCTACTTTTCCAATGCACCTTCTCTTTTGTGTACATATAAACTTAGTCAGGTGAAGAGATCTTCAACTTTGGGACTTGTAAAATTTCGAATGATAAATTTTTGAGAATTATAAACATCGACAATGTTGCAGAGCAGCGACTCTGCCGACTGAACTAGTGAGGATTGATACAAATACTTTCTGTTGTGTTATGTATACGTTGTTATTTTTCCATATATTAGCCTATGTATAGGTACTAGTATGTAAAAATTTATAATAAAATGAAGTTAGTTTATGGATATTAAACCGTAATTAGAAGAGTATTGTTTATACTCTATTGATCTAGTTAGGTCAAGACGTATATACATAGAGACGGATGGAAAGCATTGTTTCGTCAAATATAACTCGACTGGAGTGGGGTATAAGTCAGATATACCCACACTTCCCTCGGTGCATCACGCAATACACCTCCTGTTTGAATCGTGGTTCCTCGGCAGGAGGAGTGTGGGTATATCTCTCACAAACACATAGTCATGAACCCCAAATCTGTATACATCGACTATTTAACCATCATGTATCATGGCAACCGATGCTTTTATTACCATATTTTGACATAGACAATTTTTGCTTTACCATAAAAACTAAGACTACCGCGTCACTAGTTCTCTTAATTTTAATGTTCGTAAGATCAGAGAGCTCCACTAAAGTCGACATTACATTATCATGATGGCCACGTTTTCTACGATAATCAATGTTAAAACTTTCATAGAAAATATATCAGGACGGCGAACATCCGTTATGCTACCATTCTATATAGACTCAGTTTACTTCCTGCAGATAAACTATGGTCAAAATAACTTTTTGGGTTTTTCAGAATTTGAAGTTTAAACATTTTCACATTGAAGTTCTGATTTTGACCCCTGCGTGACATTGATGGACTTAACAATTTCACTCTGAATGTTTTCACAGTGGGTAATTAAACCAAACAATTTGGTCGTGAACAAGTGGACATATAAATGTAAAACGTATTTGGATCTATATGTTTATTGTCCTTTTTACTTTCATGAAAAAAACGAACTAAAATAGCATTTTATACAATTTTTTGCAGTTTTAAGTAGTAACTGTTAAAGTTTTTCTAATAGGGTGTAACATTAGATTTGCACACTGTTACAGTTTTCAATACATTGATCGAAAAGACTAATTTAAAAAGGCAATGTCAAATAAACTGTCACTCAAAGACCATGATAGATAACTTTACCATCTTTATGAAATTAGTGTATACTTTTGAAATAGAGCCATCAATCATGTTGTTATTTAAATTAGGTTACGAAGACAGTTTTTGAAAGAAAATATACCTGATGTCACATTTCGACTGATTAATAACAAAACACATGTGTTCAACAAAATTAATTTATATATCAAAAATATGAAACCAAAGAATATACAGTACTCAGTGCACAATATATATATATATATATATATATATATATATATATATATATATATATATCAGAACCCCTGCTGACAATACAGTATGCAATACTGTCCAAAACAACTACACAAGTTTGTTGATTTCAACCCTTTAGGTGAGCACCTGAAACTTAGTGTAAAAATTACAGCACCACTGTTTACCCAAAATATGAATACCCTTTTTGTTTCAAGTTTCACCACCTGATAATGTATAATACCATCAAATAAAATGTACCTATCAAACCATGGTTTGTACTAATTGAAATTCTGTGTACAACATACACTATGTTATAACAAACCAAACTCTTGACTGTCAACAATTTTTAACAGTAAATATCTTATTCATACACACACACACAGAACTATTACAATAATCTCCACTCCACTGCTACATATGACACTGCTGATACTTGCTAATCACCAGTCATAAGGGTAGAATTAATTTACTCAGATACACTCATAAAGACCAAACCTCTTTACCAGTGTATTACAATAGAGAGTTATATGAAAATGATAAATAGGATATGTTCCCTACTCATACAAGACAACTTTATTGTTATGATAGATACAGATATGATACAGTGGAATGTTTTTCCACTTAAACAAGTCAAATTTTTTATATGGAATACTGTTTAATACAGTCAATAAATATAATATACTTCAAGACCAGTTCTTGAATGGTTTACATCTCAAGCACATTGTTGAGTGAATATGTGTGGAAGCCAAAGTCTGGCCACTGTTCACAACATCAGTAACACACGCGATGCACCCTGAACAGCGAAACACATCTCACACTCACAACAGGGCTGTAAGCGTCTTCTACCTCATACCCAGCACTGAAACAATGTGTTAAAATTAATGCACTAACTATATAACAATAATCTTGACATTCTTTCAAACATACATGTCAAAAATCATTACAAACCAGACTCAATGAGTGAGGCAATTCCCACTCTTCAAAAACAACACTTTTACCGTTTACCATGTTAATATACTTCCCTTCTGTGACAGGGCATATTTATTATAATTCCTATCATTGATTCAATTTCGTCATTTTCATTATATGTCAAATGTTCATATGTTTACTGTTGTATTTGTTTGCCGTCGAACGCCACCCCTATACATTTTTCACCTTTACTTCTTCAGTCTCTGGAGCCCTGTCAACAGGGATCTCCCTTCACTTCTATTCTACTTTTAGCTCTGTTGCCTACTTCCTTGGCTTTCCTTGTTCTATTAATAGGTCACATCAAAGGTTTCCTTTGATGTTACCTGTATTTTCTAATTGGCTATTGTAGTCCTCTGTACTCACTTCCTCCACCTACCTGATTTCCATCTCACTCCAATTTCTGTTGCTGAGGTGGAAACATCATTTTCCATTTACAGGTATGGTGATTTTCTAATCTGTTTCCATCTGCCTCATTACTTTATAAAACTCTTTCATAAGGTGCATTATGTCTTATAAAGGATAATTAAAAACTACTAAAAATAATATTTAATATGTAAATTATAATTTAATCCAATAAACTAGTATTCAAAAACTTAGTAAATTAAACATGGCCATGCCATATGCTTTTAATAAAGTGCAATATTTCTATCTTCTACCATTAATATGAATTAAGTATATTATATTACCTGCAATATGAATGTAATATTTAAACCAAATGAAATATATTGTTGAAATTATTATTTATTTGATTGTATATTTTATGACTCCAATTTCTGTTCCTGAGGTGGAAACATCATTTTCCATTTACAGATAAATACCTCAGCAACAGATTCATCAATTCATCAACAATAAATCATCAAATCACAACCTCATCTTTGTTGTTTTCCCGACTTGGTGTGTGTGGGTGATGTTCCCGGATTTACACTTAATTCTTGACACCTGATATATCTAAAGTCACATAATTTGGTGACCCCGTGACCTTTTATAAGTGTAACAGTGGCCACGTTCTTCAAAGTTATTCTCATCTTCTCCAGATTTTCAAAGCGCTTCGAAGCTGCTTTGGAAATATCATATATTCAAAGGAACAATGTAGGTAGCGCTTTTTGTGTGTATTAGCAGTGACATATAACTATCTCCATATAATTTTTATTGTTATTTCTACTACTACTACTACTACTACTACTACTACTACTACTACTACTACTACTACTACTAATAATAATAATAATAATAATAATGCTACTACTACTACTACTACGTTTGCTACCATAGACTTAGTAATTGTTATTATCTATCGGCTATCTGCTATCTATATAGCAGTGACATATAACTATCCCCATATAATTTTTATTGTTATTTCTACTACTACTACTACTACTACTACTACTACTACTACTACTACTACTACTAATGCTACTACTACTACTAATACTACCACTACTACGTTTGCAACCATAGACTAAGTAATTGTTATTATCTATCGGCTTAGGGTATGTATTAGTAGCGACATATAAGTATACATTATTATTAATAGTAGTAGTAGTAGTGTTGTTTTTATATTTATTATCATTATTATTACATTTGCTACCGTAGACTATTGTAATTGTTATTATCTATCGGCTACGGTATCGCTTGGCACAGCCAATCAGTAGAATTGCACTCATAAGTCGTTTATCATCATATAACAAATCTTTCTACAAAAATGTTTCTAATGATAAAACAAAAATTTTTGGTCCTAGAAATAAGAACAAAAATCACTGTCAAGATTACGCAAGCCTGCATCGTTCACATGAGTTTAAATATAGCTATGAAGCCGTTCATTTTCCCATGCAAACACTCATACTGACATTTTATTCAAACATAACCTCTTAGCATCACGTTAAGAAATGTTGTACACATTTGTGATATATAGATTTTTTTTCTACAACATGCTTGTGACCTCTCAGTGTGAAAATAAATTTACTACTATTATCATAATTTTAGTCTTTTTGTAGTAACAAATGATCAGTACTTGACCAAATATCACTACAAGTTGTTTTGACGAATATTGGAGTTGTATTTTATTTTGTAGAATATATGTCCTTTATATAAGCTGCATTATGTGTATATTATCGTTTTCTTGTATCAGTTGTATCTGTTTCAAAGTCATGCTGACAACCTCAGTAATACAACTCCTTGAAACAACAATCATGTGGTGACTTATCTGAAGTGTGTCAGGAGGATAAAGTGTTTGCTGGAGAGAGTATGTTTACTTATCTTTAAACCTCGTGGTCATACTACATATCGGTTACAAGAAAGATGTTACCTACCGAATACAATTCCTCCTAAAACATCATGTAGAGGAATATAAAAAGGTGCGTGACCTTGATAAGTTTGGATGTGTACATTATGAGAAAGCTGAATGGCATCAAAATAAGATTTCTATTCTACAGTGACGTATTTCTCCAGTACCAGTAATGTCTAACATGTACTAATGCACATGCGTCCCTCCTTTTTCTATAAATGCGTCAAGTTTGTGATATACTTTGTTTATGTCTAGACAGAGATAATAAATGAGATGACGCCTATATATCTATAAAAACATAGGTTTCGTCACTTTCAAGGTAAAATGTATGTTCGTTGTAGTTCACAAACATTTGCAAACTATAATATATGCACCATTTTAGGTACTCCGAATTCAAAATGTGTAAACGGACTAAATCTGCGTATGAAATTTTAGAAGAAGCATCATTGACATTTGTTTTGTTGCGTAAGTGATGTTTCAAAGATGTGGGTATCGAGACACACTTGAAAACAAAATGCTGAATTTAAAAGAAATCGCATATCCATTTGTTTGTTGTGAGTAAGAATTCTGAGAATAGGTTATCAGAGAAAATCATGCTGAATCGCTTAGTCGGTGTCGCCACAGGGCCCCGGCCATTAAGCATTCCTACCTCCTCTCTATAATTTTTAAAAAAAATCTTAAAATCAATGTTTTCAAATGTTTTAGATACCCCTGGTTGAAACACACATAGCTACGGAATGTAGAAAAGGAGGGGGGGGGGGGGGGGGGGGGGGCAACTCGAACGTTGGACCAACGTTTTGTAAAAAGAAATTTCCCAAATGCTTTAATAGTTATGAAATAGATTAAAACAGTTATATCGTCAAATCAAATGGTCAGTGTTTTAGATGTCAATTTACTGTTTGAGTGTCCTTTGAGCACGATCAACGACAAGATTTTTCCTGATTTCTTTTTAAACAAACTGAAAACAGATGTTTATAGTTAACATGGTAATTGATAAATAAAGAAGATGGCGCACTTCTATTAAACTAGATACGATCATTTATTACAGCAAATTTTAGCAAAGACATATCAGCAACTCATTCATTAGATAATATTCAAATAGGTTAAAAAGGACATACCAATTTAAAAAATGATCTGATGGAACACTTTTTAATAGAAACAATTGCCTTTTGAAATTATTACTATACAGTTAAGTATTAAAAAACCTCTTTGGAATTTAATAAAATATCAGTTCTTACAATCAAGACCTGTGTTATCTGAAACACATTATATAGCCAGACAACCAGCACATCACTTCAACTAGATAACAGCCTCTAGGCAAAAATGATCTTTTGGTTGAAACGTTTTCAAATGAAGTAAAAGTAGTTACAAAGAAGAGAAAACTACCCCTCAGGCTACATGTATACACAAATGCAATCGAATTTTAGATTAAATTTCTTAAGAATCCCTTTGAAGCGAAATATCCCATCATTGCTACCAATCATGTTATTGATCCACCGATACAAGAATAAACACTGCTAAAAACACCGCCGATAAAAACATTTGAGAGCATATTACAAACAATTTAATCATTACATAATGTACCATTTATATAATATTTGTTTATCCTTTCATAAAGTACTTCCACTTTAGATCGCTTTTGGGACATAGACCACATTTGGTTGTCTCATTGGGTACATGTTGATATCGCTGTATCTTAGATTCATATTTACATCATTTGTGCATAATTATTTATTATCATAACTATATTTTTTACTACCATGTAGTGGGGGGTGTCACTTGCTGTATGCTAGTTGGACACTGGTATTATTGAAGATGTAAAGTAAATGAAATTATGACATTAAAGATATTATTAAATGGTATGACAAAAGTTATTTATCTGATGTTGGTCTGAGTACTACACAACATCAGTTTTATTTCGGATTGAGAGTTCACAGATGTGTATTTCATTTAAACTGGGGTATAACATTTGCGGTGATGATAAACTTTGAACTAAGCATAAGTAAATACCATCAATGGGTTGCCTTTAATACCTACTAGACCACTAAGCTATCTTCACCAAACTTGTTACACCCGTCAGCCACGATCCCAAAAGTAATTTTGAAGGTAACATCTAAATCTGTCTTTCATTTCTTAGACAAAGATAGATTTTGGAGGCTATAATCATATATGTAGGTATTTGAGGCTTCCATGAACATGATGTGAAAGGACGACAATCATATTAAAATCAGCATCAACTGAAAGGTCCATTATATCGCTCAAGTGAATGTCAGCCTATTCTTAACATTCTAAAATCTAACCATCGCATAAGCATTCTTCTATCTGCAGGATAACTGAAAGCAGGATATATCAGAGATATGATGTGCCGTCAATTTTGACGTGGAATGTTGCGGTGGCGCTGCGACCAAGCAATAATAATAATAATAATATTGGATATTTGTATGGCGCCATATTCCATATACTAATACATGCTCAAGGCGCAATATAAAAAGAGTATGTACAAAGTAGGTTATATACATAATTATGTAGATTGAAGAAGGGTTGTAAAGTTTAATCATAAGCTTGTCTAAAGAGATAGGTCTTGAGGTTGGATTTGAAGGTATCTATTCAGTTTGAGTTTTTAATTCCCATAGGGAGAGAGTTCCAAAGGACAGCAGCAGCATATTGAAAGGATCTTTTTCCATAAGAAGACAGCTTGAATGGTGGCACTTTTATCAGACACTTGTTTTGGGACCTCAGGGCTCTGGAAGGGATGTAGGGCGTGATAAGTTCTGTAAGATAATCAGGGGCCAAGTTATTGAAACTTTTGAACACAAAGCAAAGGATCTTGAAGTCAATTCGATATTTGATGGGTAGCCAGTGAAGATATTTTAGTGATGGAGTGATATGATCAAATTTAGATGTCAGACATATTATTCGAGCAGCAGTGTTTTGGATCTTTTGGAGTCTGTGGAGCTGTGATGTATTGAGACCATACAAGAGACTGTTGCAATAGTCTAGGCGGGTGAGAACCAGACACCTGACTAAGATATGGGCAGCTTCTGTTGTGATAAATTTTCGGATGCAACCAATGGTTCTAAGATGAAAATAGCAGACTTGGCAGAGGTTGTTAATTTGCGAGTCCATTGAGAGGTTGGAGTCAATATAGACACCCAGATCCTTCACGACAGTGGCTGGTTGAATTGCTGCTGAATCAATGTTGACCTCAGGCACATTAACTTTTGAGAGATTCCTGTCACTCCCAACTATGATTAGCTCGGTCTTGTTAGCGTTCAATTTTAGCAACCGGGAAGTCATCCATTCTTTAACATCAGCAAAACATATCTGGATTTGTGTCAGATTCTCACTCAAAGAGTCAGGTCTGAGAGGTTGGACAAGCTGTGCATCATCTGCATAAGAATAATTGCCAAGTCCATGAGATTCGATTACTAAAGGAAGATAGTTGACATATAAAAGAAAGAGTATGGGCCCAAGGACCGAGCCTTGTGGAACGCTCAGTCATAGCATTTACATCACAGGAAGCTTCATCCCGAACCAGACAGGACTCGAGCAAGTCATCTCGCATCTGATCCTTATCAACTCCCTTGAGATGTCTACTTGTCTTTGTGGTTTTAACGACTGGGGGACGCTCCAGATTCAAAGATACAAGCAAAAGAAAATGATCGGAAATCTGTTTGTCCTTTACAGCCAGAGACTTAACTAGGTATTGGTTTGAAGTCAGAAACCAATCAAGAATGTGCCCAGACCGATGGGTTGGTACATCCACGAACTGTTTAAGACCATGAGAGTTTACTAATGTTTTTATCTTTCGGACATCTGATTTCTTGTTGTCATCAAAATGAACATTAAAATCTCCCAAAATGATTGTGTTGTCTTTTGAGAACTTTGACAGAAACTTGCTCATGTCATCGTAAAAATCAGCTTGACACAATTGGTTTTTTCGAGAAGGTGGTGGCCGATATAGACCTAACGGTTGTACTTCGTGATGAGAATATCAAATCCATGTGCTCAAATGACACAAAATTGTGATTGATCTTCCCAATGTTCACAGTGATATTGTGTTTATGCAATATAGCAATGCCTCCACCACGCCCCCCTGTGGGCTGGTGTTTGAAGATGTAGCCTGGTGGGGTCAACTGCGCCACGATAGCCTCGTCACCAGTTGCCCGTAGCCATGTTTCAGTGAGAAAAAGTATGTCTAGATTCTCATCATGAATCAAATCTGATATGTCTATTGTCTTATTTCTTACAGACTGACAGTTGATCATAGCGATACGAAGGTCCTGACGAACATTTTTGGGGTAGACAGTGATTAAGTTGTTGAAATTCACATTTCTATCATTTAACTTGACATCAGTCTGATTGAATGTGTTGGTCAATACTTTGATTTTTCTCTGCTTTCTACGCCCTCCTCTTCGACCTCTCTTAGTTGGTTTAGTTCTTGAGACTCCCAACTGACGAAGGTGACGTAAGAGGCTGGGTTCAATCCAAGTGTTCAGAGTATGGGCTTGTATGTTAAGTAACTGGTCCTTGGAGTAAGACACAAGGACTGTTAGGTGACCTTCCCTCACCCTATTGTTCTCAACAATCACACAAGCTTGCTGATCAATCCCACTGTCCATGGTTTGTATACAAGATGTCATGTATACAATAACAAATATCCAAATTGTGCACATTTTGGGCAAATAAATCCAGAATATTTTTTAGATGGACTCTTTCTAAAACATCTTAGGTATATCCATGCTGAATTCTACAAAGGTTTGAAAGTCAGAACACTGCAAAATACCACAATGTTGTCAGAGCTGAGTACACCCTGAAAGTCAGAACACTGCAAAATATCACAATGTTGTCAGAGCTGAGTACACCCTGCTACCTGCTAGGCGCATAGGTTCACATGACGTGCATAATGATATGACGGGTTGTAAAGTTCCTATCGCAGACTGTTTAGCCTTGTATCAAAGTTGAGAGTAAGTTGTTGTTCACATTCTGGCTAGTTATTGGAATATTTAACGGAATATCTTCCCTTTGAGTTATGTGGAGAAACCTGGAAATCTTTTTTAACGTCTTGACGGCCTTCAGTTGTTGGCTTTTCTTGGTAGACATTGGATTTGATTGATCAGATTACATATTACAGTAAGTGTATGACTAGGAATTGTCATTAAAATGAATGTTTTTAAAGACATTTTTCACGATCTGCAAATAAATTCCATGAGTAGAGTTTAAATATTAAGAAAATAAAAATGTGCTGAAGGTATGTGCGAATGTTTTCAAATCGTCAAAACAAGTTTTAACCATAATGCAATGGAATGCACTGAAACAAACCACTTTTACTGTAAAGAATTGTGGTTATCTGTGTGGTCGGTGAAATAATTACAGGGAAAGTGTTTGTTCGATGTAAAGGTAAACTGTTCAGTTTAAAACTATTGGTTTCTATATTCACAGTAAATGTTCATTTAAAAACGAAATAGTCCCAGGCAGTATTTCTTACCAAACAGTTTAATTATTTTGTAGTTCCGTTATTCAACAGCATGACTATTGTATATCCACATTTAAAATTTCGAACCTGATGCACTTCTACAAACCCTTTCGTTGAATCCGATCAAACAATAAGCAAGTGGCAAATTGTGTAGACTAATCTAATATTGTTAGATTCAACCAATATTTCAAAAATACTACTTCAACGTTCACACTTCTTGTGAAAAGGATTTCATTTACTGAAATTCCTTTGATTATTAACGACACTGTAGCTTCTGAAGGAGCGTTGGTTGTTTCTTTCAGAGGCATGGCCAGATGAAAGGCAATTATAATGAAGGGTTTTGCATGCCTTTTCCAATTCGTACTTCTTATTGGTATGCGACTACTTGCGTTTGTAATGTAATTGATGAAAAACATTCCTACGTGTACCACATTATGCACGCTTACCACTGAATATGTGTTTTCATGATATTTACAACAGGTGTTATTGCATTAAGGTATTTACCGTTCATTAGTAACAAAAATAACACTGCTCCAAGCCAAAACCATAACCGCAGGACGTGCCAACATTTCTATGTTTTTCCTAATTAACTACTGGTTAACGTTCTTCGAATAGCGAACATAAACAAATTAGTATTATGAATAAACAAGCATATGTTTGAATTTCAAGCAACGTACATGATTTAATACTTTCTACGACATCTAGTCTACCATGTAGGATGACAATCATCATCTATCGATCTGGAGAATTGTTACCTTTACACACAGAATTCTTTGTATAGTGGACAATTTCAGGTAAGAACAAAGATATTGCCCTTATGTCCAGCTACACAAAATAAAATTTGAATGTTGTTAACAAGGACTAACTAATAATACTACATAAGTGATTCAGCTATGCCTCTTTAGTACCATTTCAGCCATATGTGGACACTACTTTTTTTACAGTTATGAGACAAATGTGAATAATTGAATAAGATATGGGTTTAACAGTACAATTAAAGTTTTAGTACCAAATGTAGAATGTTGCTTCTACTTTTTTAAAATATCCTGTTGGTAACATGTACTATGAGCTCTTGTGATAATTAGTTTTTAATATTTTTATGTCTATAACTGTCTTAATCACAATGGAATTGTTTTATAAATTGATATGTTAACTATTTATGCTAATAACCTGTGTTAACCAACGTGCACTCCTTTATACCTATCACATTTTTTTTGGTTTCTCTAAATGTAATGAAGCCAACGATGACTTTTATTGTTATGCAACTTGGCTTTGAGGAAGCTCAGTCACGTTTCACTCGAAATTTTCGTTTCTGTTGTAAGTTTGATAAGCTAGTAGTAGAGAAGGCAGGTTTAGTTGAGCCTTGTTGTTTTTATTACAGATGTATATTTGGCAAAAACATGTAACATACCAACCATGTCATATGATCTTGATTGGATGCATGTTGATAACTTTAAAGGCTTTCGAAAAAGTATTCTAAATTGATCAATTATTAGCATAAGTTGATCATATGCAATTAGTTAATTGATCAGCTGGCTAAAATGATCTAAATAAACAAGAATTTAAGAAAACCCTATATCCATCACCTAGAACTACCGACGTATCTCACTTACCAACTCTGTGTGTAAAGTGTTCACCTCCATCCTCAAACCACGCCTTAAGGCATGGTGCGACGACAATAATGCAATCCACGAAACTTTCAAACACGGTATTCGACCATTCAGCAGATGTTTGTTTTACAGTTAATAATTTGATAGCAAATACCTATATAGAATGGAAGGTTTTACTGTTTATTCATCGATGTTTCAAAAGTCTTTGACTATGTCCATCACGGTGTTCTACCTAATCAAATGATGTATTTGTATAAAACTGATTAACTTAATTCAAGACGCTTTTAACAAATATTTTTAGGTAATTGCTTTTTTTGTAAAAATGTAGATCATGGTATTTAAGTAATAATTTTGAATTGTCTTAGTAAACTAAACCTCGACCCAAACACAAGTGATTGAGATGTATTAGGATTACTGAAATTTAATAAGCACTTTTGTCGCACTGGTATCCTAAATGTAATCAATATTTAATTTAAGTAGAGATCGTACAATTCCGTCATAGTGTTAATCATAGTAGTCGCCTGAAAATGAAATGGAAAGTTGCCACACAACAGGTTGATGTTATTGCAATGCAATATGGATGAAATCTTGTTTTTCACTCAGTGACTTTATCTGCAGCAGTCGAGGAACTGCACGAGTTAAAATGATTTACTTATATCAAATATTCATTCTATTAATCCTAAAAGAACACATTCTTTCTTAGCCATATCAATGCAGTTCAAGTGGAAATAAACTAAGCTAACCGCAGTAGAACGATAGAATAGGAAACTATTTGTAGTACCCTAAACGCAAGCAAGACATATCTTTGAGTTTTAATGATATCTATCTGTATGAGTACTGTTTAAGATAACTGCATACAAGATCTTAGCAATATATATAATGCAGACTTAATTTAGCAGAATATGATAGCATGACCTTACGTTTTTTAAATTCAAATGATCATTACTATCACGATGACTGCATTATATGGCCGCTTATTCTTATATCAAGGCAACTGTTCAATTTCAAATCAAATGAAAGTTATCACCTTCCTGCTAATAACACAGTTCAGCAAAGGTGAATAGAACTGAATCCGATAATGAAGTTGCATAACATTTAACGAGTTGGTCCATTTTAGCCTGGAAGATTAAAAAGGCCTGCCACGTTCATTTTCTCGCATTCAGACACTGCTCCACAGCACAGGATAGATCTTCGGGGAGGGATTTGCTCTTTATATATGCCAGCCCGACCTGACACAAAGAATCGATTCTGTCCGACATGAGGGTTTAATATTGCCTGCTCCACTCTATTGCGGGAACCTTGGCTATTCCTTTCCTTCTTTCTGACTAACAGATAAGGACTTGGGTCAATGTTAGATATTATACACGAGATCCCCATTTTATCCATGTTGCTGCTAAATTGCTATTACACTAAAAAAGGTTAAATAGGAATCGTTTACCGGAGAATGATGAAGTAGGTGCAATATAGTCCAATAATTGTTTGAGAGACTTACGTTTCATTCTCATTTAAAACATATGTCTTGATAACGTTCATAACCTCGACATATTTCTTTCTTGTATACTGTACAGTTCAAGTGGGGACAACACCGACAGGGTCTGAACAGGAAGTTCACTCTTACGTGGTTACACCGGTCACAGGTGGGCTTGAACCCGGAACTTTGCCACAACGACCCCAAAATAAACACCCTTTCCCTTGTATCTGAGTACATAGACAATGATCTCCCCTACCTGCATGACTTAAAAGCTCAGGCGAAACTGGAACTTTCCTTCATTCACTGATAAGTATTTCATTTACATAGTTAACAGTTTCAGTGAGAGACGATGAACAGCTGAGTGTAGAAAAAATGAAAGTGTGAGGCTTGTGCCGAGTGATTGATTCATTGACCCACTGCTTCGAAAAAATTTTTTCATTGCATATTAGATTAAAATTTATTTTCAGGGTAATTTAGATGAGAGGAATGATATATAGAGAGATCCATGCAATAAAGTTTAATAAACAACAGAAACAAGCTTTCCTGGATATGCTTTAATCATTTGTTTTATCATATATAATTAAAGGATAATGTTGGTTTGTATTTGAGCGGGCGCAACATCCGGATTATGCAGTGGCCACATGGGGCTTTATTATTATTATTCAAATTATCGTTTGAAGACAGTCATATATTTTGTAATCTGATGATCAGTTTGATTAAAACAAACAAAAACAAATGAAATGTAAAGCTAAATCATCAAAATCTGTGTAAGGAAATATTACAATGTATAATTTAATTGTATATTTTTAACAAAAGGTTTTATTGGGTAACATCCCCGTCTAAAAGTTATTAATTTAAGATAAAAGTCTGTTTAGTTCACTTGCTTCTCTCAGTCATTTACACACGGAAACCCTTGTAATCCTACATTGCATGTCTTAGTTTGTTGATTGGATATATTTGTGATTAGCAACAAGATAAGAGTTCGGATGGATGATAAAGATTTATTTCAAGAGGTGTTACACGACAGGATTCCTACCCATAAAAACGCCTGAAAATAATGTAGAAAGAACGGTAGATGGGAAACTACTTAACATAAGTGTATTAGAAAAAATACAATGATTTTAAAGTTGTTATAGAAGTAAAGTTAACAAGGCGTTGCCAGCCATTCTTTTCAAGTATGCAGACATCAAAACGATCCTTTTGATCTTCCCAAGTTAGTAATGTCGAGTTGTCAACCCTTGTCCCAAGGAGATGTCTAGAATGAGCAGTCCACCAGCTCCTCAGGCAAGGAGAGTCCTTACAAATGTTGACGCTGTTTGATGTAAAGGGAGGTAATTAGAGTTTAGTCTTTCAGCTTTGAGCAATGGCATTTGATGGTCTGTTTATAGATTGAATATTTTTTCTTATGTTTCATGATTTTATGTAAAGAGCTATACGTCATTTTTTATGTCATGCTCAACACGAAATTATATAAGGTTGTATCATAAAGTGATCATTTCGATTTTGACAAAGTCACTTTTTCATTGCATTTTTGTATACTTTTGACTGCGTTAAATATTGTTGAATTGACTTTAATTTTGCTTAGACGATGTTTATATAATAAAATGTATTTTTTTAAATATTTTAATTGATTTGAGATGTTTACTCTGTATAAATTAGTATGAATGGCTTAAGCTTCAGCCTTACATTAGAAATATTTAAAAAATATTTTGGCACAAAATGAAAATGTTAGTAAAGCTCATTATCAGTAAGTAACTTTTTAGCTGTTTTGTTAAATCTTTGAGTCATTTATGGAAATATTATATTGATAATTAATTTCTTTACTACATTGATTTTCATTTTGTATGCATGTTTTCTAATGCTCACATGCAATGAAATCAGTGCTACAGTGCTGGAAATGAAAAGGTTTTTGGTCATAGATGTTTAATATGAGTAGGTCTAACATTTAGTTTTTCCTAACCAAATATTTCACAGGAAAATAAGTGAGATATAGAGGCTACGTGCATGCAGCCTCAGGACTTGTGAAAAAAGTCAAAGCGATGTTTTTATTAACTATCAAAAAGTATAATGTTTGTACTGCATTATATTGATAAAATCACTTCATCATAACTTTTATCAATCGATTTACTCAACATCGTTCTCAAATTCTTAAGTTCTTAAAGGTACGAAAGATCTTTTGAAATCTGTACAGTTCTTACTCCGATCAAAGAAGGAACAAGAACAGTCTTTTACAAAACCGAACCGTACCCTACGCCTACGAGACAGACATTCGTCTTGATAATAATAACTAAGAGATTTGGTGTTCAATTAAGGGCAATGAACTTCATATCATACTACTTCATGTAAGAATGCCGATCTCTGATTGGTCCACGTGACCATAAACACATATCCATATACACCGTCACCGAGGGATGATAAATCCCTTATACCCCGCTACATGAGTAGAGCTTGCTTCCACGTCAACCAATCAAACTCACGTGCTCAGGTCATAGGTGTTGTTCATTTCTGTTTGTCTTTTTAATATTACATTAAGACATTCGGTAAGATAAATTCGTTATAACATTCCGTGTTAGAGTGTTTGTCATGTATACTGGGAATGTGAGGAGACACAAATCTTTTGGAATAATCTACAAATTTGGCTTAATAATTCATTTCCAACTCCAGTGATATTTTCTAAATCTTTAATCTGGTTTGGTACCCACCACCAAAACAAATTGATTAATCACATCATTATTTCTGCTAAAAGATATATTTATCTTAGCAATATAAAAAATACATCACTAAACTGAAACATGTATTTAAAAACTTTGAAAACAAATTTTTGTGTGGAAAATTTTATTGCAATCAAAAACAATAAAAATCATGATTTTCATAATAAATGGTATCTCCTCTGTCCAGCTCTTGAATGAACATATGTATTCCACGTTGTACTCTTTATTGTATGTTCTATTCAACATTGCTTATGTTTTCTACATTGCCTGTATGTAACTGTATATACACTGGGAACTAATAACAAAAAAAGTTCTAAAAAAAAAAACAACATTCCGTCAAGGGTGACAAAGGGATATATTATTCCCTTGAAAATAAAGTCATACAGTGAAATTCGCAAACTTTTAGTAGAATTTTCCCTAACCTGTTTGAAACTGGTCATGGTAAGACCCACAAAACATTTCATAGAACATAAATAGTATGCAGTGACTGAAGGCAAACACATTTATATGGCAAGAGAGTTAATCAGTCTTACGTTTGAACAGCATTGCCTTGGGTTTGTTTAACATATTGGTCAAGAACGATTCCTTTTATTAAATATCAAAAGAAAAATTAGATCTTCGACCACATTGTTGAGGAGAAAACGTATCGCAGTTATATTGTTTTGGGTGAAACGGACGCTGTTGCTTTGATGCGATAAATAGTACTAAAATTTCAAAACGTAACAGTCCTAAAAAGAACAGATCCATTTTCTTGTTTTGTTTTTTAACAGCATCTCTAAGCAGAAGGAATATTTCTCTCCACAATATATTTTTTTTAATTAATGCACTTTTGCAACCATTTCATTGGATTCAATCACACCACTTCCAAGTGGACTATTCTTTCATGCTAATCTAATATTGGTGCTGTCAGTCAGAATTACAAGCAAAAAACTTGAACATGCATACTTCTTGTAAAAGTATTTTCATTTACCTTAATGCCATTGATGATTAACGACACTACAGCTTCTGAAGCTTCTTTAAGAGGAATAGCTAGATTAAGGACAATTATGAATAAGGGGTTTTCATGCCTTTTGAAACTCCAACATATTAACAGGATGTGTCTAATTGATTTTGCAGTGCATTTGATAAAACCCTTTCCTTTATGGGTCACATTAGAAACTATTAATGTGTTAGGTGTGGGTAAAAATAATTCTTTTATATACTTATATGAATATTTACTTTTCACTAGTAACACATATATCATAATATATGCTCCAATCCAATACCATAACCAGAGGACGTGTCGTTTCTTTAAATTCCTGACAATCTTCAATAGACAAAGAAATGTTTGATCGTCACAAAATATCAGTTTGGTAAAAGTTTTTCAATTTCCCAAATATGTTTGCAACTAACTGAATGCAGATCTTGGAAATTTATTGAAAATCTATTTATAAAACTGATTTAAAAACTCGCAGGTTCACACTTACTCCGACAAAAAGGAGTGACAGGTGAAAATGTTCATGAACATGTTCCATCTAACTAAAGAAAAACCTATTAACATGGAATACTTTACACTGCTATAGACATTAAAATATTAGATGATTAAACAATATACCTTGGCTGCACCGACGGTAATATCATTTTTCAATTTTGAGGCGAAAAAGGAGTTTTTATACACTATTTTTTCATTTTTCATTAACGATATTGTCATCAAACTTAGCTTTGAAGAATTTCAGTCTCGTCAAATGCGAGATTTGTGTTTTTGTTTAGTAAGCTGATTAAAATACTTCTACAGACAATTCAGGTATATATCTGTATGTATGTGATAAATATACGTTTCAAAAAAGCAACTGAATTGTTTCAATGATAGTAAGTGAAATAGTGAAATTTGATAATGAAAATTAATACAGGTGGAAATATAAAAGGAGAGCAGTTTTCATTTTGTAATAATGTTTTTCTTATTCAACGCTAAACAAGCATGACTTATTCACTCAGAAGAAAATGGCGTTTGATAAGTGTAAAGACTCGCTTGCTACCAATCGACATGACATCATCACATAGAGTTAAGATAAAATAAACGTCTTATCAATAATGAGTAAAATGACAGCGTATAATTAGTGATGCAAATTAACCTTAAAACCAGTTCCTAGAGACAACCTTATCATCATTCTTTATTGGGTTTAGATTTATTTTAATTCGTTCTTTTTCATGATATATTCTATGAATTTCGTAAATGGTTTTAATACCTTTCTGTGGCTCTCTATTTATAAAGCTCGTTACGCTCACTGTCATTAGTAATACTTTAAAAACTACTCAATTAACGAGATGTCGAGCTAAAATTTCCTGAGAAAATGAGAGATGAAAATCCTTCAAACTGAGGATCTTCATGATGAATGCAATTTGCAAAGCACCTTGAAAACTCTTTCTTATGATTGATTAAAAATTTGGAGGTAAATTAGCAATTTACTGAATGTTATCTGAAATCTGACGAGCACGAGTGACCAGTAACACACTTATATCCATAGGATAATCTGTATTTGAATTATGTTGAAAGTGGAAATCGTGCATTTCTTTTATGCTGTTCATCATGCTAGGCACCTGAAATAAAATGGAAGGATGCCACACAACACGTTGATGTTGTTGCAGTGCATGCTTGCTGAAATGCTGTTTTCCACTCAGCAAATTAATCTGCAGAAGGCGAAGAACTGCAAATGTCAATATGATTTAATCTTATAAAATATTCATTTTATTAATCCTAAAATAACATGTTCTTGCTGAGCTACATCCATGAAGATCAAGTGGTGACACTTATCAATATTAGAATAAACAAGCTATTCCTAGATATAATAGGAATCTGTTTTTGTTACATTTTGTTCACACCTTAAAATATTAACGCAAGTTACGTATTTCTATGATATTCAATTCTATCTACATATGAGAAATTATATATATATAACCAAAGATTACAAATATTATTGTAGAAATCATATTATTCTTCAATGTGTCATCTATCATTATGTACTTGGTACAAACAGGAAAACGTCTTAGTATAGTGATCTTAGACTAGTGAAAAGCCTTAATTTACCGGAAGTCAAAAGCACGATGTTACAATTTGAAATTTGAGTATGATGATCATGACTGCACAACGTGACTGCTTATCTTTATATCAAAACAATTCTTGAATTTTCAATAAAAGATTCAATACCTTCTTGCTAAGAAAAACACTCATTAATCCCTTGGTTAAGAGCTAATGTAAAATGTTCCTTCTTAGTATGAAAATAATAAATCCATAGATCAGCAAAGATAAGTGGTAGTGAGTCGTATCATGAAGTTGCATTACATTTTACCATTTTGTAACGATGTTGCCTGAGCGATTGAAAAGGCCAGCGATATTCGTTTTCTCGCATTCAGACACTGCTGCTCAGAACATGATAGATCTTCGGGGAGGGATTTGCTCTTTATATCTGCCAGCCCGACCTGACACAAAGAATCGATTCTGTCCGACATGATGGTTTCATATTGCCTGCTTCATTCGATTCCCGGGAACCATGCGTGTCTATTTCCGCTGTCACACATTATAGTTAAGGAGTTAGGTCATGATAAAAGATAAACAAATCACCATTTAAACTGTGTTGCTGGTCAACTCATCATTGAATTGCTCAGTCTGTAAACATAGCTTGCTGAATTGAAATGTTACAAAGTAAGACTAATTTACCGGAGAATGGTGAAAATATTTCTTACTACATGAAACCGTGCATAATTTTGACTGCTAATGCTACGAAATTTCAAATTACGTTTCACTGCCTGTAAAGTTTTTAATCAAAATACAGAACTTGAATCTCCATAGTATCACTATACTGGGCCGATTTGTACCAGGCTGGTGACTCCAATCAACAGTAACTACTTCTCGATAAACTTGCACAATTGCAAACTTTTTACGTCCTTAAATACCCCTATCCCTTTAATGTGAGTACACAGAATAAGATAACTTAACCTGTTTGAGAGCAATCTGTCACAAGGGATAACTACAACTTGAATACAATAAACTGATAAGAATTTAATTCGCATTCGCAGGGTAAATGAGAGACTGTAGACAGATGAGTGTAGAAAAAGTGTACGTGTACGTGTCCAATGATTGATTCAATGATTTGTTAATCTAAGTCTTAATTGGCTAATGATGAATATTTCAGAGTGATTAAGATAGGAGAGATAGAAATAGATCAGTACCATGGAATTAAGTAGGTCACTGAGAAACATGCTTTTACTGGAAATTCTTTTAGCAATAGTTTCCACCGTGTTTGGGGCTGGTGAAACTAAATGTAAATTTTATCAAATGTACATGTACCTTTCATTTTTTACCAGTACATGTATCAAGCAATTGAATTCTTAGAAATTGTATAACTGTAATGCACGATTAGCAACATTTCATGCTTTTTTACTTGATAATTATTTCGTAACAAAAGCTTGATTTTCCAGATGAAAACATATTTCTTGAGAAAAGTTATTGTGGAAATATGAGAGTAAATCAGAAAAAACCACAAAATAATGTTTACATGTTCCCTCGATGAATGTCAGTAGGGAGTTGGCAGAAATTCGTTTCATATAAGCTAGGTCTTGATCTTTGATGCCCCAAATTAGGTCATTTGCCACCTTGATAATAAAGAGTAATCTTACATGTACATATATGTCCTGAGGTGATACATATACCGACGTCTGTTAGAACAATGAAGCAGTCTAAAAAGGAACACAAAAAAAATGCCAAGACTATCACAGCGAGACCGCGACAGAGCTCTTGGTACGGCAGAAATGGCGGCGTCGCAACGTCAAATTGCAAGAAACGTAAATTGCAGCCAAACAACGATCAGCAACTTACTGCATCGTTACCAGTTAACAGGCCAGACACAGGACCGTCCAAGATCGGGTCGACAACTACGCATGGCAGGAATCAGTGCCTATCGTCCCCTACAAGGAAAGCCATTGACCTTTGACCACCGACAACGTCAATTACAATGGACGCGAACTGTACGTCGGTGGCAGCGGCGTGATTGGGAGAGAGTGCTGTTCAATGATGAAAGTCGTTTCAACTTGTTTGGGAATGATGGCCGAATTCGTGTATATCGACGTATTGGAGAACGACAAAACTGCGATGAACATGTGCACCCATTCGGCGGAGGTGGAGTGTGGGGTGGTATTTGCGGGCAAAAAGAACTCAACATGTTATCGTTCATGGAAATTTGACTGCCCAAAGGTACAGGGATGAAGTGTTGCAGCCTGTTGTATTGCCATTTCTACGACAACAACTTAGAGCTACCCTTCTACAGCATGACAATGCTCGGCCTCACACCGCCAGACTTGTGAATGATTACCTCAATAACGTTAACGTCAACGTCTTGCCTTGGCCGTCACGATCGCCGGACTTGAATCCAATCGAGCATCTGTCGGATCATATTGGCAGACATTTGAGGCAAGTCAATCCGCCCCAAATCGACAGCAACTTGAGCTCGATTTGATGGGTCTGCGGCGAAGACTTCCTCCCGACGTCATCAGACGACTGACGACATCCATGAGTAAACTTGTACTAGCGTGCATTGACGCAGAGGGTAGTCATACACGTTACTAAGACATGTTTGACCCATTTGTATGGACTCATGCTTCATGTTTAATGATGTCTGTTATTGTGTAATTTTTTAATTTGACCCCATGCCATTTTACCATAAATTGGTAACAATAAACAAGATATGTGTCTTCTTGTCATTTTTATGAGCGAAAAAATGCGGTGATAAGTTTCTTTTGCCGACTAGTTTAGTATTAGATTCTCATCGTATAAAACTGATGATTAGTTCTAACATTGCCAAACAAATAGAATATATGAACTACAATATATTCATAAAATGACATGGTAGACTCTGGAGACAACCAATTCAAATGAAAAGAACCCCATAAGTTATGTGACAACTGATACGACATGCTGTTTTACCTGTCAAAACATAAATGTATGCAAACGAATGAATGGTACTTCATAAGTGCCACATTGCTTAACGTTTCGTAATAAGACACAGCTTTACAAATTTAAAGGGAATAAGAAATGTGACCTATTTTGAAGATTAAAAATGTTATTTGACGTGTAAAGTGACTAATGATACACACAAATAATTTTTAACCGACCAGAATAATTAGTAATTGGCAATTAGTAATCACCTATAAAAACGTAAACAAAATTCGACCTTTGACCTAATGACGTCATGAAGGGAATCGTCCCCCATTACGTTACATACAGACGAATGGAAGTCGGGAACAGAGGAGTCGGAAATACCTCGTATATGTGTAGTGGGTGGCTGTAAACTTTAGTCACACCACATAAGAGAACTTAATGCTTCATATTTTGCCATGGGATATCCATATCGCAAAACAATGGACGAAAATTGTGCAAAGAACCCGGGCCGACTGGAAATCAGGACCCAGTAGTCTGATACAGCTACATTTGTTCAGCACATTTCAGCGACGATTCCTACATCAAGTCTATTTATGTGGCTACAACGTTAGGATCGAAAACCAAAAATGAAGCCGGATGCATGTCTCACGGTCTTGCCAACAAATGTATGCCATTATTTAAGAAACTGTTAGCGCAATGTCGCGAGTGAAAAAACAAAAACGCCGAGCAGGCGTTCACGTCGAAGTGACATAGCGCTCATCGTTTCGGAAGAAGGAGTTTTCAAGGGTAAGTGTTGATCATGTTTAATACAGTAAATATTTATCTGGTATTCTGTTAGTATTCTGTAACTAAATACCAGTTATAATGATTACGAAGAGCAAAACCTAAACAAACGTCAGCTAACATGACAATTTAACGTGCTCTTGATTATGTGTTGTCCTGGTTTCGATCACTTGAAATTCAGCGTTAGATTAGGACCCAGGCGAATTCTTTCACACATGATCAAAAATTGATCACTAACAATTTTTTTTTTACATTGTTTTACATGACAAGATGAAACAGTGAATATGGTGAATTAAATTACATTTGTAAATTTACAATTACTGAATTAGGCTATTAAAAAGTATTACATTTTGAAATTGGAACTGTAAAAAATAAGCTTTAGTCTTATTGAAAACGTAACCCGTTCCATTATTTATGACCAAATGAGATAGAGGAATATATGCTATAATGGCCTGTATGTTATGGATACTTTGAGAATCAATAATTAGTTTTTAATGTGTCCTCCAATAATAATGTCTTTGGTTTATGTATGGATTTACACGTGTATATATTATATAATATAATATAATCTTTCACACACATATGTGTGTGTCTGTTTGTGTGTGTGTGTCCTTTTTCAGTGAAAATTAATGTTGTAAAAATAAAATTTCCTTATTTTTGTAATCTAAACCTGTACTTATTCCCTGTTCCTATATTTTTTCAAGATGCTACAGACAAGAGGAACTCATGATCCTGATGCCGAGGGTACTGCCAAACAGAAAAAGTTTGTGATTGATGAGAGCAACACAGCAGACACCAGTATATTATGGAAGGTGCCTTTAACATCAATCAAGCAGATGGAAGCCAGGCAAAGGACAAAAATATTCAAGTTAATTTGAAACCAAAGAGGAGTAAAGGTTTGTAAAATACAACCGTATTAGAAAAATGACTCTAAGTGTGATTTTAATCTAGTAAATAGTGTCATTGAGATATTAACATAGATATCTCAGTTTTAGACAAATGTATACATTAGATGAAAGATAAAACTGAATACCTTTTTTTAACATTTTTTATTTGTTAAATATTTTGTATTGTGTGAAAATTATTTACATTGTCAGTTCCTCATATTTCAATGTCATATGAAAATTGATGAATATCATTTTGTATTGCAGGTGTTTCTACTCCAAGGATTGATTCCTCATTGAACACTGCGTGCATGGTAATTTTCAAGTCATTTCATAGGAATGAAAGCCTTGTCATTTTATGTCAAAGCTATATTAACATTCAATTTGAAAAGGGACTTAATTAATAACAATATCTGTTAAGTAGATTATTTAACAAGTTGCTTAAAATAAAAATAATATTGTTAATAAGAGTTATTTCCCTTGGCCATCGATCGTATGAAGATTGACCATATTCTTTTCTGAATTATTCTGTCAGTTGTAGGATTATATAATATCCTCGATTTCTATTATAGTTGATCTTGTTTTGCATCTTTATATGTGACCATTTCGTTATAAAATACACTAATTCAAAGTTATCTAAAATAGCAAACGAGTAACCTCTTTTCATGTGTCACCTTTTTTCGTAGTATTTAGTACTATTTACATATGACATCCTTGCTCGCATGTCATAAACTGGTCCCGGCTAGATAGCACTTAATTTGTTGATTAGTTGTTTTGCATAGACACGATCAATATTCAATAAATCTACCCAACTGTAGACTTCACTAATGAAAATCAAGTGTTATTTCATGTTTTTCACTTAATACACTTTGAAGAAATTTTTTTAATCAATCATTTGTTGAAAATATATGTCACCAAAGTATATTAATGGTTGCTTCCCTAGGCTGACATGATTCTTATTGTCAAATATATAACCAGAGAAGAGGAGTCCCTGATCCATTTTTAAATCTGTGATAATGCAGAAGGGTTATTGCTAATATACATTTTGGCATTTGTAGAATTTTACAGTGAAAAATAAATGATGCATCATTTTAACATCAAAATTTTGCTTGGATCGCATCTATAGAAATTGATTTTATATTATATACAAGATATAGGCTGTTAAGAAGAATTTTATATCTATATGCACACTTACTAGGCTTAAATTCAATTTCCTTCACCTGAAATATTTATATCAATGTGGTAATTGAATGAGCATGTGAACGTTTTAAACATGTAACAAGTCACCATTTGTGTTTGAAAATCAGTAAAATATTATCTGTCTCATGAGTTATGTTGCCATTATTTGACCCAAGACAATTTACAATTTAAAAAAGTGACGCCAAAATAATTAGTAAAACTTGGCATCTTTTTGAATGATGTTTAAATATAATTAACACCAGAATAAATGTTTGTTCAGTTTGGACATATTTCAAACATTTTAATCTATCTATGAAGTGCACAGCAGTTGATTTCTTAATACAACGGAAATAGGTGACACGAGAATGAGAGTAAACGAACGTTTAACTTTTCTCAACTCTCTACTCATCATGTTTGGATGGATAAAGTAAAATATCACTTCACATAATAAAATTCTTTTCTTCAGGTGGGAGTGTAACCATTGTAAGATGATGTCCACAGCCAAGAGAGCCTGTGTTGTCAGGAGGTAGACCAGTACAGGGCTGGGGACCCTCCTTCACCCTCCATCCCAGTTTTTATGCTGTTTGCCTGAACAGTGAACACTGATGTGCTGGACAGAGCACAATACCAGTTCGGGCAGCAATACAAAACTGATGACTCAAATAAACAACCAGATGAGCAAGTCAAAGTGACAAAAAAGAAGATAAATCTGACATGAATTATTTATTTCTTGACGATTTTTATGTGTAATGAAAACACAAGATTAAATTCCAAATAAAAATAAACTATACATAAACTTCAAGTGGTCAAACTTATTATAAACAAACTGCCCACATAATAAATTATTCTGAACTCATAAAATATTCCTCTGTTTATTCTCCTGGTGTATTTAAATTACATACCAAGCATTTATATGACAGATAAACAATCCAGTACCAGAGTTCAATGTTCTAACAAACAGTAACAAAAGTCTATGAGAAGGCGATAAATTGTTATTCCTTGTTTTAGAAAAAAATATCCATGGCAACATTTTCCCCCTCCAAATATATCAAAATCTTGTAATGAGATTCTGTATAACAAATAAATAATTTTATTTTGCCTATGCTAGAAAATAGTAGGCAATTTTGTTACTGTACTTTTACAGGTTTTTTCCAAAACTAATTGGCTCTGTATCTCATCGGTCATGGTCGTCAGAGCCGTTGCAGTCAGAACTTGAGGAGGAATCCCTCACTGGCTCGAATCTATACGGATTCTACGGTTCGGTCGAACTTGCCGGCAATAAATATTAGTCCTATCCGACTCATCTCCATTGTCAGATGAGTCAGAAGGCCACGGGGAGCCATCACTGTGGTCACTCAGTTGTTACTCATTACGTGTTGACGCCATGTTCATGTTCCCCTCATGACGTCACATTATCACGTGACATAAAACTTGTCCTTTTTCTAGGTCAGTCGAGTTCAGCTACTTTACGTAGCCTGTATCTTTTAAATGCATGGTCCCAAAATTTTTGTTTTCAATGGAATTTAATGTCATTACGTTTATATGTTAGGTGTTACATGTGGAAAGTGTAATTTTAACATGATTTCCTATTAACTGACCAAATAATACTCAATGATTGTTTTCAAGCAACTTATATATCAAGCATTTTGATTTTGCCAGAACAATCCAAAGTTTTGAAAATTAATATTCCCCAACCCCCTTCAGCCAACCTCCAAATATGATACAACAAGAAAAGCCTTTAAAAAGGCTAAGTTGGAGGCACCCTTGTTAGGCTAGGATATACTGCGAAATCATAGGATACAAATAGGATAGGATTTTCATTACAGCAAATAAGTAGATTAAGGCCATTAATAGAACAAAAGACCTTCATTTTATCTATTATTTAGAAAAAGTTATACAATTATTTGTTCATAGCATCAAATAATAGAATAGTCAGGCAAACTTGCAGTTATAAATAGATCGACACAGTTCTGTTTTAAACAACAGTCACCGATTTATCCCTTGGAATTAGATCTATTTTTAGAATATAGGTCACAATTGATAGCGTCTAGCACCGCACAAAGTGTTCGACTCTTTTGCAAATTCATAAATCCATATGTATCACTAATTGTTTCTCAACTCTCAAAGATTGCCAGTACAAGATATATTAATTTAAAGTCTAAAGCATAGTTTACTACCTCTATCTTTGTCTGTCACGAAGCGATATCCCACAAATTGACTCGCCTTTATGACATTCTCAACTTATCGACTTGTAGCCGCTTGTTTCTCGCGTGTGCCGTTGTAAAGGAGGTTTTTTTTACTAACATGGAATAGAGTTTTGTAACCTTTCATGCGACATTTACGCGTCTAATTTAGTACACGTGCGGTCATGAAGAATTGTACTGTCTTTTTTATTCTTAAACACCACTGTTCCCTTTAAATTTTGAGATTTGCAGAGACAATCGTTTTCCGTATTAAAGGATGCCAATTATTTCGGAATACCCACATGGTCACGTGGTTCTAAATTTGATACAGATGTGTTCATTGGTTTACGATATTGCCGAAATACAAAGAGGCTAAATATGATTGGTTGAAAGTTCCTTTGAAAATTCCAACTGTAATATAGAGAGAATTTCAGCTGTTTAGATGGTTGGAGGCCGTTGGGTATTTTAGCTATAACAGCCATCAAATATCATTGTAGGACACTGAGCAAACATAGATGCAGTATTATTACGGCTCTTCAGCACGAAAACCAGGCGACTAGTATTCTCATGGCTCTACAGCCGTCACTCGGGAAATGTGTCCCTGAAACATAGAAGATAGAATCAGTTTAACTCGTATACATATATTTACAAAACATTCAATTAAAGCGTCGTTAAATAGGTAACTAATCAACTGGCCGTGGCTGCACGTGAAGCGAGTTCACCTATCACAGCACACGCCACCCTTTTATACCATCTATACACGCCACCTAGGAGCGTGGACTACTACTCTGTCTAGAGTTACATACCCTGGAGACAGCAACTTCCTTCTTATTCATCCTTCAAACGAAGGAAATATCATAATTTTTCTCAAAAGGCACTTTAAAAAATGCAATTTGTTTTAGAAGATGCGCAATAAAACATCGTGCTAAGAAGTAAATCATGACAAACTCGTAGGTCACGTGGTTTGGGCGCAATTTTAAATAAGTTCGACCCGATGTACATTTGAAGGATCACTTCCCGTTAAAGTACTTATACATCATGTTGCTAAGGCCTTTAACAAGTTCATCTATATATTTTTATATTTGAAAATGAAAGACATTTGTTTTGGTTTTCGTGACAAGGTGCTTAATTATTTACTGCCACAGCTGTTCACAGGGGCACTAAAACTATAATTTTATATAAATCATAATCTATAAAAGATCAATTATAATATATACGCATGTATAACATGATGCAATGGTCATGTACATGACATGCTTAATGAGTGAAGATTGTGAATTTATGAATGGAAAGTGTTTATCATAAGTAACAAAAGTAACCATTATGATGAAATACAAATGATTAAAAGGGGAAGCAGAACAAACGATGAGTATATCTTGTTCTTCTACATAACTCATTTATCTTTTATATAGGCACTAGAGTGAGTTTCTTAAGGCTTGCTAATATCAACAGTATCTGTGTTAAAGCCATGTTGATAATCTCAGTAATACAACTCCCTAAAACGACAATCCTGTGGTGACCTATCTGCAATGTGTCTGGAGTGTTCGAAGGGAAGACTATGTTTCTTTATCTGAAAGCTACAATGTTGGACGGTGGGAGGCAGATTTACTTATCGTAAGCTTTCATGTTTTCTCAAACATATTTCATACCTTACGTGTGTTAGTTGCTGTGTTCCACCAGGGAGTCGACTACGCAGAAGTTAAGTTTGAAAACAAAAAAGATAATAAAAAGTTATAAAGATATGTTTAATGCGAGAAAGTATTGCATTTCCTTGATCCAATCAAGACCACGGCACAGTGACGTTCTACAGTTAGAATAGTGATATTAGAATGTCATGAAACTGCATGGTACTGTTGATGTTAAAAATCAAATTTTATCATAAATAGAGGGGCCGTTATGTTGAAAGTTTTGGAGGAAGCTTTACTCTAAATGGAACATCTTACGCAGTATTACATTTTCATAACAAAGAATAAGATTAATATACTCTGCATGCACGGGAAAGAGAGTTAATCTCATGTTTGAACAACATGTCAGTGATTTTTGTGTCGGAACATGTCAGTAAAAAAGAATAACTCTCAGGTCACACTCAGATCTGTAGACGACAGTGTTGATGAAAAGATAGGTGTCAGAGTTATGTTGATATTTGGTGACATTGACGTTATTAGAGTGTTGAAATATACAACTTTAATTACATTAAATTGTTCATACTCTTTAGCTGTGCATTTCATTTACACATTTATTCATCAATGAAACATGAAATTATTACCTTTAAACAGCCGACCATTGATTCTTAAACTAACCTAATCCTTGTTTCTAGCTGATATTCTAGTTGTTTTTTTTAAAATTTCAATATGAGTTTATTGTGTCCAGTGTCCATGTCATTGTTGAAGGTTTGAATATGTAAACATACCGTCACATATAAACTGCTGGAAAATCATTCACAGATAGTTTAGATTCCATTGATACTAGATAGTAAATACTTGGAAAAGATTAAACATTCACTATTAATCGTTCGAAGGTGAGCAAACTGCACATATTTTCACCAACAGTATTACATACAATGAAGTGGTATGCGTCGTCAAGCTACTATTAAAGTGAGAAATCGTTTAATCTTGCTAAAAACAATTAAAATGCTACGATAAATATATTTTGCTAATAAACAGTAAAGTCATTCCATTATAGTGAACATACATCTCGTCATCATTCGATAAGCAAACACTATTTATATTTGTCTTTAGATGTGTATGTAAATGTAAGTAGAATCGAGCCAGTTAGTCTGACATATCTTGTCAAATTGAATTTCGCATCAACTTCTGGTACTACATTGACAAGAAACACAATTGTAGATGTTGAAAATATCGCATATACATATGTTTATATGTGTCTGATTACCTTTGCGGTTCCTTCTCTTACTTATTACGTTAATTATATGAATGTGAAAATATCACTTTATGTTCAACGAAAATAAACATACCGTAAACATCAAATCATACATATGCAGTTCTGTATAAGGTTCATTAAAAAAATTAATTCTTACCTCATATTTATCTTTATCTTTGAAAATATCTTTTGGACATTCAATACAATTTTGATTAAATTAAGATTTCGCAAGTAGTTTTTTTAATGTTGTAGAGTACATGTACCTTGTTTTAGAAGAAATGTCATGGGTAGTTACAAATCGTTTATCTCTCTGGAAGACCGTTGAAGTGCGACAAGGCGATCTCATTTGGTGCATTCCCCTCTACAGTAGTGTTTGAAGTCCTTATTGCTAAGACAACAGGTCAACAGCTCGGAAGGAGTTCATAATATAATGGAGGCCGCTTGACCCTGTTGTTGAGAACACTTGTCTCCTGAAACCTGCCATTCTAATGAGGCATCGAAATACATCTAACATAAAAAATGGTAAAAATGCTATCAATGAAATACTTACAATGACCAATAGGGATTTATCCACTTATGGACCAAGAAGTAAAAACGTAAATTTCGTATAAATATTTTAAAGTTAAAAATATCCTGTATTTGTATATATCCTCAATTGTTGTCAAGCTATATGTTAGTACAATGTTAGAAATTGTAATCATTTGTTGTTCAAACTAATAAGTATTGACTCTTTATGAAAGAAAGGTTCCCTTTGATTGACTGTTATTTGTGATGAAATATAATCACCCATTGAGGCTTTTCAATCTATGGAACACTCTCCGGTATACGGTACAAAAATATGATACATTAATTGGGCCCAAATGTACAAAATCGTAACGAGGATGTTGTTTGAAAAGGTTTATAATGGTATATAGGTTATCTGTGCATTAATACACCTTTCTTCTCAGAATTTAAGACGTCTATACAGCTGTATATCTGTAGGTCCGTATCTTATCAAAAGTAAGATAAACCACAATCGCGATGTTATACTCGTGTAGAATCACTCGTCAACAACATTGTGCGTAATGAACTTTTGGAATTGCCTGACCTTCACGAGCATGAATTTGCCCTGAAAGTACAAAAGTTTGTTCTAGTTAGAAAGTCTTAGTATTATCTACAAATATCATAATTCAAGACAATTTACATATGTCACTTCTAGCCATTATTTCGTAAATACTGACACAGTTTTATTCTCACAGAAAAGAAATTATCTGAAGGTTAAAATATCCAGAAAGAAACAGGCCATGATAGTGACAGCAAATTACTTGACCTCAAACTCCCATAACGAAGTGAGGGCATTTAGCTTTTGCCGCTCTCTATACATATATATATGAACCTTATTCTAGTCTTGGTTTAATGGATTCATCAATCTTCTGTCGCGTGTCCGTACGTAGGTCGTTTTCTCTGGATTGTTTGTTTCAGGATTTAGACCATTGTGTTAGGTTAATTACAGCAAAATGAACTCTTTTAGTATTCACTTTCACATCGGTCTTTCAAAGTTTGATTGTTTTAAATGCAGCCTTCAACCGCAAAGCACGATTTCAAGTTCACAATAAACTATGGAATCTCTTGTAACTGACACTACACAAGAGACAACGTTTTCCCATTTATAACTGCCAGGAAGGACGCTTAGAAGCTCTTTAAGTCAAGTTGGGAGTTTCATGTTCCCCCTTGGATACAATCTATTGACAAGATCAATAATAGTTATCTTCCGAAACCAAGGGTAAAACGGACTTTTGCAAGCTCAAAGCAATACTCACAAATCAGTATATACTCAGGCATAAATAGCTACAATACCGTGATATTAAAGAAAATGGAGATAGTAATTTACAACCGCTTTACAATATATAAAATACCATATACCATCTCACACATGCCGCCAGTAATAAACATATACGCGACAGTGTACTATACTGTACAAGCTTATGCTATTTTCAGTCATGACTTTTTATTTCTCATAGGTTCAGAAACTGTTTGATTATGTTTATATTAAATAATTTGATATTACAAGATCAGTGGTGTACGTAATGTTTTATCGCAAGCTAGACGCTACTGGTAGACAGTGTTAGCGACCACCGTTTCTTTTTAAGCATTTTTAGGCTCAGTCAATGGAGTCAATCTCAAAAGACGGCCTGTTGTTAAAGCATTACAATCCCTCTTTTTTTCCTTTTAGATCGACACAAGAGGAAAGGAAATTTGAGTTTACATTTGTCATCGAAGAGAAACCTAACAAAGGATGCTCACTGTTTTCCATCTGTTCCATTACTTAAAGAATATCATGGTTTCCTCAGAAGTAGAGAAGTAATAACCTTAGAAACAACTTTTATCCTACAAAAGGATGCTTTTTTTTACAATGTTTTTTAGAATTTATAGTCTGTATAACGTTATCTAAAGATGGACTATGTTAATGTACATACTGTGTAAATTTTAGATTATTGTAATTTCGTTTGATTTTTTTTCCGTCGAAAATAGTCAAATATCTATAATGTCGCTCGTATGCTCACCTTCATTAAATAATGCAACGTCACAGGAAACAGGGAGTTTATTTACAGTTCTCTCACAAAAAATCCATTTGTGAATTATACACATAAGAAGATTGTTGTTACAATTATATTTCTGCTTTTGACTGGAATACATCATACAACATCCCCTTGAGTCCTTAATTTAAAAAATGTCCTTTGAGGTTTACATTTATTACATCTTACAATGAAAACGTACAATTTTTAAAAATCAATAATCCCCGTAACATGGATATTTCAAAAGGGACTTTTAACAAGTATTAGCAAGGATGAAAAAATGTAATTCCATAACGTGTAGTTGCATTTGGTCAAACCATCATGCTTATTGAATACTCTCATCGACTCAAATTGTCTGCCATCGTTCCTTTCATTTAGCACTGCTCAATCCATCACAGCGGAATTACTGTCAGTCTAAAAAAAAACAAATTTATTTTTTAGATTGATTTAAATAAATTGTCTATTTCTATTATCTACTGTACAAAACGATGTGAATAATACAGTTGCTTCGTATGCAATTAACATTGACTTAAATGCTTAAAAGCATGATCTTCTGTCAGTGTAAATATTTCAATTGAACAGCAATGCCTTCGACAAGTCAATGTCACAATGTGAGTGCAAAAGATCATTTGAAAGTTAACGAGTATAGATGGTGTGATGCAAAATGTTGCTTTGGACTTAGAAATATTCGTCAACTTATTCAATGCCTTACTAATACTTTAATTAGGAAGAAGAGTAATCCCTAATTCAGATTTGAAGACAAACACACTTTGAAGCATTCGATCATTATTTTCTGTTATCGTTAAGTATACTTCAGACACTTCTATACTACAGTACTAATTTTCCTACATATATCCCAGTTCTGATCAACATTTCTTGCCAATTTCATTCAGACACTGCTCCTGCAAAAGATAGATCACCAGGGACGAAATTTGCTCTTTATATCTGCCAGACCTGACACAATGAATCGATTCTGGCCAACATTGGGGTTCATATTGCCTGCTCCCATCAATTAGACAAACCAGGACCATTTCTTTCCCACTCTCTGACATCACAGATAAGCATTTGAATCATACGAAGATATTCCCCAAATCCATACCGTACTATCCATGTTGATGATCGACTCTTCAATAAAATCTATCTTAATCCGTATGTAAACTGTCAAAATATTGACATTCATAGGCGTGTTATACTCAAACGTAAAATTAAAATGTTTGAGTGACAATTATGTCATTTTTTTAAAATACATGCCATTAGACCTTAACAACAACAAGTAAAAATGTTTTATCAATTGTCATACCTGCAAAGTTACAGTGCATATTACTATATCCATGGGTCACTTGCATAGATGAAAAAACATGTTTGAGTTATTCCAGTAAGTCTTAGGAATCTAAAGGCAGAAATACTCTCAATATATTGATTGCTGTGGTTAAGAGATGATAGACAGATAAGTTGCGAAAAAGTGTAACTGTAAGGTTTCTACTCACAGATTGAGTCAATTATTTGTTAGTCTTCGTTTAGTGTAGATTCGATAGTGATACATATTTCACAGTGATTTAGGCAGGAGGAAAGACGTCGAGACATCTGAGAGTCATGTGATAAAGTAGGTCACTGTGAAACATGTGAAGAACTGACAAACATTCAAACAGAATATCTCCTGATAATCTTAACTAATCCCTGATCAACCAATCATAAATTCATCCGAGAAGTAATCGCCTCAAACTTTTAACGCGTAAATAGATTTTCAAACAAACTAGGTTTATCTCCATTCTACCATGACGATTTTAATGCTGGACCCTTTTCCTAGCCAAACGCAAAGTGTAAAAGGTTCTGACGTCGTGATAAGGATTATGACGTCAGAAGCGCTCGCGAAATGACGTAATTGTTTTGTTGCCGTATTCGAAGGAATGCTGCTGCATGTCCAGTAGAGGAAAGCTTAGTTTACCCCAATTGATCACTCAAACTTTTTTGTGGGTTCAAAATGTGACATATAATCAAAACAATTTGCTCTCCCCCTAGTAAAAACACGAAAACAAATACGGTTAGTTCCTATTGGAAAGAGATTAATCACACTTAAAAGCAGAACACCGACTCCGAAGTTACCAGTCGCGATCGGATAGTCGGAAGTCAGTGTATGTATTAATACATTGTAAACTGATTTCGGGTAAACAGAGCAACTTAAATCCTGAATTGATACCTTGTGAATCGGACAAAACAACCAATCAGAATTGAGTATCCAGCATTTTCATGGTAGAATTTTTATTTGAAAAGCATTACTGAACAAAGTCTGAACTTGAAGACCTTGAGTTGATTTGTGCATATGTTCCAAATATATTTGCAACAAAACCTTTATGTACTAACCTACATACCATCAATGACAAAAGTATATTTCTGCCTGTTCAAATACCAATCAATTGAATATTATTCTTGTTTCACGCGTATTTACAAAGATGATAGACATTCTGAAATCAACACGTGATCATTTCCTCCGAACTCCGTGACTTTGACTAAACAGTCTTGAGTTATCACTTATTGCATAGAATGTATGCTATCAGCGGGATCAATATTTACACAGAATCAAGGTCTGATGAGTAATCAGAGACGAGAGCTCTTCTGTTCAACACCGCTGTTCAAAGCAAGGACCTTTCAATATTCCAATATTTAACTCTTAGTGGGAACTTGAATGATATAAAAAACCCTTTCGTATGTCTGTGCAGGGAAAAGAGTATGCTGTAAAGGTCAAATTCGTCAAACTTCATAAATGGTCGTATTTCATCGACTTATAATAAGTGGAAGTTTCTGAAAATCAGCAATCCTATTCAGTTAGCATATTGACAATAAATAGGGGGAAAAGTTGAAATTTATTATTGAACACCGGACAATGGCGCGCAAATGCCTCAATCTCTTTTTGGAAAGTATTCTATTATTATTCATAGCAGACGTGACGAGAAAAATAGGTTGATATTGATAAGTACAGATCATTCAACTTATAAACATGTACATGTGACCCAGAATTTTGACTTCTTAACGTTTTATATTGCCGTTTTCAATTTACAATCGAAAAAAAGAAATGTCCTAATTTGGCATTTAAGAGAAAATAAAAAATGTATGCACTTTTAGATCTTAACTCGGGTCACGTGACAATTTGGCTCCATCGTAACCACATAAAACACTATGTATCACATTAAGACTACAAATGTTATTAATGATGCTGTTCTGATAAACTTACTCAGTTTATCCATCGCGAATGATATTTAATGGTTTCGTCAATATTGAAGAATAAACTTGATTTAATTGTGATATGAAAACAAATTGTTCATTCCAGCCTCTTTGGATATGGTATCGTGTACATTGCTTTACTGGGATTAAAATAATGTCAACATTATCAAAGTGTTTGTGTTGGTCGTTATCAATCACTGTGTAGTTGAACTTATTTGGGCTAACCTGTTAACATTTTTATTTACTTTGCAAGAAAAAAAAGAAAGAAAGCTCTAATGTACGACCCTAGCTTAATTCAAAATGATTTATGGTATCTTTGTTGATACTTAATTTCACCGACAAATGCTAAGTTATTTTAGTTACAACATAATTGTTGAGGTACGAATATCATAAAAAAAACTGTGTTTACTAGAATGAATTCCATTAGCCACACATGTCTGTTCCTACGACATATTTTAAAATAAGTGATAACATTACATTTTATGACATTTAAAATGATCCTGTTGATCTTCTAAAGTTATGAACGACACGTTTATACATCCATGTCTTTAGGGAATATTCTGTAATGAACACGTTACTAGAGTCATACACCAAACTGAGCAGTCCTCATGCCCCTCCAGCAACGAAATTCCTTACAAATGCTTTTCAGCTCTATTTCAGCTATTTGATGGTCCGTACTTAACGTCGGACACATGTGATTTAATTACCAATAGCTTCATGTTTGAAACTATGTATCACGTTTAAAATCATTTCAACATGAAATATGTTTACGTTGACTTTATTCCGAATAACATTTACTTTTAATTATCTATTTTTAGTTCAAAATATGATTTTAAACTTGTACATATACATTAAAGAAGTTGTTCTGTTTGTTTTGTAATAAGGCATTTCGAAGTGTGTAAGCTTTTGATTGATTTCAGGATGTATTCACTAAAAGGGAAATGCTATATTCATGTATATATTAATGTTAATGCTATCGGAACTTAAAAAGGCATCTACGTTTTTACATTGATTTGAGACTACATATTCAGTAACATTCAGTAAATTCGAATTATTGTGATAGCCAGAGCGAAATTTGTATGTTTAGTTCCTGCAAAACAAAAAAAAACAAGAGAGAAAACCTTATCACCATATCCTTTGGTAGCTCAGAGATATACACATGGTTGGATTTTATTAATATTTTTTATTACGGTTTGTTTTGAACGGGAATTATATATATTGAAGGATATCTTAGTGAAGAAATTACGTACCTGAGACATAGCTTTCTTTGAAGAGTCCCTAAGCAAAAAGGTTGAGGAAATAGCGCAACCATGAATTAGACAAAAAAAGACGATGTAACATTATTTACTTTTAGGACATATCGGTTTAGAAAAGGTTTACTCTTGATCAACAATAATAACACGACACTTACGCACTTATGATAAAGTATTATTGAAAAGGCATTGTGATTCGGATATCGACTCTTTGTATTTGTTTGATATACTCAAAATAATCCCAGTAAAATGTATTGGACATTTGTTTCAAAACATGAGAATCATAATTCAATGAAATATAAAACAAGCAATAGTGATTTACAGTGCTTGGTTCAGAGACAACTGGGTTGACTATCATATGGTTGTACCAGTTTAATGTATTTCTCACTGCCTGTTAACATTAGCGGTATCTGTTTCAAAGTCATGCTGATGATTTCAGTAATACATCTTCTTGAAACAATAGTAATGTGGTGACGTATCTGAATTGTTATCGGAAATATAAATTGTTTGATTTGTTGGAGCCATGTTTACTCACCTTAACCTTAACCGTTTTTTTATATCATGTGCATAACAAGCAGGAAGTTATACTTTAAAAAGAGTTCACTAACACCAACTTTAACTTGCACAAGACACACACTGTTACACGGAAAATAATTTTAAAGATCTAAGATGTAAGATTCCATCAGTGCATTGCAGGGATAATTTCTCGATAGTACAGCTTAAGAATGTCTTATGTGCAAATTTATGTCAAAATTGAAAGTATTGATATGTAATCCAACTTTAAAATGAACATTCAGGGCTTTTAATAAAAAAAAACAAGTTTCGCTTAAGGACTAGACTCTTTCCTGAAACATAAGTTTCATTACGTTCCATTTATGTTTGATCTGGAAAACATTTTATATTTGCAACTTTGGATTAACTGCTAATGATAATAAGTTATGGATTTTGGTGCTCCATTAATACTTTCTAATTGTTATAATATTTCTACCGCAGATTGAATTTATCGATCTCGTACACTGTAGCATTACAACTGCTATTAGTCAGATGACAGAAGCTTTACATAATGCTTCAGCAGCGATCTTTTTACGCCGTTGCTTATAATTTCATATCACTATTGCAATGATTACACCTCCTATGAAGACATTTTTTAGTACAAACATGTACGTTGGTAACTGTCAGAAACAAACACCTGTATATATGCAATGAAACCTTTAATAAAACTAATAATTTGTCAACCTTCAAAAAATGGCCTTTGACATATGACTTTATGAGTTTGCAATTGCAAATAGAACGCATAAGCTTGTCTTGGAATCATAATTTCATTTGACGACATGACGGTCTAAGACATTTAAAACTTAGTAAACATTTATCTTAGTGCAGTCAATGTGCATTTAGAATATATCCTTTTCACCAAATATTCAATACTTGAGGCAACATATCAACTCAGTTAATAGCAACGGAACATAACTTCTTTAAACAGCACTTCACACTATAAATCCCAAATCCTATAACAGGATGACTTACCAATATTAAACAATTTGTACATTAGCTCTAAAAGCTGACACAAGACTCGGAAATATGCAAACTGTAAGATATGCAGTCAATAATGTTCATATCCGTATTCAGTGTATTTTATGTACTGGTTAACTTAGGATTGTTTTAAACCCGTAGGGCAAACTGACCGAGGTTCGGACACCACCCGAGGTCGCCCGAACTTCGGACACTTTTTACTTGGAGCTGACGCAATAATACGTGCGACTGTTACAATCTTGTTTATTGTGAAATGTTCTTTTCAGCGTGTTATTTTATTTCGTTCCTTTGATAAACATTCGATTCGCGGTAATATTTCTTATCGAAGTTTTGCCTAGAGGTACAATTAACGGATTCAAGAAAGAAAATGGCGAAATATTTGTTTCAATGTAAATGTTGACTCTTCGGTCAAGAGAGGTAGGGAGCGGTAAAATATCTTAAACTGTATTCATAAACAAAGAAAAATAACCAAATAGTCCAATTATTCTTAACATCGATACTTATGAAGTGAAAACATAAGTAAATATTGAGATTTTGATAACATGTCAAAATGACCTTGGTTCGGACAGTTTTGACCATGGTTCGGACACTTCTTGAGTTTTCTAATTTAGGACTCGTGATGTTTAAATTGAACAGACAAAAGTTCGGGATACACGAATAAACATACGACTAACACATAAAACAAACTGATTTTTAAAAAAAACATACTGTTCAGCGTTATCGGCGTTTTTAGTGTCGAATGCCTACAAATGTATAACACTATACTGTTTCGGCATGTAGCAGTTTTCAAGAATTTAACATCGGAAAAGATGCTCTGTACCATTAACAAATTACTTTATCCTCCCCCAAAACTATGAAATTGTTGTACATAGCCTATTCACTGCGTTAGTGAGGATGTCTGAAAAAAATGTTGTAGAGTAGGTGCATCTTTCCGAAGTTAGGGCAGAAGTGTCCGAGCCTCGGGCGAATTGATAAATGCAAACAAAACCGTTATTTTCGGCTAAAACTGAAGTAATTATGGCTATATAGAAGGAAATAAAAACAATATTCAATCTTTTATACTTTGGTTTGAAAATAATTATTTTCTTCAGATAGTTATAAATTATATAGTCTTTCAAAATATTGTAATCAATACACTGTCCGAACCTCGGTTAGTTTGCCTTAAGTACTTACTTACTACCAGCTATTATTGCAAAATGATAATCCAATCAAATACTCAAGTACCAAAGATATAAAGAATTTAAGTTCACAATGAACTTCTGATTGAAGATATCAGACAAGTAGAGCCAGGGGATTTTATCTACAGATGCCCCAGTGGAAATCACAATTTACATTGTTAATTGCATGCTGTCATGGAATATGCAGTGGGACAATTATGTGTAAACTGCTTTAGTAATGAGCCGTGTATTCTTTGAAATATTACACCATTAAAAGGGGTAGCTAAATTGGTTATATGTGTAAAGATGAAATGTCCCAATAGATTTCGTATTAAGTGGCGATAAATTGAGACAAAAAAGCGACTCCAATGACGAATTTTTAGACGAGGTAATCTTTAAATCCCCTTATGTACCGTAAGTTTTTATTTAAACATCAGTAATCACTTTTCACCCACAATAAACGTGTCTCTTAAAAAAGAAAAAGATCTCTTTTATTTTACATGCACATAGATTTATCATCATTATGTATATAATGAAATGATTAAAGTAAAGCATGTTTCAAAATGAAACCTGAACCTGACAGATTTTAAGAAGACGCGTGTGTCATTCTGAGAAATTATTCAATAAAGTAATGCGCCCAGGCAATTCACAAAACCGTATATCGCCGACAATTTGACCTTCACCATTGTATATTGGGCAGGAATTTACTTTTCAAATTTGTGTCACAAATCTTAATAATATAGGAATCAGCTTTTCAAGCCCGTTTTTCAAACGAAAACTATATGATAAAGTGGCTTTTAAAAGCGTTTGATGTCGTATAATTATTACTATATTTTTATTATATTATATATTATACTATACAAATACAAATTATGTTCCTGATATAACATATTGTTGATACAGAAGAACACACTTGGTTATTCATTTCTATGTATCTTGCTTTGACACACCATCTATTATGTAAACATGCCCCCAGATGTAACGTGTAACTCCCGTTAGGATGCTTCAGTGGGATCTGTATGAGTTTAAGTAGTATAAAATGTCCTGTCTTAGGAGGAGTACTAGAAACAAAAGTTAGGTCTTATTAAATATCTGTCGAAAACCTTTTCCAACTGAATAGAAATATTTTGAAAAGTCTTTTGTATCTGATAGGCATGCATATACAATGTTGCTCTGAATAAGCAATAGCAATAACAAGATATAGAATATTCATAGTATACGCTAATATAAACATTTAAATTAAGGGATTCGAAAATTATAATGTAGAAAACAAATCATACAACAATATTAAGGCATTTAACGTCTATCTATGAAGTCATGTATTTTGACGATCATATCTTCGGGTCACAGATCTGGATCTTTAATAGTCCATACCGGAATAAAGAAGAACATTTCATCTCAAATTAGTTCAAACTCTGAATCAACCCTGCTCACCTTTTGCTCATGTGTAAACATGTTGCTTACAGTCAAACCTAAGAACTTCTACCCTCAAACTATGTAATAAGCTTACGATTGAACATCAGTATCAAAAGTTTATAACATGAAATTGCGTGCATAGTAGATTTGATTATTTAATTAAATAAATATTGTTACAGAAAATTCATCTTTCATACGATACACAAGACACACTAGAAAATCAAATCTTAATTCTTCATATCAGTTGCATATACCCTAGTTATATGACGTATACCAAATTATATTTGTCTTTTTGCCTGTTTAAAAATCGCAAATTACGTTTCACTCATTAGCGCGCCTCCGATTGGCTATCATAAGTCATGACTAAACCAGTTTCAATGTCATTCTGTTCATCCTATCAGCCTTTAAGTGTTTCTTTTCTGTAACTGTCATGTCTGCTTGATAACATGAAAGCATTTTTGAACGTGGTTTGACCCCAACACAATACACTAAAGTATACTCTTTGTCTCTTTAAACCAGGACGTCATCATGATTGTTGCCACATGATCTCTTAACTTACACTTTTTCAATCCCCTTAATTCATTGCCCCAATATCTGTTTTCCTTTAAATTCTTTAGAAAAGCACCGCACTAGATCTAGGAACGAAAATAGTTTGTGAAAAGTTTCATCAACTTCAACAGGCTATATATTTAGTAGCAAGGTCTTTGCTAAGATTCTATTTTGCGCAAAGGAGTTTGGAGTAAATCTTCTTTAATCTGTGAATCATTGCTCGTAGACTATTTGAAGCTGGACACAAATGGAAAATAGATTAACCATTTGCAACATGAAATGTGTTTCCTGTAAGTAACTGAAAGATTTGTACTGGTAATTTGTGGCTTATGCCCATAACCTTGATTTTGGAAGGAGAAGTCGGCCCTAGCAATAAGCTGTTGAATAGTTCGTAATAAACTTTGAACTACATTGCAATGAAGTGCTTTGTTGTTGACGACATCTTTGTCAAAATAGTGAGGATTTATTTTCAGCATGTTACAGGGACTAATGATATTCAGAAAATTGTGTTATTTATTTGTTTTTTTTGGTGAAAGAATTCAACTTAATGTTAATGATACTGCGCGAAAAGCGCGAAAATTAAACCCCCGCGAAATATTATGATTTTACAGTAGTTCCTAAAAGAGTATAGATGGTGTAGTTTTGTATGAATAGTTCTTGAAAATACTTTGACATAGAGTTATAAACTTTACCACTATCAATTAAATAATTTTATGTATATCTATTTCATTGCTTTAACTAGCGTTGTTATATTCAACGCATGTGATAATTTGCAACGTCAGTGATGGGGAATATGTGTACAAAATTTTTTAATAAAAATGGATCACCTCTCCAAAGCCGCAGTGTGTTATAGTGTTTAAGGTGAGATCACCCAGGGGTCGTGCCTCCATCAAAGGTTATGGATCACATTTCGATATAGTTTGATCTCAAGAAAGATGAGGATGCATTCCTCAAACAACAAAAAGAACAAGATTTAAGCGAGTTATTTGAAGAGATGCCTCTGCAAAAAGTACTTTGTAGTCGAAACCTCCGACTTCATCTAAAAAGGAAAGTCATTTGGGCATTTGATAACTCTGAAGTTAACTCTAAATCTGAGTTGTCTTCCTTTTCAGGTGTCTATTCTTAAACCCCTTGAGAAGTATTTTTTTGTTCATATCGAAGTTTTCAAGTGAATGTAAAGTTCAATTGTGAAAACTTTAATACACAACTTATAAGTTGAATTACTGTGAATTACTGTGAATTACGATAGCTGTTGCCTGCACTTGTTTAATTTTACTGTTTATCAAATTGTATATTTCCCTGTCCAACCATATTGCAGATTCAGTTTATTTTTACGTCTATCATACATCAGCAAATATAATATTTGTCAATCATTTCTAGTATTGTTTCTTACTTCGTATTGTTTTCATAGTTTGCATGAGAACTCATCAAGTTCATAATGGATGCACTTTATCCAAAACAAAAGCCATTAAATCGCAGTTTCATAGCTTATTACATTAACAACATTTAATGAATGACGTCATCGAACAATCCATTAAACACAGCAGTAAACAAATAAAAAAGACGGTTGGCGGCGGGGTTTCGAAGCTTTTTCGTTGAAGTGACCTCGTGGTAACGAATGTTGTTTTAACTAACTAATAATGTTAGGTTAAAGTCAACAAACGATTCCTTTTCTTGTACACCGTAATTTATTGTCTGACTTCTCAACGGGTTCAAGCTGAAAGCAACAACAGAAAAACCAGGCTTTAAAAAGGTTGCATTAAGGTTACTGTAAAATACACTTTCACATAGGTTTAAATACTTGTTGGAGAAAACGTATGCAAGAATTGAGCATTTGTTTACATTTTATCTGAGACCAACATGAGCTTATAAATGGCAGAATAAACAATAAATTTTACTAATTTTTATATTGTACATGGTGTATGTGCAAACTACTTACAAATTCTGTGTAGGAATCAGCTTAAATATGTGGAGAAAACCACCAACATCAAACAGGCAGTACATCACCTCCACTCACATAGCATGTGCTTTTGACCTAACTATCCCTCAAAAACACCAGTTATGTCCCTTTAGTACAATACACTGCGTCCACTGAACCCTACTGTTGCCAAGTCATACAGCAGTTACTTCCCTTTACAACTGAAAATTAACTGACCTGAAGACTTTTAAACTTAATTAGCCAACACTATTTCAAACCAAAAAATCTTACAGAAAATAAAACATGTTAAATACAGTCCATAACCGGCCCCTTAAATGCATTAATAACCTGTTAATCTAGCATTCAACTCAAATCAAGAGAGACCACAATATATTTCCACTGTTTAACAGCATTCCATTGAGCATGACAAGATTCTAAAGATCATGTAAAGTGAGGAACAATTTCTATTCTCCAAGTATTCCCTCTAACAGACACAACTTGCCGATAAGCCTTGTTAGTGTTGTACTTCCTGTACGAACAACTGCACTGCGTCAAGACCATCTCTTCCAGGATAAGTGTCCATGACCTTTCCCGAAGGCCATTGCATGTTTTCATTTACAAGCAAAACAATGTCTCCAATTGTAATGTTTCTTTTTGGAGCAATCCACGTTTGCCGTTGTTGTAAAGTTGGCAAGTATTCCCTTCTCCACCTTTTCCAAAATGAATCGGCTAAGAGCTGGACATTCTTCCATCTTCGCCGATATGCTTCTACAACTGAAAAGTTTCCAAGAGGCAAACTTTGGCCGGATCTTAGTAGAAGTAGATGATTAGGGGTTAGAGGCTCTGCATCTCGGTGATCATCAGAAATAATGGTGATTGGTCGTCCATTCACGATCGACTCGATTTCACAAATCAGTGGTTGGGTTGAAGTTGATATTTTCACTCGTGGCCACGCCACTCCTGAAAATATCAGCTCCAACCCCACCACTCGATGAGATAAACATCGTATTTGACAAACTTAATTAAATATCCTCTATGTATCTTGTATTTACTGTTCTTATGAAGGAATGTCATGAGAAGTAAATTAATATATTGTATATGGCCACTGTTGGATAACGAAAGTCGACTAAATTAACCTGTAGAGCAATTGAGGGCACTTATCAGGATCGTTTAGTCCGAATCGTATCAAACTTGTATAAGTAACTATGTTTCCAAGGAAGGAACAGCAAATGACTCAGCATATGAATAAGTCATGAACTCTTACTCACTTGGAATATCATCATGGAATATTAAGCTTCCGAGATGTTAACCACATAATTTCCTCCACTTTTTTAATCTCAATCTGTATATAAACCATGCATATACTTGACTTGAAGGCATTTACCAGGACTCATCGTTTTACGAGCTTATATCTCCTGGTGGCGTCGTAAGGTTTAAAGAACTCCCTAACTGCTCATGATTTCAAAAACTATCTTCGTCTTTCTTGCAAGTTAATAACGAGATTGAAAGACCAAAACTATATGATATAGTTAAATTGCACATATTCATGGAACCAGCTTCATCGTGAAATCACATTTGCCTGAATTTAAGAATTTTACGTTCATGTTCATCGTTGGATCAAAGTGAAAATTCAGTGAAAAAAATGTGAAAGGTTTATACTCTATGAATATATTACATTCTATTTTCTGAAAATATTCACGATGTGTCATTTACTTTCTTCATTCCTTTTCTGACAAGGCAATTTCCAAGCAATCGTTAGCTATAGCAAATAGAGGGCAATCTAGAGCTATGTTTATCCTGGGAAAAAAACTCTCACAAATTACAGAACAGAAATAAGTTTTTCTCCTTTTAATGTTGAAGTGTATGTAAAATTGAACTACTAGCTGAAATTGAAATGCTGTCTCTCTTTACTAGAGGTGATCAATTACCAGTATCTGACCAAACAGATGAAATGTCATGAAGATGTATGATAGTACTTCTCGTTAATGCCTGATCAGCAACTGGATAATTTTCAAGGGGTCGTTGCACAAGACAGCCTAGGGTTAACGATAGTGCCATCCTGTAACTCGGGCTACCTTAATCACGTAAGTTCACCTTTTGGTTCTGTGCAATTGGACCCCTAAAGATGTTTTGGCGCTCACTGATATGATTCAAGCTCGGCAGCTTGGAAGGGGTGGAGAAGTTATTTGGCCATTTGGCAATACAGAAAACCTCGAACTCCCGAATTTTCCATTCTTTAACACATTTAAGACATCAAATATAACTTAAACTAAACATAACTTAACTTAATTAGATCCATTCAACTATTCCCTTCCTCCACAATGCAGGTGGGATCTGTGTGTGGTTGTTATAAGGTAATCATAAATAGAGACTTGCGAGGAATGCTGCTGCAGATGAGATAAATTTTGCAGCGAACGAATGTAATTAGTTGATTATTCCCCCTGCTTAAAAGTAAATCTTGCTGTTATTTAATAAATTGGCAAAGGAAATATGGCGTGTAGACGATTATTATTTGGTCGGTACATAGATAGTAAATGGTAATTGTTTGTGTATCGGTACAAATGATGTAGCAATTATTAAAACATCATCGCTATTATCAGGTATCAGATTAGTAAACATTCTTTACTAACATATAACCACATAATCTGTTTGAAGTTTTAATCCTTTAGTTCTCAGTGGATATAAGATCAATAAAGCTATTTTACATAATCCATTCTGTTTAGAGGATATTTAGAAAAAATCGACGGATTATGTACTTCATGAAGTATTTCAACAAGCAACTTCCATCTTTTAGATAAGCTCAAATATGGATTGGTGCAGTACGTTTCTAAATGAATCACTTATCAGGACAAACCTCAAATTGAGATAGTATCATACAAAGGTAAGTATTTATCATTTGAAACAGCAAGTTATTTTTGAATATCTTTGCAATGCCCTTGAAATCTTTTAATGAGGTATACAGAAGCAATCGTGTATCTCAGTCTCTGTGTCTATGAATGCCTGTATTTTAATGGCCTTGTTTGTTTAGTTTTTTGTCAACTTGACCCACATTGGCAAAGTATAAAAAGACTTTGGTACCGCCCGGCTATATTGTTTAATGCAATACAATTGATAGTTCATTATAAATAAATAGACATGGGTGGACTAAATGCTGCATTCCAAATGCTTACGGCACAAATACATCTTATGTCCAATAGACTGATAATCGTAACATGGTTTACAACTTTAGAGAGATGACCGAGAGATATGAAGCAAATTGGTTTGCATTATAAGGCTTCTGTCCACTGATTGATTTAATATTAATGACTTGGTAGTCTTGGTTTAGAGCAGATTCGGCACTGATGAATAATTCACAGTGATTAAGATGGGAGGGAAGATAGAGAGAGATCTGACTACCATTGGATGAAGTAGGTCACGATGAAAGATTAAAAGAATACTTACCTGGTTTTAACGTGTTCTACATTAATTCGTCAGTCGATGTTCTTTTTAAGATGCTTAACTATAACTATAAGCTTTAAATGATAAGGTAGAACATAAGACATGTTTTCAAATTTTCTTCAAATGACGGATGTGCAGTTTATAATTTAATGTAACTAATCAGTAGATTTACAATCAATCTTTGCGACAATAACTTTTCAAGGCTTATTGTACAGAACAGTGACATATTAATACTAAATACCTGCATGATTGCAATATTTATCTCCATGTTCTGCTTGACGGGCATGCCTCCTTCCACGTCATGTCATGAAAAATTACTATTCAGTCTATATGGGTAATAAAGAAGTGTAAATTAAAAATGTTATTTCACAACAAGTGCACTTTTGAGACAGTTTATCGTATGTTGTGAAAATCAAACCAATCAATATTCCAAATGATGGTATAAAGGGACATGGACGTTTTTTACAGCTTTTTTTCCATTCTTCAATTGATTCCCCACTTTTGCTGCTTTGGCGGGGGATGTAGCCGACTCTGCTTTCTCGTTTAAACCGTACCACGCCACCTATAGATCGATCTTAGCGCGTCCTTGCATGATGAGATAAATACATTTCTTGACGTCTCTTAATCTTTGCGTGTATGGAAAACCACTTTTTACGTTGAAAAGTATCATATGCATTGAGAAACGGCTTTAAAATCACTGAATGCATACAGATGAACTACATTTCCATTTTATCAAAGATCATGCGAGCAGTATACAAAATTTGGTGATGATTGGTCAAATAGTTTTAGAGTTAAAATGAACACTAAAATTACTAAGGATTAACCAAAATTGTAGCCATGAAAACAGATAAAATAAAAATGAAAAGATGTTCAAACCCTCTATGATTATTCCATATACCAAGTTTAAATGAGCTTGGACCTATGATTTATAAGTTGCGTTTAAATGGAAATGGCCAAAAATAAACGTAGCAAGAAATGATACCCCCAAAAGACACTTCACATGATAATTTTTCCACACATCAAGTTATATTAGGTAGGCCTTATGTTTTTTGGGTTCTAGACCGGAAAGAGTTTATACAGACGGACTGACTGTTGTTTGACGTTTCCCTGATTTCTAAATATTTTATTTTGCAATCCTAATTCATTCAGAGGATTCTGACACACTTGGAGCTGAAAGAAATATTTAACAATAAACTACTGAAATATATGAAAATACCTGCAGCGGTTTTTACCAGTATAAGATCAAGGCCGACGACATGATGTGGCATCGTTCATACAATATCTGCTTAAACATCAACAAAAAACATATCATTGATGATGATAAACGACTAACTAAAAATAAGTGTCCCTTATTTCGTGATAAGAAACTGAAGTTGGAACATACATGTAATTACTTAAATCATTCCCTTTTGACCGTGATTAAGTACCTACTGTGAAGAAAGGCAGTGATCAGTGATGTTCGTGCAGAAGAATTTATGAGATGATGTCATCATTGATAATTCTTTTCAAAATGCAAAAATGTCTCCGTGCAATAAACCACACAGCGTTTTACTTCTTGACATGATATGGCGCCAGGGAAGTATCTTCTGGGGAACTTTATATGCATCGAATAATATTATGTTCATATGAGTGGACATTGATGACGCTGACTGAAATTGTCATGAATGAGATCTCCTCGCATAAAAATACAGTTGGGATCTTATGGTGAGCTCAGTATTTTGTCATATACAGAGGTCAGAAGCATACAGTGTGCACTTAAAAGCTTTTGGCCACTTGTGTTTTCTTTTGAAAGGTAAAATGTTCGACAGAAAGTGACATTTAAGATTAATATCTGATACATAAAGATTACTATTCAGAAAAGATAAAGACATTGAGAAATATGCAAAGTGAAAAAAAGCGTTGCCCTAAAATAAAGGTTTAGTTATTTCGGCACATACCAAATCCCCGTTGATTTTGTTTGTACCCATGAATCTGCTATGAAGTAGGTTTGATTTTGATTATTTTGAGTATGTATATTAGTCATTCATTGATGTATAATCGATCGTTTGCCTAAAGGTCTTCAACACAAAAATAGAAATATGTTCACGTGGTTTAGGGGTAGATGGTTAAAGACATGTCGAATGAAATATGTTTCACAAACAACTACTCCATTTCAAATACTCTCTTATTTTGTTATTTAAGTTTAGTTTCTCTTTTTTCTCTCTCTCGTTTACGGTGTTAATGACCCAATTTAAAAAAACATAACTCTCGTGTAGTTGCTAATTGTGTTTAAACTTTTGTATGAACTTCGCGTAAGGAATATTACTGAGCAACACATTTAATATGATAGCTGAAGGACTCTTGATATTAAATAGAGGGAGCTAAATGAACCCATTCGCTTCCTATGCTCGCCACACTGGTTTCGGGATCAGCAATTTGTTCATTATCTGAATGATGTCATGTCCACATTGCTATGATTCTAACTCTACAAGTTTGAAAGGGTCGGAGATAGAAGTCACTTTGCTGTGTGTACAAAGAATTGATTTCCATGGGCTTTTATTAAGAAATCAAATATACATTAAACTGAATGTAACTTAACTTAATTAGATCCAACCAACTACTCCTTTTCTCTAAAAAGCAGATGGAAACTGCGTGTGGTTGCTATGAAGTACAGTCTTGCGATGAATGCTGCTGTAGATAGGATACATTTGGTATTAAGTGAGTGTATTCACTTGATTATTTCCTTCATCAAACTGGTAGATATTCTTGTTATCATAGTTAATAAACCTTCAGAGGAAATCTGACAAGTAGATAGTATTGATTTATTTAAGTATTGGCGTAAACATAACTGATGAACCCATTAATTGAAAAGTATCACTATTATCAGTTGTCGGATTATCAGATCAGTAGACATACAGTCTGCGTAAAGTTTTGACCCTTAAGTTTTCTAAGATCCATAAAGCAATTTTATCTCGTTCAATCGGTTTATGGTAGAATTAGACGGATTAACGTCGTGAATTATTTCAATAAGCTATTTCTATTTTAGAGATAGGCTTCACTATTCTATTGATGCAGTATGTTTCTGCATGAACCCCCTCTCATGACAAACCGCATAGATTTAGTAAGGATCATAGAAGAAAAGGTTGGTATATATCAGTTGAAACAGCATGTTGGGACTTTGCCAAACCTTTGAAATCTATAGCTAGAAGGAAAGGTAGAAAGAAAAGGTATTTCTGACTCTGTGTCGATATACCAACCTGTATTTTATTGGCCTTGTTTATTGTTGTTGGGGTTTTTTCGGTCCACTTCACCTATTTTGCCAAAATGTACGATGCTTTTAATTTCGCGCATGCACTCAAAAGTTGATAATGAATATATAGACTAAGGTGGCCTACATGTTTGAGTAACTGAAGCATCGTCAAAGAGCTTACTGCACATATACATCTTATTCCAATAGACCGATAATCACAGCCTGGCTAACCACTTCAGAGAGATGACAGAGATAAAAGAAGCAAATAGGTGTACATTATAAGGCTTCCGTCCACTGATTGATTAAATGATTCTGTAATCTTTGTATAGGGCAGATTCGGTACTGATGAATATTTAAGAGTCATAAAGATGAGAAGAAAGATAAAAACAGTTCTGAGTACCGTGGGATGAGGTATAGTCACTGTGAAACATTAAAAGAATGCATACCAGGTGTAACTGTATGTCACTTTGATTCTTCACTCGATGGTTTTTTTTCAGGTGCACGTTCATTTGTAAACATACTAACATTATTTATTCAAAATTCTTCGTTCTCTCCTCATCAAGGTAGTTCTGTCATAAGTGCCTATGTTCTAATATTAGCGTTTCTCGGTCTAGAAATGTAGAATGCTGATTTGATACAATCCAGGTTAGTTGAGATCATTCGAGGAGTCTTCATTATTTCTGTATGCTTTGAGGAAAGCTGAAATGTACACTTTGCCTTTGAATCTTTTATCTACAGAAGACAATTGGTTTTTTTCTGTGATAGAATCATTGGTGACAACAATAAGTTTATCTTTCAATGAAATGTCACTGGCTGACATTTTGCCAGGTACATGTAGTACATGTTGCAGTATTTTACCGTATGGAAAAACCGCCTGAAGCCCGAGAGGAGCTCGTATGAGAACAGACGTTAGTATAAGAATGTATGAGGTAGCTCCCTCTGTGGGGAAGGAATGGGCTATTATCCATCAGGCGAAGTTAACGAATTACTTAAAATAAAACAAAAACAACTGCTTTTTTAAAAAAATTCTGGAAACATTTATTTTAGTTTGTTGTACAGTTAGTCATTAGGAAATGTGATTTCATCGATCAGTTAGAGAAGTTATGTTCCCTGACATTTCCTCGAGATACGGAGACTCTGTATTATATTTGTCAAGCAACAGATGATTTTTTTGCTGGTAAAGTTACCAGAATCTGCTGTAAGTAAAGCAAACTAGGTTCGTCATTATTCTCTCCTTTTATTGAAACTGGTGTGACCAATTTATCATAATAAAAACACATTAAAAACAGAGCAAAGAGAATATCTAACCACCAGAAGTGTTTAATTAAGTGAAGCAGTGAAATTACTTGAAATGTTAGCAACACAGTGTAAGTTTGCCGATAACTCTTTATTTTTGCTAATCACAGTTTATTAATAATAAACTCACGGGCAAAAGAAACTATACCAACATTGTTTTGATGTTATCAACATTATCAGATAAGTCACATAAATAATGTGATACTCGTTTGAAAGACAATTTAACTGTCCATTATTTGATCGAAATTTAGAAAAGGTGGCACGTACAGTTAATGCAGTAGAATGCAATGAATGGCACTGGGGGTAAATGTCAATTTGCAAAAATAAACAAGTCTTTTTAGAGACTACAGAAAACACTTTTATTCACAAGGGGAACACTGGAAAACTGTCAGTATCTGGTATGGCCTCCGTTGCTTTGAATACAGGCCTGCACACGTCGACGCACAGAATTTACAAGGCGCCTGATGACGTCATTAGGGATTTGCCATTCTTCCACGAGTGCCTGGATAAACGTTTGCCGACTTGATGGAGGTGGATTTCTCGGCACTCGGCCACCAGCTCTGTGTAGCTGGAACCTGCTTTCATCTGTAAACAAAATTATTTGCCAGTTCCTGTTCTGCCACCGCTCTACCATTCTTGCCCACTGGTGACGGTTACGTCAGTTACGTCGGCTCAGCATCATCAGGCGGAAGGGCCGGTACGCTCGAATGCCATGTTCACAAAGACGTCTGGTCACTGTCCTTCTGCTGATAACACGGTGTAACGTTGTTGCTGCTGATGACGTCACTGTGACGAAACGATTGCGTAGGTGAATCGTGCGGATATTGCGGTCGTCGTTTACGGTTGTGACCATGGGTTTTCCACTTCTTGGCCGGTCCTTGGTCCCACCTGTTTGTACCATTCTTGTGTGGAGTCTGGTTATCATAGAGCGGTTGCAGTTGAAGATACAAGCAACGTGGGTGTGACGTGCGCCCAACTGCAACATACCAATCGCTCTCTCTCGTTCCTCCGTGGTAAGTCTCGGCATGTCACTTGTTGTGTTCGTTACGACTGAGGTCTAAAGCATGCAGATTCGTGGTTTTTATACATTTCGGTGCCATATGAACGTGATGCACATGCATACCATTTTGCTCGGAAAACGTCTGACAAAGTCCATATTTGGTAAGAAACATGATTTTTTTCTCGGTAATTATGAAGTTGTGTTCTTGTGACATAGTTTGTTAATAAAAATTCCATTTCAAAAGCTATTTTCAACTTTTTAAAACAAAAAATATTTTGGTATAGTTTCTTTTGCCCCTGAGTTTATATACCATTATATAATATTGTTCGAAAAGGGCAGTGCTTCCATGAATTATCATTAATCGCTTTTGTAACATTTAAGGTCTTTTTCAACATTTTAAAAACCATTGTCAAAAGTGTTGATTTTTTCAAATATCATAAAGATCTTCCTTTAAAACAGTGACATATGCAGAACCCGACTCTTTCATTTGCTGAGAAATGATTAATGGGTTTGTAATTAATTCAAATATGACCTATTCTTATCATTTAACGTCAGGTCAACTGTAATAGAGATATATAAAAATGGATAGTCTGGATTTACACACTGGATACTGTTTTGGAGTCTGCAGTAGAATTATGCGAATGATACTATATAAAAAGAGTTTTAAAGTGACACAGAGTATGTTTCATGATTTTTAAAGTGGCTTTAGTAAAACCCATAAACCCGTAAATACTTTATGACCTTAGTTAAGTTAAAATCGCCTCCTTAAACTTGCATCAAAATTTGTAAAATGCCCAATTTTCTCGTTTTCACTGATAATCGTAAAAAAGCCCTATACATATTAAAAAATCGAAACAATATGTCCAATTAGCAGGTGTATTAGTTAATTGACCTATAGCTACTTAACACCATCAACCAATGCCTGTCTTTGTGTCTGCTGTAAATAAATTTCCGAAACTCCATTGGCGCGCGCCACTTCACCTTTTTTGCACCACATATCACGAAACTAACCCCTTTATTGTCACTAAACTGATCTAATACCCATTAGGATTCTGATTTTCTGGAACAACCACTACTTCGATTAAATAACACCACTTCTGAAGTTTGACATATTTTAATCCAACAGCATACTCAGTGCACCTTTAAGTATTTACCTTGGCGTATCACATGCATCAGAAACATGCAGCTGCACTGATTGTTTTATCTGAAATTACAAACTTCAATCATTGCATACCCAACATGTCAAGTTATTTAGATTTATTTTATATATAGTCATATTCTGTTATTTCTAATGACAAGTTAACATTTAAAGTTTAAATTTTTGAAACCTAGTATAAAACTATTTTATGTTAATGTTTCAATTTGAAATATCATTTGTCAGGTGTCGATTGTCATCAAAGTGATTTGAACATCAAAGAATGAGTTAACATTTTTGTCGGACATATCTAAGGCATTTCGTTTTTACTTTGATCAAATCTAAACATCAAAAACATGAAAATAAGAATATTAACAGTATATTGTCGCCATCAGGGACATGATAATGGTGTGTCGTTTCACATCTTCTTAGGACATCAATATTTCAGTCAAAGGTCGCTCTTACGCACTGGCACGTTGATGATTACTTACCCACACAACTACAGGAGCAAGACATCAGCCAGTTGTTTAACCTAATGCCTCTGCACAAAGCATCTTATAATTTGAACCTCCCTTCTCGCTGACTGAAACTCAATATAGTCACCAGCATCCTGCTAAATCAGCGTATTTAAACCCACTCTCGCTCCTTCCTAATACCCTGATCTCTTTCGGGTTAAATCTTTCGTATGGCTGTCGGCTTGATATTCGTGGCTATGCTCACCTGTTATTTTTTCAGCCAATGAAATGTCGTTGATTAAGGCGCTTGAAGCTACTAGCTTGATCTCAAAGTATTTTTTCCATCTGGGTTGTGCCACTGTTGCTGAATGCGTTCCGTCTCATTGGCTTGTTAGTTAGCTAGCGATACGAGGGTTTTGGCTTGAAAGAGATCAGGGTATTAGGAAGGAGCGAGAGCGGAATCATATACGCTGCTTTAGCAGGATGAGTCACCAAGAAACCCACACTTTGACAAAAACAACTCCAGCACTCTGTATGACAAATGGTATAATCTTTTTCATGTTTCTCTTAAGTGTTCGAAATTTACGAATTCACTCCAAACATGGTAACACGTAATTCTCTAACTCGTTCTTTTCTTTGTTATCAGAAAATTATTGCATTAATAGTATGGACGAAGTGTTAGAATATCAAAATTGAAACTTTCAAATATGATATGAATAAAAGTAATGGTTCGAAAATGAATTGTCCAGGAGAAATGTTTTACATGATGACAGCCAACGTTTAACTTCACCTTATGATATAGATGATATATTCATTACTTGTGAGTCCATTTTGATTGAAATCGAGCAGAACATGACGAATGCAAAAGAGCTTTTGTTAACCGACTGTTTATTATGTCCATGGTGATAATTCTGTGATTTCTTCATAAAAGCTAGCACTTAATCGTTAATTAACTAAAAGGTTGTGTTTTTGGCGTTATTTTTCCCTAAACTGCTTTGTAAACATGATTTGATAATACTTTTCTTTCACAATATGTATTCTATGGCCATGGAACACATCGGCAAAATGCATTTAACAATAATAATGGACATAGATTTTACGTCAAGAGTCTGGGAAAAAATCAAGCATAAAGTGGTAAATAAGAAATATCGTAATGCGTCACCTTTGTATCGCCCATATTGTTTTTAACCGATTTACATTGAAATCGAACAAACTGTTAACTTTTTTAAATGCTGAAATGATCTAAAGGGACAATAGCGTTTTAATGGTGAATGTACATCAAGCTTGGTATTTACCTGATGTGGTGGAACCATATAAATTAATTTAGTGTCATTCGAACACAAAATACATATACCATAAGACTCTATTAAATACAACATGAGAAGGAATAGTAATTCGTGATCATTGAAAATAATGAACAATAGGCCATTGAAATAGATTGCGTTTGTTCTGGATTTAAGCACTCAAGTAAAACAACTTTTATATGCATGTTGATCGTGAGATCAGAGTAGACATTCAGTGAAGAAAACTAAAAGGTATTATTCCCAATGACTATGTCCTTTTTCTTAAATTTGCCATTTTAACATATGTTGATTTAATATCTTCACTTCTTTGCCGATGAAATTATTTTTTATTGAATCGTGTCTCCTTAACAGAAGGCAATCAGTAGAATCTAGAAAATGACTGATTTTTAAGGCTTAACATCTCTTACAGAATTGAGAATGATTACCGGTTTATATCCGAAAACAAATCCTATTACTCTGAAATAAATCAAGTCAGCAAAACTATTTTAGCGATCGCGAATTGAATACTGACTTCACATTTTGTTTATTGCAATATCGTCATTCCACACATATGGAATATTATGTATAAATATAATAAAATATAAATATATATATATATTTGAGCATTCAAATTTCAATTGTATTAATTTATTACTATGGGTGTAATATTTAGCTTATTCATATATATTCAAAGTATTCAGGGATTTTGTAATTTCTTATTTCTGGCATTGCAATGAAATGCCTACAAATTAGAAATCTGTCGCATTTTCTATTAAGCAACATTGATTTTTCTGTAGGTTTTAGAATCACCATATATTTACAAAGTTTTTAATAATTACCGTTGCTGAATCACTCCAACATGACATTGCAAGATGATGTGTTTTGCAATCACATATCTCAACCTAGGAATTTGAGACAACACCCGTGTAGAGGATGAAGAAACAGAAAGTCTTGAAACAATTTTAAAGATGGTTATTATGAGTTTCTTAACGTTGCTAATTACTTTCAGAAACTTTATGATTTGCTGATAAACAGTTTATTTGTTTTCATCTGAAAATGCATACTTAAATTATTAATAACAATTCAGATGTATGAAATTAACATCCACACTTCATTAGTTAATAACTTTAGATTAAGAACGGCGATACTAAGTGGTGAGCTTTTGCATCAGTTTGACATATTTGCTATAATCAATTTTGATAAAGGACGATCCATTTTGTCAACATGTGTTTCTCATGAGATGAACTTAACAATTAACACAGTTAAACTTAAATGTACCCAAATTCACAATTAACACAAAATAGACCCAAAGTCATCCTTGCCGTCATATTATGTTGATAACCACTTTTTATCAAATACATGTAAGTATCGGATATTTTAACATTGTGGTTCTCAGCTTATAAGATCTTATCTGAAGAAATGTAATTAAGCAATACACAGTAGATGATAGATGGAAGACTCTTGACCCGAAATGATGCGAGCTTAATGGACGTATGCTCCTCTTTCCCTTTCTCAACTGGTGTTTAAGTGCGTGCTCAGTGCTGTGATCACAGGTCAATAGCTTGGAAGCGGTGCTTAGTGCTATGATTACAGGTCAACAGCTTGGAAGCGCTACGAAATGGAGGTCGCATGACCTGTTGCTAAGAAACAGTTTATCTCCTTGAACTTTCAAATCCTTAAACCCAATGATATATCACACTATAAATGCGCTGAGGACTCGAAATCTCTCTTTGCATGGTATATCCAATAAATAACACTTTGTTGATAAATTCATCGTGAAAAAAATGTAAAGATCAAAGAACTGAGATCAAGCTAAGAGCCCGTCTCATTCAGCTTGCAGGTGTGGAGTGTGTGAGGTTACTATGTAAGTGGAAGTGAGGCAGATTTTCAGGGAATGCAACTTCAGAGCAATAAATATCGTAAAAGTGAATGTAATTCTTTGATTATCATAATATCTGACAACTTGTTAATCTCCTTGATCACAGTTAATGATTCAGCAAAGCAAATTGGTGAAGTAGAAAATCCTACATTTCCTGGAGAGTAATTGGAAGAACTGAGATGACTAACATAATTTCATGTTAACATGATTGGTGTAAAAGATCGCGCATTACAGTACTAAGTATCTTTCGTATCATTAGCTATTACTGTAAAGATTCGTAGAATGTTAGCAAAATTACACTTTGATGCTTTGCCTTTATTATAGTTTTGAACAAATAAACACATATTCATGACAGCCATTCAGTCATGCAATCTGAACCAGGAGTTAACCATCTTGATCTCTTTTTCGTATAATATTAACAAACATTCCCTATCCATTGAGAATATACATTGGTATCGAAATATATAGTATTGTAACAATCCACAGGTAAACTTCTATGTTACTAAGAAACTATTTAATATTCGCAGTCTGTCGATAGAAGGTGTTGTACTCACTCGTTTCAATAGGGAAGCCATAGATTTAAACTCTCGTTGTTAATACGGAATTTAGTTTTCATTTATAGCCCATATTTGATAGTTCTTTTAAATGCTTTGTTGGGTGCTACAGTGACACTGTATTCTTTAGATGAAGAAGTGACATTGGATTGTATGAACATGATTTGGAAATAAGCTAACGTTATTCATGTATGGCAGCCTTTCTTAAAATGGTTTATTACCCACGTGGGACTTCGTAAAGGGGTTTCATAACAATCTGTTATGACACATATGTGTCATAACACCTTCGAGTGATTTGATTGGCTGATACATGAGTTTAGAAGTTACCGGTACTACTTTCATCAGCTATTTCATTCATGATTTTCATTCATAAGTTTTCGTTCCTAAGCACACGAAAAACGAAAATTTTCATAATATAATCGAATAAAATCTATTTTTCATTGTGGTTACATGCAAAGCTTTTCTTTCCTTTAATAACTGAAATCTACGTAAATAAATAGAAAAATGATACAATCTAAATAAGTAACAAAATTCGTCTGCTGGGTCTAGATCTATCGGTACTCATGTAAACAAAGATGTCCAAGCGTCGCGGTAAATTATTTACAGTGACTTGTCCTCTGATGAAGAATAGTTGCAATTGACTGAAAAGCTTCTTTACCAGTAGACAGTTTTTGAGACATAAATTACAATGTTATTCCCTTTAGAGGCCAAATGTTACGTGTGCCATCCTAAACGTTGTTTCCGAACAGTGTGTCCTTTGAGTGACGGCCGATTGACGTTGAGCCGAGATTTAGGTCACGTTTATCAGTTCAAAATGTTGACAGTTTTCGCGTGTTAATGCTGAATTACAGATTTGTAGCTGAAACCAAGTCTTTAGATGAAATGAACTAAATGATTTTTGTGTTCAGTTGTGGTTTATTTTCATGTGTTTCTGTATCAAATGTAATGAACTATATTACACCAAAGCAGCGTACGTTTTCCGAAGTGAAGGGGCCGACATTCCAATCACCAGTGTAATGCATTAATCCGCGTTTTGAGTTTCTCTATAGGGAAGCTAAGTTTTACTTTAATTTGATGATGTTTTCATTGTAAAAAACGTGGGTAATAAATAGGATACAAAACTCGTTCCCCTTTCATATCAAGTTTATGTCCCTCGTGAAATAATTTTATTTTGTCACTCGCCAAGGGACATAAACTTGATATGAAAGGGGAACGAGTTTGATATCCTATAACTACAAACACAAAAACAAGTTTTAATTATAAGGGATTAGGCTCAATCCTCTCGTCGGACAAATTAAAAGTTATCTCTCACATGTGTTACCAGAGGAAATTGAGGATTGCTCTTATAAACATTTACAGTTTATTCACTTCTACATCAGATAACGTCTCTTTGGATTGAATGTATCAATCACTACCAAACTGTTTAATCTTGCACAACAATATTCATATTGCACTTTTATGGATAGTTTAAATGTAGGTTAGCTGTAGAAAATCAACACGATTAGCCTATATTTTTAGCACCATTCTTATTATTTTACATTGAAGTCGTTTTCTTTGTTTAGTTGATATCGCTCGACACTAAAATCCTGTCTGTGAAGCAAAAACAACAGATGAGACAATGTGTTACCATTTATATTTGCCTGCTGTGACGATTTACGTCCATTTGGGAGTTTAATGCTGCTCCCATATGACAAGTTCAATATAAGTTACCCTTTAGAGTAAAGCAAAATAACAACTTCAAGGGGTCATATCAAATAACCCTAAAAGCAGGTCAATCATCGAGGCATCTAAGCTTAAATCCCTACTTGTTTGATTGAAGGGATAAACGACTAAGAACAAGACTGTATCGCATTTATAGCATAGAACATTACGAGTTATTCGAATAGATTATTAATCTACATATCAAGATAATACCAGTATATTTACCGTCACAGAGTTGACTTCCAAAGATTCAGAAGATGCTTGACAATGTGGAGTGATACATTGATGACTCAATCGTGTCTTAAAACACGAACTATTAACATGATTAAGAATATTTACATCAAAATGTTGTATGATATATTAAAACAACATGCTCAAAGTGCGCAATACCTAGGGTTCTAAAATGTTTTTTTACAAGTGTGGAGGAGGTATGTTGACGAAGATGTGTCATCATATCGACCTGAACTTAGAGTAGGTTGGCGCAGTTTAAGGTGGTCGGGGAGGCGTTCCCATTCCAAGTTGTGTTCTGAAGTCTGTGCTATTGTCTATTTGTCGGTGTCATTTTTCTGACGCACAAGTCGTATTACGCTTCATCTGTGAACATGTGAACGTAATTCATGGCTTAGTTAATCAATATCTTCAAACTAATTTTTAGTGAAGAAAATACAATGTTGATTATTCTTCTTACTGCATTTCTCGTAGATAGGTGCCACAAAGGAAAAAGAAACTGTTTATCAATCGTAATCACAGAAACGGATTCTCGTGTCTTTGCCAAGTGTTACATGAACTTGAATAATCAAAAAGCATGTATTTGAAGCCTTTTAAAGCTGACATCGTTAACAATACATACATACATCACCTGATTTTGAAGATGTTCTATTTTGACATGTAAATGGTATTGGAATGTATCAAATTAAATGTGTCACCAACCATTAATGTACCAATTACCTTTTATAAATTTCATCCAATTGAAAATCGAAACTTAACTTGATTGCAGCTAACTTTCTTTTACACGCAATGATGTTATTGTTCCGCTGATGACCTAAGGTTTTGTCTGTGCTAGATTTATGTCAGGACTTGCGAGCTATGAGGGAGTTTTCAGACCTTTCTTTTTTCCTATATGTTTACAAGTGTGTAATATAATATTTATTTAAAAGTTTTGATTCTTTACGATTTGAACAGCTTTTGAAAAACATCATTTAGTCTCACATCATTATCAAAGATATAGAAATGTTGTTTCTTAATTGTTGTTTAGCATCCTTTATTGGAATGCCAGATACCACCCCAAAGGCCAAGTTAAAAGTAACTAAAACAAATGCTTGCAGAATTTAACGTTGATAAATCGTCTCAGTGAAGTTGATCATTCATGATTTAGATGAAACTTTTATATCTCCAGGGGAAGTTTTTCGTTACTGTTCTTTGATCGTTTTTTTATCAAAGTGCGATAATGGACCTAAACTGTTTGATGGTGATATCCAGTTATTTAGCATGGCTAATTCAGCGAAAACTAAAACAATTATTCTATTGATGTCTTAACAAGAAGTTCAACCAGACTTTTTTAAATTCTTAGATGTTTCCATTCTTTCCTCACAAAATCATAAAATCCTGTGTTCTAATACGGGCCCTTCTCGGACTGGAAATGGAAAAACTTGATCTGCTGTGTGACCGACGCAGTTTCAAAGGTTATGATTTAAAAAAACATCAGTCCTTTCATTTTGTTGGACTATGCACTTTGAGCCTTCTACAGGGTGACGTGTTATTGGGGCTAAATTTTGGCCTCGATGCCAAAATGCAAGCTTTCCATATATATGTTAGTAGTTTTTACATTGACCGAAATTCTTCCGAAAGTTTGTGTTTCATATTTTTGCCGGGGAATCTGCTTTATCCTGTGACTAATTGCTTTTTTGGGGACTTGGTGGAATTTGAAATGATATGACTTTCTATGATTGTTGTTGAATGTGATCTGTATGTTCAAGATATTCAGGTACATGAAAGGTTCACCGATGAGCTGATTTCGCTGACCAGTAAAAATTCTAGTTGGCCGATTATGCCACGTAGGTTTTGAACAAACAATAATCGCTAGAATATCGACAATTCACTACATTGTTATCATCGTCACTTTAAAACATATTTCACCAAAACCCAAATAAGTCTTTAAGGTTTTGATATTTTCTGAGCATGTCAAAGGAGGCATTATTAAACTACTACTTTTGGAACATCTAATGTTACAAGTAATTTATTTTGTTAACTTTAATTGTTGTTTAAATTATGCCCACTTTCTTCGTTAATAATTTGTTTGTATGACTGACATTTGGAATAGATATGTGTTTTTTTTAAATAGGCAAATCCTAATTACAAAAAGAAGCTACATAAACATTTTGAAAAAAACTAAACATAAAACAATCTCATCATTACCTTTTGTTCAGGTGATGCTATAATTCATATATCATATCGATAGACATAGTGTGGATTGGTAGACTATTACGAAATATAAGTAAGGGGGAATGTGGTATATTAAAGGTCAGATAGTTTCACCATTTGAGTCTCAAAGGAAATCATGAGTATAGTTGAATTTTCTTCTGTGACATTTAGGTTGGTTCATGTCAAGTAACGCATTTGCTAGCCTCAAGTGGTTCCTAACTCATCCGATGTGTCAACTAATGGGTCCTTGTTGTAAGAAATGAGTAACCTAATCGAGTTAGCTAACAGTAAATTTAGAAAAGGGATTTCTGTTTCATCTTGTGACAAACTAATACAATAGGCAGTGAACGATTATCTAATTTGTTGAAGGATTCCAGATTGAAAATGCAGCAACAACTTTGTTACACAACAACACAATGTCTCTAACGGTCAACTAAGTCTGCACAAACTCGTCAGGGGCCGTGGCAAACAGCACAACTCTGTTTAAGAAATGCAGAATTACAAGATTATAAATATCATATTATGAGTTCAAACAAACAAAAATAAGTTCAAAAACAGTAGTTAAACAAAGAAATATAAAAAGACATACACATATCATTACAGAGCTGCACATGATAAAACCATGTCTACTTAGTTTACGAAATTGTCACGTGGTAGCTACTGTTCAAACATTAAGATTAATTAGCAGAACAGTAATACTTATTCTCACCTATTATGGGGTCAAGGCATGGTGGTTTGGGTGCATCAGAGACCATAAAAGTTATACCTGCCAGAGCTAACATGACGTCCTCCATCTTCGTTACGGTTTTTTGTGATCTAATGATTTGTCTTATAACAAAACTACAAGTGATGAACTTCAGAAGACTATTCGACATTAAAAGATAGATTGAAACTGGAAAATGCAAACAGATATACAAAAATCATCGCAACAAATCTCATCGTCAGCGGTAATCAAGACCTTAACGCGTAGTTTGCATTCGATTTCGCAAATGGAAATAATTGTTTTTAAAAATTATTTTACGGGTGCAGTCCTACTTTCTTAGTTGCAGTTGCATAGACACTTTCTACTTCTTTCACTGAAATATGGACTCTTTTATCATTGTATAATCCTATATCATATTGCTCTGTAAAGAACGAATTAGAATTATTGTGTGTTAGGCGAATACGCGACATGGGAAGAAACTGGTTTACAAACGTTATATAATTAGAACCACACTTCGAGGAGCTTAAAACCAGAATTCTTGATTTAATATTTCTTGAAAAAGAGCATTATCATAATATAAAATATTACCCTATGATTAACCCATTTTAGCCTGAGAAACATGTATGGCTCAATTGCAATGCATTCATCAATATGATACCGCTCTTTACAACAGAGACATTGAAGGTGTTATTGTTCCTTGATAAGGCTATTTTAAAGCTACCTTTGTTCATGTGAATCATTAACAATTATTATTTTAACTTATTTTCAATAAGGAGAAGATAAGTGCGATAAAGGGCTAACGTTTAGCAGGATTTCCATGATTTACAGAGGATCTCTTCTATGTTAATGAAGACAAAATACTTCCTTAGTGGGAAGACAAAAACAACTTTCACATTAACACTTCAGGAGAAAGCCGTTTATCTTAATAGAAGGAGAAAGTGTTGTTTGTTCATTGTGAGGTGACAGAATATTTTATCTTCAGCGCGAAGAGTTGCTGCAACTACATGTACTAGATGTATCATAATATGTGCTGACTATATTTGAACGTGATAAAACAGTTTAAGTTTTATACAATGTTAAGCTCCTCTTGAAATAGATTTTATTAATGCAATAATGTCATTTTATAATCAACATAAAGATATATTTTGAAATATAACGTTTTCATAAGCAAATAACATCACATCACTTTTGTGTGACATTTGATAAACTTGTTATTTGGAAAGCAAAACAACTAAACCTAAACGTATATATATATATATATATATATATATATATATATATATATATAATGAGAATTGATATTCAAAGAAAAAGAAAAAGTTCGAACTCGTACAGATTAATGTCGATACATGGAACTTTTCTGTGGAAACGAGAAGCAAGAAGCGAGAATGGTTTTGGCAATGTTGTGATTTTTTTGTCTCCGTCATTACCTTATTCCTGTGATACTGATAATTTAAGGATACGTCAACTTAGATGTGGAAACTCCCAGACCTTTCGCTTTAGACTTTGTCAATGTAAACATGGATAAAATGTTCTTTTCCAAAAAGTTTTCAACCGCTTACAATTGGTTCTTGTGTTATTTGGTTCGTTAACAATCGTTATCGTTGTCACCAGTTTTCCTTGTTATATGAAAAATGAACAAAGTGACCACAGCGTTACACCTTAGCAAATTTATAACATGAATTCTCAAAAATTAAAACAACCATGTTTATGCAACTGTCGTGATACCGACAAAGCATAATGTTTCAATTATATAAGATTTAAAGTGTTATTTTCATACATATTCAATAAAATGAATTTACGAAACTTTCAATATCCAAAACTACTACACTTTCTTATAAACAAAGTAGGGCATATCAAAAATATACAAAACTGCGGAAATGAACTTCTATTTTTATGAGAGGTAACCAGTATACATGTTTGTTAATAACAGGCCTAATGGCTACACATGAACATTAACAGTTCATATGGACGACTTATCTGACGAACTCATTTCACTCTCAGTGAAATACACTGTCAAAACTCAAAAGTGATAACGTACGTTTTTTATTTTTGTCTTTTTGTCTGCTCCATATCAACCGTCCAATCACGATTTAGGGCAGTCTGTCCCACTCCTCTTGCAGTGCCACGGCCTATTCTTGCAGTGTTGTCGGATGACGTTGACGTCAACGAACACGTCTCCCTATCATGTCCCAGACATACTTTACAGGAGAAAGGTCAGCACTCATGTCTGACCAAGGCATATGACCATTATGGTGAAGTTGGAGGTAGTCTTTCACGACGCGAGCGCGTTGGGCACGGGCACTATCATCTTGAAAGTTGAAACGTCAATCGGCACGTTGAGCAAAGGGCAGAACTATGAGTGCCAGCATCTGAGTTTTTTTCCGAACATTAAACAGACCGACGTCCGAATCTGTCATGCTGACTGACGTTAACGTTAGCTTTACGCTTATTTACACGCCTCCAAACGCGAACAAGCCTATCAGTGAAATCCAGGGTAAATCTCGACTCACCAGAGAACATTTCACTAGCCCATCGACGATTGCCCTACACCATTGACGCCTTTTTGTCATGAGCTGGCTAGAAAATGGATGCATACACGCGGTCGTCGCGCATGTAAATTGCCTGCATATATCCGATTCCTTATCGTTTGTGGTGTAAATCGACTTCCTGTAATTTGGTTCAAGTTTACAGTAAGCTGATTGGCCTATGTATCGATTCTGGGCTTGTGTAGTGGCTCCAGGACAGCCTCAACGAGGTCTAACATTAACAATATGTATTTGTTGGTACAGGTTCCACAGACTGTGACACAATAAGCATGTTACTGTTACATGTTACTGTTTGAACCAATTTGAAGCATGCCAATAGCACGTAGACGTTCATCATGTTGAAGACGTCTCGTTGAAAAGTAAACGTAACACACTTAGCAAAGATACGCTAAACTGTCAATCTTATGCTAAAACCGACAGGAAAGTAAACCTGGATAAGATAAACTAACACGCGGCAGTTTTCATCAACCCTTCCGCGAAGTGACAAATTTGATAATGAACCCCTCCCACATGTATGGCTCTATTGCGTGTCGTGGTTCTCTTTGGGCGCTAAGTTCTTAATCCGTGAACATACTCTCAAAGCATGTCAAGTGTCCGTGACTTTCTATCATATCACAACCTGCATAGGTATTCGCATTTCAATATCCCCTACATTTGATGAAGAGTAACCCTAAACGGCCTTGTTAAAACAATTGAAATAAAGACTAAACTATGTCCTTTATACATGTTTTCACACAGCCATTTTATCATATTTTAAAACTGTCATTTGTATAACTTAAAGATTTAAACTAAGTTGGCTTATACGTCAAAAGGTTAACACTTAAACCTAGCTTTCCACACACAAACAAATTGGTATCTTACCTAATTAGTCCGTAACAATAGCCCTTCAAAACATGTGTATAATAAGGTGTGGATTTCAGATTATCAAAAACATCAGTAGGTTTCGACTTGAACAGAATATTTAGCACTAGATTCACTACTAAGTTTGATTCGTTCACTGATACTTACTTTTATTGTAACCATATTGCAAAGATAATTTAGGTCATGCTATTCAACTTACTCTTCGCCTTTATTCGCGATGACTTGGTTATACTTTCATATCCGCTTTCTTTCTACCCTGCTGTCATCAATGAATACATGATAGCCTGTCAACGTTTTAGTTGATCAAAATGCCATGATGTTGGTTATTTGATTTATGAAGGGTTTGGTTTATGACGTTAAAGCAACTGAAAAATCTCTTCCCCTTAGTACTATTTCAAAATTTCGTTTAACCTTCACCTGAGCACAAGGAAACACATTTGTTTCAATATTTATTATATTTTGAAAATGAACAATTCCATTGAATATGTTTTAGGCTGTGTCTCTTCAAAGAGCGTTCAATTACAATTTTCTTCATATTTTTCATTAATTTCGATTTTATAGAGATGCTTTACGAACAAATATCTTATAACCATGCGCCCGAAGGATTTCATGCATTTTAATGAAAAGCATTCAAATTCGGTCGGAAAAACAGTAATGTACCGAAGAAAGCATTTTTTATCCGTCTATATCTCTTTTCATTGTTTTGTGACCACCACATTTTGCTTAAGGTTTGACAAAATTCATAATGAACTTGCTTCAACACTAGGCGAATTCTAAAACTAAATACAAGTCGTTACATCCCTCCATAAGTGCATTGGTACATTTGTTATTCTGGACAGTTAATTTGCTGTTTTATGTATTGATTCCATATGTCCGAAAACAAGGCGTGAAATGATTACAAAAACACAAGGTCAGGTATATGCATGTTTCATTGCTTTGTCGTTATAACCATGCTCAAACGTGCATTTTCTCGAGAAGAAATAGACAAAATGAGAAATGACGGTCTTGAATAACATTTCAAACTTATTTTGATCAAAGCATGATGAAAAGGCCCCTTGTAATCGGAGCCTCTCACTTCACGAATACAGAGAATCAATATTGTTCTGATTGGCCTGATTTGGGCGATCAGAAACCTTCAGAGTAAATTGATATAATCTGAATTTCCGAAATTACAATATATAAAGAATAGACAAGGACTTTTTAATGGGACGAATATGCCGACTTAAATTTTCATTTACAAAATGGCAAATCTTTCTAAGAATACTCTAAATCACGTTTTGATGCAATTCTAAATACAAAACAACGATAGGAGAAGAACAATTAAAAAAAGATGTACCCATTTTCAATTTTGTACTCTGCATTTCAAAAACAAATTGTATTTCTTTACCTATTCCAGTTTGCAGATATTTGTAATTACAGAGGCACTCGCAAATTTTTTTGGTTAAAACATGGTGATGATATTCCTGACCTGTCCCTGAATATTTCTCAGATAAGGATAGTTCCTCGGTTGCAGTGAACCAAAGTCCCTTTAAGATGTTTTGTATATATTTTATTCGAGGTGACGTTCTCGTTAATATATACCTGTTACAAATACAAGACACTTTTGTATTACAGTTTTGATGTTATTTGCTTTACTTCTAAAAAATGGAAAAAATATGAAGGGACGTCGCGTAAGCAAAGGATATCTACTTTATGGCAAATATCAATTATTTTCTGCAAGGATGAACAGAAACGAGAATTTAGCAAATAAGTTTATGAGATTATGTCTTCAATGAGATTCGACTTCCTACTTCAGAGATCACTCGCGACAATATACTATACCAGAATTTCTTTCTTGATGTCATGAAAGCATCTTCTAGTGAACTTTTTATTCATGAATTGTAGATAATGTTCACATGAATGACCACTGACGACGATAACGTGCTCGCATAACATAATCAGACTAGAGAACGTAATATAATATATATAATTTCCCATTAGGATACGTCATGTGTATACAATCATTAATTTGGGGGCATTCTACCAAATGAATATTTATTTTTTTAAAGTTGATTTTAAATTTATTCTTTTAATTAATTCATAATTCCCGGAGAAAACCTCTCAAATTATTAAGGAGCAACTCATCGATGATATATAAGATTTATGCTAGAGATAAACCGTTGAGCATCATGAAATGTATCAGCTTGTGTCTTTGTCATCCTAAAAATGCGTTATAAAAAATATCTTGCTTGATGTTCATTTCTGTGTTACTGTGGGGGTAATTTCTAAAGGTTATTATCAATTATGAATATTTTGAGACACTACATTGAAATAACGCAAATACATTAATATAGATCATAAGATAAATAAAGAAGTAATATTTGTTTCCAGGAAATCGGTTATCAAACATTATAAAAACAAACGTACCCACATCATGGCTGGCTTATCAAATATGATAACTGTAACTGTTGAAGTTAGTCTGACTTTCGTGTCAGATTGATTTGCACCATACAATTTTTATATAGTTTTCGAGGTGTATATCTTCACATTTGAAAATTGTTCATGCCCGGGTTCGGCTTTTGCGTTTTTTGAATACTGTTTATAGCCAACTATTTACAAACGAAAATCTAAAGTTGTTGCAGTTCGTGTTTCACATTCAATAGGCCCTGTGTCAACGAATGTAACACACCGACAGAGGAAGAAGCTGGACACTTGACCCAAAATGGCGTGAGCTTAACAGATTTAATAGAAAATTACCCATCCCACTCACTCTCTCCAATGTCGTTTTATCAACAACGAAGTCAAAATGTCAATGTCAATGAGGGCATCATTGCTATGATACCGATTTACTAGCTTGGGAGGGATTCGAAATCGAGGAAGTTTTACCTGATGTTAAGAAAAAACCTCTTAGTGTACATTTGTTTCTAGACATTTATGTAGCATAAGGGTTTTCCTCAACATCTCAGAATCCCTCTTTCCCTGAACTGTTCATGCCACTACCACAGCCATTTAACAGAAGGTTTTTTTTATCACTTTAAAATTTAGTGTACTTTAAAACAGACTTATTCAAGCATCATTCACCCACAATTTGCGATTTTTTGAGAATAAGAAGAACAAGCATATGACACTCCATAGAAATATATAGTTTATTTCAGTTATATATTTTATTATTGATTATATAACAACTTTAGTTATTAGAAATATGGAAAAACTTTCAATTTAATGAATAAATTTTCAAAGAAACCTTTTTTTTCAAAATATAGTTATGTCATAGTGAATATACATGTACATCGTGAATATAATTTTACAAGGCTCAAACGGTTCTTATTTATACAAATATACTGTTTTGTCCATGTCAAAATTATTCATTTCAAAAGTAATAGAGCTGCTATGACGGTTCAGTCTACAAAGATTGTTTAATTTTTATTTTTACTTTTGAGTTGGGTTGAGACACTGCATCACTATCTTCGGAACAATATATCAATATTTTTAAGCTATTTTCTCCTTACAATCATGGTCTTGCGTGCTAGTGCTCTTGGTGCTAGTAGAATCAATTACCTCACCGGTTCATCTGTACCGTAGTGTAGTTCATGACTTCAAATGGGTCAATCCTTTGCACAAGGTCTGTTGTGAAAGATTAATAACGCCTCTCTTCTTGTTATATTATATCGGCGCCAGAGGAAAGGGAAACTCGTATTACCATTTTATTGAAGATAATCAAGGATGCACATTAATTACAACTATATTCCATTTAGTTAACAGACTATGTTATAAACATCTGAGGTTTTAACTATATGTATGACATTGCCACATTGCCATAAACAAGCAAATATTAGTAATTAGTCGACCATGGAGCACTGAATGAGTAATTATTGTATATACCATTGGTTTATCTTCAACTGACGTAAATCCTTTGGTGAAGAGAAATAAATGTAATTATTCTGCGTTAACACAAGACAACAACACGTTCGTAATTCATAGTCATATTTGGGTTGTTGAAGTGTTGAAATTTGCCTCTGTGTAATGTTCATATAAATTTTGACAAGTTCAGTTGATTGATCAAACCAGAAAATAATCATATTACAAAGTAAAAACATCGATAAAATATGTTGTTATATATATTTACATCAATGACTTTGTCGAGAAGTAAAAAACAAATCTAACAAGAAAAAAGTGTAAATTTCACAATGAAATAAAATGCATCCGTTTCAAAGAATTCAATAATTTTAAAAATCTATCCATATTCTCTACTTAGTTTACTGATGGTATTGAATTTATTTCATACTGGTTAACTTAAATTTTGGGAAAAAAGCATTACGACTTTACGACAATCAAAATAAAATTTCTCAGTATAAGTTAAAATGTTCTTGGACACTAAATCTCGAGGAATGTAAAAATGTAGTCAATAACTATATCTGGCACAGACATCTTAGTGTAAAAAGTTTATATAATCAAATTTGATATATCTGTAAGATAACATCTTATTTGGATCTTGACCAACCGACAATAGGTAAATATGCTTCTTAATTAAAATCTGATCATATCTGATAGATATTTTTGCAACTTAAGAAAACATAAATATGTTTTCACTCGGCGATTGATTAATCATTCTTACTGTTGGAACCACTCAACAAGTCAATCAGTCTATGGGTAAAGTAATCTCGAATGCTGGTTATATAATAATAGACCTCTGTCTACTTATATTACTTTATTGTCTTGAACTATATTATCTGATTAGGATGTGCGTCGTTGAGTTGGTGTTCCTGAAAAAGGCTCCGCGTCGTTGAGTTGGTGTTCCTGAAAAAGGCTCTGCGTCGTTGAGTTGTAAAATTAAAGGTTTTGTTAGTGAAATCATTTAGTCGTTATACATTATACATGTCTATAAACATTCTGTGAGCACTGTCTTGAACAACATAGTCAATTGTTATAGTCTGCAATGAATTGTCAGTAAAGGAATATAGATAAATTTTAATTTGTGTAAGTTACTTGAGATATTTCGTCATAAACTAGAATTTTGAATACGTCTGAATGGTGAAATTACATCTTTTGGAAAACTGAAAACACTGAGCAACTATATATGACTATACGGCAGTTTTGTTCACCTTTTTTACTTCTGCCCCATAAACGTCGTGATCTTCGACGGACCGACTGAAGGACTGACGACGAAGCCAACGACTTTATACCCTACATTTTATGCATGGGGCCAAACAAGTATATAATGAAAAAGGTAATGAATTACAATCAGACAAGTTGCTACTTATATACTACAGTAAAATGGTAAGTGTCACGTATATGAACATCTTATGTTAATTAATATTCATATTGATTTTGGCCATTTTATCAGCTGTTCAACATATTTGTTTTCATTTTATGGCAATTGCTATGGCTGACCGATACTCTCCCCCTTAACCGAAAAGATCGTTTTATCCATGTGAAATATCCATCTGCCAACAAACTTAAAGCTAAACAGGCCATGCTAAAGAGAACTTCAAAGACAGTTATCTAACTCTTTCTACCGTCAATTCTCCTTCCTTCCTACACTTGAGCATTAATGTTACGTGATGATGCTTTGATGCTTTCCAGTAACGGTAGCTCTGCTGAATCCTGGCCTCTGCTGGAGGATCCAGCTGTGGATTAGGGTCTTCTATCATCTCTTGATCACTTTTACGTTTCCGCTCATTCAACAGCTATGATATACCTAAACTGTTTGAGAATAATCTCTTCTGTCTAAGTATAGAATCACGAAACCTAGGTCATAAAATTATGAGGCCTATGTCAAATCTTCATTTCGTTAAGTGATGTTATTGATATGTATACATTATTTTAGAACTGTGAGAAAATAATTCAAAACATCAAATACAACTAAGTTCTGTAATATATGGCGTTGTTTGATACTGTATTTGTATTGACAGCATGCGATTCCTTTCCAATCAATTATCAGCATGCAGTATCGTGTACTTTACGTTGGTACACTAATCAAAAATAGAAGAGTTATAAGATCTGAAAGTATACTGTATTATATATCATAAAAATTAATTTATATTATATCGATTACCTCATTGATATGCGCTGCTGATTTTGAATAAACATTATTTGAATCAGCATTTAAACTGCACACTTTGGACTATTCATTTTCATCGATTTCTCAGCGCCGTCTATCGACCAAGACATATGAAAAGAGACTAATTTAGCAATCACAGTTTCTTTTCTGAACAGTATAGTGACCTATTTCTAATTTATTTTTGTAAAACATTTTAATAAGATACAAGAAATATTAATTCAATCAAGTGTAACAATTTGGGAAGAGATTAAAAGATAGAGGATGTTTTGACACCATAGATAACTTATCATAGAATCATAAACGTTGTAGAAACGTTTACACAATGTACGTAACCAAGCATCGGTTTGATCTAAAATCACCATTTTTCTACTGGCGAAACGACAAGAAAAAAGATGTTCGACTTGATGGACAATGAATGAAGACAATGCACCGACATTGAGCCAGAGATAATGATTTTGTTATATGATTCCATACTGAACATAATTCATTCACCCGCAGTAGCTCACAGGAAGATTATTTTTTAGTTTTTCTAATTGTCGAGGGTTTTGGCTTTAAAGAGATCAGGGTAGTAGGAAGGAGCGAGAGCGGATTCATATACGCTAATTTAGCAAGATGTAGCCAACTATAACAACAGCTAACATTTTAGTTCAAAGAAAAGGTAACAATGAATAGTTATTATATTTCTGCATAATGCATAAATCCCTTGATATTCTCATGGATCTGACTCTCAAAGCAAGGTGTCCATGACAATACTGAGATTATTAATTGTTCGTTTCGTTGTCAATTCCTTTGCTACTGTAATGTAATTGTAATGCACAGTTATCCAAAATCAATAAACATGACGATTTATATACGATATTCACACCAGAATCTTTGTAATTGTAACTTAATAAAAGATAAATCCAAAACAATGATTGAGCTACTGCAGAACACGTGTTTGAACCAGATGGAATCCGTATACCTTGACATTTTGCCCAGTGTTCATTATCAGTACACTTTGATACTTGACAGATCCTAGCCAAGGCTGTTATCAGGTTAGTGGGTGGACGCCAGACTTGCAAGGAATGCTGCTGCAATACATGTGGTAAAACATTCAATAAATATCCCCTGCTAGGTACTTACACGTAATGATCACAATAATAACGCATCGAAATCCTGGCATCGTCTATAATGTTATTGAATCATTGAAAGAATCGTGTTTTCAATTTAATGTAGATTATAATAATGTATACATTTTGTTCATTTGAATCACTGATTTGCAGCTTTTAAAATCTCATTTCATTTAAAAGAAGCTTTGTTTCAGTCTAAGGCTTTCAATACAGCTTCTATAAAATCAATGAACAATGGTCCTCTTTTAAAGCCAATTGTCCGATTGTATTTTTTTCACTTTCATTCAAATGTAATAAACATTTTTCATCCAAATGCAGTTTGTTTGAATTTAAAAAAAAAAATCATAATGTGAACATTAAGTAGTATAGGCACGCATATGATATTCTGTTCATAACCGAAGTAGTGAAATCAAAGGAAATAATAAACCTCCTAGCATCTGATCCAGAATGTCAGAGCCTAAATAGTATACATATTGTGAATATATTCTTACCTCGTGGGTATTATATATTGTAAATGGTGATAAGAAATCTATGACTGTTATAAGGGAAGATAACTCTGCGATGAAAGATATAAACTTTTTTAATTTAACAACATGTATAGAGAGACATGTATTTTTCGTGATTGAAATGATTAAAGCAAAGACTGTTTAGCTTGTCACATGACCCGTCGTGACTGTCCCGTCCTTGTGGTTGGGTTGGTACATTCTGGCATATCTGCCTATATGATTTAGAATGCATGGCTATTGACCAATCAGAATTCGGCAAATTCATATAAAGGATAAACAAAATGCTTCATGTTCAGACCAGAAACGTTTTGGATACCCCTATGGCTTGCTGGGGATATAGTTTGTAGACTCTGTGACAACACATTCTTAATATTTAATTACATCTTGATTCCAGGGGAAAAGTCACAGAATACTGAAACTTTGTTTAAACGCTCCTGACATTGCCTATTTTATGAATAAAAATGTAGAACTGTAGCCCTGAAAGGACCAACCGGGCCAAAAAACACTAAATATTTTTCATTTTCTTCAAATATTTTCTACAAACGCCTTTGCCAATTGAAATATTAATTTCAGCTCTGTAGCCCCTGCCCTGATGAGCTAAAAAGCAAGAGATCCTAGATTAAACAATATTGATTAAAATGAGATTTGTATTTTAATACATGTCTATTGATAGTCATTTAGACACACCATTAGTTGTTTTTAATACCAGAACTACAAACGCTGTATGTTGAATTAGGACAAACTGACCGAGTTTCGGGCACCACCCGAGGTCGCCCAAACTTATAATTAGGACACTTTTTACTTGGAGCTGACGCAATAATACGTGCCACTATTGCGATCCGTTTATTGTAAAATGTTTCTACTCAGTGTTTTTAAGGATTCAGCAGAAATGCTGAATCCTTATTGTTATTGGCGTGTTTTATTATTATTAAGGATTCAGCAAATTTTGCTGAATCCTTATTGTTATTGGCGTGTTTTATTATTATTATTATTATTATTATTATTATTATTATTTTTCTTCCACCGATTTTGTGCGCACGATTCAGCCCAAACCGCTGAAGCGATTACAGCCAAACTTGCCAGTCTGGTAGAGCTTCATGAGACAAAGCCACAATAAGCTTTTGGGCTTAATCGGCTTAAGCGTTAAAGGCACAGTACCATCCAAAGTTCGAAAAATTAACATGGGAAATTTTTTCAAAATGCACTTAGAGACTTGCAACTTTTTTTAAACGATGCACAGTAACATTGTAAGCAAAAAAGTCAATCATGGCAAATTCGTAGCATCAGCAGTTTGGCCGCCATATTGCTTTATTTGGATGTTTTGAAATTTACGGACCCCATGCATCTTTGAGAAACTTCTTCTCTGAAGATACTTGCATCTAAGAGCTGAAATTCATACTCAATGTAGCTGAAGCATTGTAATTTTAAATCTTTAATTTTCAAGGTCCTAACATTAAAACTTTTTTCTCTGCAACCCTGCAAAGTCGGGCGACTTAGCTCATACAAGCATGTTCAAGGGGCGATAACTCAAAAAGTTAGACTCACAATTGCAATATTTTTTCAGGAATGTAAGACTAGTATGTGGACTTGTAGAAACTGTTAAAACATTGATCGCGAACAGTCATTTTCGTTCACAATAAACGATCAAAAACTGCAAAAATATGTTTAAAAAAAATTAACATGGGATATTTGTTCAAATTGCACTTACAGGCTTGAAACTTGTTTTGAAGGAAGCGTAATAACGATACAATCAAAAAAGTAAATCATGACGAATTCATAAGTATCATAGTTTGTTCGCATTATGAAATTATTTGTTCCAGAAATAGGTTTTCATTATTCCACAATTCTTGTGAACACGATTCAGCCAAAACCGCTAAAGCTATTACAGCCAAACTTGCCAGCCTGATAGAACTGCATGAGTCAAAGCGACAATAAGCTTTTGGGCTTAATCGGCTTAAGTGTTAAAGGCACAGTACGATCCAAAGTTCGAAAAATTAACATGGGAATTTTTTTCAAAATGCACTTACAGACTTGTAATCTGATTTAAACTATAGGCAATTACATCTCGAGCAAAAAAGCAAATCAGGGCGAATTCCTAAGTAGCATACTTTTTGCACATTATCAACTTCTTTGCAATAATCGCAAGTTTCAGATAAAACATGCCGCTGAAGCTTAATGCATGCACAAATCTTCATGAAATTTTCAGTGAAGCTAGCTAACATTACTTTCTTTGTACTGAATGTGCTTTTTATGCGCTGAATCCTTTTGTCGTCGCTTGCGACTATATTTATTATTATTTTTCTTCCACCGATTTTGTGGCCACGATTTAGCCCAAACCGCTGAAGCGATTACAGCCAAACTCGCCAGTCTGGTAGAGCTTCATGAGACAAAGCCACAATAAGCTTTTGGGCTTAATCGGCTCAAGCGTTAAAGGCACAGTACCATCCAAAGTTCGAAAAATTAACATGGGAAAATTTTTCAAAATGCATTTAGAGACTTGCAACTTTTTTTAAACGATGCACAGTAACAATTCAAGCAAAAAAGTCAATCATGGCAAATTCGTAACATGAGTAGTTTGGCCGCCATATTGCTTTAATTAACTTTTTGAAATTTCCGGACCCCATGCATCTTTGAGAATCTTC